>JAQPPZ010017238.1:2903595-4355393 GCA_028583015.1 Wollemia nobilis
AATTAGTAACTTGAAGAAATCATGATCATACTCTATTCCAGTTTTATCCATATTTTTCTATTGTGCATGACCTACATTTGATGTAGCATTAGTCCTCCTTTATGACTTGATAATTAGCAAGATACCTTTTTACTTTTACTTTGGCTAAAATATTTATGCATTTTTTATCATTTATTAAAGAAATAGAGGTAGGAGAAAATATAAATGATATCTTGAAGTATTAACCTATGATAATGATGATGATACTTCAAGATCTAGATTCATATACACCATGCCTCTTCCACATAAATGGTTGGCCCAAAATCACATCACAAATATTCAATGGAACATCATCACACAAAAATTCATCTTTGAAGGGCTTGATGACATAAGAGAGGAGACACTAATGAGTGGAATAAACTTATCTCCCCATATTGTAACCATCCAACATTATATGTTATAGATGGGGTTGTAATGACCCATTTTGGTAGGACCTTCCTGTTGAGTGGTGATTTTGCCCAATTGTAAAATCACACTCCTTAGGATTTTGATCCCAAAACCCTAGCTTGTAAAGAAGTAAAAAAAAACAACTTTTCCAAGGTCTCTGCTATATTAGCATTTACACATTTGTATTAGTATTATATATCAATTAATTCTAGGAACACCTTAGTGATTGCAAATAATTGTTAACAAGGGGCATGTGTTGGTTCATTTTACCATGCTAAATTAATGGTTGCTCATGAAACTTGAATAAAAGCAAATGTGAAATGGCCCTCATATGACCACATTGTAAGCCTTAATTCCTTTTATCTCTAGAGGATTTTAGGTATATTTTATCTTGTTTAGATTAAGTAGATTTTAAACAAGTTTTTATCTTGCATTAAATCCTACTTTAAGCATGAAATATAAGATTAAATCTATCTATGTGTGTGAATACAACATGATGAAAATATCCCTCAAATGTAGCTTCTATCATGAAGATAAAGAAAGCCTTTGATATAATTAATAAACTATCCCTCTTTGATGAAATTAATTTTCATAAAGATAGGACAATTTATTGCCTTCAAATAATGGCCTTAAAATGTCATTATAAATTATCCCTCTTAAATGAAATCAAAATTTTCATAAAGAAGAAATAATTTAATGTTTTAAAACTCTAGCCTTTGATGTAATGATAAATTACCTCTCTTCAATGAAATCAGAATTTTCATGAAGAAAGGTGCATTTATTGCTTCAAAAATGATAGCTTATGAAATGCCATAAAAATAACCCCTCCTTTAATGAAATTGATTTTTTCATAAAGGAAAGGTCATCTTATGCTTGCAAATAAAGATATAAAGCAGAAAAATCTGATTTACCTCCAAAATGTAAAAAAAATAAAATTCCAAAATTATAAAAACCCTTAAAAACAATAGTTTTCAAAAATATTTATAAAATCAAAATGGCCTCGGAATGAGTTTGAATTTATTTCGTATGATAGATTGTATCTCATTCTTCACACCCATGTAACTATTTTTGTCATTTTATTTTATTTTTTATTTATTTTAATGTCTGAAGTTTTAAAAAAAATGCAAAATGAAAGGTTAGAAAACAGAAAATAACATCTAAAAATAAACTTGCATGCTGAAAACGAAAACATGCAAATCCGTTTATGTAATGCTCATTTTATAACTATTTAATGAGCATTTCTATTATAATAATTCCTAAGAATAAATCAAATAAAATAACAAGAGAAATGCTCTTTTATAACTATTTAGTTTAATTGATGTTATTAAGTACATTTCTATTATAATAATTCCGCACAAGATGTTAGAAAAGTATGTAAAAATATGAGCATTTTCGGTGCTCATCAATGCTCTAGGATAGGATATATCCCTAGTCATAATGATCCCTACCTTGATTCTTCTTTTGATGAGGCAGAAGAGTTTGATTACAAATATCACTACGATAGATCCTCTATGGATATTACTATTTATTTAAATGTATTGGAATGGAATGATGATTATTATGAGTCATCACACCTCATAGATCATAGTGCCCATCAATTTACTTGATATATTAGGGTAAATTATTTTATCCTAGCTCAAATTGGTTTTTGATAAAAAGTCTTGTGATCATGAAGACATATAATGCAATATTCCTTTCAATATCTACCAAAGATCTCAATTCTATCTTGATCAAAATTATTTTTAATTTGGGTGATATTTCCCCCAAATTGCTAACATATTAGTATCTCAAAATTCAAGCAGCGATCAACCATCCATAGACCCTACTAATTTAGAAAGCTTAGGATTCCTTTTGGCCCATCAACCAAAAGTATCAATAGGATATGTTACCTTCATGCACCATGGATGGATGTGCATGGGCACCTTCATGTGAGTGTGGGAGGATATAACTTGGATTATATGTTGAGGGATGTTCTCTTTGATGGTAGTTGATGTTGGAGAATGTTGGAGGTAGAGGAAATGAACTTGAAGTAAGGAGAAAGCTCTGCAAAGGCATGACATAAGAGGTAATTTTTGTAGTTCAATATTTAAAATAGTTTCTTTATGGTATGAATAATTAGTATTGATTTTATGTTAAGGAATCTTCATTTCTTGGGTTTTCACATGGATTTTTGCATTGAGTTTGCACTTGATTGAGCGCTACTTCAATTGGTATGGATGTTTTCTTCCATTTCAAATCTTAATTTCATGTATGTTGCTTCATTTGGCCTCTATATTTTGAAGCTTACATTGGGATATTGGATGTCTCTATATGTTTCCTTTGGTTGTAATAACCCCTTAGACTATTAAGCAATTAATTTGGCTACCTCTAACCTATACATTTTTCCTTGTTCTATTTTTGGTGCTCATTTTTATTTGAAGTTATCCTTGTTATTTAGTGCTTAGTGTTGTAATATCTGGTTAGATTGGCTTTGCTTTTATACTTTAATTTTTGCTTTCTCAAACATGTGCCCTACTTGCATCAGTGTTAATCAAATCCCTTATCTCCTTAAATCCCATGTGCATGAGAAGCCTTGGTTTACATGATTATTTTTATTCTATCCAAAATATTTTTGTAGCTTCTTCATTCTTGTTGCTATTATATTTAGTGTAGGGAGGTAGCACCTTCAATCAACTATGATGTGGAGGAAGTTTTAGAGCCTTTCTAATGGATCTGTAGTTGCTTAGTTCCTTTCTTAAGGAGACTATATTACCTTTGATTCAATTTTTAGGTGTTAAAAATATTAGAAAGTAAAGGAAGAACATCAACATCTAATAGGAAAAATGTATCCACATGATATAACCACTCAAAAGTGGCATCTCATATCGATAGATTTTATTATGGTTTTAGCTAAAACTAGGTACCAACATGATGCAATCCTTGTGGTGGTGGATAAGTTGAAAAAGGTTGCACACTTCATATTAGGGAACGTTAAGGACGATGCATCAAAAGTGGATAATAATTTTTCCAAGGAAATAATTTTATTGTATGGTTTCCCTGAAGTAATTATCTTAGATAGAGACTCTATATTTACATCAAAATTTTGGTAAGCTCTTCATCATGCCTTGGGCACCAAGTTGAATATCAGTTCTACCTATCATCCAAAAATAGATGGACAAATAAATAAGGTAAACCAAGTACTCAAAGATATGCTCTGCATGTATTACATGGATCAAAAGTCTAAGTGGGAAGACTATTTGTATTTGGTACAATTTGCATATAATAATGAATACCACACATCCTTGGGAATGGATCCATTCAAGGCCTTATATGGAAGAAGATGTAGAAAACCTCTATCTTGGGATAATTTGGACTATTAGGTAGTGATCATATTGGACACTATTAAGAAGAGGTAGGAACAACTCAAGGTGATTCAATAAAGGCTCACGAAAGCAGTTGATCATCAAAAGAGTTCTAAAATTTTAAAAAGGTCACTAACGGAATTCACTATGGGATATAGAGTCTTCTTAAGAGTGTGACCTAAGAAAAGTGCCATAAATTCAACTAATTTGGATCCTCAATTGTTTGGACCATTTAAAATAATTGATAAGATTAGTCCAATAACCTTCAACTTGCCTTATTGTCCAACCTATCAAAAATCCATGACACTTTCCACATATCTTTGCTTAGGAAGTGTATTTTTGATCCCTATCATGTTTGGAGTGTATCTAAACTACATATGGAATATCCCATGGCTATTGAGGTGCGACCTATCAATATTTTAGGTTTTTGCTCTAAAAACCTGAGAAAACATACTTTAGATAGTGAGACCATTTTTCTGAGAATTGTGCTACTTGGGAAGATGTTGATGTGATGAGAAAGCAATTCCCATTTTTGTTTGAATAAAATATTTTATTTTAAAAAATACAAGGGACTATGTTTATTCCTAGGGGAGTACATGATGGCCCATTTTGGTAGGACATTTCATTGTTGTTTGATTGGTGTACTAGTGTGTTGATAATTAATGCATGATCCTATTTTGTTCTATCAAGATGAGTTAATAGTTGTACTTTATGCTTACTTGAGTTGGATTATGTTATTTGTAGAACATGGTATTGCTGATGAATTTTGTGGTTGCAAGACTAGGTACTCTCATGGGTGGATTGGTATGGGACAACCATCAAAGTTGAGAGAAGTGTGAAATACTTTTATCTAGAGGATGAACCTTGGATAATAGTCATCTATTATTTTAATTACTCTAGTTGAGTTCTTAGAACTTGAAGTTATAGTGAAATTTTATTAAACTATGATGAATGGATTGAGGGTATGTGTTGTGATGATTGTTGAAAGCAAAGTGGTGATATACAAGGTATTTGTTTATAATAGACTTTGTTAGTCTTACAATGACACTGAGAGGGGGGGGTGAATTAGTGTAGCTCTTTAAACTTAAATTTACAGCTCTTAATATCGCAGCAATTAAAACTTATTACTAGATACAAGTATAAAAAAAGAGCATCACACAACACAAGATTTAATGAGGTTCACCAATGTGGCTACTCCTCAAAAATTTACTGCTTGGACTACCATCCAAATCCAGCCTTTGCAAAGCACCAACTTTACAATCAATTTACCAGCACCCACTATAAGGAGCACCAACCCCTTATTTATCTGCACCAACAAAAAGAAGCACCAACCCCTTATTTATCTGCACCAACAAAAAGAAGCACCAACCCCTTATTTATTTGCACCAATAGAAAGGAGCACCAACCCCTTATTTATCTGCACCAACAGAAAGGAGCACCAACCCGAAAGGAGCACCAACCCCTTATTTATCTGCACCAACAGAAAGGAGCACCAAACCCTGATGCCAAGCTACAACCTAGACTTCAATTTGAATATATAAGTTTGACAGTAAGATACCTTTGCTTTTGCAAGACCCTGACTGGTCTTCTTCACCTTTGCGTTCTTTACGCACTCTGCTCTCTCTGCGCAATCACTTCACACACTGCTTTGTTACAGTCGAACTTCATGATCGTCTTCTTCCTTTTGCACACTTTGCTCTCTTTACGAATTTTGCACTTAGCACGATTCGACATGACTTGCTCTCTGTGCACAATGACCGTATTTCACACACCTTTGACACACTTTCAATTCTCCAAATAGCCCTCCTTTTATAACAATATTTTTTATGATGAAAACCCTAATCTTAGTCGACTGTAAATCCTAATCTTAGTCAGCTTTCATAACAACTATAAACCCTAATTTTAGTCGGTTTTCATTGGTCTTCGTCGGCTTCAACTCAAGAAGATGTTCGGTTTATCCATCACTTGATGATTTCATTTTGTACAGACCCTGTAACCGCCATACTGACTTTTGATCACTCTTTGTATTTTAGCAGTATGAAATCACTCTGTAACTGCCCTTGTAAATGTCGTAGTGATGTCGGTCCACTTTCATACTTCTCATTTTAGTCGAGTTCCCTTCTTGATTTGTGCATTTACGACCTGTCATGAAATTGTGACATTTTTGCCTCTATAGCTTCTTTTGTTGCTATTGCCGCAAAAATACATGTCGCGATATCGTGACACTTTTGCCTTCATATGATTTCTCTATTATTTTGTTGTGATATCATGACATTTCTACCTTCGTAGACTTCATCTTTTCTTTTGTCGTGATATCACGACATTTTTTCCTCCGTATACTTCGTCTTTGCTTTTGTCGTGATATCGCGACACTTCTGCTTTCATAGACTTCGACTTTGCTTTTATCACGATATCGCGACACTTCTGCCTTCATAGTCTTCAACTTAGCTTTTGTCATAAAATCATGACACTTCTACTTTCGTACTTAGCTTCTTTGCTTTTGTCGTGAAATCATGACACTTCTGCCTTTGAAGTCTTCTTCTCTAATTTTGTCATGAAATCATGACACTTCTGCTTTTGTACTTTACTTCTTTGCTTTTGTCATGAAATCGTGACACTTCTACTTCCGAAGTCTTGCTTTTTGCTTTTGTCATGAAATCATGACAGTTCTACTTCCTTACGCTTCCTCTTTCTTTTGTCGTAAAAATGCGACATGTCGCGATATCGCGACACTTTTCAAACTTACTTTCTCTCTCCTATTTTAGTCGCGAAAATGTGACATGTCGCAAAATTGCGACACTTTTCTTACTTGTTCTCTTTCTTCGAACTTGTCGTGAAATTGTGACACTTTTTCCTGCTTTCTCTTTCTTTTCCAACATGTCACGAAATCATGACAGTTTTTCCACTTGCCTTTTTCTCTTCCAACATGTCACGAAATCATGACAGTTTTTCCTGCTTTTTCTCTCTCTTCCAACATGTTGTGAAATCACGACAGTTGTTCCTGCTTTTTCTCTCTCTTCCAACATGTCATGAAATCATGACAGTTTTTCTTGCCTGTTGTATATGTCGTGATATCACGACACTTTTCTTACTTGTATTTTTTTTTATTTTTTGCATATGGGCCACTTCGGTCTTCTTGGAAAATCATTGTACATACTCTGAATAAACTTTGAACTCCTGTATTCTACATCTGAATAGCTTTTGAACTTCCTGTCCACTGCATCAACAAATCTATCTGACTATGTTGACAACAATGACAATATTGTTCTTGCACCTTGCTCAACAATCTCCCACTTTGGAATTTTTGGCAACACATGTGCAATTTCTTGTAACTCTTCTCCCCCTTTGACAATAATACCAAAGGGCTACTGCATACTCCCCTTGAGTCCATGCACAACATTCTCAGGTAAAATTTATTACACTTAGCAAAAATCATGAACATGAGCAAAAAGATAATAAAATACTTAAATGCTCCCCCTGAGAATGTCATCCCTGTAGCTATTCAATTCTTGGGAAGTGTGACCACTCCCAATTTATTGTGAAAGTACTCAAAAACTTCCTTGGGCAATGGTTTTGTGAAGATATCTGCTACTTGCTCTATAGTTGGAACAAAATCCAAATTAACCTCACCTTCCACAACTTTCTCCTTCAAAAAGTGATACCTGATAGCAATGTGTTTTGTGCATGAATGCATAACCGGATTCTTGGAGATGTTAATGGCACTGGCGTTATCACACTTAACTGATATTGGCTCATTGAAGCTAATACCAAGATCTTTCAGGGTTTGTTTCATCCACAATACCTACGTACAACATGTTGTCGCTATAATATATTCTTCCTCTACTATCAATAAAGAAACTGACTCTTGTTTCTTACTGTACCACGTGACCAATCTATCTCCAAGATAGAATGCACCTCCACTAGTACTCTTTCTATCATCGACACCTCCTGCCCAATATGCATCTGAATACGAAATAAGGGTGAAGTCTTTACCTTTTGGATACCATAACCGATACTCCATAGTACCCTTGAGGTACCAAAGAATCCTCTTCACTGTTGTCACATGAGTCTCCTTAGGATTAGCCTAAAATCATGCTACCATGCATACTACCTACAAAATATCTGGTCTAGTAGCTGGCAGGTACAGTAAGCTCCCAATCATAGATCTGTACATGGTTTGATCAACGAGTGGAGATTTGTCATCCTTGCTCAACTTGCAACTTTGTCATCATGGGAGTGCTAACTGGCTTACAATCCTCCATTGTGAACTTTTTTAACATCTCTTTCACATATTTAAATTGAGAAATAAATATGCCCTTCTTATTTTTATTAACTTGCAACCCGAGGAAATATGAAAGTTCACCAATCATTGACATTTCAAATTATTTCTGCATCTTATTTGCTAAATCTTTACACGACTCATCTTTACTGCTACCAAATATGATATCATCTACGTATATAACAAGAACAATAAGATGCCTATTTTCTATTTTGACATACAAATTACTATCCACCATACCTTTCTTAAACCCTTGTTGAGTGAGATAGTTGTCTAGTATTGCATACCATGCTCGGAGTTCCTGTTTTAAGCCATATAATGTTTTCTTCAACTTGCAAACCAAGTTGTGATCATCACCAAGTTGGAAACCATCTAGTTGCTCAATATAAACCTCTTCTTCAAGTTTCCCATTCAAAAACGCTGATTTTACATCCATTTGATAAAATTTGAAATTCTTGTAGACTACTAAAGCCAGAAACATTCTAATTGCCTCTAGTCTAGCTACTGGTGCAAAAGTTTCCTCAAATTCAATGCCTTCAACTTGTGCATAACCCTTACATACCAATATTGCTTTATTTTTGACTACCTATCCGTCTTCATTCAATTTGTTTCAAAAAATCCATTTAGTCTCGATTATATTTTTATTTGCAGGTCTAGGTACTAACTCCCAAGTTTCATTTTTCTCGATCTAATCTAATTCTTCATTTATTGCCTTCATCCAACTTTCATATTTGCTTGTATCAGCAACATTTTTGGGCTCAATGCTGGATAATAGAGAGTAGTTACTTACTACTCTTCTTCTTGTCTGAACACCAACTTTGGGGTCTCCAATTATTTGCTCTCTAGGATGATTTTTTTGCCAGCTGCTTGTTTTGAATTTCTTATTTTCTTCCACTTTTGAATCACAACTTAAATCATCTAAGTCAATTTTTTGTATCTTTTTCATTTTGTTTTCCTCATCTCCTTTAATAACCTCTTCATAAATTGGGTAGTTCTTTTCATAGCTAATTACTTGTTCTCTACCTTCATAAAATTTAACATCAAAACTATCCACAATTTTTTTTAGCTTCTTGTTGTAGCATTTGTAAGTTTTGATTTTTGACGAATAACCAACAAAAATACCTTCATCCGCTCTATCTTCAAACTTACCAAGATTATCTTTAGTTCTTTTGATGTAGCACTTGCTGCCAAAAACTTTGAGGTATTTTGTTGTTGCCCTTTTATCGAACCACAACTCATAAGGAGTTTTGCTTTCATGTGTTCTCAGCATGTACCTATTTTGGATATACACCTGCAGTATGGATCGCTTCTTTTCAAAATCTATCTGCTACTCTGCTTTCAGCCAACATAGTCCGTGCCATTTTCTGCACTGTCCTGTTCTTTCTTTCTACCACTCCATTCTGTTGAGGTGTCTTGGCTACTAAAAATTGTCTCCTAATACCATATTTTTCATAGTACTCTATAAACTCCTCTGAAATGAATTCTCCTCCTCTATCTAATCTTAAACATTTGATCCTCTTTCTTGTTTCATTCTCAACTTGGTTTTTGAAAGTCTTGAACATTTCAAAAGATTTTGATTTATGCTTCAAGAAAAATATCCATGTGTAGCACCCTAAAATTGGTGCAGTAAAATTGTCATAATTACATTCACCTTAGTAAATAATTTAAATTCAAATTTAACCTCCCAAACCGCCCGTTAACCGTCGGGTAATCCATTTCCACCTTTTCTATGTCATTTTTAGAGGTTGTTTTGACCGTTTGATGATATCGTCGTCGATCAGACAATATCGCCCCAGATCTGATAATTTCGTCTAGGCTAGGACATCCAAACGATCTTGTCGTAAAACTGATTTTGCAAAATTAGCTTCTATTCCAACGGGCCTCTAATTCGGGCAGAAGCGTGTCTATGCCATTAGAGACCCTCCCCCATTGGAGATCTCCCAAATAAGGATGATCTCCAACCTCCTAACTACTCCCCTAAGCCTATTTAGTCCCTAGGACCTTCCCTTCCCAACCCCTGGCTAAAATTCTCTGTAACTTAGCTTCATGCATGTTAATTCATCCTAAGTTTTCATTTTCAGTAGTCCTATATCAATTTTGTTACAGGTATCATCTTATTTTTCAGCCGAAGCAAGCATACATCGTCACCGACGAACCCATTCAGATCGAAGACTATCCTGTCGAATCAGATACGATTTCATACTAATGCGAGATGATCTCGACTACAGTCCACATTGAGGCAATCAGTGCCATAAGTTTGCATTTCTTCACCTTTTCTCTGTTGTTTTATCCTGCATTTTAGTTAGTTTATCCTTATTGCTTACTATTTTGCATTTTGGAGTTCACCCATCTAGATCAAAGGCATAATTAATCCATAATTATGATTTAATTAGCATCATTCATACATGTTTCGGTCTTTAAGTTTTAGTTCAGTTTTGTCACTGTTATTTTGCACAGTTTCCCTCAACTAGAATAGTAGTATTCTCTGTATTTTGCATCTACTCTTCTATTTGTAGGTCTCTGACGAATTCTTCTGACAAATTCGTCAGATCTCAGATGATCTTGTCTGATTTTAGATGATTCTGTCGAATTCCAGATGATCCTGACTGCTTCAAACATCAGAATCTCCATCAGACATCCGGATCAGGTATTCTTCTTACTCTTCCTTAATTTTTTTGTTTTTTTCTGTCTTAAATTTGTTCTCTATATTTAGTAAATTTGCACTTTCATTTAGATTAATTTAGACTCATTTGGCCAAACCTAGGATATGAATGCTTAAGGTTAAAAACGAACACATAAAAACACATTCCAAACCTAGGCGTGGAAACTACCATTAAATGTTTCTTGGTGAACCCACCATCCGTCGAAAAATCATCAAAATACACCTCCCTTGAGAGGCGGGACCTTCGCAAAGTCCTCTCAGTTCGAGGTACTGCACCATCCTTTTCCCATCCCCCTTTCAGGAACGGATCCTATAGCCTGAAGGTAAGGATGCAAAAAATTTGGAGCGATACACCATGTCATTCTGGAATAGTCATCAATGCACAACATAAAATATTTGTCACCATTTATGCTTTGTGTTCTCATGGGTCCACATAAATCAGTCTGTATTAGTTCCAAAGGTTTGATTGTGTAGTACTCTTTTGTTTTGAATGTGACTCTAGTTTGCTTCCCCTTTTGGCATGAAGCACAAATGTTGTTTGCAGGTTTGCTAATGGTGGGAATATCTCTCACTGCCATTTTTGAGTTGATTTTTACTAGATTATCAAAACTTATATGACCGAGTCTCTTATGCCACAACCAATTTTTTTCTTCCTGTCCAATAAAACAAGCTCCTTCTGAAGTCTCTGAGAGTGTGTACAGGTTGTCAGATGTCCTTGATCCAGTTGCTATCAATTTTCCACTGTTTGTTTTTCTGACTTCACAACCATGCTTCTTCAAAACTACTTCATGACCTTTATCACAAATCTAACTTACGCTCAACAAGTTATGTTTCAAACCATCCACAAAAAAGACTTCTTCTGACTTAATTTTTTTGTCACTAATTTTAACTGAACCTTTGCCAACTATCTTAGCTCCATCATTATTTCCAAACTTTCACTGAACCACCTTCATATTTCCGTAACTTCTCAAATTTTTGTTTGTCACCTATCATATGACTGGAGCATCCACTATCAAGTATCCATGGTACATATTTATTCTGTGCTTTAAATTTTGTTTGTACGATTAAGGATTCCTTTTCTTCCTTAAATCGCTCTTTTTCTTTCCACTCCGTTTTGATAGTAGTTTTGGGCTCTTATTTTGCCTTTCCCTTATCAATATCTTGTGCATGTTTTTCGAGAAGTTTTCTATTTTTCTCATCCTATTTGGTTGAAATTTTCTTCCCTGAAACTTATTTGATGCAAATGTACTTCTATATTTTCTTGCAATGTGCCCAAAATTATGACAGTTATAACATTCTACTGTATAATTCATCAGAGGAGAAAAAGCATTTCTACTGGTGAAATTCCTTGGTCTTACATTATATTTGCAATCTAAGATTTTATGTCCATAGCCATTGCATTTAAAATAGAAACCAGAAAAGGGATAATTGAACCTGGGTGATGGTCTTTGCCATGTTGTCATAGGAGCCATAGGTCTTCTTCTTTGATGTGTGACATTGGTGAATCCATCATTGTTAATTCTCCTTTCATGCCTGGCATTATTGCTTTCTTTTGCATGAGATGTTTTTCCTTGATCAACCTGTTTCTTATCTTCATTATTTATGGATTCTACATTTCTGGCCTTTGATACATTTGATGATTCTCCTTCGATAAAACCCAGACCAAATTTGATGCCTGCAGGCCTTTGGTCATTTATAATCTTATCCAGCTTCATAGAACTTTCTTCACATTTGTGATAGCAAATAATTTTGTGATTCATCTCTTCTATCTACGTCCATAAACCAACATTCTCTTCTTCTAGTTTGTAGCAATAATCTATTTTCATGGTAATTTGTACTTCAAGATATTCAGATATTTTCTTGTATTCTTTTGTCTATACTTTCAAACTGGTTATGATTTCGTTTGCATCCTCAAGCTTCTTTGAAATTTTCTTATTATTTTTCCTCTCTATTTTCCACTCTTCAAGTGCAAATATCAACTCACCTTCTAGATCTACTTCAGCCTCAGAGTTTTCACCACATACTTTAGAGTTCACTTCTTCTTCCTTTTATGATTTTACTTCTTCAAATGCCATGAAAAGAGCTTCACCTGTTTCCTCTTTAGAATCCTCACCAGAGCTGTCTTCTGATGAACTAGAATTCTTGGAGATGAAACTTTTCTTCTTGAAGTTGCCTTTTCTGAAATTCATTTTCTTCTTCCAGTCACTTCTTTCTTGGTGTGATCCTTCATCATTTTTGTTCTTCTCATTAAGTGGACATTTAGTCGCAAAATGCCCAACGCCTAAATAGTTGAAACATTTAAACGGTAGCTTTCCTCTGTATTTTTCTTTTCCCCTTTTTAGTTTTCTAACAAAGTTTGCTTCCATTTCATCTGATGTCTCTTCTTCCTTGGAATCTTGTTTTGCGTTTTTATTTTTAAGGGCTTTAAAATCCACTTCTCTGTCTGTGGGTTTAGATCTTCCTATCCTCATCTCATATGCAGTCAAAGAACCATACATCTCATCTATACTAAAATAATTTAGATTTTTAGATTTTTCTATCGCTGAGAATTTAGAATCAAACCTTTGAAGAAGAGATCTTAATACCTTTTTCACGACGGTAGAGTCTTGGATATCCTCGTAGAGTCCTTTGATCGCATTAATGATTCCATTAACTCTCAGCATATATGCCTCAATGTTTTCATCATCATTCATATTTAATGCTTCGAACTGAGCTCGATGTGTCTGTAACTTGGCCTCCTTTATCTTATCATCTCCTTCATGAATACTCCTCATTTTGTCCCATATTTCTTTTGTTGTTTTATAGCTCATGATCTTTACTAGTTCACTTTCTGCTAATCCGCACATGATAGCATTCTTTGCTTTTGAGTTATTTTCAAACAGTTTCTTTTCATCAGCCTCTTTTGGAGGAGTGATGGGTATTGTGTATCCACTAACTACTGAATCCCAGATGTCGTATCCTAAAGCACAAAGATATGTTTGCATCCTGATTCTCCAAAATGCATAATTAGATCCGTCAAACAATGGTGCTTTGTTTGATGAGAAGCCTTCACCACCTGCCATTGTGTTACTTCCAAGATCACCCTAGCCGATTAAGCTTGTACAAAAACTTAGCTCTAATACCAATTGTTAGTATTACAATGACACTGAGAGGGGGGGTGAATCAGTGTAGCTATTTAAACTTAAATTTATAGCTCTTAATACCGTAGCAATTAAAACTTATTACTAGATATAGAAAGTATAACAAAAGAGCATCACACAACACAAGATTTAACGAGGTTCACCAATGTGGCTACTCCTCAAAAATTGACTACTTGGACTACCATCCAAATATAGCCTTTATAAAGCACCAAATTTACAATCAATTTACCAACACCTACTATAAGGAGCACCAACCCCTTATTTATCTGCACCAATATAAAGGAGCACCAACCCCTTATTTATTTGTACCAATAGAAAGGAGCACCAACCCCTTATTTATCTGCACCAACAGAAAGGAGCACTAACCCCTGCTACCAAGCTGCAACCTAGACTTCAATTTGAATTTATAAGTTTGACAATAAGATACCTTTGCTTTTGCAAGACCTTGACTGGTCTTCTTCACCTTTGTTTTCTCTACGCAATCACTTCGCACACTCTGCTTCATTACAGTCAAACTTCAAGATCATCTTCTCCATTTTGCACACTCTGCTCTCTTTACAAATTTTGTACTTAGCATGATTTGACATGACTTGCTCTCTACGCACAATAACCGTATTTCACACACCTTCGACACACTTTCAATTCTCCAAACAGCCCTCCTTTTATAACAATATTTTTTATGATGAAAACCCTAATCTTAGTCGATTATAAATCCTAATCTTAGTCGGCTATCATAACAACTGTAAACCATAATTTAGTCGGTTGTCATCGGTCTTCGTCGGCTTCAACTCAAGAAGATGTTCGGTTTATCCATCGCTTGATGATTTCATTACGGACAGACCCTGTAATCGCCATACTGACTTTTGATCACTCTTCGTATTTTAGCAGTATGAAATCACTTTGTAACTGCCCCTGTAAATGCCATAGTGATGTTGGTCCACTTTCATACTTCTCATTTTAGTTGGGTTCTCCTTCTTGACTTGCGCATTTACGACCTGTCATGAAATCACGACATTTTTGCCTCTGTAGCTTCTTTTGTTGCTGTTGCCACGAAAATAATGTCACGATATCATGACACTTTCACCTCCATACACTTTCTCTATTCTTTTGTCATGATATCATGACATTTATTCCTTTGTAGACTTCGTATTTTCTTTTGTCGTGATATCGCGACATTTTTGCCTCCATATACTTCGTCTTTGCTTTTGTTGCAATATCGTGACACTTCTGCTTCCATAGACTTTGACTTTTCTTTTGTTACGATATTGTGACACTTCTGCCGCCATAATCTTCAACTTCGCTTTTGTCATGAAATCATGACACTTCTGCTTTCGTACTTATCTTCTTTGCTTTTGTTGCGAAATCGCAACACTTCTACCTTCGAAGTCTTCTTCTCTGCTTTTGTCATGAAATTGTGACACTTCTACTTCTGTACTTTACTTCTTTGCTTTTGTCACGAAATTGTGACACTTCTACTTCTGAAGTCTTGCTTTCTGCTTTTGTCATGAAATCACGACAGTTTTGCTTCCGTACGCTTCCTCTCTTTCTTTTGTCGTGAAAATGCGACATGTCGCGATATCGCGACACTTTTCAAACTTACTTTCTCTCTCCTATTTTAGTCATGAAAATGTGACATGTCGTGAAATCGTGACACTTTTCTTACTTGTTCTCTTTCTTCGAACTTGTGAAATCATGAAACTTTTTCCTACTTTCTCTTTCTCTTCCAACATGTCACGAAATCGCGATAGTTTTTCCACTTGCCTTTTTCTCTTCCAACATGTCGCAAAATCATGACAACTTTTCCTGCTTTTTCTCTCTCTTCCAACATGTCACGAAATCTTGACAGTTTTTCTTGCTTTTTCTCTCTCTTCCAACATGTCGTGAAATCACGACAATTTTTCTTGCCTATTGTATATGTCGCGATATCGCGACACTTTTCTTACTTGTATTTTTTCTTTGATCTTTTGCATATGGTCCACTTCGGTCTTCTTGGAAAATCACTGTACATACTCTGAATAACCTTTGAACTCCTGTCTTCTGCATCTGAATAGCTTTTGAACTTCCTATCCACTGCATCAATAGATCTATTTGACTATGGTGACAACAATGACAATACTATTGCTACATCTTGCTCAACAGACTTGAGGTTGTGTCTAGGGCATTGGGTATATGATATTAGGATTGACATTAAATAATTGATCACCAAATACTAGAGATTAAAGATCTTACTCAATTAGAGGTTAATGGATGAGGAATGTTTTGATTAGAATTTGCTTGCATGCTTAATCTAAAAGTTGTATGATTAAGCACTTGATGATTAGGATTAATATGAAGAATGAAATATAATGGGTTATTATTAGAGTTAAATATTGGGTCTATGATATGGAAATTGAATAAAGCATTTTAGTTGGGGTTGTGAATATTGTATCCCATGCTTTGTGATGTTGAGTAGTTGGATCTACCCTATAAGATCTCTTAAAGGTTGGTTTGTATTGATGTGGTACCAGTGGAATTTGAGGAGGTATTTGTCCTGTTAGATTTTGATGATATATATTTAAGGAAATGCAACCATAATATGTAAAATGTGGAAGCAATATTAACTATATGATAATAACAATATAATATGCAGGAAAACCATATGAGAAACTTCTACAATAACTTAGAAAATAGTCATTAATGAAAGCTCATTAAAATAGTACAATGCAATATAATGGAGGGCTTGAACACTCCAAAAATAATGTATGATCTACACTGTACCTACTATCCTCTACCATTCTCACTACTCACTTCTATATTCTATCTAGCACTTGTTTCACTCTCTCAAAGGCCTATATATAAAGAGATATATCCCTTGTTCTTTCATCTACCGATGACTCTTCACCTACCTATCCTATGACTCATGTACATGTTGACTACATGCACATTTACATCATTCCACATTCTAACACTTTTGCATTTATTACATTGCATAAAATAACTACTCAAATCTTAATCTAAGATAAACTCCTAGTCTAAAGATGTACCCAAGGTGGTACATGAGTCTCTCCTAAAACCTTTTTTAGTACTTGTATTTGTAGTAGTAGAAGTAAGATGAATGATATTTTCCTCCATAATATTTACATGGATGGAAACTCCAGAAGTTCACCTTCTCATGATCAAATTTGTTGTAATATGTGCATAATAAATATGTCTCAACTTATTTGTTATCTATTTTAGGAATATCATTTTTATCTATTTCCTTGATGAAATAGTTAAACCATGTGTGTACAATTGAAGTTATTCCATATTTACTTCTTTCATACATCTATATAAGGTCTTTTTGATGAATATCTATTTCTACAGTTTGGATATGATCTTCAATATCTTCATTAGTATAGTTATCATCAACTCCCTTTACTATCTCACTAGAAGATGTTCTTGAAGAATCTACTTTCACCAAACTATTAGTTTATGAGTTTTCAGAAATCATTTTAAATTCTATTGATTCTTTTCCATTCACATATTCCTTATTATCCATTGAATTCTTGAATTATCAATAATGCTTTCCTTTGATTCAAGTGTATTTCTAAGCCATTTCCTTACTCCTTTTCTAATTGCATTATTTAATGTGTTCTTTGGAGTAGACATCATTATAGCTCCCTAGTGTAGAGTATGTGAACTAATTTGATAAAACATTTCAAGAATTAGGTTTTGTAGGATTCCTTATATCTCCCTAGTAATTAGAGTATGCTAGAAGCTTGATAAAGTGCTTAGAAACTATTAGATCACCTTTTGAGTTGATTTTGTAATATTTTGGGAATTATAATAATCAAATCCTATTTCACCTTATTTCTCCTATTGAACTATGCACTAATTTGATGGAGTTCTCTATGGTTGGATTCCTTTTGTCTCTTTAATGTGACTATGAGACAAATAAAAGAAATAAATTCCAACTCTTTTAATAAAATAGTAATTTTGCTTCTCTATCCTTAAATTTTCAATGGTTTAATTTACTAAATTCCAATAAATTAAAGTTTGATGTAGCACTCCTTATGTCTCCCTAATTTGGAATTTTAGAAATTGATAATATTTACAATAATAATAATTTGGTTTACCAAGTAGAAACCCTTATATCTCCTATGATATTAATTTCAAATATTAATATACTTGTATTTCAACTAATATGCTTTGAAATACTATTTAAGGATATAAACTCCTTTTGATTTGATTTCAAGTTTACTAAGGCTAGTCCAATTCAAATGATAATAATTTCAACCTTAAATATCACTCCTTAATGAAATAAAATATCAATCTAAGTGAAACTATACCTTTTTAAGTCTAAGTGATTGAGGTAAATGGGAATTTGGCTTTGAATTCAATCTCCTCAGTAGGCAATGTATCTCCTTGATAGCGGTGTATGACATTCTCCGTGATAGGCATTGTATCTCCTTGACTGTGGTGTATGACAGTGGACTTGCTAGTTAATAGATATCATTTATAATAGTATCACTCCCTTATTTAATGCACCTTGAATTTTCTATGTCCTTCTTATGTTATCTTGTGTAGGCCTTTAATGTTGCTTGTCTATTATGTAACGTATACCAAGTGGCACTGATCTTGGAAAGCAATGTATATAAAATGGGACCTATCTTTCTTAAGATCATATGTTACACAATTATAAAGCATTAAAGGCTATGACAACATTGAGACAAGTGGTGTTGGTCATGTGTGAAGCACTTAAGCAATGATATGATCCCTTATGGAGTGTTAATCTAATATTTGGTGTTATTCTCTCTTAGATGAGTGTTACTTTGAATGAGTGCCCTTTATTGTTGAGTGTTGGTGATATGAAGCATTTTCCTTCCTTTGTGCCAAGTGGAATAATATTCCTTGCATCATTGTGGTAAGTGTATAACCTTCCTTTGAATTCAAGCTACCTCAAATGTACCAATTTGATTACTTCTTACTTAATGCTAATCTTTACCAACTATTTCCAAGTTTATTTTGCTCCTATGTGATAGCAAAATATTATGGATGGATGGCTCCTTTGTAATAGCAAGACGTGCAATGGTTCTTCTTGATTCTTGGGTAACAATGATAATTTTCTTTATACATTGTCTTTTTTGACTAATGATGATATTTGTTCTATGCCTTATCTTTTCTAACTGGAATGAATTATCTTCCAACTTGCACTAGGGTTTACCTTGTGCTTTTTTTACCATAGTTTTTCCACCATGATAAGTGTCCTCTGCTATTGTGTGTCTCTTGTGTTGTACATCGATAAATAGTGTCTTGTTACACCTTGATAAGGTGGGTATCAATCCCTTCAAATGGTTCTACTCTTAAGCACCATGGCTTGTACTTTTATCCTTGTTGATGGCAACCACTTGTAGATGTGGCAATGAGCTATGTAGTGTTTCCTTGATATACTTAAAACTTTTTCTTTTGGTGTAACATAGAATACAAGTATGGTGATTGAAAATGATCCTGTAACAACCTATAATAGGTTTCTTAGTTACACCTAAATCTGAGACTCTCTTGGTATCATTTTGTAATTTCTTTTTCTTATTTGATATGGTGGCTTCCTTCTCCACTCCTTGGAGGTATATCATATTTTTAGGTGGTTTCTCTATGCCATAATAATATGTAGGTTTTTTGCATTGAATAGTGTCTTTAGACACTTTGATATTATGTTGATTTGTGCACTTTGGTCTTCCACCTTAACTTAAAAACCAATGCACTTAATAACCTTTAAGAGTAACTAGTATAATGCACTAGTAATTTCTCCTTATTCCTCATTGTAAATAAATCTTAAAATTAATTTGAAAATTGCACTACAACCAATGTTGTAGGATGTAGTCTTCTTTGATTTTATCTATACAATAGGAATATGATATTTTTATTTCTTTTGAAATATATCAAACTCCTATTTTAATGTGCAGGTATTAACCTTAAAAGAAACTATCTTATGAACTCACTTGAAGACTTTAATGTGAACCCTTATCCTTGTAATTTTTAAACTCTAATATGGTGCTTAATGAAACTAAACAATGAACCAAATATAAATTTTCAAATAATCAACCCTTTGCACCTAAGTTGCTTACCTTTAGGATCTCTATATATGATGTATTTCTAGGTGATTAGATTCACCAAATTTTCATCTTTAATTGGATGAAATTGCAGCTCTTATTTGTTGTCCAAAATAGCTTCTCAACTCACCAAATTTGTAGCTTTGTAACTCCTCTAACTTTCTACTTGAAACTATAGTTTGATGGGTCCAACTCTTCTTTAGTATGTATCCTAGAAATCTGAAACTTAGAAGCTATTGATGCTGCCCAAATTGATACTTTCTTATTGACCTCAAATTTGAAAATTTTAGATTGCAAAGCAGTCAATATCTCAACTAAAATGCTATCATTTAATCTCAAAAATTTGGTAGGGATCTCCTCCAAATTGCAGCTAAGATTTTCTTTCAAGAACCCTTTAGTTTTTTGTTATGAAACCAACAACCTCCTTTCTCCAAGTAAGCCTTCAAATCCTTCAAATAAAATCTTCAAACCTCTTAGGTTTGGTAGTAACATCTAGCTCCTTTCTCCTTTAGTCTCCTTGTTGAGATATAACTTCAATCTAGGCCTTATTCTCAAAAATATAAAATTCTTGAGGTCTTCACTAATATTCTCTAAAATTTGGCAAGCTTCTTACCAAATCCTTCTCCCTTGGGCTTGTTGTCGGATGGTGACAATTGTCCCAAGTTCTTCACTATTAGGAACTTCTCCTTGGTGGTAGATTTATCCAATTATTTCTTCTAGAAACTCCTTCAATGAGGCTCTCCATGCCTTCTCCTTATTTCTCCTTTCAACCTTCATTAATACCTCTTCTCTAGGATCTTCAATATTGCAGCTTCTCTGGTCTTCTCAACAAGACCTTTTCTTCAATATCCAACTACTAAATTTTGGCAATGATATCTTCCTATTGAATCTCTAAAATATACTATTGCTAAAATCTAGAACAAGACCTTTGCTAGTCCTTCTCTATCTTCAATCTTCTAAAATTGGAAGTTATTCAATAGGACCTTCTATAGATCTCTTCTAATTCCTTAGGGTGAAGTCTTCAATCTTCAATGGAGATCACCAATCTTCTATATTCACTAGGACTCCTCTTTTGAGTTTCTTCTTCCTTGAATCTGCAACAAGGATCCTATGGTCTTTTCTTCTTTTACACTCTGCATGTCTGCAATATCTAGCAATGGGACCTTTTATTCAAGCCTACAAATCTTCAATTTCCATTTGTTGTTTTTGGTACTCGAATTATTCCAAATAAGATATTCTTCCTAAAACTATGTAGGAATCTTCCCAACTTTATTTTAATCTTCTTTTCCTGCAACAAAGTATTAGGTTTGTAATAGAAGAAACTTGAAATCTAGAGATAATCAATATTCACTAGTTTATTTGTCAATCTAGTGGAATTAATGTTGAGTCCTATTATTCATGAGTTTTTTTGCAACTCTGTGGAAAGACTCTAGCCAAATGCAATCTCAATTTTTTTTGAAATGATATTGCTAATCTCCTCTCAATCTCTCTTGTGGCTCTCCCTATTTCCTATAGATCTACCATGTGATTTGATATTATATTTTAATGTATAATTATGGACATGCAAACACAAGATGTAGGATAAGCAGGCTATGATATCTATATGATAATGGAACAATTATATTTAGGAAAATAATGAAAGAAAATTCTGCAATAAATCATAAATATACCATTAATAAATGCTCATGAAAATAGTATAATGGAGGACATGAACACTCCATAAACTATTTTGAAAGAGCTACATTGTACCACACTACTACTCTATACTATGCACTCTCTATATAATCTACTTCTCTTTTCACTCTCTATAAGGCCTATATATAGGAAGATAGGTTCCTTGGTCCTTAATCTACCTATGACTCTTCAACTACCTCTCCTATGACTAATGTACATGTGGACTCATTGTATATTTACATCATTGCACATTGACACTTATGCATTTATTACATTTTTGAAAGTAAATACTTAAATTTACTCTCAAGTAAACTCCTACTCTAGTTATGTACCAAATGTGGTACATAGATATGTACCAAATAATGTAATATACTTTAACAAGATTTAATAGACTAATGTCACTTGTAAACCTTATATCTCTCTATATTTTAACCTCTAAATTCTAACCTTCAATTTTGTAGTATATGTTAGGATCTCATCCTAACCCTTAATGTAATAACTTACTTGATGTAATAATTCCTAGTGAACGTGGGTAGTACCCATGATTAATATTTTGTAATGTTCTAAGTTTTAGCTTAGGTAGTGCCTATGACAAATGGCACCCTTTTTATGTAACACATGGTAGATAGGTGGCATTGTGCATGTAATTCGTGTGGCATTATGCATGTAATTCGAGTGGCATTGTGCATGTAATTCGAGTGGCACTATGCATGTAATTCGGGTGGAATTATGCATGTAATCCAGGTGGCATTTTACATGTAAGCCAACCTTGGAAGGAAACTCCTTAAATACCCAAAAAGGCACCAATGTAACCATCTTTTGCAAAATTAATGAAGTATTGAAGGAGGTTGCCCCCTCGAAGAGGCCTGCGATTCAGTCCTATTGTGAGATTGTTCTTTATGCAAAATTTTGTTATATTAATGTGATGTTTATGTGAGTTATTTCCAAGAAATTATGTGAGAGTGTGTTATTTGAGTTTATTTTATAGCAGGATCTTAACAAGTGGTATCAGAGCGCTTTCCAGGGCCAAGTTCTGCTACAACTGCAATGATTCTTGCCATCCAATCCGCCTGTTAGGTATAAATTCCATGTGTTTTTTCCATTCTGTTTCCTTATTAAAAAAATCCCAAAAAAAATACAGTGTTTTTTTTTTCCAGACCAAAAACAAAAAAATATATTGTTAGTTGAGTAGGTAGAAACCCTGTACCGAGGGTTTTAAAATATCACGAAGGATCTGTCGTTATTGGCTAAGCTAGATAGCCCATAAAGCGTCTAGTGAAGTGAGGGGCGATCAGGCTCCAGGCCTCAGACATAACTCGCGCACGGACTTGAGCTCCCACGTATCTTCGGGTATATCGGGAGACCATCTAGGATTAAACAAACTTTTAGCCATTAGGAAGCTCTTCGGCCTTGTATTACTCATAGTCTACGGGACACAGCATCCCGGACGATTACCCTCTTGTATTGTCGAGAGGCAGGTAGTGTGCTCAAGGGTATGTGTGGAATCCTCCTTGAGTAGTGGCCTGAAATATTGGTCCGAGCACTATTGTTCGTCACTGTCAGTATATTAGAGGGCCTATGGGTGGTACATAATCCTATACTTAGCATTCCCTGGTTCTGTTAAAACTTCAACCTATAAAAAATGCAAAAAAATGAAAAATAAAAATAAAAATCCAAACATCCCTGTTTGTAAACCTGCATTTCAAAAGTGAGCATATGAGAAAGGAGTCCTCTACTAAAAAAATAACAGAAGGGACATGCATTCGGGATAAGCCATGAGGGTGACACTTAAGTTGACAGTCTGGAGAATAACAGTAAAATTTACAGATGCGCAGTCACAGATCAAGTCGACCGAGTCGGAGAGGTCAAGACACAGTCAGGCGAGAATTCACAGTCTTCAGGGTCAGAACAGAACTGTCATATCAGTCACCTGCAAAATACAGAGAATCTTGAGTGTGAAACACGTCCAGTTATAGATAGTGCTCCAGTACCCAACTTTTGCTCAGTAGCTCAGAATTAGAAACTGTAAACACCGTTAGACTCAGCAAAATAGGAGATAAAAAAAAAAAGTCTGGGGTGCCAAAAAGTAGTGTTGAGAGATATAGCTCATTGTGACCACCTCCTTCTGCTAATCATTTTGATATATAGCACCCAAGCACTTTTTTGGGCACTTACTAAAAATAGTAAGTCCTAAAAATTCAATTCTATTTTTAGTAACTGGTCACAAAAGGTCTAAAAAATGGCCCAGGGTACCCGTGGACACCAGAAAGAACTAGAACACTTGGAATCCCTAACAAAAGCCATTGATAACTTGAACTCAACTTTTCACTCCATAAGGGAAGAAGTCCAAGGTCTTCGCATAGAGCATGAGGCCACTAGCAATCACTTATAAGAAGCATTGACAGAAGTAGACAAAAAACTGAGAAGAGAACCACCCAAATCAAAATACCAAGCTGAGTGTTTTACAAGGAATCGTGACCATGATCCACCCTTTAGAATGCCAAAATTGGAATTTCCCAAATTTAGTGGGAAGGATGTTGATGGGTGGCTATGTCGGGTTGACCAATTCTTTCAACTTCATAATGTACCCATATTTCATCGAGTCCAGATGGCTTCCTTTAACTTGGAATCTGAGGCTCTACACTGGTTTCAATGGTTGCGTCTTGCCTGCCCAAATCTCTCTTAGGAGGATTTTGAATCCCAACTACTCACTTGATTTGGTCCTAGTGAGTTTGAGGACTTTACAAGAGCCTTGACCAAACTGCAACAAATAGGGTCAGTCCGAGAGTACCAAGCTCAATTTGAGAAATTGGCCAATAGGACAAGAGGATTGAGTGAAGGGTTCTTCCGGAGTTGTTATATCAGTGGGTTGAAGGTGGAACTCCAAGCGAAGGTAAAAATGTTGAAACCACGAACTATGATGGAAGCTATCAGTTTGGCCCGTTTGGCCGAATCTAAACTCTCTGCCCAAAGACACCCATCAAAGTTTCCTCAAAATAGACCTTCATTTCCTCCTAGAGCCCAACACCTAGATGATAATAAACCTGCTGCACCCAAGGGCCTCACCACCGAAGATATGGATGCACGTCGTGCCCAAGGATTATGCTACAATTGTGATGAAAAGTTTTTCAAAGGGCATAAGTGTGCACACAAAAAATTGTTCTTGATAGATGTTGAAGAACCTGATACCGCTGACGAGAGTGATGAGGATGAGGACCCTCCAAAAATGAAACAGGAACCTGAGACAGCAATTACAATCCATGCCCTTGCAGACATTACTACTCCTCAAACCATGAAGGTTATAGGATTTTTCAAAGGCCAACGTCTTTCCATCCTTCTGGATTCAGGAAGCACGCACAACTTCATTGACCCTAGAGTTGCTCAATGAGCAAATTGCTATATCCACACTTGTAATTCCTTTGAGGTCATGGTAGCCAATGGGGGAACCTTACCTTGTAAAGGAAAGTTTCACAATGTTAAAATCAAGATAGGGGACTATGAACTCCAACAAGACATGTTTGCCCTCCAGTTGGGCGGATGTGATATTGTTTTGGGATCCCAATGGTTGAGTACGTTGGGCACTATCAGTTGGAACTTTGCTGAACTCTAGATGCAGTTCTCCCAGAACGGACAAACACACATCATCAAGGGCTCCCCGACAAGAACACCTCAAATTATCAGTTCAAACGGCATGGAGAAATTGCTAAAAAAATCATCACATGGGGTCATTGCACAACTATTCTCCATCCAACTATCCACATCCCCAATGGGTGAAATCCCACAAGACATGCAATAGATTCTCCCCAAACAAGAGGCCATCTTTTCAGAACCAACCACATTACCACCGCATCACTCTCACGACCATGCCATTCCATTATTGCAAGATAGTACACCTCCCAATATCAGACCACCTTATGAGCGACTCAAGCGCACATTATTTTGGAAAGGTAAGAAACAGGACATTCGCTCTTTGGTGGCAGACTGCGACACAGGTTAAAGGATGAAAGGAGAAACAATGCGCTCTCTGGGCACTCTTCCACCATTGCCAATACCGAATCAGGTGTGGACTGACATCTCTAGGGACTTCATAGAAGGGCTACCTAAATCTGGAGGCAAGTCTATTATTTTCGTGGTAGTGGACCGCCTTTCAAAGTATGCTCACTTTTGTGTCCTAACCCATCCTTACACAGCATTCACTATTGCCCAAATTTTTCTTGACTCCATATTTCACCTTCATGGCATGCCAACCTCCATTGTATCTGATCGTGATCCCACCTTTACTAGCAATTTGTGGCAAGAGTTGTTTAAGTTGCAGGGGACTCAGCTCAAAATGATTTTAGCCTACCATCCACAAACGGATGGTCAAACAGAGGTTGTTAATAAATGCTTGGAAACTTACCCTTGCTGCCTTGCCTCCGATCATCCTACTCATTGGGAAAAATGGCTTTCTTTGGCCAAATGGTGGTACAACACTTCCTATCATACCGCCACCAAACTCACACCGTTTGAGGTAGTTTACGGGCGCCCTCCACTCACGCATTCCTCCTACATTTCGGGCAGCTCCAAGGTACAGGTTCCATCAACACTCCCTGAATTGGATGAAGAAGGCTCCATCTTACTTGCACCAAAGCAGCTGCTGGATCGTCGAACTTGCACTCTGTGCAACCGTACCATTACAGAGGTCCTGGTTCAGTGGCGTGGACTTCAACCTCAGGATGCTACATGGGAGTCTCTCCATCAACTCCAAGCAACAGTTTCCTCATTTTCAGCTTTGAGGACAAAGCTTCTTCAAGGAGAAGGGCATGTTAGGATCTCATCCTAACCCTTAATGTAATAACTTACTTGATGTAATAATTCCTAGTGAACGTGGGTAGTACCCATGATTAATATTTTGTAATGTTCTAAGTTTTAGCTTAGGTAGTGCCTATGACAAATGGCACCCTTTTTATGTAACACATGGTAGATAGGTGGCATTGTGCATGTAATTCGTGTGGCATTATGCATGTAATTCGTGTGGCATTATGCATGTAATTCGAGTGGCATTGTGCATGTAATTCAAAGTGGCACTATGCATGTAATTCGGGTGGCATTATGCATGTAATCCAGGTGGCATTTTGCATGTAAGCCAACCTTGGAAGGAAACTCCTTAAATACCCGAAAAGGCACCAATGTAACCATCTTTTGCAAAATTAATGAAGTATTGAAGGAGGTTGCCCCCTCGAAGAGGCCTGCGATTCAGTCCTATTGTGAGATTGTTCTTTATGCAAATTTCTATTATATTAATGTGATGTTTATGTGAGTTATTTCCAAGCAATTGTGTGAGAGTGTGTTATTTGAGTTTATTTTATAGCAGGATCTTAACAAGTTTATGATCAATGAATTCCTTTTAGCTCTTTAGTATTGAGAATAATTTTAAAAGAAACTTTGAAGTAGTCTACCTTATGAATCCCTAGTATTTTAGTAAAAGATCAAGACTTATAAGATCTTTTAAATTCTTTAACTTATGTAGAATACTTTCTATCTACCAAATGATTTTAAGTGCAATACAATTTTGATAGTATGCTTAGATTTCTTGGCTTCTTTGATTTGAATCCCTTTTATCTCCCTAATGATCAACTTCTATTTTTCTCCTTATTTCTCGTTAATTTTGTATAAGAGACTAGTATAACCAATAATTTCCAAATTTCAAGAAATTAAATGTTTTGGTTTCTAAATCCTTTAATTATAAATAATATAGTTTCTAAAATTTAATGATTTAAATTTGGTGTTGAACTCCTTATATCTCCCTAATTTAGAAATTTAGAAAATGATAATATTTGTAAAATAATGCTTCAATTTTTCAAGGTAGAAAACCTTATATCTCATAGTTTAATAATTTGCAAATAATATGATATTTGAATCTCAAATAATGCAATTTGAAATAACTCTTAAAGATATAATCTCCTAGCTTCAATTGGATTTCTAAACCATCAATGATTTATCTAAGGTTATAATTTCCATATATCTCCTTGCAATAATTAGCTAAACTTAAACTTAGAAATAATGTACCTTATATCTCCTTGCACTTGATGGAAAGAAAATATTAAATCAATGTCAATATACCTTTGGTTAATGTGATACACTACGTGTTGATTGGCTTCTTCCTTGACCGTGCTTTCAAAGCATTCGAATGTTGTATTTCTTAAACTTCAAGATATGACATTGCATTAAATGATTTACATTTTATAATGTACTCCTTTATTTTCTTTAGACTATCCTCTTCTCCTCTTCAATGCTCTTTGACCTGTGTAAGCTTGATATGCACACTCTATTTAGGTAGGGCTATTAATACGTCTCTATTATCTTTGGAAAGTATGCCACGTGTCATTTTCATTGCCCTTGAATGTAGATATTCCTAATAGGTGTTGTACGGATGTTATAGTCTTTAGAATACATTGATTTACATGGCATAGGTTCTCTCCCTATGGATTTTGAAGCAATGATGTTGTATTCCCTCTTGCTTGTATGGAGTTTTATCAAAGACTATAAATAGTGGATGGCATAGGTGCAAGCGTTATTTGATTCTTGCATGAAATATTCCTCCTGAATCATTACATAGACTTCATAGGTGATCTTCTCCTTTGTGCCAAGTGGCACAAGATTCCTTTGTTTGTTTATGACAAGTGGAGGCTTCCTCCTTTACATGTAACCTAGCGCT
Organism: Wollemia nobilis; assembly: GCA_028583015.1. NCBI lineage: Eukaryota > Viridiplantae > Streptophyta > Pinopsida > Araucariales > Araucariaceae > Wollemia > Wollemia nobilis. The sequence continues at coordinate 2,931,883 of JAQPPZ010017238.1, forward strand.
CAATGTTCTATTATCTCCTATTCTTGCCAACTCCTTGTAAATTTCTTGGCTTCTCTTGTAATAACAATAAGTTTTCTTGAACTCTAATGTATGGTGGCTCCTCTCCAATGAAGGTGGCTCCTCCTGTGGTGTTTCAATGCTCTCTTCTAGGTGGTTGTTTGTCCAATCTTCTTTCCTCTTCTGCTTGGGTAACACTTTGATGTTATTCTCCTAGCTATTGCAAATCTACTATTCTTCTTGTGTTATTCACTTTTCTATTGATGCTATGATGTCCTTACTTAGTATCCTTCCTTACTACAGGTTTCTTTTGCAATCCTATCGGCATTTCTTTCATGGGACTATGGAATTGAATGTGGTATATTTAGACACCTTAACTAATATTAATTTGATCCCTTAGTTGGATATTTCTCCTTTGCAACTAATATTATTGTTTAGACTTTATAATACTACCACTTGATGCTACTTTATTTTCTTAAGACACTTCAACTTTTGTGTTTATTTTGCTAATAATGGAAAATATAAATATGGTGCTATTATGGGCTACAAATAAATATGCTATAAACTAAGATAAAATACCTTAGTTGCACCAAAAATTTTAAGACCTTCTTAGTCTCTTTATGTATATTTCTTTCTTGTATCTGGTATGGTAGCACCCTCTCTGTTCCTTGGTGGTTTTAATGCTCCTTTGACAGCTTCTCTTCACCAAGACTTGGTGTAGTTTTTCCTGCACTTAATAGTATATTTTGACACTCCAACTCAACCATATTTTGTGCACTAATATTTCTTCCTTACGTTATACTTTATGCACTTTGATAGCTCATGTATTAAGAACTATCAATTTCTCCTTGTTACTCCTTTAGTCAACTTTCTAACACTAACTTATGTTAATATATTTTATAGGTTTTAACCTTGTAAAAGTAATCTTCTGCGCTTCCTTGAAGACTTGAACTTTAAACCTCAAATTTATTGCTTAATAATAATATAAATATAAATGTTCAAATAATGATCTTTTGCACAAATATTTAATACCTTCTGGAATCTGTATGGTGATGGATATCTTGGTGATTTGGTCACCTAATTGCTGCCTCGTGTTTAATGAATTTGTAGCTCTTCCTTGCTGTCCAAAATAGCTCTTTAACTCACCAATTTGCATCTTTAATGCTCCTCTAAATTGCTGACTGAAAATATGGTTTGGTGGCTTCAAATCTCCTACAAGATGTTCTTTAGAAATCTGAAAATAAGCTATTAATGCTGCCCAAATTTTTGCTTTCTTCTTGTCCTCAACTATGAAATTTTTAGATTATAACATAGTCAATTTCTATTCCAATGTGCTATCCTTGAATGTCCCAAATTTGGTACGAAACTCCTCCAAAATGCAGCTGGAAATTTTCTTCTAGAAACCTTCAATTTTCTGCTGTAAAAAATCAACAAAATCCTTTCTCCAAATCAGCCTTTAAATCCTTCAAAGGTAATATTCAAAGTTCTCAAGTTTGGTGGTTTCTTCTAGCTCCTTTCACCTTCAATCTCCTTGTTGAAATCTGAATTTTAACTTGGCCTATTTTTTGGCCTTCTTCTCAAGAATCTGAATGTCTTGAGGTCTTCATAAAATCTCCTCCAAATTTTGGAAAACTTCTTGCCAATTACTTCTTCCTTTTGGGCTTGTTGTCAGATGGCGACCATTGTTCCAAATTCTTCACTATCAAAAACTTATCCTTGGTAGCAATATTATTCCTTGAATTCTTCTCAAATATCCTTCAATGGCCTTCTTCAACTCCTCTTCAATGACCTTCATCAATTTCTTCAATAATTCTTTCTTGGACTTCTTCTTCTTTCTCCTTTCAAGCCTTATGTTGAGACCTCTTCTCTTGGGTCTTTAATTTCTGTAGCTTATCTTCAATAGGACTTTTTCTAGTCCTCTATATTCAATCTTCTAAATATGTAAGTTCTTTAATGGGACCTCCTCTTGGGTCTCCTCCTTCTACAGTTGATTTCTTATTTACTCTATAATATACATTCTTCAATCTTCTATGGGACTTTTTTCCTTGAGTCTCTTCTTTCTTCACTCTGAATTCTATAATCTTTAGGTTATTGTGAGGGCCTCCTTCTTGGTTCTCCTCAATATTAAATCTACAATTGGGCCTTATTTTTGGGACCGCCTCCTTGATCTGCAGTCTTCAATGTGGCTTCTTTGACCTATTTCACTCTTCTCAAGCTTCTATTTGGAATATTCAGTCTGCAAATACTACAATAAGACCTTTTTCTTAGGCCTCCAAATATTCAATATTTAGTGTGTTGCTTCAAGTAATGGATTGATTCTAAAGAATATATTCTTCCTAGATATTGTAGGAAGCTTCCCAAATTTCTTTGAATGAACTTTTTCTGCAACAAAGTATTAGAAAATGATAATAGAAATGTCTTTGAATCTAAAGATAACGAATCTTCACTAGTTGATTTATAAATCTAGTGGAATCAATATTGAGTCCTAGTCTTCATGAGTTTTTTTGTAACTCTATGGAAAGACTCTAGCCAAATGTAATTTCAAAAATTTTAAAAATGATATTTCCTATCTCCTCTCAATATCTCTTGTGGAACACTTTATTTCCTATAGATCTACCTTGCGCTTTGATACCACTATTAGCTTTTGATGATATATATTTAAGGAAATGCAACCACAATATGTAAAATGAGCAAGCAATATTAACTATATGATAATGGTAATATAATATGTAGGAAAACTATATGAGAAACTTTTGCAATAACTCAAAAAATATCCATTAATGAAAGCTCGTGAAAATAGTACAGTGCAATATAATGGAGGACTTGAAAAATCCAAATATTATGTATGATCTATATTGTACCTACTATCCTCTACCATTCTCACTACTCACTTCTATATTCTATCTAGCACTTGCTTCAGTCTCTCAAAGGCCTATATATAGAGATATTTGTCCCTTGGCCTTTCATCTACCCATGAATATTTACCTACCTATCGTATAACTCATGTACATGTGGGCTACATGCACATTTACATCATTACATATTCTAACACTTGTGCATTTATTACATTGCATAAAATAACTACTCAAACCTTAATCTAAGATAAATTCCTAGTCTAAATATGTACCCAAGTTGGTACATTGGCATGTACCAAATAATGTAATATAATCTAATATGTCCCCCATTTTCTATTGTTGTCATGCTAGTAGGTGGGATTGTATCAACTAGATTTGGAATTGATGAATTGAGTGTTTACATAGTGATATTAATCGATGTAAAGGATTGATCCATCTAATTTAAATGTAGGGGGATAGAGGTTAGCTTTTAAGGATATTTAAATAATGAATTACTATCTATATAGGTCTTTTGAACTTAATTAGCCTCTCTAAAATATTTTCAATAACCTCCTTATGTCTTTTATGATGTGGGTCATGTAAAATATGGATATAGATATTAACCTTTTATCCTCTTCTTCGATTGGACTTGAGGAATCTTGAGGAGAATGTTCTTCCTTTTCCTAATTAAATATCATGTTATCATAGCTAATAAAATAATCTTGACCATATTTAGGAAGATTAAAATGATTGGATATTTGATGAGCAACACTCCAAGTGGTATATCATCTCTTATGCACAGTTGAAAGTTTTGTTGATGATGGTATATTAATTAATTTTTTGTTGTCTTAAGTGTTCATTAAACAAGAAGATCAAGAATTATTTTATGCACCTTATACCTCCTTCCCTTTACATATATGATCTTGCCTATATACCTTGAAGGTCTCCCTATATACCTAGTCTCTTTTGATATACCTATTGATACATGAGAGTAGAGTCGATATGTAGGAGACTAGTGATACATGGACGTAATTCATCTAGGTACATGGTCAAGATAAATACATGAGTAAATAATAAAATTTTCCTTATGAATCCTACTATCCCGCCATGATATTCTACCTAACTAGCATAAGTATGCATGGTACCCTATGTGGGTGGTTGGTGGCTTGAGCTCACTACATACCCAATATAACTAGGTAATTTGTACAAATTGCTACTCAAGGAATAACAATAATTCCTAATAGTACTAGCACTTGATTAAGTTTTTTTTATATTTATTATTTTGATTTAATATATGCAAACAAAATTTTAATAATCTTATTTAAATTTTTTGCCTAGAGTATTTTAAATTTTAAATTAAGCTAGTAGGTCAAGCAAGAATCATAGGACCCATGTGTTGTTAAAATTGGATTCAAAAAAATGTGGGGATGAAAATCTTCATGTGGACTATGATAAGCATGCTAACTCATTTATTTGTAAAACATTCCATCACAATGTCCATAGACACCCATCCAATCATTGTACCCCCACTCTGCATTTTATGATATAGTCACAATTACTTGGGTAAAATAACCATCATGGTTCCAAGATATTTCTCACAATATTTTTGTGAATATTTCTAAAAATGGTGAAGAGTTGCATGTATACACAGATATAACAACACAATAAATAGTTTAAAAAAAAGCAGGAGAAAAAACATGGATTTGGGAACAACCAGATTTGAAAACAAGATCTAGTCGACCAACTCAACGTAGTTAGCGTTTTCTTAAAGCCACAACAAGGAACTAGCACTCCTTAGACACAGAATGGCCAAAAGCCAAGGAATATAGGAAGAGATAAAATAGATCCTACTGAAACATAGTTGCTAAAACTGAGGATTATCAACACTAGGTGTCACGAGGGCATGACAATATTTAGGCATGGGGGGATGATGAGCACCGAAAATGCTCATATTTTTACATACTTTTCTAACATCTTGTGCAACATTATTATAATAGAAATGTACTTTTTATGAGGATTTATATATATTTAATAGGAAATTGTGTATATCCTCTAACATGTGTGTTAAGTGTGCTTTGTGTGTAGATTTGAGTAATTTCATCATTTTCTGTGTAATCACATCAAGGTCTCATCTGGACTCGACATATCATTCTTCAAATAAAGTCAACGAGCATGGTGTAATAAGGTGTCTTGCTACCATATTATGATGGTAAGGCACCTTGATCCCACATGGAAAAATGTGCCTTGCTCTCGTTGATGGAAGGTGACCTGATCCCGCAAGAAGGCACCTTGCTCCCAAAAAAGACCATGCCTTGCTAACATTGAATGAAGAAAACCATTGACTCCACATAAGGCACCAATTCTAGTTAACTACAAAATACATCAGTTGTCCTATTTTTATAGGAGAAAATAGAATAACCATTCACAAAATATAGAACTCAAACACATCAGTTGTCCTATTTTTATATCGTCTAGTTTAATATTTTTTTTGAATGTTGCTTAGATTGATTGTATATATGAAGTGACCTCAATACATCAACTATAGGACACTTATAATATGAAGGAGCAATCAATGGATATTAGAGATTAGAAGAGTGGGTAAGATGAGTATAGAAAGTGGCTCTTTGATTTTAGACCTTGACCACCTTGCAATATTTGAATGGTTGGGTAAGGTTACCAACTATTACCTAACTAGGAGGTGGTACATTATAATAAATATTATTCACTACACTTAATTTTAACTAGTGTTATTAGGAAAGAAATTTTAGAAAATTCCAAAGGTATTATTTAGTTGAGAATTATGACTTAGTGATATTTAAAGCAATCCAATCATTATATATAATATCTTATACCACATTCTTGAGGTCCTTGCACATATTGTTTGAGTGATCATTAACTCTCTAGAAGGCTCAATGCTCGCTTGCTTTGAATCTATGAGTCTTCTTCCTTCCAGGTTGTATAGGTTTATTTGGGGATAGTTCTACCATTTTGGCTATAAGCAATTGCTCTAAATAGTAGAAAAATATTTATCCAACCTAGTATATTTCCTCTTTGCCCTTTTTTGGGTGGAATTTCCTAAGGATATTTTTTGAGGGTTCTTAACAACATTAATATTGTTGGATTTTTGGTAATCTATGACCTCATCACCAACATGTTTATTTTTACACTACCCCTTTTGGTTTGAATAGGAAGACTTATCCTCCTCCTTACTAGATTTTATTTTTAATTGCCCTCAGTTGATGAAATATGTTTCTACTCTTTTATCCATGTCAATTGTATCTTTCAAGGAAGACATATTTGGTGTTTCTAGATAAAAGGATAACTATTAATGGAGACAAATATGCTAAGTAAATATCTTAGTGTGGAAATGTATTGCAGTCTCCTCATAAATTCCCTTTGTATTTATAGGAAATTGGATGCAATCTCATATTTGGACTATTTTACTTTATATATACCATTAATGGTGACCTTATCCTCAATGTATATTAAAAACAATTTGACGAACATCTTGACTAGGCCCCTAAAGATTTTCAAGGAATGCCTTGGTATTTGATAATATTATTGTAGGGCAATGCCACTCGTAATCTTAGGAAATATTTTTAGGAGTATCATTTCCTCATAAATGATGTTGTTATAGGTGGTTCTAAATAATATGATATGGTTATATGATCTCCTTTCCCTTTATACATCTAAAACTTGGGAGTTTTAAAGCTTAGGGGAAACAACCAAGTAGCTATGAAAGAATCTAGGGGCTAGTTTAAGCAGTCATCATAAGAATAATTTTATCTAGGGGATGAACCTTGGATAATAGTCATCTATTATTTTAATTACTCTAGTTGAGTTCTTAGAACTTGAAGTTCTAGTGAAATTTTATTAAACTATGATGAATGGATTGAGGATATGTGTTGTGATGATTGTTGAAATACAAGTTGTGATGTACAAGGTAGTTGTTTGTAATAGACTTGAGGTTGTATCTAGGGCATTGGGTATATGATATTAGTATTGAAATTTAATAATTGATCACAAAATACTAGAGATTAAATATCTTACTCAATTAGAGGTCAATGGATGAGGAATGTTTTATTAGAATTTGGTTGGATACTTAATCCAAAAGTTGTATGATTAAGCACTTGATGATTAGGATTAATTTGAAGAATGAAATATGATGGGTTATTATTAGAGTTAAATTTTGGGGCTATGATAGGGACATTGAATAAATCATTTTTGTTGGGGTTGTGAATATTGTCTCCCATGCATTGTGATGTTGAGTATTTGGACCTACCCTATAAGATATCTTAAAGGTTGTTTTGGATTGATGTGGTACCAGTGGAATTTGAGGAGGTATTTGTCCTTTTAGATTTTGATGATATATATTTAAGGAAATGGAACCATAAGATGTAAAATGTGCAAGAAATATTAACTATATGATAATGGCAATATAACATGCAAGAAAACCATATGAGAAACTTATACAATAACTTAGAAAATAGCCATTAATGAAAGATTACTAAAATAGTACAATGCAATATAATGGAGGACTTGAACACTCCAAAAATAATGTATGATCTACATTGTACCTAATATCCTCTACCATTCTCACTACTCACTTCTATATTCTATCTAGAACTTGCTTCACTCTCTCAAAGGCCTATATATAAATATATATGTCCTTTGGCCTTTCATCTACCAATTACTCTTCACCTACCTATCCTATGACTCATGTACATGTGGACTACATGCACATTTACATCATTGCACATTCTAACATTTGTGCATTTATTACATTGCATAAAATAACTACTCAAACCTTAATCTAAGATAAAATCCTAGTCTAAATATGTACCCAAGGTGGCACATTGGCATGTACCAAACAATGTAATATATTCCAACACCCCCTTGTATTACATTATTTGAGTATATGGTCTTCATTCTATATTAAATTTACTTTGCACTGTATGCCTTCTTTATCAGGTTCCTCTTCTTATTCCTCTCTATCTTCAATATTAGAATCAATATGTGTGCTTTTATGAGTTATGCTATCATCAAATTACTGCAAAGATATTTTCTCTTTGAATTTGTCCTTCTCATCACAATCCTTTTGTAGTATAAAATCTTCTGTACAACCACTTAAAGCATCATGATAAGATCTTGAGTTAGAGGAACTTGTAGTGTCAATACTACATGAGGATTGAAATATCTTCTCTAAGAAGGATTAATCTATTTTTTTTCTCATTAAGTGATTTAATTAATTCTTTTTGTTCTACATTCTCTTCTTTGTAATATTGGAATGTAATTAAAGCCATATATAATACGCTACCAATATCTAGAGGAAATATAATATCATCCTTTCCATTATCAATTGCTTCAATGATTCTACCATGTAGATAATATTCCAAAGTTTTAAAGTTTTCTTCTAAGGCTTCACTATAGATCACTTTTGAGGCAAGATCTAAGTTTCCAATTTTTGTAAGTAGATTCTTGATTCCAATTTTTATAACACTTTCCCTTTCCTTTATAATTATATTTTCCATGTTGTTATTCTTTGTATTCTTTGAATTAGATATCCCTCTTGCTCTTTATATTTCTTAGCTTTTGATGATGTATAATGATGGAGATGCAACCACAATATGTAGGATAAGAAAGCTATGATATCTATATGATAATGGCACAATAATATGGAGGAAAATAATGAAAGAAACCTCTAAAATAACTCATAAATATGCCATTAATAAATTCTCACAAAAATAGTACAATGCAGTATAATGGAGGACATGAACACTCCATAAATTATTTTGAAAGAGCTACATTGTACCACACTACTACTCTATACTATGCACTCTTTATATTCTCTACTTCTATTTTCACTCTCTATAAGACCTATATATAGTAAGATAGGTTCATTAGCCCTTACTCTACCTATAACTCTTCAACTACCTTTTCTATGACCAATGTACAAGTGGACTCCTTGTACATTTACATCATTGCACATTGACAATTGTGCATTTATTGCATTGCTGAAATTAACTACTTAAATTTACTCTCAATTAAACTTCTACTCTAGTTATGTACCAAATGTGGTACATATATATGTACCAAATAATGTAATATACTCTAACACCCCCTTGCATTACATTATTTAGGTATTTAATACTTTAGTCTTCAAAATGGATCTTCATATTTAGAATAATCTTCAATTTGGTATGGTTCTTCTTCTTCTTCTTCTTTTGTATTTAGGTTATATCTTCTTGTATTTTCATTCCACTAGTTTTTATTGTTGGCAATTTTGGGTACCTTGAGTACATTGCCTTTGCCTAAGTTTAGTTGTTGTCATTGATGTCAAGGAGCTCTTAGTAGTTGTTGTCTTTGATGTCAAGGAGTTCTTGGAGCAATTTGTTTTTATATCTAAGTATGTGTTTTGATGAAGGTTTCAACTGGTCAGTAAGTCTCCAATAAAATCAGAGTATCCCAGTTGCAAAAGATCCAGAAAAAGATAAGTTATAAAAAGTTTGCAGGCTGCTGGAAAAAGTATCGCGATTTTGCGACTTGTTTGAGGAGAGAGAAAGTTTTGGCAAAACTGTCACAATTTTGCAACATGCTGGAAGGCAGAGACGAAGCAGGCAAAACTATCATGATTTCACAACATGTTTGAGGAGAGAGAAAGTTTAGGAAAAACTGTCGTGATTTCACGACAAGTTGAGTTGGCAGTGTTGAGTTGTAGGAAGTGTCACAATTTCGTGACAGGTTGAGTTGGCAGCTTGCAGTTGGCGAAAGCATCATGATTTCATGATATGTTCCAGTTTCACGAGCATTTGGTAGAAAGAGCTTAAGGCAACGAAAGCGTCGTGATTTTGTGACATGCTCCAATTTCGTGAGCAGTTGGCAGAAAAGAGCTTAAGGCAATGAAAGCGTCATGATTTCGTGACATGCTCTAGTTTCGCGAGCAGTTGGCAGAAAAAATCTTAAGACAGCAAAAGCGTTGTGATTTCATGACATGTTCCATTTTTGCTAGTGCAAACCGAGAAAAGGTTGAAGAAGCAAGAAGTGTTGCGATTTCATGACAAAGTTGCAAATGACGTCAGCAAGAGGCAAAGGTGTCATGATTTCGTGACAGAAGCTGAGAAGAAGGCTTTGGAGTCTAAAGCGTCACAATTTCGTGACAGAGTTGTTGATGACATCAGCAAGAGGCAAAGGTGTCATGATTTTATGACAGAATCTGAGAATAAGGCTTTGAAGTCTAAAGCATCATGATTTCATGACAGAGTTGTTGATGACATCAGCAAGAGGCAAAGGTGTCATGATTTTGCAATAGAAGCGGAGAAGAAGGCTTTGAAGTCTAAAGCGTCACGATTTCACGACAGAAGTGAGATGACATCAGTGAAAGGCAAAAGTGTCATGATTTCACGACAGAAGAGCAAAGGAAGCAGTCAAAAGCAAAAGCGTCGTGATATCACTACAGCAAGCTATAGAAGGTGTACGACAGGCAAAGGTGTCACGATATTGCGACATGTTGAAGTTTTGCGCCAGAAGCTACAGGGAGGCAGTTGAGGACAGAGTTAACTTTGATCCGACAAATTTAAAATCTGGGCCGAAGCAGCATAGGGTTTTGCAGCCGATGCAGTGGAAGTATAATAGCCGACTAAGTTTGGATGTAATAACCATGGATCTTACTCTATAAAATGAGGGATGTTTGAATAGTTTTATCATCGATTAAGTGTGCGTTCGAAGTGCAAATTGCATAGAGAGAGTGCGGGGAGAAGATCGATCACTGAAGTGCATAAGTAGAATCTTGAGCATCTGCTATGTTTAGACAGAGGTTGCAAATACAGTGCTATCGTTATTTAGGCAAAGAGTGCAAAGGAAGTGTTACTGTATTTGTGAAGATAGTGCTGCTGTATTTTGTGAAGACTGTATTGTTGTGTATATGCAGAATACATGAAATCTGTGCTACTATGTTTTTGATTGAGAACTGATGTATTTGCGTAGACAGTAAAATATTTTTTTCAACCAAGTGCAAAAAAGAATAGAGGAAGAGGACAGTATTGTGCCAGACCGAAGGACTATGTTTGGTGCAGAGAAGAGGACCAACTTTGCTGTGATAGAATTGAGGATAAATATCTCTAGCCAGAGCAGGGAAGACAGGTGTCTTCTATGGACAAATTCCACTTGCTAAGGGCAGAGGAGGTAGAGGTCTTCTAGAGGATCACCAGCCAAAGTAGAATTAGGGGAAGGTGTCTCCTTTGAGCTGAGGCTCATAAACATTATAATCGGGAAGGATTCCCAGAGGACTTTGATACAACTTTTAGAAGAAAATTTTTATCCGTGGAGTAGCCCACCTTGGGTGAACCACGTAAATTGTTGTGTCTCTTTGTGGATTGCATTTTGTGCATTGTTTTACTGCTGTTATTACTGCTATCTTTATTCTGCATGTTAATGGTTTGAAAGCTGTATTGATAGATAAAGTTAAAAGTGGTCTTATACTGTTCACCCCCCCCTCTCAGTATAAGCTTGTGTTCTTCAATTGGTATCAGAGGGTTCCTTCGAAAAGGTTTTATAGCCGAAAGGAAGAACTGGTTAAGAACACAATGGATTTCTCAGGTGGCAATGCAACACCTATTCTTGATGGATCAGATTTCGTTCTATGGAGTGCAAGAATGAAAGTCTATCTAATGGCTCTTGGTAATGAGGTATGGGAAGTTATCAAAGATGGGTACACCATTCCTGCAAATGGTCCTTATACTAAAGAAGACAGGCTCCTACATCATAGCAACTCAAAAGCCATGAATGCAATCCTGAAAGGTTTACAGAAGGCTGATCTTACCAAAGTTATTCACTGCAAGACAACTAGTGAAATGTGGAAACAATTGCAGGTTGTTCATACAGGTGATGCAAATGTCCTAAAGGCTAAATTGAGACATTTTAAAGGTATGTTTGAACAACTCAAGATGAATGATGATGAAAATATTAGTGACTACATGCTTCGGATGGATGAGATTGTGAACTCCATGAAAGACTTAGGTCTTGAACTTGCTAAAAATGATGTGTGTGATAAGATTTTAAGATCTCTTCCTAATAGATTTAGTGAAAATATTTCTTCTATTGAGGAAGCCAAATATTTAGATAAGTTGAAAAAGGATGAGCTCCATAGTATTCTTGCAGCTTTTCAGCTGAGAACTCAAGTGAATGTTGATATAAAGAAAGATGCAGCTTTCAAAGCTACCAAGAAATCAAAAGGCAAACAGATTCAAGAGAGTGATGAGTCTTCTAGTGAGGAAGAAGCACATTACAGCAAGAAAGGCAAATTCTCTAGAAAGCACAAAAGCAAGAAAAATATAAGATGTTTCAAGCTGTGGAAAGTATGGTCATTATGCTACTGACTGTACTGTTTCTAAAGATGAAAGTGATGAAGATATACAAGATGTTAAGAGCAAGGATTCTGAAAAGCACAGGTATTACAAAAAGAACAAAGATGAACACAGCAATCAAGGAAAGAGGTATTCACACAAGAACAAGAAGAGCTTCTATTTGGACAAAGTAAGTAAGTGTTCTAGCAGTGATAGTGAAAGCTCTTCCAGTGATAATGAAAATGAGATGATGTTCATTTCAGAAAAAGAAGAAGAACCGAAACATAAATTCACGGTCATGAAATGCTTTAGATGTGGAAATTTTGGGCACCTTGAGGATGATTGCACAAATAATGAATTGGTTGCTAGTATGTATGAGGATGCTTCATAAAATGATAAGGAAGATGCATGTATGGTTTTTGAAAAGGGTAGCACATCTAGTAATAAGAAATCAGAAAAAGGTCTTGATAATTCAAAGTGCAATCAAATAGAGAATCTTGAATGTGAACTCAATAATGCTCTCAGTGTTTTGGAAAAGGAAAGAAAGAAGAATGATAGACTCAATGTTAAGTTAGATGAATGTTGTATGGAGAGAGATGATCTTATAGAAAGTCTCGACTTCTCTATAGCCAAAACACAGGAACTCAAGGATGAGTTAGAGTCTAAGATTCTTGAGTATAATGAGTTAGAGCAGAAAATGGTTTCTTTGAAAGAAGAAAATAAATATTACAAGGATAAACTCTATAGATTTCAAGATAGCTCCAATAAGGTTAAGTCTCTCATCAAAAATCAAAGAAATCCAACAGATAAAACAGGTCTCGGTTTTGTTGAGCCGCACAAGAAACAGGTTGGGGAATCTAGCAAGAGATTTCAAAAAGAAGAAAGTTCTAATGAAGAAAGTACTTCAGATCATGATTCTATGAGTGATGAATGCGTAGAAATAGAAAATAGATTTTTGAATGTGAAACAGAAGTTCTCGGGACCCAAGAGATCGATTAAAAGAATATTTTTTGGCAGATGTTTTGCATGTTACAGGTTTGGACACATGGCTGCACATTGCATGTCTCAAATGAAGAAGGTTAACAATAATTTCAAAAGTCATAATTTATTTCAAGGGTATTGCTAATCTTGTAATTAGTTCGGGCACAAGGCAATTTTTTGTAATTCAAATAACAGGAACCGGGTTAGTCAGAATAAGCGGATTCAAAGAACAGTTATGCCTAAAAGAAATAATTTTGTTTGTTACAAGTGCAACAATACAGGTCACTTAGCTAGAAAATGCAGAGCTAATATTCCAAGGTACAGGAACAAAAATAGTGGTATAAATAGGTCCAAGGATCAAGGTGTGGACAAGAAAAGAGATGAGAACAAGAACAAGAAAAGTGCCAAGAACAGAAACATTAACAAAGAGCTCAAGAAAAGGCCCGACAAAGAAATTGTAGACACTGATGATGATGAGTGTCTAATGGGAGTTTCACTCCCAAATCTATTTTAAAATCACCTCAATAGGAGGTGGTGGAGGGACTAAGCTAAGAGGCTCATTCTTAGTCCCAAGCCCCAAAGGTGACCCTTTGCCATTGATGACAAAGGGGGAGAGATATGAGTAAGGGGGAGAGCTTCAAGTGAAGAGGAAAGGTTCAAGTGAGGGGGAGCAAAAACCTCAAGAGATTGTTTTCATTTTTGGCTCTTGAAAATGTGTTTTTAGTAAAGGTTTGCCATCAATGACAAAGAGGGAGATTTTTTGCAATTTTGGGTACCTTGAGTACATTGCCTTTGCCTAAGTTTAGTTTTTGTCATTGATGTCAAGGAGCTCTTAGTAGTTGTTGTCTTTTATGTCAAGGAGTTCTTGGAGCAATTTGTTTTTATGTCTAAGTATGTGTTTTGATGAAGGTTTCAACTGGTCAGTAAGTCTCCAAGAAAATCAGAGTAGCCCAGTTGCAAAAGATCTAGAAAAAGATAAGTTAGAAAAAGTTTGCAGGCTGCTGGAAAAACTATCACGATTTCACGACATGTTTGAGGAGAGAGAAATTTTTGGCAAAACTGTCACGATTTCGCGACATGCTGGAAGGCAGAGACGAAGCAGGCAAAACTATCACGATTTCATGACATGTTTGAGGAGAGAGAAATTTCAGGCAAAACTATCACAATTTCGCGACAAGTTGAGTTGGCAGTGTTGAGTTGTAGGAAGTGTCACAATTTCGTGATAGGTTGAGTTGGCAGCTTGCAGTTGGCGAAAGCATCATGATTTCATGACATGTTCCAATTTCACGAGCAGTTTGCAGAAAAGAGCTTAAGGCAGCAAAAGCATCATGATTTCATGACATGCTCCAATTTCACGAGCAGTTGGTAGAAAAGAGCTTAAGGCAGCGAAAGCATCACGATTTCGTGACATGCTCCAGTTTCACGAGCAGTTGGTAGAAAAGAGCTTAAGGCAGCGAAAGCGTCACGATTTTGCGACATGTTCCATTTTCGCTAGTGCAAACCAAGAAAAGGTTGAAGAAGCAAGAAGTGTCATGATTTCATGACAAAGTTGCAGATGACGTCAGCAAGATGCAAAGGTGTCACGATTTTGCGACAAAAGCTGAGAAGGCTTTGGAGTCTAAAGTGTCATGATTTCACGATAGAGTTGCTGATGACATCAGTAAGAGGCAAAGGTGTCACGATTTCATGATAGAAGCTGAGAAGAAGGCTTTGGAGTCTAAAGCATCATGATTTTGCGACAGAGTTGTTGATGACATCAACAAGAGGCAAATGTGTCACGATTTCACGATAGAAGTGGAGAAGGATTTGAAGTCTAAAGCATCATGATTTCACGATAGAAGTGAGATGACATCAGCGAAAGGCAAAAGTGTCATGATTTCATGATAGAAGAGCAAAGGAAGCAGTCAAAATAAAAAGTGTCGCGATATCGTTACAGCAAGCTATAGAAGGTGTACGACAGGCAAAGGTGTCACGATATCGCGACATGTTGAAGTTTTATGCCAGAAGCTACAGGGAGGCGATTGAGGACAGAGTTAACTTTGAGCCGACAAAGTTAAAATTTGGGCCGATGTAGCATAGGGTTTTGCAGCCAACGCAATGGAAGTATAATAGCCGACTAAGTTTGGATGTAATAACCATGGATCTTACTCTATAAAAGGAGGGATGTTTGAATAGTTTTATCATCGATTAAGTGTGCGTTCGAAGTGCAAATTTCACAGAGAAAGTGTGGGGAGAAGATCGATCGCTGAAGTGCATAAGTAGAAGCCTGAGCGTCTGCTGTGTTTAGATAGAGGTTGCGAAGACAGTGCTATCATGATTTAGGCAAAGAGTGCAAAGGAAGTGTTGTTGTATTTGCAAAGATAGTGCTACTATATTTTGTGAAGACTGTATTGCTATGTATACGCAAAATATGTGCTACTGTGTTTTTGATTGAGAACTGCTGTATTTGCGCAGACAGTAAAATATTGGTTTCAACCAAGTGCAGAAAAGAACAAAGAAAGAGGACAGTATTGTGCCAGATCGAAGGACTATGTTTGGTGCAGAGAAGAGGACCAGCTTTGTCTGTGACAGAATTGAGGATAGAGATCTCCGACCGGATCGGGGAAGATAGGTGTCTTCTATGGACAAAATTCCACTTGCTAAGGGCAGAGGAGGTAGAGGTTTTCTAGAGGATCACCGACCAAAGTAGAATTAGGGGAAGGTGTCTCCTTTGAGCTGAGGCTCATAAACATTGTAATCGAGAAGGATTCCCAGAGGACTTTGATACAACTTTTAGAAGAAAAGTTTTATCCGTGGAGTAGCCCATCTTGGGTGAACCACGTAAATTGTTGTGTCTCTTTGTGGATTGCATTTTGTGCATTGTTTTACTGCTGTCATTACTGCTATATTTATTTTGCATGTTAATGGTTTGAAAGCTGTATTGATAGATAAAGTTAAAAGTGGTCTTATACTGTTCACCCACCCTCTTAGTATAAGCTTGTGTTCTTCATTTATTATTTCAAAGTATTTGGATGCATCTTTAACCTTGTAGTCTTCTATGTATCCTTGATGTACTAGTTATCTTATAATATTGCAAGTCATACATGGATTAGAATTGCTTCCTTTTCTGTTCATTGATTTCTTGTATTGCATGTTTCCTTGATCTTCAAAAATGTCAAGATTGAAATCATTGTTAGTGGATGCTTCTGAAATAAGAACTTTGAAGAAACAATCTAATTTTAATACGTCTCTCCTAAAATATTTTATAGTACTTGTATTTGTAGTAGTAGAAGTAAGATGAATGATATTTTCCTCCATAATATTTACATGGATGGAAACTCCAGCAGTTTACCTTCTCATGACCAAATTTGTTGCAATACATGCATAGTAAATATGTCTCAAATTCTTTGTTATCTATTTTAGGAATATCATGTTTATCTATTTCCATGATAAAATAGTTAAACCATGTGTGTATAATTGAAGTTATTCCATATTTACTTCTTTCATACATCTATATAAGGTATTTTTTATCAATATCCATTTCTACATTTTGTATATGATCTTCAATATCTTCATTAGTATAGTTATCATCAACTCCCTTTACTATCTCACTATAAGATGTTCTTAAATAATCTACTTTCACCAAAATATTAGTTTATGAGTTTTCAAAAATCATTTTAAATTCTATTGATTCTTTTCCATTCACATATTCCTTATTATCCATTGAATTCTATGAATTATCAATCATGCTTTCCATTGAGTCAAGTGTATTTCTAAGCCATTTACTTACTCCTCTTCTAATTGCATTATTTAATGTGTTATTTGGTAGACATCATTATAGCTCCCTAGTGTAGAGTATGTGAACTAATTTGATAAAACTTTTCAAGAATTAGAATTTGTAGGATTCCTTATATCTCCCTAGTAATTAGAGTATGCTAGAAGCTTGATAAAGTGCTTAGCAACTATTAGATCACCTTTTGAGTTGATTTTATAATGTTTTTGGAATGATAATAATTAACTCCTATTTCACCTTATTTCTCCTATTGAACTATGCACTTTTAATTTGATGGAGTTCTCTATGGTTGAATTCCTTTTGTCTCTTTAATGTGACTATGAGACAAATAAAATAAATAAATTCCAACTCGTTTAAGAAATAGTAATTTGCTTCTCTATCCTTAAATTTTCAATGGTTTAATTTACTAAATTCTAAGAAATTAATGTTTTACGTAGCACTCCATATGTCTCCCTAATTTGGAATTTTAGAAATTGATAATATTTGCAATAATAATAATTTGGTTTACCAAGTAGAAACCCTTATATCTCCTATGATGTTAATTTCAAATATTAATATACTTGTATTTCAATTAATATGTTTTGAAATACTATTTAAGTATATAAAATCCTTTTGATTTAATTTCAAGTTTACTAAGGCTAGTCTAATGCAAATGATAATAATTTCAACCTTATATACCACTGCTTATCACTCCTTAATGAAATAAAATATCAATCTTAGGGAAACTATACCTTTGTAAGTCTAAGTGCATGAGGTAAATGGGCATTTGGATTTGAATTCAATCTCCTCAGTAGGTAATGTATCTCCTTGATAGTGGTGTATGACAGTCTCCACGATAGGTGTTGTATCTCCTTGACTGTGATGTATGACAGTGGACTCGTTGGTTAATGGATATCATTTATGATAGTCTCACTCCCTTATTTAATGCACATTGATTTTTCTATACCATTTTTACGTTCTCCTATGTAGGCCTTTAATACTGCTTGTCTCTTGTGTAACGTATACCAAGTGGCACTGATATTGAAAATCAATGTATATCAAATGGGGTCTATCTTTCTTGAGATCATAGGTTATACAAATCTAAAACATTAAAGGCTATGACAACATTAATACAAGTGGTGTTGGTCTTGTGTGAAGTGCTTAAGCAATGATATGATCCCTTATGAAGCTTGACTCTAATATTTGGTGCTCTTCTCTCTTAGATGAGTGTTACTATGAATGAGTGCCCTTTCTTCTCGAGTGTTGGTGTTATGAAGCATTTTCCTTCCTTTGTGCCAAGTGGAACAATATTCCTTGCATCATTGTGGCAAGTGTATAACCTTCCTTTGCATGTAAGCTACCTCCAATGTACTAATTCGATTGCCTCTTACTTAATGCTAATCTTTACCAACTATTTCCAAGTTTATTTTACTCCTATGTGATAGAAAAATTTGATGGATGGATGGCTCCTTTGTAATAGCAAGACGTGCAATGGATATTCTTGATGCTTGGGTAACAATGATAATTTTTTTTATACATTGTCTTTGTTTATTAATGACGATATCTGCTCTCTGCCTTATATTTTCCAACTAGAATGAATTATCTTCTAGCTTGCACTAGGGTTTACCTTGTGCTTCTTTTACCATAGGTTTTCCACCATGACAAGTGTCCTGTGCTATGGAATTTCTCTTGTTTTTTACACCAATAAATGTTGTCTTGTTACATCTTGATGAGGTGGGTATAAAACCCTTCAAATGGCTCTACTCATAAGCACCTTGGCTTGTGCTTTTATCCTTGCTAATGAAAACCACTTGTACATGTGGCAATGAGCTACGTAGTGTTTCCTTGAGATACTTAAAACTTTATCTTCTTTTGGTGTAATATAGAAGACAAGTATGATGATTGAAAATGACCCTGTAATAACCTATAATAGGTTTCTTAGTTGCACCTAAATATGAGACTCTCTTGGTCTCCTTTTGTAATTTCTTTTTCTAATTTGATATGGTAGCTTCCTTCTCCACTCCTTGGAGGTATATCACCTTTTTAGGTGGCTTCTCTATGCCATCATAAGTTGTAGGTTTTTTGCACTGAATAGTGTCTTTAGACACTTTGATATTATGTTGATTTGTGTACTTTGGTCTTCCACCTTAACTTAACAACCAATGCACTTAATAACCTTTAAGAGTAACTAGTATAATGCACTAGTAATTTTTCCTTATTCCTTCTTGTAAATAACTCTTAAAAGTAATTTGAAACTTGCAATACAACCAATGTTGTAGGATGTAGTCTTCTTTGCTTTTAGCTAGACAATAGGAATATGATATTTTTATTTATTTCAAAATATATCTAACTCTTGATTTAATATGCATGTATTATCCTTAAAAGAAACTATCTTCTGCACTCACTTGAAGAATTTAATGTTAACCCTTCTCCTTGTAATTTCTAAACTCTAATATAGCGCTTAATGAAACTAAACAATGAACCAAATATAAGTGTTCAAATAATTAACCCTTTGCATCTAAGTTGCTTGCCTTTAGGATCTCTATATATGATGTATTTCTAGGTGATTAGATTCACCAAATTTTTGCCTTTAATTGGATGAAATCGTAGCTCTTATTTATTATCCAAAATAGCTTCTCAACTCACCAAATTTGTATCTTTGTAACTCCTCTAACTTGCTACTTGAAACTATAGTTTGGTGGATCTAACTCTTCTTCAAAATGTATCCTAGAAATCTAAAACTTAGTAGCTATTGATGTTGTCCAAATTGCTACTTTCTTATTGTCCTCAAATTTGAAAATTTTAGATTGCAAAGCAGTCAATATCTCCACTAAAATGCTATCCTTGAATCTCAAAAATTTGGTAGGGATCTCCTCCAAATTGTAGCTGAGATTTTCTTTCAAGAACCCTTCAATTTTTTGTTACGAAACCAACAACCTCCTTTCTCTAAGTAAGCCTTCAAATCCTTCAAATAAAATATTCAAACCTCTTAGGTTTGGTAGTAACATCTAGATCCTTTCTCTTTTAGTCTCCTTGTTGAGATCTAACTTCAATCTAGGCCTTATTCTCAAAAATATAAAAGTCTTGAGGTCTTCACAAATATTCTCTAAAATTTGGCAATCTTCTTACCAAATCCTTCTCCCTTGGGCTTGTTGTCGGATGGTGACAATTGTCCCAAGTTCTTCACTATTAGGAACTTCTCCTTGGTGGTAGATTTATCCAATGAGTTCTTCTAGGAACTCCTTCAATGGCCTTCTTCAAATATCCTTCAATGAGGCTCTCCAAGCCTTCTCCTTATTTCTCCTTTCAACCTTCGTTAAGACCTCTTCTCTAGGATCTTCAATATTGCAGCTTCTCTGGTCTTCTCAATAAAACTTTTTCTTCAATATCCAACTACTAAATTTTGGCAATGAGATCTTCCTCTTGAATCTCTAAAATATACTATTGCTAAAATCTAGAACAAAACCTTTGCTAGTCCTTCTCTATCTTCAATCTTCCAAAATTGGAAGTTCTTCAATAGGACCTTTTATGGGTCTCTTCTACTTCTTTGGGGTGAATTATTCAATCTTCAATGGAGATCACCAATCTTCTATATTCACTAGAACTTCTATCTGGAGTTTCTTCTTACTCGAATATTCAACAAGGATCCTATGGCCTTTTCTTCTTTTAAACTTTGCATGTCAACAATATCTAGCAATGGGACCTTTTCTTCAGGCCTCCAAATCTTCAATTTCCATTTGTTGTTTTTGGTACTCGAATTATTCCAAAGAAGACATTATTCCTAAAAATATGTAGGAATCTTCCCAAATTTCTTTGAATCTTCTTTTCCTGCAACAAATTATTAGGGTTGTAATAGAAGAAACTCCAAAACTAGAGATAATCAATATTCACTAGTTGATTTGTCAATATAGTGGAATTAATGTTGAGTCCTATTCTTCATGAGTTTTTTTGCAACTCTGTGAAAAGACTCTAGCCAAATGCAATCTCAATTTTTTTGGAAATGAGATTGCTACTCTCCTCTCAATATCTCTTGTGGCTATCTCTATTTTCTATTGATATACCATGTTCTTTGATATTAGTTTTTAATGATGTATAATTATGGATATGCAACCACAAGATTTTGGATAAGCAAGCTATGATATCTATATGATAATGGAACAATAATATTTAGGAAAATAATGAAAGAAAATTCTGCAATAACTCATAACTATACCATCAATAAATGCTTAGGAAAATAGTATAATGGAGGACATGAACACTATATAAACTATTTTGAAAGACCTACATTGTACCAGACTACTACTCTATACTATGAAATCTCTATATTATCTACTTCTCTTTTCACTCTCTATAAGGCCTATATATAGGAATATAGGTTCCTTGGCCCTTACTCTACCTATGACTCTTCAACTACCTTTCCTATGACTAATGTACAAGTGGACTCCTTGTACATTTACATCATTGCACATTGACACTTGTGCATTTATTACATTTTTGGAAGTAACTACTTAACTTTACTCTCAAGTAAACTCCTACTCTAGTTATGTACCAAAGGTGGTACATAGATATGTACCAAATAATGTAATATACTCTAACAATATTTAATAGACTAATGTCACTTGTAGACCTTATATCTTTCTATCTTTCAACCTCTAGATTCTGACATTCGATGTTTGTAGTATATGATCAATAAATATAATTCCTTTTAGCTCTTTAGTATTGAGAACAATTTTAATAGAACCTTTGAAGTAGTCTACCTTATGACTCCCTAGTATTTTAGTAAAATATCAAGACTGGTAAGATATTTTAAATTATTTAACTTATGTAGAATAATTTCTATCTACCAAATGATTTTAAGTGAAATATGGTTTTGATAGTATGCTTAGCTTTCTTGGATTATTTGATTTGAATCCCTTTTATCTCCCTAATGATCAAATTCTAATTTTCTCCTTATTTCTCATTAATTTTGTATAAGAGACTAGTATAACCAATAATTTCCAACTTTCAAGAAATTAAATGTTTTGGTTTCTAAATCCTTCAATTCTCAATAATATGGTTTCCAAAATTTAATTATTTAATTTTGGTGTTGAACTCCTTATATCTTCCTAATTTAGAAATTTAGAAAATGATAATATTTGTAAAATAATGCTTCAATTTTTCAAGGTAGAAAATGTTATATATCCTAGTTTAATAATTTGCAAATAATATGATATTTAAAGTTATAATTGGTGGTCATCAAATCTTCCCAGGAAAGGATTTTGGGAAGTGTATGCACCCTAGACCTGGACCAACATTGAAAGGACAAGAGGAAGAGATGCCCCTCGTGCCAATCTTCGGAGAAAGGTCGGCTCCTTTACTAAACTACTTGGTGTTTTTGAGACAAGAGTGCGGGAAAGAGATAAAAATAGTAAGGGTGCAAGAAGGAGATAAAAATAGTAAGGGTGTAGGAAAGAAATGAACAGTGTAAGGGAAGAAATATTGGTGAATTAAAGTGGGAAAGAACCAGCAGCACGATTACTGGCTAATAGCCCGAAACAACAACAATAAATACCAAGAATAAAATTAAATGAACGCAATACTAGTCCTCCCATGTATCCTCTAGACGAGTTCCAGGATTACCATCCCCCTTACGTCAAAATCTAGAATTCATAATTACGACAACTAGGAAATGAGTGAATATAACAGAAACACTATCCACATGCAGCATACAAGAGAACTATTATAGCATTTTTCTCCCCTATGTATCCTTCGGGAACATTCTAGGGTTCTATCCCCAATCGCACACCTAAATCCAGAATGCAGAATTATTGTATGCAAATGAAGAAAGAAATAACAAAAATAATCACAAAAGGCAGCATAAAAGAGATAAATTAAGCCCGAAGCTATTTAGTATTAATCGTAGGGATTCAAGTTACAGAATATTTCTAGCAGAAAGTTCCCCCCCTTTTGTATTACAATGCCTAGGTTTTTATAGAGGACCCGACCCTCTGAGCCATCAATGCACAAAATGGAGGAGTACATTCTCAAAAACTTGAGAAGTCAGCTTTTGCAGCTCTCGTGACTGAGTTCTCAAATATTTTTCTAAAACTGGTAGCTACGACCGGGTCAGCCAGGGAAACTTGCATTTATGAGTCACCTGATCCTTCCTAGGCTTCTAGGTGTGGAGCTCAAGTGGCCGCCATGTCCATCGAGATCGCCTCCATGTCCATCGAGATCTCCTTCTAAGACCGATACCTCTTTTCAGATTGCTAAAAATCAGCAGCAAGATCACCAGGCACGTAAAAATTCATTTATGAGGTACTTGATTACCTCAGAAAAATACCTAGGCTTGGAGTGCGTGCCCTTGAAGTGCTTCGTTGATTTCTAGTTCGTGACCCTACTTCGCAATGGCTGTAAGCCGAAGCAGATCATCTCCCTTGGTTATGTACTTCGCACGAAGGAGCTTCACAAAATGGTTTCGAGGATGTAAAATTTTGAAGTAGATATTTCTTCTCAAGGTTGGGCTCTTAATATTTGGCTGCTTCATTGGAAAAGCATGTTAAAATTCTTCATCGTGAACCTTCTTCAAAGCCGCGGTTTGGGAGGATTTCAGCCGAAGTGCATTCTCGCCTTGGAAAAGTGTTTTGTACTTCATGGGCCACTACCGCTTCGGGTGGAAACTCTTCGCACGAAAGTTATCTGAAGTGGATGCTTTGTGACTACTTTGAGTGAAGTAAAAATGGTTTTCTATTAGGGAGGCCCAAAGTGGGTGCTTCGTCGATTTCTTAGCGAAGTAGTTTTTATATGTTTGGACTTCTTTGAATCCCGCTTTGCAAAAAATTTTCCTGAAGCATCTGTTGGGCTGCTTTGGGCGCGAAGCTCTTTTCATTCTCTACTTCCTTCCTTCAGTGAAGTCGTCTTCCTTTTCCTACAAAGCTCTTAAGCTTAGCTTGCTCAGTAGTGAAGCACTTGTATCTCCATTCTATGTACAAGGGGGATGT
Organism: Wollemia nobilis; assembly: GCA_028583015.1. Taxonomy (NCBI): domain Eukaryota; kingdom Viridiplantae; phylum Streptophyta; class Pinopsida; order Araucariales; family Araucariaceae; genus Wollemia; species Wollemia nobilis. The sequence continues at coordinate 2,955,767 of JAQPPZ010017238.1, forward strand.
CGATGAAAGCTAAAATTGTTGCAATACTCCAAAATGTCTTTTAAAAACAAAGGAACAAATTAAAAGAAATACTTCACAAAATTTTGATTTTACTACCCCTTTAGGCAATGTGACAAAATTGTCAACAATTTTGTTGGCTTGCAGGGCAACGAGCTCGCCTCGGTGTAAGAACCCTTAGCCTTAATCCATTGGGCCAGAGTTACCTCCAGACCCTTCTCCTTTTTCTCTTTCTGGGGGTGCTTCCACGACTTCTTCTTCTTCTTTTTCTTCTTCCTCTTCTTCCTCTTCTAGCGTGGCCTCCTATTGCGATGGTTTGGGAAGGCGATCATGGATGTGTTCCATGGTTTGGTGAACGTGAGCCCAGGAACATTTTTGAAAAGGCTCTCGGTCTTGTAGCACTTTGACCAGAACATGGAACCGATCAATTTGCCCTATGTCGGCATGTTTGGCTCTTGTGCTTAGATCATTCAGGTAGGCCGTGATCTTGCAATGTCTCAGAATGAAATCTATAACTTGCCCTTCTGTGATTGGCTCTTCCCATTCGTCTATCTCTAAGACATCATCTTCAAAATGTAGCCAAGCTAGCTTGAGCTCTTCCTTAGTCAAAAGGTTCCCATCATCATCCGTGAAACTTGGGAAACCTAATGAAGAGAGATCTTGGAAATACCCCAGTGATGTATGTTGCTCGTGTTCAAACACATCCATGAGGTCCTTCACCTTCTGTGCTTTCCTCACCTTGGAGAAGAAGGCACGGACCGTGGCTTGGGCTATGGACCAATCTCTGGCTATTCGGCTCATCGTAGTGACCTACAGGTCCTGATATTTGATACTTTGGACCTCAAAAGCCAGTTTGAGTCGGCTTCTAATTTTTTGTATGATTTCATCCACTATTGGCCCTTCTTGAGCAACGGTATACTGGGCTTCGATAATGTAGGTTAAAATTGACAAGGCACTGGAGGCCTGAGATATGAAGTTTTTGAGTAGGTGCGAGCGGATTTCCTTTATTCTACCTCTATCAAACAACTGTAGGCTCTCTTTTTCGTACAACTACTATTGCATCTGCAAGATTTTTATTTCAAATTCTTTGGCCTTCAGATCAGCCTCGACCTGTATCTTGCTTTGACTTTCAGTCGTACCCTGCAGCTATTCTACTTGCTATTTTAAGGCGTCTACTTCCTTTTTCATCATCTCGCACTGCTTCTCTATGTCTTCCAGCTTAGAGCGGGTCCTGGCTAGCTCCTCCTCCAAATTTATGTTGGCGCTCTCTACTTCAAATTGACACTAATTGGCAATATTTGCATGTGCATGGAAAGTTTCTATTCGTACATGCATAGATACAGATTCATTATCTACATCCAAGTGTTCCAGGTCCTTGGACTTATCCTGATAGTCATAATCTGTAGGGGTCATCTCATCCAATGGCTTTTGGACCTTGGGGACCTTTTTCACCTTATGCAACTTTTCACCTTTCAAGTCAAAAATAGTGCATTTTTCTACTCTGGCTAGAGAGCACCCCCTCCTTTTCTTGGCTTCCTTTAGCATCTTGTTGGTGTTTTTCCAGGCCTGGAGCAACTTCTCAGCTAGAGGACGTTCCTTGATCATGGACAACTCTATTTCAAATGAGGCTGGGTCTCTAGCCAAAGGGGTAAACAAATATAGTGAGTGTATAGGGGATGCCTCACCAGTAGGTTTGGTAGCGGGTGTGGTAGGAGTTTCGATGAGAGAAACAATGTCGTGCATGAAAGGGGAGCAGGAGATGGGGTTCGGTATTGGAGTACTACCTTCACCCTAACTAAAACCTAATGGAATGGTGGCATGGGTGAGAAAAGTAGTATCGATGGACTTTTCCCGACCTGATGACTCGAATGGGGTAGATATGCTTGTGGGGCTAATGAGATCACGAGGCAAACTCGAGGTGGCAAATGGCAACATGTGATGGGGTGACCGAACTTCTAAGAGAGAGAGAGATACTGATGAGGACCTTCGATCGGGACCATGGTGGACATACCTTGAGAAACCAAGGTGATGGGTGAGGAGTGTGTACCTGCATGCTTCCCTGATAGAGTAGAAGTAGTGGTTTCCTACATTATTGGCTCTTGTTCCTTTCCAGCTTCTACACTTCCAACTTCCATGACTCCTTCTTCAGGGCCCACTTCTTGTTGGAGGAGTTCCTCTACATTGATGATGTCTACATCTGAGACTGCCTTGGCCCTTTGCAATGTCGTCCCTCCAACATTTACCTCGACTGAGCTTATCACAGGCTATCCACTAGAAGCACCTAGAGGTTTTGTACATGGTCGCTTTGGGTGGGTTGGAGGCACTTGAGCTTGCTCCATCTTCTTTATTTTTCTTTTCTCCCCCTTCTCTGATTGCTACGTCGACCCTGCAATGCTCATGTCATGGCTTTCCATAGGTTCCTGAGGCAACTCTTGTGGTGTCGCCTCTACCTCCTCCTCTTCCTCTTATTCTGAAGCATCATCGGATCTCCTTGGGCTTTCTCCTGAACCTAGGGCACTAGGGGAAATGAAGTCGATGAAGGAGGTGGGCTTCCAAGTCCCAACATTGGCTTCGTAAATAATTTCAAAGTCTCTATCCATCTCCAAGAGCCTGTATGATTTCATCTTCTTACGATGGACTCTCATTATCCACCATTACTTTAATTGTTCTTTGCCCCAACCCTTCAATTCTTCCCTCAATTCATCCTTCATATTTCTCCAAAATGTGGAGTTTGGGCCCGAGAAGGGGTGCCGAACTGGATCATACTTGACCTCTATGGGGTAAAACTCATGCCATGGAGGTAAGGTCTTCATTATTTATAGATGCCACTCCAAATCCCTCCCATTGGGGTTATTCCTTTGCTCTACGATTTCTGGGTGAGGGCAGACATGGAAATTTTTGAATCGGAGGTGATCCCTCATCACCCCCAAGGGGTCGTAACACCACCATTGAGGAATCTGGAGCAAACTAAAGTCGACAAGCTTCTCCTCTAGGTACACATGTTGCTTTGGGACAAACACCTCAATTACTCCCATTTTGAAAGGGAAGTCACATGTGTGCACCCATTTTTGGTCGTGGCCGTAGACGATGGTTGTCGTGTCGCTCTGTCGAGCGACCTCCAATGCGAACTAGTATTCCTAGGGGTCAATGGGTAGCAAGAAGGGCTTCCCCATGAATCTAAATAGATGAACCAAAAGCCCTTGCATCAATTTAAATATGTTCCCCTTTTCTTCCTTCACCACTTTGTTCCTTATACTGATGGGTACTCGAGGGCAGGAACCCTTCAACAACTGAATAGCGGGTCCTAGGAATTGCTGATTAAAAGAATAATCCGACTTCGTCCTCATCAATAGGGGAGTCCATTGGTATAATGGTAGAGAATTTCAATCCTTTATACTCGAATAAATGGCGATGTGGGGGAATTTCTTATGAACATGATAGAAAAATAACCAGACTAGGAAAGAGCAAGGCCCAAAGTACTAACCTGTTCCATCATTCTTCATGCTAGTTAGCCACGTGTGCAAGTTTCAGGCTACCCATTCTACCCAGTCAAAGAATATTGGGTTAGTGTTCGGCCTTGATGCATCTGGGGCATAGAACTCCCCTTGTGAAATACACTCGGTCAAAGACACCTGCCAGGGGTGCACCGAAGCATCGGTTGACAGGCCCGTGACCCATGCAATGATGGAGAAGATGTTCGTGCTCTTGAAATCCATAAAGGGGAGAGGCATTTGGGGAAACCTACTTGAAGGGAGCCCGTCCTTGAGGTTCTTACTTAGAAATTTCAAAATATAGCTAGAGGATGTGGACCTCTCCATTTGTTCACTCAAGATGACATTGTGAATCGAATAACCCTTGGGAGGCCCTTGCTATGGCACGAAAGCTCCTTGCACATCTTCTTTTAAAATTGAAAATAATTTATGGCCTGTGACATCGAACACTTGTCTGGAGGAGGGCTGGTAGTTTTGTACGATGGCACAAATTAATTGGGGATAATGGTGCACAGGCGGGGTCAGATACTAGTATATCTATGAGTAATAGGCGACAACTATCTTGTTCTCCATAGAGAGTCTACTTTTCATGAACTCAATAGTATATCGGAGCTCGACCATGCTCTTTGAAAGTTTAGTGTCCCTTATTTTCTCCCACCCATCAATTGGTGGCTCTTTAGGTTGCTCCTCTTTCGAATCCTCTCTCTCCTCTACAGCTTGCTTTTTGAGGTGGAGGTTGAGGTCAACCCTCTTTGGTCTATGTCTTTTCTCCTCTTTGCCCTTCTTTGTTTTCTCCAGGCCTGCTACCTCAGGCTCCTTCCTCTTTTCCTTAGAATTTTTCTTCCCCATTCTGGATATACGTGGCAGCAGAGTCTTCAATGTAGAGGGCTTCGACGTGAAGGATTTCGATGCAAAGGGTAGAAGAAATGCAAGCTATCAATGGGGCTCTTAATATCGCATTAACCAGTAGATGAACAACCTTTTTACTGCTAAGGCTTGAGTTTTATAGCCCTAAAAGGAAACTACCTCTATTTATGGTGCTTGCAAAAATTAAATTTACAACTCGAACGAGGAAGGTTGCTTTGCCTTTTGATTGGCTTTATGATGGCATTGTACACGGGCCCATGCGCTTCAATGATTTTTCCCAGCATTGGAAACCTAACTTCCTACCACCTCATACCTGGGCAAGATATTTTCTAATAACCAAATTCTCTCGGGATGTGCCCCACCACCTTTGCATTAAAATCACTTACTGCCAGCATTTCCCTAAGTTGTCATCAGCACGTCCTTTAAGGCATGTTTTAAATGCTCCTCGTCTCGCATGCTATTGGGTTGGTGAAGTTAAAACCAACATCGAAGATGCTTCGTAGTGAACCTCTAGTGGTCCACTGATTTTTATACTTCGGGCCCAAAGTATTTTTACCTCGCCACGTCACCACTTTGTTTCATGGAAGGTTGCCTCCAAACCTTGTTCCTTTTGAAAAATGATTCGCTAATTTTCCTTTGAAAATTGCTTCATTCAAACTCCTTTTGCGAAGCACTTCTCATGCCTTCATTCTAAATTTTGTTTCTTTTGAGGACTCCTTCCAAGCCAAAGTGATTCATTACGAACCATCTTCCATCAGTCACTTCGCACACAAAGTTCCTGAAGGAGATTCTCGCTAAGCCTAGCAAATCTAGGGCTTGTCACTGTGGTAGTGTGATACTTAAACTCTTGGCAATCTCAAAACAGGGTATATACAAAGATAAAAAATATTACATGCAAAAGTAAAACTTGAACCATTTTTTTTTTTTTTGTTTATTTCGTCTCAGTGATGGAAAGTCTTCAAATGAAGACCATTGACAGAAATCAGCAAGATCTGACCATCTGCATCCTTGAGGATGAAAGAATTGGCTGAGTTACCTTTACAATTTTGAAGGGTCCATCCCAGAAAGTGTCCAATTTATCATGATTACCAGGCTTGGCCTTCCAAGATTCCCACTTCCATACCAGATCTCCCACTCTGAATGTGTAGTCAGAGGATTTTTTCTTGAACCAGTCTCGGGTGATTTGAGCATGCTTAGCGAAGCTCTGGTAGGCCTCACGGTATTCCTCCAGCTGTAGTAGCTGAGCCAGCCTGTTCTTTATAGGATTAACTTCTTCTTCCTCATCCAATAGCTACAATGCAAGGATCTCTACATGGTTTTGTAGGATGGCTTCCTTGCCATACACCAAGGCATAAGGTTCTGTTTTGATTGACTTATTGATAGAAATCCAATCGGCCCATAAGGCCCGATCTAAAAGGAGGTGCCAAGTTCTTTTTTTTTTCTCCATGAGTTTTCTCAACACCCTTAATAGAGTCTTATTAGTCGATTCTGCCAATCCGTTACCCTATGGATAGTAATTAGAAGAGACCTTATGATATAACCCATATTTTTAGAGGAACTCGTTGATCTTGGTGCCTAAAAACCCAGGACCATTGTCTGTTACGATTGCTTTTGGGATGCCAAACTGGGTGATAAAACATTCTTGGAATGCAATGACAGTCTCCTGGTTAGCATGCTTTGTGGGTACTTCTTCGACCCATCTAGTGAAATAGTCAGTTGTAGTTAGGACAAAATTATGCCCTGCAGAGGAGTTTGACGATATAACCCCTATGAAATCCAACCCCCATTGTTGAAAGGGCGTTTCTACCTATATCGGTCGAAGGGGCATAGGAGCACTTCTACTTCGATCGGTGAACTTCTTACATTGCTCACATTTGTGACAGACCACAAAGGCATCGACAAAGAGTGTATGCCAATAATAACCTGCCTTAATTATCTTCAATGCCATTGTTCTTCCTGTAAAGTGGCCACCAGACAACCCTGAATGAAATTCTCCCAGGACTCTCTTCTTATCATCTTCTCTTATGCACCTGAGAAGAATGCCATCGATGTTCCTGAAGAATAGGCCTTTGGGGCACAACGTATATCAGAGGGACCGCACCCTGAAGTGTCTTCATTGCGAAGCATTCAAATGTGGAGGACATCTTCTGGTATTGAAATATTCAACTATCTCCCTGACCCAGTCCTTCTCATCCTCTTCTTGATTTGCGAAGCACCCTTCTACTACCGAGTCATCCCACTGACAAGCTATCACTTCAGTCGCTATGCTCTTCGTAAGCTCTTGACATAGTGCATGACCACAAACCAATTTTGTGGGTCTAATATCGATGTCAAACTCCTATATTTTGTTGACCCAACCAGCTCTTTTGCTACCCAACTCTCCTTGGATAATGAAGTTGCACACATCGGGATGAATGACGAATACTATAACCCAAATTTGAGAAATGAAGTGCTTGAATTTCCTCAGGGATTTCATTACTGCATGCACCTACCTTTCTATGAAATTGTATTTCTCTTCATGAGGGTGTATCACTTGGCTTAGAAACATGATAGGGCGTTCTTCATCATCTTCCCCCTTTTGCATCAAGACTGTAGCATAGCTTTCATGTTATCCTATAGCATATAGTATGAAATCTCGATTGTAGTCAGGGTTGGTCAGGACTGGCGTTTGAGCAATTTGGGCCTTGATCTCTTCAAATGCCTCTTTGCTTTCAACTGTATAGATGAATTCATCACCCTTCTTCAAGAGTTCAGACATTGGTTTAATGACTTGGGTGAAATCTGGAGCAAACTTCCTTACGAAGTTGATCTGGCCAAAAAAATATTGTAGTCCTTTCTTATTCTTCGAGAGTGGGAGCTTCAAGAGAGCCTCAGCCCTATTAGGATCTACGATGAGACCCTTCTCTGATATCACATGTCCCAATAACTTCCCCTCATTGATTGTGAATATGGACTTCTTTGGGTTGATTGAAATGCCAAATTCTTGGCATTTTTCGAATATCTGTTGTAGGTGTAAAGGGTGATCCTCCCTTCTTCGAGAGAAGATGGTCATGTCATCCAGATAGATAACAATGACCTTATTCAACAATTCTCCAAAGGCTAAATCCATGGCCCTCTAAAAAGTGGCCCCCGCATTCGAAAGGTCGAATGGTATCTATTGATAGGAGAATGTTCCCCACTTAGTAGTGAATGCGGTTTTATGCTCGTCTTCATCCCTAACCCAGATTTGATTATATCCTAAGAAGCCATCAATTAGGGAGAAGAACTGAGCCCCAGCCACTGAGTGTAAGATCTGATCAATCTGTAGGAGAGGGTAATGATCCTTGAGCGAAGCTTGATTCAGGTTGCAAAAATCCATGCATAGTTATATATCTCCATTCTTCTTTCTAACAAGGACTAGATTCGCTATCCAAGAGGAATGCCTTATGGAATAAATTATCTTCACCTCGAGCATCTTCAGGAGCTCGAATTTCATCAAGACCTTGATATTTGGATTAACAGGCCTTTACTGATGCGTAGTTGTTATACCATCATTAATTCTCAATGAATTTGTCAATCCAGGGTAGTGTACAAGGCTATCTGCGAAAGAAGAAGTGAAACAGCTATAACTTAGGTCAATCTAGAGCAATAGGTCTTATTGGTGGAACCGGTTGTGTGGGGGGTTTTGGAACATTCCTATCTCTAAATTGCATGAATTAAATCTTAATCTAAGTTGCAAAATTGGAAACTAATCATTAACTACAGAAATGAAGTCCTAATTACAATTGTAAAATGAGACCTAATTATATTGCAGAAATAACAGTTGCAAAATTGAAAGTCTGATCCTAATTGCAGACAGGAAATCTAATTACTTTTGCAACAATGAAAGTCTAATATTAACATGGAAATGAAAACTGTCAAGGTTCTATAACAGAAGGTTGTCAATCTTCTATGTAGGATTTGACAGCAAAACATAAAATGCAAGAAATTACAAAAAAATAACAAATTCTAGAAATAACAGTCTAAAATAAAATGGAAGCTTTATTGAAAGTAAATATTATAGCTAAAACACTAAGCACAAGATTAATCTAAGCATAAATAAACTAAGACTACAAATATTGTCAGTTGTTTACAAGCAATTGAAATAACAAGTTCTACAATTCATTCTACTACAGTAAAATCATAATAAAACCTACTGTTAGTCCTCCTCCTAGGTTTGGAAGTGGCCAGCCTCCTTGTACAGAAGAAGGTATAAGTCTCTCTCTTTCTCTAAATCTTAGTCACACTCATTTACAAGCAATATGAAATAGAACTGGTGCACTTTATTGATTAAAATACATGATTACAATAATTCTGCTAAAAAACTGTTACAAGACTGTAACAGTCAATTTCTATCTATTTTCTACTTCTTCCTTACTTTCTACTTCCTGTTGCTACTACTTCTACCTTTCTCTACTACTACTCAGCTCAACCTGAATAGGAGCAATATTTATAGATGTCCTAAGGTCTGATTACAAACAAAGAATATCTCAAAAGATCTAATCCTACAATGCTACAACAAATTCTGGTTTTATCCTAGAAGAAGATTAAAACTTGATCTTTCCCTTAATGATGGCTTTGGTCGGCAATGACGGCAAAGACAGATGGAAAATATTTTCTTTTAATTTTTTCAACCTTTATTTCCCTTTTTTCGATTTCAAAAATCGGTCAACAAGTCAAAAAAACGCACTTTGTTTTCATTCCAAAGATAAGTGGCTTCATTTCGAAGACAATGCAATTCTCATTCCGAAGATCGCTCATTCCGAAGATACTGCAGTCTCATTCCAAAGATCACTCATTTTGAAGATACTGCATTCTTCATTCTGAAGATCCACTCATTTTGAAGATACTGCATTCTTCATTCCGAAGATCTACTCATTCCAAAGACGTTGTGTTCTCTCATTTCAAAGATATTTGTTCATTCCAAAGATACTTTGTAATGAACAAATGTATGCTTTTCCAGTGATTTCTTCTGCATCTCTCAGGTGGGTTATCTCCTAAGATCAAATTTCAATGGTCTTCATCCCTTTCCTCATGTGAATTCCATGCCTTGCTATTTATGGACAACTGGCTAGAATTTACATGGGAAAGACAATTTTTGCTGCACAGCAAACAGTTTGCTTGCACTGTTGCCAAATTTAGGTGAAAGAAATGCTTGAGACAAATCAAAACATGATTAGTGAAATGCTGCTATTATTCTAAGCATATCCCATTTTAGCAAATCATAGCAAAAAGAACACAAAACTATGCAAAAAGCTGTAAAATCAGCATATAATATTTCAAATACATTGATCATGCAAAATGGTTAATATATAGCATATTGAATCAACTTAACTAACATATCAGATAAAACATAAGAGTTTATAGACAATTTTAGTGTTCAAAACATGTTATGATTGAAGCATTTCTAGGCCTCATCATTTTCCCCCCAACTTATAATAATGCATGCCCTCATGCATTCTGTTGGGCTATGGAATCACATATGTCCATGTTTAGATTCCATGACCTGTAGAATAATTTCTTGCCTATGTAATACCCCTTGTTTTATTGAATGTTTTTGAGCCAATCTTTAAATTTTTCATCAGGCTGGGCATCTTCTTCAAAGTAGAATGGAACAGGAGTAATGATGGTCGAAGGCCTAAACCTGAGACCTATCCAGTTATGTTGCATGATCTGAATCAGCTGGATTACACCTTCTATTCTTCTTCTGGACCATTCTAAGTTGATGGGGGAGATAGGTTATCTTTTCCTCAAAGACATGGAAAGTTTAGCCCATCTATCTTTGCATACTGATAATGTTAGGAAGAAATTGTGATCACAAAAATTGTTAAATCTAGCCACATAGTCCCTTAAGTTGTTCAAGTACATTCTCTTTATATCATCCCTATTCATCATTGAGAAGTGCTGCCTGGTGATAACTAGGTGATTTGGCTAGATTGCTCTGACTAACAACTCAGCCCTTGTTTCAATCACTTTATTCTACTTTTTCTCTTGATCCCAGTAAAGTTGATTTTGCAAAGTAGACATAAATGCTCTCAACTGAACATCTCCAATGTAGATTTGAGGATGAGAGTCAACTTCCTCTGGAATGAAGAAACTATGTAAAAACAGTTCACACAGGAGATTTTTCTGCTCAAAAGGATTTGTCAAAATATGCCTCCAAAAAATATGCAATAGTGTCCAATTTATATGGAAGGTTTGAAGTAATCCTCATGACCTGCCATCTGAGGTATTTTTCCTTCAAAATAAGGCTGTAAAATTTGGCTGGTCGTCTAAATTGGACTAAAAATTCAGCAATTTGGCTTAAGTCAGACACATTTTCTTTCAATGCCTAAATTTCTGTCCTTGGCTTCTAGCTATTTTTCTTCCAATTTGAACTTTTTAGTTTTAGTGGCAAGCTGCTCATATCTAATCATCCAGCTAGCTATGTCTGCATTGTATTGCTCTAGAGACACAGTATTAGGTGGTCTTACTACAGGGGGGATCCTAGGCAGAAAATTTATCTGAACTCCTTTTTCTACCACTTCTACTGGCTGTTCATCTGTCAATAACTCTACTTGCACCCCCTTGTTTACTATTTCTATGGGGTTTTCATCAAATAGTATTTCTACTTGTACCCCCTTATCTGTTGTTTCTACTGAAAGTGTAACAAGTTGAAATGCAGGGACTTCAATAGGAGTACTCACTTGAAAAAATTTTTGTTGCTGGGACTGTTCCTGTGTTGGTGGCTCATCTTCAACATCCTCTGCTATACTCTTTATCATTTCTAAAGCATCTTCAGAACAAGAAGGCAATGCTTCAAAATAAGATGGTGCTGCTTCAGAATGAATAGGCACTTCTTCAAAATGAAGAAGTGTTGTTTCAGGATGAAATCCTATGTCTGCCTCAATAGAGTCATCTGCCCTTGATAGACCCAGAAGCAATTGAGCCAAATTGTCTTCATCATTGGATATAGCTGGTTGTTTTTCAAATTATGACAATAGTTTTCTCAATTCTGCCACTTCTTGCTGAAGCTCTACAATTTTTCTTTCTTGCATCTCAATGATGCTTTCTTTCTCTGAAATCCATCTAGTCTATGTTTTGACAACACTCCTTGCTACCCTCAACTGCTCTGTGATGTCTTCCACTTCGTTTCTGCTTCAGAAGCTGATGCAGACAAATCAACTGCAGTTGGCTGCTCAACTAATAATTCCTCTTCTGTAACAATTTGTTCTTATTCAGGAGGCTCCATAAAACTATCTATGAGGGTATCTACCATATCTATAGCCTGTTGAACTGTAGCTTCCTCCAAACCATCCTACTCATTTTCTACCTTAGCTATTTGTTCAAGGAATTTTGAAAAGTTTTCAGAGGCTGGTTGTATCTCTGTGACATCTGGGTTGCTTGGTCTATCTTCTTCCTCCATAACTTGTTCTGCTGTTTCTGAATGTATGGGTGAACATGCTAGACAAATCTTTAGAAGACCCATTAAATTTATCCAGAAATGGCATAAACCCTCTGTCTTCAAAAATCTGCACAACTACCAGGTTTTCTCAGAGGTAGGTGGTATCTGCAGGTTGTATTCTGATCTTTTGCCCCATCTTTTTTTTTTTTAAATGTACACTGCGGTTGCTATTCTTTTGCTGGATCTCTAGCTATTTTATGTTGTAGATTTACAGAGTTTTAGTTTGAAACCTTTGTTGCCCTATTTCTCATCTTCTTCTTCGGAATGAACCATAACCTGTGCACTGTACTTCACAAACATGTCTTTGAAAAGAAAGGTGGCACACATTTTTACTATTGCATCAAACACCTATCCGTAAATGATTGCTTGGACATACTTGCCATCAGATCCACCTCATTTGGTTTTAATTTTTCTGTCCAGTCCACATATTCTCACGTGCATGTTTATTGGTATTAAAAATTGGTGGCATATGGTTGTTCATGTCCTCCGTATTTCCAATGGATGCAAAAACAAACCATGTGCTGACTGACACGTGTTCCTTCCTCGTATGCAACTAAAAGAGTTTGATTTTGTCGTACCTTGTCTTCTTGGATGCCACGTGGAAATGCTCTTTTCGAAGATTATAACTTATTGCGCAGACAAAATTTCATTCCGAATATTATGAATTTATTTCAAAGACGAGTCTTCATTCCGAAGACAAATCCTCATTTCGAAGATTATAACTTCATTTCGAAGACAAATCCTCTTTGCAATTTTAAATCTTCATTCCGAAGATAAATCCTCTTTGCAATTTTAAATCTTCATTCCGAAGATTAATCCTCATTTCGAAGATCAATCCTCATTTCGAAGATAAATCGTCTTTGCAATTTTAAATCTTCATTCCAAATATTAATCCTCATTTCGAAGATCAATCCTCATTTCGAAGATCAGGCTGTATTGCGAAGGTAAATCGTCATTCCAAAGACAGATCTTCATTTCAAAGATAGATCTTCATTTTGAAGATGATGCAGCAAGTCATCATTTCGAAGATCAAGTTTCATTCTGAAGACAAATTGTCACATTCATTTTGCTGTCATTTCGAAGACAATTTCAATTTGAAGATAATATAGCAGGCAATGTTTTTGGCATTCTTGTTCCGAAGATTAGGCAAAAATAAATATTTTCATTCTCAAAACATGTTTTAAGTATGCCAACTCTTATGAATATGTTTTATGCTAATGGTCAATTTTCATATACTATACACCAATCATTTTATAATGAAGAAATGAAAGAAATATATATACCTGATAAAAACAGTTAATGCTAGTTTTGAAGAATGACTGCCTTTGTTGATGTTCTGCTAAGATTTTCTACAACATTTCAAAACAAGTGCACTTGGTGAATTTGTACAATGATGGTTTAGAAATTTCTCAAGGTTATGCGTGCCAGAAAACTGGTTTTCATGCACACCAACTTAGTAGTGCCTTAAGAAAAGGTTTTCATTGCTGAGTTTTTTTTTTTTTTTTTAAATTCTGACTATGCCCATGAAGGAATTTCATGATTTCCCCTAAAACCATGCCCATGAAGGAATTCATACTCAGAATTTATTCATCTTTTTGTTTTCTATTTTTTTTTTTTTTTTTGTATTTTTTGTTTTTTCTTGAAATCCACTGATCATGTTGATTGTTTTGAAGTGGAAGAGGGAATCTCTTCCACCAGTTGTGTATCCAAACTATCAAGTTGTTGCAAGAATTCATCTTTAGTCAGAGGTGTATGGTACACCTTGAGGCGATGTCCATTCACTACCAACTTTCTTCGTGACCCATCAATAGGAGATAGACGAGCTGCTCCATTGTCAAATACCTCCTCAATCCAGTAAGGTCCCAACCATCTAGTTCTCAGTTTCCCAGGGAAGTCTTCATATTGAGAATCAAACAGTAAAGCCCAATCTCCTTGTTGAAGTTTCCTCTACTGAATGTGACTATCATGCCATAGATTCCTCTGCTCTTGAATTACCTCAGTCTGGTGTAGAGCATCCAATCTAAGTTCATCCAATGCATTCAACTGTAGAATCCTATCTGTCTATGCCTACGATAATTCAATTCCAATTTCCAGTGTTGTGCGCAATGTTAGTAGCTCAAATTCAATAGGTAAGAGAGGCTTTTTACCAAAGACTAGTTCATAAGGTATGAATACAGTAGTGGACTTCCAAGTAGTATTGTAGGCCCAAACTGCTTTAGGTAATTTATCTAGCCAATTTCTCCTATGAAAAGCTACTATTTTTGTCAAGATGCATTCTAGTTCCCTATTTGTTACTTCAACCTGGCCATTTGCTTGTGGGTGGTAAGGTGATGATTTCCTATGTTTGATTTCATACAATTCTGTATATGCTTTTATGGATTTAGATGCAAATTGGGGTCCTTGGTCTATAGTGATAGACCGTGGAGCTCCAAATCTCTAAAAAATCTGAGTATACAAGAAATCAGTGACCTTCTCTTCACGAGCATGTTTGAAAGCACGCACCTCTACCCACTTTGTCAGGTAGTCAGTGCATACTAGAATATGCACCTTTCCTTGAGAAGATGGATCAATAGGACCTACAAAATCAAGCCCCCACATCTCAAATGGTTCTAAAACCATTTGAGGCTACAGTGGCATCTCATTTGTATGAGTGGGTTTCCCCATTCTTTGGCATGCATCACAATGCCTGATGTACTTTTTCACATCCTTGTGAAGAGATGGCCAATAATATCCTATCCCTAAGATTTTCCTAATTGTGCTTTTTACAGAATAGTGTCCACCTGAGGGTTCATCATGACAATCTTTAAGGATAACATACACTTCATCCTTTCGGATGCACCTACGTAACACATGGTCAGGACTGCACTTAAAAAGCATACCCTTAATCCATTCAAAAGAACTTTTTTTGATCAATTGTTTTTTCTATTTTGAAGTGAAATGTGGAGGAACTTTCCCTGTGACCAAATAATTGGCTATATCTGCAAACCAAGGTGATTGGACTGATATAGCAAATAGTTTTTCATCAAGAAAAGTGTCATCAACTAATTCCCCTTCATCTGTGTTCTGCAACCTGGACAAGAAATCTGCCACAACATTAGCTTTTCCTGGTTTGTTGATTATAGTGATATCAAATTCTTGTAGCAACAGCAACCAAAGAATAATTCTTGCACTTACCATAGGTTTATTCATCAAATACTTAATGGTTGTATGATCTGTGTGAATAAATATTTGATAACCTATGATATAATGCCTAAATTTGTTGATGGCATAAATTACTGCTAGGAATTCTTTCTCAGTTGTTGTATAATTTTTCTCAGCTCCTGTCAAGTTCTTGCTAATGTTGTAGATGGTATAATGTTCACCATTATCAATTTGTCCTAATTTTGCTCCAATTGTTGTATTGGAGGCATTAGTTTGTATGTGAAAAGGTAAAGTCCAATTAGGTCCTCTGAGCACAGGTGGAGTTATCAATTTCTCTTTCAGAGCTTCAAATGCTTCCTGACACTTTGCAGTCCAGGAGAATTTAGAATCTTTAGTCAATAGAGCAAACATAGGACTGGCTATTATGCTAAAGTTGGGAATAAACCTACGGTAAAAACCAATGTGTCCTAGGAAGCTTCTGACATTAGTCTGAGTTTTAGGAGGAAGAAGATTCTTGATAATTTCCACCTTCTTTGGATCAACTTGGATCCCTTCAGGAGATATGTGATGACCAAGAACTATCCCTTCCTTCATCATCATGAAGCATTTTTTTGGATTCAAGGATAAGTGGTATGTTTCACAGTGAGTTAAGACTTTGTCAAGATTTTCCAATGTAAAATCAAAAGTTTGTCCACATACTATGAAATCATCCATGTATATTTCAGCACTTTTGGTGGTCAGATCAACAAAAATTGCTAGGACTGCTCGCTAAAAATTTGTTGGGGAATTACACAAACCAAAAGGTAAAACCCTATAGGCAAATGTTCCCCATGGACATGTAAAATTTGTCTTCTCTTGATCTTCAGGTGCAATCTAAATTTGATTATATCCACTAAATCCATCAAGAAAACAAAAGTATCTTTTTCTAGCAAGAGTATCTAACACCTGATCTATGAAAGGTAATGGAAAATGGTCTTTGTATGTCACCTTATTCAACTCTCTATAGTCTACACATACTCTCATTTTTCTATTTTTCTTCGAAACTATTACCAATGGAGAAACCCATTGGCTATCAGAAATTGGGTAAATGAATCCTACTTCCAGGAGTTTTTCAATTTCTTCTTTCACAATATCTCTTAAGGTAGGATTCAATCTTCTTTGGGGTTGTCTAACTGGCTTGACTTCTTCAGTATAGATTCTGTGGGTACATATATCAATATGAACTCCTGACATATCTTTGTAGTTCCAAGAAAAAACATGAACATGCTTCTACAAGACAACTATCAATTTTTCTTCCTCTTCCCTAGTAAGCTGGCTGTAGATGTTTAGAAATTTGTCTGGTTGGACTTCTATTTGTTTTGTATTTAGAATGACTAAATTCAATTCTTCATACTTGGTGATTAAGGTATTAAGAGGACATTACTGAGATGGGAGAAAATAAGTAGTTTCTATTTTTTTGTTGCTTGAGGGAAGCATATCTTGTATGGAACAATGAGAAGGAAAAATAAGATGATGGTGCCATCCATGTGGTAGTGAAACAGAGTTTCCCTGTGATAGCACAGATGGTGCATCTTCAAATTTTTTATTCTCCTCATTACTTAACTGTTGGATATTTTTTGCTTCCCCTTCTAAACCTTGTTCATGCAGAACATTCATCAGGATTGTTTCATTTTCTAAATTTTCTGTGTCACTGAGGTCTTCTGTGTGTTCTCTTACTACTAAGGTAGCTAGTGTATAAATGACCTCTTTTGGTTCTTCTTCTGAGTCAGAAAACCATAACTGACCTGAAAATTTTCTGGATGGTTTTGCAGGAGGATATAAATAAATCTATTTTAGATCAATACCATTTGAAATAGTCATATTTCCAGATCTGCAGTCTATGAAGGCTGCTGCAGTTGCAAGCCAAGGTCTTCCCAAAATAATGGGATATCCATGTGCTAAATTTCTTGGCTGTAAAACCAAAAAAATTGTAGGGAATTCCCAAGAAGAAAATTATATAGGGACATCTTCAATGATTCCTTCAGGTTTTACAACTGACCTAACAACCATTTCTAAAACTGTAAATGTGGGGCTGAGATGTTTGAGTTGTAATTGTTCAATTGTATCCTTGGTCATGACATTTATTGCAGCTCCTAGATCTACTAAGACATTTGATATTGGTACTGACCCTATGGTGACTATGATAACTGGGCTTCCTGGATCACTATACTTTGGAGGTACTAGTTTTCCAGATAAGAGATCAGCTATCTTCCCTTCAACCTGCACAGTTTTGGGAAATGCCTTATTTTTTCTTCCTACTCTTTTAATGCACAAATTTTGGACAGTACTATTAATCTCTGGTATTTCCTTAATAGCTTGCAATAAGGGCAATGATATAGTCAACTTTTTGAGTTCTTTGACCAATTCTGACTCAGAATTTTTTGGTATTGCATTGAATCTTTCAGGATATGGAATTATCCTTGGTAATTATTTTGCCTATGATTTTGTCTCTTTCTCTATTGTTGGTTGGATTTTTTTTGGTTCCAATGATTATTCTGTCTCCATTGTTGGTTAGACTTTCTCTGGTTTTGATGATTCTTGCTCTTCATTTTTTTTTATTTCAATTGAAACTGGTTCAGGTACAATTTTCCCTGAACGAAGTTGGATGTTACTACAATCAAGAACATTAATTTCAACAATTTCTTCAGCTTCAGCCACATAGACAGGAGGTTTTTGTCTCACACTGTTTGGATTAGTGACTGGTTGAGCTGGCAATTAAGGTTGTTTCACTTGTGTTTGCTGTTATTTTTCTTGAAAATTTTGATTAGGTGTAGGCAACAAATGCTGAGTTTGACCTTGATTCCTTTGCTGCCTTGGATAGGACTGGTATTGTTGATTCCATTGTGGTTGGTTTTGCATCTAATGTGGATTAGTCTGATTTTGATTCCAAGCTGGATTGTTTTGATTCCAAGATGGGTTGTTTTGATTCCATGAGGGGTTGTTTTGATTCTGATTCCAGGCTGGGTTACTCCAATTTGCTTGTGGCCATTCTTGGGAATTTGTCCATTAAGGATAATTCCAAGGACGTTGGGGTGGTTTTGATTGTCCCCAAGGCATAGTACTAGGATTATGCCCCCAATTTATAGGAAAATAAGGAGGATTTTGGTATTGAGAGAAATTTCTCCCTTATTTTGGTCCAATATAGTTGAGTTCCTCAGTATGATTTTCTAACACAGTTTTGATTTGTGGTAGCAGGTGGCATTGATCAGTTGAATGCCTTTTTGAACAGATACTACAAATGGATGAGATAGATGTTTTATTCAAAGGACATTCCTGTAAAGCATTTTTATTTCTACATCTTGGGCAATAAATTGCCAAAGGTTCTATGTTTTTTGCTTTTGTAGACATTTCCCCCAAAGTAGTGTTTAGGTGCACTAGAATATCAGTTTTGAAATTTGCAAGTTCCTCTATCAGGTCCTTTACATCAGTGCCATTTGTGTGGTTTTTTCTTCTTCTCTGCTTAGTGTGAGAGTAATTCCTGCAGAGATCCATAATTTTCTCATTACTGAGAGTGGTTACATCCCATTTTCCCATCAAATCCAAAACTTCTCTGGATTCATCTTGCAATCCTCTCAAAAAGATGGTTTTACATAATTTTGGTTCTACAAGTCCACATCTCCTTTGAACAAAGGAGAACCTATCAAGATAATCTTCCAATGTCTCATCATCTTCCTGCTTGATTATGAATAACTCATATTTTATATTCCTTACATGGCAATATTCCTGATATTTGTCTAAAAAGACAGTCTTCATTTGATCCCAGGTTCTTATGGAATTAGGCTCTAGGCTCATGAACCAGCACAATGCTGAATCCTTGAGTGTTGAGGGAAAAACCTTAAGTTTTTTATTGTCATTTATATAATCATAGGTCTGACACACTACCTTGAATTCAAACAAAAACTGATCAGGATCTTCAGATACAACACCTCGAAAGGTTAGAAGTACTGAAGGTGAAATGGTCTTCATGGGAGATTTTTGTGTTGGATTCAGACGAATAGGATATTCAAATATTTTAGAAGGTTGGAGTATATCCTAATCATCTCCTTCATTATGAACATAGCCATGTTGGCCATCTATATTGCCTCCTTCTGCCATAGTTTCTTGTTTCTTGGGAGAAGTTAAAGCTTCCCAAATTGTTCTCTTAAGAGGTCCAAGCATCTCTGTTGATGATGAGTCTGATGAATTGTCTTTCTTAGGATATTCTAATGATGATAAAATTGGTGATTTTCCTATCTCAGAATGTTCTAGTGATGGTGAGACTAATGATTTTTCTATCAATATTTTTGGTAGTTCAAACACAGGTGATTCACCCCTTAGGTGTGAAGATCTCCTTAATGGAACAAGCCAGGGATCCTTTGGGGTAGTTCTACCTTTTTCATCCCTTGACTTATTCATTCATGTTTACTCCTAAATGACATAAATTAAGTCAATATTTGTTATCTTCCTCAATTGTTGTATTCAGATTTTAACCTGAATTTTCATAGTTTAGTCTAATTACAGCTATTGGACTATTTGTTTTCTTCGGACAACACTATTCCCTGGAAACAGTGTCAAAATGATGCATAGTCGTTATACCATCATTAATTCTCAATGAATCTGTCAATCCAAGGCAGTGTACAAGGCTATCTATGGAAGAAGAAGTGAAACAGCTATAACTTAGGTCAATCTAGAGCAACAGGTCTTATTGGTGGAACCAGTTGTGTGGGGGATTTTGGAACATTTTTATATCTAAATTGCATGAATTAAATCTTAATCTAAGTTGTAGAATTGGAAACTAATCATTAACTACAAAAATGAAGTCCTAATTACAATTGTAGAATGAGACCTAATTATATTGCAAAAATAACAGTTGCAAAATTGAAATTCTTATCCTAATTGCAGAAAGGAAATCTAATTACTTTTGTAACAATGAAAGTCTAATATTAACATGGAAATGAAAACTTTCAAGGTTCTGTAACAGAAGGTTGTCAATCTTCTGTGCAGGATTTGACAGCAAAACATAAAATGTAAGAAATTATAGAAAAATAGCAAATTCTGGAAATAACAGTCTGAAATAAAATGGAAGCTTTGCTGAAAGTAAATATTACAGCTAAAACACTAAGCACAAGATTAATCTACGCATTAATAAACTAAGACTGCAAATATTGTTAGCTGTTTACAACCAATTGAAATAACAAGTTCTACAACTCATTCTGTTGTAGCAAAATTAGAATAAAACCTGTTGTTAGTCCTCCTAGGTCTGGAAGTGGCCAGCCTCCTTGTCCAGAAGAAGGTATAAGTCTCTCTCTTTCTCTAAATCTTAGTCACACTCATTTACAATCAATATGAAATAGAACTGGTGCACTTTATTGATTAAAAGACATTATTACAATAATTCTGTTGAAAAACTATTACAGGACTGTAACAGTCAATTTCTATCTATTTTCTGCTTCTTCCTTACTTTCTACTTCCTGTTGCTACTACTTCTACCTTTATCTACTACTACCCGGCTCAACATGAACGGAAGCAATATTTATAGATGTCCTAAGGTCTTATTACAAACAAAGAATATCTCAAAAGATCTAATCCTACAATGCTGCAACAAATTTTGGTTTTATCCTAGAAGAAGATTAAAACTTGATCTTTCCCTTAATGATGGATTTGGTCGGCAATGACGGCAAATACATATGGAAGATCTTTTCCTTTACTTTTTCCAACCTTTATTTCTCTTTTTTTGGCTTTAGAAATCGGTCAACAAGTCAAAAAACACACTCTATTTTCATTCCGAAGATAAGTGGCTTCATTCCGAAGACAATGCAATTCTCATTCCAAAGATTGCTCATTCCGAAGATACTGCAGTCTCATTTCGATATACTGCATTCTTCATTCCAAAGATCCACTCATTTCGAAGACATTGCATTCTTCATTCCGAAGATCCGCTCATTTCGAAGACGCTATGTTCTCTCATTTCGAAGATATCTGTTCATTCCGAAGATACTTCGTAATGAACAAATGTATGCTTTTCCAGTGATTTCTTCTACATCTCTCAGGTGGGTTATCTCTTAAGATCAAATTCCAATGGTCTTCATCCCTTTTCTCATGTGAATTCCATGCCTTGCTATTTATGGACAGCTAGCTGGAATTTACATGGGAAAGACCAATTTTTGCTGCACAGCAATAGTTTGCTTGCACTATTGCTAGATTTAGGTGAAATAAATGCTTGAGACAAATCAAAACATGATTAGTGAAATGCTGCTATTATTCTAAGCATATCCCATTTTAGCAAATCATATCAAAAAGAACATAAAACTATGCAAAAAACTATAAAATCAGCATATAATATTTCAAATACATTGATCATGCAAAATGGTTAATATACAACATATTGAATCAACTTAACTAACATATCAGATAAAACATAAGAGTTTATAGGCAATTTTAGTGTTCAAAACATGTTATGATTGAGGCATTTCCAGGCCTCATCATTTACTTCTGTCGGAAGGGTTTAATCCCCTCCTACAATTCAATTGTATGTTGGATCAATTGTCGATAATATCCCTTTAGGTCTTGATAAGACCACAAAACTATGTCAGGATACCTTTTGCACAGAGATCAGAATTGTTCTAGCTCTTTCGAAGTGCAATTTGTTCCAACTTTTATTGCTTTTCCAAGTTCAAGCTCCAAATCCTTATACTGCTTCGCATTGACTTTGATCCTATGAGAAACTACTCGATTATTTCAATTGAAGAGGCTTTCAAGAGTAATTAATCCCTTTGGAACGTGATTATTCTTCAATTGACCTAGCCCTTAATATTCCTCATCATCTGGGCTTCTTCTTTCAATTGTTGTTGCTTATTGCATCATAAAATTCACAATCTTCTTATCACTATCAAAAACTTGCCAATGCAGATCTCTATCTAGGACAGAGGGCCTGTAAATCATCCTCACAGCTTTAGGTTTATGCACCATGTCTTCTGCTGGAGTGTACCTAGCTGCAATGGATGCTAATACATTAGCATGTCGATTCTTTTTGCTAGGAATGGACTGCATATTGAGAGACTCAAATTGGTCAAACAAGTCCCACACCCTGTTATGGTATGCCTTGAGATAGTGCTTCTTTGAAATGCACTTTTTTGTGACTTGATTGCATATCAATTCTAAATCTCCAAATACTTGGAGATGCTTTATGCCTAACTTTTTTGCTTTCTTTAGTCCTAGGCATAAAGCTTCATATTCTGTTGCATTGTTGGTGCAGCTCCATACCAACTGATAGCAATATTCCTTTTGCTCCCCTGATGGTGATATTAAAAGAATTCTTGCCCTAGCGCCATTCCTGCATCGGGCACCATCGAAGAACAATATCCATTGTCCTTCTTGGGTACATGTTTTATTCTCTGACTTGATGTGTTTCTCTGGTTTTAGTGATGGCATAGCATCCCATCTCCATTTCTATCATGGCATTAAATTCTACAAATGAAAACTCATCTTCACAACTTAACTGTGCAAGGTATTCCATGACCAAGTCCACCTGCTCTATCCCTTCCACTATCGCATGCACAGGATCACTGCTCTCTTCTTCGAACATCTTCTGTACGAGGAAGGTAGAAGTTTTCTCATTGTAGATTTTTATCTTCTTCCCTTTAAATGGAATCTCTAAGTGTGAGTAATCTATACATAGATATCCTCCTAGCTTCGCTGTAAACTCTCTTGATAAGCACATACTAAAATATGGCTCAAGGTTGACGACCACCACATCTTGTATAACCATGATCTGAGGCATCTTGTGTAGTCGGATAGGTATATCTTTAATTACACCCATAGTCTTCACAGGAGTACCATCCAGTTGGAGCATGCCATAGCTACTTTGGGTGTACTCCATTCCTATTTCCTAACACATTTATTTGGGCATGATTGTCGTCGTGGCCTCGGAGTCAATCATACAGTTGTGTACAACATACCCTTCCATTTGTAGAGACAAGTAGAACGGAGGTGGCCTATTAT
Organism: Wollemia nobilis; assembly: GCA_028583015.1. Lineage (NCBI taxonomy): Eukaryota > Viridiplantae > Streptophyta > Pinopsida > Araucariales > Araucariaceae > Wollemia > Wollemia nobilis. The sequence goes on from JAQPPZ010017238.1 coordinate 2,978,744, forward strand.
TTCCTATAATGGATGTGGATAGGGTCTACACTAGGGTGAGTGGTGCTGACTTTCTCACCTTAGTTGTCTTCAATGATTCTTGCAGCAAGTCCACTTGTCCGGTAACTGCAATGTGTCATATAGACTAATCTTGGCCGAAGTCTTCTTCAGCTTATCTACAATATTGTAAACCAGGGAATTGGGCACTTTAGATTCCCTTTTTGCCTCATACCTGGTGTGATACTGCTCCATGGCTTCGACCCTTTGTCGCTTGGTCAGTGAAGGAATCTTGAGATTCTCTCTAGCTTGTTATTTAGTTTCCACCTGAGGTGGATTTGTAGGGGCCTGTTGAGACTTTTCTTTTACTGGTGGAAGCTAAGAAGTTTTGCTCAGGACCTGGGGAAGTTGTTTTCCATTCTCATGGTGAGCATGCACCTTTAAGGGAGCCATTTGAACAGTGTCTACCTCTATTGACCTTTTCCTCCTTTGGTGAGGATTGCAACTTTCTCTTCTTTGCAAATTACCAGGTTCTGATCCATTTGCCTGATAATGTTGACCTGACCACCATGACTACTGCTCGCCAATGTTTGCACATAATGTTGGTGCATAATACAAGTATTCTCTTCGTGAGGGTCATTACATGTGGAGCACCAATGTATGTAGTCGGATGTGCTCAGAGCTTCATCAATCACGACATTTCTTGTCGATGCTCTCCCTTTCTAGACCGCTTGATCTTTAGTAAGCATGGTTGTAGGATAAGACCTTCTTGGTAGAAACTCTTACTGCACTTGCTTCTTTTTCATAATGGTCATGTCATTGGACAAAGTTTGAACTATGGAGTTCAGGGACTGAACTTCCTATAGTATTTTGGCTTGCATATCATCGACTTTGGGAATAGGTGGCAATGGAGCCATCGTTGGTATTAGAGGTAGGGAGGGGTGTTGAGGTGGTGCTGGCAATATAGGAAAAATCAAAGAGACAGTGGGTTGTGATGCTGAGAATGTGGGAAAATGGATTTGCAGAGTAGCGATCTGAGATACAATGGGATTTGGGTTCCAAGATGAGATCGAATACGTGAGGGTTGTAGAGATCTATGAAGCGGTTGCATTCACATGCTGGGATTGAGTGAAATCGAGAAGTATGGGCATAGGCATCCTTTGGGGAAGTTTAACCATAGCTATTAGATACATTTTTTCTTTTTTGGCTAATTCATATAGCTCTGGGAAGGTATTGATATTCGAATACCTTACCATTACAATGATATCAGGGTTGAACACCCTAAGGAAATAGTATGTTGCAGCTTCACTAGTTGGCCGAAGTCCAACTGGTATCCTTTGCCAGGTTCGAGCGAACCTAACATTGAAATCGACGATCTCTTCTTGTGGATGTCTCTGGATCATTGTGAACTGATGCAGAAGAGAATATGGATCGGCAGACTCATTGAAGCTTCTCATCAATTGTCTAGCTAACTGGTCCCATCTCGTTATAGTACCAGGTGGTAAAGATCTATACTAGTAGAGGAGCTTCCCTCTAAGAGATAGAACTAGAAGCTTTACCATAACTCGCTCCTCTATGATTTCATGAATCGCCACCAAAGAAACTATGTCTTGGATATGCTCCAGAGCAATCTTCCCAGTTCCATCGAACGTTGGGATTTTCTTCATAGCAGCAGGTAGAACTTGCCCTTGTCCCACTAAATTTAACGATTCAAAAAAAATCCATGCTAGGAATAGTCTAGGTGGTGGTTCCTGCTGCTACTGCATTTGTTATTGTTTTTGTTGTTGCTATGCCATATTTGTGCTTGGATTTTGAGAAATAGGGATTCTCGAAGTTCCTCTTTGGTTGCTAACATGACGACTAATAGGAATGGAGGCGCTAGGATGCTTTGGTGATTTGGGAGGATTAGGAGGAAAGCTAGTTGTTGTGCTATCTAAAGTCAGTCCTTGTTCATAAAAAGTAGCATCTTTTGAGGATGTTCCACATAACAACGACTCAGGGGTGACCAACCTAGAGCGTTCCTTGAAGGTGTCAATATCAAGCTCAAAGAACTCAGTCTCCTCTCCTCTACTCCTAACTCTCCATCTTGTTTGCATGAAGGCACAGACTTAAGTACCAATATCTTAGGACTTTAATATTCTTGAGTTGAACAGAGTCACCAGATGCTAATATTCTTTTGAAAATGAAACAAGCATCGATTCTCACTACCACTCACAAGGTGAGACTGATCGGGTCCCATCGGGCGTGCCAAAAACTATTGGTCATCAAATCTACCCAGGAAAGGATTTTGGGAAGTGTATGTGCCCTAGACCTGGACCAACATTGAAAGATCAAGAGGAAGAGATGCTCTTCATGCCAATCTCCAGAGAAATATCGGATACTTTACTAAACTAGGTTTTTTTGAGACAAGAGTGTAGGAAAGAGATAAAAATAGTAAGGGTGTAGGAAGGAGATAAAAATAGTAAGGGTGCAGGAAAGAAATAAATAGTGTAAGGGAAGAAATATTGGTGAATTAAAGTGGGAAAGAACCAACAGCATGATTACTAGCTAATATCCCAAAATAGTAGCAATAAATACCAAGAATAAAATGAAATGAACGCAATACTAGTCCTCCTATGTATCCTCTATACGAGTTCTAAGATTACCCTCCCCCTTACATCAAAATCTAGAATTCAAAATTATGGTGACTAGGAAATGAGTGAATATAACAGAAAAACTATCCACAGGCAGCATACAAGAGAACTATTACAACATTTTTCTCCCCTATGTATCCTTCGGTAAAATTCTAGGGTTCTATCCCTAATCACACACCTAAATCTAGAATGCAGAATTACAGTATGCAAATGAAGAAAGAAATAACAAATGCAGCATACAAGAGAGAAATTAAGCCTGAAGCTCTTTAGTATTAATTACAGGGATTCAAGTTACAACAGCTTTCTAGCAGAAAGTTCCCACCCTTTTGTATTACAATGCCTGGGTTTTTATAGAGGACCTGATACTCTGAGCCATCAATGCATAAAATGGAGGAGTACATCCTCGAAAACCTGAGAAGTCAGCTTCTATGGCTCCTGTGATTGAGTTCTCAAATATTTTTCTATAACTGGTAGCTGCGACCGGGTCAGTCGGGGAAACTCGCATTTATGAGCTGCCTGATCTGTCCTAGGCTTCTGGGTGCGGAGCTCAAGTGGCTGCTATGTCTGCCAGGATCTCCTTCTAAGACTGATACCTCTTTTCAGATTGCTAAAAATGAGCAACGAGTTCATCGGGCATGTAAAAATTCATTTATGAGGCACTTGATTGCCTCAAAAAAATACTCGGGCTTGGAGTGTGTGCCCTTGAAGCGCTTCACCGATTTCTAGTTCATGATCCTGCTTCGCAATGGATGTAAGCCGAAGCAGATCATCTCCCTTGGTTATGTACTTTGCACGAAGGAGCTTCACAAAATAGCTTCGAGGATGTAAAATTCCGAAGTAGATATTTCTTCTGAAGGCTGGGCTCTTAATATTTGGTTGCTTTGCTGGAAAGGCGTGTTAAAATGCTTCGTCGTGAACCTTCTTCAAAGCCGTAGTTCGGGAGGATTTCGGCTGAAGTGCATTCTCGCCTTGGAAAAGTGTTTTGTACTTCACGAGCCACTACCGCTTTGGGTGGAAACGCTTTGCATGAAAGTTATCCAAAGTGGATGCTTCATGACTACTTTGGGCGAAGTAAAAATGGTTCGCTAGTAGGGAGGCCCTAAGTGGGTGCTTCGCCGATTTCTTAGCGAAGTAGTTTTTCAATTTTTGGACTTCTTTGAATCTTGTTTCACAAAACTTTCACCCGAAGCATCTGTTTGGGCTGCTTCGGGCATGAAGCTCTTTTCATTCTCTACTTCCTTCCTTCAGCGAAGCCGTCTTCCTTTTCCTGCGAAGCTCTTAAGCTTAGCTTGCTCAGTAGCAAAGCACTTGTATCTCCATTCTATGTATAAGGGGGATGGCGATGAAAGCCAAAATTACTGCAATACTCAAAAATATATTTTAAAAACAAAGGAACAAATTAAAAGAAATACTTCACAAAATTTTGATTTTACTACCCCTCTGGGCAATGTGACAAAATTTTCAACAATAATCTTCGAACATAAATTGGCTTTCTAAACCATCAATGATTTATCTAAGTTATAATTTCCTTATATCTCCTTGCAATAATTAGATAGCCTTAAACTTAGAAATAGTGTACCTTATATCTCCTTGCACTTTATGGAAACAAATATTAAATCAATGCCAATATACTTTTGGTTAATGTGATGCACTACGTGCTGATTGGCTTCTTATTTGATTGTGCTTTCAAAGCATTCGAATGTTGTATTTCTTAAACTTCAAGATATGACATTGAATTAAATGCTTTACATTTTATGATGTACTCCTTTACTTTCTTTAGACTATACTCTTCTCCTCTTCAATGCTCTTTGACCTGTGTAAGATTGATATGCACACTCTATTTAGGTAGGGCTATTAATACTTCTCTATTCTCTTTGAAAAGCATGCCACATGTCATTTACATTGCCCTTGAACATAGATTTTCCTTTTAAGTGGTGTAGGGATGTTATAGTCTTTAGAATACGTTTATTTACATGGCATAGGTTCTCTCCCTATGGATTTTGAAGCAATAATGTTTTATTTACACTTGATTGTATGGAGTGTTATAAAAGACTATAAATAGTGGATGGCATAGGTGCAAGCATTATTTGAGACTTGCATGAAATATTCCTCATGAATCATTACATATACTTCATAGGTGCTCTTCTCCTTTGTACCAAGTGGCAAAATATTCCTTTGTTTGTTTGTGACATGTTGAGGCTTCCTCCTTTGCATGTAACCTAGCGCTCAAAATTCACTTATCTCCTATTGTTGCCAACTCCTTGTAAATTGCTTGGCTTTTCTTGTAACAACAACAAGTTTTCTTGAACTCTAATGTATGGTGGCTCCTCTCCAATGAGCTCCTTCTATGATGTTTCAATGCTCTCTTCTAGGTGGTTGTTTGTCCAAGATTCTTTCCTCTTCTGCTTGGGTAACACTTTGATTTTATTCTCCTTACTATTGCAACTCTGTTATTTTTATTGTGTTATTCACTTTTCTATTGATGCTATGATGTCCTTACTTAGTATCCTTCCTTGCTACAGGATTATTTTACAATTCTATAGGTGTTGATTTCATGGGACTATGGAATTGAATGTGGTATATTTAGACACCTTAACTAATATGAATTTGATCCCTTAGTTGGATATTTCTCCTTTGCACCTAAGATTCTTGTTTATACTTTATAATACTACCACTTGATACTTTAATTTCTTAAGACACTCCAAATTTTGTCTTTCTTTTTCTAATAATGGAAAAGATAAATATGGTGCTATTATGGGTTGCAAATAAATATGCTATAAACTAAGATAGAATACCTTAGTTGCACCAAATTTTTTGAGATATTCTTAGTCTCTTTATGTAGATTTATTTCTTGTTTATGGTATGGCAACACCCTCTCTGTTCCTTAGTGGTTGAAATTCTCCTTTGACAGATTCTCTTCACCAAGACTTGTTGCAATGTTTCCTACACTTAATAGTGTCTTTTGACACTCCAACTCAACCATGTTTTGTGCACTAATATTTCTTCCTTACGTTATACTTAATGTACTTTGATATCTCATGTATTAAGCACTATCAATTTCTCCTTATTACTCCTTTTAGTCAACTTTCTAACACTAACTTGTGTTAATATATTTTATAGGTTTTAACCTTGTAAAAGCAATCTTCTGCACTTCCTTGAAGACTTAAACTTTAAACCTTAAATTTATTTCTTCATAATAATCTAAATATGAATTTTCAAATAATGATGTTTTACACCAATATTTAATACCTTTTGGACTCCGTATGGTGATGGCTATCTTGGTTATTTGGTCACCTAATTGATACCCTGTGTTTAATTAATTTGTTACTCTTCCTTGCTGTCCAAAACAACTCTTTAACTCACAAATTTGCAGCTTTAATACTTCTCTAAATTGCTTCCTAAAAATATGGTTTAGTGGCTTCAACTCTCCTCCAAGATGTTCTCTAGAAATATGAAAATTAGAAGCTATTAATGCTGCCCAAATTGCTGCTTTCTTCTTGTCCTCAAATCTACAAATTTTTAGATTATAACATAGTCAATTTCTTCTCCGATGTGCTATACTTGAATCTCCTAAATTTTGTACGAAACTCCTCCAAACTGCAGCTGGAAATTTCCTTCTAGAAACCTTCAATTTTCTGCTGTAAAAAATCAGTAAACTCCTTTCTCCAAATCAACCTTTAAATCCTTCAAAGGAAATCTTCAAACTTCTCAAGTTTGGTGGTTTCTTCTAGATCCTTTCTCCTTCAATCTCCTTTTTGAAATATGAATTTGAACTTGGCCTATTTTCTGGCCTTCTTCTCAAGAATCTGAATGTCTTGAGGTCTTCATAAAATCTCCTCCAAATTTTGGCAAACTTCTTGCCAATTCCTTCTTCCTTTTAGGCTACTTGTCAGATGATGATAATTGTTCTAAATTCTTCACTATCAAGAATTTATCCTTGCTAGAAATATTATTCTTGAATTCTCCTCAAATATCCTTCAATGGTCTTCTTCAACTCCTCTTCAATGACATTCTTCAATTTCTTTAATAAGTCTTTCCTATCCTTCTCCTTATTTCTCCTTTCAAGCCTTTTGTTGAGACCTCCTCTCTTGGGTCTTTAATTTATGCAGCTTATCTTCAATAGGAAATTTTCTAGTCCTCTATCTTCAATATTATAAATATGTAAGTTATTTAATGGGACCTCCTCTTGGGTCTCCTCCTTCTAAAGCTGATTTCTTCTTTACTCTACAATATACATTCTTCAATCTTCTATGTTACTCTTCCTTGAGTCTCTTCTTTCTTCACTCTGAAGTCTATAATATTTAGGTTATTGTGAGGACCTCCATATTGGTTCTCCTCAATATTCAATCTATAATGGGGCCTTCTTTCTAGGACCTCCTCCTTGATCTGTAGTATTCAATGTGGCTTCTTTGACCTATTTCACTCTTCTCAAGCTTTTATTTGAAATCTTCAATCTACAAATCCTGCAATAAGACATTTTTCTTAGACCTCCAAATATTCAATCTCTAGCTTATTGCTTCAAGTACTAGATTGATTCTAAAGAAGATATTCTTCCTAGATCTTTTAGGAAGCTTCCCAACTTTCTTTGAATGAAATTTTTCTGCAACAAAGTATTAGAAAATTATAATAGAAATTTCTTTGAATCTAGAGATAATGAATCTTCACTAGTCGATTTATCAATATAGAGGAATCAATATTGAGCCCTAGTCTTCATGAGTTTTTTGCAACTCTATGGAAAGACTCTAGCCAAATGTAATTTAAAAAATTTTAAAAATGATATTTTCTATTTCCTCTCAATATCTCTTGTGGATCTCTTTATTTCCTATAGATCTACCTTGTGCTTTGATACCACTATTAGCTTTTGATGATATATATTTAAGGAAATGCAACCACAAGATATAAAATGAGCAATAAATATTAACTATATGATAATGGTAATATAATATGTAGGAAAACTATATGAGAAAATTTTGCAATAACTCAAAAATTATCCATTAATGAAAGCTCATGAAAATAGTACAGTGTAATATAATGGAGGACTTGAACACTCAAAAAATTATGTATGATCTACATTGTACCTACTATCCTCTACCATTCTCACTACTCACTTCTATATTCTATCTAGCACTTGCTTCAGTCTCTAAAAGGCCTATATATAGAGAGATATGTCCCTTGGCCTTTCATCTACCCATGAATATTTACCTACCTATCGTATGACTCATGTACATATGGGCCACATGCACATTTACATCATTGCATATTCTAACAGTTGTGCATTTATTACATTGCATAAAATAACCACTCAAACCTTAATCTAAGATAAAATCCTAGTCTAAAGATGTACCCAAGTTGGTACATTGGCATGTACCAAATAATGTGATAAACTCCAACATGTCCTCAATTTTATATTGTTTTCATGCTAGTAGGGGGGGTTGTATCGACTAGATTTAGAATTTATGAATTGAGTGTTGATATAGTGATATTAATCGATGTAAAGGAATGATCCATCTAATTTAAATGTATGGGGCTAGAGGTTAGTTGTTAAGGATATTCCATTATTAATTACTATCTATATAGGTCTCTTGAACTTCATTAGCCTCTCTAAAATATTTTCAATAACCTCCTTATGTCTTTTATGATGTGGGTCATGTAAATTATGGATATAGAGATTAAAATTGTATCCTCTTCTTCGATTGGACTTGAGGGGTCTTGAGGAGAATGTTATTCCTTTTCCTAAGTAAATATCATGTTCTCATAGCTAATAAAATCATCTTGACCCTATTTAGGAGGATTAAAATGATTGGATATTTGATGAGCAACACTCCAAGTGGTATAACATCTCTTATGCACAGTTGAAAGTTTTGCTAAGGATGGTAGATTAATTAATTTTATGTTGTCTTAAGTGTTCATTAAATAAGAATATCAAAAATTATTTTATGCACCTTATACCTCCTTCCATTTATATATTATCTGACCTATATACCTTGAAGGCCTCCCTATATACCTAGTCCCTTTTGATATACCTATTGATACATGAGAGTAGAGTAGATTTGTAGGAGACTAGTTATTGTTGGTCATCAAATATGCCTAGGAAAGGATTTTGGGTAAATGTATGCGCCCTAGACCTGGACCAACATTGAAAGGCCAAAGGGAAGAGATGCCCCTTGTGCCAATCTCCAGAGAAATTTCGGATCCTATGTTAAACTACTTTAGTTTTTTGAGATAAGGGTGCAAAAAAGAGATAAAAGGATTTAGGGTTAGAGAAAGAAATAAAAAAGGGGTAAGGGAAGAGAGATTGAATATTCAAAGTTGGAGAGAATAGGAAGCACGATCACTAACTGACAACTTTAATAGCAGCAAATAACACCAAGGATAAACAAAAGAAATGCCACATTAACTTTCCTATGTATCCTCTGAGCGAGCTCCAAGGATTCTCCTTCTCCCTTTTGTCAAAATTTAGGGTTCAGAGTAACGACAATTAGGACAAGCGAATGTAACAGAAACCACAACCCACCAAGTAGCATAAAAGAAAACCAATATAGCGTTTTTCCTCTCCTATGTATCCTTCAGGCAAGTTTTAGGGTATAGTCCCCAATCACACATCGGATTCAGGATTCAGAGTCTCAGTGTACAAATGAAGAAAGACAAAAGAATCAAACATAGAAGGCAGCATAAAAGAGAGAAATTGAGCCCAAAGCTCTTTAGTATTAATTGTAGGACATCAAGTTACAGTAGCTTTCTAGCAGAAAGTTCCCCTCATTTTCCATTACAATGCTTGGATTTTTATAGAGGACCCAACCCTCTGAATCATCATTACATAGAATGGCGAAGTACATTCTCGAAAGCTAAGAAGTTGGCCTTCCGTGGCTCTCGTGACTGAGCTTTCATATACTTTGCCAAAATTAACAGTTGTGACTGGGTCAACCAGGGAAATATGCATTAATGAGCCACCTAAGTGTCCTCGGCTTCTAAGTGCAGTTCTCGAGTGACTACCATGCTTGTCGGGCTCTCCTTTTAGAACTGATACTTCATTTCCAATTGCTAAAAATGAGTAGCAGTCTTATCGGGCACGTAAAAATGCATTTATGAGGCAATTGATCACCTCAAGAAAATACCAGGCTTGGAACACGTGCCCTTAAAATGCTTTGCAAGATGTTCATTTGCAACTTTGCTTCGCAATGGACTTGTGCCGAAGCAATAACTCCTCCTTGATTTATACTTTGCAAAACTACTTCGGGGGCGTGAGTGCCGAAGTATTTTCCTTCACAAAATGGGCCTCTTCATTCCTTGCCACTTTTCTGACAAAATTGCTTCGCTGATGCCTTGGATAAATACTTCGTTGCGATCCCCATTCAAAACTATGGTTCAGGAAGGCTTTGGCCGAAACACATTCTGGCCTTCAAAAAAAAATACTTCGTTCTTCTCGGCTGCCAACACTTCGGTTGAAAATGCTTCACACAAAAACTAGCCGAAGCGGATGCTTCGCTATGGTTTTTAATGAAGTAGAAATGGTTCGCTGGCGGGGAGGCCCGAAGTGGGTGTTTCGGCAGTTTCCTGGCGAAGTAATCTTCAATGTTTCTTCGAGTTTCGCTTCGCTAGTCTTCTGGCCGAAGTATTTGCTGGAAATGCTTCGGGCCCGAAGTTCTTTTCTACCTTAGCAAACTTGGACCGTGGTCTAGACTCTTCTTCTTTGGCAAAGTCGTTCTTTTGAATGCTGCTTCGCACAACTTTCGCCCGAAGTAGTGGGTTGAAGCACTTCAGGCCCGAAGTTTCTTTTATCGCTTCCCTTGTATTCTTCTTTGGCAACACTACTTCGCAAAACTTTTGCCCGAAGTAATGCTCAAAAACACCTCGTGTGTGAAGCTCTTCTCATTTTCTTTTGGTGAAGCTCTTTTTTCTAGCTTGTTCGGCAACGAAGCTCTTTCTTTTTCATTTTATGTACAAGGGGGTGATAGGGAAAGCCAAAATTGCTGCAACTTTGCAAATAAAAAACAACAAAGAAATACTTTACAAAAACACTGTACAAAATTTTGATTTATTTTTCTACCCCTTGTGCAATGTGACAAAATTGTCAACATTCTTGGCGACTCGCGGGGCAAGGAGCTCGTCTCGGTGGGAGAACCCTTATCTTTGATCCATTGGGCTAGATTCATCTCTAGATACTTCTCCTCTTTCTCTCTCTGGGAGTGTTTCTACAGCTGGTTCTCCTTTTTCTTCTACTTCTCCTTCTTCCTCTCCTTCTTTTGTCGATGCGGCTTCTTCTGGAGTGGATTCCTGTTGCGGCGATGGGACAAGACAATCACGGATTTTATTCATGGTTCGGTGGAGCTGAGACCAGGCACTCTTCGAGAAAGGTTCTAGATCTTGCAATGCCTTGATCAAAATGTGGAACTGATCAATCTACCCGATATCAGCATGTTGGGCTCTGGTATATAGATCGTTCAGGCAGGCGACGATATTGCAGTATCTCAAAAGGAAATCTATGATCTATCTTTTCGTTATTGGTTTCGCCCATCCGTCTATCTTCGAGACGTCACTTTCAAACTGAAGCCATATCGGCTTAATCTCTTCCTTGGTCAGGAGGTTCCCATCATCATCTGTGAAGCTCAGGAATCCCATGGAAGAGAGATCTTGAAAATAGCCCATTGATGCGCACTGTTTGTTTTTGAAAACATCTAGGAGGTCATTTGCCTTCTGTGTTTTCCTCACCTTAGAGAAAAAGGTGTGAACTATGGCCCGGGCTGTAGACCAATCCCTAGCTATCTGACTCATTGCAGGGACCTACAAGTTTTGATATTTGGCACTTTGTACATTGAAAGCTAATTTGAGTCGGCTTCTAGCTTTCTGAGTGATCTCATCAATGATTGGCCCTCCTTCGACAATGATATTTCGGGCTTCCATGATATAGGCCAAAATTGACAGGGCACTGGAGGCTCGAGATCTGAAGTTTTTGAGCAAGTGCGAGCGAATCTCCTTGATTCTACTCTTGTCACACAGCCCTAGGCCCTCCTTTTCATACAGTTGACTCTGTGCAAGATTTTTCCTTCAAGCTCTTTGGCCTTCAGATCGTTCTCGGCTTGTCTCTGTGCTCGATTTTCAGCTATACACTCTAGTTGTTGTATCTACAATTTTAGGGCATGTGTTTCTTTCCTCATCAGCTTGCACTGCTCTTCAGCATCTGCTAACTTGGACCGGATTCTTGCCAGTTCTTCTTCTAGTTTGATATTAGCGCTCTCTACTTCAAATCTGCACTGACTGGCGATATTTGCATGTGCTCAAAAAGTCTCGATTTCGACATGCATGGATGTAGATTCCTTTTCTACATTTAAATTCTCTAGGTCCTTGGTCTTTTCTTAGTAATCATAATCTGCTGGAGTCATTTCATCCAGAGGCTTCTGGACCTTGGGGACCTTCTTCACTTTATGCAGCTTCCCGCCCTTCAAGTCAAAAATGGCGCATTTTTCTACTTCGACCAGAGAGCGTCCTCTCTTTTTCCTGGCCTCTTTCAACATTCTTTCGGTATTTTGTTGGGCTCAAAGAATTTTCTTGGCTAGGGCGCGTTCCTTAATCAAGGACATTTCAGATTCAAAGGAGGCTAGATCTCCAGCCAAAGGAGTAAACAAATATAATGAATTGATGGGGGATGCCTCACCAGAAGGTTCGATGACAGGGGTGACGGGAGCTTCGATGAGCGGGACAATGTTGTGTATGATGGGGGAGTGGGACATGGGGTTCGGCATTGGAGTACTGTCTTCGTCCTGACTGGGAACTAAGGAAATGATGGCATGTACGGGCGAAGTAGTTTCAACAGGCTCATCCTGGTCTGATGACTCAGGTGGAGTAGGGCTAGGCAGAGCATAGGGTGAACTTGGGATGGCCATGGGCATGATGTGAAGAGGCGATTGACCTGGCAGAGTGGCCATGGTGACTTCTTGAGTAATCATCTCCTACTCGTCCTGGGCTTCGGCACCCTCCGCCTCTACGATTTCTATTTCGGTGTCCCCTTCTGATTGGAGGAGTGTCTCCACATCAATGATGTCTATATTTGGGACTGTCTCGGTGCTTGGTGGCACTGCTCCCTCAACATTTGCCTCGACCAGGCCTGGTGCAGGTTGTTTGGTAGGAGCACTTGGATTCCCTATGCGGGGTCACTTTGGGTGGCTCAAAGGCACTTGAATTTGTTTTGGCCTTCTTATTTTTCTCCTTTCCAACAGTTGCTTCGACTCTTCGACACTTGTGTCTTCAGATGGTCCCTGTGGTGGTGCCCTTGGTGCAGTTTTAGCTTCTTTATGTCCTCCTAAGGCATCGTCGGTCCTTCCTTAGATTTTTCTTGATCTTGGGGTAGCTGGAGGAATGAAATCGGTGAAGGATATGGGCTTCCAAGATCCAACATTGGTTTCATAGACAATTGCGAAGTCCCTATCCATTTCCAAGAGTCCATAAGAATTCATCTTTCGATGATGGACTCTCATTATCCACCATTCCCTCAGCTGTTCCTCATCCCAGTTCTTCAATTCTTCCTTTAAATCATCCTTGGATTTCCTCTAGAATGTGGAGTCTGGAGTCGGGAAGGGGTACTGGTCAGGGTCAAACTCCACTTCCATGGGGTCAAAATCCACTGATACATGGGCAGAGGATTTCCATCCTTGCCACTTAATGTAATTGCAACATGGGAAAATTTTGGATGTACATGGTAAAAGAATAACCAGACAAGAAAAGAGCATGGACTAAAGTGATGTTCTGCTCCAAAGTTCTTCATAGTGGTAAGCCGTGTGTGCAGGTTTCGGGCTACCCATTCTACCCAGCCGAAGAAGACTGGGTTGGTATTTGGCCCTGAAGCATCAGGGGCATAAAACTCCCCTCTGGAAATACATTCGGCCAGAGACACCTGCCAGGGGTGCACCAAAGTGTCAGTTGATAGGCCCGCCACCCATGCGATGACAAAAAAAATGTCTGTGTTCTTGAAGGCTTCCAAGGATAGGGGCATTTGGGGCAGCTTGCTCGAAGGGAGCCCACTTTTGAGGTTTTCTCATAGGAATTTCAACACGTAGTTGTTCGAGGAGAACCTCTCCATCTGTTCACTCATAATGACATTATGAACTGTATACCCCTTCAGTGGCCCTTACTATGGTGCGAAAGCTGCTTACACATCCTCCTTCAAGATAGAGAATAATTTATGGCCAGCGGCATTCAGCACTTTCCTAGAAGTTGGTTGGTAGTTCTGTGCAATGACGTAAATCAGCTCAGGGTAATGGTGCACAGGTGGAGTCAGATACCAATAGATTTATGAATAATACATGGTGGCCCTCTTGTTGTCCATCGAGAGCCTGCTCCTCATGAAATCAATAGTGTACTTGAGCTCGACCATGCTTCTTGAGAGCTCTATGTCTTTAATTTTCTCCCACCTGTCAATTGGTGGCTCTACAAGTTGTTCGTCTTCAGATTCTTCTTCCACAACTTGTTTTTCTGGGCGGGGGTTCGGATTGACCTTCTTAGGTCTCTACTTTTTCTCCTCCAAACCTTTTGTTTTTTTGGGAACTGCCGCTTCTGGCTCCTTCCCCCTCTGTGTGGAGCTTTTATTTCCCATGTTGGATGCTTATGGCCGCAAAACTTGTAGCGTAGACTATTTTAGCATTAGGGAATCTCACAAAAAATAGTGGCAGAATTTGTAGACTAGCAATGGGCTCTTTATCTTGCATTTACAAATAACCCTTTCATTACTATAACCTACATTTTATAGCCTTAAGGGGCAACTACCCCTATTTATGGCTCTTACCATAATTAAATTACGCTTCGGATGGAGGAAGTTGTTGTACCCTTTGATTGGTTCTGCAGCGGCGTAGTACGCAAGGCCATGCGCTTTTGATGATTATGCTTTGTATCGAGAACGCGACCTGCTGCCACCTCGTACCTTGGTGTGAGCTTTTCTCCTAACTGAATCGCCTCGGAATGTGCTTAACCACCTTCGCCTTAAATTCATCTACTTCAAACTCTTTTCAAGGTTGTTGCCAGTGCACGTTCTTCAAGGCACATTTTAAATTTTTTCACCTTGCGTGTTATTGGTTCAGCGAAGTTGAGATCGAAATTGGAAATGTTTCGTAGCGAACCTCTTCTTTGGGCTTATTTTTTGTGCTTTGGGCCCGAAGTACTTCTTCTTTTCTGCGCTACCACTTTGCTTTGCGGAGACCACCTACCGAAGCTTGCTTTCTTTGAAACAGCTTTGCCAAACTTTTCTTTGGAAACTGCTTCGTGAGGGCTCTTTCAAAATTTACTTCGCCAAACTTTTGCCCAAAGTAACCTCTTGGAATTCTTTGGGTGCGAAGCTCTTTTAGCGCCTTTGTTTAAATTTTGGTTTGGCCCCTTTTGAGAGTAAAGTACTTCACTGCGAACCTCCTTGCAACCACTACTTCGCATTGAAATTCCCATAAGGAGATTTTGTACCACTTAGCTTTTGCAATCTCGGAACAAGATGTATATACACAAATGGAAAATATATACAATTTTTTTTTTTTTTCTAAATAGAGAAATTGTTTTACCTCAATGATGAAAAGTCTTCAAATGAAGACCATTAATAGATATTGGTAATACTTGGCCATCTGCATCTTTGAGGATGAAAGAGTTGGCCGAGTTCACCTTCACTATTTCGAATGGCCCATCCTAGAAGGCGTCCAGTTTGTCATGATTTCTAGGCTTGGCTTTGCAGGAGTCCCACTTCCATACTAGGTCTCCCACTTTGAATGTGCGATCGGATGATTTTTTCTTGAACCAATGTTGGGTGACCTGAGCATGCTTAGAAAAGTTTTGGTAGGCCTCCTCGTGATCTTCCTCTAGCTGCAACAGCTAAGCTAATCTATTTTCCATTGGACTAACTCCATCCTTTTCTAGCAGCTGCAATGTAGGGATCTCTATATGGGTAGGTAAGATGGCCTTCTTACCATAGACTAGGGCATAGGGTGAAGTCTTGATTGACTTCTTGACTAAAATTCTATCGACCCACAAGGCCCAATCGAGCAGAAGATGCCAAGTCCTTTTGTTTTTCTCTATAAGCTTTCTTAGCACCCTCAACAAGGTCTTGTTGGTGGATTCTACCAATCCATTACCCTATGGATAGTAGTTGGAGGAGACTTTATGATATATCCCATGTTTGTAGAAGAAATCATTGATTTTGGTGCCTAAAAAACTGGGGCCATTGTCCATAATAATTGCTTAGGGAATGCCAAACCTGGTGATCAAACCCTATAGGAAAGCGATTACAGTCTCTTGGTCCGCATGCTTTGTAGGGATCGCTTCGGCCCACTTGGTGAAGTAGTCAGTTGCAGTCAGGATGAACTTATGTCCCATGGAGGAGTTTGGTGATACGACCCCTATGAAATCCAACCCCCATTGTTGAAAGGGCGATTCAACTTGTATCGGTCGGAGAGGCATCGAAGCATTTCTACTTCGGTCGGCAAACTTCTGACACTGCTCACATCGACGACAGACTACGAAGGCATCAGCGAAGAGTGTGGGCCAATAATAACCCACCTTGATTATCTTTAGTGCCGTTGTTCTTCTCGCGAAGTGACCTCCAGATAATCCTGAATGGAATTCTCCTAGGACCCTTCTTTTATCATCATATTTTATGCACTTGAGAAGGATGCCATCAATGTTTCTAAAAAATAGACCTTCGGGGCGCAAAGTATATCGGGAGGACCGCATCCTAAAATGTCTTTGCTATGAAGCGTTTAGATGTGAAGGACATATGTTGATGTTGAAGTACTTGATTATCTTACTGACCCAGTCCTGCTCATCCTATTCTTGGTTTACGAGGCATCCTTCGGCTGGCGAATCATCCCATTTAGATTCTGTCACTTTGGCCATTGCACTTTTCGCCAGTTCTTGACACAATGTGTGACTGTGAACCAGTTTTGTGGGCTTGATCTCAATATCAAATTCCTATATCTTGTTCACCCAATCGACTCTCTTGCTTCCTAATTCTCCTTGGATGATGAAATTACGCACGTCAAGGTGAATGACAAAGACCATAACCCGACTTTGGGAGATGAACTACTTGAACTTCCTGAGAGACTTCATTACCGCATGCACCTGACGTTCTATGAAATTATATTTCTCTTCATGGGGATTGATCACCTAGCTCAAAAATGCAATGGGACGTTCTTCACCGTCTTCCCCCTTTTGTGTCAGGACCGCAACATAGCTCTCGTGTTCTCCTATGGCATATAGAATAAAATCCTAACTGTAGTCAGGGTTGATCAAGACCAGCGCCTGAGCGATTCGGGCCTTAATATCTTCGAATGTCTCCTTTCTTTCTTCTGTCTAGATGAATTCAATGCCCTTCTTCAAAATTTTGGACATCGGCTTGATGACTTGGGTGAAATCGGGGACAAACTTCCTCACGAAGTTGATCTGGCCAAAGAAATATTGAAGTTCTTTCTTGTCTGCTGGGAGTGGGAGCTTCGTTAGAGCCTCAACTCTATCGGGATTTATAGCAAGGCCCTTTTTTGATATTGCATGTCCCATCAACTTTCCTTTGTTGACTATGAATATGGACTTCTTTGAATTGATTGAGATGTCGAAATCTCAGCATTTTTTGAAAATTTGTTGTAGGTGTATAGGGTGATCCTCCCTTCTTCGGGAGAAAATAGTCATGTCATATATATAGATTACGATTACCTTGTTCAAAAGCTCACCAAAAGCTAGATCCATAGCCCTCTGGAAAGTGGCACTAGCATTCGAAAGGCCAAATGGCATTCGTTGGTAAGCAAATGTTCCCCACTTGGTGGTGAACATTGTTTTATGCTGGTCTTCATTCCTGACCCAGATCTGATTGTACCCTGAGAAACCATCGAGCAGGAAGAAGCGTTGAGCCCCAGCCACCGAGTGCAAGATTTGATCGATTTGTGGAAGAGGATAGTGGTCTTTGAGAGAATCTTGGTTTAGGTTGTGAAATTCCACGCATAACCGTATATCTCCATTCTTTTTTCTGACGGGGACTAGGTTCGCTACCCAAGAAGAATGCTTGATGGGATAAATGATCTTTGCCTCGAGCATTTTCAGGAGTTTGGCCTTCATCAGGACCTCGATCTTCGGGTTAATTGGCCTTTGCTTTTGTCAAAAGGGTTTGACCCCCTCTTATAATTCAATTGTATGTTGGATCAGCTATTGATTGTATCCCCTGAGGTCTTGATAAGACCAAGCAATTATGTTGGGATACTTCCTGCACAGAGTCTGGATCTGTTCTATTTCTTTCGAAGTGCAATCGGTTCCAACTTTTATTGCTTTTCTAGGTTCAAGCTCCAAATATTGATGCTGCTTTTCATTGACTTTAATCATGTGAGAGAGTGCTCGACCATTCTAGTCAAAGAGGCTTTCAAGAGTGATCATTCCCTTGGGTACATGGTTATTCTTAAATTGAACTAGCCCTTCATATTCTTCTTCATCAGGGCTTCTGTCTTCGATTGTGGCGGCTTCTTGAATCATGAAATTTACAATCTGCTCATCATTGTCAAAGACTTGCCAATGTAGGTCTCTATCCGAGATAGAGGGTCTGTAGATCATCCTCATAGCTTTGGGCTTGTGCACCATGTCTTTTGTGGGAGAGTACTTGGTTGTGATGGATGCCAAAACATCAGCATGTCGATTCTTTTCTCGTGGGATAAACTACATATTGAGAGACTCGAACTGATCACACAGGTCCCATACCCTATTGCGGTATGACTTTAGATAATGCTTCTTTGAAGTGCACTTGTTTGTGACCTGGTTGCACACCAGTTTAGAATCTTCGAAGATTTGGAGGTGCTTTATGCCTAACTTGTCAGCTTTCTTGAGTCCTAGGCATAATGCTTCATATTTTGTTGCATTGTTGGTGTAGCTCCATAGCAACCAATAGCAATACTTCTTTTGCTCTCCGGATGGTGAAACTAGAAGAATCCCTGCCCCAGCGTCATTTTTACATTAGGCACCATTGAAGAAAAACTTCCATAGTCCCTCTTGGGCACTTGTTCTATTCTCTGGTTGGGCATGCTTCTCAAGATTGGCGATCGCATAACATCCTATCTCGGTCTCCACCATGGCATTAAATTCTGCCAATGAGAACTCATCTTCATAACTTAGTTGCATAAGAGCTTCCTCGACCAAGTCCACATGCTCTACTTCCTCCACTATTGCATTCACTGGATCGCGGCTCTCTTCTTTGGACATCTTCTGCACAAGGAATGAAGAAGGCTTTTCATTGTAGATCTTCACCTTATTTCCTTTGAATGGAATCTCCATATAAGAGTAATCCATAGACAGATATCTACCCAGCTTTACTATGAATTCCCTTGACAAGCACATGCTGCATATGGCTCTAGGTCGACGACCACTACCTCTTGTATGACCGTGATATGAGGCATCTTATGTAGTCATATAGGAATGTCTTTGATCACTCCTATAGTCTTTACTGGGGTAACATCCAACTGGAGTATGCCTTGGCTTCTTCACGTATATTCCATCCCTATTTCTTCGTAGACTACTTTCAGCATGACTGTTGTTGCGGCCCCAGAGTCGATCATACAGTTATGTACGATATACCCTTCCATATGTAGAGACAGGTAGAACGGAGGTGGTTTTTTATTCCCTGTAATGGATGTGGATAGGGCCTACACAAGAGAAAGTGGTGCTATCTTTTTTGCTTTAGTCGTCTTCAATGATTCTTGCAGCAAGTCCACTTGTCCAGGTAGTTGCAGTGCATCGTACAAGTTGATCTTGGCTGGAATCCTCTTTAACTCCTCTACAATGTTGTATGTCATGGAACTGAGCACCTCGGGTTCCTTCCTCGGCTTATATCTAGTGAGATACTATTCTATAGATTCAACTCTTTTTCGCTTAGTCAGTGAAGGAAACTTGAGTTTTTCCCAAGCCTGCTCTTTGGTTTCTGCTTGAGGTGGTTCAGCAGAGGCCTTTTGAGATTTTTCTTTGCTTGGTGCAGGCAGAGGAGCTTTGTTCAGGGCCAAAGAAGATGATTGTCCCTTCTCATGTTGAGCATGCACTTTCAAGGAAGCCATCAGAGTAGCATTCACTTCTATCACCTTCTTTCCTCCTCTGGTAAGCACTACAACCGGCTCTTCTTCGCTAATCACCATGTTCTAACTCATTTTCCTGATGACGTTGACTTGACCACCATGACTACTGCTCGCCAACGTTTGTACATAGTTTTGGTGTAGCATGCAGGTATTCTCTTCATGCGGATCATTGCACGTGGAGCACCAATATACATAATCAAAATTGCTCGAAGCTTCATCAATCTCAGTGTTTCTCGTCGAAGCCTTCCCCTATTGGACTGGTTGATCTTTGGTAAGAGCAGGTGTAGGATAAGACCTTCTTGGTAGAAATTCTTGTTGCACTTGCTTCTTCTTCACAATGGTCATGTCGTTGGATAGCGTCTGAACTGTGGAGTTCAGAGACTACATCTCTTGTAGGATTTTAGCTTGCATATCATCAACTTTTGGAATGAGTGGCAATGAAGCCATCGTCGATATTGGAGGTAGGGTAGGGGGTTGAAATGGTGCTGGTAGTATAGGGAATGTCAAAGTGATAGTAGGCTGCAAAGTTGAAAATGTGGGAAAATGAACTTATGGAGCGATGATTTGAGACACAATAGGATTCAGGTTCCAAGATGAGATCGGGAGTGCAGGGGTTGCAGAGATCTGTGAAGCAACTGCACTCGCATACTAGGATTGAAGGAATTCATTA
Source organism: Wollemia nobilis (assembly GCA_028583015.1). Taxonomy (NCBI): domain Eukaryota; kingdom Viridiplantae; phylum Streptophyta; class Pinopsida; order Araucariales; family Araucariaceae; genus Wollemia; species Wollemia nobilis. Next base: position 2,999,086 of record JAQPPZ010017238.1, read on the forward strand.
AGTATGGGCATCGTCATTCTTTGGGGAAGCTTGCCCATAGCTATCAAATCTGTTTCCACCTTCTTGGCTAACCCATATAATTCAAGAAAAGTATTGATGTTAGAATATCTTACCATGATACTAATATCAGGGTTGAAAGCATAAATAAAATAATATGATGTAGCTTCATTGGTTGGCCAAAGTCCAACTGGTACTCTCTGCCAGGTTCGAGCGAACCTAACATTGAATTCTATGATCTCTTCTTGTGAATGTCCCTGGATTGAAGTGAACTGATGCAGGAGATAGGTAGGATCAGAGGACTCATTGAAGTTTCCCATCAACTATCTAGCTAACTGGTCCCATCCCATAATAGTACCAAGTTGTAAATATCTATACCAGTAGAGGAGTTTTCCTCTAACGAAAAGAACCAGAAGCTTTACCATAACTTGCTCCTCTACGATGTCATGGATTGCTGCCAGAAATATTATGTCCTGGATGTGCTCCAGAGCAGTCTTCCCAGTTCCATAAAATTTTGGGATCTTCTTTACAGCAGTGGGCTGCACTTGCCCTTGTCCCACTAGATTTAGCAGTGACAAAGAATCCCATGTCAGGAACCACCTGGGCGGCGGTTGTTGCTACATTTGCTATTGTTATTGTTTTTGCTGTTGTTGTGCCATACTTGCTCCTAGATTTTGAGAAACACGAATCCTCAAGGCTCCTCCTTGATTGCTAATAGGATGACTAATAGGAATGGAGGCACTAGGATGCTTTGGTGAGTTGGGAGGATTGGGAGGAAAACTATATGTTGTTCTATCATATGTCAGGCCTTATTCGTCAATGGTGGCCTCTTGCGAGGATGTTCCATGTAACAGTGATTCGGGGGTGACCAACCTTGATCGCTCCCCAAAGGCGTCAATATCTAGCTCAAAGAACTCGATTTCCTCTCCTCTATTCTTTACTCTCCATCTTGTTTGCATGAAGACACAGACTTCGGTATCAATATTTTTGACATAAATATTCTCGGGTAAACAGAGTCACCAGATGCTAAGAGTCTTTCGGTAATGAGAGCATCGGTTCTCACTACCACTAGTTAGGTGAGACTGACCGGGTCACACCAAGAACTGGTTAGAACTATTGGTCCTAGTGAAGACGTGTTTGAGATTTGTGCTTAAAATATGGGACCTTGGTCCCATCGGGCGTGCCAAAAACTGTTGGTCATCAAATATGCCTAGGAAAATATTTTGGGTAAATGTATGCACCCTAGACCTAGACCAATATTGAAAGGCTGAAGAGAAGAGATGCCCCTCGTGCCAATATCTAAAGAAATGTCAGATCCTATGCTAAACTACTTTAGTGTTTTGAGATAAGGGTGCAGGAAAGAGATAAAAGGAGTTAGGGTTAGAGAAAGAAATAAAAAAGGGGTAAGGGAAGAGAGATTGATGATTCAAAATGTGAGAGAATAGGAAGCATGATCACCAACTAACAACTTGAATAGTAGCAAAGAACACCAAGGATAAACAAAAGAAACGCCACATTAACATTCCTATGTATCCTTTGAGCAAGCTCCAGGGATTCTCCTTCTCCCTTCTGTCAAAATTTAGGGTTCAAAGTAACGACGATTAGGACAAATGAATGTAACAGAAACCACAACCCACCAAGCAGCATAAAAGAAAACCAGTATAGTGTTTTCCTCTCCTATGTATCCTTTAGGCAAGTTTCAAGGTACAGTCCCCAATCGCACACCGAATTTAGGATTCAGAGTCTCAGTGTACAAATGAAGAAAGACAAAAGAATCAAACATAGAAGGTAGCATAAAAAGAGAAATTGAGCCCAAAGCTCTTTAGTATTAATCGTAGGACATCAAGTTACAACAAATTTCTAGTAGAAAGTTCCCCCCCTTTTCCATTATAATGCCTAGGTTTTTATATAGGACCCGACCCTCTGAATCATCATTACACAGAATGGTGAAGTACATTCTTGAAAGTTGAGAAGTTGGCCCTCCATGGCTCTCGTGACTGAGCTTTCATATCCTTTTCCAAAATTAATAGTTGTGACCGGGTCAACTAGGTAAATATGCACTAATGAGCCACCTGAGCATCCTTTGCTTCTGAGTGCGGTGCTCGAGTGACCGCCATGCTTTTCGGGATCTCCTAGAACTGATACTTCATTTCCAATTGCCAAAAATGAGCAGCAGTCTTATCGAGCACGTAAAATTGCATTTATGAGGCAATTGATCACCTCAAGAAAATACCTGGCTTGGAACACGTGCCCTTGAAGTGCTTCACAAGATGTTCATTTGCAACTTTGCTTCGCAATGGACTTGTGTCGAAGCAATAACTCATCCTTGATTTATAATTTGTAAAATGGAGCTTCACAAAACTGCTTCGAGGGCGTGAGTGCTGAAGTATTTTCCTTCACAAAATGGGCCTCTTAATTCCTCGTCGCTTTGCTGAAAAAATTGCTTCGCTGATGCCTTGGAGAAATACTTTGCTGTGATCCCCATTCAACACTATGGTTTAGGAAGGCTTTGGCCGAAACACATTCTGGCCTTTAAAAAAAAATGCTTTGTTCTTCTCGGCTGCCAGCACTTTGGTTGAAAATGCTTCGCATGAAAACTAGCCGAAGCGGATGCTTCACTATGGTTTTTGGTGAAGTAGAAATGGTTCGCTGGCGGGGAGGCCCGAAGTGGGTGTTTCGACAGTTTCCTGGTGAAGTAATCTTCAATGTTTCTTCGAGTTCCACTTCGCTAGTCTTCTGGCAGAAGTATTTGCTGTAAATGCTTCGGGCCCGAAGTTCTTTTCTGCCTTAGCAAACTTGGACCGTGGTCTAGACTCTTCTTCTTCGACGAAGTCATTCTTTTGAATGCTGCTTCGCACAAATTTCACCCGAAGTAGTGGTTTGAAGCACTTCGGGCCCAAAGTTTCTTTTATCGCTTCCCTTGTATTCTTCTTCAGCAACACTACTTCGTAAAACTTTTACCCGAAGTAATGCTAGGAAACGCCTCGGGTGTGAAGATCTTCTCCTTTTCTTTTGGCGAAGCTCTTTTTTCTAGATTGTTCAACAATGAAGCTCTTTGATGCGTTTTCATTATACACATCATTAATTCTCAATGAATTTGTCAATCCAGGGCTGTGTACAAGGCTATCTGTGGAAGAAGGGGTAAACAGGGTTATAACTTAGGTCAATCTAGAGCAATAGGTTTTATTGGTGAAACCGATTGTGTGGGGGGTTTTAGGACATTCCTATATCTAAATTGTATGAATTAAATCTTAATCTAAGTTGCAGAATTGGAAACTAATCATTAACTGCAAAAATGAAGTCCTAATTACAATTGCAGAATGAGACCTAATTATGTTGTAGAAATAACAATTGCAGAATTGAAAGTCTGATTCTAATTACAGAAGGGAAATCTAAATACTTTTGCAGTAATGAAAATCTAATTATAAAATGAAAAGGAAACTGTCAAGGCTTTGTAACATAAGGTTGTCAATCTTCTGTGTAGGGGTTTGACAGCAAAACATAAAATGCAAGAAATTACAAAAAATAACAAATTCTGGAAATGAAAGTCTACAATAAATTGAAAGCTTTGCTGAAAGTGGGGATTACAACCAAATCATTAATCACAAAACATAAAATAAACTAAGATAGCAAATATCATTAGTTGTTTTCAAAGTAATGAAAGGACAAGTTCTACAACTCATTCTGTTGTAGCAAAATCAGAATAAAAACCTGTTGTTAGTCCTCCTCCTAGGTCTAGAAGTGGCCAGCCTCTTTGTCTAGAAGAAGGTATGAGTCTCTCTCTCTCTTTAGATCTTAATCACACTCATTTACAAGCAATATGAAATAGAAACAATATACTTTTATTGATTCAGAAACATGATTACAATAATGCTGCTGAAAACTTATAGGACTGTAACAGTCACTTTATGATTATCACCTATTACTGATTTCTCTATTCTATTCTCCTTATTTTCTACTACTTTTTTTCTTCTACCTTCTACCAGCTCAACCTGAACGGGAGCCCTATTTATAGATGTCCTAAGATTTTTAACAAGCTGAAAATATCTAATCCTATTATGTTGCAGCAATTCCTGGTTTTTATCCTAGAAAAAGATCATATTTTGATCTTTCTATAAATGGTGGCTTTGGTCAGCAAGGACAAAAAATTCAGATCTGATATATTTCCCTTTATCCTTTTCAATATTTATTTCCCTTTCTCCAGCATCATAATTCGGTCAAAAAGTAAAAAAGCACATTCTGTTTTCATTTTAAAGATAAGTGGCTCATTCCAAAGATACTGCAATTCTCATTTTGAAGATACTACAGTTCTCATTCCGAATATTCACTCATTCTAAAGACACTACAGTTCTCATTCCAAAGATCTTCTTATTCCGAAGATACTACAGTTCTCATTCCGAAGATCCGCTCATTCCGAAGACACTATGTTTTCTCATTCCGAAGATATCTGTTCATTTCGAAGAGACTTCGAAATGAAAAAATGTGGGCTCCTTAAATGATTTCCTCTGCATTTCTCATGTGGGTTACTTCTCAGGATCAGATCCCAATGGTCTTCATCTCTTTCCACATGTGAATTCCATGCCTTGCCATTCATTGGCAGCTAGCTGGAATTTACATGGGAAAACCTAGTTTTTGCTGCACAGTAACAGTTTCCTTGAACTGTTGCCAAATTTAGGTAAAATGAATGCTTGAGACATATCAAAACATGATCAGTGAAGTGCTTCTATTAATCTAAGCATATCTCATTTTAGAAAGTAATAACAAAACAACATAAAACTTATACAAAAAACTATAAAAATCAGAATATAGTACTTCAGATACATTCATCATGCAAATAGTTAATACACAGCACATTGAATCGACTTAACTAGCATATTAGATTAAACATAAGAGTTTATAGGCAATTTCAGTGTTCAAAACATGTTATTATTGAGGCATTTCTAGGCCTCATCATTTCCCCCCCAACTTATATTGATGCATGTCCTCATGCATTCTATTGGGCTATGGAATCACATATGTCCATGATCAAATTCCATGACATGTAGAACAACTTCTTGCCTGTATAAAATCCCCTATTTTTCTGAAGGTCCCTGAGCCATTCTTAAAATTTTTCATTAGGTTGGGCATCTTCTTCAAAGTAGAATGGGACTGGAGTGATGATGGTTGGAGGTCTAAATCTGAGACCTATCCAATTATGTTGCATGAGTTCAATCAACTGTATTACTCCTTCTGCCCTTCTTCTGGACCATTCTAAGTTGATGGGGGAAATGGGTTCTCTTTTTTGCAAAGACATGGAAATTTCAGCCCACCTGTTTCTACAGACTGATAATGCTAGCACAAAGTTGTCATTACAAAAATTATGGAATTTGTTCACACAGTCCCTCAAGTTTCTCTAGTACATTCACTTCACATCATCCCTGTTCATCATGGTGAAGTGTTGTCTTGTGATAATGGGGTGATTTGGCTGAATTGCTCTGACTAACAATTCATCTCTTATTTCAATCTCCTTATTATGCCTCTTTTCTTGGTCCCAATAAAACTAATTATGTAAGGTGGACATGAATGCCCTCAATTGAACATCTCCAATGTAGATCTGTGGATGAAACTCTACTTCTTTCGAAATAAAGAAACTATGTAAAAATAGTTCACATAGGAGATTTTTTTGCTCAAAAGGGCTATCAAAGTATGCTTCTAGGAAATCTGTAGTGGTGTCCAATTTATATGAAATATTTGAACTAATCCTCATGACCTGCCATCTGAGGTATTTCTCCTTTAGAATAAGACTGTAGAATCTGGCTAGCCGTCTGAATTGGACTAAAAATTCAGCAATTTGACATAAATCAAACACCTTTTCTTTCAATGCCTGAATTTTTGTTTCCTTGGCTTCTAGCTATTTTTCTTCTACTTTGAACTTTTCAATTTTAGTGGCAAGTTTCTCAAAGCTAATCATCCAGCTAGCTATGTCTGCATTGTATTGTTCTAAGGACACAGTATTAGGTGGTCTGACTACAGGTGGAATTCTAGGTAGCAGATCTATCTGAACCCCTTTTTCTGCCACTTCCATTGGTTGTTCATCTGTCAATAACTCTACTTGCACCCCCTTATGTGTTATTTCTATTGGGTTGTCATCAGATAGTAATTCTACTTGCACCCCCTTATCCGCTACTTCTACTGATGGTGTAATAGTTTGAAATACAGGGACATCAATAGGAGTACTTGATCTATTTCATGTTGCTGCTTGGACTGGTCCTATGCTGGTGACTCATCTCCAATGTTTTATGCTGTGCTTTTTTCCAATTTTGAAGCATCTTAAGAATGAAAGGGTGCTTTTGAATGAGAAGGTACATCTTCAGAATGAAAAGGTGCTTCTTCAGAATGATCTCCTATGTCTACCTCAACAAAGTCATCTGCCCTAGATAAATACACAAGCAGTTGAGCCAAATCATCTTCATCATTGGATACAGTTGGCTGTTTTTCAGATTGTGACAACTTCTCTCTCAGTTCTGCCACTTCTTGTTGTAACTCTGCAATTTTTCTTTCCTACATCTCAATGATATTTTCTTTCTCTAAAATCTATCTATTATGTGTCTTGACAACACTCCTTGCTGCTCTCAGCTACTCTATGATATCTTTCTCCTCTGTTTATGCTTCAGAATCAGATGCAGACAGGTCAACTATAGCAGGCTTCTCAATAACTAGTTCTTCTTTTGCAATATCTGTTTACTCCTATTCAGTAGGATCTATGAAATTATCTATAATTGCATCTACTATTTGTATGGCTTGTTGAACTGTAGCCACCTCTAGATTATCCTGCCCAGCCTCTTCCTCAATTATCTATTCAGGGAATTCTAAGAAGTTTTCAGAGGCCAGTTGTATCTCTATGACATCTAGACTGCTTTGTCCATCTTCTTGTTCTATGACCTGGTCTATCATTTCCCTCAAGTGGAGTCTTGTAGACCTCCGAGTTCCAGATGCAAAATTCTTCTTTTTGCTTTTTTTTTTGGTGACTACAGGGGTTATAGGGTTAGTTTTAGATGCCTCTGTTTCCCTTGTTGTTTCTTCCCCTATTGGGCTAGGTGCTTCATTTCTCTGTTTTGACAAATTAGTTGCAACTTCAAAAAAATGGACATTTTTCTATTTTTTTGTTCTGCTTCCAGTTCCAGATCCTCTTTTCTTTTGTCTTTTTGCTTGTGAAGTTGAATTTTCTGGAGCAAGGTGTTCTTCTGCTGCTGTTGGGTGTGTTTTTGTCTCTGCAATAGCTTCTGTAGCATCTTCTACAGCTTCCTCTATAGCATCTTCTGCAACATTTTTTGTAGTAGCTATTCCTTCTTCTACAGCAACATCAGCAGTATATGTTTCTTCCTCTTCATCCTCATCTCCAAAAATTACATCATTTAAGGTGGAGTAAAACCTCTCAAAGCTCCTAGGGTTTCCTCTAAAATGGTGTTGGCAAACTAGTTTGATAAGACCATGGTGGCGAAGACTTCCTTTTCCTTCTTGATATTTTTTTGCCATGTTTTTTAATTCCTGGTGCAAGTATAGGGGAAGATTTACCCTAACCTCTGGTTGTTGCCTACCATGTCTGAGATGATTTAAAATTTTTATGTGATGCCTTGACAAAAGTACATACTACCCTTCACAAGTTAGAAATTTGATTACCCATGTGGCTACTTCATCCCAGGGTTCCTGTAGGCTGGCCCTTTTTACCCCCTTGCATGTGTTATTATGTGTTAAATACTCAGGTGCCCTATCATTTTCTTCCAAAAATTGATTGACTATGTTTACCAATGTATTTTTGCTAAACCTAGAAATTGGAAGACCTTCTAATGGAAGCTCAATAATTTGACTCATAACTTCAAGGGTTACCTCAATAGTCATGTCGTTAACATGTGCCTGATTGTTTCTGAATGTGTGGGCGAACATGTCGGCCAAGTCTTCAAAGGACCCATTAAATTTATCCAAAAATGGCATAAGCCCTCCATCTTCAAAAATTTGCACCACTTCTGGATTTTCTCGGAGATGGGTGGTATCTGATGGTTCCATTCTTGTTTTTCACCCCATCTTCCTATCTTGGTTCGTCACAAACTACTCTCTTATATCGCTATTCCTCTACTGGATCTCTGATTTCTGGCGTTTGCAACTTTGCAAGGTTTCTGTGTCATATAGGGGTTTCTCTATTTTTGTTCTTCGAAATGAACCGTAATCTCTGAGCACTGTACTTCATAATAATTTTGCATTAGCAAATATGTCTTTAGAAAGAAGAGTGGCACACGTTTCTATATTTTTGCTTCGAACACATGTCCATCAATGGTTGCGCAGATGTCCTTGCCATCAGATCCACCTTACTCGCTTTTAGTTTTTTTGTTTTTCCTGTAGATTCTCACGTGCATGTTTATTAGCATCAAAAATTGGTGGCATACGATTGGTCACGTACTTCGTGATTCTGGTATTTTCCAATGGGTGCAAAAACAAACCATATGATTACTGACACATGTTCCTTTATCGTATGCGTCAAAAGAATTTTCACTTGATTGTATTTCTTTCCTTCTCTGGATGCCACGTGGAGATATTACATTGAATGTTCTTTCCAAATATTATAATTTATTGTAAAAACAAAACTTCATTCCGAAGATTATAACTTCATTCCGAAGATGAGTCTTCATTCCAAATATAAATCCTCATTTAGAAGATATTTCTTCATTCCGAAGACAAATATTCTTTTTGAAGATAAATCCTACTTCATTCCGAAGACAAATCCTACTTCATTCCAAATATAAGGCTTCATTTCGAAGACAAAGCTTCATTCCGAAGATAAGGCTTCATTCTGAAGACAAAGCTTCATTCCAAAGACAAAGCTTCATTCTAAAGACAAAGCTTCATTCCGAAGACAAATCGTCATTCTAAAGACAAAGCTTCATTTCGAAGACAAATTGTCATTTCAAAGATGAAGTGCAACAATCTGTTGTCATTCCAAAGACAATTTCAATCCGAAGACAGCACAGCAATTAGTCTGAAGAAGATAGCAGGCACTATTTTTGGCATTCTTATTCCGAAGATTAGGCAAAAATCAACATTCCCATTCTCAAAACATGTTTTAAATATGCCAACTCTTATGGATATATTTTATGCTAATGGTTAATTATTATATACTATATACAAATTATTTACAATGAAGAAATGTAAGAAATATATACCTGATTAAAACAAGTTAATGCAAGTTTTTGAAATATGACTGCTTCTGTTGATGTTCTGCGAGAATTTCTGCAACATTTCAAAACAAGTGCAGTTGGTGAATTTGTACAATGATGGTTCAGAAATTTTCAAGGTTATGCATGCCAAAAAACTGGTTTTCATGCATACCAACCCAGTAGTGCCTTGAAAAAGGTTTTCACTGCTGATTTATTCATTTTTCTCTCTCTTTTTTTTCCTTTTTTTTTTTTACCTCTCCTTTTCTCTCTTTTCTTCTTCTTTTTTTTTCTTGATTCTGACTATGCCCATGAAGGAATTCATAATCAGAATTTATTCATCTTTTTGTTTTCTACTTTTTAATGATTTTTTTGTATTTTTCTATTTTGTCTTGAAATCCATGATCATGCTGATTGTTTTGAAGTGGAAGAGGAAATTTCTTCCACCTGTTGTATATCCAAACTATCAAGCTGTTGCAAAAATTCCTCTTTAGTCAGAGGTGTATGGTACACCCTGAGACGATGTCCATTCACTACAAACTTTCTCTATGACCCATCAATAGAAGATAAATGGATTTCTCCATTGTCAAATACCTCCTCAATTTGGTAAGGTCCAAGCCATCTAGTTCTTAGCTTTCCAGGGAAGTCTTCATAGCGAGAATCAAACAGTAAAGCCCAATCTCCTTGTTGAAGTTTCCTCTGCTAAATGTGACTGTCATGCCACAATTTCCTCTGCTCCTGAATTACTTTAGTTTGGTGCAGAGCATCCAACCTAAGTTCATCCAATGCATTCAGCTTCAGAATCTTATCTATCTGTGCCTATGATAATTCAATTCCAATTTCCAATGTTGTGCATAGTGTTAGTAGCTCAAATTCAATAGGTAAGAGGGGCTTTTTACCAAAGACTAGTTCATAAGGTGTGAATCTAGTAGTGGATTTCCAAGTAGTATTGTAAGCCCATACTGCTTTAGGTAATTTATCTAGCCAGTTCTTCCTATGAAAAGCTACTATTTTTGTTAAAATTCGTTCTAGTTCCTTGTTTGTTACCTCAACCTGGCCATTTGCTTATGGGTGATAAGGTGATGATTTTCTATGTTTGATTTCATATAATTCTGTAAATACCTCAATGACTTTGGATGCAAATTGGGGTCCTTGGTCTATGGTGATAGATCGGGGAGCTCCAAATCTCTAAAAAATCTGAGTATACAAGAAATCAATGACCTTCTCTTCATGAGCATGTTTGAAAGCATGCACCTCTACCCACTTTGTCAAGTAATCAATGCATACTATAATATGCACCTTTCCTTGAGAAGGTGGATCAATAGGTCCTACAAAATCAAGCCCCCACCTCTCAAATGGCTCTAAAACCAATTAAGGCTGTAGTGGCATTTCATTTGTATGAGTGGGTTTCCCCATTATTTGGCATGCATCACAATGCCTGATGTACTTTTTCACATCCTTGTGAAGAGATGGCCATTAATATCCTGTCCCTAAGATTTTTCTAATTGTGATTTTTACAGAGTAGTGTCCACCTGAGAGTTCATCATGACAAGCCCTAAGGATATCATACACCTCATCTTTTCGGATGCACCTATGTAACACATGGTCAGGACTGCACTTAAAGAGTATACCCTTGATCCATTCAAAAGAAGAACTCTGTCTGATTAATTTTTTCTTCTATTTTGAAGTAAAATTTGGAGGAACTTTCCCTATGACCAAGTAATTGGCTATATCTGCAAACCAAGGTGATTGGACTGATATAGCAAATAATTTTTCATCAGGAAATGTGTCTTCAACTAATTTCCCTTCATCTGTGTTTTGTAGTCTGAACAAGAAATCTGCTACAACATTAGATTTTCCTAGTTTATTGATTATAGTGATATCAAATTCTTATAGCAACAGTAACCAGCGAATAATTCTTGCACTTACCATAGGCTTATTCATCAAATATTTAATGGCTATGTGATCTGTGTGAATTAATATTTGATAAACTGTGATATAATGCCTAAATTTGTTGATGGCATAAATTACTACTAAGAATTCTTTTTCATTTGTGGTATAATTTTTCTTAGCTCCTTTCAAATTCTTGCTAATGTAGTAGATGGCATAGTGTTCACCATTGTCAAATTTTCCTAATGCTGCTCCAATTGCAGTATTGGAAGCATCAGTCTGTATGTGAAATGGTAATGTCCAATTAGGGCCTCTTAACACAGGTGGAGTTACTAATTTTTCTTTCAGAGCTTCAAATGATTCCTGACATCTTGTAGTTCAAGAAAATTTAGAATCTTTAGTCAATAGGGCAAACATGGGATTGGCTATTGTGCTAAAGTTGGGAATAAACCTGCGGTAAAAACCAATATGTCCTAGGAAGCTTCTGACATTAGTCTGAGTTTTATGAGGAAGAAGATTCTTGATAATTTCTACCTTCTTTGGATCAACTTGGATTCCCTGAGGAGAGATGTGATGACCAAGAACTATTCCTTCCTTCATCATCATAAAACATTTTTCTAGATTCAAGGATAACTGGTATGTTTCACAGTGACCTAAAACTTTGTCAAGGTTTTTCGATGTAAAGTCAAAAGTCTATCCGCATACTGTGAAATCATCCATGTATATCTCAACACTGTTGGTAGTTAGATCTAAAAATATTGCTAAAACTACTCGTTGAAATGTTGTTGGGGCATTACACAAACCAAAAGGTAAAACACTATAGGCAAATTTTCCCCATGGACAGGTAAAGGTTGTTTTCTCTTGATCTTCAGGTGTAATCTGAATTTGATTATATCCACTAAATCCATCAAGAAAACAAAAGTATATTTTTCCGAGCAAGGGTATCTAACACCTGATCTATGAAAGGTAATGGAAAATGATCTTTGTATGTCACCTTATTCAGCTCTCTATAGTCTACACATATTCTCATTTTTCCATTTTTCTTAGGAACTATAACCAATGGAGAGACCCACTAGCTATCAAAAATTGGGTAAATGAATCCTACCTCCAGAAGTTTTTCAATTTCTTCCTTTACAATATCTCTTAGGGCAAGATTCAGTCTTCTCTGGAGTTGTCTTACTAGCTTGAATTCTTTAGTATAAATTTTGTGGGTACATATATCAGGGTGAACTCCTGACATATCTTTATAGTTCCAAGCAAAAGCATGAACATTCTTTTGCAAGACAACTATCAATTTGTCTTCCTCTTCCCTAGTAAGCCAGCTGTAAATGTTTAAAAAATTTCCTGGCTGGACTTCTATTTGTTTTGTATTTGGAAGGACTGAACTCACTTCTTCATACCTGGTGATTAGGGAGTTAAGAGGACACTGCTGAGATGGGAGGAAATAAAAATTTTTTGTTTCATTATTTTCTGATGGAAGCATATCCTGTACGAAACAGTGAGAAGGAAAAATCAAGTGATGGTGCCACCCATGTGGTAATGAAACTGAGTTTTCCTATGATAGTACAGATGGTTCACCTTCAGAATTTTGGTTCTCCTCATTCCTTAACAATTGCTTAATATTTATTGTTTCTTCTTCTAACCCTTGTTCATGTAGAACATTCATTAGGATAGTTTCATTTTTTGAGTTTTCTGTGTCATGGAGGTCTTCTATGTGTTACCTTACTACCAAGGTGGCTAGTGTGGAAATAACCTCCTCTGATTCTTCATCTGAATCAAGAAACCATAACTAACCTAAAAAATTGCTGGAGGGTCTTGCGGGGAGGATACAGAGAGATCTATTTTAGATCAATACCATTTGAAATAGTCATTTTTCTAGATCTGCAGTCTATGAAGGCTGTTGTATTTGCAGTCCAAGGTCTTCCCAAAATGATGGGATATCCATGTGTTGAATTTCTTGGTTGTAAAACCAAAAAAATTGTAGGGAATTCCCAAGAAGAAACTTCTATAGGAACATCTTCAATGATACCTTCAGGTTTTGCAAGTAAATGTGGGGCTGAGATGTTTGAGCTGTAATTGTTTCATTATATCCTTGGTCATGACATTTATTGCAGCTCCTAGATCTACTAAGACATTTGATATTGGTACTGAACCTATAGTAACTATGATAATTGGAATTCCTGGGTCACTATACTTTGGAGGTAATAGTTTCCTAGATAAGAGATCAACTATCTTGCCTTTAATCTAAACAGTCTTGGGAAATTCCTTCTTTTTCCTTCTTGCTCTTCTAATGCACAAATCTCATATAGTACTTTTAATCACTGGTATATCCTTAATGGCTTGCAATAAGGGCAATGATATAGTTAACTTTTTAAGTTCCTTGACCAGGTCTGATTCAGAATTTTCTATTGTGGTATTGAATCTTTCAGGATATGGAATTATCATTGATGAAGGTAATTGTTCTGCCTGTAGTTCTGTTTGTTCTTCTTCTTTCTCTATTGTCGGTTTAGCTATAACTGGTTCCAAGGGTTCTTGCTCTTCATTTTCTTTGCTTTTATTGGAAATGGGTTTAGGTACAATTTTTCCTGAATGAAGTTGGATGTTACTACAATCAATAACATTGATTTCAATATTTTCTTCAGCTTCAGCCACATAGACAGGGGATTCCTGTCTCATGTTGTTTGGATTAGTGACTAATTGATCTGGAAGTTGAGGTTGTTTCACCTATTATTTTTGTTGCAGTTGGTTCTATTTTTCTTGAAAGTTTTGATTAGGTGCAGGCAGCAAATGCTGATTTTGACCTTGATTTCTTTGCTACCTTGGATAGGACTGGTATTGTTGATTCCATTGTGGTTGATTTTGCATCCAATGTGGATTAATATGATTCTGATTCCAGGGTGGATTGTTTTGACTCCATGATGGGTTGTTTTGATTCCAATATGGGTTGTTTTGATTTTGATTCCAGGTTGAATTACTCTAATTTGTTTGTGGCCATTCTTGGGAATTTGTCCATTGAGGATAATTCCAAGGACATTGGGGTGGTTTTGATTGTCCCCAAGGCATAGTACCAGGATTATGCCCCCAATTTGTAGAAAAATGAGGGGGATTTTGGTATTGAGAGAAATTTCCCCCTTTTTTTGGTCCAATATAGTTGAGTTCCTCAGTCTGATTTTCTAACATAGTTTTGAGTTGTGGTAGCAGGTGGCATTGATCAGTTGAATGCCTTTTTGAACAGATACTACAAATGGTTGAGATAGATGTTTTATTCAAAGGACATTCTTGCAAAGCATGTTTATTTCTACATCTTGGGCAATAAATTGCCAAAGGTTCTGTGTTTTTTGCTTTTGCAGAAATTTCTCCCAAAGTTATGTTTAATTGCACTAGAATATTAGTTTTAAAATTTGCAAGTTCCTCTATTAGTTCCTTCACATTAGTGCCATTTGTATTTTTTTCTTTCTTCCTTGCTTATTGCGAGAGTAATTCCTATAAAGATCCATAATTTCCTCATTATTGAGATTATTTACATCTCCTCTTCCCATCAAATCCAATACGTCTCTAGATTCATCTTGCAATCCTCTCAAAAAGATGGTTTTGCATAAATCTGGTTCTACAAGTCCACATCTCCTTTGAACAAAGGAGAACCTATCAAGATAGTCTTATAATGTTTCATCATCTTCCTATTTAATCCTGAATAACTCATCTTTCTTGTTCCTTACACGGCAATACTCCTGATATTTGTCTAAAAACATAGTTTCCATTTGATCCCAAGTTCGGATGGAATTTGGCTCTAAACTCATGAACCAGCGTAATGTTGAGTCCTTGAGTGTTGAGGGAAAAACCTTAAGTTTTTGATTGTCATTTACATAATAATAGGTTTGACACACTACCTTGAATTCAAACAAAAACTAATCAGGATCTTCAGATACAACACCTTGGAAGGTTGGAAGTACTGAAGGTGAAATAGTCTTCATGGGAGAGTTTTGTGTTGGATTCAAATGAATAGGATATTCAAATGTTTTGGAAGGTTGAGGAATATCTTGATCATCTCCTTCATCATGGACATGGCCATGTTGGCCATTGCCTCTCTCTGCCATAGTTTATGGTTTCTTAGTTAAACTTATCCAAATTTCTCTCTCAAGAGGTCCAATATCCTCTGTTGATAATGATTCTGATGATTCTTCTTTCTCAGGATGTTCTAGTGATGGTGAAACTGATGATTTTCCTTTCTCATAATTTTCTAATGATGGTGAGACTGGTGATTTTTCTTTCAATATTTCTGGTAATTCAAACACAGGTGATTCACCCCTTAGGCATGAAGATATCCTTAATGGAACAAGCTAGGGATCATTTTGGGTAATTCTACCTTTTTCATCCCTAGACTTACTCATTCATGTTCACTCTAAATGACATAAATTATATGTCAATAGTTGTTATTTTAACCAGTTATTCTATTCAAATTTTATCCTGAATCTTCATAGTTTAGTCTAACTAATAGTTATTGGACTGTTGTTACCTTCTAGCAACATGGATCCTCGACAACGGTGCCAAAATGATACATAATTAATTCTCAATGAATTTGTCAATCTAGGGCTGTGTACAAGGCTATCTGCGAAAGAAGAGGTAAACAGGGTTATAACTTAGGTCAATCTAGAGCAACAGGTTTTATTGGTGAAACCGATTGTGTGGGGGGTTTTAGGACATTCCTATATCTAAATTACATGAATTAAACCTTAATCTAAGTTGCAAAATTTGAAACTAATCATTAACTGTAGAAATGAAATCCTAATTACAATTGCAGAATGAGACCTAATTATGTTGCAGAAATAATAGTTGCAGAATTGAAATTTTGATTCTAATTGCAGAAGGGAAATCTAAATACTTTTTTAGTAATGAAAATCTAATTCTAAAATGAAAATGAAACTATCAAGGCTCTGTAACAGAAGGTTGTTAATCTTCTATGTAGGGGTTTGACAACAAAACATAAAATGCAAGAAATTACAAAAAATAGCAAATTTTGGAAATGAAAGTCTACAATAAATTGAAAGATTTGCTGAAAGTGGGGATTACAACCAAATAATTAATCACAAAACATAAAATAAACTAAGATTGCAAATATCATTAGTTGTTTTTAAAGTAATGAAAGGACAAGTTCTACAACTCATTTTGTTGTAGCAAAATCAGAATAAAAACCTGTTGTTAGTCCTCCTCCTAGGTCTGGAAGTGGCCAGCCTCTTTGTCTAGAAGAAGGTATGAGTCTCTCTCTATTTAGATCTTAATCACACTAATTTACAAGCAATATGAAATAAAAACAATATACTTTTATTGATTCAGAAACATGATTACAATAATGCTGCTGAAAATTGTTACAAGACTGTAACAGTCATTTTTTGATTATCACCTATTACTAATTTTTCTATTCTATTCCCCTTATTTTCTACTACTTTATTTCTTCTACCTTCTACCAGATCAACCTAAATGGGAGCCCTATTTATATATGTCCTAATATTTACTAACAAGCTAAAAATATTTAATCCTATTATGCTGCAGCAATTCCTGGTTTTTATCCTAGAAGAAGATCATATTTTGATCTTTCCATAAATGGTGGCTTTGGTCGGCAAGGATGACAAATTCAGATTTGAGATATTTCCCTTTATCCTTTTCAATCTTTATTTCCCTTTTTCCAGCGTCATAATTCGGTCAATAAGTCAAAAAGCACATTATGTTTTCATTTCGAAGATAAGTGGCTCATTCCGAAGATACTGCAATTCTCATTCCGAAGATCTGCTCATTCCAAAGATACTACAGTTCTCATTCCAAAGATCTACTCATTCTAAAGACACTACAGTTCTCATTTTGAAGATCCGCTCATTCTAAAGATACTACAGTTCTCATTTCGAAGATTCGCTCATTCCGAAGACACTATGTTTTCTCATTCCGAAGATATCTGTTCATTTCAAAGAGACTTCAGAATGAACAAATGTGGGCTCCTTAAATGATTTCCTCTACATTTCTCATGTGGGTTACTTCTCAGGGTTAGATCCCAATGGTCTTCATCTCTTTCCACATATGAATTCCATGTCTTGTCATTCATTGGCAGCTGGCTGGAATTTACATGGGAAAACCCAGCTTTCTTTGCACGATAGTAGCTTTCCTTGAACTTGCTGCGATTTAGGTAAAATGAATGCTTGAGACATATCAAAACATGATTAATGAAGTGCTGCTATTAATCTAAGCATATATCATTTTAACAAGTCATAACAAAACAACATAAAACTTATACAAAAAGCTGTAAAAATCAGAATATAGTACTTCAGATACATTCATCATGCAAATAGTTAATACACATCATATTGAATCAACTTAACTAGCATATTAGATTAAACATAAGAGTTTATAGGCAATTTCAGTGTTCAAAACATGCTATGATTGAGGCATTTCTAGGCCTCATCACTCTTTCTTTTTCATTTTATGTACAATGGAGTGATAGAGAAAGCCAAAATTGATGTAACTTTGCAAATAAAAAACAACAAAGAAATACTTTACAAAAAAAATGTACAAAATTTTGATTTCTTTTTCTACCCCTTGTGCAATGTGACAAAATTGTCAACAGTTATACATGGACGTAATTCCTCTAGGTACATGGTCAAGATAAATACATGAGGAAATAATAACATTTTTCTTATGAATCCTACTATCCCACCATGATATACTACCTAACTAGCATAAGTATGCATGGGACCCTATGTGGGTGGTTGGTGGCTTGACCTCACTATATACCCAATATAACTAGGTAATTTGTACAACTGCTACTCAAGGAATAACAATAATTCCTATTAGGACTAGCACTTGGTTAAGTTTTTATTATATTTATTACTTTGATTTAATCTATGCAAACAAACTTTTAATAATCTTGTTTAAATTTTTTGCCTATAGTATTCTAAATTTCAAATTAAGCTAGTAGGTCAAGCAAGAATCATGGGACCCATGTGTTGTTCAAATTGGATTCAACAAAATGTGGGGATGAAAATATTCATGTGGACTATGATAGGCATGCTAACTCATTTATACCCATATTTAGTTCAAACCCTACTTCAAATATATGGGGAGATAGATTAGGTTATAGGATATAAGATTTGTAGGTTCATTGAAAAAACTTATGTTTTCTAAATATTATAGCCTATCATACCTTTCATAGAAATAATTTGAGTGATTAAATTGAAACATATATTTTTAATCCCAGGTTACATATGCAAACATACAATATGGATGCAAGAAAATCACTAACCTATTCTTGATTTTGCTTTAAAATTGAAATTGAAAGAAACTTTTTTCTTTTTCTTTTTTTGATGGAAATGGTATAAACAAATCTTATGCAATAGCCTAAACATGATCTAAATGAAATATAATTTTCCTTGAAAAGGCAACAACTAGTCTAAGTGTTAAGCTAAATAGAAAGAACACTAGAGAAAATTTCCTAGGCTATATACACTTTATTTTTGGATCTCATTTTGCTCTAATATTAATGTTTCCACTTATTTCTTGCTTGTTATGTGTCTCAAGATACCTACACATAGGAAACATGATAAGTATTAAGGGGTCTACCTTAGTGACATCCTTGTTTGATAAAAATACAAAAACTAAAGTACAAAATGGATAAATAAACTTAAGATTCAAATTAAATGATAGAAGTGCAAAAGGAATTGCCAATAATAAAAACATCAATGATGCTATTGATAGTACTACTAGGCAACATCATTTTACCTCTAAGTATACCATGGGAGATCTTATCAATCTACCAGCCTACAATAATGATAAAAATGTGTAATCCTTACCAGTATGGGTGTAGGAATCTAGATACAATGCAAATATTACTTGATGAAATAATAGAATAAAATATAATAGTCATGAAGATAAAATTTTTAATTACATGAGTGATCAAAATAAAATGGAATAGATGAATAAAAGAAAACAAAATAAAGAAAAAATTGTTTGACTGGAAAATCCAAAGGCTTATGATAGAAGACTAGCCACTTTGATGCCTATGCATACACAATCATGGGAGACCTTTGAATATAACCTCAATGGATATTTTGATAGCATTTCATTAATGTTCTCGAACATCAATGCAAATTTTGATAGAGTTTTTTTTATTGTACTTTGAACATTAATTTGATGAAGGTTTCGGTAGATTCTTTGTAGGATAGCTAAGCATACTTTAGAATATGCCCCAAGGGATGGCTTTGTAGAAGTTGTTGAACCTTGGAGGATCCATTAGGGGAATAGAATATACCATAATAAGGACTAGAAGAGTAGTCAATAGATTAGAACTACATGGGTGATTGATTGGTAGTTTAGGATAGGATTGATAGTCAAGGAGACATGCATGTGATTTGAGAGCTTTTTGGTTGGTGGACTTGGTAGTTGTAAGTATATATCCATGTATGATTACAAGTTAGGGAATGTGATTGGTTATTGAGAGAGATTGGATGATATTTTTAAGGTAATATTCTACACTTGATGTGTAGCTAATATCAATTAGGTACATGTTTATTATTTTTATTTATGGTGAAGCAAAATAACTAGTGGTACTAATGTGCCCAATGCTAATGCCAAATTTTACTTTTGGTGGGTTGATTAGGCGGAAAAATATCAAATTTATATTTTTCACAAAGTGTTATACCTTGATCAAAAGTTTTTATGGTACTATAAATTTGGGTATATTACTTTTTATTTAGTTCATTAAATGCCCTTTCAATGAGATTTTAGCTTGCTTTGCTGATCAAGATGTTTTTTGTGGTTGATGAGGTAGATGTTTCTTTGTTTGTATGACTAATGATGTGTTTAGAATTGGGTTTCTATAGAGTAAACCATATTATAATTCCTTTTTAAAAAGTATCTCCTATTATGATTCCAAAAATTGCATCCCTCACATGCACCACTTAGAGGGGATATATGATAAATTTCTATGGTCATTTAATGACTCGTGTATCTCAAGGACCTATAACTAATATACCCAATCCTTTGGTGCCATATCTTACTCTCATTATCTACATGTATAACCATAGCTATAAATTATTTCTTCCTAGAAGAAGAAACAATAGGAGGCATCCTTTCCCAACTTATATATTTTATCTAGCTCATCAAAATAATATGAAGCAATCATTTTGAATTCATTGTCTATATCCTTAATTTCCCAACAATTATGCAAGAATTCTACTTTCTTATTCATATGAGTAATTAATGAGGAACCAAATTTTAGAACCACGCACTATCATTTTATTAAAATGTGCTTATATAAGCATAAAAATGTAGCAAAATAATGTACAAAGTTTTTCCTCCAAAAAACATGCTAAATAAGGCAGATGACAATAAGATAGCATCTAACAACCAAAATGCTAACAAATTGCTAACAATATCTAACAACATAAGCTAACAAATGCCACCTAAGCCTAAAAACCAATCCAACATGAGCTAATGGAAGCTTCACATGGGTACAAAGGGGAAAAATATACCAAATATATCTAGCTAATAATATTCCTAGCTAGAAAATAATAAAATAATAAACCTAGAAATTAAACTAAACCTAGTACTAAATGATATCCTCATCATACCTTCCAAAAATATAAGCATTGTTCTCCAATGCTTTTAAAATATAAGTGATATATTGAGACACCAAACACTAAAAACATATCCCACTGATAGGATAAAGCAAAAGTTGAGATATCATACCATCGCCAATCTGAATAAGATCAAGGATGCCTCAAGATTTCGGTGTTGAAATACAATGTTTTATCACAACTCTATCATTCATATGTGAAGGAATGTGATAAGTACCAATAGGTTGGTATATTCTATGAAGTTTATTACAAAATAGGAAACTATCTAATTGAAGGAGGTTGCAAAGAAGAGGGTCTCTCAATACTAGGAAGTGGTGTAATAGGTGGGGCAATAGGAAAGGCAGTTGGAGGAGTAGGAGTAGCAAGAGGAGGTACATATGAAGAAGAAGAAATAACCTCCTTGTGATAACTTCTACAAAAGTAAGTATATCTTGAGACATATTCAAGATTAATGCTATCTCTTGTGGTCGATGTGAGCAAAGCAAAAGTGTGGAATATGGAAGGTTATGAATAAGAAATATCTTATTTGCATAATGTAAAGTTTAGGTTTGGTTATATGCATTATATAGAGATATTTTATCATATTGATAGGGCTGGCCAATAATGAGACCACAATAATCCATATAAGTCACATCATAGGTGACTCGATTTACAAAATGTAAGCCAAAAGAAAAGGACACAATGCAAGTTTATGTGATGTAGGAGGAATAACTAGTATCCTTCCATCCAAGTGAATATGGATGGGGATGTTATTCTATAGGAAGTTTTATCTTATCAACTATGGATTGCACAATCAAATTGGTTTGTGATCTATTATCAAAAATATAATTCACAAAAATATTATGAGTTAGGTGGGCTTTCATGACAAACAAACTATCATGACCACATTTATGATGCTTTAGGGTAACATTGTTGAATTTTCCCATCAACTCATTATATTATGTTTTATCTCCTATTATCTCAAAGTGATAATCATGCGGTTCCTCCTTTTGAGCTTGGACAATGAGGTTCTTCCTCTTCCAAAAATACTCAGATTATAGATGAAGAACACAAGCTTATACTAAGAGGGGGGGTGAACAGTATAAGACCTCTTTTTACTTTTTCCTTTATACTTAAAAACAATAAAGAAATATACCCAAAGCAATATCAAAGCAATGTACAATATCATCCACAAAGTGACACCAATTTTAACGTGGTTCACCCAGAATGGCTGGGCTACGTCCACAAAAATTTTCTCTAAAAGTTATCTCAAAGTTCTTTGGGAATCCTTCCCAATTACAATGTTTATGAGCCTCGGCCCAAAGGAGATACCTTCACCCAATCAAAATTTATGAGCCTCTGCTCAAAGGAGATACCTTCCCCCAATCAAATTTTATGAGCCTCTACTCAAAGGAGATACCTTCCCCTCTACTCTAGAAATGATCCCTCAGAAGATCAACTGCCTCTACCTCTTGCCAGCATGTGGAACTCCTTTCCATCGAAGACCTCTTGTCCTCAATGCTTAGCCTAAGAGACCTCTACCTTCTATGATCACGTCCATAGTAGCTCAGCAACCTATACCAAACACAGTCAGTTGGTCTAGTACAAGTCTTCCTCTGTCTGTCAGATCTGTCCAACTCTTGAACAAATCAATCCTCTGCATACAAGCCTTCTCAAAGACTTGCCAACTGTCCTCAGGTTCTTCTCATAGAACCAATGCACCTTTGTCCTCAAGTTCTCTGATAGAACTATCAAACTCAGCTCACAAGTCCTCTGCTAGGACCTATCCAAATTTGCTCACAAGTCCCCATCGAAACCTGTCCAAAAACTCAGCAAGCTCACCAAGAAAAACTTTCTTAGTAGGAAATCACAAAGTGAATTGTTAGAGACCCAATGTGATTTGTCAAACTCATAGAAGAATAAAGAGAATTGTTAGAGACTCAATATGTTCTATACTCAAATCCTAATCTCAAAACTCAACTCAAATCAACTCAGCTCAAACTCAATCTCAAATCTAAAAACTTAACTCAATATCTGAAATGGATAGGATAGAATGTTTTCTTTCAAGAACATGAAACCCCAACAATTGCCAACTATGCAAAGAATCACATAACAATGATACTCATGTTCTTTTCACCATCAATTAGGGTTTCAACAACAATGCTCATCAAACAAGGTTTAGTCAACCAACATCATTCAACTCAACATCAACCTTGAAGCATTCAACCAATCATCACAAGAAAAGGAAACAAGTAGAAATCATTTTCCCTCCAAATATATTTGAACAAAACAACCACCAACACAATATCACCAAATGCAAAGAATAACTTGCTCAAATCAACTCAATGGAGTAAGCCCAATATCATGAATCAAGTAAAGCAAAAACTTGATCAAACAACCTCTATGGAAGCAACTCAACCATCAAACTCAAAATAGCCAACCAAGGGTTCCACCAACTTAATGCAAGTAGCAAGACTCACAAACATAAACCCTAGTGCACAAAGCTTCCACTACCTCAAACTAGAATTATGCATTCACAAAAACTCTCATCAAGGATAACAATGCATAAGAAGTCTTCAACAAACCAGAAAATAGGATTTACACCCAACCAAAGGAAACCTAGTTGAAAACCTTTTCACTCCAATATTATTTTAGAAAAACATACACCAATCATACTCATAAGGAAAATGTGCCCATACCTTTTTGGAGTAGAAGAAAATTGATCCTTAAAGCTGTCACCACACACAACCCTCAAACTTCCAACCAAGTTAGGGTTAGAACCAAGATAAATGAGCATATATAAAAACTTTCCTTAATACACATTTTAGCTCCTCTTCTTTAAAAACAACCACCAAAGAAGCCAAAAACACAACAACCAAAACTTACACCTTATATCTCTATTTTTAAATTTAGCATAGCAAAAGACTAATCTCAAAAATACAACCAAATAAATATCCCTTTATTTCTCCTATATCTTTTAAACAATGCTAAACAATGCCAAAAATCATATCAAGAAAATAATCACACCTTATAATGACTGCCCTTGAAGAATCCAAAATTTGTGGCACAAAACACGTTTTAATAAAAACATAACTAATCCATGCACAGCTCCCTCCGCGGGGATCGAAACGCAGACCTCCGCCTATGCAAGGCCCAAACGCATCCATTGCTGCCACTAGCCCACAAGGGGCTTACAAAGTCCAAGACGAACTTCCTTCCACATAAATGGTCAAGCTTTCCGAAAGCTTTTCAAACCACGAGCTCTCCTCTTTCGCAGCGTAAATAGAACATTCGATCGCAGCCAAACCAATTAATTGCCTTCAATTTTCCAAGTGGGTTTAACCTTAGGAACCTTCTCATATTTATAGTCCATATGTGGACTTTAGAACACGTCGGCTGCAAAGAAAAGTAATTTCGAATTTAATCGAAATTTGCTTTCTAAAGGGTTTAAAAACCCTTAAAGTATTTTTAATAAATTAAAAATAATTTCTCCCTTAATTAATTAAATAATTAATTAATTAAAACCTTGAAGGGTTTTAAATAATAATTAAATAAATAATAAAGAGAACCTCCATTGGTTTTAATAAAAACCATTGCCAATGGAATCTCTCCGGATTCTCTTAAAAATATTCTCTTGTAATCTTCCACCTTTGAAGCCAACACATCCTCTTAACATTAATGTCATTTCCTTTTGACATCAATGACAACTCATAGACAAGAAGCTAGGATCTCAAACCCAAAATTGCCAACAATAGATATCCTCTTTGTTTATAATTATTACAAATTTTCTTATCATTAAAAGTAGGATATGAGGAAGAAGAAGAAGAGAAGGAAGAAGGCATCTTTACCTTAGACAACTACTACTAATTTAGAGGTTAAGAAGCTCCCTTTTATTGAGCTATAAGTTTCACTTTTACCAACTATGCATGATTAAAAATTGCATCCAAAGTAGCCAAGGAAGTATATTACAACTCTTAGTACAAAGGTTTAAGGAGTCCACTAGTAAACGTGATGATGAGGGCTTCTATGAGTTCTCTCACATAAAGCAAAATACTTAACCTATTGAACTGGAAGACATAATCCTGAATAGACATATTGTGAGTTTGTCTTAACTTGTAGTGATTAACATTTAGATCCTTTTCATAATTGGAAGAGTATAATACATCCTTCAAATCCTTGACCAACTCTTCCCATATGGTAATGGAATTTTGGTCTTCTTGTCTATCCATAATCACAAACTTTGCTAACCTTGACAATTTGAGTTTAGTGAAAGACACTCATCCATCATTAGGAACCTTAGTATAGGAGAACCAAGTCTCCATGTTCATTATCCATCTATTTAGGACATTAAGATTCCGAGACCCATCATAAGTTTTGACATCACATTTTTCTTTAATATGTAGGTCATTTTTGTAGACTTTAACTTTAGGATCACTTTGGACAATAATATCTTGGAATTTATTGACTAATATACTGATTACTATGACTAAAATAGCCATTTTATATCAAGTACAATCCATAAATTTTATAAAATATTAGCCTTTCCTAGGCTAATACAAAAATGAGCTTCGACAAAAGAGCACTAATGTAGAGCAGTTACAAAAGTAAATTCGAAGAGTTACAAAATTTTAACATCTTCTAGGCTAATACAAAAGTGGACTAAAAGCAAGGGATACTTAAGGACCAAAAATAATTGCAACTATGATTCTATCAAGTAGCTACCTTCAAAATATCAAAACAAGATCTTTAAGGCTTACAATTTTTTAAAATACAAAAATTCTCTTGTTCACAACTTGATGGCTATGCCTAAGATAAACAAAATGTTTACCTCTACCAAGCAATTTTCTAGTTTTTCAAGGGTATAAAGTGGCAAAAAAAATTCTTAGGAACTAAAAATAAATTTATTTAATTAAGATAATAATTAAATAATTCAAAAATAGTCATCTTCCTACCAAGTCAATGATAGAAATGGTAAGGTCAAAAACCTACAAGGTCAATTGGTGGCAAGATACAATAATTCAATAATGCAATAGTCCATCATAGGTCAATGATGGTGATTCAATATTAGCAGGTCAATAGTGCATTCATGAGAGGTGAATCTAGCTAGCCAAGCTAGCTAACAATCATGCATTGCTTGTTTGCTTTTAAACACCACTTTTGATGTCCACACGATGCATGTGGGATAATTATCTTGAAAATAATAAAATAAAAAAACAAAAAATTATTGCTCCATAAATCCACATGGCAAGTAAACACGGGTAAAAAGTAACAAAGCAATTGGTCAAACATGGTAAAACTCCACCAATTGGAAGTTGCCAACTAAATTTTCCAAAGGCCAATCAACAAGCACATAGGAGCATCAGCTAGCCAAGCTAGTTATTTTTTTTTCTGAAGGGAAAGCACCTTTAAAAAAATAATATGTCCTTGCATCTTAAATGTGGGTCTAAGGAAAAACTATAGTTGCCACTATAACTTATAAACTAGCCAAAAACAAGCTTGGAAGGGTGGATGTGTGGATGTGTCTCATTTGTTGCTAAAGCCTCAAAGTTCTTTTGGAAGCCATGAAGAAATAAATGTGAACAAGATGTTGAAAGATATTCGAGCATCATTGGTGTTGTTATGGGGAGGGGGAGAAAGGGAAACATGAAAAGGCCACTATGAGAGGAGAATGACCATCAAGGGAGGATGGGGAGGAAAGTAGGTTTGGAAAGTCCAAAAGGTAATAGGGCAATGTTTGGTAGTAGGGCATCAAGAATAGACCAATCGAAGGAGTGGCCTTACAACTATTGGGGTAGTCATTGACGGTTGATCATTGGTGGCTAGAAGAGCTATTGGACAATGTTAGCTACAAACCAAGACAACCACCTAAAAATCAGACCAATCGTACCTGATTAGGAAAAAAACTATTAATATTATTAAATTTTTTAAATCTAACCTTAGAAATCTTAATTTAACCCCAAATTAGAGAAAACAAAGCTTTTTGAATACCCAATTTAGAATGCTTTTGCATGGGACTATGTCTTTAACTCAACAAAGCTAAGGAAGGGACAATTTGGACCTTGAAACTAGAAATTTGGTGAAATTCTACAAGGACATTATGCACTAATCCTAGCAACTAAAGCTTCCTATGCAAACTAAGAGCCAATATTCCACAATCCTTATCTCAAGCTCTGATACCAATGACGAGGAACCAAATTTTAGAACTACAAGCTATCATTTTATTGAAAATTATGTGCTTAAATAAGCACAAAAATGTAGCACAAATACATACATGAGTTGTTCCTCCAAAAAACATTCTAAATAAGGAGGATACTAACAAGATAGCATCTAAAAACCAAAATGTTAATAGATTACTAATAATATCTAACAACATAAGCTAATGAATGCCACCTAAGCCTAAAAATTAATCCAACATGAGCTAATGAAAGCTTCATGTCAGTGAAAAGGGGTAAAACAATATTACAAATATATCTAGCTAATAATATACCTAGCTAGAAAATAATCAAATTTATCCTCACCTTGTGCATAGGAGAGTAGAAAAAACACCACCCTTTTTATTACTTCCTCAATCTTCTTGATATTAGTTTAGAGTTTTTTTTTCTTTATATTCTTCCTTCTTGAAATACTCACATTTTGGCTTCTTTAAGGGCTTCTTGGACTTCTTTTATTCTATTTTGGCTTCTTTTCACTTTTAGTTTTGTAAATAACTTCTTTTGAATGGGATTTTTAAATGACCAAATTATCCTTATGCATTTGCCTTCTAGCTTGATGATGGAGTAAGTACTTGAACACCTCATCAATTGGTGGTGTGAGAGACCTAATGAAGTAGACTCAAAGAATCTCAAAAACAAAACAAAAAAAACCATCACATATATCTTTGAAACATTGTTGAATACTATATTGAGTAGTTCAATGTTCTCCTTAGCCACAACTTCTTGAGCTTCTTCTATTACCTTAGATATTCTTCTTATAGTCTATATATATTTTGGTAATTTATTTAAATGACTAGTTCACTCATGAATGGTATAAAAATAATACATAGTCAAAGTAGCAAGCTTAGCCTTCAACTTACATTTTTTTTTAGAATCAATGCAATCACATAGTCCCTATAACTTATCAAGAAACTTCCTAGGATACATGATATTTCTGAAACAGGTTTCATATATCTTGCTAGCATAAAGATATATAAAAGCAATAAACTCACCCTTATTATCCCTATAAACCTACTTCCTTTCTTTACAATCAATAGGACAAGGTTCCTCATTCACATATTTGAGTAACCCCCTACTTTAGAACAAAGTTTTAATATTAATTTACTAGGTAGCATAGTTCAATCCATTTAGTAAGAGCACATATTTATCCATAACTATCCTACTAAAATAAAAATGCACGTGCATAGTTGTGACTAGAAACAACACCACAAATGCAAAGAACTAAAAAAACCATACAATTTAATAAAAGGCTAAAAATACTTATATATGCAAAAGTTATAACAACCATATTTTTGGCCATAACATCATATAAATAACCTCCAAAACCATTGAATATTTTTTAAATACATACAAAAAATGTGATTATGTTGCATGTCACTACATGAGTGCTTGATGGGGTGCTAACTATGCACTAACTAGACAATGCAACAATGAATCGTATGATACCACTTATCATAATTAGGGGACTCCTACCTTTGCACTGATTGTGTAGGATATTACGTATAGTACCAATAAAATAGATTGTACCACTTATCATGGTTTTATTTCATTTATAATTTATGAACTAAAGTATACCACTTATTACTATCTAATTTGTTCCAAAATTCATGTTTTACCAAGTTTGATGCTAACACTAGATTCAATGAGATGGTAGAATGTGATTGATCAAACCACTTTTTATATGTTCCAATTGGTAATCTACATACATATTGCCTAACACATTGGTTGCCACCATATCACCTACCACATCAATTGTATAAATTTCCATGTTAGATATACAAACCACATCATCACATGCCATATCAATGACTACAATAGCTACTGCATCACCTACCACATCATCAATACATATCGTATGGAATACCATGTTATTAATATGGTTTACTACATCATAAATTTCTATGTCATTATATGCCATGTAAACAATTACACATTTAAAAAGGGACATCATTAGGTGTCATGTCACCATGCAATGCCACATAATCCAATCTTGCCATATCATCTTTGCATGATGACACCATTCTTCGTATTTAAAAGCTTTGGTAGGGGATGAGGTTTGAACCTTTGACCTCCTCTAAGGTCATTCATTCTAACCAAGTATTTAGTAGCCACTAAGGTAGAGGCACCCTCAAGACCATAAAAGACACTAAACGTTTTTAAACTCACTCCCTTTGTAAACTACCTTTCTAAATCATTATGGATGTGATACTAACATGAGTTATATTATTCTTACTTCCTCCTCTAGAGAATATGAATATTCCCTTATTCAAATTTAATTTTTGGAGACAAATTAACAAAACATTTAAAATACAAAAAAAAAATACCTAGAGGTATATTAGGCAAAAGTACATAACAAAGACCCATCTAAAAGTTTGCAAAGAATACAAATATGCTAATAATTTATTTGTATCCACTATGGTTTTTCCTACACAACCTTTTTGTCCAATGTAACTATTCAAGACATCCTCTCATTCCTACATATAAAAACATTGTTAGACCATATTAGCAACTTTTTCAAGTAGCTCGAAGGTCTTTATCATTCACGAAATCATCCCATTAACTTCTCTAGCACTAGGAATTCACTGATGGATATTCATTTTTTTCTTTCATGATAGCTAAGTAGTCTATCCTCTTATTTATATTGCTATGAAAATTTACCACAATATAAAAGGAAATATATATTTTTAAAAATATATAAAATACAAATGATGTTATGAAAAACCTCAAAAAATTCAATCCTAAAATTGGGGCATCCATCTATTTAGAAATTAAAAAATTCAAAAAATGATTGAGTGCCAGTGAGAGGAATAAACAACCCATCCGTGAATTTATCTTCTAGAGAAAATCTTCTAAATCCAATGAGATCATTGTGATCTAATTCCACCTAGGGTTTTACCAAAAAATCTTTCTTCCACTTTATCTGTCATCTCCAAATATTCTTTTTGGCTACTTCAAACATAGTTTCCCTTAGGAGATTCAATAGAAGTTGATTTGCTAATATAAATAAATTGAGAAATCAAGATTCATACCCTTTTTAATACCATGTTAGATTTCACAACAATTTCTAGAAATAAATGGAATCAACCTATTACCTAATATTACTATAAAATAAATACACAAAAATAAATGCATATAGTTTATGGGGTGTCCATAGAAACCGATTAATATCACTATTAAAGATTAGAATTATACTCTAATCAATAATAAAATGGTTGCTATGACGGTGTATTTATATCCAAATACAAGTTACCTTTAGGTCAAGGTTAAGTAACCAACCTTTAGGATTGATATAATAAAATATTATAAAAAGTACCTTTTTCAAGTTTTACAAGGGCCCAAAGGGCTTATATGTACAATAAAATACAAAAGTTGATTATGGCCTCAAGAGAAGCTTAATCACCACATATTCTAACATGGTCATCATATCAATTGTCTACTCTATTGGTAGCACATAAATTGGATTAAACATCACTTTGGAATAAATATATTGAACATAGTGCATCAAAACCTTAGTATGCTTAGTTTTCTAATGAAACAACAAATTGTAGAAAATATTTTTAAAACTATGAATATCATAATGACAAGTACTAGAAACTATTAAGCAATACCCACTTGCTCCTAAGTAATTAGCATCCAACAAATGTATTTAGTGACTTTATTGGTAATATAATATTCAACTTGCTATATAAGACTAAGATATAGTGGATTACTATATAAACATCAAGAGACCCCTCAAGATCCATGATAGAAAACAAACCATGTAGTGGATCACCACTACCATAAATATTTGTCTCAATCTACATTAAATAATCTTGTCAAAATTGAAGGTGTTTGAAATAAATACTAAATATCCAATTGGTATGTACCTTTTATGTACTAAAGGATCCACTTGGCCATTGTTCAATGACTCTTATAGGTTTCCTACATATAATTTTTTTTTTTTGGTAGATAAGATACTATAGCATTAATATCGGGTTTTACAGGTTGACCCAAAACCTTTAACATAAATCAGCCCAGGGCTGTTGATGAACATATCCTTACTAAGGATCCTATATATGTAAAATCTACATGCCACCAAAGCCATTACATCTAGTAAGGCATATAGCCTGTTATCAAAAAGAAACTTCCCATACAACATTTTGGGTATACCCGGAGAAAACACACATGCATCATAATTACAAAAAAAAAAACAGACACGGATCCCTTCCTTGAGACAATGGAGAAACAAAAAGCTGCAGACACACATAGTAGAGTACTGAAAAAAACTCCCACAAACTCTGTATTGACAGTTACTCTTAATAATTCTTTGGTAATTGCTTTCTTTCGTATATGACATGCTTTGGTACCACATACTATCTTGGCCAATTAGCCTTGGAGAAGTGAACCTACTGGCTATCTGGTGGTCCACGTGGCTTTGGTTCGAAGTCTTATATTGTTATTTCTTTCCTTCCCTGTGATTATCAACCAACCTCAAATTACTAATATGGCTAGGAGCCATGTTATCTGACATGTGACTATCCCCATTAGTCTTTGTGGTATTTCCAAGCAACATCCACGAAGACTGACAGCTCAAATAATTTTTATTGTGTCCAATTAAAAAAATATATGGGAATACTCCTAGCCTTTGAACTTACAGTGCCTTCCCTATTGGTAAATTCATCTATCATTCTTGGAATTCTTGTTGAATAAGCTCCTCTACTTCACTCGGGACACCATGTTTCCTAAATATACTTAGAATATTAACTAACAATAAATAGGATATCCAACTATGTATGATTAAGGTAGAAAAGACCCCAAACAAGTGAATGGGACAAATTAGCATCCACAAAAGTAGTTGAGCAATCTACTAATAACTTTCAACTAGATGTGGAGGAATCTAAGCAAGTTTGTAATCCTCAATTTGAGCAATTCTAAAAAAATTAAGATATACTTGGGCTGAGAAATGGTGATCCTAGAGGGTGAATGAGCATTCTATATCCTTAAAAAGTAATTAAGAAGACCCAAATATATCATCTCAATAATGTCATGATGTCATGACTTCATCTCCTAGTTAAGGATGTTGAACTTTCCATTGATGGTTCATAATCACCAAATCCTTATCATATTGATGATTCATGTAGACATCATGTCTTTCCTCATAGTGTCTAAAACAATAACTAACAAAAAAGTAATGGATCTTCTCATAACAACCATCAGGATCCTACTTAAGCCCATAAACTAATCTCTTTAGTCTATATACCAAATAAGTAGGCTTTTCAAGCTTAAAACTTGGTGGTTATCATATGTTGATCACTTAAATATTGACATGAAGAAAATTTCAGTTCACGTCCATGTGATATACCTACCAATTATAAAAAGCAAAAACAAATAGTACCATTAAAATAGAGGTCATCTTGGAAACTAGGGAAAACAAATTTAAGTAGCTAATTACCTTCTTCTAATAAAATACCTTAGCAAGAAGACATGTATTGTGCTTCTCCACATAACAAATAAATGTTTACATGGCATTATAGACCTATTTACAACTATCTTCTTCCCTTATAGAACCGTAAAAATATTCTATATCTATTCTTTATCAATGACCCATACTCAATAAGCATTGCATCCTACCACTCTAAACAACCCTTGGCCTAAGAACATGTGACGGATATCCAAAATTATCAACCCTTTATATTAAGTCCCATGAGGGATACTTCCAATGATTCCCCCAAAAAATAAGGAGCTAAGCTTCCATGATGAGGTTTCAAACCTACTTATGTGTTGGACAAACCATGAAATAAAGAGGTGCACCCTATAAAGAAGAAGCATTAGAAATATATATTAAAATTTCCAATGCAAACTCACCATCCACTTTAACATCCATCACTACAAGGCATAATGAGATTAATCTCTGCTACTTTGGGATCTAAATAAAGAAGATTCAAATTAAAGGGTCTTGCTAAAGAAGTTAGAACAACTAGAATGGTGTTAATGAGAGTCTTTGAGGTAGTAGAAATCAATAGAGTAGCTATGAAAGAAGATTCTTTGGCCAAGCGAATAGGAAGAGGACCAAAAGAGGTAGTTAGGAGTACCTCATAAAATATCACATATCTTCAAATAAGAATATCTCAACTAATGGATCCATACAAATGATAAGCCTTAGAGGTGTCAAAATGACCCATAAAAATGAATTATTACTCCTTATATAAACCTTCTTCTATGTATCTTTGGTAATATGGGACTATGCAAGGGATTCAATATATATGAAATTTAAATATATCATTCTTTTTGCTTTTCAATATCTAAATAGGATTCATGCTTTTAATAGCTTGAGTTAGAGTCTAAATGGTGATATGCACTACCTAAGTCATCGTTTTACCCCAAACTAATAGGCCTCATTTGCTTGGCATGCAATATACATCTATCCATATACATAATAATACTATTATATCACTCAAACAACCCATTTTTTTGGGTTTATAATAAACAATCCTATGAAAATAAATACCTTAAAGAGTCAATAAATTAGAAAAATCATGAATCATATATTCACCTCCTTTATCTATCCTTTTGCACTTGATATTCCTATCAAAATGGTTCTCCACAAGAGACTTGAAGTCCTTGAACTTCCCAAAAGCTTTATCTTTGCTATGCATGGTGTACAACTAGACATACTTGGAAAAACCATTAGTGAAAGTGAGAAAGTATAAATTCTTGGAAATAGATGGTACCCCCATACATGGGATTCAAGGGTCATATAGCATGTCAACTAGTTCCTTTTGGAAAGGAATATTTATGATGATTCCCAAATATACAACCTTTAAAAACACTAATAGAAGGAGATATAGGTGGAAGATTAAGCCAACTAATATTGACTCATGTACCTTAAGGATGGACAACCAATATTTTCCAAGTTTTTGATATCATCTTATACTAACATTATCTACATATGCTAGTTACAAAGTCTCTCTTCTTTGAGGAGGAAGGAGATGAATTTGGGTGGTCACCAAGTTTATACATCTAATCGAACTCATCAAGATATCTTGATATAACTATCTTGTAGACATCATCAACATTTTTAATCACCCATAAATCCAACCAAAACTCAACATTTTTATTTTTATAAGAAATGTGATAGATAGAAAAAATATTGGGGTCCACACTAGGAATATAATTAACTTCATGAAATAAAGATAAACTGAATGTGACCTCACCACATGTAGCCACCTATAAATAAAATCATCCCTAGAAATCACACACTCTTTAGAATGTTATGTGTTATAGTCATGTAAGAGATGGTGATATTTGATAATGTGTCAACTTGTTATTAAGTCTAAAATACATGCTTTAGAATATGTGTTTGCTCAATATATTTAATAAAAAACTACATATGCTTGTGAGGTCTCCTCATCATGGTCATCCTCACCCTAAGAATAGAAAAGAGCAAGATTATCTCCATAATTTTTGGATACCTCTTCAAGTTTCTTAATCTACAATTGACAAAAACTTACCTTGTGTTCTTAATTCATATAAATAGTGTAAATAGGCTTAACAAATGACTTATTGACTTTATTCTCTACTTGTTTCAAAATATTTTCAATTTCTATTTTAACCTCTTCCTTTATATGAGCCTAAATAGTGAGGGAATGACTCTTAAGCCTCTCTTGTTGAGCTTGATGATGAATAAGGTACTTGGACATATTATCAAGAGGAAGATCAATCTTAGAAAATTACACTTAAGCATTTGAAACACAATGACAATATCTCATTAGTAATTAAAATATTATTCAATATAATATTAAGAAGATCAATAGTCTTATTTCCACTATTGCCTCATTTGGCAATGTGGATATATTCTTCCAACTTCTTGAACATATTAATGTACTCATTTATGGTCTCAAAGTTTCCCATGTTCAAACTAGCAAGCTTTATATCCAATCTATTGTCCCATGTAGAGTCAATTTGATCATACATGTCTTGAAATTTCTTCAATAATTCCTTAAATAACTACTTTCTCTCATCAAAATAATTGGCTAGAGAATTTTTATTTACATATTTGAGGATTCCCTCACATTAAATTAGATCTAATATTGTTTTTCCATATGGCATAGTTAGGTCCATTGAGCAAAGACATATGTGGATCCATGGAATCCCTATCAAAATATAATATCTTATATGTAGTTGTTACAAATAGTAATATTACCAATACAAGGAGCTAAAAAACTATATATTTTGAGAAAAAACCAAAAATGCTTCTATATGCAAAGTTATGGCCATCATAATTTTTATTCAAAAATCATATAAAAAGACATAAAAAATCTAAAATTAACCAAAAACAAATATATCTTAAACAAATGGGAGAATGCCATGTCTTGCTAATAAGACTACTATGGGGATGTCAATTATGCATTGATTGAGTAATGTTCTATTGAATCAACTATTGTAAAATTTCATTGAATTGGGAAGGGGTTGTCATTTGGATGTTGATTATACATACTATTGGAGACAAAACTTGTGAATAGAATGTTATCATATGTCACCTTTGTGTCAAATTTGGTGTCTAAAATCTACTATTGACTAGGCATGCCACTAAAAAAATAATAAATTTGAGTTTACAATGTAACTAGATATGATTGGAAAATAGAGTTTATATAGTCAAAATGTTAAGAAGATAGGTCCTGTAGACGTGGAAAATTGACCCATACAAATGAGTCATTTTTCCTTAGATTCCCTTAGGAGGCTCTCAAAATTTATAAGTGTAAATTTGTACCTTCTTTACTTATGTTTTGCTTGGTTTTTCTTAACCTTGACAAAATCCATGCTTGGTAGATTGCAGGACACAAATTTTTCTAATTTGGGCTTTTCTTCTCAAAAAGTCCAAATTTTGGGTTGACCTCCTGTGGTGTTAGCTTCGCTAAGGTTAACCTTTTTTTTTCTTGCCTTTTTAGCCCTCCAATCCCTCTATAAATATAGTTATTGGAATCCACTTTTGAAAGGACAAGTGGTAAGAAAAAGGATAAAATGACTTTTTGACAATTGGGTTTTCAAAGTGATCTATTGAGCAATCATCATTTTGGTGTTCTTAGTGATTTTGTTTTGCTTTAATGTGCCTTTGGTGATTTACAAGTGGAGAAAGCCTTGACAACAAGTTTATCTTCTTAATGGAGGAGGTGCCTTCCATCTTTGCTCTTGCTTCTTCCATAGGCTTACCAAGTTATTGATTTGCATTCATTAGCTCTTCTAATCATTATGTTATATGTTTGTAGTTGTTTTTTTTGCTTCTATATAGGATTTTAAATCCCCTTGTGTAAATTCTCATCATGTGTGCTATAGGGCATGAATTTGGAAAAAACTAAGGGCACTCTACTACCCTTTTCCCTTTGTTAACTGAATCCATTCTCAATAAATAATGGGGCACTTATTCAGTCTAGATAGGATTTGGGGCAGTAATTTATCCCAAACCCTAGGGTTTTGGCTCTACCTATCTGTATTGCATTATTATCATTATATTTTAACCTTTTATCATTTTTATTCATTTGCTTTTCATATCATATTAGCTTGGGGGCAACCACCTTATCCCCTAAAACCCTAAGTTTTTAATTGCACATTAGATTAAGCATTATGTTCATCCTATTTGCATTAGCTTCTCTATTTCATACTGTTAGATCATTTTGTTTGTTACAAATATCAAGATCATTTTATTTATGAATGGTTAGCTAAAAGGACCAAGGGGGTTTGATTGTTGTGCCTCCAATATTAATCACATAGTAGCCTAAGTAGGCCCTTAAATGCTGATCAAATTTTCTAGTGTTCTTGTGAAGTTGTTTTGTAGATTTGAAGTTGTTTGGACATTCTAGATGTAAGTTAAAACTAGGATCAACTATAAGATTAGATAAGTGTTCTAAATAGGCTTTTAGGTTGTTTGATTTTTTTTTTATCTTGCTTAGCTTATATTTTAGAAAGGCCAAACATAGATTTTTCTAAATTTACACATTTGACTATTCCATATCTAGAATTTGAGCGAGTCCTTAAACCATTCTTGGTGAACCCTTTGATCCCCAAGCCTACGAGTGTAGAGAATATAACACACCCATATGGTCATCTCGGCTCCCAAAAAATCCAGTCAAGAATCATATGTGATAGGGTAGTTCTCCACCTCTACATATTTGGTGAACTCGATGTGAACACACATATTAGTGGCCAAGATATGAAGCCTCTTACTTTTATCTTTCCTTTGAAAACTTTAAGCAAGACCACAAAATTTATTTTCTTAGAATTAGAAAACATTAAAAACATTTCAAGAATATTTTTGTATGTATTTTGCTAGTTTTCTCCTCTATCCTTTCTCTTTTATCCTAATGTCTCCCACTCTTAGGGCTAAGCGAAAGCTTTTAGAATCTAATCAGATTCCCCAAGAAGATGATCAAATTGATAGGGAGAATCCTAACCATGAATAAGGGAAAGAACATATGGAAACTAATAATGAATTTTATCCTTATAAGGAACCTAATGGAGGTTTCCTCTTTTCATCATTTGATCACATGTGGGGTTTTATGAAATGCCATAAAGAGCCTTTGGTTAAGGCTATGGAAGAGGAGGCTCGACTTGAAATACATGGGACTCCTCCTCCTTATCTAACCATTTATCCTAGAAAATTTCATAATAACCCTTTGTTTGAATCTTCCCATCATGTTAATTCTCTTTCTCAACCAATGTATGCTACTACTATGACCACCAACATTGAAGGAATTACACAAGGTCCTCCAATTAGTAGTGCATATCAAAATTATACTCAATTTCCTCCTCATTTTGCTCATCTCAACATGTAAGCCTATGTTGCACCAAATTTTAATTATCCTCCATGACAAGATACCATATATCATAACCCATGTCATAAAGTGTTATTACCTCCAACATTTGCCAAATTCCCTTTCAATATCCTACCTATATCCCTCCCCTAGGGAATCTAGGGATATTGCACATCAACAATCCCAAGGTGAATGGTTTAACGAATATGGTGAAGCAATTAGTTTTAATAATGGATATGATTCAAACTTTGAGTTTTATCTACAACTACAAGAAAATGTGCAATCAACCCTTAGACCCTATCATCACCTCTAGGCCCTACCCTAAGAATTATCCAATGATATTTTTACCTATTTATAATGGAACAAAAGATCCAATTGAACATCTAATAATGTTTAGGACATGTCATGATATTATATATGATGGCATGTTGTTACTAAAAATATTCCTTGGAATGGTATTATCAATTGCCTCATCATTCCTTGAGGAATTTCGAAGAGACAATAGAATTGTTTGTTTATCAATTTAGATATTATGTTGAGAAGAAAGTGATAATGAAAGATGTGGTATTATCAATTGCCTCATCATTCTTTGAGGAATTTAAAAGAGACAACAGAATTTTTTGTTTATCTATTTAGAGATTATGTTGAGAATAATGTGACAATGAAAGATGTTTATATGTTGAAACAAGGCAAATATGAAAGTTTTTATAATTATTTTCTCATTGGAGAAGTTTAGTTGGATTCTTGAGATATATTTTACCTCCTTGAAATATGTTGGAAATATTTATTGGAAATATACAAGAGCAAATATCTTATGAATTGGAAACAACTATTACCTCTTTTGATCAAGTGATAGATATGGTAAGAAGGGTAGAGAAGGCCCTTACTTGAAGAGGTTAAATCAAACCAAAGAAAGAATAATATAGGACCACTAAATCTTAGTATAAGAACAAGCATGTAGTTTGTAATGGGGTAATAGATAGTAGGCATGTTAACAGTGTTGTTAATACCCTACAAAATATGGTGCTTAGTGCTCCTCAAAAACCCCCACCAAGGAATTTCACAAGACTCAACCAATATTATTTGTTGATCCTCAAGCAACTTTTGGAAGCTAACATGATTGAGTTGTCTCCCATAAGAAATCTGAATACCATAGCTAATTGGTACAAGGTTGGTCAACACTATGAGTATCATAAAGTGGAGGGGCACATGATAAATTCATGTAAGAGGTTGAAACATGTGGTTCATGACCTAATTGATGCAAATTGTCTTGTTATAGAAGGTTATCAATCCAATCCTCCAACAAAAAATCAACCTCCTACTCAACAAGTGCACTCACAACTAATTAAAATATTGAAATATTCCAAGATCCCCTACCTAAGCATGGGAAATATGTATCTAATCAAGTGTCATATCATAATGTGTCACCTCTCTTCAACAATATGGTTGGTATGATTAGCAATGACTATAATTTAACAAGATCAATCTCAAAGGACACAATGATCTCGACAAGAGACAAGTTCTACATCCAATAAACCTTCAAAAACACCCTTAGTTTTGAAAAATACCTAGAAAAGGAGCACAAGGTTAAAAAATCCACCTTTGGTGTTGAAACCACAATCTAAAGTCTCCTTCAACATTCAAAAATAGTTATCTAGTATCCCAACTAATATTTCCCTCTTAAATATTCTATAAACTTCTCCTATTCGTAGGGAATCCTTATTTAAGCTTCTAAGTCAACAACATATTCCTCAAGAAATCTCCCCTAGTACTATAGCTAATGTTATAGGCTCTCTTGGAATACATCATATAACATTTTTGGATGATGATATGCCTTCCTCTGACCTATGAGGGGATTATTAACTCTACATCACTATATTCATTGGGGAAACATTTATCAAGAGAATATTGATAGATAATGGTTCTTCCCTCAATTTATATACTTATCAAATTTTCTAAAATTTTTGATTAAAGGAGGAATATTTAATTAAATCTGATATCATCATCAAATATTTCAATAACGAGTCCTAATAAGCCTATGATAATAGTTCCATCCCTCTTAGGGTTGGACCTAAGATTTTAGATACTTTGTTCTATGTGGTACCTTGCCTTGCATCTCTTAATATTCTTCTTGAATGCCCTTGGATCCATGCAATGAAGGTTTTCCCTTCTAACTTTCATAAATTTTTAAAGTTCAAATTCAAAGACCAACTTGTCACCATTATGGTTGACCAAGCTCAATCTGATCTTAATTTATTTCCTTCAGTTTATTCATCTCACCCTACCAAGAAATTTAAAAATTTAAAGGTGAGTGAGGAACCATTAATCAATGTTTCATCATGTGATAAAGCCAATCTATTTCTTCAAGATCCTCTTCTTTATATTTCCAAGCTAACACCTTCATCGAGGACTATGGGTTTACCTTGTAATAAGGATGAAGTTGTACACATTGGCATGTGTACCTTTATCTTTGTGGATATAAACTTCAAATAAAAGATTCATGGTAGAAACCCTTTTCCTATTGAGCATTATTTTACCCATTGTTATATATCCAATGATTACCCACTTTCTAAACAAATCCTATATAGTTTGGGATATATAGGTAAAGGTTTAGGGCCATAATATAAAGGTATTCAAGAGTATTTGGATGTTGAGGTTTGGACTAGGAGATGTGGCATAGGCTACATACCCAACAAAAAATAGACTTTACCATCTGATGATGATCACCTTATTACTTATATTGTATATTTAGTTCATCAAGAGTTGGAGTGAAGTGATGAGGATGAGGGACCACCTTATCCCTCTGACATTCTATTTTACAATGAGATAACTTTGGTGCATCCTGATTTGGTTGTAAACTTAGAGGAGTAGGCTAAGGGGGATAATATTTATGACATGGATCATGAGGATATCCTCAAGAAAAACTTCTTTTATGAGTTAGTCCCTTGCATTGCACAAGTTGAGTATTCTAGTTCTCAAGAGGACTTTGGTTCTATGTCTTCCAAGGACCTTAAGCAATTAGGAGTGATTCCTTACCTACCTCATTTTTATGATGAGTCTAACATTATCATTGAGGATACCATATATGTTAACATAGGTTTTGAGGATATTTTTAGAATCCTTAATCTAGGTAAAGTCTTGTCCATGGAAGAGAAGGAGAAATTGACCAATTTTTTGAAGGAATTTCATGATATTTTGCTTGGTCATATGCTAACATGTCATGGCTTGATCTCCCCTTGTTATGAATTATTTGGTAGTGAACCCTAGTGCTAATATTTTTAAGCAGAAACTTAGGAAGATGCATCCTAATATCACCCTTTTAGTTAAGGAGCTCTAAAAACTTCTTGACATCATTTTTATAAAAGCTATCGACTATTCTAATTGGATCTCCAACATCATTCCTATGGCTAAGAAGGTAGGAATAATAAAAATATGTACTGATTTAGAGACATTAACTTAGCATATCCCAAGGATGATTTTCCTCTCCCCAACGTAGATTTGATCATAGACTTCATCATCAAATATGGCATGCTTTTGCTCATGGATGGTTTCTTGGGATACAATAATATCATGGTTGCCCCTGAGGACCAAGCCAAGATAACTTTCATCACACCATGGGGTACCTTATGTTATAAATTGCTGCCTTTTGGATTAAAGAATGTTCATACCATATATCAAAGGGCTATGACTTATAGTTTCATGACATGAAACATGATGTTCTATAGGACTATGTGGATGATTTTCTAGGTCATTTCATACATCGATAGGATCATGTTCATGATTTAAGATAATTTTTTTAATGGCTTCAACAATTCAAGGTTCACCTTAATCCATCCAAGTGTGTGTTTGGAGTCACATCTGGCAAGCTATTAGGTTTCATTATCTCTAGGCAAGGTGTTGAAATAGATCCCACTAAAATAGCAACTATTACTGATATACCTCTACCTCGTACGCTGATCGAGTTGTGTAGCTTGTAAGGTAAAATTCTAGCTATTCATTGATTCATAGCTCAATTAGTCAATAAGTGTTAGCCCTTTATTAATATTCTTAAGAAAGATGTCATCTTCTAGTGGGATTCTTGAGTGACAGTAATCTTTTTATGAACTCAAAAAATATCTCACTTCCTTGCCTATCTTAGTTCCTCCTAGATAGGATAAGTACTTGATGCTTTACATAGTAGCCATAGCTCATGATTTGGGATCCTTGTTGGCTCAACACGATGATAAAAAAAAAGAGTGAGCCATCTACTATATTAGTAGAACATTGGTCAGCTATGAAACCTGGTACACTCCCTTAGAGAAGCTTTGCCTTGTTGTGGTGTTTGCTTCCCATAATCTAAGGCACTACATGCTCAACCATAAGATATTGGTTGTTGCAAATTTTGATCCTTTGTGCTACTTAATATCTAAGCCTCACTTTTCATATCAATTTTCTAAATGGGTCCTCACCCTTAGTGAGTTTGACCTAACCTTCAAAGGTTAGAAGACTATCAAGGGTTAGGTGATTGTTGATCAGCTAATATCTACTCCCTTAGAAGCTTCCCATCCTTTGGTTATTGAGTTCCCCAATGAGTGCTTTGGCATAGAAGCTAAAGAGCTAGAGTTTTGGACTTTGTTTTTTTATGGGGACCCATGCTTAAAGGGCGTTGGTGTTGGAATCATTTTGGTTACCCCATAAAAAAAACTCATCCCCCTTTCCTTCAAGCTTCATTTCTCTTGCATGAAAAATACTATTGAGTATGAAGCCATGATCCTTGACCTTAGATTAGCCTTAGCCTTATATGTTAGAGTTATTTTTATCTTTGGTTACTCTCAACTTATGGTCAATTATATTAACAATGTTTATCAGACTCAAGATGATAAGCTAAAAACTTACAAAGAGATTATCACCAATTTTTTGTCTGTGTGTAAGCATAAACTCTATCCTTAGATCCTATAACCACCATGTAGATTCCATGGCCATTGTTGCATCCTTGTTTCCCTTGGAGTTGGATGATTATCAAGTGTTGGTTATCATTAGACAACTTTGGGAACCTACCTCACTTGGTTTTTATCTTATTTTTTAGATGTTTTGACCATCAAAGCTTTCCCATTTGAACCATGGTATAATGACATATTTAATTTTACTAAGGATGGTTTGATTCTTGATGTTTTGGATCACAATAAACATAATATTTTACACAAAAGAGCATGTCAATTTGTTATAATTGACAATACTTTGTATTGATGTCATTTTGAAGGTATCCTCTTGTGATGCCTTAACTTTGATGAAGCATGACTAGCTCTTAATGAGGATCATGAAGGTTCATGTGGATGCCATTTCAACAATAATGCCATTGCCAAAAATCTCCTTTGAATGGGGTACTATTTCTTCCATGGAGAAAGATGCATGTAACCATGTTTGATGTTGTGACAAGTGTCAATGCCATGAAAACCTTGTTCATGCTCTTTATCAAAGCCTTTAGTTTATTTCTTCTCCTTGGATATTTTCCATGTGGTATCTGGACATTATACAG
Organism: Wollemia nobilis; assembly: GCA_028583015.1. Lineage (NCBI taxonomy): Eukaryota > Viridiplantae > Streptophyta > Pinopsida > Araucariales > Araucariaceae > Wollemia > Wollemia nobilis. The sequence goes on from JAQPPZ010017238.1 coordinate 3,042,268, forward strand.
AAGATTAACCCAACATCATTTGATGGTCATAATTTTATAATAATAGCGAATGAGTACTTCAATAAATGGGTCAAATCCATGCCATTGGCCATGGTGACTAGAATTCAAGTCTCCAGGTTCATCTTCAACTAGATACTTTATAAGTTTAGGATTCCTTCGATGATTATTTATGATAATGGCACTCTTTTCAATAAAAATAATGTCCATAAGCTTTGTGCTAAGTACAATATTTAGCATAGGTGATAATCTTTGTATTACCCTCAATGTAATGGACAAGCCAAAGCACCCAACAAGTATTTGATCAATATCCTAAAGAAGTTGATTAGTAAGACCAATCAGGCTAACATATCCAAATTTATCTTACCTTGTAGTTCTATCCCACTAGTGTGAAAACTCCTACAGGTGCCCCTATATATGTCTTGGTCTATAGGACCAAGACTATCTTTTCGTTTGAGCTAGAGATCCTTTCATTGTGCATATTTTTGCAATATGCCTAATTTGGCAATGAGTATCACTCAGATCATTTGAATCAATTGGATATGCTAGATGAAAAGTGTATTCATACCTTGGAGCATTTGTAAGCCTATAAAAATAGGCTCAAGCAATCTTATTCCAAGAATGTTTGCAATCATTCTTTTGAGGTTGGGGACCTTATCGTCGAGGAGAACAAAAATAACACCAATGCTCGATCCAATATTAAAGGCAAGTTTTAGCCTAATTTGTTAGGACCCTTTGTCATAATGACCAATTTTGGCTCATAAGACTACCGTTTAGCTTCTTTACATGGTAAAGAACTTATAAAGCCAATGAACATAATGCATATAAAATGATACTATGCATAACTCTACATATTCATATTGCATTTTAGAATAGTTTTCATGTTGCATTTGATTTGCTTTTTCATACTACATGACTACCTATCATATTTTGCATGGTTTCCTTGACATTATATCCAATTGCATTTCCTTTATCATACATACATTATTGCTTGATCATATTTGCATGACTTCTTGCTTATATAGATTTTTGGGGACTTCATGATGATGGCAAGTGATGATACCTAGTTAGGTCATAGATCACATGCATTGCACTCACACTTGGGTTCTTATGCCTAGCGAATCCCCAACCTAGAGCCCATTTTCCATGCTTCTTCATCCTTTAAATTATTTTTCTTATACTCCTTGACCTTAACATTTTATCATGCTCATCAATATTCTCCAAGTTAGGGGATATAGTTCATATTTTTTTGTATATCCTTGTGCTTTGCAAGTTTTCTTTCTTTCTTTTCTTTTGTCAAGACAAGGATATATGTTCCTTCTCCTATCTATTCATTTTTAATTTTACTTTCACCTTTTTCTTCTTGAAATTCCACTTGTAAAGGGGTCCTCATGGGATAGGATAGATACCACATGAATATCCTTTATGGTATTCATACAGTCATTGACTATCTAATGCACACCTCTTAGCTTTTGAATTTTCAAGGACACATTTTCAAATTTTGGAATTGGCTAATATTTGGGACCCTTGACCAGGGCCCATTAGCCAAAACATTTTGGGTGCAAATTTTTTTTGGGTCGATTCGCCCCAATTTTATAATAATTTGACCATTTTAAGTTTAAATTTCCAACATTGTCCCTAATAATAGTGAACCTTATACATGTTTTTGGACACTATTCACCTGGATTTCAAAACTGATTTTCCAAATTTTTATAAATACATTTTGGAGTTGACCCCTTATGCATAACCCTGAAACACACACACTACTCTTCACTTCTTGCTTCCTCCTTTCTTCTGCTTATTTTTCTTTTGGTACACGCACACACTCGCCCTTGTTCTCCTGAGTTTTTCTTTGCTTATTCACCCTTTTTGCACACACCACATCCCTATCGAGTAGTACTCACTTTATCATATCAATCAATTTCATCATCCCCCCATATAGGATAAGCTTCATGACCACACACAAGATGTAGCATCCATCTTAGTCATTTGTGAGCATAAATACTAGTGGGAATATATCTTTTCTCTAGCCATCTTAGCGAGAACTACATCCATAGTGGGTATTGCTCCACTTGTCCATCTTTGCAATCACCCGTATAGAATAACTTCATGGTCAAAAGCAAGGGGCAACCTCATATCGGTCATTTGAGAGCATACATCCTCACAGGGTTTCACTTTTTTTTTTTTTTTTTTTCCTTTGACCTTTTGGAGATTTTTTATTTTCTTCTTTTGCCTTCCTTTTCTCATCATTGTTCATTTTCCTTCTTATCTTCTCCTTTTTTTCCTTTTTTTTCTTTCTGGCCTTTGGTTTGTCCCACTTGCATTTATTTTTAGTTAGTTTGCATTGCATCTAGTTAAGCTCATTTTAGGATTCATTTAGTTAGATCCATCATGCATTGCATTAATTATGTTTGTGATCATGCATAATAAAAATATAATTAAAAAAAATATAAATTTACACACATTCACACAATGCACACATTTGTTTTCTAAATAAACTACAACATGAAAGGGCCTGGCTTAAATGTGCTTGAAGGGTGTCTATATCCCTCTACATAGCAGCTACCCTATCTAAAATCCCCTCTACCTTGATAGGTCCCCTTGATACATAGTCTCACTAGCCTTACCTATATCATAGTGGGGCACCTCCTACTATCCCCCTACCCTTGATCTCAAGAGATTGATGGTCATCCTCATGGTAGTTACCATATCTACCTTGACCTAAACCCTCACTTGCCTAGGAGGCTCTAGAATCCTCTATTCTCACTTCATTGTACATTGTCTAGTGTTGGTCAATAATCTGGCACCGTGCACGGGATGGGGTGGATGGATCAGTGCCAAGCAACATAGAATAGCCATCACATCAGAATTATGGGGTAAACGGTTTTTGAAGAAGGTTGATTCCTTTAGGGTAATTCTAGTTACTCTATACTGCAAAATAGGGGAAAATGGAAAGAATAAAGAAACAAATAAAAATGTCATAGCCAGAACTCACAAGGATGGGTATAGTTGCATCAAGACCTATGCAGGTGCAATACCCTAGTGAAGACAAGAACACGACACTTAAAATAATAAAGAAATCAAATAACCCAAGGAAACACAAGATTGCACAAATAGATAAATTTATTCAATAAACGAGGGGGAGCTAATAAACTCCTTTTGATACAATTTGTACTCAGTGAGCCTTTGATACAAATATTTACAATACGCTAGGGTTCTCCAAAACCCTAGCTACAACAATGAAGTGTCTTCAAATAGTGTGTCCTCACTTCCAATAGAATGAGTGGGCTTCAGGTATCCGTGTGTTCGGGCCACTCCAGCTTCAACAACCGTTCAACAATAAATAGAATCTACAGACCTGCATGCACACAAACAAAGAAAGAGGTTAATAACACCTGTGAGGGCTCCATAGTGTGAGACCCTCAGATATCAATAAACCCTAACCAAAAATAGATCAAATGGCATGCTAAATATACAGATCATGTAACAGAATAAAAAAATAATGATATACCTTGCTTGTGATGATACCTTGTTCTGTTATTGCAGTTTTGACAACAGATGGCGTGATATAGCAGGCTCTGATTCATGCTTCAGTGATAATAATAGATTTGACATCAATGATAAAAAGCTCGAACACGCACTAGGCGAGGCTCTAGTGCGAGCTTCATAGGCTCTAGAGTGAGCCTACAATACAATATGCATAGGTGTGCGCTTGGCAAGCTCTATAGTGAGCTTCGCAAGCTCGGGAGGGCACTTACAATGAGGATAAAATCTACAGAAGCAGATCATGGGGGATGCGATGAATGCGATAGATGGGTGGAAGTGGTGATGAACAATGGAGTAGGGCGAGGTGGAAAGGATGGATATGGGGGATGGTTGGAATAGCAGAAGTCCTATTGGCTAGCTAGGGCTTTGGATTTTTAGGGCTCTATCTCTTTCTGCTTCGCTAGGGCTTCGCCAATGATCTCTTCAAGATGCAAATTCTAATATCAGGGTTCCAGGGTTTGGGCATTTGCAAATGCCCTTATTATATATAATTCAACCTAGGGTTTTCTTAGGGTTTTAGCCTTACACTTTTGATCGTGTGGCTAAGATTAAATTAGATCCTAAGGTTGAGATTACTTTTTAGATGTGGCATGGATTAATGAAGATGGACGGTGGAGATTAGATTGGATCGGACTGTTGTGGTTAATTGAGTTTATAAATATATATTTTATAATAAATATATTATAATATAATATAAAATATTATATTAAATATAAAATAATATTAAAATAATCTCAATTGGGTTAGGAAATGGTGGGAAAGGGCTAAAGTGGGCCTTTTGAAGGTGGGAAAGGTGGAATTGGGCCAAATAATTGGTGGGAAAGGTGTATGGTGGACAAGTGGGTGGTGGGATGGTTAGGATGGAGGATTAGTGGTTGTAATTTGGTGTCTACAGATGCCCCTTTTTGTACCATGTTGCATGAAACACAATATGGTGCAAAAATATGAGACACCTATTTGGGCTATGGGCACAGAAGCAACTTCTCTCTGTCATTGGATTTGAGCACTAATGTTGAAGACAAAAGAATAAAGAATTTTTGGAATTTTGTAGCTTACCCCCTCAATTGGCGAATGAGTTACGAATGTATCTCACAAGCCAATTGAAAATATTTGTGCTAATAATGAATGATGTGGTGAATTTGTGCCATTGATGAATGAATGGTGTGAAATGCAATATGATTGTGAACGATATGAATGATGTAAAATGTGATACCGTTTATGCCCCAACGGTGGAAAAAAGGGGTTGGTGTATAATACCATGTGATTGTGGATGATATGAATGATGTAAAATGTGATACCGTTTATGCCCCAATGGTGGGAAAGGGGTTGGTGTATAATACCATGTGATTGTAAGATGTATCCTATCATGGGAAATCATAATCAAATTGTGGTTACCCCAAACTTTGGGATGATTCGATGTTGTTGAATAAGATGTCACAATGGTGTCATTGAGTATGCAATTTATGAAGATGCATGATGACTAAGTCAACGTAGGGGTGGGGTAGTGATTGTGGAAATTTCTTCGCCAATTCCATAATGGAACCAATCAACCTACCGATATGTCTTATATGGTGATTATTGTCAAATGAATGAGTGTTTGTGATTTTGATTATCCGTGTTTTCGTGCCCCACGAAAAAGGGCATCAATGACCGCCTTTGAGCAAATTGTTCTTGGCAAAGTTGTACTCAAAATGTGAGGTGCCAAATGTGATTGTGATCTTTGATGATGTGATAATGGATGATGATCATTGTCAAGTGTCCTTATTGTAGATTATTCATCTTACCGAATTGCATGGATGACCATCGTTGCAATCGCCAAGTTTATAGAATAACCTACTAGATACGAGGTTCATTTAACTCCAATTTTTGCACAATTGTATGTGATGATGAAGAATATAATGCAGAATGATCAGATGTGAGTTTTGTGAAAATTTGGATTGTTTTGTTGTATTTTGTGCCTCAATTAGTGTATTTTGAAGATTTGGTTTATTCTCAAAAATTATGCTTGCAAAATGATTTCTGTTTTTACAAAACCTGATTTTAGGATGTGCATGATGTGTGGATGAAATTTGGTGAAATTTGGAGGAGGTAAGCTACCATTTTGATTGATTTTGTCTTTGTGCCATTTTGTTTCTAGGTGCACGACTGCACTTGTGGTGTCTCGTAGGTGCGCAGATGCACCTCGGTGCACCCGTAGGCGCCCAGGTGAGCCTACGAATTCGTAGGTGCAGACCTACACCTAAATGCGCTAGGGAAAGCTATAAATAGCTTTCTGAGTGAATCATGAGGCTCACTTGTGCGTTTCTGACTTTGAGAAGCTGCGTCTGAGGAGTGGAGTGGGTGTGTGAGCTTAGTGAGGCTAGTGAGAATTTGTACGGAAGCTATGGCGGTGGAGGGATCGAATGTTGCTAGCGGAGCTAAGGCACCATTTGCCCTGGTAATGTTTAAAAACACTTTATCTCTTGTGCATTTTTTTTTGTTGTTATTTTTATTTTTTGTAATAGTATTAATGAAATTGTTTGTTGTTGTAGTTGAGGGACATAGAGCCTCGACATCGGTTTTCTCCTCTCATTCCTGGGATGAGGAAGAAGCTGATGATTGATGACTAGGAGTTGTTGGGGAAGGTGGGCCTGGAGGGTGTAGCTAGGCTAGATGTGGTGAGGGCAAATGAGGGATATCTCTCATCATTGATAGAGAGATGGGACCCTGATAGGGGGACATTCTAGCTACCGACTGGGGAGGCTACTATTACGCTTGAGGATGTATACCGCATTCTCAAGGTGCCAGTAGAAGGGGAGAGGGTGGTAGTTGGTCATGATAAGAAGGTGGAGATGGAGCGGATGTTCGGGGACCGATGGCGAGAGGCGCAGATGGGGGATGGGGGTATATGCTATCTAAGCATGTACAAGGTGAAGGAGTTGGATGCGCTCCCCGCCTTGATCATGTTTGTGCTAGAAAACATAGTGCTACCTAATAGCACTGGTTGTAGGTTCCCTTGGAACCTATTGGGGTTGGTGAGTGATCTGTTGATGGATCCTCGAGAGTATGCATGGGTGCCTACCTTATTGGCGTAGTTGTACCAAGAGTTATATGAGGTGATTCGGAGGGAGAGGAAGGGGATTGGATGCAGCTTCCTTTTATAGTGTTGGGCTTGGGAGCATTTTGTTGTGGCTCAGCCCGAGGGGTTGTCGTGTCTGACATGGCAGATGGGGGAGCCTTATGCTAGGCGATGGGCAGTGGTAGAGGAGGTGCAATCGAGTCGAGAGGTGCATACCAACCAGTGGTATCGGGATATGTGGTCGGGATTGACTCGAGTGGATGTGATATGGAGGCCATGGTGAGGAGCTTGATGGGATGGTGATAGGAGGTAGTCTGCATCGGGTGAGGCAGGCTCGGTGGTTGGTTGGGTGGAGAGATGAGGAGGTGGAGTACTTCTAGTACTCATGGGTGTTGAGGTAGTTTGGCTTGCCTCAGGGTGTGCCAGATGAGCCGATGTTGTATCGGCATCGATGAGATGAGGGGATGCTTCCATGTGTAGAGCCATGGTGGGTACAGATGGAGGATGATGAGCAGATGGAGGTCCCTAATGTAGATGATGTCGAGGTGACTCTAGAGTATGTGGAGTGGTTTGGTGCCCAACCAGTATGGGTACCAAAGGTTGTGGGTGATGAGGTGGTAGCTATGGGGTTGGGGGTAACTCTAAAGAGGATGAGGGCTCAATGATCGATGAGTCAAAGATGGTCGAGGGGATCGGCTCAATAGACTCCAGAGATGGGGTTGGTGGATGATGAGAGGGAGGATGATGAGGGGTTGGGTGAGATATCTGAGGTGGTGAGGTTGTGGGCAGAGTTGGAGCAGCTTCACGAGGAGCACGAGGTTATGCTCGAGACTCATAGGGAGTCATTGGCTACTATAGCTTGGTTGGAGGTAGAGTGGGCGGTAGCTATGGCTAGTGATCAGGTGATGGTCACACAACTTTAGGCAGAGATGTTGGTGAAGGAGCATCGACATCAGATGGACTTACGACATCTATGGGCTAGTGAGGCATATGCACATTCCTTGGAGGATGTGTGTATGCAAAACCATATTACATTGTCGGATCCTCCTTCCTCTTCTATAGCTGAGTCATCTAGGCATACTGAGTCTAGGTAGAGTACTAGGCCGAGGGCTCCTACTAGGTCTCAAGGGTCCTCTCATGGACATTAGCTTAGTGCTTAGATGCACTATTTTGTATATGAGCCTTGGTGCTCCCTTGTAGCCTTTTTGGCATTCATTGTATATGCGATTTATATATATATATACATGGCCTTTTATATATTTGTGTTATATTTTGTGTGAATGCTTTTATGTTTTATGCAATTTGTGTTGAATGTTTTATGGATGCTTAATGTAGGCTAATCATGATGTGTATGCATAATGCCTATATGGATGATTAATGCAAGCTAAATGACATGTATATGAATGGTGTTTATGTGGATGATTAATGCCATCTAAATGATATTTGTTATGGATGATTAATGCAAGTAAATGTATAATGAATGTGAACTATATGAAAGGAATGCATAGTGTTCGAATGATATTTTTATAGTTCAGAAATTTTATTGGCCATTTTTGTTGTCCATTGTTTGGCAATCGGGGGTACCGAATTTGTTGGCATTTTTGCAACTTGAATTTTAATGAAGACATGGATGTTGATATGGAAGAAGATATGGATGTTGATATGGAAGAAGATATGGATGTTGATATGGAAGAAGATATGGATGTTGATATGAAAGACTGAAAGGTTTTCAAAGACTCAAACATACTAGTGTCATCAACCAAACTCACTAAGGTTGTCTAACTTTCTTTAGGACCAAATGTGTGTGTGAGTGAGGTTCAATTACCAAGTCTTGAGTATGACAATGACCCTATCCAATCAAGAACCAATGTGTGTGCATGTGAAGTTCATTAACCCATTATGAGTAAATTAGGCATGACCTATTATGGAGATGACCTAGAGGCTAGCCTGTCCTTATGTGCGGTCAGAGGTCTCTCTTTTTGGAGGAGAGACATGTCGCCTCGCATGAGCTTACTCCACTGCCAGTCAAGCATCTATAGCCCCGATGGAGATTCACTCCATAGTCCTATGGGATTGATATTTTAGGCCTTGGGGATGACTACCCATCCTGGTCAGGGGTGTGTAGTATGAATCCTTATGACTTTAGGGATCAAGGGTATTTGGGATCTTATTTGTTAGTTTTGTATAGAGCTTTGGGGAATCGGATTCTCAACCGAGGTGTGATGAGAATTTTGACCCTATCCTTACTACTCTATGTTTTTACATTTATGTTTGGAGTACTATTGGTAGTGGTGAAAACCACTATTTTTGGACTATGTTGCATAATGGGACAAGCGAGGGATATCTCCTTTTTGCCATGAGGTACTACCCAAGGATGGTACTAGCCCCCCTATCTCATAATGTTTTTAAGATGTGATGGAATGTGATTGGTTCAAGACTATTTCATGATCGATCGACAATGCTCAAGACTTTCTTAGTGTATCAATTGTGTTTTTGGTCCTAAAGAAAATCAGACATCCATTTGGAGGTTGCTTGCTATACTAGTAATGGTTGAGTGACTGAAAATCTAGGCTTTTGTGATTTTGGCATGCGATGTGGTTGACATATGACTTTTGTGAGGATTGCATAGTTTCTTTAAACTAGGTACCCCCAATTGTTATAACTTGACTTTTTGTTTATGACCATATCATCATTACTATGTCAGATCATTGAACATGGGATGGGATGAATGCAAATGTATATGCCTAATGCAATGGAGTATTGATATGTAAATGGAAATTGTACAATGCCATGGAATATGTGAATGAAACAATGTATGAATGCAAAAAGTGAAGATGCATGTCAAATGCTTAAATGTAAATGCAAATGGAATGTATGCAATGTGTGCATGCCTATGTGAATTATTATTATTATTTTATTTTTAATGTGAAAAGCCATGTATATATACATATAAAGTGTCACCTTTAACAATAGAATGCCTTTAAATGAAGAACATTAAGTGGTTTGGGTTCCTCTATTCCCTCTAAATCAGCAAGTCTATAAGTACCATTACCCACTTTTTGAGTGATTATGTATGGACCTAACCAATTTGCTACAAATTTGTCATGAAGGTGTGGCAAAGCATTGGTGTTTTGTTGGTTCTCTTTGAGCACCAGATCCCCTACTTGAAATTCCTGAAGATGGACTTTAGCATTGTAAGCACGCTTTAGGTGGTCTTGATAAACTCGTAAATGTTCTAATGCATTGACTCACCTTTCATCTAGGAGCGTGAGTTGGTCAAGTCGTGCTTGTCTAGTTGTATCATCATCTATGAATTCTTGCAAGGAAACTCGTAAGGAGGGAATCTCGAGCTCAAGAGGCATGATAGCTTCTACTCCATAGACCAAGGAAAATGGTGTTGCTCCTATTGGCATTCGGATGCTTGTTCGATAAGCCCAAAGTGCCAAAGGAATTTGTGTATGCCAATATTTATGATTTTCTTTGACGAGTTTCTTAAGAATGGCAATCAAGGTCTTATTGGTAGCTTTAGCTTGTCCATTTGCTTGTGGGTAATAAGGAGTCGAGAAACTATGTTGGATATTATACTTTTTGCAAAGTGCTCGAACATCCTTGTTCTTGAAAGACTTACCGTTATCCAAAATTATTTTAGAGGGAATGCCAAAGCGACAGATGATATGATGGAGTATGAAATCCACAATTCGAGGTCCTGTCGTACTGGTTAGAGGTATGGCCTCAACCCACTTTGTGAAGTATTCTATGGTGGTGATGATGAATGTATGTTGTCCCGAAGAGGAGGGTAAAATATTGCCAATTAGGTCTAGGCCCCATTGTGAAAAGGGCCAGAGACTTTGTATTGGTTGTAAAGCTTGTGATGGTACGTGAGTTAAATTGGCATGTGTTTGACATTGTTTGCAATTTTTGACATATGTGCAATAGTCGTGTTCCATTGTGGGCCAATAATAACCCATGCATAAAAGATGCTTTGCAATGGCCATTCCACTAAAATGACCACCACAAGTACCATCATGGGCTTCGTGAATGGCCCTTTGGGCCTCCTCGTGTTCGAGACAACGAAGCAGGATTCCATCATAACCATGTTTATACAACACGTCACCCAAGAGAATGAAATGGGCTACTCTTTGCTTGAAAGCATGTTTGGTAGACCGAGACATGTCCATTGGGAGTGTTCCAAATTTTAAGAAGGCTACTATTGGGCTTGACCAAGACTCACATGATTTCGTATGGATAAAGCAAATGTCTTGTCCATATTTTGGGTCAACATGCACAATGGCTACTTTAGAGATTGTTGAGATTATTAGGGGTTGTACCTCTCCTAAGTCATTCTTTGGAATCAAGGATCCAAGAGAGGCCATTGCATCTACAAATCTATTAGTCGAATGAGGTAAGTTATTGATTTCATACCATTCAAATGTTGAGAGCAATCTCATTGCTACTTCATGATAAAGTTTAATGGTAGGCTCTTTGCATTGGTATTCTCCTGTTACCTATTTCACTACAAGTTGAGAATCCCCAAATATTCGAATACGCTTAATACCCATAGCTATAGCTGATTGAAGACCTAAGATTAAGGCTTCGTACTCTACTGTGTTGTTTGTACATGAGAAGTCTAACTTGAATGATAAGGGGATAGGAATCCCCTGTGGTGTATGAAAGACAACTCCCGCACCTTGACCTTTCTCGCACTTAGATCCATCAAAGAATAATGTGATATCGACATCTTCCTCGAGAATGACATCATTGTCTACTTCAATGACTAAAAATACCGAATCATCTAGGAGCTCAATAATCAAAGGATGATCACTAGGTAGTGGAGCTTCCGCAAGTTGATCGACGATAACCTGACCTTTAATGGATTTTTGGCTAATAAATTCGAGATCAAATTCTATGAGTAGCATTATCCATTTAGCGGTACAGGTGTTGTTATAAGTGTGAGACATCATATAACACAGAGGATTTTCTCTAGCTATGACATAGGTTGTTTGACTTAGCATATAATGGCGTAGCTTCTTAGTGGCCAAGACCACTACTAGGCATAGCTTTTCTACATAAGTGTATCTTATTTCATAACTTACCAATGTTCGACTAATGTAATAGATTGCTTGCTCTCAATTTTGTTCATTTTTTTGTGCAAGCATCATCCCTAAAGCAGCCTCTGTGGCTGAGACATATAGATGAAAAGGGACCCCCGACCTAGGAGGAGTTAAGACTGGCAGAGAAGTTAGGTATCGCTTGATGTCCTCAAATGCTTTTTGACATTCTTCTATCCATACGAATGACACCCCCTTTTGTAGTAAGTGGTTAAACGGTCTACACTTATCGAAAAGTTATGCAATGAAACGTTTGATTGATTGAATTTTGCCTTGCAAGCTACGCAATTCCTTAATGTTGGTTGGGGGTGTCATTTCCATGATGGCCTTGACCTTATTTGGGTCCACTTCAATGCCTCTTTTGGAGACAATAAATCCTAAAATTTTACCAGAGGTAACACCAAAGACACACTTTTTGGGATTTAACCTCACCTTATATTCTAGAAGTCGATCAAAAATATTTTCCAAGACATCAATATGTTCTTGTCAAGTTTTAGATTTAGCCAAGAGATCATCGACATAATATTCGATGATTTTATGCATGTAATCATGAAAAATATAAGTCATGGCTCTTTGGTAAGTAGCTCCTACATTTTTGAGACCAAAGGGCATAACCCTAAAACAAAATGTTCCCCAAGGTGTTGTGAATGCGGTTTTGTGTTGGTCATCAAGATTTATTCGAATTTGGTTGTATCCTGAAAAACCATCCATGAGGGAAAGCATTTCGTGGCCTGCACAGGTGTCGACAAGAGTATCAATGTTTGGAAGAGGGAAGTCATCCTTAGGACATACTTTATTTAGATCTCGAAAGTCATTACACATGCGTATCACCCCGTTGGGCTTGCGAATGGGTACCATGTTTGACAACCACTCAAGATAGTCAATAGGAATGATAAAATGTACGTCCAATAGCTTTTGTATTTCCTCTTTGACTATGAGGGCCATGGTAGGATGCATTCTCCTAAGTTTTTGTTTGATCGGCTTGGCATCAGGATGCAAGGTGAGATTATGGACAACAAGGTCAGGGTCAAGGCCAGGCATATCCTTGTAGGACCATGCAAACACTTCTTTCTTTTTCTTGAGGAGAGCAATGAATTGCTCTTGTTCATCGGATGTTAAACTTTTGCCAAGCTTGACAACTTGGGGATTGTTGGGATCCGAACTAAGGTTCACATCGATGGTATCTTCAATGGACATGTGTGAGCCTTCCTCAAGTTGATGTGGTGTTGGGATCAGATTTATGTCATCTAAGATGTCATCCAAATTTTCCTACTTATCATTGCCTAACTCTGCCTGAAAGACCTCGAGACCTCTATTGGAAGGTGATGTGGGTGAATGTGGTGATGAAGGAGGAATATAGTTGGTTGAAGCCCTTAGCAGTTCCTCGGATAGGATGAGCTCCGAAAAGGAGGGTGGGGAGGAAATCTGGTCCAAGTCAATAAGGCTAATGTCAATTGGAATTGGCCTAGTCAGATTGTATGGATTATGGAGCGGGGTGAATAAGTCAATAGGATTCATATTGACTTAGTGGAAGGAAGGGTGGCTTGGATGGATGAATGGATGGAATGATTGGAGCTGAACCGATGTCGAATGGTGTTATCCCTATAATAGACATGGCATTAACATGAGCAATTTGTATTTTTTTTTTTTTTAAATATGTACATATGTTACATTTCTTGGCTTATGTGTGGGGCTCAAGGTGGATTTCCTGGTGGGTCCGCTTGTTCTTGTGGAAGAAGTAAATAGAATATGGGATGATGGATGGGGAACATTCGGAGGTAAAACTCTTCCTATTGGGTGATGGGGACAATGGGATGTGACTCCTCTTTAGAATCGTCAGAAGCGTTTGACATGACTTCAAATTCTTCATAACTTTCATCATCGGAATCAAAGACAGGATAGGAGAAGTTGATGGGGTCATCCTCATCTACTTCGTCAATGCAAAGTTCTTGAAGGGCTTGTTCAAGAGAAGATGTTGAGGGTAATGGGTGGATGGGGTGATCTTCATCATTGAGGCTAAGATTTTTAAAGGCTTGCTCAAGAGAAGTAGTGGAAGACAATGGGGTATAGCCTAAACCAGAATGATCATGGGCACCTCTATATGGGACCTCTAAAATATCATGCATCCCTTGCTCATGGGAACCTAGACCTTGACCTTGCCAATTGAACATGTTAAAGTAGCGAGCGGGAAAATCCTCTATGTTAGGTATATTGGCATGCCTAGGCTCTTGTGGTTCTTCGGGTGGGTTTGCCCTAGTTGAGCAATCCAACCCTCCATAAACAAATTTAATGCTATTTGGAGTTGCACTCATGTCATAAACAATGCCTATGGATAAAGAACGGTCTCGGGGACGTCCAAAATCTTTGGTTGTTGGAATGGCTAGGGGTGTGATGGTGATGTCTTGGACCACATATTCACCTATACCAGGATTGGTGATGTGGAATTTGACTTGGGCTGGCATGGTTGATGGTGGGGATTCAGATGGCTCTGGATTGGTTATGGATGGTGGTGAATTAAATATGTCACAATCCAAGAGTTCGACTTGTGAAACATCGGTCGATGGAGTGGGATTGGATGGTGGTGTGGAATTAGAATATGGAGGATGGGGTAATGATGAAATAGAAGAAGTGGTTGTAGAAGAAGGGGTAGATGTGATGTACGATGTGCTAATAGTAGACTGACTATGACCACATGTACAAGAAGAAATGGATGTTTGAGGAGGTGATGTGATGGGTAGCTCCTCTATGATGGGAGCTTTAGAAGAGGATGTAGATGGATTAGAAGAAGGTGGATTAAGAGATGATGTGGATGGATTTGATGATGGTGCCAAGAATAAATGGGTGGAAGGTAACATGGATTCATAAGGATTTGAAATGAAATTACAATACTTAAAAGGTTCGACATCCATAGGGATGCAATGGACTTGTCCATCATGAACATATTTCAAGCATTGGTGGAGAATTGAAGGAACACATTTCATTTCCCTCATCCAAGGTCTACCAAGGAGTATATTATATGCCATGGCTCCTTCCAAGATGTGAAACATGGTGTGCAATATTCTGGCCCCTACTTCTATAGGTAAAACAATAGTGCCAACTGTGGTACACAAAGCATCGTTAAATGCTTTGAGGGTGAATGATGATTTGGAAATGTGGGATGGAGGTAATTTGAGGTGGATAAGGGCAGTGGTAGTAATGATATTGATTGATGAGCCGGTATCAATAAGGACTCTTTTGAATGGATTTCTGTCTATTAGGGCCATTATGTGCAATGGAGGGTCTACTGATTCTGAATTCATTGATTTTACCTCAAAGTCATAAAAGGTAATTGATGGCTCCATGCACGTTCTAACACTCCCTACAAAGTTGTTGAAGGCATTAGAGTCTTGGGATTCTAACTCAATTGACTTGAGTATTTCCATTAAAGCTTCTCTATGCCTAGGGGATTGTTGGATAAGCTCATACACAGAAAGTTTGGCTGATGCCATTTTCAAACTAGTGGTTAACCGGCTAGTTAAAGTTACCGCTGGCCTTATTGGATGAAGGATGGGCTGATTGGATGGATTGGATAGATTTATTGGTGGAGATGGATTTGGTGATGTTTGGATGGGAGGTGGGTTCGAAGGTTGTTGAGGATTTTTTTGATTTTGCCTTTGCCCTCTAGTGACCACATGGACTGCTCCTACAAAGTTTTGGTATTGTTGGACATGATTTACTTGATTAGGAGGTGGTTGTTGATTGTTACCTCCTACATTATGTTGGACCTCCCCATGGTTAGGTAGAGGTGTCTGATATATGCCCAAATTTTGATTTTGTGGAGCTAAGGGGTTATCCACGTTAATGGCCCCTAGGTCTATGAGGTCTTGCACTATGTTTTTGAACATATGGCAGGAATTGATATCATGCCCATTTTGCCGATGGTATGGGCAAAACAAGTGCTCTCTATAATTTTTAGGCCTTTTGGTGGGATCATCGGGCCTAATGTCTGGCAAGGCTAATTTATTGGTCTCATACAACCTTCGAAATATGGATGAATATGATTCCGCTAAAGGAGTGTATTGACGTTGGGGTCGATTGAATTGGCGACGGGTAGGTTGTTCCATAGTTGGCATTGTGTTTTGTACCATTGGTGCTTGGGTTACTGATGGGACCGCATGATAGGCAATTTGTTGTTGCACTAGTTTTTGAGCCATTACGGGCTGGCTCATGACCACTTGATTGACTTGATTAGTTGTGTTAGCCGTTGAGGCTTGTGTTGATTTGGTTTGGCCGGTTTGATTATTTTGGTATTGGCCCCTATTTTGCCACTCTTTCTTCTTAGGCTTAATGACACCCTCTTGGATTTTTATCTCCTCAATGACACTAGCCTGTGCTAAAGCCTCCTCAAATGTTCTATAAGTATTGAGTTGTAGCATCCAAGAGATGGGTTTTAAGCAACTCTTGGTAAAAAGTTTGATAATTTCTTCCATTGGGAGGGAGAATGGCAACTTGGTTATGACTGCCCTCCAACGGTTTCCAAAATCATAGATAGGTTCCTCATCCCATTGTTTCAAATAATATATATCTGATAAGGACACCTTATTTCTAATATTAAGGGTGAAGCATTCCAAGAATAGATCTATCAATTGATCAAAAGTATAAATACTATGTGTAGGCAATTGATTGTACCATTCAATGGCATCTCCCCCTAATGTTTGAGGAAATGTTCAGAGCATAAGAGCATTATCATCGCTAATCCAAAAACATACATGGACAAATGAACTCACATGCTCCTTAGGATCCTCGGTTCCCCTGAACTTGTCGAATTTTGGTACCATAAAATCTGTCGGATACGGCGGTGATGGTACCGAAGGGTGGATTGGTTGATGGATCAGTTGGCTTAATGTGAGATTTTGACTCATTATTCCTAGTGAATTTTGCATCAACTGATCAATTTGCTTTTGTATTGCCTGGAATCTAAGATCTTCTGCTAGAATGTGAGGACCTTGGATTGTGTGGTGGTTGGTTGATGGGTTGGATGGTAGATGTTGGGGTGTGACCAACATGGTATTGTGAAATGAATTGGGATGGGTGTGTGGTGAATATTGATGGTTGAAGGATGGGGATGATTGATGAGGATGTTGATGGAAGAATGAGTTGTGTGGTTGGTTGGCGGCAATAGTAATTGGTATGGTTGATGTGTGGATTGATGGTGGATTAGGGATGGACACTATGGAAGGTTGGGGAACCCATGCTGGATTTTGATTGGTGAGTGGAGGTTGATTTGGAACTACTTGGGTCATAGGGTCTGTGTTAACCGGTTGTTTTCCTTTTGTTCATTGTGAAAGCAACCTATTTATGAGCCCTAATGTGTCCGTAAGTTCCTGATTTGACCATGTATCAAAGGATGGGGTTGTGGTTGGATGAGATGATGGGAAGGTGGATAAAAGGTGGATGATGATGGATGAGAAGACATGGGTATGGTGGCTAAGTGAGATGATGGAGGGGTGGATGATGATGGATGAGAGGACATGGGCATGGCGCAAGTTGCATTTGATGTGACAACTTGGTGGTTAGGGATTTGTGAGGCAACATTGACATACTCCTCATACAATGGGTTGGAATAGGTGGATGTGAGGTAAGTGTTTGGAACACTTGGGCTTTGTTGTGGTTGGCTCATGGAAGAAGGCATACCATATTCATAACCTGAATTATGATATCCTTGGGTAAGGTGGGCGGTAGCCAATTTGGGTTCTTCAAATCCCTCTTGGCTAAGGGGTTCTAAGACATAGTTGGAGGACTTGTAGATGGCCCTCACTTTGTCCATGTCTATGTGGGTGGTGGCTGTTTCCACATTGTGTGGAAGGGTTCCTACTTGAGGTAGGGATGGATATGATGATCCAGACAAAGTAGTCTGAACCATGCTGGATAGGTTGGCTACCGAAGTAGCGGGAGGATGGGAAGTGTTTTCCATTAAACCACTTTGATTTATTACTTTCTTTTGTTGTCTCGTTAGTACCATAAAGTAATTAAACCAAAGATTCAAATTTTAATCTAAATCACACAAACTAAAAAATTTTTTCAGAATTTAAAGTAAAGAAAACAATCAATCCTAGGTTTCACCGTGTGTGGCTTACCTTGTTCATTAATTATTTTCTCTCGTTAATGTGAGATTATTTTTAGAATTGTTGGCTTGTGTGTTTTGATGTAACTTAATCTTGCTTAAAGAAAACAAAGGTAAAAAGCTATGGTTGGTTGAGGCAACGAGATTCTTGTTGGTAATGACCTCCAACAAGTTTGCTCGAGGGTAGTCCTATGGTTTCTAGGGTAGATATTGGTGGATGGAAATCACTGCCACCGTCACCAAATCTCAAGCAATGGCTGGTGATGAAATCCAGCCACTACTATTAAAAATGTGAATCGTGCAAGTGTGTGTGATTAATTTTATTAGATCTCTTATTCTCTATGGTGTGCAAACAATATTAAATATTACTAACTTTACTAATCTAAATCAGAAGCCAACATAAAGATGCAAATTTCACCTAAAGAGTGCAGAGTACACCCTTAAAATCCCATGCCTACAAGTGATTAAAATCACAAGAGCAACTAGAGGGTTTGTCCACCTCTCTGCCAAAGGGGCCAGCCTAGGGCAGGATTACTTTATGCATCAAGATGTTGTTCCTATTTAGATATGCAAAATTAAAGCAATATTTAACTCTAAAATGCGAAATCTAGGATGCTTTTCTGTTTCATATGCACTCAAAAATGCAGACAATCACCTAGATCTACAACTTTAGAACAAGAAATGAATTTGGTATAATGAAATACACACAAACCCTAAATGTGACTTGCTAAGGATTCTTTCCCAGATTACTTAGTGTTAAACCCAGAAACAACGAAAAACAGCAACAAAATATAGAATACGTAAATCGCTAAATGGTAAACCAGGGTTATGGGACCTACTTGGAAGCCTTAGCTCTACTCCAAATCAATGCCAAGCATAGTAGAGCACCTATGTAGGCATAGTAGAGTACCTATGGTTGTCTGCAGATGTTATCGAATGCCTACGTAATCTCTGAAAGTGTTGCAGACTACTTCAAAAACCCTAGCGACGAAATCGATGACTTCTACGCTTCTAAAAACTCTGCAACAAATAGAAGTAAAATTAAGTTAGCAAGGTAGATCTATTAAATAATGAAACCCTTGTGGGGTCCCACCATGATCGCCATTTGTGAAGACAAGAACATGACACTTAAAATAATAAAGAAATCAAATAACCCAAGGAAACACAAGATTGCACAAATAGATAAATTTATTCAATAAACGGGGGGGGAGCTAATAAACTCCTTTTGATACAATCTATACTCAATGAGCCTTTGATACAAATATTTACAATATGCTAGGGTTCTCCAAAACCCTAGCTACAACAATGAAGTGTCTTCAAATAGTGTGTCCTCGCTTCCAACAGAATGAGTGGGCTTCAAGTATCCGTGTGTTCGGGCCACTCCAGCTTCAACAATCATTCAACAATAAATAGAATCTATAGACCTGCATGCACACAAACAAAGAAAGAGGTTAATAACACCTGTGAGGGCTCCACAGTGTGAGACCCTCAGATATCAATAAACCCTAACCAAAAATAGATCAAATGGCATGCTAAATATACAGATCATGTAACAGAATAAAACAAATAATGATATACCTTGCTTGTGATGATATTTTGTTTCATTATTGTAGTTCTGATAGTAGATGGCATGATGTAGTAGGCTCTGATTCATGCTTCAATGATAATAACAGGCTCGGACATGCACTAGGTAGGCTCTAGTGCGAGCTTCATAGGCTCTGGAGTGAGCTTGCAATATAGCAAGCACAAGCGTGCACTTGGCAAGCTCTACAGTGAGCTTCACAAGCTCGGGAGGGCACCTATGGTGAGGATAAAATCTATAGAAGCAGATCATGGGGGATGCGATGAATGCGATGGATGGGCGAAAGTGGTGATGATGACAATGGAGTAGGGTGAGGTGGAAAGGATGGATATGGGGGATGGATGGAATAGCAGAAGTCCTATTGGCTAGCTAGGGCTTTGGATTTTTAGGGCTCTATCTCTTTCTGCTTCGCTAGGGCTTCGCCAATGATCTCTTCAAGATGCAAATTCTAATATCAGGGTTCCAGGGTTTGAGCATTTGCAAATGCCCTTATTTATAATCCAACCTAGGGT
This sequence comes from Wollemia nobilis, assembly GCA_028583015.1. NCBI lineage: Eukaryota > Viridiplantae > Streptophyta > Pinopsida > Araucariales > Araucariaceae > Wollemia > Wollemia nobilis. The sequence continues at coordinate 3,062,174 of JAQPPZ010017238.1, forward strand.
TTTCTTAGGGTTTTAGCCTTACACTTTTGATCGTGTGGCTAAGATTAAATTAGATCCTAAGGTTGAGATTACTTTTTAGATGTGGCATGGATTAATGAAGATGGACGGTGGAGATTAGATTGGATCGGACGGTTGTGGTTAATTGAGTTTATAAATATATATTTTATAATAAATATATTATAATATAATATAAAATATTATATTAAATATAAAATAATATTAAAATAATCCCAATTGGGTTAGGAAATGGCGGGAAAGGGCTAAAGTGGGCCTTTTGAAGGCGGGAAAGGTGGAATTGGGCCAAATAATTGGCGGGAAAGGTGTATGGTGGACAAGTGGGTGGTGGGATGGTTAGGATGGAGGATTAGTGGCTGTAATTTGGTGTCTACAACCCCATCAAAAACACAAGCCCTACACCCAACATATCACCCAACAACGTCTTTGTCCTAGCTCTCTATTAGCGATGGGTAGGAGGTGAATTCTAGTACTAACAAATAGATGCATGAGATCCAAGATGTAGAATTAGAGAACTCCTATTTGGACGACGTTAGAAGAAATAAACCCCCAATCCATATAATGAATATGCTCCCCCTTAGTCACTCAAGCACACCCCATGGAATCCAGATAGTAGATAATACAATATGACTTAAGCAGCTAAAGAATTGAATATTCATACATTCAGTAAAGAACAAGAGGACATAGCTAGAGACCAAACAGTGCAGAATTTGTATTTATAGAGGGGAAACCTTACTTAAGAATTGTAATGGCTAAAGAGTAACCAAAAATTGTTGGTCAATAATTCGGCACCGCATGCAAGGTCGGGAAAACATATCAGTGCCAAGCAACATAGAATGACCAATACGTTGGAAGGATGGAGTGGAAAATCTTTGGAGAAGTTTTTTTCCATTGAGGGTTTATTTCTACTAACACTACCCGAATGGGAGCACTTTGATTCTGCATCCTGAATCTCATGCACCTATTCATCAGTACTGGAATTTGCCTCCTACCCACCACTGATAGAGAGCTAGGACAAATATGTCATTGGGTGATCTATTGGGTGCAGGGCTTGTATTTTTGACAAGGAATTACACCTGCATAGGTCTTGATGCGGCTATACCTATCCATGTGAGTTCTGGATTTGACTTATTTTGTTTTTTTATTTATTTCCCATTTCCCTTATTTTACAATGTAGAGTAGTTGGAATCACCCTGAAGTAACTGGCCTTCTCCAGAGATCATCCGCCCCATCCTTCCAATGCGATGACCATTCTACACTACTTTATGTTGATCCATCCACCCCACCCTGCGTGCGATACTGGATTACTGACCAAGAGTTAGCCTCTTAGAGTACTAGTTACACTGATTGATCCATCACTTGGTACCTCTACATTGGCACTCAAGGGGAGATCCTTAGGGGTATAATACTTCTATAACATCTCCTATATTTGAGGGCTACTTTGATATCATCAACTTTGGGATCAACATAGAGGGGATCATCCAGATCCTCCTTTGCAAACCTAGCCATATCAAGGTCCCCTTTGAATCTTGATGGATCCCTCCTCGCCCTCCAAAACTAGTAGTCTGCAGAGAATATTTAACTATCATTGCACTTGATCAAACCAATAAAGCTCTAGCTTACCCTTCTATATGGTGATCTATCTAACCTTCATAAGCCAAGCCAGATCCTTCGCATCCTCATCCCATCCAGGGTGTAGATGCCATGGTTGCTATACAGTATGATTATCTTGTAGCTTATCTATTACTCATCTCCCTAATGGAATAATTCCTACATATGACCTTTGTGTATGCTCAAATTCTCAAGACCACCTGTATCCTATTGGTTACCCTAGGTCAAGCAGTGGTCCTGGTAGTACATTTGGCCTCTTTATGGCTATATGCTACCAACACTACGCCTAAAGCAATATAGTACATACTAGTCCTATATATCATTTGTACATAATGTTGTACAATATCCTATACAAATAGGCTAACACATACAACCCTCATGCAAATATGATCCCTTGATTCCACATGTCTACCACTACTCCTGCTAGTATCCATGGTAGGTATTGTTGACTCATATGTCACACTAGTAATCTTACCACCACTTCATAGAGCACAATCATTAGTGCCCTAATCCTATGTCAAAATGGCATGTCATCGACATAAAACCCGCTCTTAAAAATCTCATGTGATGGGTTTCCTGTCAATATTTGTGTTATCACTTGTGGCACCTATGCCCTATAAACTATCCTCCCCCTTATGGGGATCCTCAAGATGCACCACACATACTCCAATATTATGGTTATCTCTCCCATAAATAACTATAAAGTGGATGACTTTGGATACCACCTCTCATCCAGTGCTATTAGTAGCACTTTGTTTTCCTCAACCCAGGGTATCTCAAATAGATATCATAGCCCCACTACTTCTAGTATGCATGGCTCCATTGGCATGAGCTACTGTAGTACCTCTTCTAGGGTTATCAATTGCTCCTCTCTACTCTTGAGTATATCATGCTACAATAAAAATAAAAACACAAATTTCATTAATAACATCATAAAAACATTGAATGGTCCTCCTAATTTAAAGCTTACCCCTTATTCCCTCCCTCTCTCTCTCTCTCTCTCTCTCTCTCTCTCTCTCTCTCTCTCTCTCTCTCTCTTTTCTTTGTTTTTTTCTCTCTCTTTTCTTCTTCTTCATAGAATTCATGCCTCGTATTCTATAGGGCATGAATTCATGAATGCATGTCCTATAATACATGGATTATGGATTTGATCACCTCCAGGGTCAGTCAGATCCACATTCAGGTAACATGGCAATTTTTTCCTAAAAACCCTAAAAATTAAAAATCCAATAAAAACTTGAAAATTTTGAAAGCAAGGGTTTAGTTTTGGTTGTTACCCATGCTCATTTTACTACTACACCAACATAACCCCTATAAATGGCTTCTTGGTGTGTGGGAAATGCTATTCTTTTGTTTTTATCCAAAGCTCTCTTTTTCTCTGTTTGTGTGGTGAAAATGGTTAGGGTTTTCACCCTTTTTTTCTTTTTGCTCTCTTTTTGGGTCTTTTCTTTGTCCATCCTTTTGAATCCCTTTTATCTTTCACTATTTTTTTCCTCTTTTCTTCTAAGTTCATCGTTTCAAGTTTCCTTAGGAATTTGACATTCCTTCTAAAACTTAAGGGGCATCTCTGGCTTGAGAGGCATTAATATCCCTAATGCCTCATTTTTCATGCAAAATTTTAAAAGTGTCTAAAATGACACCATTTTGTACCACCCTTTTTCTTCTAAATCAACTACCTATTTTTCTTTGCTTTTATCGCCTTTTACCCATAGGTTCCTACATCTTTCTTTTATGCATTTACTAGGCTATAAATGCATCAAAGTGGGGGTAAAATATAGACATGGAAAATTAACCCATCCAAATGAGTCATATTTCCTTAGATTCCTTTGGGAGGCTCTCAAACTTGCTAAGTTAAAATTTATACCTTCTTTCCTTGTGTTTTGCTTGGTTTTTATCAACCTTAACCAAATCCACTCCCAATAAATTATGGGGTATGAATTCAACGAATTTGGGATTTTTCTCTACAAAATTCCAAATTTTGGGCTAACTTCTTGTGGTGTCATCTTGGCCAAGGTTAAACTTTTGTTTTCCTACCTTTATAGCCCTCCAAACCCTCTATAAATATAGGGATTGGATTCCCATTTTGAAAGGACAAGTGGCAAGAAAAATGATAGGAATTTTTGACACTTTGGTTTTCAAAGTGATCTCTTGAGCAATCTTCATTCTGGTGTTCTTAATGCTTTTGTTCTACTTTAACGTGCCCTTGGTTATTTGCAAGTGGAGAAAGCCTTAATGATAAGTTTATCTTCTTGATAGAGGAGGGGCCTTCCACCTTTGCTCTTGCTTCTTCCATAGACTTACCAGGTTATTGATTTACATTCATTAGCTCCTCTAATCATTATGTTCCATGTTTTTAGTTGATTTTTGCTTCTATTTAGGTTTTTAAATCCCCTTGTGTGAATTTATGCCTTGTTTGCTATAAGGTGTGAATTCAATGAAAACTTAGTTTTCACCCATTGGGCACTCTTTTGCCCTTTTTCCTTTGTTAACCAAATCCATACCTGATAATTTACGAGGTATTAATTCAAGCTAGATAGGCTTTGGGGCAGTCATTTGTCCTAAACCCCAGGGTTTTGGATATGTCTATCTATATTGCATTATTATCATTCTATTTTAGCCTTTTGTCATTCTGATTTGTCTACATTTCATATCATATTAGCTTGGGGGCAACCAACTTGTCCCCTAAAACCCTAAGTTTTTAATTGCATATTAAATTAAGCATTGTGTTCATCCTATTTGTATTATCTTTATTATTTCAAGTTTTCGGATCATTGTGTTTGTTCCAATGGTTAAAATCATTTCATTTACAAATAGTCAGCTAAAAGGACCAAGGGAGCTTGATTGTTGTACCTCTAAGCTCAGTCACATAGTGACCTAAGCAAACCCTCAAGCACTGATCAAATTTTCTAGTATTCTTGTGAAGCTATTTTGCACATTTGAAGTTTTTTGGACATTCTAGATGTAAGTTAAATCTAGGATCAACCATAGAATCAGATAAGTGTTCTAAATAGGCTTTTAGGTTGTTTGATTTTCTGGTTTATCTTGCTTAGATAGATTTTAGAAAGGCCAAACATATGTTTTGCTCAATTTACACATTTAACCATTTCATCCTCAAACTTGGAGCAAGTCCTTAAATAATTCATTGTGAACCCTTTGATCCCCAAGCCTTTAAGTGTAGATAATATAACACACCCCTACAGTCACCTTGGCTCCCAATGAATCCAACCAATAATCATAGAAGATAGGATATTTCTCCCCCTCAACAGGTGCATATTCTCAATAAAATATTTCAGGTAAATATTCTCAATAAAATATGTGGACGAGTTTCAAACTCAAGACCTTCAAGGTAATATGTCTTAAGACCTACTCCACTATTTACCAAGCTACCAATGCACTTTGAGCTCAAGGATCTTAGCACTGAACAACAACATACAACTAATATTTCATAAAATAATATTCTAAAAGCTTCTTTCCAGGCACTACATTCCTTCTATTTAAGGTAATACGAGTGGAATTTGAACTCAAATAGTATGGAACCAAATGCCTATGCACATGCTCCCCATGTCATCAGACTAATCACCACTTTGCATTCTAAGAGGGATATCTCCTTCCCTTTTATAAAGTGACATGCTTGGAAGGGATGTGCTCTCCTCAAACCATCCACAACCTATCAAAAAGGAAAGTGACCTCCTACTAACTCAAATATGTGATATAGGGTTCCCAATATAGAAGAATAAACCTATAAAACAACCTCTAATTTCCTTAAGGCGAAGACATTTTGCAAATAGATCTCATGTCTAAACAAAGAACCTCCAATTTCCACATGTCTTCCACAATTTATTTGTAATGCATAAAATATTTATAAGAACATTTCATTTTTATGTTTTAAAAATTAAAAAATATAGATAATTTTAAGTTCTTTTTAAATAGAAAAAAAGGAAATGCCTTGAGATAAAATGATCAAAAATATCAAACTAGGACACCTTGTAATTTTTCTAAGAATTCAAAAATATTGATGGTTCATCCATATCTACTATGGTTTGCTCTACATAACATTTTTTGGGAATACAACCAATCAAGCCATTCTCTCTCACCAATTTAATTAAAAAATTGTCAAAATCTTATAACAAATTTATAAAGTGGCTTAAAGGTCTTTGTCATGCATGGAAATCCATCCATGACTCATTTATTATAAGGCTATAGAACAATATTTAACTTCTTTCCTTATCTTGAAATCATGCAAATTGTCCTCTCATCTATACCACATCAATAACATAAAAAAACAATAGATAAAATAAATTAGAATGTTTTTGAAAAATCCAATAAAAAATATGAGAGTTTTCAATAAACTCAAAAATATAATCCATTAAATAGGTCATCCATATGGTCAAGCTGAAAATGGATTGAATAACAAGAGAGGAAGAGGAACCTATTGATGAATATTTCTCCTAATACACATAAACTCTTGTAGCACAATTACAATTCAATTTCACCTAGGGATTTAGCAAACAAACCCTAAAATACTATCAATGGCACACAAAGCTTCCAAAAAAGTTGCTTCTAAAAAATACTCTACTTTTTGGGGTAAGCATAGAAGAAAAAGTGTCAAAGATAAGTAATTGAGTAATAAAGTTTAACGTCTACTTTGCTACCATGTTGGTGTTGGAAATTTTGAGTAGTTATGTTGTCATTGATGTCAAAGTTGCATGGTCATTGATGTCAAAGGTTAATGTGCTATGAAAGCAAGGCAAGGTTCTCTCCAAAGCACTTGGGACCATGGGTTCTAAGTTGATGGTCAAAAAGATTGAAGAAGAGTTGAAGGTCCAATTTTAAGACCCTGGTTCAAAAGAAAGCAATTGACCAAGGTTCAAAAAAACGATATTATAATATTTTAATATTATAATGTTTAGGATAAAAATCTTTAAAAAAAATTTAAAGATTTAAATTATTTAATATTTAAATAATTTAAAATTAAATATTTAAATTAAACCATGGCATATAAAAGTCTAAGGTTCAAATATTTAAACTCCCAAATTAAAAGGTGGGCTCTTCGAAATTAAGCGTCGACGACTTTGTGAAATATCGCACGTGACTCGAAAATCCCCTCGTCGACGTCTTCGTGTTGATGACCATTTTTCATATAAGAACGGCACTTATAAGTTTTAAAAGTGAAAAAATGATGTGCTAAGATTTGAGGTGGGAAATATATCAATGAAAATACTTTATCATGTGAGCCACCGAATCAGAGAAGTGAAACAGTTGAAGTTTTTCAAAGATAGCTATAGTGCGGATTCTGTGCGGTGAAATTTTGTCTTGGTTTCTACAAACTACAAGCTTAATTAATCCTCTCGACCCGAATGATAATGGAGTAATACTAGCTTAGATATAAAGAATATATATTTAAAAACGCTGAGAGTTATCGATTTCGAGGCATCTATCTCATTTCTTGGGGTGTGATCTTCAAGATAGGCGCCTCCGGATTGATAACTTTAAGCGTTTTTAAATATATATCCTTTATATCTAAGCTAGTTTAAATATTTTAAATGTTTTTGTTAATGTCAATATTTTTAATAAAAAAATTGTTTATGACGTAACATGTATGACCTCTTTGCCTCCACCACCTGCCATTGCAGGAACGCCTCTTGGCGTAATTACAACGACCTACGTTGGGATGATAGGCACAAAACAAACCTTACCGCCAGGTCTGAAGAGACATTAATATTACCAAAAGCTTAAAAGACATTGTTGTAGCTGGGAAATTGAATATTATCTGTCACTGTTTGAAGAGCATTGTGAGTCACTGTGAGACATCAACGCAGAGTATCAAGGATGCATTGTTGAGTCACCTGAACCTATGTGAACGCAGTAAAGGTAAAAGGTTAATGAGTAAGCACAGAGGGTAAAACACCAGTGTTCAGTCGTATGAGGATTGAGACAAAATCTGAAATAGCCAATAATCAATCTCGTTGAACGAAGGATGACATGAGCTGATTTTAATTGGATGATAGTTGTTCAGAAGGAGGACCTCCGTATGTTTACCATAGATTAAGATTACCCAATAATCGCTTGGGTTCAATAGAGTTTGATCATCCGCTAGTTCGCAGCGTGAGTGCTAGACGCCAAAAGGCTTACGTAGGTCGAAGTCGTTTTAAAATTATTGCATAGATTAAAGTTCTATTTATAGGATTAGCTAAAGTGGTCGCTGAGCATATTTTGAAGATAGATGTCGCGAGTTTCAATCTCTCCGCACTGCAAAATAATTTTAGGTATGGACAAATGTTTTTAGTCTTTAAGAGGTGAAAATATAATGCACAACATAAAGTCAGAGTTATAAGGCATTATTATCAAGTTTCGTTTTTTTATGAATTGTTCAAAAATTAAATTAGTTTTGGAGTAATAAGGTGTGAGTTGGTATAAAGTGTTGTTTGTATTCTTGATGAAAAGAAAAACTGAAAAGGTTTGATTATTATTAAAGTTTTGGTTTGTAAAATAAGAAGGAAGTTAGAAATCATGAAAAAGTTAATGGGAAGGTTTTGAGATAGATTATTGTTATTTAATCTTGGAGTGGCACAAAAGAAAGTGGTTGATTGTGAAACAGATTTTGAAGACATATCTCCATAAGAACAACCAAAAGGCATGAGCATTTTTCTCTTCATTTAAGGTGTGTTATTGAGCAAGGTTTTCTGAAATAAAAGGTGGAGTAAAAAGGGTGTTTGGTAGAACATTGTTGGAAAGTTTTGAGTTTGAGATCTATTTGTTGGAAAGTTTTGAGTTAGGGTTTGATATTTATATTAAGCATCTTTGTTGATGTTGGACATTTTGAGTCCTTAAGCTAAAAGTTGTCATTTATGTCAAAAGGACCTATGTAAGTAAGCACTATGATTTTGCTCCACAAAGAGCTTCATGAGAAGCCAAGGTTTTGATCAAAGGTTCTAGAAGGGATGCATGGCATTTGGTTCCAAAAGGAGCTTTAAGGGAAGCTTAGCAAAAGGTTTTTATGAAAATCAAGGAAGGCAAGGAAAGGTTTTATTTAAAACCAATGGATGGCAGATTTGAAATAGGTTTTTCTTAAAACCCAAGTTGGCCTTTCGTTTCATTGAAAAAGGTGCCCCGATGATAGAGAAATTTAATTTTAAAGGTTTAGTTTAAATTATAATTTATTTAAAATTTAAATTTAAATTTTAAAATTAAATAAAAGGTTTTTTCCTCCTTTCTTATTGGTGTCACAGACGTCATGAGGACAATGTTAAAAGGGCCGACGTATTTGCATTGAAGAATGTCTTATATAAATAAGCCAAATGTTTTTCATTTAATAAACCTAAGTCGTGTCGCATGATTTCGAAAACCCAAAGTATTTCTGCATTCAAATATTGTGCAACGAATTTTGTGGAGTGTGACATGGGCAATCAAGTCATGGACCATAAAATTTTATGTGCCTTGTGAGGAAAGCGCATGTAGTTTAAGGAAAAGAGTGCCCATGGCACTCACGTGGGCAGTCTTAGCTCACGTGGCTTAGCTGCCGCTTGACAACATGGTGGACAGAGGTTCAAAATGCCAAAGCCCTTCGAGGGCTTCTTTGAGGTATGCTCCGACTTCGATATTTGCGGGGGTCAATAGTTTAATTAAAATATTTGCTTGCTAAGGTTTGATTATAATTTTTTTTTGTGGGAGATATAAGGTTGAGCAAGCTTTAATATTTTAATAAGGTTTGATATTTGATTAATGTGAGATATTGCCTAAGAAAGCTTTGTGATTATTTTTTAGTGCAAAAGTGTTGAAAGGAAAGATATAAAATATTTGATTTATTTTATGGTATAAGTGGTTTGTGGAGTGACAAGGTTATGCAATGTTTTGATCTATTTTATTTTATGGTACAAGTGGTTTTAGGAGTGATAAGGAAGTTGTGCATTAATTCTTAAGAAGGTTTTCTAATTAAAAGCCTTGGTAAATATTATTGTGAAGTGGAGTAATGTTGATTATTTTGTGATATTCTAACCCTTGTGATTGTGGTTGTGATTGTGATTGTAGCAAATTTCCAAAGAGGCTTATTCATCTTCATAAAAGGTATGGGCACATTCTCCTATTGATTGATTATGGTGGTTGATTTTTAAAAATATCTTGCAAGTGAAAATGATTGATTGTGGTTTCCTTTTCGAAAGTGATTGGTTTAGTGCTTCAAGGTTTTCTGGATTGAGAGTTGTGATTAAACCTTGTTTTATAAGCATTGTTGTTGGAGCCCATTGGTTGTGCAAAGAACTTGAACTTGAGTTAGAAGAGAACATGAGTATCATTGTTATGTAAGATTTGTTTTTGAGCATTGTTGGAAATATTTTGAGTTGATTGATACATGCTTAGACTAGGGTTTGTAAGAAAGGTTTGTTCATTGAGGTGATTGGTTGAGTTGAGTTGATTGAGCCTAGTCAAGTGGATGCATGTGGTTGTTTAAGTTCCATAAAATAAACTATTCTATATTCTTTATTTGAGTTGATATTGAGATTTGAGAATAGAACATATTGAGTCTCTAACAATTTTCTTTATGATTCTATGATATTGGACAAGTTATGTGTGAGCTTGTTAAGCAGATTTGAGACAAGTATTTGAGAAGACTTGTGGACTGATTCTGAGTAAGCTTTTATGGAAGCTTGCTATACAGATTTGAGCAAGTCCTAGAGAGGACTTATTGAGTAGATTTGGACAAGTTCTGTGTGGAATTTTTGAGCAAATTTGAGCAGGTTATGTGTGGACATGTTGAGTAGATTTGAGAAGATTCTATGTGGACATGTTAAGCAGATTTGGATAAGTTTTGAGCGAGCTTGTTGAGCAAATTTGAGAAGGTTCTGAGTGAACCTATTGACAGAGCTTTGGAGGTGATAAATTACATAGGACAGAGTCTCAGTGGATAGAGATCCAGCAACCAGGACAATTGAAGACAGATCTGAGTGAGGAGTTTTCAAGTGGAGAGATATCCACCAATCAGTGCAATAGAGAGATAGGATCTTCTAGAAGATCACTAGCCAGAGCAGAAGGGGAAATATTTTTCCTATAGAAGAGATCCACGAACTTGATATTAGGGGATCAAAATCTCCTTTGGACAAAAGTCCATAAACATTGTACTTGGGAAGGATTCCCAAAATATTATTTGAGAAATATTTAGAAGAAATATTTTTTTGTGGAGGTAGCCCACATTGGGTGAACCGGGTTAAAAATGATATCTCTCATGTGTGTGATGCTTTGTGTGATGTTCATTGTTTTATTAATGTTGGTGCTACTATTTGGGGAAAATTTTTATGTTATACTGTTCACCCCCCTCTTAGTATAAGCACATGTTCTTCAGTTGAAATGAGATGAAACACATATACTAGGGTTTGTGAGTGAATTGTGTTTCATTGGCTAAATGATTGTGTGGAGTTAGTTGAGCATTGATCTAAGACATATTAATTGAGAGTAGATCAAGTTTTGTGAAACAATTTATACATTATTCTGAACTATTTTGAGAGAGACATTTTGCAAGATATAGAGATAGATTGATTAAGTTCAAATTGTGTGAGTGTGAAACATATTGAATATTTCATAGAGCTAATCATACTCTATATGTTTCTAAGATTAAATAAGATTGTGAGTAGAGATTATTTGTGTAAATAGAGTTTTCTAAAAGAGATTTAAGTTGTGTTTTGTGTGCAAGTTTTGGAATTATTTGAACAGGTTGTGTGAGCAGCTTGAGGACAGAGTTAAGCAAGCCTTTGTGAAAGCTTAAGGATAGATTTGAGTAAGTTTTTGTGAAAGCTTAAGGATAGAGTTGAGTAAGATTTTGTGAAAGCTTAAGGATAAAGTTGAGCAAGTCTTTGATAAGGCTTGAAGGTAGATTTGAGCAAGTCTTTGAGAAGGCTTGAAGGCAGATTTGAGCAAGTCTTTGAGAAGGCTTGAAGGCAAATTTGAGCAAGTCTTTGAGAAGGCTTGGAGGTAGATTTGAGCAAAGTTGATTTATTTATTTGTTTAAACTTTGTGTTAAGGCTTGGGGTAAATATAAGCCAAGTTTATTTGTGATTGAATCAAGCTTTGTGCTAAGGCTTGAGGACAAATTTGAGATAAATATTTATGAGCAGATTTATACTACACTTGGGACAGATTTTGGTGCAGATCTGAGACAAAATTGAGAGTAATATTTGGAGGTGATAGAGCATAGGACAACAATCTCCAATGGATAGATATCCATTAGCCAAGGTATTGAGGACAAAGGTCTCCTATGGATAGAGATCCACAAACTAGAGCAGTGGGGGTAGAAGTCTTCTAGAAGATCATAAGTTAGAGAAAAGGGAAAAGAGTTCTCTTGTGTATAGATATCCACGAACTAGAGTAAGGGGAAAGAGTTCTCCTATGGAGTGTGATTCATGAACCATCTAAGAAGATTGAGTTCTTCCATGGAGAGATCCACGAACGAATTAAGGAGATAGAGTTATCCTGGATCAAGTTCCACGAACCAGAGACAAGGGAAAAGAGTTCTCCTGTGGAGAGAGATCCACAAATAAGAGCATAGGTGATTGGTGTCTCCTTTGGACATAGGTACATAAACATTGTAATAGGGAATTGATTTCCAAGAGATTTTTTGAGAAAATTTAGTAGAAATATTTTCTTCATGGAGTAGCCCACATTGGGTGAACCACGTTAAATTGGTGTCTCTATTGTGTGTGATGATTTGTGCATTTCTTTGATTAATGTTGTTGATATTACCATTGATAATATTGGATAATATTGTTGGGAAAGAAAAGTAAAATTTGATATTATACTGTTCACCCCCCTCTTAGTATAAGCCTATGTTCTTCAGTTGGATTTCATAATACCTTTGAAAACAAATGGATTCAACAAATTATCAAAAAATAAGAGTATCTCATAGAAATAACATATGTAATAAGAAAGGCATTTGAAGACACCAAAACAATTTTATTAAATAAAAGAATGAAAACTCAACTAATAAACAAATGGTTTGTCTCAAAAGGTATAAATACTTACAAGTGACTTTAAGATAAGGTTGAAGAACCAACCTTCAAGTTTATTAATACAATATTACAATAAATCCACCTATACAAGGTGTATAAAGACCAAAGGGTATACAAAAAATATAATATAAAGAGTTTTTTGTGGCCACAAGTAAAGTTTAATACCACATATTCTAACAACTTATACTTGAGATCTTAATTTTTCTAAAATATTATTTATGAGTAAAATAACATAGTGATATAAGTTCTCTAATCTATACTATTCTAAAAACTTTATTTATCATACATTCCAAATAAAAAGACAGAATTTTATCCCACCTAAAACCAAAAATATTTAATAAATATCTAAATGAAATAAATAGCATGGTTAAACTTTTCTTGAACACAATAAATAACATCATATTTGTATGAAACTATTCTAATATTAAAGTTACATAACAAATGTTAAAGTAGGCAAAATAACAATTCTAATTCTAAAAAAGTTCTTGAAAGAACAAGGATAAAATAACTCATTCATATAAACATTTACAAATCAATATTATATAATATTTTATATATATATATATAATTTTATAGCAAGTTTTATAATTGTTATTTTTTTAACCATGATTTTTATCTTTATCAAACACAAACTTAAACCTTAGATTGTCATAATTCTTAAAAATAAATCCATCTTCTAAGAAATATGAAATTCAAAATAAAAGAGCATTGTATTGAACTAGACAAAAAAAATAATGATATACATTTAAAAGATTTTGAAATCTTAAATAAGAGATATAAGGTTCAAATTTTGATGGTTAAAATCATATGTTATACTTCAATAATTAAAATATGATTCAATAATTATATATTGCATAAATAACATCATCAAGGAAGATCATACCATGTAACCTCTGACCTTATAGATGTTAAAACCTATATTACCTTTACCTTTTTCTTATAAGATATGATACATTAAAAAAATAAGGATATTCAATTTTAGTTAAAACATAAAAATAAAAATAAGATCATGTGACAAATTTAGTCAATATGCTTAACCATCTAACCAACATTAACTTAAAAAGACTATTATTTAAAAAATTGAAAACCAACTAATAATAAAAGTTTTATTTATCATTTGCTTTTAACATGTATTTAAATAATTTAAGATAAGTGTTGTAATAAAATTGGAGAGGACAATCCTCCAAAAAAATCCTGTGGACTAGTAGTAAGATTAATAGACCCAGAGTTCCGTCGTAGAAATATGCCATGAAAAGTCTAAGAAAGTAATGGTAAGTGTAAAATCTAATGACCTTCATGGACTAGCGACAATGACTCAGAGCCTCACACACCGCCCCCATCAGATGGACCACTTTCATGGCCTGCACCCTCTCTACCTCTAAGGGGAGGCATCAGTTCATTAAACGCAGTCACGATCTGCGACATGGAGGGTCTCAAATCTCCTCTTGCTGCCAAGCAAAGATTGGAGATTTTAATTATGTTCTCTACTTCTTCGGAATCGACCTTTGTTCTGACATTTGGATCAACAATCTCCATCATCACAGTTGTGTCTTCGCTCAGGCGATGGGATTCAGTCCATTCGGCCAGAGTCGTCGTATCTTGTAAAGCTGTAAGGCCTGTGACAAGCTCAAGGAGAAGCACACCAAAGCTATACACATCGCTCTTTAGAGACAATATGCCCGTTCTAATGTATTGCGGGTCCATGTATCCAAAACTGCCTTTCGGAGTAGTGAAGGTACCCTCATTTTTTTTTGGACCCAACCTTGACAGCCCAAAATCAGCCAGCTTAGCGTGGCTGTCATCTATCAGCAGTACGTTTGAAGACTTGATGTCGCGGTGCACTACAGGAGGTTTTGCCTCCTCATGCAAATATTCCAAAGCCACTGCAACCTGAAACGCAATATGCACTCGAGACGCCCATGGTAGCGGATTTGCCACGCCCTTCTTTTTGTGCAGTCGGTCATACAGACTCCCTTTAGGAACAAACTCGAATACAAGAATTTGTTCTCCTTCAAATACAAGAAGACCAAATTGTTAAACTAAAGGGTAATACACAAAAGCTGTAAAAAGATCAAAACGCACAATTAAAATCAAACATCAGGATAGAAGTAAGTAAAAATCCACGAAAGCTTATAAACAGGAACTTAACTTACCCCTTTCGAAACACAACCCCATCAAGTTAACGAGATATGGATGGCTGATTCTGAGGTGGACGGATAATTCTTCTTGGAATATTTTCTGATATTTACTCCCTGTTTTTATGGCTCGCTTCACGGCTCCTGTTCGGTTCCCCTCCAGATTTGCCCTGTAGACCGTTCCAAACCCGCCTTCTCCAACTTTGTCGGTGAAATTGTTTGTGGCCTTGACTAGTTCCCGCATAGTGAAGGTGTGTATGTCCTTTAAAGAATCTGGTATGTTGTCTTCTTCATTAGGCATCTTAGATCTCTTGGAAAACCAAACAGCTAAACCCAGAAGCCCGCAAACTACTACTAAGGTAGCGACCGCTATTCCTATGATGACGCCTACGCTTTTCTTATTACTTGCATTCTTTCGCCCATCACCAAGGCTGAGCTGGTTAACCTGCTTAACCACGGTCACGTTGTCGATCACAGGAGCGCAAGTTGTGGCGTTCATGCTGTTGATGAATGTGAGATTTGTGACTTCAGTTGTTGCCCTGAAATCCAGAGATTTGAGCTCCCATCCCATGTTGGTCTGAGATTTACCTTCTGAATCGAACAAATATGTCTTGTTAGCCAAAAGACCCAACGAGTTATTTGACGGAGAAAGCTCAACTCTCACCGTTTTGTTTCGTTTCTCACAGGATCTTACCGGATATCCAGCCAAGAAAAATGAAAGTGTATAATTTTCGCGTGGTCTGGTGGGAATGAGCTGGGTGAGAGTAGCGTCCCCATGAAGAGCACATGCTCCAAGCAGCAAACTATTGGAACCCTCTTGCGGATACCACCCGTCATCTCCGCCATTAACGACAGAAACTTTTTCGCTCTGAATATTGATATCACCCACCATCCAATAACACAAGTCGGGCTCTCCCCGCTCAATGGTGAACGTTTTGTTGGGTGTAGTAGTAGTATTCCTGGGAGAGGTAACCTCGAATCCGCCATTAGAAACGAGGTTGGAACCCTTGCCGGGAGAAGGAATAGCTGCCATTTTTGCTGACAAAGGGATTCCATTTGTAGGGACGGGAATAAATGTGAAGTGCAAATGGACACCCTCCGTCTGTGCTGGGCCGAGAAACAGCTCCGTCATTGACCAGAAATCCGTCTTTAGGCTCGCCTGAAGATAGAGAGCTTTTCCGTTCTGTGACAACAGAGCACTTCTGATTTTACCGTCGCCTTCAAGAAACCATTGCTGTGTAATTTCCCCCGTACAGTTGGTCACTCGGAAATAAAATCTGAAACCGTCGTCGATGTTGCCAACGAAAGGCGTTGTGATGTTGAGATTGTCGAGACAATAAGTTGCACTGGGTCTGTTTGTTCGCCATTCGGTTATAGTGATGGCCTTGGACGAGGAATCGTAAGCCCACCACTCCTTCCGGATGTCGAATCTGAAAAAACATCTGAACAGAACGACGGGTCGGTTGAAGAGTTCGAGGTTTTCGTCCCCAATGGCGTTGAAGCAGGCGTGGGAACACAAAGGACTTATGCGCTCGGGATTAAATTGGCCTGTTGCGATCCAATTTGATCCCTTTGGTATCTCTATTGGAGGACTCTGTGCAAATATTCCGTGTGCCAAGCACAATACGGCGACCCTGAAGAGTAACAAGCTGTCCATTGGAACAACTCGGTGTTAGCTGGAATTTAACCTTAGTCTGTGCAAATTGATGAGAAACATAGAGAAGTGAGTTCTAAATGTTAATCAATGTTTAATCAGACAGCATACTCTGACTATTGACTTGACTAGTACGTTGGGTGTAAATGGGACGGAACTTTGTCAAGCCTATATTCGATTCATTTTAGGTACGGTCGTACTGGTGAAGGCATTGAAAAGTCATAAAAGGCCTGCGCGAAGCCAGGCAAGGCTTTCGTCGCTGACAGCAATGGTATATGATATTAAATTGTATAAAGATAGTTGTTATGGTTTAAACATAATAAAAATAGTTAGTAGGAGTCGTACATAAATTACTTAAAAATAAATATATTTTTTTTTGGTAAGTAGTGTTTGTATTTACAGGGGATTTTAACAAGGATCCCAAAACCTGATTACATAAGCAATGGGCCTAGGGCATCAATCCCTTGAAACTGAACACCAAAACATAAATCCTGCCACGGTAACGAGTAAGCATGAAACAATCCCTCTCAGCAGGAAACAAACAAATAAGAAAGAAAGTAGTTTTGGAGATCTCGCCCAACGGGGAGTAGCCAAAAACCACCATCGAGAATATCCCGCCCAGCAAGAAGCAAAGAAAAACCGTTACAATAAAATCCCGCCTCGCAGGAAGCAGTCAAAATCACCACAAACAGTGCCGCCTAGCAGGAAGCAACAGGGAAATCCCGCCATCCGGAAACCAGCGAGAAAGAAGGATCCCGCCTCGCGAGAAAACCGACGGATTTGGCGGATCCCGCCCTGTGGAGAAACCATCCCGCCCACCAGGAAAACATTTCGTTCAGCGAGAGCCATCCTGCAGGAAGCCGACAGCCAGCACAGAGAGGATCCAGCCCATCAGGAAGTGACTAGAGAGTTGCACCACAAGGAACCCGCCCCGGGAAAATAGAAGAGGATCCCAGCAGCAGGGACCAAGAATCCCGTCCAAGCACAGAGCCCGTCGAGGATTCACAAGAAAAAGGGGGAAGCTATCCAAACCCTAAACCGTCACCTCCACCGCACCGAGAAACGCAGGGGACCAGATCCACGCGAATAACCTACAAAAACCCCAGGGGGAAGCCTGAGGGAAAAAGGGAAAGGATCCCCAACCAAAAAGGGATCCCTGGGAAGCACCAGTCCGAAAAAACAACCAAGGAAACCCTAGACGATCGGGAGGGGCACAGATAGTGGAGAAGGATCTCCCCCTAGGAGATCATCTGCAAACAACCACTTCCCGGGAGGGATGACCTGGGTTGAGCCAGGGACTGGGCAGGAACGAGGAGCCATGGGAGGGGGAGCGGGGGAGGGACCAGAGCCCTCCCCTCTCTACTTTCTTCCCTCCCAAAAATAAATATATTTTAAATATAATATAAAATATTATAAATAATTAATTTAAATTAGTTAAAATTTAATATATAAATATAAATATTATTTTAATATTAAATATTAATTATATTAAATATATATTTTTATAATATCTTGTAAAGTTACCCTTGCAACCACTCATGTGAAAAAACCGTCGTCCGCTTGCAACCACCCGTAGACGATTGTCGTAGGTCAAGTCAAGACGGTTTAAACACGCTTTATAAACAATAAAACATTTGCCCGTCGATTCTAACATAGCAAGTGTGACCCGAAAATAGGGTGCGAGATCTTCTTGACCACACACATCGTTTTAAAAAAATTAATCTCTTCCAGGAGTCTTGGGGTCCGAGATCTTCTTGTCCACACATATCGTTTTCGAAAATATAATATGTCTTCCAGATGTCTCGACTAGAATGGGCCTTTTAAATTCTAATCTATTTCAAGAACTTGCTTGTAACCATTCCCACAGTAAATTTGTTCTGCTTTGATATGGAGGATGTTAAAAAAAATTATTCTTTTTATAAGTGGAAGCAGCTTTCCATCAAATTTAGAATAGAAGATGCTAAAGTTTTACATCAAATCAAAATTTATATGATTTGTCCTTTTTTATGGTGTTTTGAGCGGTGTTTTAAAAATATATTGAACTAGCAATTGTTTATAATACTTTTATATATAGAAGATGAATAGGCAACTACTTTTCCTTTTTAAATCATACGTCAAGTCACATTGTCTTGATCGTAGCGTCAAATCATGGTGTTACCACCATAACTCCTATCTTGTCATGGTAAAGATAACCCGAAGTGAGGGAAACACCAATGGCTCATCTCGTCTTGGTGGAGACAACCCGAAGTGAGGGAAAACTCCAATGGCTTAGGGTTGGTGCTACATTCCAAACATAGCATGTGTCGGCTATGTTTTGCAAGTGTTATAATTTCAATATATAATTGATTTGAATTTGATTAATTGGAATCATCTTGGCATTATTAAATCTATTCATCTACGTTATCGTAATTGGCCTTTAATGCGGAGACGTGCCCTCACTAAGTGGCGAACCATCTAGTTTATTCATTGCTATATTGATTTATTCGTTCATTATTATTTTCGCTGCTTGTATCTTGTGTATTTTTGGATTAGCAATTGAGTTCTGTGAATGTTAGTATTGAAGCAGTGAAGTTGGTTGCTTCCAAGTGGTATCAGAGACATACGGTTCTGGAATAATACACCAAAGAAAATATTTTTTCCCGTCCAACGAGCATCGCAGCAAAAGTTCACAATTACACTATCATTCGAAGGAAGCTAAAATCTCAGGCTGCAAACGCGTGGTTAGTCCATTATGTGTCACAGGAAGATGCAACAGTGCATGGCCATGCTGACGAAAATTCCAGGCTAACGCAACAGTCTGTTGTGCATCACAAGAAGACGCGTGTTGGTCCGAGCGATAGCCATCATCGTGCTGGATTTAGCAACAGTCATTGTTGCGGGAGATTAAACGTCAACAATCCAATCAATTCAGGCGATTCGAGCACAAATCAACTGAATTCCATGCGAAAATTCCCAACGAAATTACGCAGTCCATCCCTACACAGTTGCGAAGGTCGTAGGCCAATCAGCATCAAGAATTAAAATCGGTAAGTGTTTAACCTAAGGTACTTGCAGGATACATATCCCACATTGATGGTGTAAAGTTAGCAAAGGGGTTTATCAGTTGCTTATCACACCTATTGAGGTGTGACCTTGGTCACATGCTAGTCTCCTCGCGCTTGCCAAAACCTTGCTACTCCTTCCACATTACTTCATCCTCATTATCGAACGCGTGTCTTCTATACCGTCATCGTGTCACTTCAAACTTTGTGTCGGGTCTTTGTGTCTCCTCGCTGTCATATCGCTTCATCCATTTTGTCTGTGTCGATTGTCCTATCTGTGTCTTTTCTATTTGCAATCCTTGTTGATCCAGTGATCCTGCGTCTCGCTTCTTCTCTGGTGTTTTGAGTTGAGTGTCCTGTTTATTCATCTAGTCGTATCGTTCTCAACTCGATCCAATTGTCTGGTCAGCCGCATCCATAGTCCAACTTGCCTCGTGTTGAGTGTCGTCTGTATTCTGCCCAGCATCGCATCTCGAGTGTTAAATCGAGTGTCTTGCCTCGTGTCGAGTGTTGCCTGTAGTCCGCCCAACGTTGCGTCTCAAGTGTTAAATTAGGTGTCTTGCCTCGTATCAAGTGTCACTTGTAGTCCGCCCAACGTCGTGTCTCAAGTGTTAAATCGGGTGTCTTACCTCGTATCGAGTGTCGCATATAGTATACCCAGCGTCGTGTCTCTAGTATCAAATTAAGTGTCTCGTTCGAGTCAAGTGTTGCGTTTCACCTTGCATCATGTGTCAAATTAAGTCTTGGTCTCATTCAAATCGGGTGTCAATTGGTCTAAGCAACATCAAAATAATAAGAGCCAGCGGTGTCAAACTCAGGGTGTCAAAATCACAAGTACCTAGCAAGGGGAGACTCACCTATTCTGTGTTGTAGTTGGAGTGACAATTAAGCGGAACACAAACCAAATTTTTGGGAAATTTAACACACTTTTTACAGAAATTGAAGCTCAAAGGCTCCTAAGCAGGAGATTCTGAAATGTGCATAAACAAAAGGTGGACTAAAGGATCCAACGATCGCCTATCAAGCTTGGAGACTCCCAACAAAGAGAACTCAAAATCACAAAGAAGACCTCATCGAAGCCAAGGTACACAAAATTCTCCTTCTCCTTTTAGAATCGGTAGCTATAATCCGGGTCATCCATTGATCAACAAAATGGCATCCAATACCTCTTCAAACTCCTCACAAGAGAACCTCACTCAAGTAGAAAATGGTCGCCCCAAATTCACTGATTAATTGTTAGTCCAATTAATAGAAAGCATTAAGAATATGACTACCAGCTTCAACCAAGTAGTCCACAAACAACCCCAACCAAATCTTCCTAGTCCCAACCACTAGAGTACTGACATTCACTATGAAGACTATACACACCAAAGAGATCATAATAATCAATCCTCAAATCTCAACGACCACAAAAATAATGAGGATATGGGTAATGACGAAGTTTTTGAGCAACAAAGGGGTTCTAATAGACCTTACCAAAATTGCATCTAGCGACAAAGGAATAATGTGGAACAAGATAGGAACACTATTCACCACCAACCAAGAGGTCCTACTGGAGTCAATTATCCACGCATTGACATGCCCACATTTGAAGGTCATGATCCACGGTGGTGGATAGCCAAAATGGAAGGCATCTTAGACTTCTACCAATTTCGATAGGAGGAAAAAGTTCCTTTTATGGAAACCAAATTAGACATTGAAGCTTATCAATGGTTTACATGGTACAAATGTGAGAATGACCATCGGGCTCTCTTTTGGGATAATTTCAGAGACACCTTTCTTCATATATTTGACAAAGGTCCCATTGGGTCCTACATAGTGCGGTTGTAGTCACTCAAGCAGACAGGATCAGTAGGGGACTATATCTTGAAATTTACCAGTATGCTTCGCTATGCACAAGACTTACAACCAAACATGGTGGTAGCGACTTTTTGAAATGGGTTGAAAGCGAATATTAAAGTCGAAGTGGACCTAAAAAATCCATCCAAGCTATATGAGTGTATAAGGATGGCCAATTTGGCAGAGACGAAGGTGCAACTAGAAACATCCACACAATGTGATTCATATGGTCAACCTCAATATCACAACTCTTTTCGCAGAAATGATCAACCATCAAGATATTTTTGCTACAAATGTTGCACTCACCATCCAAAATATCAGGCATGTGTACCAAGACAGAACTTTCAAATTGAATATGTTGACAAGGAAGATGACGAAATAGAGGAGAACAACTCACCTGATAATTCTCTAGATGATGACCAAAGTGAAAACAATGTTGTTGTATATGGAGAAGATACCATGACTATTTTAGTACATGCTCTTATGGGATTATCCTCTCACCTTACAATCAAGGTAGAAGGATTCATTCAACAACGAAAGGTAACAGTATTAATTGATTCAGGAAGTACTCACAACTTTATTGATGCAAAAATTGCCAGGACATTAAATTTGCAAATCTACTCTTCTAGTAAATACAGATTTCAAGTTAGAACTGCAGGCAGGGAAACTTGTCAATGCCTAGGTAAGACATCTTCAATTTCATTACAAATGGGAAGTTATACTTGGCAGGGTCCTCTTTTTATCATGGAATTAGGGAATTCATAAGTTATTTTGGGCGTTGCATGGATGGAACAAATGGAAACCACAATTGGTTTTAATTACAAACAACACTTTGTTGAATAGAAAGAAAATGGGAAGACCATTAGCCTCCAAGGAATGCCAACACCTCCATCAAATATAGTAAGTTCACATAACATGGAAAAAATATCAAGAAAATGTGGCTACGGATTCATAGGCCAAATTAATTGCATGGAAAAAGTAGCACAAGATGTGCCAAAGTTACAAGTAGATGATCTACAAAATGATGTGGGCAACTATGAGAAGGTTCCTTCAGGAACCAAAAGGACTACCACCTAAAAGATCCCATGACCAGGCTAAACAATGTCTCAAGAAGGTGATCGGCCAGAAATTACAATATTAGTCATCATTAACGGTGTTGGATGAAGAAGGGTATATATATCTCCAGCCATAAGTGATTTTACAAACCAAAACACGCACACTGAGATCTTCTCACATCCAAAAATTTCTCATCAAATGGCAGGGCTTACCCGAAGAAGATGCTACATGGGAACTTGAAAGTATTTTCCAGACATTTCTAGCTTTGAGGACAAAGCTTTCCGAGGAGGGGAGTCATGCTACATTCCAAACATAACATGCATCGGTTATGTTTTTCAAGTGTTATAATTTCCATATATAATTGATTTAAATTTGATTAATTGGAATGATATTGGCATTATTAATTCTATTCATCTGTGTTATCGCACTTGGCATTTAATGTGGGGACGTGCCCTCCTTGAGTGGTGAACCATCTAGTTTATTCATTGTTATATTTATTTATTCGTTCATTATTATTTTAGCTACTTGTATCTTGTGTATTTCTGGATTAGCAATTGAGTTCTATGAATGTTAGTATTGAAGCAGTGAAGTTGGTTACTTCCACTTGGTATTGTCTTCATTAAGCTATTACACACCGGACTCAAGTCAAACTACTACCTTAACCCTAGATTGAGCATGCCCCCGAGGTTTGAACCTAGGTCTCCTTCTAGGAAGTGCTCAACTTCTTACCAATCCACCTAAGCCCTTGTGGACACAATTGTTCATAACACTTATTCAAGGATAAACTTTTAAACTCTAATAAAATATAATCTAATTTGTCCCGGGAGACAGCGCAATAGTTCTGAATGTGAGGGAGTGGAGGTGTGTATGGTTGTGTATTTGGCTCCTATTAAAAAGCTCAGCTCTTATTCTTATTAAAGGTTATGGTTGGGATGAGGATACCCAAGGGATACCCAATCCTAAACAACGATAGTAGAAGTTTCTCACACTAATCTTTAAAAAAAATCTAATTTAATTATTTTAAAAATAAGTTAATTATTTGAAAACTAAATAAAGTTTTATATTTATATTTATTTTTAATTATCAATAATTATTATAATTTCATATAAATTAAAACAAATTGAATGAACCTTATGTGAAGACTTTATTTTTAAACAAGAGTTTTAAGGTTTGGATCTAGGGGTAGTGTACTATGCCATGCTTCAATAATAAAGTTCAGTTGGACAAACATCCCACCATCCATATGGTCTATGCTTTTGACCAAACAAAAAATTTAATTTTAATATAAAAGTATTATTAATTTATATTTTATTTTAATTAATAATTAGTAGGTTCGAGGTGTATTAATTGGTGCGGCCAAACTTTGTAATGGGAATGAACATCCAAGGTTCAAATCTATTAGGATCCTCCATCCTAAAATTATTAGTTAGTATTATTAATAATTTAATTATTATATTATTAACCCATAAAGTGAACCATCACATCTCTTCATACGTGAACCATCACGTCTCTTCATAACGTGAACCATCACGTCTCTTCACCAACATAGCTTTAGGGTAGATATATATATTAGGTTGGCCATTCACACAAATCATCCAAGAAGAAGAATAAGAAGCATAGATTCTAAGGAGGGAGCCCCCTATAGCGACAAAGCGATTACAAGGGAGCCCCCTTTAAGTGGCATGTGATTACATTTTATATTAAATTATTTATCAAATTTACACAAGAACATCAGGGTTCTTGCATTTGGTATCATATCCATTTGGGACCTAGTCATGTGGGAATTGCTCAAAGATCTTCGTCAAATCACTTTCGTGTGTGAGTATCAAACTCGTTTTGAGGATATCACCAAACACAACATAGGTTTGGATGAGTCAATTCTCATCAATAGCTTCATTAGTGGATTGAAAGAGGAAATTAGAATGGAGGTGACAAGTTTTGAAGAACACAAGCTTATACTGAGAGGGGGGTGAATAGTATAAAACCACTGTTTACTTTCTTTCCAAACCAATATCAATTAGTGTCCTTAATAACAATAACCAAATATAGCAGTGTGCATTAATAACTCAGATAGCAGTAGTAAGCAAGAGCACAAGTCACCACACATAATTGAGACACAAGATTTAACGTGGTTCCCCCAATGTGAGGTACTCCATGGAGAAAATATTTTACTAAAACTTTCTCAATCAATATCTTTGGGAATCACTCCCAATTACAATGTTTATGGATCTCTTCCACAGGAGAACTCTTTTCCCTTTTGCTCTGGCTATGTGATCTTCTAGAAGACTCTGTCTCTCTACTCGACTAACTGGTGGACTCCTCACTCAAATCTGTCTGCAACTGTGTTGGTTACTGGATCTTTATCCACTGAGACTATGTCCTCTATACTCTGTCACCTCCAAAGCTCTGTCAATAGGCTCACTAAGAACCTGCTCAATAGGCTCACACAAAACCTGCTTAACAAGCTCACCAAGAACTTGCCCAAATATGCTCTAGTACACTCACCAAGAACTTGCCCAAATATGCTCTAGCAAGCTCACCAAGAACTTACCCAAATCTGCTCTAGCAAGATCACCAAGAACTTGCCCAAATTTGCTCTAGCAAGCTCACCAAGAACTTGCCCAAATCTGCTCTACAAATATTTCCACAAAGCTATCCACAAAGCTATCCCAAAACTGTCCTCAAATCTATCCCAAAGGCCTTCTCAAAGGCTCAATCAATCATGCTCAAGTAGTACTCAAAATGAACTCAACAATGAATGGCAATATCAACTCAAATTAACTTCATAGAAGAGAATTGTTAGAGACTCAATATGTTCTAATCTCACTGTCAACCCAAATCAATCTCAACTCAACTCATAGAAACATAAAGAGAATTGTTAGAGACTCCATATGTTCTAAACTCACTCTCAACCCAAATCAATCTCAACTCAACTCAAATCAATTCATAGAAGCATAAAGAGAATTGTTAGAGACTCAATATGTTCTAATCTCACTCTCAACTCAAATCAACCTCAACTCAATTCAAGTCAACCTCAACTCAACTCAAGTCTTATAGAACCATAAAGAGAATTGTTAGAGACTCAATATGTTCTAACCTTAATATCAAGTCAACATAGAATGATGGAATAGTTTATTTCATAGAACTTGAACAATCACTTCACACATCACTTGACTAGGCTCAATCAACTCAACTCAACCAATCATCACAAGGGATAACTCTTTCTCACACAACCCTAGTCCAAGTATGTATCAACCAACTCAAATGTTTCCAATAATGCTCAACCACAAATCTCACATAAAAATTATACTCATGTTCTTTTCTAACTCAAGTTCTTTCACAACCAATGGGTTTCAATAACAATGCTTATAAAACAAGGTTTAACCTCAACTCCCAAACTAGAAAACCTTGAAGCATTAAACCAATCACTTTCGAAAAGGAAAACACAATCAATCCATTTCTCTCCAATGATATTTCAAAAATTAACCACCATAAATAGTCAATAGGAGAATGTGGCCATACCTTTTATGAATATGAAAAAACCTCTTTGTAAATCTGCCACAATCACAATATTCTTTGGCCAATCTTCACAAGGGTTAGTAGATCATAAAATAATCAACATTACTCCACTTTTCAATAATCATCACCAAGGCCTTTAATTGCACAACTTCCTTATCTCTCCTAAAACCACTTGTACCATAAAATAAAACAAATCAAAACATTGCATAACCTTTTCACTCTCAAAACCACTTATACCATAAAGTAAAATAAATCACAATATTGCATACCTTGTCACCTCATGAAAAAATTAATCCTCTTGAAAAAGAACAAGGAAAACTTCACTTTTGGAACCCCTTTGAAAGATTATAAATATCTCTTTACACACACCTGATTTCTCCTTCTAAATAAGTTACTCAAATATCCCTCGAAATAAGCTTTTCGACGATATATAATATTCCCACTTTTCGAAATAAATTGAAACCTTTAAATATATATATATATATATATATATATATATATATGCCAACCTCCATTAATTGCACATAGGTCGGCCCTCCATTAATTAAGAATTAAACTTTAAAATTTAATATCTTCATCACCGGAGGTCCTTTTTCGATGAAACAAAATTCCACCTTGGCTTTTAAGAAAAGCCCTTTCCACATAAGCCCACCATGGTTTTAAATAAAACCTTTTATTTTTTCTGCCTTGGTTTTCATAAAAACCCTGTAAATAGCCATGCTTTCCAAAATATCATAAATGCTTATTTATGAAATATTTTGACCACCAAAACCAAATGTGATCCATGTGACATCAATGAAAACATAAAATGCCTCAAATTACCTCAAATGTCCAAAAATATCCCCCTTTGTCATTACTCTCTTTGGAGGCTACTCCCCTTAACTCAATACTCTCTTTGGAGGCTGCTACCCCTAACACAATGCTCTCTTTGGAGGCTCCTCCCCCTAACTCAATGCTCTCCCCCTTACTCAAATCTCTCCCCCTTTGACATCAATGGAAAAAGAGACACCTATGGGGCTAAAATATATAACTCTTAAGCTTAGCCCCCCTCACCCCCTTTTTCTTTTGAGGTGATTAATTTTGGGGTGGGAGTACTTTTACTCCCATATCACTTTGTTTCTTTCCTCTATCAACTTCCTTCCATGTTTTTATGATATCCTTCTCTTGATGAATTACTTGATCTTCTTGTCTAGAACCTGTTTGAATTTATTGCCTTGAACCTATTTGGAATTGAGTCTTACACCATCTTGCAATATGCCCAAAGTTATTGAAATTAAAACACTTGATATTGTAGCCTTTGGTTTGTGCCCATGTCTTCAAATTATTCTTAAAATAATTTCCATATTCATTCCTTTCCTGAACCTTGTATTGTGAAGCTTTGTTTTCATGACCATTATAACCATGAATTTTGAATTTTGTAGCTCTAAAACCAAAACCATGTTGCTCATTTCCTTTGCACTAAAAAGCTCTATGGCCAATCTTGTTGCATGAGAAGCAATGTCCCTAAAAACCATACCTTCTTCCCTTGAAGTTTCTTCTAGCAAAATCAAACTTCTTTGATCCATGGATCCTTTCTTGACCATTATCCTTATGATCATATTCAACTTGTGCATTGCATTATTGAACCTTCTTTGTAGCATATAAAACCTCTTCCTTGCCTTTCTCTTCAAGAATTTCTTTTCCTTTTGAACTTGATTCACCTATCTCAAAACAAGAACCAAATTGAATAATTGGAGCCATAGGAACTTTGGAACTTTCCTCACAAATCTTAGGTGCTTCCTTGCTTTCATATTTTAGAACTTCATTTCCTTTTGAGCATGATTCCCCACACCTAAAATATGGAACCTTTGGTGCTTTGGAATATTCCTCTTCTTTCTCTTCATTTGTGTCAAGTAGCAACTTGGCATCCATCTCTATAGCCTCTGAAATACACGTTTCATTCTTAGTACAAATATCTTGACCTTTTGAGTCATGTGATGGATCAAACTTCTCATGTAGGGAACATCTCAATTCTTTTAGATTCTCCTTAACCTCTTGTAGTTGCTCATAACATTGAAGTCTTCCTTTAGATCAACTAAGACATTATCCTCTTGTTTAACTTCTTCTATTTGGAGTGAATGCTCTTCTTCCACTTATCTTATTTGATAGAAAAACCTTTCTTCATATTCATTGTCACTAAGATTATTACTTCTATAGCAAACAAACTCTCAAGATTTCTTTGACCATGCCTGTTTCCTTGATGTGTTATCTCATCTTCACTATCACTAAAACCATTGTAATATCCTAATTTGTGATCTCTTTGAACACACACAAAACATTTTTCTCTTTCACCTTCTATTCCTAGGAATAAATACTCTTCATTTTCATCATCTTAATTGTCTCTATCACTATGATCTTAGCTATCATTTGCTTCTACAATATAGTAAGATTTCTTTGTGTTACGAAAAATTTTCTTCTTCTCATACCTATTTTGCTTGAATTTGTCATGCTTATGCTTTCCATATTCTTTTCTTATATGACCTTGTGTTTCATCATCACTAATTTATTCATGTGGACACTTGTATGCATAGTGACCAAGATCACCACACTTGTAGCACCTGAGTTTCCTTATATATCTAAAATTCCTTGAGTCCTTATTCATTTTGACGAAGTTAGCTTCCTCATAATTTTCTAAAACTCTATCTGTTTCTAAAACTTTCCCTTTCTCTTTTTCTAAAGCCTTGAATGCAATCTCTTTTATTGGAGCTTGATGCTTACTTACCCTCATCTCATAAGCTGTGAGAGTACCTTGCAATTCTTCCATTGTTAACTTGTTGATACTCATTGTTTCTTCTATTGGTGAAACCTTTGCATCATATTTCATTGGAAGTGATATCAAAACCTTTTGAGTAACTTATAATTCTTTAATATCAAAACCTAGGCCTCTCATAGTGTTAGTAATCTCATCAACTTGAAGTAAGAATTTTGCAATATCTTCAAAATCTTCCATTTTCAATTCCTCAAATATTTTTCTATGAGTTTGTAGTTTTTCCAACTTTACCTTGGAATCTCATTCATAAGTATTCCTCAACTTGGTCCACATCTCATTAGTTGAAGTACATACCATGACCTTTGTAAAATCTATCTCATGTAGCCCACTCAAAATACAATTCATTGCTCTTGCATTGATATCAACCAATTTCATGGTAGTCTTATCTCCATTGTGATCACCTTCAACCTTATACTCTTTTTCAACCATCTGCCATACCTCATATTCTTGTGATATCAAGTAGTTTTTCATTCTCATGATCTAGAAAGCATAATTGTTACCATCAAACAATGGAGCCTTATTTGAAGATAATCCTTTCTGTGAAGCGATATGTGTTCTTTGTAGAATCTTCCCTCAAGTTAGCCTTTTCGAAGGAACTCGCTCTGATATAAATTGAAGAACACAAGCTTATACTGAGAGGGGTGGTGAACAATATAAGACCACTTTTTACTTTCTTTCCAAACCAATATTAATTAATGTCCTTAATTGTAATAACCAAATATAGTAGTGTGCATTAATAACTCATATAGCAATAGTAAGCAAGAGCACAAGTCACCACACATAATTGAGACATAATATTTAACATGGTTCCCCCAATGTGAGGTACTCCACGGAGAAAATATTTTACTAAAAATTTCTCAATCAATCTCTTTGGGAATCACTCCCAATTATAATGTTTATGGATATCTATCCAAAGGAGATGTCGATCCCCTAATATCAAGTTCATGGATATCTTCCACAGGAGAAATATTTCCCATTCTACTATGGGTATGTGATCTTCTAGAAGATTCTATCTCTTTGTTGAACTGACTGGTGGACCTCTCTCCACTTGAAGACTCCTCAGATCTGGCTTCAACTATGCTGGCTGTTGCATCTCTATCCATTGATACTTTGTCCTCTGTACTCTATCACCTCCAAAGATCTATCAATAGGCTCACTAAGAACCTGCTCAATAGGCTCACACAGAACTTTCTTAACAAGCTCACACAGAACATGTCAAATATGTGCTAGCAAGCTCACCAAGAACTTTCCCAAATTTGCTCTAGCAAGCTCACCAAGAACTTGCCCAAATCTGCTCTAGCAAGCTCACCAAGAACTTGCCCAAATCTGCTCTAGCAAGCTCACCAAGAACTTACCCAAATATGCTCTAGCAAGCTCACCAAGAACTTGCCCAAATCTACTCCAACAAGCTCACCAAGAACTTGCCAAATCTGCTCTACAAATATTTCCACAAATATGTCCACAAAGTTGTCCCAAAACTATCCTCAAATCTTTCCCAAAGGCCTTCTCAAAGGCTCAATCAATCATGTTCAAGTAGTACTCAAAATGAACTCAATAATGAATCACAATCTAAACTCAAATTAACTTCATAGAAGCATAAAGAGAATTTTTAGAGACTCAATATGTTCTAATCTCACTCTCAACCCAAATCAATCTCAACTAAACTAATAGAAGCATAAAGAGAATTTTTAGAGACTCAATATGTTCTAAAATCACTCTCAACCCAAATCAATCTCAACTCAACTCAAATAAATTCATAGAAGCATAAATAGAATTGTTAGAGACTCAATATGTTCTAATATCACTCTCAACTCAAATCAACCTCAACTCAATTCAAGTCAATATCAACTCAACTCAAGTCTTATAGAACCATAAAGAGAATTTTTAGAGACTCAATATATTCTAACCTTAATATCAAATCAACATAGAATGATGGAATAGTTTAATTCATAGAACTTGAATAATCACTTCACACATCACTTGACTAGGCTCAATCAACTCAACTCAACCAATCATCACAAGGGATAACTCTTTCTCACACAACCCTAGTCCAAGTATGTATCAACCAACTCAAATTTTTCCAACAATGCTCAACCAAAAATCTCACATAACAATGATACCCATGTTCTTTTCTAACTCAATTTATTTACAACCAATGGGCTTCAATAACAATACTTATAAAACAAGGTTTAACCTCAACTCTCAAACTAGAAAACCTTGAAGCATTAAACCAATAACTTTCGAAAAGGAAACCACAAGCAATCATTTTCTCTCCAATGATATTTCAGAAATAAACCACCATAAAAAATCCATAGGAGAATGTAACCATACCTTTTATGAAGATGAAAAAACCTCTTTCTAAATCTGCCACAATCACAAAATTATTTTGCCAATCTTCACAAGGGTTAGTAGATCATAAAATAATCAACATTACTCCACTTTTCAATAATCATCACCAAGGCCTTTAATTGCACAACTTCCTTATCTCTCCTAAAACCACTTGTACCATAAAATAAAATAAATCAAAACATTGCATAACCTTTTCAATCCCAAAACCACTTATACCATAAAATAAAATAAATCACAATATTGCATACCTTGTCACCTCATGAAAGAATTAATCCTCTTGAAAAAGAACAAGGCAAACTTCACTTTTGGAACCCCTTTCCAAGATCAAAAATATCTCTTTACAAACATATTATTTATCCTTCTAAATAAGATAGACAAATAGCCCTCAAAATAAGCTTTCCGACGATATATAATATGCCCACTTTCCGAAATAAATTGAAACCTTTACATATATATATATGCCAACCTCCATTAATTGCACATAGGTCGGCCCTCCATTAATTTAAACTTAAACTTTAAACTTTAATATCTTCATCACCGGAGGTCCTTTTTCGATGAAACAAAATTCCACCTTGCTTTTAAGAAAAACACTTTCCACATAAGCCCACCATGGTTTTAAATAAAACCTTTTATTTTGTCTGCATTGGTTTTCATAAAACCCTGTAAATAGCCATGCTTTCCAAAATATCATAAATGCTTATTTATGATATATTTTGGCCACCAAAACCAAATGTGATCCATGTGACATCAATGAAAATATAAAATACCTCAAGTTACCTTAAATATCCAATAATTTCCCCTTTGTCATTGATGGTAACATCTCTAATGCAAACACCACAATCAATGCAAAAACCATCTCTGAGAATCAAAGCTGCTCCCCTTAACTCAATACACTCTATGTAGGCTGCTACCCCTAACTCAATACTCTCTTTGGATGTTGCTCCCCCTAACGCAATTCTCTCTTTGGATGTCACTCCCCCTAAATCAATGCTCTCCCCCTTGCTCAAATCTCTCCCCCTTTAACATCAATGGCAAAAGGGACACCTATGGGGCTAAAATATATAACTCTTAATCTTAGCCCCCCTCACCCCCTTTTTATTTTGAGGTGATTAATTTTGGGGTGGGAGTACTTTTACTCCCATATCACTTTGTTTCTTTCCTCTATCAACTTCCTTCCATATTTTTCTGATATCCTTCTCTTGATGAATTACTTGATCTTCTTGTCTAGAACCTGTTTGAATTTATTGCCTTGAACCTATTTGGAATTTAGTCCTACACCATATTGTAATATTCCCAAAGTTATTGCAATAAAAACACTTGATATTGTAGCCTTTGGCTGGTGCCCATGTCCTAAAATTATTCTTATGCCCATGTCCTAAAATTATTCTTAAAATAATTTCCATATCCATTCCTTTCCTTAACCTTGTATTGTGAAGCTCTATTTTCATGTCCATTATAACAATGACTTTTGAATTGTGTAGCTCTAAAACCAAAACCATGTTTATCATTTCATTTGCATTGAAAAAATCTATGACCAATCTTGTTGCATGAGAAGCAATGTCCCTGAAAACCATACCTTCTTCCCTTGAATTTTCTTCTAGCAAAATCAAACTTCTTTGATCCATGGATCCTTTCTTGACCATTATCCTTATGATCATATTCAACTTGTGCATTGCATTCTTGAACCTTCTTTGTAGCATCTAAAACCTCTTCCTTGCCTTTCTCTTCAAGAATTTCTTTTCCTTTTTAACTTGATTCAACTATCTCAAAACAAGAACCAAACTAAATATTTGGAGCCATAGGAACTTTGGAACTTTCCTCACAAATATTAGGTGCTTCCTTGCTTTCATATTTTAGAACTTCATTTCCTTTTGAATGTGATTCCCCAAACCTAAAATATGGGACCTTTGGTGCTTTGGAATCTTCCTCTTCTTTCTCTTCATTTGTGTCAAGTAGCAAATTGGCATCCATATCTATAGCCTCTAAAATACATGTTTCCTTCTTAGTACAAATATATTGACCTTTTGAGTCATGTGATGGATCAAAATTCTCACGTAGGGAACATCTCAATTCTTTTAGATTCTCATTAACCTCTTGTAGTTGATCATGGATAACATTGAAGTCTTCCTTTAGATAAACTAAGACTTTATCTTCTTGTTTAACTTATTTTGTTTGGAGTGAATGTTCTTCTTATACTTCTCTTATTCCATAGAAAAACCCTTCTTCATATTCATTGTCACTAAGATCATTATAATAGTTTATAGCAAACAAACTCTCAAGATTTCTTTGACCATGCCTACTTCCTTGATGTGTCATATCATCTTCACTATCACTGAAATCATTGCAATATCCTAATTTGTGATCTCTTTGACCACACACAAAATATTGTTCTCTTTCACCTTCTCTTCCTAGAAAATAAATGCTCTTCCTTTTCATCATATGAATTGTATCTATCACTATGATATGAGCTATCACTTGTTTCTACAATGTAGTAAGATTTCTTTGCCTTACAAAAAAATTTCTTCTCATACCTGTTTTGCTTGAATCTGTCATCTTTGTCATGCTTATGCTTTCCATATTATTTTCTTCTGTGACCCTGTTTTTCATCATCACTGATTTCTTCATGTGGACACTTGTATGCATAGTGACCAAGATCACCACACTTGTAGCACCTGACTTTCCTTATATCTCTGAAATTCCTTGAGTCCTTATTCTTTTTGATGAAGTTAGCTTCCTCATAATTTTCTAAAACTCTATCTGTTTCTGAAACTTTTCCTTTCTATTTTTTTGAAGCCTTGAATGCAATCTCTTTTATTGGAGCTTGATGCTTACTTACCCTCATCTCATAAGCTGTGAGAGTACCTTACAATTCTTCCATTATTAATTTATTGATACTCATTGTTTCTTCTATTGTTGAAACCTTTACATCATATTTCATGGGAAGTTATCTCAAAACCTTTTGAGTAACTTCTGATTCTTTCATCTAAAACCCTATTCCTTTCATAGTGTTAGTAATCTCATCAAATCAAAGTAAGAACTTTGCGATATCTTTAGAATCTTCCATTTTCAATTCCTCAAATATTTTTCTATGAGTTTGTAGTTTTTCCAACTTTACCTTGGAATCTCTTTCATAAGTATTTCTCAACTTGGTCCACATCTCATTAGCTGAAGTACATACCATGACCTTTGCAAAATCTGTCTCACATAGCCCACTCAAAATACAATTCATTGCTCTTGCATTGAGCTCAACCAATTTCTTGGTAGTCTTATCTTCCTCAGGATCATCTTCAACCTTATACTCTTTTTCAACCCTCTGACATACCTCATATCCTTGTGATATCAAGTAGTTCTTCATTCTCATGCTTTAAAAAGCATAATTGTTACCATCAAACAATGGAGCCTTATTTGAAGATAATCCTTTCTGTGAAGCCATATGTGTTATTTGTAGAATTTGCCCTTAAGCTATTAGCCTTTTCGAAGGAACCCACTCTGATACCAATTGAATAACACAAGCTTATACTAAGATGGGGGTGAACAGTATAAGACCATTTTTTACTTTCTTTCCAAACCAATATCAATTAATATACTTAATTGCAATAACAAAATATAGTAATGTGTATTAATAACTCAAATAGCAGTAGTAAGCAAGAGCACAAGTCACCACACACAATTGAGACACAATATTTAACATGGTTCTCCCAATGTAAGGTACTACATAGACAAAATATTTTACTAAAATTTTCTCAATCAATATATTTGGGAATCACTCCAAATTACAATGTGTATGGATCAATGTCCAAAGGATATGTTGATCCCCTAATCTCAAGTTTGTGGATGTCTTCCATAGGAGAACTCTTTCCCCTTCTGCTTTGGTTATGTGATCTTCTAGAAGACCTTGTATCTTTACTGCACTTACTGGTGGACCTCTCTCCACTTGAAGACTCCTCTGTCAGATCCGTCTTCAATTGTGCTGGCTGTTGGATCTCTATCCATTGATACTCTTTCCTTTGTACTCTATCACCTCCAAAGATCTATCAATAGGCTCACTAAGATCCTACTCAATAGGCTCACATAGAACTTGCTTAACAAGCTCACACAGAACTTGTCAAATTTATGCTAGACAGATCACCAAGAACTTGCCCAAATCTGCTCTAGCAAGCTCACCAAGAACTTGCCCAAATCTACTCTAGCAAGCTCACCAAGAACTTGCCCAAATCTGTTCTAGCAAGCTCACCAAGAACTTGTCCAAATCTTATCTAGCAAGCTCACCAAGAACTTTCCCAAATTTGCTCTAACAAGCTCACCAAGAACTTGCCCAAATCTGCTCTACAAATATTTCCACAAAGCTGTCCACAAAGCTGTCCCAAAATTGTCCTCAAATATGTCCCAAAGGCCTTCTCAAAGGCTCAATAAATCATGCTCAAGTAGTACTCAAAATGAACTCAACAATAAATGGCAATCTCAACTCAAATTAACTTCATAGAAGCATAAAGAGAATTTTTAGACTCAATATGTTCTAATCTCACTCTCAACCCAAATAAATCTCAAATGAACTCATAGAAGCATAAAGAGAATTGTTAGAGACTCAATATGTTCTAAACTCACTCTCAAACTAAATCAATCTCAACTCAACTGAAATCAACTCATAGAAGCATAAAGAGAATTGTTAGAGACTCAATATGTTATAATCTCATTATCAACTCAAATCAACCTCAACTCAATTCAAGTCAACCTTAACTCAACTCAAGTCATATAGAACCATAAAGAGAATTGTTAGAGACTTAATATGTTCTAACCTTAATCTCAAATTAACATAGAATTATGGAATATTTTATTTCATAGAACTTGAACAATCACTTCACACATCACTTGACTAGGCTCAATCAACTCAACTCAACCAATCATCACAAGGGACAACTCTTTCTCACACAACCCTAGTCTAAGTATGTATCAACCAACTCAAATGTTTCCAACAATGCTCAACCACAAATTTAGTCAAATAAGTTAGTCAAATAGCCCTCAAAATAAGCTTTATGACAAGATATAATATGCCCACCTTCCGAAATAAATTGAAACCTTTACATATATAAATATATGTATGCCAACCTCCATTAATTGCACATAGATTGGCCCTCCATTAATTTAGACTTAAACTTTAAACTTTAATATCTTCATCACCGAAGGTCATTTTTCGATGAAACAAAATTCCACCTTGGTTTTTAAGAAAAGCCCTTTCCACATAATCCCACCATGGTTTTAAATAAAAACTTTTATTTTGTCTGCCTTGGTTTTCATAAAAAACCTGTAATAGCCATGCTTTCCAAAATATCATAAATGTTTATTTATGAAATATTTTGGCCACCAAAACCAAATATGATCCATGTGACATCAATGACAACATAAAATGCCTCAAGTTACCTTAAATATCCAACAATCTCCCCTTTTGTCATTGATGGCAACATCTCTAATGCAAACACCACAATCAATGCAAAAATCATCTCTAAGAATCAAAGTTGCTCCCCCTAACTCAATACTCTCTATGGAGGCTACTCCCCCTAACTCAATACTCTCTTTGGAGGCTGCTCCCCCTAACTCAATGCTCTCTTTGGATGTTGCTCCCCCTAACTCAATGCTCTCCCCCTTACTCAAATCTCTCCCCCTTTGACATCAATGGCAAAATGGACACCTATGGGGCTAAAATATATAACTCTTAAGCTTAGCCCCCCTCATCCCCTTTTTATTTTGAGGTGATTAATTTTTGGGAGGGAGTACTTTTACTCCCATCTCACTTTGCTTCTTTCCTCTATCAACTTCCTTCAATTTTTTTCTGATATCCTTCTCTTGATGAATTACTTGATCTTCTTGTCTAGAACCTATTTGAATTTCTTGCCTTGAACCTATTTGGAATTGAGTCCTACACCATCTTGCAATATGCCCAAAGTTATTGCAATTAAAACACTTGATATTTTCGCCTTTTGTTGGTGCCCGTGTCCTAAAATTATTCTTAAAATAATTTTCATATCCATTCCTTTCCTTAAACCTGTATTGTGAAGCTCTATTTTCATGACCATTATAAACATGACTTTTGAATTGTGTAGCTCTAAAACCAAAACCATGTTGCTCATTTCCTTTGCATTGAAAAGCTCTATGACCAATCCTGTTGCATGAGAAGCAATGTCCTTGAAAACCATACCTTGTTCCCTTGAAGTTTCTTCTAGCAAAATCAAACTTCTTTGATCCATGGATCCTTTCTTGACCATTATCCTTATGATCATCTTCAACTTGTGCATTGCATTCTTGAACCTTCTTTGTAGCATCTAAAACCTCTTCCTTGCCTTTCTCTTCAATATTTTCTTTTCCTTTTGAATTTGATTCACCTATCTCTAAACAAGAACCAAACTGAATATTTGGAGCCATAGGAACTTTGGAAATTTCCTCACAAATCTTAGTTTCTTCCTTGCTTTCATATTTTAGAACTTTGTTTCCTTTTGAGTGTGATTTCGCAAACCTAAAATATAGGACCTTTGGTGCTTTGGAATCTTCCTCTTCTTTCTCTTCATTTGTGTCAAGTAGCAACTTGGCATCGATCTCTATAGCCTCTGAAATACATGTTTCCTTATTAGTACAAATATCTTGACCTTTTGAGTCATGTGATGGATCAAACTTCTCATGTAGGGAACATCTCAATTATTTTAGATTCTCCTTAACCTCTTGTAGTTGCTCATGGATAACATTGAAGTATTCCTTTAGATCAACTGAGATATTATCCTCTTGTTTAACTTCTTCTATTTGGAGTGAATGTTCTTCTTCTACTTCTCTTATTCCATAGAAAAAGCTTCATGTTCACTGTCACTAAGATCATTATAATCTTCTATAGAAAACAAAATCTCAAGATTTCTTTGACCATGCATGTTTCTTTGATGTGTCATCTCATCTTCACTATCACTGAAACCATTGCAATATCCTAATTTGTGATCTCTTTGACCACACACAAAACATTGTTCTCTTTCACCTTCTATTCCTAGGAATAAATGCTCTTCCTTTTCATCATCTGAATTTTGTCTATCACTATGATCTGAGCTATCACTTGCTTTTACAATATAGTAAGATTTCTTTGCATTACGAAAAATTTTCTTCTTTTCATACCTGTTTTGCTTGAATATGTCATCTTTGTCATGCTTATGCTTTCCATCTTCTTTTCTTCTGTGACCCTATTTTTCATCGTCACTGACTTCTTCATATGGACACTTGTATGCATAGTGACCAAGATCACCACACTTGTAGCTCCTGAGTTTCCTTATATGTCTAAAATTCCTTGAGTCCTTATTCCTTTTGATGAAGTTAGCTTCCTCATACTTTTCTAAAACTCTATCTATTTCTGAAACTTTCCCTTTTTCTTTTTCTGAAGCCTTGAATGAAATCTCTTTTATTGGAGCTTGATGCTTACTTACCCTCATCTCATAAGCTGTGAGAGTACCTTGCAATTCTTCCATTGTTAACTTGTTGATACTCTTTGTTTCTTCTATTGCTGAACCCTTTGCATCATATTTCATGGGAAGTGATCTCAAAACCTTTTGAGTAACTTATGATTATTTCATATCAAAACCTAGGCCTCTCATAGTGTTAATAATATCATCAACTCGAAGTAAAAACTTTGCAATATCTTTAGAATCTTTCATTTTCAATTCCTCAAATATTTTTCTATAAGTTTGTAGTTTTTCCAACTTTACCTT
Source organism: Wollemia nobilis (assembly GCA_028583015.1). Lineage (NCBI taxonomy): Eukaryota > Viridiplantae > Streptophyta > Pinopsida > Araucariales > Araucariaceae > Wollemia > Wollemia nobilis. Next base: position 3,100,929 of record JAQPPZ010017238.1, read on the forward strand.
GAAATATCCTTCATAAGTATTCCTTCATAAGTTTTTCCAACTTTACCTTGGAATATTCGGTTGAAGAGGTCGAGGTTTTCGTCCCCAATGGCGTTGAAGCAGGCGTGGGAACACAAAGGACTTATGCGCTCGGGATTAAATTGGCCTGTTGCGATCCAATTTGATCCCTTTGGTATCTCTATTGGAGGACTCTGTTCAAATATTCCGTGTGCCAAGCACAATACGGCGACCATGAAGAGTAACAAGCTGTCCATTGGAACAACTCGGTGTTAGCTGGAATTTAACCTTGTCTGTGCAAATTGATGAGAAACATAGAGAAGTGAGTTCTAAATGTTAATCAATGTTTAATCAGACAGCATACACTGACTATTGACTTGACTTGTGCGTTGGGTGTATATGGGACGGAACGCTTGGATAAACACATGGGGATATTTAACTTTTGAGCCAACCATGCATCGACACATGATCATTTCTTATCTTATATTTTTATTTTTTCAACAAAACTAAGAATTAGTGAATGGGAACTTTGTCAAGCCTATATTCGATTCATTTTAGGTACCGTCGTACTGGTGAAGGCATTGAAAAGTCATAAAAGGCAAGTCTGACAGCAATGGTATATGATATTATATTGTATAAAGATAGTTGTTATGGTTTAAAAATAATAAAAATAGTTAGTAGGAGTCGTACATAAATTACTTAAAAATAAATATATTTTAAATATAATATAAAATATTATAAATAATTAATTTAAATTAATTAAAATTTAATATATAAATATAAATATTATTTTAATAAAAAATATTAATTATATTAAATATATATTTTTATAATATCTTGTAAAGTTACCCTTGCAACCACTCATGTGAAAAAGCCGTCGTCCGCTTGCAACCACCCGTAGACAATTGTCGTAGGTCAAGTCAAGACGGTTTAAACACGCTTTATAAACAATAAAACAGTTGCCCGTCGATTCTAACATAGCAAGTGTGACCCAAAAATAGGGTGCGAGATCTTCTTGACCACACATCGTTTTAAAAAATTTGATCTCTACCAGAAGTCTTGGGGTCCGAGATCTTCTTGTCCACACATATCGTTTTCAAAAATATAATGTCTTCCAGATGTCTCGACTAGAGTGGGCCTTTTAAATTCTAATCTATTTCAAGAACTTGCTTGGAACCATTCCCACAATAAATTTGTTCTGCTTTGATCTAGAGGATGTTAAAAAACTTTTATTCTTTTTAAAAGTGGAAGGAGCTTTCCAGCAAATTTAGAATAGAAGATGCTAAAGTTTTACATCAAATCAAAATTTATATGATTTGTCCTGTTTTGAGCGGTGTTTTAAAAATATATTGAACTAGCAATTGTTTATAATACTTTTATATATATAGAAGATGAATAGGCAACTACTTTTCTTTTTTAAATAATTCGTCAAGTCATATTGCCTTCGATCGTAGCATCAAATCAAATCATGGTGTTACCACTATAACTCCTATCTCGTCTTGGTAAAGATAACCCGAAGTGAGGGAAATCCCGATGGCTCATCTCGTCTTGGTGAAGACAACCCGAAGTGAGGGAAAACCCCGATGGCTCAAGGTTGGTGCTACATTCCAAACATAGCATGCTTCGGCTATGTTTTCCAAGTGTTATAATTTCAATATATAATTGATTTGAATTTGATTAATTGGAATCATCTTTGCATTATTAATTCTATTCATCTACGTTATCGCACTTGGCCTTTAAGGCGGGGACGTGCCCTCCCTGAGTGGCGAACCATCTAGTTTATTCATTGCTATATTGATTTATTCATTCATTATTATTTCTGTTGCTTTTATCTTGTGTATTTTTGGATTAGCAATTGAGTTCTGTGAATGTTAGTATTGAAGCAGTGAAGTTGGTTGCTTCCAAGTGGTATCAGAGACATACGGTTCTTAAATAATACACCAAAGAAAATATGTTTTCCCGCCCAATGAGCGTCGCAGCAGAAGTTCACAATTACACCGTCGTTCGAAGGAAGCTAAAATCCTAGGCTGCGAACACGTGGTTAGTCCATTATGCATCACAGGAAGATGCAACAGTGCATGGCCAGGCTGACGAACATTCCAAGTGAATGCAACAGTCCGTTGTGCGTCACATGAAGACGCGTGTTGGTCCGAGCGAGAGCCATCGTCACACAAGATTTAGCAACAGTCATTGTTGTGGGAGATTAAACATCAACAATCCAATCAATTCAGGCGATTCGAGCACAAATCAATTGAATTCCATGCGAAAAATCCCAACAAAATTACACAGTCCATCCCTGCACGATTGCGAAGGTCGTAGGCCAATCAACATCAAGAATTAAAATTGGCAAGTGTTTAACCTAAGGTACCGATTATTTTAATTTTTTTTTTTAATTCTTGCAGGATACATATCCCACATTGATGATGTAAAGTTAGCAAAGGGGTTTATCAGTTGCTCATCGCACCTATTGAGGTGTGACCTTGGTCACACACTAGTCTCCTCACACTTGCAAAAACCTTGCTACTCCTTCTGTATTACTTCATCCTCGTTATCGAATATGTGTCTTCTGTACCGTCCCCGTGTCACTTCAAACTCTGTGTCGGGTCTTTGTGTCTCTTTGTTGTCATATCGCTTCATCTGTTTTGTCTAAGTGTCGATTGTCCTATCTGTGTCTTTTCTATTTGTGATCCTTGTTGGTCCAACGGTCCTGCATCTCGCTTCTTCTCTGGTGTTTCGAGTCGAGTTTCCTATTTATTCGTATAGTCATATCATTGTCAGCTCGGTCTAGTTGTTCGATCAGCCACATCCATAGTCCAACTTGCCTCGTGTCGAGTGTCGCCTATATTCCACCTAGCATCGCATCTCGAGTGTTAAATCAAGTGTCTTGCCTCGTGTCGAGTGTTGTCTATAGTCCGCCTAGTGTTGTGTCTCAAGTGTTAAATCAGGTGTCTCGCCTCGTGTCGAGTGTCACTTGTAGTCCGCCCAGCATCGCGTATCGAGTGTTCAATCGGGTGTCTTACGTCATGTCGAGTGTCGTGTCTTGAGTATCAAATTGAGTGTCTCGTTCGAGCCAAGTGTCGCGTTTCACCTTGCATTATGTGTCAAATCGAGTCTTGGTCTTGTTCGAATCGGGTGTCAATTGGTCTAAGCAACGTCAAAATAATAAGAGCCAGTGGTGTCAAACTCAGGGTGTCAAAATCAAAAGTACCTAGCAAGGGGAGACTCACCTATTCTGCGTCATAGTTGGAGCGACAATTAAGCGGAACACAAACCAAATTTTTGGGCAATTTAACACACTTTTTGCATAAATTGAAGCTCAAAGGCTCCTAAGTAGGAGATTTTGAAAAGTGCATGAACAAAAGGTGGACCAAAGGATCCAACGGTCGACTATCAAGCTTGGAGACTCCCAACAAAGAGAACTCGAAATCACAACGAAGACCTTGTCGAAGCCAAGGTACACAAAATTCTCCTTCTCCTTTCAAAATTGGTAGCTATAATTCGAGTCATCCATTGATCAACAAAATGGCATCCAATACCTCTTCAAACTCCTCACAAGAGAACCTCACTCAAGTAGAAAATGGTCGCCCCAAGGTCACTAATTAATTATTAGTCCAATTAATAGAAAGCATTAAGATTATGACTACCAGTTTCAACCAAGTAGTCCACAAACAACCCCAATCAAATCTTCCTAGTCCCAACCACTAGAGTACTGACATTCACTATGAAGACTATACACACCAAAGAGGTCATAATAATCAATCCTCAAATCTCAACGACCATGGAAATAATGAGGATATGGGTAATGACAAAGTTTTTGAGCAACAAAGGGGTTCTGATAGACCTTACCAAAATCACATCCAATGACAAAGGAATAATGTGGAACAAGATAGGAACACTGTTCACCACCAACCAAGAGGCCCTATTGGAGTCAATTATCCATGCATTGACATGCCCACCTTTGAAGGTCATGATCCACGTGGGTGGATAGCAAAAATGGAAGGCATCTTAGACTTCTACCAATTCTGATAGGAGGAAAAAGTTTCTTTTACAAAAACCAAATTAGGCACTGAAGCTTATCAATGGTTTACATGGTACAAATGTGAGAATGACCACCGAGCTCTCTTTTGGGATAATTTCAGAGACACCTTTCTTCACAAATTTGACAAAGGTCCCATTGGGTCCTACACAATGCGGTTGTTGTCACTCAAGTAGACAGGATCAGTAGGGGACTATATCTCAAAATTTACCAGTATGCTTCACTATGCACAAGACTTACAACCAGACGTGGTGGTAGCGGCTTTTCAAAATGGGTTGAAAGCGAATATTAAAGTCGAAGTGGACCTAAAAAATCCATCCAAGCTAGATGAGTGTATAAGGATGGCCAATTTGGCAGAGATGAAGGTGCAACTGGAAACATGCACACAACGTGATTCATATGGTCAACCTCAATATCATAACTCCTTTTGCATAAATGATCAACCATCAAGATATTTTTGCTACAAATATCTCACTCACCATCCAAAATATTAGGCATGTGTGCCAAGACAGAACTTTCAAATTGAATATGTTGACAAGGAAAATGACGAAATAGAGGAGAACAACTCACCTAATAATTCTCTATATGATGACCAAAGTGAAAACAAGGTGGTTATAGATGGAGAAAATACCATGACTATTTCAGTACATGCTATCACCATACACACAAGGTAGCATGATTCATTCAACAAAGAAAGGTAACAATATTAATTGATTCAAGAAGTACTCACAACTTTATTGATGCAAAACTTGTCAGAACATTAAATTTACAAATCTACTCTTCTAGTAAATACAAACTTCAAGTTAGAACTTCAGGTAGGGAAACTTGTCAATTCCTAGGTAAGACATCTTCAATTTCATTACAAATGGGAAGTTATACTTGGCAGGGTCCTCTTTTTGTCATGGAATTAGGGAATTCAAAAGTTATTTTGGGCGTTGCATGGATGGAACAAATGGAAACCACGGTTGGTTTTAATTACAAACAACACTTTGTTGAATGGAAAGAAAATGGGAAGACCATTCACCTCCAAGGAATGCCAACACCTCCATCAAAAATAGTAAGTTCACATAACATGGAAAACATATCAAGAAAATGTGGCTATGGATTCATAGGCCAAATTAATTGCATGGAAAAAGTAGCACAAGATGTGCCAAAGTTACAAGTAGATGATCTACAAAATGATGTGGCTAGCTATGAGAAGGTTCTGCACGCACCAAAAGGACTACCACCCAAAAGATCCCATGACCAGGCCAGACAATGTCTCAAGAAGGTGATCGGCCAAAAAGTACAATCTTAGTCAGCATTAACAGTGTTGGATGAAGAAGGGTGTATATATCTCCATCCAGAAGTGATTTTACAAACTAGAACATGCACACTGAGTTCTCGTCACATCCAAGAATTTCTCATTAAATGGCAGGGCTTACCCGAAGAAGATGCTACATGGGAACCTGAAAGTATTTTCCAGACATTTCCAACTTTGAGGACAAAGATTTCCGAGGAGGGGAGTCATGCTACATTCCAAACATAGCATGCATCGGCTATGTTTTCCAAGTGTTATAATTTCAATATATAATTGATTTGAATTTGATTAATTGGAATCATATTTTGCATTATTAATTCTATTCATCTATGTTATTGCACTTGGCATTTAAGGTGGGGACGTGCCCTACCTGAGTGGTGAACCATCTAGTTTATTCATTGTTATATTGATTTATTCGTTCATTATTATTTTTGCTGCTTGTATCTTGTGTATTTTTGGATTAGCAATTGAGTTCTATGAATGTTAGTATTGAAGTTGGTTGCTTCCACTTGGTATTGTCTTCATCAAGCTATTACACATCGGACTCAAGTCAAACTACTACCTTTACCCTAGATTGAGCATGCCTGCAAGGTTTGAACCTAGGTTTCCTTCTAGTAAGTGTCCAAATTCTTACCAATCCACCTAAGCCCTCACGGACACAATTGTTCATAACACTTATTCAAGGATAAAATTTTAAACTCTAATAAAATATAATCTAATTTGTCCCGGGAGACAGCGCAATATTTCTGAATGTGAGGGAGTGTGGGTGTGTATGGTTGTGTATTTTGCTCCTATTAAAAAGCTCAGTTCTTGTCTTTATTAAAGGTTATGGTTGGGATGAGCATACCCAATCCTAAACAACGATACTAGGAGTTTCTCACACTAATCTTTAAAAAAAATCTAATTTAATTATTTTAAAAATAAGTTAATTATTTGAAAACTAAATAAAATTTTATATTTATATTTATTTTTAATTATCATTAATTATTATAATTTCATATAAATTAAAAAAAATTGAATGAACCTTATGTGAAGACTTTATTTTTAAACAAGAGTTTTAAGGTTTGGATCTAGGGGTAGTGTACTATGCCATGCTTCAATAATAAAGTTCAGTTGGACAAACATCCCACCATCCATATGGTCTATGCTTTTGACCACAAACAATACTTTAATTTTAATATATAAGTATTATTAATTTATATTTTATTTTAATTAATAATTAGTAGGTTCGAGGTGTATTAATTGGTGCGGCCAAACTTTGTAAGGGGAATGAACATCAAAAGTTCAAATCTATTAGGATCCTCCATCCTAAAATTATTAGTTAGTATTAGTTAGTATTATTAATCATTTAATTTTTATATTATTAACCCATAAAGTGAACCATCGCATCTATTCATACGTGACCCATCACGTCTCTTCATAACGTGAACCATCACGTCTGTTCACCAACATAGCTTTAGGGTATATATATATATATATTAGGTTGGCCATTCACACAAATTATCCAAGAAGACGAATAAGAAGAATAGATTGTAAGGAGGGAGCCCCCTATAGCGACAAAGCGATTACAAGGGAGCCCCATTTAAGTGGCTTGTGATTAAATTTTATATTAAATTATTTATCAAATTTACACAAGAACATTAGGGTTCTTGCATTTGGTATCAGATCCATGTGGGACCCAATCATGTGGGAATTGCTCAAAGATCTTCATCAAATCACTTTCATGCGTGAGTATCAAACTTGGTTTGAGGATATCACCAAACAAAATATATATTTGGATGAATCAATTCTCATAAACAACTTCATTAGTGGATTGAAAGAGGAAATTAGAATGGAGGTGACAAGGTTTGAAGAACACAAGCTTATACTGAGAGGGGGGGTGAACAGTATAAGACCACTTTTTACTTTCTTTTCCAATTCAATATATTATGCCTTAGTGTACAAAGATAGCAGTGATCAATAGCTGATATCAGTAGTAAGCAAGTGCACAAGTCACCATACACAATAGAGACACTACAATTTACATGTGGTTCACCCAATGTGGGCTAATCCACAGAGAAAATATTTTACTAAAACTTTCTCAATCAATCTCTTTGGGAATCACTCCCAATTACAATGTTTATGGATCTCTGTCCAAAGGAGATGTTGATCCCCTAATCTCAAGTTCGTGGATCTCTTCCATAGGAGAACTCTTTCCCCTTTTGCTCTGGCTATGTGATCTTCTAGAAGACTCTGTCTCTCTACTGCACTAACTGGTGGACCTCTCTCCACTTGAAGACTCCTCACTCAGATCTGTCTTCAACTGTGTTGGTTGTTGGATCTCTATCCACTGAGACTCTATCCTCTGTACTCTATCACCTCCAAAGCTCTATCAATAGGCTCACTAAGAACCTGCTCAATAGGCTCACATAGAACCTACTTAACAAGCTCACAAAGAACTTGTCAAATCTGCTCTAGCAAGCTCACCAAGAACTTGCCCAAATATGCTCTAGCAAGCTCACCAAGAACTTGCCCAAATATGCTCTAGCAAGCTCACCAAGAACTTGCCCAAATCTGCTCTAGCAAGCTCACCAAGAACTTGCCCAAATATGCTCTAACAAGCTCACCAAGAACTTGCCCAAATATACTCTACAAATATTTCCACAAATCTATCCCAAAACTATCCTCAAATCTGTCCCAAAGGCCTTCTCAAAGGCTCAATCAATCATGCTCAAGTAGTACTCAAAATGAACTCAACAATGAATGGCAATCTCAACTCAAATTAACTTCATAGAAGCATAAAGAGAATTGTTAGAGACTCAATATGTTCTAATCTCACTCTCAACCCAAATCAATCTCAACTCAACTCATAGAAGCATAAAGAGAATTGTTAGAGACTCAATATGTTCTAAACTCACTCTCAACCCAAATCAATCTCAACTCAACTCAAATCAACTCATAGAAGCATAAAGAGAATTGTTAGAGACTCAATATGTTCTAATCTCACTCTCAACTCAAATCAACCTCAACTCAATTCAAGTCAACCTCAACTCAACTCAAGTCTTATAGAACCATAAAGAGAATTGTTAGAGACTCAATATGTTCTAACCTTAATCTCAAATCAACATAGAATGATGGAATAGTTTATTTCATAGAACTTGAACAATCACTTCACACATCACTTGACTAGGCTCAATCAACTCAACTCAACCAATCATCACAAGGGACAACTCTTTCTCACACAACCCTAGTCCAAGTATGTATCAACCAACTCAAATATTTCCAACAATGCTCAACCACAAATCTCACATAACAATGATACTCATGTTATTTTCTAACTCAAGTTCTTTCACAACCAATGGGCTTCAATAACTATGCTTATCAAACAAGGTTTAAACTCAACTCTCAAATTAGAAAACCTTGAAGCATTCAACCAACCACTTTCGAAAAGGAAACCACAAACAATCCTTTTCCCTCCAATGATATTTCAGAAATCAACCACCATAAACAATCAATAGGAGAATGTGCCCATACCTTTTATGAAGATGAAAAAACCTCTTTGTAAATCTGCCACAATCACAAAATTCTTTTGCCAATCTTCACAAGGGTTAGTAGATCACAAAATAATCAACATTACTCCACTTTTCAATAATCATCACCAAGGCCTTTAATTGCACAACTTCCTTATCTCTCCTAAAACCACTTGTACCATAAAATAAAATAAATCAAAACATTGCATAACCTTTTCACTCCCAAAACCACTTATACCATAAAATAAAATAAATCACAATATTGCATACCTTGTCACCTCATGAAAGAATTAATCCTCTTGAAAAAGAACAAGGCAAACTTCACTTTTGGAACCCCTTTGCAAAATCAGAAATATCTCTTTACACACACCTTATTTCTCCTTCTAAATAAGTTAGTCAAATAGCCCTCGAAATAAGCTTTTCGATGATATATAATATTCCCACTTTCCAAAATAAATTGAAACCTTTACATATATATATATATATATATATATATATATATATATGCCAACCTCCATTAATTGCACATAGGTCGGCCCTCCATTAATTTAAACTTAAACTTTAAACTTTAATATCTTCATCACCGGAGGTCCTTTTTCGATGAAACAAAATTCCACCTTGGCTTTTAAGAAAATCCCTTTCCACATAAGCCCACCATGGTTTTAAATAAAACCTTTTATTTTGCCTACCTTGGTTTTCATAAAAACCCTGTAAATAGCCATGCTTTCCAAAATATCATAAATGCTTATTTATGAAATATTTTGGCCACCAAAACCAAATGTGATCCATGTGACATCAATGATCCATGTGACATCAATGACAACATAAAATGCCTCAAATTAACTCAAATTTCCAACAATATCCCCCTTTGTCATTGATGGCAACACCTCTAAGCAAAAAAAAAAAAAAACTATGGCAAACACCTCCAACACCACACCACTCTCTATGGAGGATGCTCCCCCTAACTCAATACTCTCTTTGGAGGCTGCTCCCCCTAACTCAATACTCTCTTTGGAGGCTGCTCCCCCTAACTCAATGCTCTCCCCCTTACTCAAATCTCTCCCCCTTTGACATCAATGGCAAAAGGGACACCTATGGGGCTAAAAGATATGACTCTTAAGCTTAGCCCCCTCACCCCCTTCTCTCTTGAGGTGATTAATTTTGGGGTGGGAGTACCTTTACTCCCATATTACATTGATTCTTTCCTCTATCAACTTCCTTCCATGTTTTTCTGATATCCTTCTCTTGATGAATTACTTGATCTTCTTGTCTAGAACCTGTTTGACCTTCTTGCCTTGAACCTATTTGGAATTGAGTCCTACACCATCTTGCAATATGCCCAAAGTTATTGCAATTAAAACACTTGATATTGTAGCCTTTGGATGGTGCCCATGTCCTGAAATTATTCTTAAAATAATTTCCATATCCATTCCTTTCCTAAACCCTATATTGTGAAGCTCTATTTTCATGACCATTATAACCATGACTTCTGAATTGTGTAGCTCTAAAACCAAAACCATGTTGCTCATTTCCTTTGCACTGAAAAGCTTTATGACCAATCCTGTTACATGAGAAGCAATGTCCCTGAAAACCATACCTTCTTCCCTTGAAGTTTCTTCTAGAAAAATCAAACTTCTTTGATCCATGGATCCTTTCTTGACCATTATCCTTATGATCATCTTCAACTTGTGCATTGCATTCTTGAACCTTCTTTGTAGCATCTAAAACCTCTTCCTTACCTTTCTCTTCAAGAATTTCTTTTCCTTTTGAACTTGATTCACCTATCTCAAAACAAGAACCAAACTAAATATTTGGAGCCATAGGAACTTTGGAACTTTCCTCACAAATCTTAGGTGCTTCCTTGCTTTCATATTTTAGAACTTCCTTTCCTTTTGAGTGTGATTCCCCAAACCTAAAATATGGGACCTTTGGTGCTTTGGAATCTTCCTCTTCTTTCTCTTCATTTGTGTCAAGTAGCAACTTGGCATCCATCTCTATAGCCTCTGAAATACATGTTTCCTTCTTAGTACAAATATCTTGACCTTTTGAGTCATGTGATGGATCAAACTTCTCATGTAGGGAACATCTCAATTCTTTTAGATTCTCCTTAACCTCTTGTAGTTGCTCATGGATAACATTGAAGTCTTCCTTTAGATCAACTGAGACATTATCCTCTTGTTTAACTTCTTCTATTTGGAGTGAATGTTCTTCTTCTACTTCTCTTATTCCATAGAAAAACCCTTCTTCATATTCACTATCACTAAGATCATTATAATCTTCTATAGCAAACAAACTCTCAAGATTTCTTTGACCATGCCTATTTCCTTGATGTGTCATCTCATCTTCACTATCACTGAAACCATTGCAATATCCTGATCTGTGATCTCTTTGACCACACACAAAACATTGTTCTCTTTCACCTTCTATTCCTAGGAATAAATGCTCTTCCTTTTCATCATCTGAATTGTCTCTATCACTATGATCTGAGCTATCACTTGCTTCTACAATGTAGTAAGATTTCTTTGCCTTACAAAAAATTTTCTTCTTCTCATACCTGTTTTGCTTGAATATGTCATCTTTGTCATGCTTATGCTTTCCATCTTCTTTTCTTCTGTGACCCTATTTTTCATCATCACTAATTTCTTCATGTGGACACTTGTATGCATAGTGACCAAGATCACCACACTTGTAGCACCTGACTTTCCTTATATCTCTGAAATTCCTTGAGTCCTTATTCCTTTTGATGAAGTTAGCTTCCTCATCATTTTCTAAAACTCTATCTATTTCTAAAACTTTCCCTTTATCTTTTTCTGAAGCCTTGAATGCAATCTCTTTTATTGGAGCTTGATGCTTACTTACCCTCATCTCATAAGTTGTGAGAGTACCTTGCAATTCTTCCATTGTTAACTTGTTGATATCCATTGTTTCTTCTATTGTTGAAACCTTTGCATCATATTTCATGGGAAGTGATCTCAAAACCTTTTGAGTAACTTCTGATTCTTTCATCTCAAAACCTAGGCCTCTCATAGTGTTAGTAATCTCATCAACTCGAAGTAAGAACTTTGCAATATCTTCAGAATCTTCCATTTTCAATTCCTCAAATATTTTTCTATGAGTTTGTAGTTTTGCCAACTTTACCTTGGAATCTCCTTCATAAGTATTCCTCAACTTGGTCCACATCTCATTAGCTGAAGTACATACCATGACCTTTGCAAAATCTATCTCATGTAGCCCACTCAAAATACAATTCATTGCTCTTGCATTGATCTCAACCAATTTCCTGGTAGTCTTATCTTCCTCGGGATCACCTTCAACCTTATACTCTTTTTCAACCATCTGCCATACCTCATATCCTTGTGATATCAAGTAGTTCTTCATTCTCATGCTCCAGAAAGCATAATTGTTACCATCAAACAATGGAGCCTTATTTGAAGATAATCCTTTCTGTGAAGCCATCTGTGTTCTTTGTAGAATCTACCCTCAAGTTGTTAGCCTTTTCGAAGGAACCCGCTCTGATACCAATTGAAGAACACAAGCTTATACTGAGAGGGGGGTGAACAATATAAGACCACTTTTTACTTTCTCTTCCAATTCAATATCAATTATGTTGTGTACCAAAGATAGCAAGTATCAATAGCAATAATTAAAGCAATACACAACACCATACACAATAGAGACACCACAATTTACGTGGTTCACCCAATGTGGGCTACTCCATGAAGAAAATATTTTACTAAAACATTTCTCAATCAATCTCTTTGGGAATCACTCCCAATTACAATGTTTATGGATCTCTTATCCAAAGGAGATGTTGATCCCCTAATCTCAAGTTCATGGATCTCTTCCATAGGAGAACTCTTTCCCCTTCTGCTCTGGCTATGTGATCTTCTAGAAGACTCTATCTCTCTACTGCACTAACTGGTGGACCTCTCTCCACTTGAAGACTCCTCACTCAGATCTATCTTCAACTATGTTGGTTGTTGGATCTCTATCCATTGAGACTCTATCCTCTGTACTCTATCACCTCCAAAGCTCTATCAATAGGCTCACTAAGAACCTGCTCAATAGGCTCACATAGAACCTACTTAACAAGCTCACACAGAACTTGTCAAATCTACTAGCAAGCTCACCAAGAACTTGCCCAAATATGCTCTAGCAAGCTCACCAAGAACTTGCCCAAATTTTCTCTAGCAAGCTCACCAAGAACTTGCCCAAATATGCTCTAGCAAGCTCACCAAGAACTTGCCCAAATATGCTCTAGCAAGCTCACCAAGAACTTGCCCAAATCTTCTCCAACAAGCTCACCAAGAACTTGTCCAAACACTATCCACAAATCTATCCCAAAACTATCCTCAAATCTATCCCAAAGGCCTTCTCAAAGGCTCAATCAATCATGCTCAAGTAGTACTCAAAATGAACTCAACAATGAATGGCAATCTCAACTCAAATTAACTTCATAGAAGCATAAAGAGAATTGTTAGAGACTCAATATGTTCTAATCTCACTCTCAACCCAAATCAATCTCAACTCAACTCATAGAAGCATAAAGAGAATTGTTAGAGACTCAATATGTTCTAAACTCACTCTCAACCCAAATCAATCTCAACTCAACTCAAATCAACTCATAGAAGCATAAAGAGAATTGTTAGAGACTCAATATGTTCTAATATCACTCTCAACTCAAATCAACCTCAACTCAATTCAACTCAACTCAACTCAATCTTATAGAACCATAAAGAGAATTGTTAGAGACTCAATATGTTCTAACCTTAATCTCAACTCAACATAGAATGATGGAATAGTTTATTTCATAGAACTTGAACAATCACTTCACACATCACTTGACTAGGCTCAATCAACTCAACTCAACCAATCATCACAAGGGACAACTCTTTCTCACACAACCCTAGTCCAAGTATGTATCAACCAACTCAAATATTTCCAACAATGCTCAACCACAAATCTCACATAACAATGATACTCATGTTCTTTTCTAACTCAAGTTCTTTCACAACCAATGGGCTTCAACAACTATGCTTATCAAACAAGGTTTAAACACAACTCTCAACTTAGAAAACCTTGAAGCATTCAACCAACCACTTTCGAAAAGGAAACCACAAACAATCCTTTTCCCTCCAATGATATTTCAGAAATCAACCACCATAAACAATCAATAGGAGAATGTGCCCATACCTTTTATGAAGATGAAAAAACCTCTTTGTAAATCTGCCACAATCACAAAATTCTTTTGCCAATCTTCACAAGGGTTAGTAGATCACAAAATAATCAACATTACTCCACTTTTCAATAATCATCACCAAGGCCTTTAATTGCACAACTTCCTTATCTCTCCTAAAACCACTTGTACCATAAAATAAAATAAATCAAAACATTGCATAACCTTTTCACTCCCAAAACCACTTATACCATAAAATAAAATAAATCACAATATTGCATACCTTGTCACCTCATGAAAGAATTAATCCTCTTGAAAAAGAACAAGGCAAACTTCACTTTTGGAACCCCTTTGCAAAATCAGAAATATCTCTTTACACACACCTTATTTCTCCTTCTAAATAAGTTAGTCAAATAGCCCTCGAAATAAGATTTTCGACGATATATAATATGCCCAATTTCCAAAATAAATTGAAACCTTTACATATATATATATGCCAACCTCCATTAATTGCACATAGGTCGGCCCTCCATTAATTTAAACTTAAACTTTAAACTTTAATATCTTCATCACCGGAGGTCCTTTTTCGATGAAACAAAATTCCACCTTGGCTTTTAAGAAAAGCCCTTTCCACATAAGCCCACCATGGTTTTAAATAAAACCTTTTATTTTGCCTGCCTTGGTTTTCATAAAAAACCCTGTAAATATCCATGCTTTCCAAAATATCATAAATGCTTATTTATGAAATATTTTGGCCACCAAAACCAAATGTGATCCATGTGACATCAATGACAACATAAAATGCCTCAAATTAACTCAAATTTCCAACAATATCCCCCTTTGTCATTGATGGCAACACCTCTAATGCAAACACCACAATCACTACAAAAACCATCTCTGAGAATCAAAGTTGCTCCCCCTGACTCAATACTCTCTATGGAGGTTGCTCCCCCTAACTCAATACTCTCTTTGGAGGCTACTCCCCCTAACTCAATACTCTCTTTGGAGGCTACTCCCCCTAACTCAATTCTCTCCCCCTTACTCAAATCTCTCCCCCTTTGACATCAATGGCAAAAGGGACACCTATGGGGCTAAAAGATATGACTCTTAAGCTTAGCCCCCTCACCCCCTTCTCTCTTGAGGTGATTAATTTTGGGGTGGGAGTACCTTTACTCCCATATTACATTGATTCTTTCCTCTATCAACTTCCTTCCATGTTTTTCTGATATCCTTCTCTTGATGAATTACTTGATCTTCTTGTCTAGAACCTTGTTTGACCTTCTTGCCTTGAACCTATTTGGAATTGAGTCCTACACCATCTTGCAATATGCCCAAAGTTATTGCAATTAAAACACTTGATATTGTAGCCTTTGGATGGTGCCCATGTCCTAAAATCATTCTTAAAATAATTTCCATATCCATTCCTTTCCTGAACCCTGTATTGTGAAGCTCTGTTTTCATGACCATTATTACCATGACTTCTGAATTGTGTAGCTCTAAAACCAAAACCATGTTGCTCATTTCCTTTGCACTGAAAAGCTTTATGACCAATCCTATTGCATGAGAAGCAATGTCCCTAAAAACCATACCTTCTTCCCTTGAAGTTTCTTCTAGAAAAATCAAACTTCTTTGATCCATGGATCCTATTTTTTTTTTTTATACCTTTCTTGACCATTATCCTTATGATCATCTTCAACTTGTGCATTGCATTCTTGAACCTTCTTTGTAGCATCTAAAACCTCTTCCTTAGTTTCTTCCTTGCCTTTCTCTTCAAGAATTTCTTTTCCCTTTGAACTTGATTCACCTATCTCAAAACAAGAACCAAACTAAATATTTGGAGCCATAGGAACTTTGGAACTTTCCTCACAAATCTTAGGTGCTTCTTTGCTTTCATATTTTAGAACTTCCTTTCCTTTTGAGTGTGATTCCCCAAACCTGAAATATGGGACCTTTGGTGCTTTGGAATCTTCCTCTTCTTTCTCTTCATTTGTGTCAAGTAGCAACTTGGCATCCATCTCTATAGCCTCTGAAATACATGTTTCCTTCTTAGTACAAATATCTTGACCTTTTGAGTCATGTGATGGATCAAACTTCTCATGTAGGGAACATCTCAATTCTTTTAGATTCTCCTTAACCTCTTGTAGTTGCTCATGGATAACATTGAAGTCTTCCTTTAGATCAACTGAGACATTATCCTCTTGTTTAACTTCTTCTATTTGGAGTGAATGTTCTTCTTCTACTTCTCTTATTCCATAGAAAAACCCTTCTTCATATTCACTATCACTAAGATCATTATAATCTTCTATAGCAAACAAACTCTCAAGATTTCTTTGACCATGCATATTTCCTTGATGTGTCATCTCATCTTCACTATCATTGAAACCATTGCAATATCCTGATCTGTGATCTCTTTGACCACACACAAAACATTGTTCTCTTTCACCTTCTATTCCTAGGAATAAATGCTCTTCCTTTTCATCATATGAATTGTCTCTATCATTATGATCTGAGCTATCACTTGCTTCTACAATGTAGTAAGATTTCTTTGCCTTACAAAAAATTTTCTTCTTCTCATACCTATTTTGCTTGAATCTGTCATCTTTGTCATGCTTATGCTTTCCATATTATTTTCTTCTATGACCCTATTTTTCATCATCACTGATTTCTTCATGTGGACACTTGTATGCATAGTGACCAAGATCACCACACTTGTAGCACCTGACTTTCCTTATATCTCTAAAATTCCTTGAGTCCTTATTCCTTTTGATGAAGTTAGCTTCCTCATCATTTTCTAAAACTCTATCTATTTCTGAAACTTTTCCCTTTCTCTTTTTTTGAAGCCTTGAATGCAATCTCTTTTATTGGAGCTTGATGCTTACTTACCCTCATCTCATAAGCTGTGAGAGTACCTTGCAATTCTTCCATTGTTAACTTGTTGATATCCATTGTTTCTTCTATTGTTGAAACCTTTGCATCATATTTCATGGGAAGTGATCTCAAAACCTTTTGAGTAACTTCTGATTCTTTCATATCAAAACCTAGGCCTCTCATAGTGTTAGTAATCTCATCAACTCGAAGTAAGAACTTTGCAATATCTTCAGAATCTTCCATTTTCAATTCCTCAAATATTTTTCTATGAGTTTGTAGTTTTGCCAACTTTACCTTGGAATCTCCTTCATAAGTATTCCTCAACTTGGTCCACATCTCATTAGCTGAAGTACATACCATGACCTTTGCAAAATCTATCTCATGTAGCCCACTCAAAATACAATTCATTGCTCTTGCATTGATCTCAACCAATTTCCTGGTAGTCTTATCTTCCTCGGGATCACCTTCAACCTTATACTCTTTTTCAACCATCTGCCATACCTCATATCCTTGTGATATCAAGTAGTTCTTCATCCTCATGCTCCAGAAAGCATAATTGTTACCATCAAACAATGGAGCCTTATTTGAAGATAATCCTTTCTATGAAGCCATCTGTGTTCTTTGTAGAATCTGCCCTCAAGTTGTTAGCCTTTTCGAAGGAACCCGCTCTGATACCAATTGAAGAACACAAGCTTATACTGAGAGGGGGGTGAACTAGTATAAGACCACTTTTTACTTTTTCTTCCAATTCAATATTATGTTTAGTGTACCAAATATAGTAGTCATCAATAACAATAGTAATAGTAAGCAATGCACAAGTCACCATACACAATAGAGACACCAACATTTTACGTGGTTCACCCAATGTGAGCTACTCCACGGAGAAAATATTTTACTAAAACTTTCTCAATCAATCTCTTTGGGAATCACTCCCAATTACAATGTTTATGGATCTCTATCCAAAGGAGATGTTGATCCCCTAATCTCAAGTTCATGGATCTCTTCCACAGGAGAACTCTTTCCCCTTCTGCTCTGGCTATGTGATCTTCTAGAAGACTCTGTCTCTCTGCTGCACTGACTGGTGGACCTCTCTCCACTTGAAGACTCCTCACTCAGATCTATCTTCAACTATGTTGGATGCTGGATCTCTATCCATTGAGACTCTATCCTCTATACTCTATCACCTCCAAAGCTCTATCAATAGGCTCACTAAGAACCTGCTCAATAGGCTCACATAGAACCTCCTAACAAGCTCACACAGAACTTGTCATAAGCTACACCAAAACTTCCCAAATCTGCTCTAGCAAGCTCACCAAGAACTTGCCCAAATATGCTCTAGCAAGCTCACCAAGAACTTGCCCAAATATGCTCTAGCAAGCTCACCAAGAACTTGCCCAAATTTTTCCCAACACTATCCTCAAATATGTCCCAAAGGCCTTCTCAAAGGCTCAATCAATCATGCTCAAGTAGTACTCAAAATGAACTCAACAATGAATGGCAATCTCAACTCAAATTAACTTCATAGAAGCATAAAGAGAATTGTTAGAGACTCAATATGTTCTAATCTCACTCTCAACTCAACTCATAGAAGCATAAAGAGAATTGTTAGAGACTCAATATGTTCTAAACTCACTCTCAACCCAAATCAATCTCAACTCAACTCAAATCAACTCATAGAAGCATAAAGAGAATTGTTAGAGACTCAATATGTTCTAATCTCACTAAACTCAACTCAATTCTTATAGAACCATAAAGAGAATTGTTAGAGACTCAATATGTTCTAACCTTAATCTCAACTCAACATAGAATGATGGAATAGTTTATTTCATAGAACTTGAACAATCACTTCACACATCACTTGACTAGGCTCAATCAACTCAACTCAACCAATCATCACAAGGGACAACTCTTTCTCACACAACCCTAGTCCAAGTATGTATCAACCAACTCAAATATTTCCAACAATGCTCAACCACAAATCTCACATAACAATGATACTCATGTTCTTTTCTAACTCAAGTTCTTTCACAACCAATGGGCTTCAATAACTATGCTTATCAAACAAGGTTTAAACACAACTCTCAAATTAGAAAACCTTGAAGCATTCAACCAACCACTTTCGAAAAGGAAACCACAAACAATCCTTTTCCCTCCAATGATATTTCAGAAATCAACCACCATAAACAATCAATAGGAGAATGTGCCCATACCTTTTATGAAGATGAAAAAACCTCTTTGTAAATCTGCCACAATCACAAAATTCTTTTGCCAATCTTCACAAGGGTTAGTAGATCACAAAATAATCAACATTACTCCACTTTTCAATAATCATCACCAAGGCCTTTAATTGCACAACTTCCTTATCTCTCCTAAAACCACTTGTACCATAAAATAAAATAAATCAAAACATTGCATAACCTTTTCACTCCCAAAACCACTTATACCATAAAATAAAATAAATCACAATATTGCATACCTTGTCACCTCATGAAAGAATTAATCCTCTTGAAAAAGAACAAGGCAAACTTCACTTTTGGAACCCCTTTGCAAAATCAGAAATATCTCTTTACACACACCTTATTTCTCCTTCTAAATAAGTTAGTCAAATAGCCCTCGAAATAAGCTTTTCGACGATATATAATATGCCCCCTTTCCAAAATAAATTGAAACCTTTACATATATATATATGCCAACCTCCATTAATTGCACATAGGTCGGCCCTCCATTAATTTAAACTTAAACTTTAAACTTTAATATCTTCATCACCGGAGGTCCTTTTTCGATGAAACAAAATTCCACCTTGGCTTTTAAGAAAAGCCCTTTCCACATAAGCCCACCATGGTTTTAAATAAAACCTTTTATTTTGCCTGCCTTGGTTTTCATAAAAACCTTGTAAATAGCCATGCTTTCCAAAATATCATAAATGCTTATTTATGAAATATTTTGGCCACCAAAACCAAATGTGATCCATGTGACATCAATGACAACATAAAATGCCTCAAATTAACTCAAATTTCCAACAATATCCCCCTTTGTCATTGATGGCAACACCTCTAATGCAAACACCACAATCACTGCAAAAACCATCTCTGAGAATCAAAGTTGCTCCCCTGACTCAATACTCTCTATGGAGGCTGCTCCCCTAACTCAATACTCTCTTTGGAGGCTGCTCCCCCTAACTCAATGCTCTCTTTGGAGGCTACTCCCCTAACTCAATGCTCTCCCCCTTACTCAAATCTCTCCCCCTTTGACATCAATGGCAAAAGGGACACCTATGGGGCTAAAAGATATGACTCTTAAGCATAGCCCCCTCACCCCCTTCTCTCTTGAGGTGATTAATTTTGGGGTGGGAGTACCTTTACTCCCATATTACATTGATTCTTTCCTCTATCAACTTCCTTCCATGTTTTTCTGATATCCTTCTCTTGATGAATTACTTGATCTTCTTGTCTAGAACCTGTTTGACCTTCTTGCCTTGAACCTATTTGGAATTGAGTCCTACACCATATTGCAATATGCCCAAAGTTATTGCAATTAAAACACTTGATATTGTAGCCTTTGGATGGTGCCCATGTCCTAAAATTATTCTTGAAATAATTTCCATATCCATTCCTTTCCTGAACCCTGTATTGTGAAGCTCTATTTTCATGACCATTATTACCATGACTTCTAAATTGTGTAGCTCTAAAACCAAAACCATGTTGCTCATTTCCTTTGCACTAAAAATCTTTATGACCAATCCTGTTACATGAGAAGCAATGTCCCTAAAAACCATACCTTCTTCCTTTGAAGTTTCTTCTAGAAAAATCAAACTTCTTTGATCCATGGATCCTAATGTATAGCTGCAAAAATAAAAAAAAAAAAAAAAAAATTTTTTCATACCTTTCTTGACCATTATCCTTATGATCATCTTCAACTTGTGCATTGCATTCTTGAACCTTCTTTGTAGCATCTAAAACCTCTTCTTTGCCTTTCTCTTCAAGAATTTCTTTTCCTTTTGAACTTGATTCACCTATCTCAAAACAAGAACCAAACTGAATATTTGGAGCCATAGGAACTTTGGAACTTTCCTCACAAATCTTAGGTGCTTCCTTGCTTTCATATTTTAGAACTTCCTTTCCTTTTGAGTGTGATTCCCCAAACCTGAAATATGGGACCTTTGGTGCTTTGGAATCTTCCTCTTCTTTCTCTTCATTTGTGTCAAGTAGCAACTTGGCATCCATCTCTATAGCCTCTAAAATACATGTTTCCTTCTTAGTACAAATATCTTGACCTTTTGAGTCATGTGATGGATCAAAATTCTCATGTAGGGAACATCTCAATTCTTTTAGATTCTCCTTAACCTCTTGTAGTTGCTCATGGATAACATTGAAGTCTTCCTTTAGATCAACTGAGACATTATCCTCTTGTTTAACTTCTTCTATTTGGAGTGAATGTTCTTCTTCTACTTCTCTTATTCCATAGAAAAACCCTTCTTCATCTTCACTATCACTAAGATCATTATAATCTTCTATAGCAAACAAACTCTCAAGATTTCTTTGACCATGCATATTTTCTTGATGTGTCATCTCATCTTCACTATCACTGAAACCATTGCAATATCCTGATCTGTGATCTCTTTGACCACACACAAAACATTGTTCTCTTTCACCTTCTATTCCTAGGAATAAATGCTCTTCCTTTTCATCATATGAATTGTCTCTATCACTATGATCTGAGCTATCACTTGCTTCTACAATGTAGTAAGATTTCTTTACCTTACGAAAAAATTTCTTCTTCTCATACCTGTTTTGCTTGAATCTGTCATCTTTGTCATGCTTATGCTTTCCATATTCTTTTCTTCTGTGACCCTATTTTTCATCATCACTGATTTCTTCATGTGGACACTTGTATGCATAGTGACCAAGATCACCACACTTGTAGCACCTGACTTTCCTTATATCTCTGAAATTCCTTGAGTCCTTATTCCTTTTGATGAAGTTAGCTTCCTCATCATTTTCTAAAACTCTATCTATTTTTGAAACTTTCCCTTTCTCTTTTTTTGAAGCCTTGAATGCAATCTCTTTTATTGGAGCTTGATGCTTACTTACCCTCATCTCATAAGTTGTGAGAGTACCTTGCAATTCTTCCATTGTTAACTTGTTGATATCCATTGTTTCTTCTATTGCTGAAACCTTTGCATCATATTTCATGGGAAGTGATCTCAAAACATTTTGAGTAACTTCTGATTCTTTCATCTCAAAACCTAGGCCTCTCATAGTGTTAGTAATCTCATCAACTCGAAGTAAGAACTTTGCAATATCTTCAGAATCTTCCATTTTCAATTCCTCAAATATTTTTCTATGAGTTTGTAGTTTTGCCAACTTTACCTTGGAATCTCCTTCATAAGTATTCCTCAACTTGGTCCACATCTCATTAGCTGAAGTACATACCATGACCTTTGCAAAATCTATCTCACGTAGCCCACTCAAAATATAATTCATTGCTCTTGCATTGATCTCAACCAATTTCCTGGTAGTCTTATCTTCCTCGGGATCACCTTCAACCTTATACTCTTTTTCAACCATCTGCCATACCTCATATCCTTGTGATATCAAGTAGTTCTTCATCCTCATGCTCTAGAAAGCATAATTGTTACCATCAAACAATGGAGCCTTATTTGAAGATAATCCTTTCTATGAAGCCATCTGTGTTCTTTGTAGAATCTGCCCTCAAGCTGTTAGCCTTTTCGAAGGAACCCACTCTGATACCAATTGAAGAACACAAGCTTATACTTGAGAGGGGGGTGAACAGTATAAGACCACTTTTTACTTTCTTTCCAAACCAATATCAATTAATGTCCTAATTGTAACAAATATAGAATGTGCATTAATAACTCGAATAGCAGTAATCAAGCAAAGCACAAGTAACCATACACAATTGAGATACAAAATTTAACGTGGTTCCCCCAATGTGAGGTACTCCATGGAGAAAATATTTTACTAAAACTTTCTCAATCAATCTCTTTGGGAATCACTCCCAATTACAATGTTTATGGATCTCTATCCAAAGGAGATGTTGATCCCCTAATCTCAAGTTCATGGATCTCTTCCATAGGAGAACTCTTTCCCCTTCTACTCTGGCTATGTGATCTTCTAGAAGACTCTGTCTCTCTGCTGCACTGATTGGTGGACCTCTCTCCACTTGAAGACTCCTCACTCAGATCTATCTTCAACTATGCTGGTTGCTGGATCTCTATCCACTGAGACTCTATCCTCTATACTCTATCACCTCCAAAGCTCTATCAATAGGCTCACTAAGAACCTGCTCAATAGGCTCACACAGAACCTACTTAACAAGCTCACACAAAACTTGTCAATCTTCTAGCAAGCTCACCAAGAACTTGCCCAAATATGCTCTAGCAAGCTCACCAAGAACTTGCCCAAATATGCTCTAGCAAGCTCACCAAGAACTTGCCCAAATATGCTCTAGCAAGCTCACCAAGAACTTGCCCAAATATGCTCTAGCAAGCTCACCAAGAACTTGCCCAAATCTCTAAAAAACTATCCTCAAATCTGTCCCAAAACTATCCTCAAATCTGTCCCAAAGGCCTTCTCAAAGGCTCAATCAATCATGCTCAAGTAGTACTCAAAATGAACTCAACAATGAATGGCAATCTCAACTCAAATTAACTTCATAGAAGCATAAAGAGAATTGTTAGAGACTCAATATGTTCTAATCTCACTCTCAACCCAAATCAATCTCAACTCAACTCATAGAAGCATAAAGAGAATTTTTAGAGACTCAATATGTTCTAAACTCACTCTCAACCCAAATCAATCTCAACTCAACTCAAATAAACTCATAGAAGCATAAAGAGAATTGTTAGAGACTCAATATGTTCTAATCTCACTCTCAACTCAAATCAACCTCAACTCAATTAAAACTCAAGTCTTATAGAACCATAAAGAGAATTGTTAGAGACTCAATATGTTCTAACCTTAATCTCAACTCAACATAGAATGATGGAATAGTTTATTTCATAGAACTTGAACAATCACTTCACACATCACTTGACTAGGCTCAATCAACTCAACTCAACCAATCATCACAAGGGACAACTCTTTCTCACACAACCCTAGT
Source organism: Wollemia nobilis (assembly GCA_028583015.1). Classification (NCBI taxonomy): domain Eukaryota; kingdom Viridiplantae; phylum Streptophyta; class Pinopsida; order Araucariales; family Araucariaceae; genus Wollemia; species Wollemia nobilis. The sequence goes on from JAQPPZ010017238.1 coordinate 3,124,937, forward strand.
CCAAGTATGTATCAACCAACTCAAATGTTTCCAACAATGCTCAACCACAAATCTCACATAACAATGATACTCATGTTCTTTTCTAACTCAAGTTCTTTCACAACCAATGGGCTTCAATAACTATGCTTATCAAACAAGGTTTAGACACAACTCTCAAACTAGAAAACCTTGAAGCATTCAACCAACCACTTTCGAAAAGGAAACCACAAACAATCCTTTTCCCTCCAATGATATTTCAGAAATCAACCACCATAAACAATCAATAGGAGAATGTGCCCATACCTTTTATGAAGATGAAAAAACCTCTTTGTAAATCTGCCACAATCACAAAATTCTTTTGCCAATCTTCACAAGGGTTAGTAGATCACAAAATAATCAACATTACTCCACTTTTCAATAATCATCACCAAGGCCTTTAATTGCACAACTTCCTTATCTCTCCTAAAACCACTTGTACCATAAAATAAAATAAATCAAAACATTGCATAACCTTTTCACTCCCAAAACCACTTATACCATAAAATAAAATAAATCACAATATTGCATACCTTGTCACCTCATGAAAGAATTAATCCTCTTGAAAAAGAACAAGGCAAACTTCACTTTTGGAACCCCTTTGCAAAATCAGAAATATCTCTTTACACACACCTTATTTCTCCTTCTAAATAAGTTAGTCAAATAGCCCTCGAAATAAGCTTTCCGACGATATATAATATGCCCCCTTTCCGAAATAAATTGAAACCTTTACAAAAAAAAAAAAAATATATATATATATATATGCCAACCTCCATTAATTGCACATAGGTCGGCCCTCCATTAATTTAAACTTAAACTTTAAACTTTAATATCTTCATCACCGGAGGTCCTTTTTCGATGAAACAAAATTCCACCTTGGCTTTTAAGAAAAGCCCTTTCCACATAAGCCCACCATGGTTTTAAATAAAACCTTTTATTTTGCCTGCCTTGGTTTTCATAAAAACCCAGTAAATAGCCATGCTTTCCAAAATATCATAAATGCTTATTTATGAAATATTTTGGCCACCAAAACCAAATGTGATCCATGTGACATCAATGACAATATAAAATGCCTCAAATATGTCCAAAAATATCTCCCTTTGTCATTGATAGAAACACCTCTAATGCAAACACCACAATCAATGCAAAAACCATCTCTGAGAATAAAAAATACTCCTAAATCAATACTCTCTATGGAGGCTGCTCCCCCTAACTCAATACTATCTTTGGAGGCTGCTCCCCCTAATGCAATGCTCTCTTAGTACAAATATCTTGACCTTTTGAGTCATGTGATGGATCAAACTTCTCATGTAGGGAACATCTCAATTCTTTTAGATTCTCCTTAACCTCTTGTAGTTGCTCATGGATAACATTGAAGTATTCCTTTAGATCAACTCGAGACATTATCATCTTGTTTTAAGAACATATTCTTCTAGCCTTTGGACTGTGAATGTTCTTCCTCTACTTCTCTTATTACATAGAAAAACTTAGTCTTCATATTCATTGTCATTGAGATAATTATTATCATCTATAGCAAACAAACTCTCAAGATTTCTTTGACCATGCCTATTTCCTTGATGTGTCATCTCATATTCACTATCACTGAAACCATTGCAATATCCTGATCTGTGATCTCTTTGACCACACACAAAACATTGTTCTCTTTCACCTTCTATTCCTATGAAAAAATGCTCTTCCTTTCCATCATCTGAATTGTCTCTATCACTATGATCTGAGCTATCACTTGCTTCTACAATGTAGTAAGATTTCTTTGCCTTACGAAAATTTTTCTTCTTCTCATACCTATTTTGCTTGAATCTATCATCTTTGTCATGCTTATGCTTTCCATCTTATTTTCTTCTATGAACTTATTTTTCATCATCATTGATTTCTTCATGTGGACACTTGTATGCATAGTGACCAAGATCACCACACTTGTAGCACATGACTTTCCTTATATCTCTAAAATTCCTTGAGTCCTTATTCCTTTTGATGAAGTTAGCTTCCTCATCATTTTCTAAAACTCTATCTATTTTTGAAACTTTCCCTTTCTTTTTTTTTGAAGCCTTGAATGCAATCTCTTTTATTGGAGATTGATGCTTACTTACCCTCATCTCATAAGTTGTGAGAGTACCTTGCAATTCTTCCATTGTTAACTTGTTGATATCCATTGTTTCTTCTATTGCTGAAACCTTTGCATCATACTTCATGGGAAGTGATCTCAAAACTTTTTGAGTAACTTCTGATTCTTTCATCTCAAAACCTAGGCCTCTCATAGTGTTAGTAATCTCATCAACTCAAAGTAAGAACTTTTCAATATCTTTAGAATCTTCCATTTTCAATTCCTCAAATATTTTTCTATGAGTTTGTAGTTTTTCCAACTTTACCTTGGAATCTCCTTCATAAGTATTCCGCAACTTGGTCCACATCTCATTAGCTGAAGTACATACCATGACCTTTGCAAAATCTATCTCACGTAGCCCACTCAAAATACAATTCATTGCTCTTACATTGATATCAACCAATTTCCTGGTAGTCTTATCTTCCTTGGGATCACCTTCAACCTTATACTCTTTTTCAACCATCTGCCATACCTCATATCCTTGTGATATCAAGTAGTTCTTCATTCTCATGCTCTAGAAAGCATAATTATTACCATCAAAAAATGGAGACTTATTTGTAGATAATCCATTCTGTGAAGCCATCTGTGTTCTTGTAGAATCTGCCCTCAAGATGTTAGCCTTTCTGAAGGAACCCACTCTGATACCAATTGAAGAACACAAGCTTATATTGAGAGGGGGGGGTGAATAGTATAACACCCACTTTTTACTTTCTTTCCAAACCAATATCAATTAGTGTCCTTAATTGTAATAACCAAATATAGCAATGTGCATTAATAACATAGATAGCAATAGTAAGCAAGAGCACGAGTCACCACACACAATTGATACACCCCCAATGTGAGGTACTCCATGGAGAAAATATTTTACTAAAACTTTCTCAATCAATCTCTTTGGGAATCACTCCCAATTACAATGTTTATGGATCTCTATCCAAAGGAGATGTTGATCCCCTAATATCAAGTTCATGGATCTCTTCCATAAGAGAACTCTTTCTCCTTCTGCTCTGGCTATGTGTTCTTCTAGAAGACTCTGTCTCTTTGCTGCACTAACTGGTGGACCTTTCTCCACTTGAAGAATCCTCACTCAGATTTATCTTCAACTATGCTGGCTGCTGGATCTCTATCAATTGAGACTCTATCCTCTGTACTCTATCAAATCCAAATATCTGTCAATAGGCTCACTAAGAACCTTCTCAATAGGCTCACATAGAACCTTCTTAACAATCTCACATAGAACTTGTCAAATCTATGCTAGCAAGCTCACGAAGAACTTTCCCAAATATTCTCTAGCAAGCTCATCAAGAACATGCCAAAATCTGCTCTAGCAAGCTCACCAAGAACTTACCCAAATCTACTCTAGAAAGCTCACCAAGAACTTGCCCAAATATGCTCTAGCAAGCTCACCAAGAACTTGCCCAAATCTGCTCTAGCAAGCTCACTAAGAACTTGCCCAAATTTGCTCCAACAAGCTCATCAAGAACTTGCCCAAATCTGCTCTATAAATATTTCCACAAAGATGTCCACAAAGGTATCCCAAAATTGTTCTCAAATATGTCCGAAAGGCCTTCTCAAAGGCTCAATAAATCATGCTCAAGTAGTACTCAAAATGAACTCAACAATGAATGGCAATCTCAACTCAAATTAACTTTATAGAAGCATAAAGAGAATTGTTAGAGACTCAATATGTTCTAATCTCACTCTCAACCCAAATCAATCTCAACTCAACTCATAGAAGCATAAAGAGAATTTTTAGAGACTCAATATGTTCTAACCTTAATCTCAACTCAACATATAATGATGGAATAGTTTATTTCATAGAACTTGAACAATCACTTCACACATCATTTGACTAGGCTCAATCAACTCAACTCAACCAATCATCACAAGGTGTGGGTTTCGAATCACAGTGGGCCCAAATTTTAGACTCCGGAGCTAAAAACCAATTAAAATATTTATATTAAATATTTGAACCAACCTTACATAATTACCATCCCTTATATAGGGAATAGAAGTTATAGGGGAATAGGAGAGGGAGGAGAAGAAGTAGGCGGTGGATGAGGAGAGGGAGGCGGCGGACGAGAAGAAAGGGAAAGGTGGCATGGAGTAAGGGGAGGAAGAGGCATGGAGTGATAAGGAGGAAATGACGGTAAGGGATAGGGAATGTGGAGGAAGAGGAATGGAGGGATAAGGCGGATAGAATGGCGGGAATATAGGAGAAGAGGGTAGAGATAAAATAGGGAAAAGCTATTATAATAAAAATCATGCCGACTAAACCTATGGCCGACAATTACAAGAGAGTTCACATTTAGGTCTTTTCTAAGCTACTTAGAAAAAACCTCTTTCACATTTGTAACATTCTCCCCCTTAAAGTTGAGAGGACTGACTATATAGTCTCTCAACTTTACAAATTGAGCTTTGGCCATTGCTTTGGTGAATATGTCAGCAACATTTTCCAAAGTATGGCAATATTGAAGCTCAACAACTTCAGTTTCCACCATATCTCTGATGAAGTGGTACTTCATATCAAAATGCTTTGATCTACTATGGTGGACAGGATTATATGCCAACTGAATGGCACTGATGTTATCACAGTATATTCTGGTTGGACCACTTTGCTGCTCTCCAATCTCTTCCAATACTTTTCGTAGCCATAGGGCTTGAGTACTAGCATGAGTGACTGCTATATACTCAGCTTCTGTTGAAGATAATGCTACTACAGTCTACTTCTTGGAACTCCAAGTTATTAGTCCTGAACCAAGACTAAAATAGTTCCCTGATGTGGATTTCCTGTCATCAATGTTGCTGCCCCAATCACTATCACTAAAGCCTTCAAGCTTGATAGTATCACTTTTGTAGTACTGGATTCCAAAATCCAATGTACCCTTCACATATCTCAAAATTATTTTAGCTGCCTGCAAATGCAGCTCAGATGGGTTAGACATAAATCTAGAGACAAGAGATACAACATACTGAATATCTGGTCTGGTGTTGGCGAGAAACATCAAACTCCCAACAATGCTTCTGAAAGTGGTCACGTCAACTTTCGGTGCTCCGTCATCCTTGCTTAATTGGATCCCATGTCCAACTGGAGTTGCAACTGATTTGCATTGCTCCATAGCAAACTTCTTAATCATATCCCGAGCATATTTTAGTTGACAGATGAAGATCCCTGAATCTGATTGATGTACTTCCATTCCAAGGAAGTAGTGCATTAAGCCAAGATCCTTCATCTCAAATTCCTGCATCATGGAGTGCTTGAACTCCATATTAACTTTTTCATTACTACCCATAAAAATGAGATCATCCACATACAAACAGACTATGAGGATGTCATTACCTTGATTCAGGTAGTAGAGAGTGGGTTCATTTTTGCTTTTGATGAACCCAAAATCTTTAAAGTACCCATCAATGCATGAGTACCAAGCTCTCGATGCCTGCTTGAGGCCATAGAGTGCCTTCTTCAGTTTGTAAACAAGGTGCTCCTTGTCTTCCTCTTGAAATCCCTGTGGTTGCTCAACATACACTTCTTCTATCAAGTAACCATTGAGAAATGCACTCTTTACATCCATGTGTTGGACTTTCCATCCCTTGTGTGCAGCTAAAGCAAGAACGGTTCTGATGGTCTCCTGTCTGGCTACAGGAGCAAAAGTCTCTTCATAATCAATTCCATACTTCTGAGTGAATCCCTTTGCAACTAATCTTGCCTTGTGCCTCTCAATGCTACCATCAGCATTGAACTTGGTCTTGAAGACCCACTTACATCCAACACATTTCTTTCCTTTAGGAAGCTTCACCAGCTCCCAAGTGTCATTGTTTTTTATAGAGGTTATCTCCTCTTCCATGGCATCTTGCCAAATCTTCTGAGTACATGCCTTCTCATAACTAGAAGGTTCAAGCTGAGCACTAGTCAACAAAGCATAGTTAACTAAATCTCCCCTAGGTTCCTACTGGGAGACATCATCACCATACAAGTGCATATTTTCTAATCTTTGTAGAACATAATTCATTTCACTTGCTTGACTCCTAGTGTATCTTCTTGAAAAAAATTTATCCAACATCTGATATGATGGATGATGTTGGAGAGTTCTCTTACCTCTGGATGGAGAATCGATGTCCATTGGTGAGGAACTTACTGATCTCTATGGAGAAGGACTTGGTGAAGAAGTTGAACTAGAAGATGAACTTGGGCTTGTGGGGGGAGACTTCTTACCTTTCTGTGGTGACTGTTGCTGCACCTGCTTAGAAACTACATCATTGGATTCATCATCACTGAATATTTGGGGCTTACCCCATTCTCCCCCTTCATCAAAAATCACATCCCTGGAAAGCACAATCTTTTGAGTCCTGGGATTGTAGAGTCTGTAAGCTTTTGTGTTCTCACAGTACCCTACAAATATGCATGCCTGACTCTTTGGATCGAGCTTCTTTCTCAGCTCATCAGGAATGTGAGAATATGCCAGTGAACCAAACACTCTGAAATACTTAACATTTGGCTTCTTACCATACCAGGCTTGGTAAGGTGTTTGCCCTTCCAAACTTGAAGTAGGACTTCTGTTCAAGATATGTACACTGGTCCTGGCTGCATCTGCCCAATATGAATTAGTCAAATGCTTCGTCTGAAGCATAGACCTTGCCATCTCCACAATGGTGCGATTCTTCCTCTCTACCACACCATTTTGCTGTGGAGTGTAGGCAGCTGTGAACTGCCTCTTAATGCCATGTTGCTTACAGAAATTCAAAAACTCATTAGAGGAGTATTCTCCTCCTCTATCTGATCTAAGACATTTTACAAAATATCCACTCTCACTTTCAACTCTTGCTTTGAAATCGATGAAGCATTCAAATGCTTCATCCTTATGTTTCAAAAAATATATCCAACACATTCTAGTAAAATCATCAATGAAAAGTAGGAAGTAAGAGTTGTTACCAAGACTTTTGGTCTGCATCGGACCACAGATGTCTGTATGCACTAGTTGGAGTGGATGACTAGCCCGCCATGCTTGTCCATGAGGAAATTTTGATCTGGCATGCTTGCCCAAGGCACACCCTTCACAGACTTCCTTACTATCCTAAACTTTGGGAAGTCCGGTTACCATTGCTTGTGAAGTTAGCATTTTCAAACTAGCTGAATTCAAATGACCATATCTCAAGTGCCATAGGACACTTGGATTGGTAATAGCAACATTTGCTAACTTATCTCCCCCTGGCTGGCCAAAATTTAAAGGAAACAATCTATTCTTTGACATTGGCACTTGTGTAATGATTCTATTACTATTATTTTTATCAAAAATGGTGCATTTACCCTCATCAAAAAGCAACTTGTAGTTCTTTTCTAACATTTGACCAACACTTAAAATATTGTGTTGGAGATGAGGTGTGTAATAGATATCACTTACTTGCTTGACGCCTTCTTTGGTTGGAACCACCATGGCTCCAATGCCTTCAACCGCCAATGATTTGTCATCTCCCAATCGGATGTTGGATTTGTATGAGGAGTCTAGAGTAGCAAAGAGTTCTTCTTTGCCACTCATATGGTTTGAACACCCAGTGTCCAAAATCCATGTATCATTCATGTTTTGATCTACCTGACCATATGAGAGAAAGAGATTTGTGGCCTCTTCCTCTTCTCCAAAATTGCCAAACTGACTACTCTAGTTGTTGTTGCTTCCTTGTGAAGGCTTTGACCAACAGTCACGAGCATAATGGCCAGGTTTGCCACAATTGTAGCAAGTTTGTTTTGATTTATCTCCTCCTTTTCCTCTACCTAGTTGTTTCCCTCTATTTTGTTGTCCTCCTCTATTCTGATTTTCACCTCTGTTTGAGAATCCTCCTCTATTCTGATTTCCTCCTCTATTAGGAGTTCCACCTCTCTGATTATTTCTGCCTCTACCTCTATACTATCCTCTGCCATGGCCTCTACCTCTACCTTCATGAGAAGCAAAGGCTTTTTCATCTCCTCCATAACTTGTGGAAGGAGATTGTTGTAACCTCTCTTCATGTGAGAGAAGTGAACCAATGAGGGCTTCAAAAGACAGAGAGGTTAAGTCTTTGGATTCTTCTATAATTATGGCAACTGAATTCCACTTAGGAAGAAGTGTCCTCAACACTTTCTTCACTATAACTTCAGGCTTGACTTCTTCTCCTAAAGTGACCATCTTATCTACTATGACTTTTACTCGCATGTAGTAATCACCAACCTTTTCACTTTCTTGCATTTTAAGAGTTTCAAAATCTCATTTCAAAGTTTGTAGTTTTACTTGCTTGACTTGGTCACTACCCCTATAACTTTATTTTAAAGCATTCCAAGCAGATTCAATAGTTATAAAAGAAGCTATTCTAGGGAAAATACTTCTATCAAGGGCATCTTGGATGTGATAAAGGGTGAAAGAATTATTCTTCTGAGCTTCCTTTTTAGCCCTTTTATCGACAGCATTCAAAGTTGCCCATTCAACAGCAGTAGGTTCTGTATAGCCCTCTTCAATCACATCCCATAGACCTTTGCCTATCAAAAGTGTTTTCATTTTAATTGACCAATACTCGTAATCACCACCATTGAACTCGGGGATAGGTAGACTAGTATTGGATGCCATTTCAGAAAGCAGACTTTATTTTAATAGCAAACAAGAAGTACAAAGAAGTACAAAGAGATCACTGATTTAAATCAAATCTAGCCTTTTTAACATGCTCACTGATTTGGCATTCTTCTTCTTGAGGATCACCCAGTACTGGAGGGGCGAAGTTGTCTGCTTCGTCATCACTAATGACTATGACTTCTGGTTCTGCTTCTGGCTCAGAACTATTGCTGATGACTATAACCTCTAGCGCTTCAGGTTAAGGTACCAATGGTACTAGATCTTCTTCTTCTTCTTCTTCTTCTTCTTCTTCTTCTTCTTCTTCTTCTTCTTCTTCTTCTTCTTCTTCTTCTTCTTCTTCTTCTAGTTCTGGATCAGGAGAGCATGGTGTATAGCTCTCACTCGATTCTATTTCAGGCACAATAGGTGTATAACTATCACTCGATTGTCCTTCAGGTGCTTCTTCAACCATTTTGGACTCTTCTATTCTTTGCCCAAAAATATTATCTTCAGAATCCGCCTCGTATCCAGAGTCCGGTTTCCTCAGATGAGCAATTACTTGATTTTCCAACTGGCAGAAAACTATGTGAAGACTGGTCTGTCGGACCCTCTCGTCAAATGATTTCGGTGTCTCTCTTCTCAGGAGAGAGCAGAGTGCATTGTAGCATCCGGATGACCGGATCATCTACTCATAACAGATGAACTGAGTTATAGTATCAATTTTCACGGTGCCAAAAAAAACTTTATCACAAAAGTGTCTTTCCAATTTCTATTTTCCACAATTTTTCTCCAAAGTTTTCAATTAAAATTTTTATAAAGTCTCTTTATAAAAATTTAATAGTTTTATTTATATCTTAATTATTTTTCAAAAATTATATATTTAAAAAAAATAATTAAAAAATATGATTTAAAACTATTAAATTAATTTTAAAAACTTTAATAAAAATCAAATTAAAAAAAAAACTTTTAATCAACCTTTTCAAAACTTATCTCCTGGTGGATCGAACCCTCGACCGCCTGCTATCATGCAAGGGAGCCTAGCCACTACACCACGTGGCACCTTTAGAAACCAATGCGATCCGCCTCCTTCTTAACAATTTGAACACGACGCGCAAAATAAAAAAAATTCTTTTTCAACCCGACGGGATTCGAACCCGGGTCTTATCCGCTACAAGCAAGCAGGCTTAACCAATCGCGTTGGGTGCTTGGTTGAGAGGACAAACAAGCCCATGCTATTTATTATTCCCCGATCGTGAATGTTTTTAAAAAAAATTAAAAACTTTATCCCACATCTACCAGGATGGGGATGTAAACAGGGTTTATAACCCTCAACTGGCGGCTTAAGAGTCGATTGCCTTTGGGCGATCACTGTGACCCTTCTGCCTCCTCACCAGTTAACCCCCTCGTGCCACGTGTTGCCTTCCGCCTCTTCCAACTCGGCTCCTCGGCCTGCATGCTCCTCAGCTCCGACCAGCTCCTCGACCTGTGTGCTCCTCGGCTCCTGTGCCTCCGGCTTCGGCCTGCGTGCTCTGCGCTCGACCTCACCTCTGCTCTGGTCTGTCCACCTGCTCCTCATCCTCGGCTTTCGTGCCCGTGCCCCCTGGTTGCTCTGATACCAGTGTGGGTTTCGAATCACAGTGGGCCCAAATTTTAGACTCCGGAGCTAAAAACCAATTAAAATATTTATATTAAATATTCGAACCAACCTTACATAATTACCATCCCTTATATAGGGAATAGAAGTTATAGGGGAATAGGAGAGGGAGGAGAAGAAGTAGGCGGTGGATGAGGAGAGGGAGGCGGCGGACGAGAAGAAAGGGAAAGGTGGCATGGAGTAAGGGGAGGAAGAGGCATGGAGTGATAAGGAGGAAATGACGGTAAGGGATAGGGAATGTGGAGGAAGAGGAATGGAGGGATAAGGCGGATAGAATGGCGGGAATATAGGAGAAGAGGGCAGAGATAAAATAGGGAAAAACTATTATAATAAAAATCATGCCGACTAAACCTATGGCCGACAATTACAAGAGAGTTCACATTTAGGTCTTTTCTAAGCTACTTAGAAAAAACCTCTTTCACATTTGTAACACAAGGGACAACTCTTTCTCACACAACCCTAGTCCAAGTATGTATCAACCAACTCAAATGTTTCAAAAAATGCTCAACCACAAATCTCACATAACAATGATACTCATATTCTTTTCTAACTCAAGTTCTTTTACAACCAATGGGCTTCAATAAAAATGCTTATAAAACAAGGTTTAACCTCAACTCTCAAACTAGAAAACCTTGAAGCATTAAACCAATCACTTTCAAAAAGGAAACCACAATCAATCCTTTTATCTCTAATGATATTTCAAAAATCAACCACCATAAATAGTCAATAGGAGAATGTGCCCATACCTTTTATGAAGATGAAAAAAACTCTTTGTAAATCTGCCACAATCACAAAATTCTTTTGCCAATCTTCACAAGGGTTAGTAGATCACAAAATAATCAACATTACTCCACTTTTAAATAATCATCACCAAGGTATTTAATTGCACAACTTCCTTATCTCTCCTAAAACCACTTGTACCATAAAATAAAACAAATAAAAACATCACATAACCTTTTCACTCCCAAAACCACTTATACCATAAAATAAAATAAATCATAATATTTCATACCTTGTCACCTCATGAAATAATTAATCCTCTTGAAAAATAACAAGGCATACTTCACTTTTGGAACCCCTTTGCAAGATCAGAAATATATCTTTACACACACATTATGTCTCCTTCTAAATAAGTTATTCAAATAACCCTTGAAATAAGCTTTCCGACAATATATAATATGCCCACTTTCGAAAATAAATTGAAACCTTTACACACACACGCATATATATATGCCAACCTCCATTAATTGCACATAGGTCAGCCCTCCATTAATTTAAACTTAAACTTGAAACTTTAATATCTTCATCACCGGATGTCCTTTTTCGATGAAACAAAATTCCACCTTGGATTTTGAGAAAATTCCTTTCCACATAAGCCCACCATGGTTTTAAATAAAACCTTTTATTTTGTATGCCTTGGTTTTCATAAATACCATGTAAATAGCCATGCTTTCCAAAATATCATAAATGCTTATTATGAAATATTTTGGCCACCAAAACCAAATGTGATCCATGTGACATCAATGACAAGATAAAATGCCTCAAATTACCTCAAATGTCCAACAATATCCCCCTTTGTAATTGATGGCAACACCTCTAATGCAAACACCATAATCAATGCAAAAACCATCTATGAGAATCAAAGCTACTCCCCTAACTCAATACTCTCTATGGAGGCTACTCTCCCTAACTCAATACTCTCTTTGGAGGCTGCTCCCCCTAACTCAATGCTCTCCCCCTTACTCAAATATCCCCCCCTTTGACATCAATGGCAAAAGGGACACCTATGGGGCTAAAAGATATAACTCTTAAGATTAGCCCCCCTCACCCCCTTTTTCTTTTGAGGTGATTAATTTTGGGGTGGGAGTACTTTTACTCCCATATCACTTTATTTCTTTCCTCTATCAAATTCCTTCCATGTTTTTATGATATCCTCCTCTTGATGAATTACTTGATCTTCTTGTCTAGAACCTATTTGAATTTCTTGCCTTAAACCTGTTTGGAATTGAGTCCTACACCATCTTGCAATATGCCCAAAGTTATTGCAATTAAAACACTTGATATTGTAGCCTTTGGTTGGTGCCCATGTCCTGAAATTATTCTTAAAATAATTTCCATATCCATTCCTTTTGAACTTGATTCACCTATCTCAAAACAAGAACCAAATTGAATATTTGGAGCCATAGGAACTTTGGAACTTTCCTCACAAATCTTAGGTGCTTCCTTGCTTTCATATTTTAGAACTTCATTTCCTTTTGAGTGTGATTCCCCAAACCTAAAATATGGAACCTTTGGTGCTTTGGAATATTCCTCTTCTTTCTCTTCATTTGTGTCAAGTAGCAACTTGGCATCCATCTCTATAGCATCTGAAATACATGTTTCCTTCTTAGTACAAATATCTTGACCTTTTGAGTCATGTGCTAGATCAAAATTCTCATGGAGGGAACATCTCAATTATTTTAGATTCTCCTTAACCTCTTGTAGTTGCTCATGGATAACATTGAATTTTTCCTTTAGATCAACTGAGACATTATCCTCTTGTTTAACTTCTTCTATTTGGAGTGAATGTTCTTCTTCTACTTCTCTTATTCCATAGAAAAACCCTTCTTCATCTTCACTGTCACTAAGATCATTATAATATTCTATAGCAAATAAACTCTCAAGATTTCTTTGACCATACATGTTTCCTTGATGTGTCATCTCATCTTCACTATCATTGAAACCATTGCAATATCCCAATTTGTGATCTCTTTGACCACACACAAAACATTGTTCTATTTCACCTTCTATTCCTAGGAATAAATGCTCTTCCTTTTCATCATCTGAATTGTCTCTATCACTATGATCTGAGCTATCACTTGCTTCTACAATGTAGTAAGATTTCTTTGCCTTACAAAATTTTTTCTTCTTCTCATACCTGTTTTGCTTGAATATGTCATCTTTGTCATGCTTATGCTTTCCATATTCTTTTCTTCTATGACCCTATTTTTCATCATCACTAATTTATTCATCTGGACACTTGTATGCATAGTGACCAAAATCACCACACTTGTAGCACCCGAATTTCCTTATATCTCTGAAATTCCTTGAGTCCTTATTCCTTTTTATGAAGTTAGCTTCCTCATAATTTTCTAAAACTCTATCTATTTCTAAAACTTTCCTTTTCTTTTTTTTTGAAGCCTTGAATGCAATATCTTTTATTGGAGCTTGATGCTTACTTACCCTCATCTAAGAAGCTATGAGAGTACCTTGCAATTATTCCATTGTTAACTTGTTGATACTCATTGTTTCTTATATTGCTAAACCCTTTGCATCATATTTCATGGGAAGTTATCTCAAAACCTTTTGAGTAACTTATGATTCTTTCATCTCAAAACCTAGGCCTCTCATAGTGTTAGTAATCTCATCAAATCGAAGTAAGAACTTTGTAATATCTTTAGAATCTTCCATTTTCAATTCCTCAAATATTTTTCTATGAGTTTGTAATTTTTCCAACTTTACCCTGGAATATCCTTCATAAGTATTCCTCAACTTGGTCCACATCTCATTAGCTGAAGTACATACCCTGACCTTTGTAAAATATGTCTCACGTAGCCCACTCAAAATATAATTAATTTCTCTTGCATTGATCTCAACCAATTTCCTGGTAGTCTTATCTTCCTCGGGATCACCTTCAACCTTATAATATTTTTCAACCATCTGCAATACCTCATATTATTGTGATATAAAGTAGTTCTTCATTCTCATGCTCTACAAAGAAAAATTGTTACCATCAAACAATGGAGCCTTATTTGAAGATAATCCTTTCTATGAAGCCATATGTGTTCTTTGTAGAATCTGCCCTCAAGTTATTGGCCTTTTCTAAGGAACCCACTCGGATACCAATTGAAGAACACAAGCTTATACTGAGAGGGGGGTGAATAGTATAAGACAACTTTTTACTTTCTTTCCAAACCAATATCAATTAATGTCCTTAATTGCAATAACAAAATATAGCAGTGTGCATTAATAACTAAGATAACAATAGTAAGCAAGAGAACAAGTCACCACACACAATTGAAACACAAGATTTAACATGGTTCCCCCAATGTAAGGTACTCCACAGAGAAAATATTTTACTAAAACTTTCTCAATCAATATATTTGGAAATCACTCCCAATTACAATTTTTATGGATCTCTGTCCAAAGGAGATGCTGATACCCTAATCTCAAGTTCATGGATCTATTACATAGGATAACTCTTTCCCATTTTGCTCTGGCTATGTGATCTTCTAGAAGACTCTATCTCTTTGTTGCACTGACTGATGGACCTCTCTCCACTTGAAGACTCCTCACTCAGATCTGTATTCAACTATGCTAGCTACTGGATCTCTATCCATTGAGAATCTATCCTCTATACCCTATCACCTCCAAAGATCTATCAATAGGCTCACTAAGAACATGCTCAATAGGCTCACACAGAACCTGATTAACAAGCTCACACAGAACTTGTCAAATATGTGCTAGCAAGCTCACCAAGAACTTACCCAAACCTGCTCTAGCAAGATCACCAAGAAATTGCCCAAATTTTCTCTAGCAAGCTCACCAAGAACTTGACCAAATCTACTCTAGGAAGCTCACAAAGAACTTGCCCAAATGTGCTCTAGCAAGCTCACTAAGAACTTTCCCAAATCTGCTCTAGCAAGCTCACTAAGAACTTGCCCAAATTTGCTCCAACAAGCTCACCAAGAACTTGCCCAAATATGCTCTACAAATATTTCCACAAATATGTCCACAAAGGTGTCCTAAAACTATCCTAAAATATTTTCTAAAGGCCTTCTCAAAGGTTCAATCAATCATGCTTAAGTAGTACTCAAAATAAACTCAACAATGAATGACAATTTACAACTCAAATTAACTTCATAGAAGCATAAAGAGAATTTTTAGAGACTCAATATTTTATAATCTCACTCTCAACCCAAATAAATCTCAACTCAACTCATAGAAGCATAAAGAGAATTGTTAGAGACTCAATATGTTCTAAACTCACTCTCAACACAAATCAATCTCAACTCAACTCAAATCAACTCATAGAAGCATAAAGAGAATTGTTAGAGACTCAATATGTTCTAGTCTCACTCTCAAATCAAATCAACTTCAACTCAATTCAAGTCAACCTAAACTCAACTCAAGTCTTATAGAACCATAAAGAGAATTGTTACAGACTCAATGTGTTCTAACCTTAATCTCAAATCAAAATAGAATGATGGAATAATTTATTTCATAGAACTTGAACAATCACTTCACACATCACTTGACTAGGCCCAATCAACTCAACTCAACTAATCATCACAAGGGATAACTCTTTCTCACACAACCCTAGTCCAAGTACGAATCAACCATCTCAAATGTTTCCAACAATGCTCAACCACAAATATCACATAACAATGATACTCATGTTCTTTTCTATCTCAAGTTCTTTCACAACCAATGGTCTTCAATAACAATTCTTATAAAACAAGGTTTAACCTCAACTCTCAAACTAGAAAACCTTGAAGCATTAAATCAATCACTCTTGAAAAGGAAACCATAATAAATCCTTTTCTCTCCAATGATATTTCAGAAATCAACCATAATAAACAGTCAATAAGAGAATGTGCCCATACCTTTTATGACGATGAAAAAACCTCTTTGTAAATCTGCCACAATCACAAAATTCTTTTGCCAATCTTCACAAGGGTTAGTAGATCACAAAATAATCAACATTACTCCACTTTTCAATAATCATCACCAAGGTCTTTAATTGCACAACTTCCTTATCTCTCCTAAAACCACTTTTACTATAAAATAAAACAAATCAAAACATTGCATAACCTTTTCACTCCCAAAACCAATTATACCATAAAATAAAATAAATCACAATATTTCATACCTTGTCACCTCATGAAAAAATTAATCCTCTTGAAAAAGAACAAGGCAAACTTCACTTTTGGAACCCCTTTGCAAAATCATAAATATCTCTTTACACACACCTTATTTCTCCTTCTAAATAAGTTAGTCAAATAGCCCTCGAAATAAGGTTTTCGAGGATATATAATATGCCCACTTTCCGAAATAAATTGAAACATTTACATATATATATAAATTAATAAATAAATAAATAAATATATATATATATATATATACCAACCTCCATTAATTGCACATAGGTCGGCCCTCCATTAGTTTAAACTTAAACTTTAAACTTTAATATCTTCATCACTAGAGGTCCTTTTTCGATGAAACAAAATTAGACCTTGGCTTTTAAGAAAAACCCTTTCCATATAAGCCCACCATGGTTTTAAATAAAGCCTTTTATTTTGTCTGTCTTGGTTTTCATAAAAACCCTGTAAATAGCCATGCTTTCCAAAATATCATAAATGCTTATTTATGAAATATTTTTGCCACCAAAACCAAATGTGATCCATGTGACATCAATGACAAGATAAAATGCCTCAAATTACCTCAAATTTCCAATAAGGTTCAATCCCTATACCATGATGCAGACCTATGGATTGGCCAAATTAGCTGAAGATAAATTCAATACTTAACATCGATTAGGAAAAACACCTATTGGGAAAGCACAAAGTACTTATGATGCCCCAAAACCTAACCAACCCTTGCAGGTTGAGTACCTCAGCCCGAAGGAAGTGAAGTAATGGCAAGCGAAATATCTTTACGATAATTGTGATGAGAAATTTGGATCCCATCAAAAATGTGTTACACTAATGTTGTATTTATTGAAGGAAGTTGATCCTTGTCAATCCCTAAAAGGCGAATATGAGGTAGTTGTGTCCGAAGTGCTTGGTGCACCTACTCACAACAATAAAGACAATGAGGTCAATATGCCAGAAGTGATCGATGCATCAGGTAAGGATGAGGTAGACATTCCTGAAGTGACTCATTATGGCCAAACATGCACTCTATAAGAACTACACTCAATTTCCTCTCCAATAGTGAGTTATCACCACAAGGTCAAACCTATTCAAAAACAAGGTAGAAAGGTGACTGCACACTCCTCCATTGCCTCTCCTAGGGAACAACATGAGAATGTATAAGTTTTACCACCTCTTTTTATGCATCATTTTAAGGTATTTGAAGAACCCCAAGGGTTTCCCTTCCCTCATCATCACACATTTACTAATTTTTTTGGCAACCCCACGCTAACACTTCATCCTTCTCGATATCCCTACCTACGAAAGGATGACATTAAAAGATTCCAAGAACTTACGCAAATCCTTCTTGGAAAACAAAGGACAAAGCTCTTTTTAAGGAGGGTGGCATGTTAGGATCCTCCATCCTAACATTATTTATTTTTATTTTTTAAATTTACATGGTGGAATCGATAGCCGCCACGAATCCGGGCAGGTTGTCTAGCTTTTATGGCTGCCACAAAATTCTGCGCTATCCACCCCAGAAGCTGCCACATAGATATTTGCATAGTTTTCCCCTATAACCACCATGCCACAATCATTTTAAACCTTTTTTGTCGTTGAAAGCACCAGGAAAGGGACAAGCATTCAGTTCGACGAGGCCCAAGATTTTAACCTTGGACCTCCGCCCCCTTATGGGGTTTGGATGAACCAATTGGTCTACACCTCGGACCCCATCCTAACATTATTAGTTAGTATTATTAATCATTTAATTATTCTATTACTAACCCATAAAGTGAACCATCGCATCTCTTCATACGTGACCCATCACGTCTCTTCATAACGTGAATCATCACGTCTCTTCACCAACGTAGCTTTGGTTAGATATATATATTAGGTTGGCCATTCACACAAATCATCCAAGAAGAAGAATAAGAAGCATAGATTCTAAGGATGGAGCCCCCTATAAGTGGCAAGGAGGGAGCCCCCTATAGCAGCAAAGCGATTATAAGGGAGCCCCATTTAAGTGGAATGTGATTACATTTTATATTAAATTATTCATCAAATTTACACAAGAACATCAGGGTTCTTACAAAATCTTGGGCTTTGTCAGACTAAATGTTTGTCCCTTTCTTAGTGCTTTCAACAACATAAAAGGTTTAAAATGATTGGGACATGGTGGTTATAGGGGTGAACTAAATGAATTATTGTGTGATATTTTTCAAGGTGGATTGCACGAAGTACTGTGATGATCATAAAATATGGACGTGTCTGAATCATTGTGGTGGCTACCGATTCCACTATGTAAAAGAAAAATATAAACAAAAAATAAAATTAATTATTATTTTATTTACAAAACATTAATATGTATTCAATTTATATTAAAATTTTATAATTATTAGTTATTATTTTTTAATATAAAGAGATAAAGGCACATCACTTTTTTTTGGGTTACATAGGAGAGTTGGTCACAATCACACTATTTTTAGTAAATGACAAGCGCAGGGTTCAAACCATAGGCCCTAGGGACTCCTCCCACCAAACCTATTCCACATCATTATTTTTGAGTCGGTGTGAAGGGGATCACCGGTCGCTTGGGATTCATAGCATCATCGTCAATCTGGCATGCATTCAGAGGATTCAGATTAGAATACTACCTTTTTAAATAGACTGCTCCCAAGGTTTGGACCTTAATGTCTTCTTGGTAAATGCCTAAAAAAGCTGCTCCCAAGGTTTGAACCTCGGTTTCTTCTTGGCAGTTTCCTAGCTAGACAAGCACTTACCAATCCACCTAGCCCTCGGGGACCATCACCTTTTTTAATTATAACTAAATCTTATATATTAAAAATGATATCAAATAATTTAAGTAGGTTTAATAGTGAATATTTTGAAACTTTGAATAAAAGGTCTAAATATTGAATCCTATGGAGGTAAGGTTGTACACTATGCTTTGGTTTAGAGTATGGTTGGATAATTAGGATTGAATCCTATGGAGGTAAGGTTGTACACTATGCTTTGGTTTAGAGTATGGTTGGATAAAATATACTCATAAATAATATATTCCATGAGGATCATTCCATATGACCTATGGCTTCATGGACATTAAAAGCAATTTGACCATTACATTTACTTCTTTTTATAATTAAAACTAGATATTAGAAATTATACTAATATTATTTTAGTAATAAAAAAATAAACATTGTAATAGTCTCTTCTATTTTTCATGGAAAAAACACAAACAATATTATTATTGTTTTTAATGTTTTGTTTCATTACTATCAAAGTATTGGAAATATATTTTTAAATTAAAATGTTACATCATGTTTTATGTTTTCATCTTCTTTAAGTGTCATGTTAACATTTCAAAATATACAATATTTAAATGTCACGATACATATTATATAATATATAGATATTTTATAACCTATTAAATATATATATATATATATATATATAAATATTTTCTTCTTTTTCTTCTCACAATAAAAATATGTTAATACCTAAGTAAAAATATTTTTTCCTTTAATTGGTCTAGCTTCTATTGTATTGAATCCTATAATAGATACTGGATGATAGTTAACTATTGATGTACCTACCCTAGTCATTATAACTATTGGATGTCATATATTTACAAGTGCTAAAATAATAAGCAATAAATTAGCAAAGAGTTATATAACTTCAATCAATAAGAAAGTTTTTTTTTTTTTACTTATGCAAGTTTTGATTTGGTGTCCTTTTACCTCAAACACTATGCTAAGTAACTTCTTTAATAGATTGTATAAAAAACATGTTCTACTTGAGTGGTTTATAAACCCCAAAACTTACCCTAATCTTTGTGAATGGGGTAGCAGGCTTAAAGGTGCAAGTCCTTGGTTTCACTTTGTGGGATTCCTCACTCCTATTAACATCAAGTTTGGGTATGTGTGTGGGAGGTTGGCCCTCTTGCTTTCTAATAGGTTAATGTGATGATGTAAGTCTAGTGGCATATTCTATGATTGAAATTATGTTCCACGTTAATACCTATCTATCTATCTATTTCTTGCATTGTAAAAGAGGCACCTACACGTGCTTATTCTCTTTCTCATAAAAGACCAAAATTTGGACATTTAAATTTATCACAAAAATCTCAAAATTTGAATCTATTTGCAATAAAGTTGTTGAATAAACCTAACATTATATTCCATTTTCAAACCTCCTAACCAAATAATACAATCACCTCACTAAAATGGAAATGGTAAAGGAATAAGAAGAAGTGAAAGGATTAAGGAATAAGGATCATTTAACCATGGATATAATGATCTAGGAGGAAACCAATTAGATAAAATATTAAAGTACTAGCCTCCCAATCATATCATAGATGTTATAGTTTATTCATAAATACTTCTTCCTCAAGGTGTGTCCCTACATATCAATAATACAATTGTATCAAAGGCCAATTAGGAAAATAAGCAATAGTCCATAAATATTGTTAAGGAGTTAGGAGATGATTATATGTCTTATATATTTTAATCTTATTTGAAACAATATAGGATATATTGTGTATCGAGTTAGGTGATGGTCCTTTTGGGTTTGACTACTCAATGTAGATTGAACCACTATTGTTAAATCTAGAATTTAATTAGTCTTTAACATTTTTATGTAAGTACAATTAAGACACATTTATAAACCTAAGAGTCCACTTACATTTATGCATAAATATACTTTGACATTCACTCTTGTTGAGCCATAAAATTGGTAAACTTATGAATGTTGGGAATGAAGTGTAGAATAGGAATGTAATTAAATTATTTTAATAGAACTTGTAAACTATATATTTTGTTGAGGTCATCCTTAATTTTTAAAAACTTTTATAATGACATAGTGTGATTCACATAAGATATTTTATATGACAATTGTCCTAGCCAATTATATTTGGATTTATATTTTAGCAATAAGATCTAGGGAAAATTATATGCTTCATAATTATTTCTTAATATACCATTTTGTTATTAATTTTGAATGTAAAGGCCTAAATTTTAATTAATTTAACAATACAAGTCTTTACAACCAAAATAAAATGGGTGGATAGGCACACCCCAATATGTATTCACACTAAATTAGGTTGAGTTAGGAAGCAGTTAATCAAAATAACAAAAATAGGGTTAAACTCGTCACCAACCACAACACCAAAAAATATGCATTAAATCATGTCAATTATGGGGGGTATGCTCACAAGGTGAATGTTCCTCACCCTCCATATGCTACCAACCAGTATTAGAAGGAATGGAAATGAGCCACCCATCCTCCCCAGGTGTGCAAAAATTATCACCTATATAAAAGTCATCAATGCCATCAAATACACACCAACCCACCATATTAGTTGGAGTGACTAGGCACGTGGGAATGGGATCTCCCCAACCAAAAACTATGTTTGGCTCCACCTGGTGAACCTCCCAACCACCGCCATGATGAGATGCACTATTTCCAATGTTACATTGGGATCAATGAATAGGATACAATTGAGACCAATATCTTTTGCAGACTGGGAGGGAATTCATTGATGAGAACACGATTGGGAAAATTTGTGACTGAGAAGGCTTTGTAGAAGGCATTCAACTAAATGTACATGGGTCATTACCCTAGTGCTGCATAAGAGCACGGATATGCTCCACCTCCATATGAAATTTCTCCACTTGAACTGAAATATGGAGCCAAAAATTAGAATAAACCATGAACTTATCAACAATTGAAAAATCATCTAAAATATGATACTGAGAAAAGATAACTTTGTTATGAGTTTTCCAAATATGAAAGAGCAGACTAATGCAAATAATGTTCCACACATCCAAAAAGGGTAAGGAAAAATTTGATGGGTCGCCAAGCAAAGCATGATGCTAGGTGAATGAGTTGGCCATATGAGGCCGAAAGAAGGACTCAATCCAATCCTAGGCCATTTTAGCTTTCCTGCACTACCAAAAAATATGAAGGGGGTCCTCTAAAGCACTGCAAAAATGACAGGAAGGATTCTCTATTCCAAGGTATTTTAATCTTTGTCCAATAGGAAGACTATAGGATAATAAGCTCTAGGTAAAGAAATCCTATTTAGGTTCATTATATCCTGCCCAATCCATTTTAAATCTTATACTCCAACGAGTCTAAGTGGAAAGAAGATCCCACTGCTCATTGAGTCTTTGAACGATAGGGACATTGGGATTAATCCAATCATACCCTGACTTAGGTTTGTAAGTAAGAAGCGAGGTTTTCTTAAACCATCCCCAATAATACCACCAAGGCTTTTGAGAATGTATATAGATCATAGGCCAAAGAGAAAAAGGGATACAATCCACAACAGTGTCATAAGTATTCTTATCATCTGGTTGTAGACCAAACAATCTCCTAAAATCATCCCATGGGATCCAATCCTTGGAATATCTTGAAATTTTTTTTACCACTATTGAAATATCTTTCCTAAAGTTCCACTGAGCATGAATCTGTTGGAAATATGAGCAGGTTTTGTTGTCATTGATGTCAAGAGTCAGTTTCAGTGAGCAGGACAAAAGGAAGGATGTCAAGAGTCAGTTTCAGAGTGAGCAAGAGAAAGATTGCTTCTAGACCTAAGGAAAATAATATTATAATATCTCTTATTATAATATTCAAGGTGGTCAGATGAGGTCTAAAGAGCAATAGGAAGGCCCAAGAAAAATAATATTATAATATTTTATTATAATATTAAAGGTCTAAGGTTAAGACCTAAAGATTTAAATTAATTATAATAATTTCATTATAAATTAATTTATAATTTAATTTGATTAACTCTAAGAGTTATTAAATTAATTATAAGTTAATTATAATAATTTAATTATAAATTAGTTTATGATTTAATTTAAATAACCCTAAAGGTTAGGGTTATAAGGGCACAAAGTTTTAATTCGAATTAAAATTGAATTTAAAAAGGTCATCGATATTTTGAGCACATGGCATATTGCATATAAGAAGGGGCAAGTTTTATTTCAAATAATTATCCATGTGATCCATCGAATGCCATAGAAAATCGTGCGCAAAGTAAAGAGAAAGTATCATGTGTTTTGAAAGGTTTATTGAAGTAGAACAAAGGACAAGTAAGTGGGGAGCCCACTTCACATTGCAAGGTGCTGGGTAGCATGGTTGGTAGCCAGGGGCTACGCTAAGACGTTCACAAGTGCAAGGTTAGGGGTTCGATTCTCGTGGTCTTCATTTTTGGCAAGCGGAGAGAGTTTTGGTCTACATCATTGAAGAGGAACAAAGGGAAGGCGCGTGCCTTTCCCTTTGCGTGGAGGCACGTAGCCCACTTGGTGGGTGCACACTGTGCAAAGGTGCTTGGGAGGAAGGGTTTGCGTGTTCGAAACCCATCGAGGCCTTTTTGGTGGTTGGACTAAGGTATGCGCTCACATTGCTAAGGTTTGATTGTTGCATCCAAAAGGTGGAAATTAATTTTTAATTTCTTAAAGTTTTGTTAATTGGAAATTGCATATTTAAAAAGGGTTAAAGAGTTATACAAGGGAGATAAAAGGGTATGCAAAGTTTTATTTTTGTGTTTGATTTTTGAGTGGTTAAAGTTTATAAAAGGAGAAATAAGGTGTGCCAAGGGTGTTAGATATTTTTGTTGAAATTTATTTTGAAAGGAGAGATAAGGCATAGTTGATTTTTGATATTTTGACTTGGTGAAATATTTTTGAAAGGAAATATTAAGGACAAATTTTTGTTATCTAACCCTTGAGATTGGCAAAGAGAGTGATTGTGATTGAGACAGGTTTTGAGGTCAAAACTTCATCAAACAAAAGGTATGGGCATATCTTCCTTGTGAGTGAAATATTGTTGGATGTTGTGAATGCTAAGTTGGAGTGAAAAGGATTGTTTGATAAGCATTGTTGAGTTTGTTTTTTAGAATGAAAGTTGATACTAGAAACCTTGTTTGATAAGCATTATTGGAAATATTGAAGTAAGCTTTCATATGCTTGAACTAGGGTTTGTGAAATATCATGAGTATCATTGTTATGTGAAGTTGAGAACTATATTGAACTAGGGTTTGTAAAATATCATGAGTATCATTGTTATGTGAGGTTTGTTTGATAAGCATTGTTGACTAAGCTTTCATTGAGTGATTGGTTGAGTGGAGTTGATTGGGCTTAGTTGATTGGAAGTGTTGGAGTGATAGTTCAAGTTCTATGAAACAAATTGTTCCTTACTAATTTGAGAAATATTGAAAGTGATTGAGTGTGAAACATATTGAGTCTCTAACCATTCTCCATATGTTTCTATGGTAAAGTAAGAGATATTGAAAGTGATTGAGCATTGTTGTGAGTGTGAAGCATATTGAGTCTCTAACCATTCTCTATATGTTTATGTGAGATTAAACAAGATTATATGTGAAACTTGTTTGTGTGATTGAAGAGGTTTTTTATGATAGATTGAGTTGAGTTGTATAAAGCTTTTGTGAAATCTAGTGACAGATTTGAGTAAGTCCTAGAGTGGACTTAAGGACAGAGTTGAGTAAGCTTTTGTGGAAGCTTACAATATATTGGACAAGTTCTAGTGAGGACTTGTTGAGCAGAGTTGAGGTAAGTCTTGGTGAAGACTTGTTGAGCAGATTGGACAAGTTCTAGTGAGGACTTGTTGAGAAGATTTGAGGTAAGTCTTAGAGAAGACTTGAGAGCAGAGTTGATTGATTGATTTGTTCAAACCTTGAGTTAAGGTTTGGGATAGATCTAGTAGAGTTGATTTGTGATTGGATCAAGCTTTGTGTTAAGGCTTGAAGATAGATTTGAGGATAGAGTTTGGTGCAGATTTGAGGACAATTTGTCAGACCAGACATATATTGAGTATATTTGTGCTAGATCAAAGGACTATGTTTAGTGCAGATTTGAGGATAGATATTGAGCAGATTTGTGCTAGACCAAAGGACTATGTTTAGTATAGATTAGAGATAGAGATTGAGAAGATTTGTGCTAGATCGAAGGACTATGTTTAGTGTAGATTTGAGATAGAGCTGAGAGTAAGCTTTGGAGGTGATAGAGTAGAGGATAATAGTCTCTAGTGGATAGAGATCCATTAGCTAGGGTAGTGAGGATAGAGATATTCTAAGTGAGGATAGAGTCTTCAGTGGAGAGAGATCCACAAGCCAGTGTAGTGGAGGTAGTAGTCTTCTAGAGGATCACCAACTAGAGCAGAGGAGAAGGAGTTCTCCTATGGATAGAGATCCACAAACCAGTTGAGGGGATTGGTGTCTCCTGTGGATAGAGATCCATAAACTTGATTAGGGGATTGGTGTCTCCTTTGGATAGAGGTCCATAAACATTGTAATAGGGAAGGATTCCCAAGAGATTTGTTGAGAAAATTTTAGTGAAATATTTTCTTCGTGGAGTAGCCCACATTGGGTGAACCACATTAAATTGGTGTCTCTATTGTGTGTGGTGATTTATGCATTGCTTTGATTACTATTATTGATATTGCCATTGATATATTGCATAATATTATTTGGGAAAGAAAAGTAAAAAGTGGTCTTATACTATTCACCCCCCTCTAAGTATAAGCTTGTGTTCTTCAATTGGTATCAGAGTGGGTTCCTTTGAAAGAGCTTAACAACTTGAAGGAAAATCTTACAAGAACACAGATGGATTCTCAGAATGGATCATCAGGGAATTCAACACCATTGTTCGATGGGAACAATTATGCACTATGGAGCACAAGGATGAAGTTTCATCTAATGGCACTTGGAAATGAAATATGGGAAGTAGTTGAGAATGGATACATACCACCAACAACTCCACCTACAGATAAATATGGTAAGCTTCTACATCATTACAATTCAAAGGCAATGAATGGAATTTTGAGAGGTTTGCATGAAATAGAGTTTATAAAGGTTATGCATTGCACATCAACAAAGGAAATTTGGGATAAGTTGAAAGGCATATATGAGGGAGACAAAAAGATCAAAAGGGTAAAGTTGCAAAATTTCAAGAGAGCATTTGAAGACCTAAAGATGAAGGATGAGGAAAATATTGTGGCATATCTACTTCATGTGGATGAGGTTGTTAACTCCATGCAAGGACTTGGGCTTAAGGTTGAGGAACCAGATGTTTGTGATAAGATTTTAAGGTCACTTCCAAAAAGGTTTAGTGAAAATATTTCAGCTATAGAAGAGGTAAAAGATATTGAAATTTTGACAAGGGATGAATTACATGGCATTCTCATAACTTTTGAGATGAGAATAAAAGAGGAACCTATTCCCCAGAAGGAAGCAACCTTCAAAGTTACTAAGAAGACAAAGGGTAAGAAGTTAGATTCAAGAAATGAGTCATCCAGTGATGAAGAAGCAAATTATGGTAGAAGGAACAAGGACTCAAGAAAATATAAAGGTACAAAATCAGTTAGATGTTTCAATTATGGAAAATATGGTCACTATGCATCTGATTATCCAGAGGCTAGAAATAGCAATGATGAAGAAAAATAGGATCATAAGAACAGGGAAACAGGAAAACATAGGTACCAAAAGAAAAGTAGGGATGGACAAGGCAAGCAAGGAAAGAAGTTCTTCCAAAGGCATAAGAAGAGTTTTTATGCAGACAAGGTAGGTAAGAGTTCAAGTGATAGTGATGAAAGTTCCTCAAATAATGATGAAGATGAAGTTCTATTTCTAGCAGAAGAAAAAGAAGTGGTTAGAAATAGGTTACCAATGATTCTCAAGTGTTTTAGATGTGGTAACTTTGGTCATCTTGAAGATAGTTGTACAAGGAATGGATTCAGTTTCAGTGATGATGAATATGAAGATACACTTGAAGGACCAGAAGAAAGTCTTCTTATGGCAATAGAAGAAGAAGGAAATACTTCTAGTGGAAGTAAATCAGAAAGGAATGAAGATGATCCCAAAGGTAAACAAATAGAGGAAGAATCAGAAAAAGGAGAAGTTGATCTTGAGGGTGAGATTATTCATGCCCTTGATGCATTAAGGGAGGTAAGAAAGCAAAACTCAAAACTCAAGCTTAAATTTCAAGAATGTGATGAAGAGAAAGGAAAGCTTATAGAGGATCTAACTAACTCAATAGCTAAGACAAAGAGATTCAAAGAGAAGTTAGAAGCAAAGGTTTTAGAATGTGAAAGGTTAGAGCATGAGGTAGCTTCACTAAGGAAAGAAGTAAAAGAGTCTAAGGACAAGTTACACAAGTTTGGGAGAAGCTCAAAGAAATTGGATAAGATTATCAAGACACAAAAACCTACATCAAACAAGATAGGTCTTGGTTTTGAATAGGTACAAAGAAAACAAGGAGAGGAGTCAATATCAAGCTCCGAAGAAGAAGAAGCTTCAGAAGAAGAGAGTGTAAGAGAGAGTGAGACCTCTGAGGATGAGTTGGACAATAGAAAGTTCAACAAGGAAAGGAACAATGCACAAATGAGGAACAGATGGAACAGGAACCAACACAGGGTAAAAGAAACTAGGAGACCAATGGGGTCAAGGCAAGGTAGTTTCAATGGATGATGTTTCTCATGTCATAGGTTTGGGCACAAGGCTACACAGTGTAGGACACATGAAAGATAGGAATATGGGAATTTTAGAAATAGATAACTTTTTCAAGGGTATTGCTACTCTTGTAATCAGTTTGGTCACAAGGAAGTGAATTGTAGGGTTCATGATAGGAATGGATATGGCTTCACCAGGAGAAACCCCAAGATATTTGCACCTTTAAGGAATAACAACATTAAGTGTTATAAGTGCAATAATGATGGACATACAACAAAGTGGTGTAGAGCAAAAATTCCAGAGACAAGCAAGAACAAGAATAGTTAGAGGAATCAGAAGGATCAGTTGAGGAAGAAAGTGGACAAAGGTAAAGATCAGTGCTTGTTGGGAGTAGAAATACTCCCACCCTAGAATTAACCACCTCAAGAGGAGGTGGGGGAGGGGCTAAGCTAAGAGTTTCATTCTTAGCCCCAAGCCCCAAAGGTGGCCCTTTGCCATTGATGACAAAGGGGGAGAGATTTGAGTTAGGGGGAGAGCATTCAATCAAGGGGAGCAGTTTCTCAGGGGGAGCAGAACAGAAAAAGGTAAAGGAAATGATAAAAGGAAAATGGGTTGCCATCAATGACAAAGGGGGATATTGTTGGAAATATGAGCAGGTTTTGTTGTCATTGATGTCAAGAGTCAGTTTCAATGAGCAGGACAAAAGGAAGGATGTCAAGAGTCAGTTTCAGTGAGCAGTGCAAGAGAAAGATTGCTTCTAGACCTAAGGAAAATAATATTATAATATCTCTTATTATAATATTCAAGGTGGTCAGATGAGGTCTAAAGAGCAATAGGAAGGCCCAAGAAAAATAATATTATAATATTTTATTATAATATTAAAGGTCTAAGGTTAAGACCTAAATATTAAATTAATTATAATAATTTCATTATAAATTAATTTATAATTTAATTTGATTAACTCTAAGAGTTATTAAATTAATTATAAATTAATTATAATAATTTAATTATAAATTAGTTTATGATTTAATTTAAATAACCCTAAAGGTTAGGGTTATAAGGGCACAAAGTTTTAATTCAAATTAAAATCAAATTTAAAAAGGTCATCGATATTTTGAGCACATGGCATATTGCATATAAGAAGGGGCAAGTTTCATTTCAAATAATCATCCATGTGATCCATCGAATGCGATAGAAAATCATGCGCAAAGTAAAGAGAAAGAATCACATGTGTTTTAAAAGGTTTAAAGAAGCAGAACAAGGGACAAGTAAGTGGGGAGCCCACTTCACATTGCAAGGTATTGGGTAGCATGGTTGGTAGCCAGGGGCTATGCTAAGACGTTCGTAGGTGCAAGGTTAGGGGTTCGATTCTCATGGTCTTCATTTTTGGCAAGTGGAGAAAGTTTTGGTCTGCATCATTGAAGAGGAACAAAGGGAAGGTGTGTGCCTTTCCCTTTGCGTGGAGGCATGTAGCCCACTTGGTGGGTGCGCGTTGTGCAAAGGCGCTTGGAAGGAGGGGTTTGCATGTTCGAAACCCATCGAGGCCTTTTTGGTGGTTGGACTAAGGTATGCGCTCACATTGCTAAGGTTTGATTGTTGCATCCAAAATTGAAAGGTGGAAATTAATTTTTAATTTCTTAAAGTTTTGTTAATTGGAAATTGCATATTTAAAAAGGGTTAAAGAGTTATACAAGGGAGATAAAAGGGTATGCAAAGTTTTATTTTTGTGTTTGATTTTTGAGTGGTTAAAGTTTATAAAAGGAGAAATAAGGTGTGCCAAGGGTGTTAGATATTTTTGTTGAAATAAAGTTATATTATAAAAATTATTTTGAAAGGAGAGATAAGGCATAGTTGATTTTTGATATTTTGACTTGGTGAAATATTTTTGAAAGGAAATATTAAGGACATATTTTTGTTATCTAACCCTTGAGATTGGCAAAGAGAGTGATTGTGATTGAGACAGGTTTTGAGGTCAAAACTTCATCAAACAAAAGGTATGGGCATATCTTCCTTGTGAGTGAAATATTGTTGGATGTTGTGAATGCTAAGTTGGAGTGAAAAGGATTGTTTGATAAGCATTGTTGAGTTTGGTTTTCTGGAATGAAAGTTGATACTAGAAACCTTGTTTGATAAGCATTGTTGGAAATATTGAAGTAAGCTTTCATATGCTTGAACTAGGGTTTGTGAAAGATCATGAGTATCATTGTTATGTGAAGTTGAGAACTATCTTGAACTAGGGTTTGTGAAATATCATGAGTATCATTGTTATGTGAGGTTTGTTTGATAAGCATTGTTGACTAAGCTTTCATTGAGTGATTGGTTGAGTGGAGTTGATTGGGCTTAGTTGATTGGAAGTGTTGGAGTGATAGTTCAAGTTCTATGAAACAAATTGTTCCTTACTAATTTGAGAAATATTGAAAGTGATTGAGTGTGAAACATATTGAGTCTCTAACCATTCTCTATATGTTTCTATGGTAAAGTAAGAGATATTGAAAGTGATTGAGCATTGTTGTGAGTGTGAAGCATATTGAGTCTCTAACCATTCTCTATATGTTTATATGAGATTAAACAAGATTCTGTGTGAAGCTTGTTTGTGTGATTGAAGAGGTTTTCTATGATAGATTGAGTTGAGTTGTATAAAGCTTTTGTGAAAGCTAGTGAGCTAATTTGAGTAAGTCCTAGAGTGGACTTAAGGATAGATTTGAGTAAGCTTTTGTGGAAGCTTACAATGTATCAGATTGGACAAGTTCTAGTGAGGACTTGTTGAGCAGAGTTGAGGTAAGTCTTGGTGAAGACTTGTTGAGCAGATTGGACAAGTTCTAGTGAGGACTTGTTGAGCAGATTTGAGGTAAGTCTTAGAGAAGACTTGAGAGCAGAGTTGATTGATTGATTTGTTCAAACCTTGAGTTAAGGTTTGGGATAGATCTAGAAGAGTTGATTTATGATTGGATCAAGATTTGTGTTAAGGCTTGAAGATATATTTGAGGATAGATTTTGGTGCATATTTAAGGATAGGTTTATGCCAGACTAAGATAGATATTGAGCAAATTTGTGCTAGATCGAAGGACTATGTTTAGTGTAGATTTGAGGATAGATATTGAGTAGATTTGTGCTAGACCAAAGGACTGTGTTTAGTATAGATTAGAGGATAGAGATTGAGCAGATTTGTGCTAGATCGAAGGACTATGTTTAGTGCAGATTTGAGACAAAGCTGAGAGTAAGCTTTGGAGGTGATAGAGAAGAGGATAGTAGTCTCTAGTGGATAGAGATCCATTAGCCAGGGTAGTGAGGATAGAGATCTTCTGAGTGAGAAAGTCTTCAGTGGAGAGAGATCCACAAGCCAGTGTAGTGGAGGCAGTAGTCTTCTAGAGGATCACCAACCAGAGCAGAGGAGAAGGAGTTCTCCTATGGATAGAGATCCACGAACCAGCTGAGGGGATTGGTGTCTCCTATGGATAGAGATCCATGAACTTGATTAGGGGATTGGTGTCTCCTTTGGATAGAGGTCCATAAACATTGTAATAGGGAAGGATTCCCAAGAGATTTGTTGAGAAAATTTTAGTGAAATATTTTCTCCGTGGAGTAGCCCACATTGGGTGAACCACATTAAATTGGTGTCTCTATTGTGTGTGGTGATTTGTGCATTGCTTTGATTACTATTGTTGATATTGCCATTGATATATTGCATAATATTGTTTGGGAAAGAAAAGTAAAAAGTGGTCTTATACTGTTCACCCCCCTCTCAGTATAAGCTTGTGTTCTTTAGAATCCATTGCACGAAAGCAAGAGGGGAACCTTGAAAAGTAATAAAAGGTCACCACCAAACATTATAAGTGGAAATAGAAGCATGTTTTTGATGCCCATCCCCTAGCCAAAACAACCAGGGCTTAATTTTCTCCCATGCCCTCCATATGCTCTAAATGATTAAAGAGCCTTGAATTTTAACTAGGATAGAAGAAACCAGGAGGGATTGAAAATTCATGCCTTTCCAAGCCTTCCTTCCAAGAGGTAAACTAGTGGAAATGTAGTTTCAAATTATAACTTTGTAAGCTTCAGAACCACCTAAGGCTCAAAGAATCCATTTAGCAGATAAAGCAAAACCCTGTATTTGACAATCATGTAGTCCCATACCTCCTATTTTTTGGCAAGACAACAAATATCCCAAGCAACTCGATGAAACCCTTGTTTATGTGATGAGTTAGCCAAAAGAAAATTCCTTTTAAGCATTTCCAAAATTTTATAGCAGACTTGAGAAGGGACCCAACATGATGAATAATACACATGAGTAGTAGTAATAATATTATAACACACTTGAAACTTACCAGCTAGAGTAATTTTTTTGGTGACCCAAAAGGGAATTTTTTCTCTACTTTTTGTAAAATATTATTCCACAAGACAATAGGGGAAATTTGGAATGCAAATGGGATGCCAAGGAATTTAAACATCTCCCTATTGAATTCTATCAAGCAATTTGAACTTGTATATTTCCTGGTTTAAATAGGTTACATTGCAGTAGTTTGTGGAATCAACTGGGTGGTTGGGTAACTTACCAGAGAGCACCTATGAACGCAAAACATTTTAAATAATGTAATATGTAAAAAAAAATATTTTCTAACATACCCCCTTATTACATTATTGGCAACTACAAATAGCATTGCGAAAGAGTTCAAATTTGACACGAGCAAGCGCCTTGGTGAAGATATTTGCAATTTTCTCATTAGTGGGAAAGTAGTGGAGCTGTATATGATATTTTGGAACTTCATATTGAATGAAATGACATCTAGTATCAATGTGTTTGGTGCGATCATGACATATGGGATTCTTAACAAAATTCAAAACACCTTGATTGTCACAGAATAAATGAAGAGAAAGATTATTTGGAAGACCTATATTTGTAAGAATGTGACGTAACCATATCATCTCATAGATTGCTCCACTAGGTGCGCTATATTACGCCTCAATAGAAGATATAGCAATGACCTACTTCTTTTTACTATGCCAAGAGATAGGACCAGATCCAAGATGAAAGATGTATACAAAAGTTGATTTTTGATCGTTAATGGATCCAACATAGTCAGAGTCCATGTACCCTTGTAGATAAAATTTGTTATTATTTTTGTATTCCAAGCAAAAATATGTTTTACCATGGACATAATGTAGAACTCTTTTTGTTGCTTTCCAATGGCTCACTTTTGGATCCTGCATGAATCGTGAAAGATAACCCACAACAAAACTAATATCTGGCCTAGTGTTTGTGAGGTATATGAGACTCCCAATTAGTTGATGATAGAGAGTGCCATCTACCGGTGGAGATTTATTGAATCGAGATAACTTAAGTCCTACCTCCATTGGTGTAGATTTAGACTTGCAGTTAGTCATCCAATATTTATCGATCAATGTCTTGGCATATTTATTTTGAGTAACTCATATATGAACTTCCAAACCAAGACAATAGTGTAGAAGTCCTAGATCTATCATTTTGAAAGATGTGTTTAGATCATTTTTCACTGTATCTATCATACTCTATGAATTACTTATTATCATTAGATCATCTACATATAGCACCAAGATCACTATATCAAAACCGTTGTTATTTATATAGAGATTTGCATCTGATGGACTTCTTTGAAAACCATGTTGCATGAGGTGATTGTCAATTTTGATGTACCAAGATCGAGGAGCTTGTTTCAGTCCTTACAAGAATTTTATCAACTTACAAACTTTCTATTCTTGCCCTTCAACAACAAATCCTTCAAGTTTGATCATGTACACTTCTTCCTGTAGGTCACCATTTAAGAAAGCACTTTTTACATCCATTTGATGTAACTTCCACCCAAATAGAGCTGCCATGGCACAAAGTACTCGAATGGTGGTCATTTTTGCAATAGGGATAAAATTCTCTTCATAGTATATGTCTTATTTCTAAGCATAGCCCTTTGCAACAAGACGAGCCTTATGCTTATCAATAGTACCATCTACCTTATACTTGACTTTGAACACCCATTTGCAACCAATGGGCTTCTTTCTTGTAGGTAGATTGACTAGCTTCCATGTATGATTCTTCATGAGAGATGTGTGTTCTGCTTCCATAGAAGCCTTCCATTGAGGCTCACTAAGTGCATCTTGAACTGTTATAGGTTCATTTTTATCCAATGTTGTCATGTAAACCCATTCATCATCCATATATGTGTCTCTATCTTCCTCTGCATCTACAGATAGTTCATCAAACTTTTGGTAAAGTTTGTCAACCTCTGAAGATGATGCCTCTACCATTCTCTATTGAGTCATACTATGAGTGCAAGGTCAATATTGAGTTAGATCTGGAAGTGAATTCAACTTAGAATATCTCAATGTACTAGTATACCATTTTGGAACCTTCTTCTTTGGGGGAGAGCTTTCTTTCTTAGGTTCTTCTTCTTCTTCTTCTTCAAGGTATAAATCTATAGATGTGATATCTAATGTGGAAGCTTCATCAAATACCACCTCTCTACTAGTGTGTGTTTTCTTTGTTATTAGATCTATCCGTTGATATCCTTTTGAATGCTCATCGTAACCAAGAAAAATGCATTGTAGGGTTTTCTCATCTAACTTCTTCCTCTTTTGTTTTGGTATGTGCATGAAAGCTTTACATCCAAAAACCCTTAGATGAGAAATGGAGGGTTTCCTACCACTCCATGCTTCTTGTGGAGTCTTTCCCTTTAGAGCCTTTGTGGGAGCTCTATTTAGGAGGTACACTATTGTGTTCACTACTTCTGCCCAAAATTATTGCTCAAGATGTGCTCTTGTACATATACAACGACTCATTTCCATGATGGAACAGTTCCTCCTTTCAACCACTCCATTTTTTTGGGAGTATAGGCTTTAGTCAACTGTCTCTTAATCCCATGTTCTTTTAAAAATAATGAAAATTCATTGGAGGTATATTACCCCCTCGATCTGAGCAGAGGATCTTGATGAAACATCCTAACTCCTTCTCAACAAGATTTTTGAACCGTTGAAAGTACAAAAATGACTTAGAATTCAATTGAAGAAATAAAACCCACATATTCCGTGAGTGATCATCAATGAAAAACTAAAAATAACTCTTTC
Source organism: Wollemia nobilis (assembly GCA_028583015.1). Taxonomy (NCBI): domain Eukaryota; kingdom Viridiplantae; phylum Streptophyta; class Pinopsida; order Araucariales; family Araucariaceae; genus Wollemia; species Wollemia nobilis. The sequence goes on from JAQPPZ010017238.1 coordinate 3,159,753, forward strand.
CACTATAGTTGTTTGGCATAGGACTGCATAGATCAGCATGTACCAACTCCAATGGTTTCTTAGCTCTTGAAGAGCTAGATTCAAAAGGTACTCGGTGTTGCTTCCCTGCTAAGCAATCTAAACATACTAGTAATATGTATGAAAGGTGGGGGAGACATTTCACCATATCATATTTGCTCAACTTGAGCAAATAACTAGAACTTAGATGCCCATATCTCCTATGCCAAAGAGAAGTAGCCTCTTTTGTGGTAGCTACCATGGCTACATGAGGCATTGAAACTGCATCTAAGATGAACAAGCCATGCTTGTAGGAGCCTGTGGCTACATGATTTCCTCTTTTGGTGATGAAACATCACTTCTTGCCTTTTGCAACTTGGAATACAACATCCATATTTCTATCCAAAATCTGAGGAATGGACAAAATATTGTTAGCTAATCCAGGAACATAGAGAACCTTCTCAATCTAAAATTTACCATCTGGAAGAGTAACCGAAACATTCCCTTCACCCTTCACCTGGTAGACTTGATTGTCAATAATGGTTACTAGCTTACCTTTTTTCTCCTCAAATGTATCAAACCATGATTTATCACCAGTCATGTGCTTAATGGCTCCTAAATCAATATACCATACAACATCTATCTGGGGAGATGAAGTATGGGTCATGAGCACCTTGTGTGCTCTTTCAGAGTCTGAGTCTGAGTTGGACCCTGCAAAATCTGAGTCTAAATTAGATTCAGCATAAGCAACATGCCCCTTAGGTTGCTTATTATTTTTCTATGATTTGTGTTTCTCTTTGCCCTTGTGCTTATGAGGTTGGTCATTTTGTTTCTTGTTCTTAAACCAACACCTTTTGGTGTCATGGTTATTCATATCATAAATCTTGTAATATTGTTTGTCCTTCTATTGATATTGTTTCCCTTTGCCCTTAGAAGAGGAACCCTATTTTTGAAACTACCCTTGTTTCTTACCTCCTTTTTGGGTATAAAGGGCATTATTAGACACCTCATCCTTCTAAACCTAATTTACTTTCTATTTTTGAAGAAAATTCACCAACTCTACAAAAGAGACTTGTCTACCAAAAACTTTGAGGGAGGTGATCAACATCTTGTAGGACTCTAGCAATGCTCTCAAGATAACAGAGGTCAAGAGAGTATCATCTATGGGTTTTCCCATAGTATTTAACTTGGCCTTCAATTCTACCACTCTACAAAGGAATAGATCAACTATCTCTCTAGATTTCATACATAGGGTATGCAGTTCAGTTTGAAGGTGTAGAATAGTGGACTGATTCTTTCCTTCATACACAGTAGTCAAAGCATCCCAAGATTCCTGACTGGTTTTGGCATCACATATATTAGGTTGGACCTCATCTGTAGTAGTTGTTGGTCATCAAATCTAGCCTAGGAAAGGATTTGGGTGAGTGTATGCGCCCTAGACCTGGACCAACATTGAAAGGCCGAAGGGAAGAGATGCCCCTCGTGCCAATCTTCGGAGAAAGGCCGGCTCCTATGCTAAACTACTTTGGTGTTTTGAGATAAGGGATGCAGGAAAGAGATAAAAGGAGTTAGGGTTAGAGAAAGAAATAAAAAGGGGTAAGGGAAGAGAGATCGATGATTTAAGGTGGGAGAGAACAGGAAGCACGATCACTAACTAACAACTTGAATAGCAACAAGGAACACCAAGAATAAATGAAAGAAACGCCACATTAACCTTCCTATGTATCCTCTGGGAGAGCTCACAGGGATTCTCCTTCTCCCTTTCATCGAAATTCAGGGTTCAGAGTAAAGACGATTAGGACAAGTGAATGTAACAGAAACCACAACCCACCAGGCAGCATAAAAGAAAACCAATATAGCATTTTTCCTCTCCTATGTATCCTTCAAGCGAATTTTAGGGTACAGTCCCCAATCGCACACCGGATTCAGGATTCAGAGTCACAGTATGCAAATGAAGAAAGACAAAAGAATCAAACACAGAAGGCAGCATAAAAGAGAGAAATTGAGCCCAAAGCTCTTTAGTATTAATCGCAGGACATCAAGTTACAATAGCTTTCTAGCAGATAGTTCCCCCCTTTCTTCATTACAATGCCTAGGTTTTTATAGAGGACCCGACCCTCTGAGTCATAATTACACAGCAAGGAGAAGTACGCCCTCGAGCCCTGAGAATTCGGCTCCCCGAGGCTCTCGTGATCGAGCTCTCAAATCCATTACCAAAATTAGCAACTATGACCGGGTCAACCATGGAAAGATGCATTGATGAGCCATCTGGACGTCCTTGGTCTCTGGGTGCGGTGCTCGAATGGCCGCCATGCTCGTCGGGCTCTTCATCATGGCATGATACTTCATTTCCAATTGCCAAAAATGAGCAGCGAGCTTACTGGGCATGAAAAAATGCATTTATGAGGCACTTGATCGCCTCGGGAAAATACCCGGCTTGGAGCGCGTGCCTTTGAAGTGCTTCGCTAGTTTTTCAACTTCGCTTCGCAACGGACTTGTGCCGAAGCAGATTCTCCTTGATTTGCACTTCGCATGGTGAAGCTTCGCAAGACAACTTCGGGGGTGATGGAGGCCGAAGCATATCTCCTTCGCAAAATGGGCTCTTCATAATTGCTTCACTGGAAAAATGTGCCGAAACTACTTCGGCTAGGCCTTCTACCCGAAGTATATACTTCGTTGGTGAGTTGAAAAATGCTTCGCCGCGAACCTTCTTCAAAACTATGGTTCGGGAGTATTTCGGCCGAAGTGCATCCTTGCCTTCAAAATGCATCTTCTACTTCGGGTGAAAGTACTTCACACGAAAGTTTGCCAAAGCAGATGCTTCGCAATGATTTTTGGTGAAGTAGAAATGGTTCGCTGTAGGACCCGAAGTGGATGCTTCGACGGCTTTTTGGCGAAGTGTTTTCTATACTGTGCTCCTTCAAATCCCGCTTCGCAAAAATTTTGCCCGAAGTAGCCTTTTGAAATGCTTCGGGTGCGAAGTAGTTTCATTCTTCCTCATTTGTATTTTACTTCGGCAACACCGCTTCACAAAAATCTCGCCCGAAGTAGCTACTGGAAATGCTTCGGGCCCGAAGTAGTTTTCTTGCCTTAGCCAATTTGGACCGCGGTCTGGACCTTCCTTCTTCGACGAAGTTGTTCTTTTGAATGCCGCTTCGCTCAAATTTCACCCGAAGTAGTGGTTTGAAGCGTTTTGGGCCCGAAGTTCTTTTATCGCTTCCCTTGTATTCTTCTTCGGCAATACTACTTCGCAAAAATTTTACCCGAAGTAGTGTTGGAAATGCCTCGGGTGCGAAGCTCTTCTCATTTTCTTTCGGCGAAGCTCTTTTCCCTAGCTTGTTCGACAGTGAAGCTCTTTTTTTTTCATTTTATGTACAAAGGGGTGGCATTGAAAGCCAAAATTGTTGCAACTTTTCAAATAAAAAACAACAAAGAAATACTTTACAAAAACATTGTACAAAATTTTGATTTCCTTTTCTACCCCTTGAGTAATGTGACAAAATTGTCAACATTCTTGGTGGCTCATGGGGCAATGAGCTCGTCTCGGTGGGAGAACCCTTAGCTTTGATCCATTGGGCTAGAGTCCCCTCCAGATCCTTCTCCTCCTTCTCCCTCTAGGAGTGCTTCCGTAGCTGGTTCTCCTTCTTCTTCTGCTTCTTCTTCTTCCTCTTCGCCTTCTTCTTCTGGCGTGGCCTCTTCGGGAGCAGCTTCCTACGGTGGAGATGGGGCAAGATGCTCATGGATTTTCCTCATAGTTCGATGGACCTGAGACCAGGCACTCTTCGAGAAAGGTTCTAGATCTTGCAGAGCCTTGATCAAAATACGAAACCGATCAATTTGCCCGATATCGACATGTTGGGCTCTAGTATACAGATCATTTAGATAGGTCGTGATCTTGCAGTATCTCAAAAGGTAATCTGTGATCTGCCTTTCTATTATTGGTTCCGCCCATCCGTCTATCTCCGAGACGTCACTTTCAAACTGAAGCCATGTCGGCTTAATCTCTTCCTTGGTCAGGAGATTCCCATCATCATCTATGAAGCTCGGGAAGCCCATGGAAGAGAGATCTTGAAAATAGCCCATTGATGCTGCTGCTCATTCTCGAACACGTCCAGGAGGTCCTTCACCTTCTGCATTTTTTGCACCTTAGAGAAGAAGGTGCACACTGTGGCCTAGGTTGTAGACCAATCCCTAGCTATCCGACTCATCGCAGGGACCTGCAAGTCTTGATATTTGGTGCTTTGGACATCGAAAGCTAATTTGAGTCGGCCTCTAGCTTTCTGAGTGATCTCATCGATGATTGGCCCTCCTTCGATAGCGGCATTCTGGGCTTCCATGATATAGGCCAAAATTGAAAGGGCACTCGGAGGCCCGAGATCTAAAGTTTTTGAGCAAGTGTAAGCGAATCTCCTTGATTCTGCTCCTGTCACACAACCCTAGGCCCTCCTTTTCGTACAGCTGATTCTGCATCTGCAAGATTTTCCCTTCGAGCTCTTTGGCCTTCAGATCATTCTCGGCTTGTCTCTGTGCTCGATTTTTGGCTGTACACTCTAGTTGTCGTATCTGTAATTTCAGGGCATGTGCTTCTTTCTTCATCAGCTTGCACTGCTCTTCGACATCTGTCAACTGGGATCGGATCCTTGCTAGATCTTCCTCAAGTTTGATATTAGCGCTTTCTGCTTCAAATCTATGTTGGTTAGCGATATTTGCATGCGCTCGAAAAGTCTCAATCCTGACATGCATGGAAGCTAATTCATTGTCCACATTTAAATGCTCCAGGTCCTTGGATTTGTCTTGATAGTCATAATCCATTGGAGTCATTTCATCCAGGGGCTTCTGGACCTTGGGGACCTTCTTTACCTTGTGCAGCTTCCCAACCTTCAAATCGAAGATAGCACATTTTTCAACTTGGGCCAGAGAGCGCCCTCTCTTCTTCCTCGCCTCCTTCAGCATTTTCTCTGTATTTTGTCGGGCTAGGAGTAGCTTCTCGGCTAGAGGGCGTTCCTTTATTAAGGACATATCTGATTCAAAAGAGGCTGGATCTCCAGCCAAAGGGGTAAACAAATATAAAGAATCAATGGGGGATGCCTCACCAGAAGGTTCGACGATGGGTGTAGCGGGGGCTTGAGCAAGCGGGGCTATGCTGTGTGCGATGGGAGAATGGGCCACGGGGTCCAGCATTGGAGTGCTAACTTTTCCTTGGCTAGGGGCTGAGAGAATGGTGGTGTGGGCAGGCGAAGTAGTCTCGATAGATGTGTCTCGGTCGGCTGACTCGAGTGGAGTGGGGCTAGGTAGAGTTGGAACGACATCAGGCAACGTGTGAGGAGGGAGAGACTGATGGGAAGACTCGGTCGAGACCATGGTAGACTTGTGCGAGACCAAGGCAAAGGGTGGAGAGTGCGTACCTACGTGCTCTTCAGGCAGAGCGGCCGTGGTGACTTCTTGCGTGATAGGCTCTTGCTCCTTTTGGCCCTCAGCACTCCCGACCTCCACAACTTCTACTTCGGGGTCTCCCTCTTGTTGGAGGAGCTCCTCCACATCGATGACGTCTATGTCTGGGACCGTCTCAGCACTTGGTGGCATCGCACCTTCATCACTTGCTTCGGTCAGGCCTGATGCAGGTTGTTCAGCATGAGCACTTGGGGGCCTTGTGCGAGGTCGCTTTGGGTGGCTCGGAGGCACTTGAATTTGCTCTTGCCTCTTTCTTTTCTTTCTCTCCAATGGTTGTTCTGCCTCTTCGGTACTTGTGTCATGGATTTCTGATGGTCCCTGTGGTAGTGCCATTGGTGTAGCTTCGGCTTCTTCCTCTTCTTCCTCTTCTGAGGCATCTTCAGCTCCTTTTGGACTTTCGCCCGATCCTGGGGTAGCTAGGAGGAACAAAATCGGCAAAGGATATAGACTTCCAAGTTTCAACATTGGCTTCATAAAGAATTGTGAAGTCCTTATCTCATTGCCAAGAGTCCATAAGAATTCATATTTTGGTGATGGACTCTCATTATCCACCATTCCCTTAACTTTTCTTCGCTCCAATCCTTCAATTCTTCCTTCAAATCATCCTTTGCCTTTTTCCAAAAGGTGGAGCTTGGAGTTGGGAGGGGGTACTGGTTAGGATCAAACTCGAGCTCCATGGGGTAGAACTCATGCCAGGGAGGCAATGTCCTCATTTTCTCCAAATGCCATTCCAGATCCTTCCCATTAGGATTATTCCTTTGTTCCACAATTTTAGGGTGGGGGCAGATGTGGAAATTCTTGAATTTTAAATGATCCCTCATTACTCCCAAGGGATCATAGAGCCATTGCTGAGGAATCTGGAGTAGGCCAAAATTGGCAAGCTTTTCCTCCAGGAAAATGTTCTACTTTAAGGCAAATACTTCAATTACTCCCATCCTGAAGGGGAAGTCACAAGTATGTGCCCATTTTTGACCATGGCCATAGACGGCATTGGTTGCGTCACTCTGTCGAGCGACCTCCAATACAAATTGGTACTCGAAAGGGAAAATAGGGAGCAGGAAGGGTTTTCCTATAAAGCCGAACAGGCGAATCACCAGTCCCTACGTCAATTGAAAAACATCTCCCTTCTTCTCCTGCACTACTCTATCTCTCAGACTGAGGGGGACCCGAGGGCAAGAACCCTTCAACAAATGCATGGCGGGTCCCAAAAATTGTTGGTTAAAAGAATAGTAGGACTCTGTCCTCAATAGGAGGGGAGTCCACTGATACACAGGCAGAGGATTTCCATCCTTGCTGCTTGAAGAGATGGCGATATGGGGGAATCGCTTATGTACTTGGTAGAAAAACAACCAGACAAGGAAAGAACAAGGTGTGAAGTATTGGCCTGTCATCGAATTCTTCATATTGGTGAGCCGTGTATGCAAGGTTCGGGCCACCCATTCTGCCCAATCAAAGAAAACCGGGTTGGTACTTGGTCTCGAAGCATCAGGGGCATAGAATTCCCCTCTTGAAATACATTCGGCCAAAGACACCTGCCAGGGTTGCACCGAAGCATCTGTCGACAGGCCCGCCACCCATGCAATGATGGAGAAAATATCGATGCTCTTGAACGCCGCAAAGGGTAGAGGCATTTGGGGCAGCTTGTTCGAAGGGAGCCCGCTTTTGAGATTCTCACGCAGGAATTTTAGTATGTAGTTATTGGGGGTGAACCTCTCCATCTGTTCGCTTAGAATAACATTGCGAACTGAATAACCCTTGGGTGGACCTTGCAGTGGCGCGAAGGCTGCTTGTACATCTTCCTTTAAAATGGAAAACAATTTATGACCTAAAGCGTCTAACACTTGCCTGGATGCAGGCTGGTAGTTCTGCGTGATAGCATAGATTAACTCTGGACAGTGGTGAGCAGGCGGGGTCAAAAACCAGTAAATTTGAGAATAATAGGCAGCAGCCCTCTTATTCTCTAGGGTGAGTCTGCTCACCATAAAATCAATAGTGCATCGGAGGTCGGACACACCCTTAGAGAGCTCCGTGTCTCTAATTTTCTCCCACCCATCGATTGGTGGTTCTACGAGCTGCTCTTCCTCAGAATCATCTCCTTCTTCTATCGGCTACTTTTCAGGGCGAGGGGTGGGATTTATCTTCTTTGGAGTATGCCTTTTCTCTTCCTTGCCCTTCTTTGTTTTTTTAGGGCCTGCAACTTCGGGCTCTTTCCCCTTCTCTTTGGAATTCTTCTTCCCCATGATGGCGGTCGAGTCCTTGATACAGAGGTTTTGATGTGAAGGGCTTAGATGCAAAGGGCAGGAGAATTGTAGAGTAACCGAAGGCTCTTAGTCTTGCATGAACTGATGGATAAATAACCTCCTTCTTGCTAGAGCCTCGCATTTTATAGCCTTAAAAGGCAACCACCTAAATTTATGGCACCTACCAAAATTAAATTTACACTTCGATCGGAGGAGGTCACCGTATTCTTTGATTGGTTCTGCAGCGACGTGGTACGCGAGGCCACATGCTTTGATGATTATACCTTGTATTGGAGAAGCAACCTACTGCCACCTCGTACCTGGGCGTGAGCTTTTCTCCTAACCGAATCGCCTCGGGATGTGCTCTACCACTTTTGCCTTAAATTCACCCACTTTGAACCCTTTTCATGGTTGTTGGTTGCACATTCTTTGAGGCACATTTTAAATTCTCCCATCTCGTGCTTTATTGGTTCGACGAAGTTGAAATCAGCATTGAAAATGCTTCACGATGAACCTTAGGTGTGGGCTATTTTTTGACGCTTCGGGCCCGAAGTACTTCTCCTTTGTCGTACTTTGCAAGGACCACCTACCGAAGCTTGTGTTCTTGAAAATTACTTCACAAAATCCCCTTTTAAAATCTACTTCACAAAATTTCTGCCCGAAGTAGCTGCTGGAAATGCTTCGGGTGCGAAGCTCTTTTCGTGCCTTTGTTTGAATTTTGGTTCGGCCCTTTTGAGGGTAAAGTGCTTCACTGTGAACCTCCTTGCAACTGCTACTTCGCATCAAAAATCCCCGAAGGAGATTTTGGAGTGTAGTTCTTGGATTTTGCATCTCGAAACAAGACGTATATACACAAATGAAAAATATATACAAAAGTACATATACACACATTTTTTTTTTTTTAAGAGTTTTACCTCAGCGATGAAAAGTCTTCAGATGAAGACCATTGACAGAGATCGGCAAAACCTAGCCATCTGCATCTTTGAGGATGAAAGAGTTGGCCGAGTTCACCTTCACAATTTTGAACGGCCCATCCTAGAAGGCGTCCAGCTTGTCGTGATTTCCAGGCTTGGCTTTCCAAGAATCCCACTTCCATACCAGATCTCCCACATTGAATGCGCGATTGGATGATTTTTTCTTGAACCAATCTTGGGTGACCTGAGCATGCTTAGCGAAGTTCTGGTAGGCTTCCTCGTGATCTTCCTCTAACTGCAATAGCTGAGCTAATCTATTTTCCATTGGGCTAACTCCATCTTCTTCTTCTAATAGTTGCAGTGCAGGGATCTCCACATGGGTGGGTAAGATGGCCTCCTTGTCGTAGACCAAGGCATAAGGTGAAGTCTTGATTGACTTCTTGATAGAAATTCGATCGGCCCACAAGGCCCGATCTAGAAGGAGATGCCAAGTCCTTTTGTTTTTTTCTATAAGCTTCCTTAGCACCCTCAACAAAGTCTTGTTGGTGGATTCTGCCAAGCCATTGCCCTGTGGATAGTAATTGGAGGATACTTTATGATATATCCCATATCTATAGAGAAATTCATTGATTTTGGTGCCTGTGAAGCCAGGACCATTGTCCATGATGATTGCTTCGGGGAGGCCGAACCTGGTGATCAACCCTTCTAGGAAGGCGATGACAGTCTCTTGATCCACGTGCTTTGTAGGAATCGCTTCGGCCCACCTGGTGAAGTAGTCAGTCGTAGTCAGGATGAACTTATGCCCAGCGGAGGAGTTCGATGATATGACCCCTATGAAATCCAGCCCCCATTGTTGAAAGGGCGTCTCTACTTGTATCGGTTGGAGAGGCATCAAAGCATTTTTGCTTTGGTCGATGAACTTCTGACACTGCTCGCATTTGCGACAAATTGCGAAGGCATCGACAAAGAGTGTGGGCCAATAATAACCCGCCTTGATGATCTTCAGTGCCATTGTTCTTCCTACGAAGTGACCTCCAGATAGTCCTGAATGGAATTCTCCTAGGACTCTCCTTTTATCATCATCTTTTATGCACTTAAGAAGGACACCATCAATGTTCCTAAAAAATAGGCCTTCGGGGCGCAGAGTGTATCGGGAGGATCGCATCCTGAAATGCCTTCGCTGTGATGCATTTAGATGCGAAGGACATCTGTCGATCTTGAAGTAGTCGACTATTTCACTAACCCAATCTTTCTCGTCTTCCTCTTGGTTCGTGAAGCATCCTTCGACTGGTGAGTCATCCCATTGAGATTCTGTTGCTTCGACCGCTGCGCTTTTCGCCAATTCTTGACACAATGCGCGACCGCGAACCAGTTTTGTGGGCTTGATCTCAATGTCAAATTCCTATATCTTGTTCACCCAACCAGCTCTCTTACTTCCCAATTCTCCTTGGATGATAAAATTGCGCACATCGGGGTGAATGACAAAGACCGTGACCCGACTTTGGGAGATGAACTGCTTGAACTTCCTGAGAGATTTCATTACTGCATGCACCTGACGTTCTATGAAATTGTATTTCTCTTCATGGGGATTGATCACCTGGCTCAGAAACGTGATGGGACGCTCTTCACCATCTTCCCCCTTTTGTGTCAGGACAGCAACATAGCTCTCGGGTTCACCTATGGCATACAGGATAAAATCTTGATTGTAGTCGGGGTTGATCAAGACCGGCGCCTGAGCGATTCGGGCCTTAATCTCTTCGAATGCCTCCTTTCTCTCTTCCGTCCAGATGAATTTGATGCCCTTCTTCAAAAGTTTGGACATCGGCTTGATGACTTGGGCGAAATCGGGGACAAACTTCCTCACGAAGTTGATCTGGCCGAAGAAATATTGAAGTCCTTTCTTGTCTCGCTAGGAGTGGGAGCTTCGTTAGAGCCTCGGCTCTATCAGGATCTACAGTGAGGCCTTTTTTTGATATCGCATGTCCCAACAACTTTCCTTCATTGACCACGAATATGGACTTCTTTGGATTGATTGAGATGCCAAACTCTCGACATTTTTCAAAAATTTGTTGTAGATGTATGGGGTGATCCTCCCTTCTTCGAGAGAAAATGGTCATGTCATCTAGATAGATGATGATAACCTTATTCAGAAGCTCGCCAAAAGCTAGATCCATCACCCTCTGGAAAGTGGCACCAGCATTCGAAAGGCCAAATGGCATTCGTTGGTAAGCAAATGTCCCCCACTTGGTGGTGAATGTTGTTTTATGTTGGTCTTCATCCCTGACCCAGATCTGATTGTATCCAGAGAAACCATCGAGTAGAGAGAAGCGTTGAGCTCCAGCCACCGAGTGCAAGATCTGATCGATTTGCGGAAGAGGATAGTGGTCCTTGAGAGAAGCCTGGTTCAGGTTATGAAAGTCCATGCATAATCGTATATCTCCATTCTTTTTTTTATGGGGACTAGGTTCGCTACCCAAGAAGAATGCTTAATGGGATAAATTATCTTTGCCTCGAGCATTTTTAGGAGTTCGGCCTTCATCAGGACCTCGATCTTTGGGTTAACCGGCCTTTGCTTTTGTCGAAAGGGCTTGACCCCTTCCTGCAATTCAATTGTATGCTGGATCAGCTGCCGATCGTATCCCCTGAGGTCTTGATAAGACCAAGCAACTATGTCGGGATACTTTTTGCACAGAGTCAAGATCTGTTCTATCTCTTTCGAAGTGCAATCGGTTCCAACTTTTATTGCTTTTCCAGGTTCAAGCTCTAAATCTTGATACTGCTTTTCATTAACTTTGATCCTGTGAGAGAGTGCTCGATCATTCTGATCAAAGAGGCTTTCAAGAGTGATCAATCCCTTGGGAACGTGGTTATTCTTCAATTGAACTAGCCCTTCATATTCTTCACCATCAGGGCTTCTGTCTTCGACTGTGGCGGCTTCTTGAATCATGAAATTTACAATCTGCTCATCATTGTCAAAGACTTGCCAATGTAGATCTTTGTCTGGGATAGAGGGTCTGTAGATCATTCTCATAGCTTTGGGCTTGTGCACCATGTCTTCTGTTGGAGAGTACTTGGCTACGATGGATGCCAGAACATCGGCATGTCGATTCTTTTCTCTTGGGATAGACTATAGATTGAGAGATTCGAACTGGTCAAACAAGTCCCATACCCTATTGCGGTAGGACTTGAGATAATGCTTCTTTGAAGTGCACTTATTTGTGACCTGGTTGCATACCAGTTCAGAATCTCCAAAGATTTGGAGATGCTTTATGCCTAACTTATCAGCTTTCTTGAGTCCTAGGCATAATGCTTCATATTCTGTTGCATTGTTGGTGCAGCTCCATATCAACCGGTAGCAATACTCCTTTTGCTCTCCGGATGGTGCAACTAGAAGAATCCCTGCCCCAACGCCATTTTTACATCGGGCGCCATCGAAGAACAACTTCCATAGTCCTTCTTGGGCACTTGTTCTATTCTCTGGTTGGGTGTGTTTCTCAGGCTTGGTGATCGCATAACATCCTATCTCGGTCTCTACCATGGCATTAAAGTCTGCCAATGAGAACTCATCTTCATAACTTAGCTGTGCAAGAGACTCCTCGACCAGGTCCACCTGCTCTACTTCCTCCACTATTGCATTCACTGGATCATTGCTCTCTTCTTCGGACATCTTCTGCACAAGGAAGGAAGAAGGCTTTTCATTGTAGATCTTCACCTTCTTTCCTTTGAATGGAATCTCCAGATGAGAGTAATCCATAGACAGATATCCACCCAACTTTGTTGTGAATTCCCTTGACAAGCACATACTGAAGTATGGCTCCAGGTCGACGACCACTACCTCTTGTATGACCATGATCTGAGGCATCTTATGTAGTCGAATAGGAATGTCCTTGATCACTCCTATAGTCTTCACTGGGGTACCATCCAACTGGAGTACACCTTGGCTGCTTCACATATATTCCATCCCTATTTCTTCGTAGACTGCTCTCGGCATGACTGTTGTCGCGGCCCCAGAGTCGATCATACAGTTATGTACAATATACCCTTCCATCTGTAGAGACAGGTAGAATGGAGGTGGTCTATTCTTCCCCATAATGGATGTGGATAGGGTCTGCACAAGAGCAAGCGGTGCTGCATTTTTTGCTTTAGTCATCTTCAATGATTCTTGCAGTAGGTCCACTTGTCCAGGTAGTTGCAGTGCATCGTACAAGCTGATCTTGGCTGGGATCCTCTTTAACTCTTCCACAATGTTGTATGCCAAGGAACTGAGCACCTCGGGTTCCTTTCTCGGCTCATATCTGGTGCGATACTGCTCCATAGCTTCAACTCTTTGTCGCTTAGTTAGTGAAGGAAACTTGAGCTTTTCCCTAGCCTGTTCTCTTAGTTTTTGCCTGAGGTGGTTCGGCAGAGGCCTTTTGAGCTTTTTCTTTGATCGATGCAGGTGGAGGAGCTTCGTTCGAGGCCGAAGAAGATGATTGTCCCTTCTCGGGTCGAGCGTGCACTTTTAAGGGAGCCATCCCGAGTAGCATCCACTTCTATCGCCTTCTTTCCTCCTCTGGTAAGCACTGCAACCGGCTCTTCTTCGCCAATCGCCAGGTTCTGACTCATTTGCCTGATGACGTTGACTTGGCCGCCATGACTACTGCTCGCCAACGTTTGTACATAGTGTTGGTGCAGCATGCAGGTATTCTCTTCATGCGGATCATTGCATGTAGAGCACCAATATACATATTCGAAAGTGCTCGAAGCTTCATCAATCACAGCATTTCTCATCGAAGCCTTTCCTTGTTGGACTGCTTGGTCTTTGGTAAGCGCAGGTGTAGGATAAGACCTTCTTGGTAGAAATTCTTGTTGTGCTTGCTTCTTCTTCACAATGGTCATGTCGTTGGACAACGTCTAAACTATGGAGTTCAGAGACTGCATCTCTTGCAGAATTTTAGCTTGCATATCCTCGACTTTTGGAATTAGAGGTAATGTAGCCATTGTTGGTATTGGAGGCAGAGCAGGGGGTTGAAATGGTGCTGGTAGTACAGGGAATGCCGAAGTGACCGTGGGCTATGGAGTCAAAAATGTGGGAAAATGAATTTGTGGGGCGGTGATTTGAGACACAATAGGATTCGGGTTCCAAGATGAGATTGGGAGTGCAGGAGTTGTAGAGATCTGTGAAGTGGCTGCACTTGCATACTGGGATTGAGGAAATTCGAGAAGTATTGGCATCGACATCCTTTGGGGAAGCTTGCCTACAGCTATCAAATCCATTTTTCACCCTCTTGGCTAACTCATACAACTCGAGAAAAGTATTGATGTTAGAATATCTTACCATGATACTGATATCAGGGTTGAAAGCCCGAAGGAAATAGTATGTTGTAGCTTCGTCGGTTGGCCGAAGTCCAACTGGTACTCTCTGCCAGGTTCGAGTGAACCTAACATTGAAGTCTATGATCTCTTCTTGTGGATGTCTCTGGATTGAAGTGAACTGATGCAGGAGAGAGGTAGGATCGGAGGACTCATTGAAGTTTCCCATCAACTGCCCGGCTAACTGGTCCCATCCCGTAATAGTACCAGGGGGTAAAGATCTATACCAGTAGAGGAGTTTTCCTCTAAGGGAAAGAACCAGAAGCTTTACCATAATTTGCTCCTCTGTGATGTCGTGGATCGCCGCCAGAGAGATTATGTCCTGGATATGCTCCAGAGCAGTCTTCCCAGTTCCATCGAACGTTGGGATCTTCTTTATAGCAATAGGTGGCACTTGCCCTTGTCCCGCTAGATTTAGTGGTGACAAAGAATCCCATGCTGGGAACAACCTGGGTGGCGGTTGTTGCTGCATTTGTTGTTGTTGTTGTTGTTGCTATTGTTGCTATGCCATACTTGCTCCTAGATTTTGAGAAACAAGAATCCTCGAAGCTCCTCCTTGATTGCTAATAGGACGACTAATAGGAATGGAGGCACTAGGATGCTTCGATGAGTTGGGAGGATTGGGAGGAAAACTAGATGTTGTACTATCAGAAGTTAGGCCTTGTTCGTCAACAATAGTCTCTTGCGAGGATGTTCCATGTAATAGTGACTCGGGGGTGACCAACCTTGATCGTTCCCCAAAGGCGTCAATATCTAGCTCAAAGAACTCAGTTTCCTCTCCTCTATTCCTAACTCTCCATCTCATTTGCATGAAGGCACAGAACTTTGGTACTGGTCTTTACGACTTAAAGATTCTTGGGTAAACAGAGTCGCCAGATGCTAAGAGTCTTTCGGTAATGAGAGCATCGATTCTCACTACCACTAGTCAGGTGAGACTGATCGGGTCACATCGAGAACTGGTTAGAACTATTGGCCTCGGTGAAGACGGGTTTGAGATTTGTTCTTAAAATATGGGACCTTGGTCCCATCGGGCGTGCCAAAAATTGTTGGTCATCAAATCTGCCTAGGAAAGGATTTGGGTAAGTGTATGCGCCCTAGACCTGGACCAACATTGAAAGGCCGAAGGGAAGAGATGCCCCTCATGCCAATCTCTAGAGAAATGTCAGCTCCTATGCTAAACTACTTTGGTGTTTTGAGATAAGGGATGCAGGAAAGAGATAAAAGGAGTTAGAGTTAGAGAAAGAAATAAAAAAGGGGTAAGGGAAGAGAGATCGGTGATTTAAGGTGGGAGAGAATAGGAAGCATGATCACTAACTAACAACTTGAATAGCAGCAAGGAACACCAAGAATAAATGAAAGAAATGCCACATTAACCTTCCTATGTATCCTCTGAGAGAGCTCAAGGATTCTCCTTCTCCCTTTCATCAAAATTTAGGGTTCAGAGTAAAGACGATTAGGACAAGTGAATGTAATAGAAACCACAACCCACCAGGAAGCATAAAAGAAAACCAATATAGCATTTTTCCTCTCCTATGTATCCTTCAAGCAAGTTTTAGGGTACAGTCCCCAATCGCACACCGGATTCAGGATTCAGAGTCACAGTATGCAAATGAAGAAAGACAAAAGAATCAAACACAGAAGGCAGCATAAAAGAGAGAAATTGAGCCCAAAGCTCTTTAGTATTAATCACAGGACATCAAGTTACAGCAGCTTTCTAGCAGATAGTTCCCCCCTTTTTTCATTACAATGCCTGGGTTTTTATAGAGGACCCGACCCTCTGAGTCATAATTACACAGCAAGGAGAAGTACGCCCTCGAGCCCTGAGAAGTTGGCTCCCCGAGGCTCTCATGATCGAGCTCTCAAATCTATTACCAAAACTGGCAACTGTGACCGGGTCAACCATGGAAAGATGCATTGATGAGCCATCTGGACGTCCTTGGTCTCTGGGTGCGGTGCTCGAGTGGCCGCCATGCTCGTCGGGCTCTTCATCATGGCCTGATACTTCATTTCCAATTGCCAAAAATGAGCAGCGAGCTTATCGGGCACGAAAAAATGCATTTATGAGGCACTTGATCACCTCGAGAAAATACCCGGCTTGGAGCGCATGCCTTTGAAGTGCTTCGCTAGTTTTTCAACTTCGCTTCGCAACGGACTTGTGCCGAAGCAGATTCTCCTTGATTTGCACTTCGCATGGTGAAGCTTCGCAAGACAGCTTCGGGGGTGATGGAGGCCGAAGCATATCTCCTTCGCAAAATGGGCTCTTCATAATTGCTTCACTGGAAAATGTGCCGAAACTACTTCGGCTAGGCCTTCTACCCGAAGTATATACTTCGCTGGTGAGTTAAAAAATGCTTCACCGTGAACCTTCTTCAAAACTACGGTTCGGGAGTATTTCGGCCGAAGTGCATCCTTGCCTTCAAAATGCATCTTCTACTTCAGGTGAAAGTACTTCGCATGAAATTTTGCCGAAATAGATGCTTCGCAATGATTTTTGGTGAAGTAGAAATGGTTCGCTGAGGGCCCGAAGTGGATGCTTCGACGGCCTTTTGGCGAAGTGTTTTCAGTATTGCGTTCCTTCAAATCTCGCTTCGCAAAAATTTTTCCCGAAGTAGCCTTTTGAAATGCTTCGGGTGCGAAGTAGTTTCATTCTTCTCCATTTGTATTTTACTTCGGCAACACCGCTTCGCAAAAATCTCGCCCGAAGTAGCTGCTGGAAATGCTTCGGGCCCGAAGTAGTTTTCTTGCCTTAGCCAATTTGGACCGTGGTCTGGACCTTCCTTCTTCGGCGAAGTTGTTCTTTTGAATGCCGCTTCGCTCAACTTTCGCCCGAAGTAGTGGTTTGAAGCGTTTCGGGCCCGAAGTTCTTTTTATCGCTTCCCTTGTTATTCTTCTTCGGCAATACTACTTCGCAAAAATTTTACCCGAAGTAGTGCTGGAAATGCCTCGGGTGCGAAGCTCTTCTCATTTTCTTTCGGTGAAGCTCTTTTCCCTAGCTTGTTCGGCAGCGAAGCTCCTTTTTTTCATTTTATGTACAAAGGGGTGGCATGGAAAGCCAAAATTGCTGCAACTTTGCAAATAAAAAACAACAAAGAAATACTTTACAAAAACATTGTACAAAATTTTGATTTCTTTTTCTACCCCTTGTGTAATGTGACAAAATTGTCAATAGTAGCAAGAAGGATAAACATGCAATCTATTTTGTACTTCTTATCAAAAGCTTCTTGATCTATTATTGTTGTTTGAGGGTATTTTGTAGTGCCAGTCACTACATCCCATAAATATTCCACCTAAAGAATGGCACACATATTTGTCTTCCATGGAACAAAGTTTGAACCTTTCAGAAACTATGAATCTAATAGATATTTATGAATAGTGGCCATTGTGAAGGTTCCTTATATCACCAATTGGTCTCCCTTTCTTTATACCTATTGACCTATTTATCGAAACTACTCTATATATACCCGCCCTTACGTGAGGGAGACTATAAGTATATATGAGTAGCACGATACATGGAACTTAGGCGATACTAAAAGGGCATCGTGTTGTTTATGAAACCTACCATAGAAAGTATATTCCTCATCCATGGGGCATAACTTCCCCTAAAAATTTGGAAAGGCTTTCATCAAGATTTATATCTAACAAAAATCATGATGTGGGTATGAAATGAAGTGAGTAATAGAACTGGTTTTCCTTATTTCTCTTCAACGATTGATAGAGAACAAGCTCAGATGTCATTGTTGCAGCTATATTAGGTGACGAATATAGTAGCCCAAAGCACAACAACATTACTTGTAAGTGTGGGCCAGAGGTATCACAAATACCAAATGCTGCTGTGCAATAAATTGCATAAATAGGTGTATAAATTTGGGGTCTTTTGCTTTATTTATGTGATTATTATTTGCAAGAGAACAATAAAGTTAAGTGCAAAAATCACAAACACCTACAAAGTTTTTGAGCTACTTGAGGTGTCGGTTTCCACCAAAAATGCACCTCTTACAATTCCAGTTTTGATATGAATAACATATATTCACATTCCATATTTTTATTCCCCCATTTGTCTTAGGATTTTGTAAGAAAGAAATGCATAGGAAATCCCCCATTTTTGTTGCAAAATAAACAAGTGGGAATTTTTTTTTGTCCTTTCCAATTCCAATGAAAAAAAACTACTTATCCCTCCAAAAACAAATTTGAAAGGAAAAAAAATGAAGTATGGGAAGAATACCTCAAAAAATAGCCCTTTTGTGGGCTTTTTTTATGAAAATTTGATTCGAAGAGGCCAAAGTCGATGGGGTTTGAACCCCCGACCTCACCAGTCATAGGCTAGAGTCGAACCACCATGACTACACAAGCTTCTAAGAAGCAAAGGGCACAAATTTCCTCTTAAATCCCTCTGAAGTACTCACCAAACAAAAAAAATTTAACCAACTGTCCCTAGTGGGATTCGAAACCAGAACCTCCACCAGATATTGGAGTGTATTAACCACACGAGCTATGGTGCTCATTGGAACCAAAGCAACATCTACGTGATTTTATCCTATGGGTATCAAACAATAATGAAAATAAATTGGGATATCTTTTATCCCACATGCATTTTGAAATGTGTGAGACATAATTTATAACTGTGTTCGTGCCCCTTCTTGGGTGACTACCTTCGGGCAGTCACCTATCCACCCTTTGGCCTCCACGTCAGTCCCGTGTCCTCCACACCACCCTTCCAGCATCTACCACATGTCAGTCCTATGTCCTCCATATAAGCCTTCCAGCATCTGCCACGTGTCAGCCTCGTGTACTCCATGTTAGTATCTCAGGTTTTATGTTGAGGTCTACATCTCAGGCTTCGGTCTATGGTATGTGTCTCAGGATTTAGTCTACATCTTTGGATTCATGCTATGGTCTACATCCTTGGGCTTCAGCCTACATCTTGTGTCAGTTTGCATGCATTGAACCACTCCAACTACTTCCTAATTGCTCTGTCTTCAGGCTTGCTCTGCTAGATCTGGTACCATGTTGAATTTTGTCAAGCAATTTGAACTCGTATATTGCCCAGTTTAAATAGGTTACATTGTGGTAGTTTGTGGAACCAACTGGGTGGTTGGGCAACTTACCAGAGAGCGCATATGAGTGCAAAACATTTTTAATAATGTAATATGTAAAACAATATATTTTCTAACACTCCCTTGGTTTGATCCAATGCCATTGGAAACTTTCAATCCATATTGGAAGATCCAAAGAGAATTACCTATAACATGAGGTCTTACTCCATTGAATGCTAGATCCTAATGCTTTGCAAAAAATATCCAGGCAATCTAGTGCCTATTTGATAGAGTGTTCATCCTCATGAAGTGTTAAAAAATAATCATCTACAAAATATCCATTTATGAGTTGATAATATTCTATAGGTAAAGAAAAACCCTTAATATTACCTTGAATCACTTGGTTTGAAAGAAGGTATTCAAAAGCTTCAACTACCAATATGAAAAGAGAAACAGCCAAAGGACAACCCTATCTGACAGATATGAACAATCCAATTGATTCACGCTAATAATTTTTCAAAGTAAGCATAGCTAAAGCATTCACAAAAAGCATACAAACCGAGCTCAAAAAATATGACTCAAAACCAAGAGCTCAAAGCATAGTAAGGATGAAATTACATTCAATCCTATCATAGGCTTTCTCAAAATCAATCTTTATGAAAAGAGTATTTTTTTGAGTGGCTCTAGCCCATTCCATGCCCTGTCCAACAATAATTATATTATCCATAATGTATCTAGTCTACACAAACCCAGTTTGCTCAGGGTGAATAATAAGTGACAATAGAGGTCTAAGGTGTAAGGCCAAAGCCTTATCAAAATTTTTGTAACTCACATTGAGTAAAGTAATAGGCCTCCAGTTGGTGAGCACTTCTGCATACCATTGCTTAGGAATTAATTTAATATTGCCCTTATTAATTATAGAACCTAAAGAGACAAAAGCCATTGCTTCTTGATAAACATACAATAAATCTGGGCCAACCATGTTCTAGTACTCCTTATAAAATTCACAAGGAAATCCATATAATCTTGGATATTTATCATTAGACATAATGGACAAGTCTTTAGAAAGATCATCCAATGACAAAGGATGTTCACAAGCTTCCTTTTGAAGAGCTAAAAGCTTCTCAGGAACAACTGCACAACAAGTTTGAATCGTAGCCTATTGTTCAGGAGTTAACTCCTGAGAAGCAAAAACTTTCTGATAATGCTTGACAAAAAAAATAATAATATCAGGAAGCAACATCCAATAAACCCCTGCATCCTTAATAACATTGAACTAAATGGCTTGTCTTAAGGGCTTTATTTTTTGAAAAAATTATTTTAAAACCCTATCGCCAATTTTAACCAGTGAACCCAAGCACGAAGCTGAGCTCCCCTTGCTTCATAAAGCTTAGATTTTTTTAAGCTCATCCCTAAGACTTACAACTTGGGCTTGAAGAATAGAGCTTAGAGGACTTGCTTCTAGTTTGACAGAAGTTGGAGCTAGTTCAGCTTTAAGGGTTGCATTAGATATTTGTCTCCGCTTGGCAACTTCAACTCCTAAATTCCTAAGAAGAACAAATTTTCTAGAGATAGTTGCATTCCACTAGGAAATTCTACCATGAATTTCAGTTTGTCTAGGAACCAGATTCTAAATTCTATGAATATGAGCAAACATAGATTGATGTTTCAAAAAAGAAACATTCAGATAGAACTGAGACATGAATTGATGAGGTGGAGGTAGAGAAAAAGAAATGAAAAACATAATGGGAGCAATGATAAGAAAGGGTGGTATCAAGAACAATTGAAACAAAGGGTAGATAAGCTGACAAGCAATGGAAATAAAAATTAGAATGTTCAGATAACATAGCTTTGTCAAGCCACTTCAAAATATGGGCATTGCCGACTTGAAATAAATCTACTATTTTAGATATAAGTTTATCTTAAAGCTCCATAAATCAAATCAAATATGTAAGATGTAAGTTTATCCTTTAAAACTTCATAAATCAAATCTAAATTTTATCCTTTAAAACTTCATAAATCAAATCTAATATTTAAGATATAAATTTATCCTTTAAAACTTCATAAATCAAATCTAATATTTAAGATGTAACTTTATCCTTTAAAACTTCATAAATCAAATCTAATATTTAAGATGTAACTTTATCCTTTAAAAATTCATAAATCAAATCTAATATTTAAAATTTAAGTTTATCCTTTAAAACTTCATAAATCAAATCTAAATTTTATCGTTTAAAACCTCATAAATCAAATCTAATATTTAAGATATAAGTTTATCCTTTAAAACTTCATAAATAAAAACTAAAGTTTATCCTTTAAAACTTCATAAATCATCTCTAAAGTTTATCCTTTAAAACTTCATAAATCAAATCTAAAGTTTATCCTTTAAAACTTCATAAATCAAATCTAATCTTTAAGATATAAGTTTATCCTTTAACACTTCATAAACAAATCTATTCTTTCATTTCATTTATATTCATTCCTTTAATTTAAATAAGAAGCCCCTTTATTATTTAAAATATAATGATTCTTTAAATTTAAACAAAAGCCCTTCTTCCATTAACATGGAAGGCATATATAAATTTATAAAAACATTTTTCCTTCTTCCATTAAACCTTCATAGGCATAATAAAAATTTGTTTTCCCTCTTCCGTTAACATGGCAAACATACATAAATTTATAAAAAGGTTTTCCCTTTTTCCATTAACATGGAAGCCATATATAAATTTATAAAAATGTTTTCCCTTCTTCCATTAATATGGCATACATGTATAAATATATAAAAACAATTTTCTTCTTCCATTAACCTTCTCAGGTGTAATACAACTATTTTTCCCTCTCCTATTAACATGGTAAGCATGTATAAATTTATAAAATCATTTTTCCTTCTTCCATTAAACCTTCCTGGGCATAATAAAAATAGTGTTCCTTCTTCCATTAAAATGACAAGCATAAATAAATTTATAAAAATGTTTTTTCCTTCTTCCATTAAACATTCCCAGACATAATAAATTCTTTTTCCCTTTTCCATTAACATGGTAGGCATATATAAATTTATAAAAACATTTTTCCTTCTTCCATATTAAACCATACCAGGCAAATGGAAATGAAATATATTTTTCCCTTTTTCAAATTAAACCCTACTAGGCAAATGAAATACATTTCCCTCTTTTTCAAATTAAACCATACTAGGCAAATGGGGAAGAGATATGTTTTCTCCTTTTTCAAATTAAAGACCATACCAGAAAAATAAAAATAAAATACCCACCTATATCAACGCGTTCACTTCTTTGAAAGGTGTGACGAGCTTGGATTCCCAAAATCCTTCTCTTTTTGTCTTTCCTCCCTTCCAACCATCGAGACATACCTCATCCCAATCTAGACAAGCAACTATATAATATTTCGTTCTATCTTGTCGTTCCCCAAGAGGCGAGAAGATAAACATTATTTCTATTATAAAAATGGGAATTCACCCACCAAAATTTATTACCCAACTACACAAGGGTAAGATATTTTGTTTATAATATTATTCTTTTAAAAAATATCTCCTTTTATAATTTTATCCATAATAAAGTAAATTCCAAATTATATTTCCACAATATAGAATATAATTCTAATTAATTAATTTCATCAATTAATTAATTTAATCATAGGATTTTATAATAATTAATTAATTTCCTAATTAATTAATTTAAACAAAGGAATATAATAATGATGTAGATCAAGTTACACTAGCAACACCAAACAAATGATACACAGGTATTTTTCCTTTGAACCAGTCAGAGAATCCAACCTTTCATTACTTTCATGCCAAAAATAAGGATACAAGAGAAGAAGCCCCTTTACAATTTCGAAAATTCCCTCAAATACCCTATTTTCCCTTTTTCCCACCTAAAACCATTCAAATTGAAATTTGAATTTTGGGGGCAACTTGTCGAGGTCATAACTTCGCACTCGTTGACCCGATTGACTATTACAACATGTTTTCAAAAATGGCATGAAACGAGCTAAGCGGGGCGAGCCTTGGCTCTTCGCGCCAAGGCTCACGTCTAGCCAAAAATCCTCAAATTCGACCTCTAAGACCTTCAAAAATCTCCTGCAAGTTAAACTAGTTTTACTAGTTTTACAAAATAAAAAAAAATTACAAACTTTTTTTTTTTTCGGGTGATGCAAGATCACTCTTACACCACTGGATGCTCCTGCATCAGACACCCAGGGTAATTTTGAGAAGTGACCTTCACTTCTCTATTGTTGGAAGAAAACCAAGGCGTTCAACCTCGGCCTTCGACAACCAAGATGAATCTTCAACAGGTCTACCTTTCCGCTTAAGAAGATATTCCGCATACTGCCTATTTTTGGTACTTTTGCCGATGCGTGTATCCAGGATCTCTTCTATCTCTTCCGTATCTGGAGTAGATGCTTGGAATATTCCACAATTCTGCTATTGGTCCCTCACCATTGTCTCCTTCATGGTATTCTACCAAATCTGAAATGTTAAAAATAGGTGATATGTTAAGCCCACTTGGCAATTCCACTTCATATGCATTGCCTGAATCTCGTTTTTCTATGATTTTGCATGGTCCAAACTTCTTCATCTTCAACTTGTTATAGGTTTTAGCAGGAAACCTTTCTTTTCTCAAATGGACCATAACTTCATCTCCCACTTCAAATTCCTTAAACCGTCGCTTCTGGTCTGCCCTTGTCTTATATTGAGTATTCATCTTAGTAATATGCTTCTTTACTTCTTCATGCAAGCTCTTCAGATGCTCTGCAAAGTCCTCAGCCTCAGCACTGCACTTTTCCCTTGTATCCATCCTCCTCAACTCAGAAGCATTTCTTGGACTGCTCCCATATATTATCTGGAATGGAGATTTGTTAGTACTCCTGTTGACAGAATTGTTGTATGCAAATTCCACCTGTGGCAAAACCAAATCCCATCCCTTGGGCTTATCTCCTATCAAGCATCTCAATAGATTACCCAAACTTCTATTCACCACCTCTGTTTGTCCATCAGTCTGTGGGTGGTATGCAGAAGCTGAATTTCAAATCTATCTTCAATTTCTTCCACAAGGTTCTCCAGAAATACCCAACAAACTTGGTATCTCTGTCAGAAACTATACTCTTTGGTAGACCATGAAGTCGTACCACCTCTTTGAAAAATAAACCTGCAACATGAACTGCATCATTAGTTTTCTGGTAGGGAATAAAATGTGCCATCTTTGAAAACCTGTCAACCACCACAAATATGGAGTCATTTCCCCTCTGTGTCCTTGGTAGGCCAAGAACAAAATCCATGCTTGATGTCCTCCCATGGTCTCTCTGAGTACGGGTAATGGCTGATATAATCCAGTGTTCTGTCTCACACCCTTCGCCATCTGGCATACTCTGCAACTTTGCACAAACCTCTTCACATCTTGCTGCAACTGTGGCCAATAGTAGTTCTCACTAACAAGGGCAATGGTCTTATCCCGACCAAAGTGTCCAACCAACCCTCCACTGTGTTTCTCCTTGACTAGATTCTCCCTCATTGAACTCCTTGGAATGCATAATTGATTTCCTCTAAACAACATTCCATCTTGGATCAGAAAATCCAACCACTTAGTCCTGTCCAAAGTAACAGGTGCCAAGCAAGCCCTCCAAGCCTCTGCAAAATCAGGATCTTTAGGGTACAAACCCTTAAGTTCGTCAAACCCTACAACTTCCACCTTCATTTCTATCAACAAACATTGCCTTCTACTTAAGGCATCTGCAACTCTATTTGACTTTCCACTCCTGTGCTTCAACACAAAGGTATAACTCTGTAGAAACTCAACCCACTTCAAGTGCCTCTGATTTAGCTTCCCTTGGCTATTAATAAACTGTAAGGCCTGATGATCAGTATATAGAACAAACTCTTTTGGCAACAAATAATGCCTCCACTTCTTTAGAGCCTGAACTATAGCATAAAACTCTTGATCATAAACTGAATACTTCTTCCTAGCATCATTGAGTTTCTCACTAAAATAAGCAACAGGTTTACCTTCTTGACTCAATACAGCTCCTATGGCACTACCACTAGCATCACAATCTACCTAAAATACCTTATTAAAATCTGGAAGTGCCAAAACAGGTTGCTCTGTGACCTTCTTCTTCAACATATCAAAGCTCTTATCTGCTCCTAAGGTCCACTTAAATTCTTTCTTATCCCCTCTCATTGTTTCTGTAAGGGGTGCACAAATACTTCTAAAATTTCTAATGAATTTTTTGTAAAAACTTGCTAGACCATGAAATGATCTTACCTCGGTTATGCTTCTTGGAGTAGGCCATTCGATGATAGCCCTCACCTTTTTTGGGTCCATTTTTAGACCTTCGATTGAGATGACAAATCCCAGATACACTAACTCCTTCTTCACAAAACTACACTTCTTCAAATTAATCAACAACTGCTCCTCCCTCAGCTTCTCAAAAACCCTTCGATATGCATCGGGTGCTCTTCCAGGGTCCTACTAAATATTAAAATGTCATCCAAATAGACAATGACAAATTTTCCTAAAAACTCCTTCAATACCTCATTCATCGGCCGCATGAATGTGCTTGGCGCATTGGTTAGCCCAAATGGCATGACCAACCACTCATACAAACCCTCTCTGGTCTTGAAGGTTGTCTTCCACTCATCTCCTTCTATGACACGAATCTGATGGTACCCACTCTTCAGGTCAATCTTTGTGAAGTACTTGGCTCCACTCAAACAGTCCATAATATCATCCATCCTTGGCAATGGAAATCTATATTTTATGGTGATCTTGTTAATAGCTCGAGAGTCTGTACACATTCTCCACTCTCCATATTTCTTTGGTGCTAGTACTGCAAGTACTGCACATGGACTCAAGCTCTCCCGAATCAGTCCCTTTTTCAGCAACTCTTGGACTTGCCTGTTTAGCTCCTCACTTTCTACAGGAGTCATTCTATGGGCTGCCTTATTGGGTAAACTAGATCCTGGTACCAAATCTATATGGTGACTGATCTTCCTCACTGGTGGTAAACCCTCAGGCACATTATCTGATATAATATCTGGAAATTCTTCTAATAGACCTAAGACTTCTATTGGGGTATCTTTGCATTCTTCTTCCCTAACTCTAGGAATTAATGCATAGCACATATGCTCATGCTTCAAACCATCCAAAAATGTTCTCCCTTCAACTAAATAGATTCTAGCACTGCTACATACCTTTTCATCCACCTCCTTCAGGGGCTTCAACTTATGGCGCACTCCATTCTTTGTCAAGGAGTAAGTGTTGGCACGACCATCATGCACTGCACACCGATCAAACTGCCATGGCCTTCCCAACAACAAATGGCAAGCATCCATAGGCAGGATGTCACACAGGACCTCATCACGGTAATTCCCAATATTAAATTTTACCAAGCATTGCTCATTGACCAAAGCCCTATGGTCCTTCTGTAACCACGCAATCCGATATGGATGCGGGTGTCTCTTCCTCTCTAATTGCAATTTGGTAACCATTCCTTCTGAAACTAGGTTATCTGTGCTACCATTGTCTATGATAATATTATAGATCTTACCTGCACATTTACACCTTGTGCGAAATAAGCTCTTCCTCTGATCTGGGTCTCTCTCCTCATTCAACAAGGCTCTCCTTGTGATTAGCACTTCTCCTCTTTCTGCTTCTTCAGAGTGCTCAGATTTGGCACCTTCATCAATGACCGTAGCTCGAGCATTACCTTCAGGCCTCCTATTTGTCCTCTCTTGGTGTTGTGGACACTCGTATGCTCGATGTCCTTCTTCGCCACAATGGAAACAAGTTCCACGAAATCCTCCTCTTCCAAACCCTCGTCCAGACCTTCCTCTTCCTCTCTGGTAACCATTGTTCTGATCACGGGGGCGGTAAGCATTATCTCCCTTTTGGTCTTGACTACTGCTAGCTTCTCCATTCTTCTTATAATCTTCATTTCGTCCTCCATTTGTTCTTCCACCAGTTCTTCCACCATGACCTCTTCCTCTTTGCTTGCTCTCAAACCTTCTATTCAGCTTCTCTTCAACCCTCGGGGCAAACTGGTAAGCATCCTCTATGGTGGTCATCCTGACCAGACTTAACTCCTCTTGAATACTTGCTCGTAACCCATTAATATAACGGGCTACCTTCTCCTTGTTGGCCTCTGAATGGCCTATTCTGATTACAATTTTATAAAACTCCTCTGTGTATTCTTTAACAGACTTACTTGATTGCCTCAAACCTTGCATTTTCTTTAGTAGATCCAACTCATAGTCACCTGGGATGAAGCTGCCTCTTCAACTTCTCCAACATCCGCTCCCATTTTGTTATCCTTTCTTTTCCTCTTTTATTTTTGTCTAGCTGCACTCCCTTCCACCATATTTTGGCATGACCCTTCAGCTTGGTCTTAGCAAACTTGACCCTATCAGGATCTTCAACCTCCTCATACTCAAAGTATTCTTCCAAATCATTGATCCAGTCAATCAACTCCTCTGGATCAAGATTTCTAGAATACGTAGAAACCTCCATCTTCGGTCTCTTTCCAATATGAGATATGGCTTTGTATAACCTAGCTTGTGCAGGATCTACTGCCTCTTCTTCTTCCTCAAACTGGTCCTCTTCTTCTTCAACTTCATCTTCACTACCTTCTTCTCTCCTTGGCTCAAACCCTCTACACAGCTCCTCTTGCAGAGCCTGAACTTGCCTTTGCAAAGCTCTAAAATCTTCCTCTGGCACCATATTTCTCCCACCACCATGGTTTCTTCGTGGAGGCATTCTGCTCACTTCTCTCACAAACCCTAACCATAGATCCTGGTGTAAACTGCCTCACGTCCGACGATCTGTTTACACACTCAGGAACTCCCGCTCTGATACCACTTGATGTAGATCACGTTACACTAGCAACACCAAACAAATGATACACATGTATTTTTCCTTTGAACCAATCAGAGAATCCAACCTTTCATTACTTTCATGCCAAAAATAAGGATACAAGAGAAGAAGCCCCTTTACAATTTTGAAAATTCCCTCAAATACCCTATTTTCCCTTTTTCCCACCTAAAACCATTCAAATTGAAATTTGAATTTTGGGGGCAACTTGTCGAGGTCATAACTTCGCACTCGTTGACCCGATTGACTATTACAACATGTTTTCAAAAATGACATGAAACGAGCTAAGCGGGGCGAGCCTTGGCTCTTCACGCCAAGGCTCGTGTCTAGCCAAAAATCCTCAAATTCGACCTCTAAGACCTTCAAAAATCTCCTGCAAGTTAAACTAGTTTTACTAGTTTTACAAAATAAAAAAAAAAATTACAATTTTTTTTTCGGGTGATGCAAGATCACTCTTACACCACTGGATGCTCCTGCATCAAATAATAATTAATTAATTTCTCAATTAACTAATTTAAACAAAGGATATTATAATTCTCATGTATTCAGTGCCTCGATCTTGGTGGTCAACCTCCTTATCACCCTCGAGGGTACCTAGTCCAATACATAGTCCAATATGTAAAAAGTCTTGCCAAGGCAGGTTATGACATCAGAAGTCTAAGTGGGAAGACTATTTGCATTTGGTAGAATTTTCATATAACAATGGATACCATGCATCCTTGGGAATGTCCCATTCAAGGCCTTATATGGAAGAAGATGCATAACACCTCTATCTTGGGACCAAAAGATCAAGTGGTGATTAAACTATACATTATAAAGGATATGGAGCAATAGCTCAAGGTGATTTGGAAAAGGTTCAAGGAAGTAGTTGATCACCAAAAGAGCTATGCATATTTAAAAAGGTCATCAAGGGAATTACCATCAAGTCAACTAAGTTGGATCCTCAATTTTTTGGGCCATTTAAAATAATTGATAAGATTATTCCAGTAACTTATCAACTTGTCTTACCATCCAACCTATCAAAAATCCACTAAACTTTTCACATATCCCTGCTTAGGAAATATATTGTTGATCTCTCTCATGTTTGGAATGTATCTAAATTGCATATGGTAGATCCCATGGTTATTGAGGTGTGACCTATCAAAAGTTTAGGGTTTCACTCTAAGAACCAAATAAATCGAACTTTAGATCAATGTAAGGTCTAATGGGATCATTTTTAAAAAAAATATGCTACATAGGAAGATATTGACGTGATGAGAAAACATTTCCCATTTTTGTTTGAAAAACAATATATTTTCAAAAAACACAAGGGACTGTGTTTAGTTCTAGGGAAGAGTATGTAATGGCCCATATTGGTAGGATTTTCCTTGTTTGATTGATATACTAATGTGTTGATAATTAATGCATGATTCTATTTTGTTCTATCAAGATGAGTTGATAGTTGTATTTCATGCTTACTTGAGTTGAATTATGCTATTTTTAGAACATGGTACTATTGATGATTTTTTGGTTGCAAGACCATGTACTCTCATGGGTGGATTGGTATGGGACAACCATTGAAGTTGAGATAAGTACAAAAAGGTAAATTATGGATTATTTTTAGTTGATATCCCAGGGGGGTAAAATAATCATGTAGAAGCATTAACCTATGTATGTGTGAATAAATACATCATCAAAAAAGGAGGTTGCTATAAAGGTAAAATATCCCTTACCCTTGTGCTTAGGGGTCCTTCATAGGTGGTTGATAACCTTGTAATTATCATAATACCTCCTTCTTAGGGAATAGTAATGTTGTGCATATCCTTGCTTATTGTTGATTACATCTTAGTTTGGGTGAAGATAACTTTTAGTAAGAGCCCTTGTGTTGCTTAAGTTTTTAATTTATTATTAAGATGCATTAATACTTGTATTTTAAAGTATAGAACTTAATTGGTCAATTATTTCCAAGTAAAATATTAATAATAATGTTAGTATTATTAATACTTTTAAAATAAATAAATAAATAAATAAATAAATAAATATATATATATATATATATATATATATATATATATAGTAATGTTAATATTTAATTAGATAATAAAATTTAGAAATAGTATTATACTATAAAATGAGTAACTAATTTCATTACTAATACCTTTGTTATTTTAAAAAGAAAGTATTAGTTAATATTGTTAGATAATACTTTATCTAAGGTATATATTTACTAATTAATTATTACTTAAAAAAAATAAAGGTTTGTTTTTCCTAAATATGGTGAGGAGCATTGGAATTTTTTAACATGACAAGAAAACAATAAGTCCCTAACCTTTGAACTTCTTCCTTCGCTTGATCTCCCTATGATCGATATTTGATTCTTAGGGCAGCTAAGTTTTTGGAGAAATTTTTGGGTTGGCTGGAAGGAAATGGAAGGCATGAAGAATTGAGGAGAAAAGTATAAGAATATTTTTAGACTACTATTGTAGAGGTAATATCTTATTTTGTTAATTCTCATGCTTGCTCTTTCTTCTTAAAGTTTTCTTTCCTAAAAAATGTTGATCGATCGCCTTTCAACCCAGTTTCAATTAAACTATTGTGTGTTAAGTTTTTGCTGGAAAATAAATTATATTTTAAACAATTTTAGGTATGGATCAGCCAATTAGTCATGTTTATATTGCTCTACTTTATGAATAGAAACATTAAATACCAAAGAGAAAGAATCTCCATTTTTAGGCTTTATGTAATAGGCAAGACTTTGTATTGATATGAGAAGAACCCTATAGATTAATGTTATTTTAACAACAATCCAAGCCTACTAAAATGGATATATAGTTATGTAAAAGCATGGTAGACGTTTGTGATTGAATTGCATTACTTGTATATGAATAAGATATTGGGCAATATTGCTTCATTTTTTGAAACACATTACTTTATCATTGATGAGTTTTATCCTTAGTAGCTCTCATAGTTTTATTATAAATACCTATTACAAATGTGCTTAAAATCCTAAAAGAAGACCTCGTTATGTTTATCTTAAATAGCTATTCAGAACTCATGAAGAATAATGTGCCTTTGTTTTTCTTTTTAAGAAATTTTAATGAGCCAAAGCGTTTAATGATCACCTTGTATTTTTTTTATAAATATTGATGACACTTAAACTTATTTCATTGGTTCATTTTAATATTTATTTATGCAAATAATTATATTCACTTTCATTCTATTAAGGATAGTGCAATAGGCTAAGGCTTTTCTATTAAGGATAGTGCAATAGGCTAAGGCTTTGGCCTTTCTTTAGAGGGTCCAGGGTTCAAACCATGGCTATTGATTTAGCCAATGGGTCCTTAATAAATTTGTAAAACTTTTTATTATTAATTTAATAACATGTTTGTTTGATAATCACTAATAATAGTCTAGTTAACTCATATTAATAGGTTTAAATCTATTTATTGATTTAAGACCTTTGTCTAATTAATATTGATTTATTGATGAGGATGATTAATAAGCAATATTTTTTTTTGGGAAGGTAAAATAATTATATTGCTTTATGGGTTAAAGGGTCCCATCCCTTTATTTCTTTGGATGGCTCCAGTTCTGAAGGTACCTAGTTTCTTCTTGTTTTTTTTTTTGCTTCTCTTTGGTTCATTCAGTTTTTTTAGTTCCCTAGCTCATTCTATTCTTTGTTTTGTTTCCTCTGTTGATTCTTGCCTTAATAGTCTTCTGGTCTAGATAGGTCATTGTTTTGTTCATTTTTTTTTTTGTTTAGTTTTTTTAAGGTGGGTGGGTTTTTTAATTTTTTTTTGTTTTTGTGTTCTTTGTGTTGTTTTTTGTTGTTCTTGTGTTTTTGTTGTTTTGTTTTGTTTTTTTTTTTTTAATGTTTTTTGTTATTGTTCTTGTGCTTTTTTCGTTCTTGTTCTTGGGTTTCTCTTTTTTTGTGTTATTTCATGTTTTTATGTGTGAGTGATTTCTATGTTTTTTGTTTTTGTTTATTGTCTTTTGTTGGTTGTTTTTTATTTTTATTTTTATTTAATTTTTTAATTTTTTAGGTTTTGGTTGTGTTTATTTTTCATGTTTTTTTTTGGGTTATGTCTTTGTAGTGTTATGTTGTTTTTGTATTGTTTGTGTTTTGTTATGTGGTTCTTGTGTTTTTCTATGTGGTTTGTGTTGTGGTTTTATTTATATTATTGTGCGTGTTTGGTTGTGCTTTTGTTTTTGACACACTTAAGGAGCATGTTTTTTATTTTATTTTATTATTTTTGTTGTTATTTACTTATTTTTAAATTGGTTTTGTGTGTTTGTTTGCTCCTTGAGTATGTCAAAGGTGGTAGGCTAGGTCCAATTCCTGGGCATTTTTGCTGGAATGGATACCCTTGCCTCCTTGGGTCTTACTCGAAAGTGGCATCCCTTTTGGGATTTTTTCCATAAAAAAAAGGGTCTCATCCCTATTACATCAGTAGAAAAAAGTGACAATTGTGCCTTCCCATGGCTACAAACAAAAACCAACTGAGGCTTAACCTCATACAACAAGACTCGGACCAGGCCATAATATTTCCAAGTAGAAGAGAAACAGAAAAAACAAGACTTTACACAAGCTGAAACTGCTATCCAGCAGCCCACCCACGACCTTCCCAGGCTATTGGGATTCCTTATCCTTTCCCTGTTGAGCATTGTCATCGGAGGTGAGGAGAGTCTTAATCAAGGCCGAGAATTCTTTGAACTCTTCCATGGTGTTGGATAACATGGCATATATTTCCTTGTATATATTGGCGGCCACCTACAAATGGTTGACAAAGAGGAGAGTTGCTAGAGGAAGTGAGGTAGCGGTTGTCCACCTTGGGTATTGAAAAAATATCATGATGGTGGTAGCACAGACTACCAAGCAAGTCATGGAGCCACATCTTGGATGGCATGGGTGATAATGTCTTGCATGAAGTCTTATTTCTAAAAGAATAGGGTGGGCATATCAACTGCTTTGTTGGCGAGAATATCGACCACCTTATTGGCCTCCCTGAACACATGAATGATTTGGTTCTGAGAGTTATCATTAAGAGAGAGTTGGCAGTCTTGGATAATGTTCTGAATATTCTTACCCCCTATGCTTTTGTTGATGATGTGGCCAATGATAACTGAAGAATATCCTTCATAGATGACTGGCATGTTGAGGGCTTTAGTTATTTCAATGCTTCTCCACAAAGCTTGGCTTCTACGTAATTATTGGTTTGGGTCCCGAGGTTCTCAGAGAAATCCTTGATGATGCTACTGGAGTGATCCATGATGATGCCCCCTACTTTAAATCTCCTTGGGTTTCCCTTGGAGACACCATCGAAGTTGACCTTAAGCCAACCCTGCAGAGGGGGACCATTTGGTCAAGGTTCGAGTGCTACCAAAATTTTGGGTTTTGCTGCAATCTGAGGGGATTCTGAGATAAGCAAATAGGGAAGCCTCTCCATAACTAGGGATGTCACCACAAGAGATGAGGTTGCTATTTTATATGGACAGGGATAGAGATATGTTGGCCATAACTTTGAGGCTTCTGTTGGTATTGACAAAAATGCGACTATTCCATTCCAACCACATCTGCCAAACATCATGGTGAAAAAGGGAGCACCAGAGGAACCTGAGTCTGGGATTATTGAAAGTAGTTTACCATTGGATGAAGGTGTCCATAACTACATTGGGGTGAATCTAGAAGACCTAGAAAATGCTTGTTAGGATGGAGAAGACACTTTTGATGAAGGGGTAGTCCAACAGGAGGTGTTGGGAGGATTCCCAGGCTTGATAGCAGAGGTAACATCTATTGGGAACCATTACACCTCTATGAATTAAATTATCAGTGGTTAGAATTTTATTGTGAGTAGCCAGCCAATAGAAGTGGGCCACTTTAGGGATCAGGGACTTGAGCCAAATACACTTAGAAAGAGTTTAGTTGTTGACTCGCTTGTGGCCTCTGATAGGAGTTTCTAGCATCTGGGAAGCCACTTTGACAGTGAAGTTGCCATCACTGGAGTCTTTCCAATAGTGAATGTCCTTCTTTAGGATCTATGGGATGAAGTTTGCTTTGAAAATATCCTGAAGATTTGCTAGGCCTTTATTTATGGCATCATTTTTAAATCTAAACTGGACTTGCTTCCAATTGTGGCCTTGGTCAAAAGTGATGAAGTCAGCAACCTGACCTCCATACTTGTTGCCGGTGAGATGCTTGATAGGCGTCAAGTTAGGATCATTGATTAGGGGGTCTTTCCTGGCCCATGAATCTTCCCAGAAATTGATAGACTTACCATCCCTAAGCTGCCACCAAGATCCCTAATGAAGGAGTTGCTTAGTATGACTAATGGATTTCCAAAAGTGGGAACCATTTTAGAGAGTCTCTGAGTCCAAAAAGGATTTATGTTGCAGGAATTTCCTTTTGACGATCGACACCCATTCTAATTTGACATATGTAACTACCTTCCAAGCCTGCTTGGCCAGGAGAGCTTGCTTTGTGATGTTGATGTGGCGAAGGCCTAAACCCCCCCTGTCTTTAGGGGTGCAAAATTTTTCCTAGGAAACCAAATGAAACTTTTTTTTATTATCATTCCCAGACCATAGAAACTGTTTCTACAACTTTTAAATAGCCTCTCCCACTACAGTAGGGATTTTGTAGACTGACAAGAAATAAGTGGGTATGCTTTGGAGGACTGCCTTTACCAAAGTGGTTTTTCCTACACTAGAGAGGAGGACCCCTTTCCATCCTGCCAACTTCTTATTTATATTTTTAGTGACGTTGTTCCACATTTCTTTTAGGGGTCTCCCTCTGAACATTGGAAGGCCCAAGTAGGTGGGTGGGAAGTTTACAATGGTGTATCCTAAAATATCTACAATCTTGGCCTTCCTTCTCATGGGAATATTGATGAAATAGAGCTTACTTTTGGTGTAATTGATCTTTTGGTCAGCCGCTTTCTCATACAAATTGAGGATGGTCTTGATGTCTTTGGCTTCAACAACTAAAGCTTTAGTGGCCAACAAGGTGTCATCCATGAATTGTTGATGAGTGGAGGGACTTAGCCCAAACACTACCTTGATTCCAAAGATTTGGTTATTGTAGTAGGTATTCTTGATGGGTCATCCCAAACTCTTATTCAGAATGATGAAAAGGATGGAGGACAGAGGGTCCCCATGCCTCAACCCTTTGGTATTGGGAAAGCATCCAACAACAGAGCCATTCACAAGTACCAAGAACTGAGAGGAAGAGACACAATTTGAAATAAAATTCACGTAAGATTCATGGAAACCATATTTGAGAAGGATTTTGGAGAGGAATTTCTGGTTTACTCTATCAAAGGCTTTGTTCATGTCAAGATTTAAAAAGAAGGCTATAGAGTTGGACAAATGAGCTGAGTGGATTAGTTCATGGATGGTGATGACTCCATCGAGGATGTTGTGGCCTTTAACTATGCTTCCCTAATAGTGATCAATGATATGGGGTAGAATCCCAGTGAGTTTGTTGGCTAGGGCTTTGGACAGCACCTTGTAGATGACATTGCACAAACTGATAGGACAAAAATCAGAGAGGGACTGGGAATTATTACCTTTGGGGATCAGGGCCAGAAAAGTAGAATTGACATCTCTAGGAATGTATCTATATTTATGCATTTTAGTGATGGTGCGACATAGGCCAAGGCCCACAATGTCCCAAAAAGCATCGAAAGAATTTGGGGGGGAAGCCATCCGGCCCAAGGGCTTTATCTAGTTTCATGGAAAAAAGGGCTTGATGAATTTCCTTATGGGTTAGAGGACTGAGGAGGTAGTTATTGGTGTCATCAGAGATAAGCAGTGGGATGTTTTCCAAGAGGAAATCCATGGCCTCATGGGTGGAGGAGGGAGGGGAGGAAAGGAGGTTTTTGAAATGACTCACTGCTTCATCCTTGATCTGATGGATATCCGTAGTATAGTTCCCATCCTACTTAATAAGGCTTTTAATTCTATTGTCTCCCCTATGCCTGAGGGTGGATATGTGAAAGTACTTAGTATTTGAGTCACCTTTTTTGAGCCAAAGTTGCCTAGACTTTTGGCACCAAAATGTTTCCTCTTTGCCTAGAGTGTTAAGGTACTTAGAGAGCAGGGTTCTTCTTCAGTTCTCAGATTGTCATTATCGTGGCCTCCCTAAAAACTATCCTCAATTTTCTTAAGCTGGGTTATGATGTTCTGTTTAGCCTCAAAGATGTTTCCAAATATTTCCCTATTCCAAAATTTGAGATTTTCCTTGACCCATCTAAGTTTTTGCATGAATTGGTTCAGAGCTATTCTAGGAAAGCACTTCCTCCACCATTCTGTTATCTAGTTTCTAAGATTCAGGTGATGGATCCACATTGAATCAAAATGAAAAGGGGTATTAAACTGAGGTTTTCTGACCATTTCGAACAAAAGTGGGCTATATTTCGATCCAATATTTGGAAGAGCCTACAGAGTGGCATCACTGAAGAGGGGAGGGGCTTCTTGGGACAATAGAAATCGGTCAAGGTGTTCTTGGATGAGGTTGTTTCCTAGCCATCTATTACTCCAGGTGTACCTATATCCCTAAATAAACACATCTATGAGGGCATTGGAGTCAAAAAATTGTCTGAAATAATTTGTATTCCTATGAGTTATCGAGATTCCCCCTTGTTTATTAGAAAAGTATAGGGGGGAATTGAAGTCCCCCTACAGCACCCACAAAATGTTGGTGAAAGCCTATCTCATCTGAGTGAGGGTATTCCACAAGAAAAATCTTCCCTGGGGCGAGTTGGGAGCATAAATTTTTAACATAATTGAGGAGGCCTGAGAGCTAAGATTGTGGAACAGAATGTTGGATAGTCTCTCTTGACCTGAGATAAACCTGCCTTTAACTTTTGTTGGGTTCCAAAGGCATAGCAGGCCGCCTATAGTCCCCGAAGCTGGGGAGTAGGTGAAGTCACAATTTTTCCAAATGATATTTGCTACCTTGGGAGTCCACTGGTCAAATAATTCAATTTATTGAATGAAGAAAATTATGGGGTTGTAGTCATTTCGTATGGTTGTAGCCAATCACTGTTTGGCTACACCATTTAGTCCTCTCGCATTCCAGGAGAGGACTTTCATTTGGAAATTTTGGAGGGCTTTTTTCCCCCCTTGCCTTGTTGCATGGGGGTTTTGGGTCTTCGATTTTCTTCCTTGATGGTGTTTTAAGAACATAAACTTATACTGAGAGGGGGGTGAATAGTATAAGACTACTTTTTACTTTCTTTCCAAACCAATATCAATTAATGTCCTTAATTACAATAACCAAATATAGTAGTGTGCATTAATAACTCAGATAGTAGTAGTAAGCAAGAGCACAAGTAACCACACATTTGAGACACAATAATTTACGTGGTTCACCCAATGTGGGCCACTCCATGGAGAAAATATTTTACTAAAACCTTCTCAATCAATCTCTTTGGGAATCACTCCCAATTACAATGTTTATGGATCTCTGTCCAAAGGAGAACTCTTTCCCCCATTGATTTGGCTATGTGATATTATAGAAGACTCTATCTCTCTATTGCACTTATTGGTGGACCTCTCTCCACTTGAAGACTACTCATTCAGATTTGTCTTCAACTTTTCTGGCTACTAGATCTCTATCCACTGAGACTCTGTTCTCTATACTCTGTCACCTCCAAATATCTATCAATAGGATCACTAAGAACATACTCAATAGATTCACACATAACCTACTTAACAAGCTCACATAGAACCTATCCAATGTTGAATAACAAGATCACATAGAACCTATCCAATGCTCAATAACAAACTCACACAAAACCTACCCAATGCTGAATAACAAGCTCACACAAAACCTATCTAATGCTGAATAACAATCTCACACAGAACTAGTCCAATGCTGCTCCAACAATCTCACTAAGAACTTGTCCAAATCTGCTTCTAGCAAGGTCACCAAGAAGTTGCCCAAATCTGCTCTATCAAGCTCATAGATAACTTGCCCAAATTTCTCTAGCAAGCTCACCAAGAACTTGCCCAAAAGTGTCCACAAATCTATCCCAAAACTGTCCTCAAATATGTCCCAACACTATCCTCAAATCTATCCCAAAGGCCTTCTCAAAGGCTCAATCAATCATGCTCAAGTAGTACTAAAAATGAACTCAATAATGAATGGAAATATCAACTCAAATCCACTTCATAGAAGCATAAAGAGAATTGTTAGAGAATAAATATGTTCTAATCTCACTCTCAACCCAAATCAATCTCAACTCAACTCATAGAATCATAAAGAGAATTGTTAGAGACTCAATATGTTCTAAACTCACTCTCAACTCAAATCAACCTCAACTCAATTCAAGTCAACCTCAACTCAACTCAAGTATTATAGAACCATAAAGAGAATTTTTAGAGAATCAATATGTTCTAACCTCAATCTCAACTTAACATAGAATTATGGAATAGTTTATTTCATAGAACTTGAACAATCACTTCACACATCACTTGACTAGGCTCAATCAACTCAACTCAACCAATCATCACAAGGGATAACTCTTTCTAACACAACCCTAGTCCAAGTATGTATCAACCAACTCAAATGTTTCCAAAAATTCTCAACCACAAATATCACATAACAATTATACTCATGTTCTTTTCTAACTCAAGTTCTTTCACAACCAATGGGCTTCAACCACTATGCTTATAACACAAGGTTTAAACACAACTCTCAATTCAGAAAACCTTGATGCATTCAACCAACCACTTTAGAAAATGAAACCACAAACAATCCTTTTCCCTCCA
Source organism: Wollemia nobilis (assembly GCA_028583015.1). Lineage (NCBI taxonomy): Eukaryota > Viridiplantae > Streptophyta > Pinopsida > Araucariales > Araucariaceae > Wollemia > Wollemia nobilis. The sequence continues at coordinate 3,198,374 of JAQPPZ010017238.1, forward strand.
ATGATATTTCAGAAATCAACCACCATAAAAAATCAATAGGATAATGTTCCCATACCTTTTATGAAGTGAAGAAACCCCTTTGGAAATTTGCCACACTCAACACACTTTGAAACAAAACAACCTTCACTTTGAAACCCTTTACAAAAATAGAAATATCTCTATACATACACCTTATTTCTCCTTATAAATTATTTATTGCAATAGCCCTTGAAATAAGCTTTCCAACTATATATAATATGATATACTTTTATAAAATGAAAATACTAGAAATATCTTCTTTTGTAAAAATGCTTTTAAACTTGCTTTCCAATAAAAAAATCAAATCAACCCTCATCACATTATTCCTCCAAAATTAGGAAATAATAAAAAAATTATTAATAAAGATGTTACTTGCCTCTTAGAGGGAATCGAAACCTCGTCTCTACCCAAAAAATCCTCAACCGTGGCACCAAATACCATGCGAGCTACGCGCTCGCATAGGACGAAGAGTGCAAAATGCTCTTTTGTCCTTCTCCCTTTGCTCACATAAAAAAAAATGTGGGCCAATTCTATTGCTCGAATCTCTAACCCATGGGAATCAAACCTCATCTCTTTCACAAGAAAAAACCTTTGCACTCCCCTCGCTCACTGTTTGACCATGCTACCACACGAATATTTTGACACTTTTTGTCTTATCTCCTCTGCATTCGATTCCAAGGCTTTCGAAATAAAAGCATTTGCATTTATATGCAACTTCCATTTAATTTTGCAAACGTCGATGGTGATTTTAAATTAATTTATTTTTGATGATGACATCGATGCTAAGGTAATTTTAATTTTAAAATTTAAAATTAAATTTTAAATATTAAAATTTAAACCAAATATTCAAAATTGAATATCTCCATCTCCGGGGCACATTTTTCGATGAAACAAAAAGCCATCCAAATCTGCCATCCATGGTTTTAAATAAAACCTTTTATTTTACCTACCTTGGTTTTCACAAAAACCCTATATATATTCATGCTCTCCGAAATATGAATGCTTTGGTCATCAAAACTCAATGTTACCTTGTGAAATTAATGTGGCATCAATGAAAACATAGAACAACTCAAATTTCCAAAAACATCTCCCTTTGTCATTGATGGCAACACCTCTAAAGTAAAAACCACAATCACTCCAAAAACCATCTCTAAGAATCAAAGCTGCTCACCCTAACTTAATGCTCTCTTTGGAGGCTGCTCCCCTAACTCAATGCTCTCTTTGGAGGCTTCTCCCCCTAACTCAAATCTCTCTTTGGAGGCTACTTCCCATAACTCAAATCTCTCTTTGGAGGCTACTACCCCTAACTCAAATCTCTCCCCCTTTGACATCAATGGCAAAAGGGACACCTATGGGGCTAAGAGATATGACTCTTAAGCATAGTCCCCTCACCACCTTCTCTCTTGAGGTGATTAATTTTGGTGTGGGAGTACCTTTACTCCCATATTACATTGATTCTTTCCTTTATCAACTTCCTTCCATGTTTTTTTGATATCCTTCTCTTGATGAATTACTTAATCTTCTTGTATTGAACTTGTTTGACCTTCTTCCCTTGAACCTGTTTGACCTTCTTGCCTTGAATCTATTTGGAATTGAGTCCTACACCATTTTGCAATATACCCAAAGTTATTGCAATTAAAATAGTTGATATTGTAGCCTTTGTATGGTACCCATGTCATAAATTCTTTCTTGAAGTAATTTCCATATCCTTTCCTTTCTTGAACCCTCTATTGTGAAGCTATGTTTTCATAACCATTATGACCATGACTTCTGAATTGTGTAGCTCTAAAACCAAAAACTTGTTGCTCATTTCCTTTGCACTGAAAATATTTATGACCAATCTTGTTACATGAGAAGTAATGTCCCTAAAAATCATACCTTCTTCCTTTGAAGTTTCTTCTAGCAAAATAAAACTTCTTTGATCCATAGACCCTGCAATGTATAGCCCTATGTCCAAATCCATTACAAGAAAAGCAATGTCCTTTAAAATCCCTTTTTTCATGCCTTGGTTCCTCATACCTTTATTGACCATTATCCCTATGATCATATTCAACTTGTGCATTGCATCCTTGAACCTTCTTTTTAGCATCTAAATCTTCTTCCTTAATTTCTTCCTTGATTTTCTCTTCAAGAGTTTCTTTTCCTTTTGAAGTTGATTCACCTATCTCAAAATAAGAATCAAACTAAATATTTGGAGCCATAGGAACTTTGGAAATTTCCTCAAAAATCTTAGGTGTTTCTTTGCTTTCATATTTTAGAACTTCCTTTCCTTTTGAGTGTGATTCCCCAAACCTGAAATATGAGACCTTTGGTGCCTTGGAATCCTCCTCTTCTTTCGCTTTATTTGTGTCAAGTAGCAAATTGGCATACATCTCTATAGCCTATGAAATACAAGTATCCATTTCTGCTACTTCTTTTTCTTTGGTAACTGGTTCTTCCTTATATATTTCTAAAACAAAACCTCTTGATACAAATATAGGACCTTGTGTACTTATTTTCGATTTCCCTTCTTCATAATCAAGCCCTGTATTTATAAGTGGATCTCATTGTAAATCCAAAAAATTATCCAGAGTTTTTGAATTCCTTTGAAATTGTGCTAACTCATTTATGTAGGTTCCCAAACTTTTTTGATCTTCTTCTTCTAATTGATTACATATTTCTTTCCTCTCCTTAAATTTCTCAGAAATAGTGATGCCAATATCTTTTGTTTTTTGAAGCTCTTTATCAAAATCTTGAATATGTTGATCATCATATTGAAATTTTCATTTTATTGAACCTTATTTTCAAGCCTCTTGATTTTCTTTTTCAACCTCCTGACTTTCTTTTCTTATTTTGTGGAATCCTCTTCTTCATCATCACTACTGCTGGATTTGTCACTAGAACTTCTGCTTTCTTTTTCAAATAAACTTTCCTTGTTGCAATTGCTGTAGTATGTGCAATCATCATCTATATGCCAAAAATATCTGCATATGAAGCATTTTAGTATACTTAGACCTTTCTTGTACCTATCTTCTTGCTCAATGGCTATGGGAAGCTCTTCATGTCTTTCTTAAATAGATTTATCCTCTTCTTTAACTTCAATACCTAGGAATATGTGTTCTTGCTTTTCTTTATTTATTCCAAAGAATGTAAATTCTTCTTCATCTCACTGATATTTATCACTGTAATCTAAGATATCACTTGCTTTTACAATGTAGTAAGATTTCTTTGCCTTATGAATTTTTTTTTCTTCTCATACCTGTTTTGCTTGAATCTGTCATCTTTGTCATGCTTATGCTTTCCATATTCTTTTCTTCTTTGACCCTATTTTTCATAATTACTATTTTCTTCATGTGGACACTTGTATGCATAGTGACCAAGATCACCACACTTATAGCATCTGAAATTCCTTATATCTCTGAAATTACTTGAGTCCTTATTCTTTTTTATGAAGTTAGCTTCCTCATTATTTTCTAAAACTCTATATATTTTTGAAACTTTCCCTTTATTTTTTTTTGAAGCCTTGAATGCAATCTCTTTTATTGGACCTTGATGATTACTTACCCTTATTGGACCTTGTTAGCTTGTTTATATCCATTGTTTCTTCTATTGCTGAAACCTTATAATCATATTTCATGGGAAGTGATATCAAAACCTTTTGAGTAACTTCTGATTATTTCATCTCAAAACCTATGCCTCTCACTGTGTTAGTAATCTCATCAACTAGAAGTAAAAACTTTACAATATATTCAGAATCTTCCATTTTCAATTCCTCAAATATTTTTCAATGAGTTTGTAGTTTTGACAACTTTACCTTGGAATCTCCTTCATAAGTATTTCGTAACTTGGTACAAATTTCATTAGCTAAAGTACATACCATGACCTTTGCAAAATCTGTCTCACGTAGCCCACTCAAAATATAATTCATTTCTCTTGCATTTATCTCAACCAATTTCCTGGTAGTATTATCTTCCTCGGGATCACCTTCAATCCTATATTCTTTTTCAACCATATACCATACCTCATATCCTTGTGATATCAAGTAGTTATTTGATGCGTTGTCATTAAGCACATCATTAAATCTCAAAGATCTTATCAATCCGGGGTGGTGTCCAAGGTTGTCTACGATAGAAGGCTAGGGCAGAGTACAATTCAGGCATTCAGATTTCAAGCATTTATTGGGTGAGACAGATTTGGTTTAGCCTTTTGGTGTCACACTAAACCTAATCTGTAGAATGGAAACTTGCAGGAACTAAAAACTAATTCTAAGTTGCAGGAATTGAAATCTAACTACAATTGCAGGAATTGGAATTGCTAAATTGAAAGTCTAATCTACTTTTGCAGAATTAAAATAACAGAATTTAAATTGCTGAATTTAAATGTTGCTGAAATGAAATCCTAAGTTACATTTGTAGAATTGAAACCTAGTTACTCTTGCATAATTGAAATGATGCTTGTAAATGAAACTTATGCTAAAAACACCTGTCAATGTCCTCGCCACAAAAGGTCGTCAAGCTTCGCTACAGGAATTGACAACAAAATGAAATATGCTGAAAATGGAAAGTTGCTAAAATAGAAAAGCAGGGAAAACATGGAAAGCAAAGGAAAAATGCTTAATATAATTTGTCAGCTGACACACACACAAATGTTGTACACAAACATAATAGAAAACATAAAGAACATTATACAAACTTAAAACAAGAAAAGTAAACTTGACAAGTAATCTGTTAATTCTGCTATAGCAAAATTATAGATTAAAACCTGCCATAAAAATCCTCCTTCTAGATCTGAAAGTGGGCCCATACTTCCTGATCTAGAAGGAGGTGAAAAGCACTCCTTAACTAATTAACACTCAGAACAGAAAATGATAAAATAACTGCACTTTTATTGATGACAAAACATGCTAAAAATTGTTACAAAAAATTACTATACAGTCCTAATTGTTGCTATTGAAAACTCTCCTCTATTCTAATTCCTAACTGGCTCAACCAAGGAGGGAGCTGTGTTATTTATATAAATATTTACAACATATCCCATGCTCAAATCAGCCTATGTGCTACTTTACAGTGATTTGCCAATAATTTTGGATCTGAAATAAATGCAAATCTGGACAGTTTGTGTTGCAGTAGTAGTCATTGGCCCTTAGAAAGCATCTTCAATGGTGGGAGTACATGGGAGGAGTCTAGAAATATCTCACACATATTTCTCCACTTCAGAATATGCCATTTCTATCTTGCAAACAACTTCCTATTATGCTGTAGTTATTTTTGGGTTTATCCTAGAAGAGGATCAATTGATCTTTTTCCATGAATGGTGGCTTTGGATGGCAAGGATGACAAAGACAGCTGGGGGATATTTTCCCTTAACCTTCTCAACCTTCTTTCCCTTTTTCCATCATCAAAAAATAGTCAAAAATTCAAAAAGCACTTTTTGTTCTCAATCCGGAGCTAAGTGGCTCAATCCGAAGAGACTGTATTTCTCAATTCGAAGAGACTGTATTTCTCAATCCGAAGATACCTGTTCAATCCGAAGATCTTTAGAATGACCAACTGTGTGCTCTTCAAGTGATTTTAGCTGCATTTCTCAGGTGGATTAGCCCTCAGGATCATATTGCAATAGCCTTCATTCCTCTCCATGTGTGAATTCCATGCCTTGCCATTCATTGGTAGCTTGCTGGAATTTACATGGTAAATTACTGCATTTTCCAACTCTCATTGCATAGTTGTAAAATATTGGCATTTCTTGCAAATTCAAACAAATTAGAACATGGAAAAATTATTCAAATATCAACATGAAGGAGTACATCAAGTTGCTACTGAATTTATACACTTCATTCACCAAGTAACCATGCTGAAATAGTGCAATAGTGCTGCACAATTGTCCCTGCTCTGTTATACCCTGTTGTTGCCTATTTAGACCATGTGGGAATGCTTCTAAATAGGTCAGATGTCTTCTGTAGTCCTTCTGAACTCATTCCATCCATATCCTCATGCTTTGCTTGACAACTTCAAGGTGTTCCTATAAAGTGACAGCTTGCTGATTTTTATATGGCTATTTTTTTTAGATTTTCAGATTTATGATAGTCCTAAAATTTTGGCTTCAATGTGGATTTGAAACAAGTTGAAGGGCAGGAAAACATTCAAAAACCATTGAGAAGTTAATGGATATCAGCATACCACATTTGGTTAATTGAAATGCATGTTTTTACTTGCTACTTAATCAAGCAAAATCAGTCACAAAATGCTGAAAATAGTCAAAAATAGAGATATAGTATTCCTAACATAAAATCATGCAAACACTTAACAAATAGTATATTTTAGTCAACTATTTGGCAATTAACTTATCATATGGTAGTCAAACATTGTGCAATAATGAGGTATTTTTGGGCCTCATCATCCCCCCCAACTTGAACTGATGCATGCCCTCATGCATCTTAGTAGGCCATAGTAATATGCAGGTTTTATTCTTGTGAACAACATCCTTTGCTACCTGCTAACTGAGAAATTCCTCCTTGCTGCACTATATCAAGTATTTTGCAATTAAGCACATGTATGACTCTTTTTCTGTCTTTCTACAAGTTTTAGTGCTGCAAGGTACCTCTTAAAGGCTTGATATCATGTGATTCATCTTGCAATAGTCTTATTGTGGAACCGTATTTGGTAGATGCACTACTACTGATGGAATTTTCTGTTCTTAACAACATTTCAGCCTGAATGCTTATTTCTATTGTTTGCACCTTTTGAACAAAATTGATAAAATTTTTGGATTTGAAATGCTTGAGGGATGTACTTACTTGTGGTAGAGCCTTATGAACCTCAATATTTGATGTACCCTACTCTTTTTGCTATTCTGTAGCATTTTCAACAATTTTGGTATAGTTTTTGCTCATTTCGAAGATATCCTGCTCATTCCGAAGATATGCCTGTTCATTCCGAAGATATGACTGTTCATTTCGAAGATGCATCAAAAAATGCAAAAATGACCTCCTATGCAAAATTTAGCTACAGATTCTATTGTGGGCCCATATCTAGAGTGTATAAGCCTTCCATAACATCAAAAATCCCTTCTTCATCCTTTTGTTTAGATGTTATTCTTTGTTTTGTATGTTGTTATTTTATTCTAGTAGTACTAAAATAGAACCTTCAAGTGCATTTTGTTGATTATCCTCCTTCAATTTATCAGACAATTGTGAGATATAAACTTGTAGTTCTCCTTCTGAAACTTGCCCTACAAATTGAAATAGAATTGTTGCCATGTCTGTCCCAAAATCAGGTTTTTGCATAGTTTTGGAATTTCCATGCAATTAAGGGCATAAGGGGTGTTTCTTGACATCTTGAACATGTTCCATTTTCAACTTGCCAATATTGTATGAATAGTTTATGCCAAATACCGATTATCATACACTAAATGCTAAATGTTTACTATGAATTAAATGCAAGAAACACATACCTTACTATCCTAAAAATTGGTCATGCACCTTACAAGCTGCTTTTGATGATTGTTAGCGGGCTATCTGAAAACATAAACATAACACATGTGCAGTGTGAGATTTGTACAATGGTGGAACAATGATGGGTAGATCAACAAGGCAATGCATGCCAAAAAATTGGTTTTCATGCAAGCCAACTCAGTAGCGCCTCCAAGAAGGTTTTCACTACTGAATTATTCATTTTTTTTTTTCATCATTTTTTTTTCTTTTTTTTCATCAGAAGAGGTTGCCATTTCTGGTTTTCAACCAACTTCTGTCCCTTTTTTTTTCAAGTGCTTCAATGAGAGAGAACATCTCTCACTCTTATTTGGATAAGACCAATCCTTATTCTGCAAAAACATGTCAATTGTTGTATGAAAACACCATCTCTTTCTGTTGAAACCTGCAACATTGATGCAACCTTCCTTTCTAGATGAGCAGTAAGAATCTTCTTACATCATAATTGCCTCCTTATTGCTGGAAATGAAGTATTGGCTCCATTGTTCCTCTTCCTTGCTGAAATTGATGCTTGTCCTCATGTATCCCCATTTTGTGGGACATGCCTTTGCTGCAATTTTTTTTTCTCTTTTTTTTTTTCAATTTTTCTTGTCTTGCTTGTACCCAAGAAGGAAGTTCACAAACAAGACTATTCTTCTTTTTGCTTTTCTTGTATTTTTTTTTTTTTGTCAAACTTTTTATCATCACTCTAAATCTGATATTGAAGAGAAATTCTCTTCCATTATGTGTACATCCAATGGAATCTCCTTCAAGAACTCCTCCTTAGTTAATGGTGCATGGTATACCCGAAGGCAATGTCCATTCACCACTAACATCCTCCATGAATTACTAATGGGAGAAAGAAGCACTGCTCCATATCTGAAAACTTCTTCAATCAAGTGTTGTCCATGCCTCCTAGTCTGCAAAATCTTGTCAATATGTACTTGAAACAATTAAATACCAATTCCCAAAAGATGTTAAGTGCTTACATCAAGATAAAATCTTGATATACCCTTGTAATTCCATGTAAAGGGATTGAAATATTGTTTCAAAATAGCAACAATTTTGCTTTTTGTTTATAAGTCAACTAACTAATAATGTTCAAGAATTTTCTTGGTTGCACTTCAATTTGTTTCATTCCTAGGAGGACAGAATTTACCCCTTTGTAATTTCTTACTAAGGAGTTCAATGGAAGTAAATTTTCTATGTGCAGTTTTTCTAGTTTTTCTCCTTTATCCAAGGCTAATTTCTGTGTGTTTGGACTAAAGGTTTTCTATGTATCTCCATTGATTTTTGTCTCTTCAAGCTCAGGTAAGTTCTTGTTTGAGCACAGTTGGATGTTGCTGCAGTCAATAACATTTCCTGCAAGTTTTTTTTTTACCAGATTCAGCTACATAGACAGGGGTTGCCTATCCTGTATTATTCAGATTGATCACAAGTTGGGCTAAAAAAGATGTATTTTTGGTTTGCACAATAAGACAAGAAGTGTACAACTTTAGCAGATCAACTACTTGTCAGGTAGGATCACCTCTAATGAGATCAACTATTGTCGATGTAGGCTAAGAATTGTTAGGTTGCGGTTTAGCATGGTAAAACCCTAACAATATTTAAGCAATAATGGCAAAACTCTAGGATCACTATTAAGCTGTAAACTTCTATTTTGATTGTGCAAAAGTTTTGTGATTTTTTTTTTAACTGACTCAGCTTACATAGACAGGGGTTACCTGTCCTGTATTATTCATATTGACCACAGGTTGGGTTGGAGGTAGTGGTTTTACTTGCTTTATTTGTTGTTGTTGGGATCTCCCTTGAGAAGAATTTAGACCAGGCAACAAATTTTGCATCTCTGAGTTGTGGAAGTAAATGGCATTTATCAATGATATGTCCTTGTGAACAAATGCTACAAGTAGCTGATATGATTGTTTTGTTCAAGGGATAGTCTTGTATATCTGCCATGATGTCTTCCCAACACCTAGTACAAATTTGTTTATACTACCTTGATGATATGGATATAAAAATGGTAGTACTAGCAGATGGCTCCTCTAAGAGATCTTATGTTTCTTGATAATGAGGATGATGAATTCTTTCAATTTTTATCAAGAATTTCAAACATAAGCAATTTAACCCCTAGGTGTGAAGATCACCTCCCTGTGGTTGCTTGTTTTCTAAATGGACTGAAATGCAATTTACCAAAAACTGTTACTAATACCAATCATTTATCCAGATTTTACTCTGAAGTTCACAATTTAGTATAATTAACAATTATTGGGCTACTTTTACCCTCTAACAACACCGTGTTCCCCGAAAACGGTGCCAAAATGATGCGTTGTCATTAAGCACATCATTAAATCTCAAAGATCTTATCAATCCGGGGTGGTGTCCAAGGTTGTCTATGATAGAAGGCTAGGGCAGAGTACAATTCAGGCATTCAGATTTCAAGCATTTATTGGGTGAGATAGATTTGGTTTAGCCTTTTGGTGTCACACTAAACCTAATCTGTAGAATGGAAACTTGTAGGAACTAAAAACTAATTCTAAGTTGCAAGAATTGAAATCTAACTACAATTGCAGGAATTGGAATTGCTAAATTGAAAGTCTAATCTACTTTTGCAGAATTAAAATAACTGAATTTAAATGTTGCTAAAATGAAATCCTAAGTTACATTTGTAGAATTGAAACCTAGTTACTCTTGCATAATTGAAATGATGCTTGTAAATGAAACTTATGCTAAAAACACCTGTCAATGTCCTGCCACAAAAGGTCGTCAAGCTTCTGCTATAGGAATTGATAGCAAAATGAAATATGCTAAAAATGGAAAGTTGCTAAAATAGAAAAGTAGGGAAAACATGGAAAGCAAAGGAAAAATGCTTAATATAATTTGTCAGCTGACACACACACAAATGTTGTACACAAACATAATAGAAAACATAAAGAACATTATACAAACTTAAAACAAGAAAAGTAAACTTGACAAGTAATCTGTTAATTCTGTTGTAGCAAAATTACAGATTAAAACCTGCCATAAAAATCCTCCTTCTAGATCTGAAAGTGGGCCCATACTTCCTGATATAGAAGGAGGTGAAAAGCACTCCTTAACTAATTAACACTCAGAACAGAAAATGATAAAATAACTGCACTTTTATTGATGACAAAACATGCTAAAAACTATTACAGAAAATTATTGTACAGTCCTAATTGCTGCTATTGAAAACTCTCCTCTATTCTAATTCCTAAATGGCTCAACCAAGGAGGGAGCTATGTTATTTATATAAATATTTACAACATATCCCATGCTCAAATCAGCCTATGTGCTACTTTACAGTGATTTGCCAATAATTCTGGATCTGAAATAAATGCAAATCTGGACAGTTTGTGTTGCAGTAGTAGTCATTGGCCCTTAGAAAGCATCTTCAGTGGTGGGAGTACATGGGAGGAGTCTAGAAATATCTCACACATCTTTCTCCACTTCATAATATGCCATTTCTATCTTGCAAACAACTTCCTATTATGTTGCAGTTATTTCTGGGTTTATCCTAGAAGAGGATCAATTGATCTTTTTCCATGAATGGTGGCTTTGGATGGCAAGGATGACAAAGACAGTTGGGGGATATTTTCCCTTAACCTTCTCAACCTTCTTTCCCTTTTTCCATCATCAAAAAATAGTCAAAAAGTCAAAAAGCACTTTTTGTTCTCAATCCGGAGCTAAGTGGCTCAATCCGAAGAGACTGTATTTCTCAATCCGAAGAGACTGTATTTCTCAATCCGAAGATACCTGTTCAATCCGAAGATCTTTGAAATGACCAACTGTGTGCTCTTCAAGTGATTTTAGCTGCATTTCTCAGGTGGATTAGCCCTCAGGATCAGATTGCAATAGCCTTCATTCCTCTCCATGTGTGAATTCCATGCCTTGCCATTCATTGGTAGCTTGCTGGAATTTACATGGTAAATTACTGCATTTTCCAACTCTATTGCACAGTTGTAAAATATTGGCATTTCTTGCAAATTCAAACAAATTAGAACATGGAAAAATTATTCAAATATCAACATGAAGGAGTACATCAAGTTGCTACTGAATTTATACACTTCATTCACCAAGTAACCATGCTGAAATAGTGCAACAATGTTGCACAATTGTCCCTGCTCTGTTATACCCTGTTGCTGCCTATTTAGACCATGTGGGAATGCTTCTAAATAGGTCAGATGTCTTCTGTAGTCCTTCTGAACTCATTCCATCCATATCCTCATGCTTTTCTTGACAACTTCAAGGTGTTCCTATAAAGTGACAGCTTGCTGATTTTTATATGGCTGTTTTTTTTAGATTTTCAGATTTATGACAGTCCTAAAATTTTGGCTTCAATGTGGATTTGAAACAAGTTGAAGGGCAGGAAAACATTCAAAAACCATTGAGAAGTTAATGGATATCAGCATACCACATTTGGTTAATTGAAATGCATGTTTTTACTTGCTACTTAATCAAGCAAAATCAGTCACAAAATGCTGAAAATAGTCAAAAACAGAGATATAGTATTCCTAACATAAAATCATGCAAACACTTAACAAATAGTATATTTTAGTCAACTATTTGGCAATTAACTTATCATATGGTAGTCAAACATTGTGCAATAATGAGGCATTTTTGGGCCTCATCATTCTTCATCCTCATGCTCCAGAAAGCATAATTGATACCATCAAACAATGGAGCCTTACTTGAAGATAATCCATTATGTGAAGCCATATGTGTTCTTGTAGAATATGCCCTCAAGCTATTAGCCTTTCCTAAGGAACCCCCTATAATACCACCTAAAGAACAAAATATTATACTAAGAGGGGGGTGAACAGTATAAGATCACTTTTTACTTTCTTTCCAAACCAATATCAATTAATATCCAAATATAACAGTGTGCATTAATAAATTAGATAGTAGTAGTAAGCAAGAGCAAAAGTCACCACACAATTGAGACAATAATTTATGTGGTTCACCCAACGTGGGCTACTCCATAGAGAAAATATTTTACTAAAACTTTCTCAATCAATATCTTTGGGAATCACTCCCAATTACAATGTTTATGGATCTATGTCCAAAGGAGAACTCTTTCCCCTTCTGCTCTAGCTATGTGATCTTCTAGAAGACTTTGTATCTCTGTTGCACTTACTGGTGGACCTCTATCCACTTGAAGACTCCTCACTCAGATCTATCTTCAACTATGATGGCTTCTACATCTCTATCCACTGATACTCTATCCTCTATACTCTATCACCTACAAAGCTCTATCAATAGGCTCACTAAGAACCTGCTCAATAGGTTCACACAGAACCTACTTAACAAGCTCACACAGAACCTGTCCAATGCTGAATAACAAGCTCACATAGAACCTGTCCAATGCTGAATAACAAGATCACATAGAACCTATCCAATGCTAACTAACAAGATCACACAAAACCTATCCAATGTTGAATAAAAAGCTCACACAGAACTTGTCCAATGCTGCTCCAAAAATCTCACTAATAACTTTTCCAAATCTGCTCTAGCAAGCTCACCAAGAACTTGCCCAAATCTACTCTAGAAATATCACCAAGAACTTTGTCAAAATAGTATACAAATATTTCCCAACACTGTCCTCAAATCTTTCCCAACATTGTCCTGAAATCTATCCCAAAGACCTTCTCAAATGCTCAATCAATAATGCTCAAGTACTACTCAAAATGAACTAAAAAATGAATAGCAATCTCAACTGAAATCCACTTCATAGAATCATAAAGAGAATTTTTAGAGACTCAATATATTCTAATCTTACTCTCAACCCAAATAAATCTAAACTCAACTCATAAAAACATAAAGAGAATTGTTAGAGACTCAATATGTTCTAAACTCACTCTCAACTCAAATCAACCTCAACTCAATTAAAGTCAACCTCAAATCAACTCAAGTCTTATAGAACCATAAAGAGAATTGTTAGAGACTCAATATGTTCTAACCTCAATCTCAACTCAACATAGAATTATGGAATAGTTTTTTTCATAGAACTTGAACAATCACTTCACACATCACTTGACTAGGCTCAATCAACTCAACTCAACCAATCATCACAAGGGACAACTCTTTCTCATACAACCCTAGTCCAAGTATGTATCAACCAACTCAAATGTTTCCAACAATGCTCAACCACAAATATCATATAACAATGATACTCATGTTGTTTTCTAACTCAAGTTCTTTTACAACCAATGGGCTTAAACCATTATGCTTATAATAGAAGGTTTAAACACAACTCTCAATTCAAAAAACCTTGATGCATTCAACCAACCAATTTCAAAAATGAAATCACAAATAATCCTTTTCCATACAATTATATTTTAAAAATCAACCACCATAAACAATCAGTAGGAGAATGTGCCCATACCTTTTATGAAGTGAAGAAACCCCTTTGGAAATCTGCCACACTCAACACACTTTGAAACAAAACAATCTTCACTTTGAAACCATTTAAAAAATGGAAATATATCTCTACATACACCTTATTTCTCCTTCTAAATGAGTTAGTCAAATAGCCATCGACATAAGCTTTCCAACAATATATAATATGATATACTTTTATAAAAGGAAAATACTAGAAATATATTCTGTTCTAAAAGTGCTTTTAAACTTGCCTTCCAATAAAAAAATCAAATCAACCCTCATCACATTATTCCTCCAACATTAGGCAATAATAAAAAAATTATTAATAAAAATTTTACTTGCCTCTTAGAGGGAATCGAACCCTCGTCTCTGCCCAAACAATCCTCAACCATGGCGCCAAAGACCACGCGAGCTACGCGCTCGCATAGGACGAAGAACGAAGAATGCGCTTTTGTCCTTCTCCCTTTGATCACGTCAACAAAAATGTGGGCCAATTATCGTGCTCAAAACTCTAACCCATGGGAATCAAACCTCATATATTTCACAAGAAAAAACCTTTGCACTCCCCTCGCTCGTCGTTGGACCATGCTACCACATGAATATTTTGGCACTTTTTGTCTTATCTCCTCTGCATTCGATTCCAAGGATTTTGAAATAAAAGCCTTTGAATTTATATGCAACTTACCTTTAATTTTGCAAATGTCGACGACGCTTTTAAATTAATTTCTCTTTGATGATGACGTTGGCACTGAGGTAATTTTAATTTTAAAATTTAAAATTAAATTTTAAATATTAAAATTTAAACCAAATATTCAAAATTGAATATCTCCATCTTCGGAGCACCTTTTTCAATGAAACGAAAAGCCAACCTAGGTTTTAAGAAACACCCATTTCAAATTTGCCATCCATGGTTTTAAATAAAAACTTTTATTTTGCCTACCTTGGTTTTCACAAAAACCCTATTTATATCCATGCTCTCCGAAATATGAATGCTTTGGTCATCAAAACTCAATGTTACCTTGTGACATTAATGTGACATCAATGACAACATAGAACAACTAAAATTGCCAGTAGTGTTACCGATTTCTTGAAATAGGGTTTTTTGCATTCCATTAGCTATATCCTCGGCTGTGTCTTGATTTCTCTTTTTTGTGCCTGAAGGTCTACCTTTTTTCCTATCTACTCCCATGTCTACTTGAGATTTTTTTAAGCTTCTAGTTTGTTTGGGGCTCCAATGGTTGGGAGAGTCCAGGGCAACCTCTTCGCTGTTAGAACTGGTAGCACTGTAGATGGTTGGGGATGCAAGGGGAACTTGTTCATCTAAGTGAGATGATGGTATTGGGGAGGATGGATTCTAGAGAGGATTTTGGGAGGGGCTCTAGGGGCTTCCACCAGAAGTTGGGATTTTTCCTTGGTGAGGGGCAAAGGAATTTTTTTGGGTAGAGTTGGGGGCTTGGATTGGCTGGGAGGGAGCAATAGGGGCTTGAGCAGGTATGACAGGGATTTCTCCTTCCTCAATTTCCTCAATGTTTCTAGAATCTTTAAATAAATCAAATTTATTGATAGTAGTTATCGAGGTACTTACATTTTGGAGATAATGAGTTGGAGGCAGCCAAAACTGTTGCTTGTTCTTCAAAATTTACCTTTAGCTAATGGTGGTCCTTTGATTTATGGTCATCTCCTTGTACTCCATTGGCTTCTGGTCATCCTTAGGGTTTCTACGATCTAGGTATTAGGATGGAAGGTGCCCCTAGGACTAGCAAATCGAGAAGAAAACCGATTTTTTCTCAAAAATTAATGGCTACTCCCACCTAAAGTCCCCATAGATAAGGTTTAAGTGATATGGAAGTTGTGATTCCAAATTCATGCTAACACAAATACAGGCCTGGGTGAGGCAAGTTTTGGCATGGGTGGCCGAGTCAATGGTCACCAAATCCCTGAAGGCCCTAGCCAGCCCTTTGAGAGCATATTCATAGAAGAAATGAAGAGGAAGGTTAGGGAGTTGCACCCAAATGGGGGCAAAATTTATGTTTTGCGATTCAAGATCAAATTTTGGCTCCCATTTTTTCAAAAACAAACTGCGTCTTCCAAAGAAATACGGACCCCTAGATAAAATTCATTCTGTATCTTCCAGAGTGTTCAGTTGAATCATAAAGAAGCCCCTAGTCATCACAGAGAGACTCATGGTTCCCAATATTTTCCATTTTGCAAATACCCATTGATGAATTGCATCCATTTCAAGGTGTCCCCCTCCAATTTTTCCTGTGAGGGAGAATGATTCGCATGAGGCATACCCTTCCATGAGGGTTTATAGGTATAAAACATCACACTCTTGTGCAACAAAATATTTAGATATGTCTGAGGGTTTTCTTTGATTGTTCTGCAGTCTTTCTGCATACAATAGGGGGTTTTGGTGGCTCTCCCCCACTTTGTCAAGTAGTTCTTTCCACCACTCAACATCACTATGGACATTTCCATGGTTGATGATAGAGAAATTCCCAACTTGACCCGTCCTTGTCTGCGTTCGGGTGAAGTCATCGAGGGAGTCATTAAGGAATTATTCCGTTCACGCCCTCTGTTTACCTTGTGGATGATTAACACCAAAAACTTCGATCATCGAAACTGTAGTTGTTGCCATACTTGATTTATATTCTTTCATTTTCATTAATAAGAAATATTAAATATTAAAAGATATAAGAATTTATTAGAAGAGTAATAAACCTATGTTATAAGGAATGGTCATAAATAATATTGGAACAATGTATTGAATATATTTCTATTTTTTAAGAAGTGAGAAATTATTATTTACTATTTTTTTTAACATGGTGGAATCGGTAGCCACCACGAATCTGGGCAGGCTATCCATATTTTATGGCCGCAACAATATTGTATGATGTCCACCCCGAAATCCGCCACATAGATCTTCATGCAGTCTGCCCCTATAGCCGACATGCCACAATAATTTTAAAACTTTTATGCCACTGAAAGCACCAGGAAAGGGACAAGCGTTCAGTATGACGAGGCCCTGGATTTGAACCTTGGACCTCCACCCCCCTTATGGGGTTTGGATGAACCAATTGGTCTACACCTCGGACCTAATTATTATTACTATTAAGTGATGAATAGTAAATCAATTCAAGGGGATAGATGTGGCTTGTGTAGCTAAAGAACCATAATTGAGTGAGATAAGTATGGGCTTATCTTGTTTTTGACTAATAAGCATTACACCATAATAATCCTACATAGATGTTAGTATGTAGGGTTAGGGGAGGCATCACATTTAAATGATATTGGCCTTAATGGGTAACCCAATACCGTGGTCAAGTTGTTTTCTTATAGGGTATTGGAAGAAAATTGGGGGGACCACTTATGGTGTCTTTCTAGTGGTGAGGTTAGAAGAGTGAACCCCCACATTAGAAGAATGCTATTATGGAACTAATATCTTGCATTGTGGTTGGATGATTTTATTTGCATGATGCATGTTTTTGCATTGTTGGATGATTTTATTTTTATGATGCATTTTAGGCTTGTATATTTGTTCAACGAGCTATCCTAATCCCTACACTTAAGTTCAAAGGATCGATGTAGAAAAGCTTTATCAAGTAGAAGATATTGAAAAATAAGATGATATTAGTGGCCATTATGTATTATTATATTGAAATGTAATATTTTATTTGGATATGATAAATACTTAAAAGA
Organism: Wollemia nobilis; assembly: GCA_028583015.1. Classification (NCBI taxonomy): domain Eukaryota; kingdom Viridiplantae; phylum Streptophyta; class Pinopsida; order Araucariales; family Araucariaceae; genus Wollemia; species Wollemia nobilis. The sequence continues at coordinate 3,215,931 of JAQPPZ010017238.1, forward strand.
TATCATGTGTAGAAGTTATGCTATGTAATGATTATGATGAAGGAATTAATATCCTTGTAAACATTCTTGTTGTATTATCATGGATTTTGTTCAAATAATGAAAGATAAATTATTGCTTTCCTTCTATGTTAAGTTTCTTTGGAAAGAAATTTTTGATAGTAAGATAGATCAATTTTACTTATTGAAAAATATTATAGAATAATAGGGAAAGTAATTAATAAGAATTTGGTTATTATTTTCTAGATGATGTTTTACTTCATTTCATACAAATTAAGGAAATACCTGAAGAACACAAGCTTATACTGAGAGGAGTGGTGAACAGTATAAGATCACTTTTTACTTTTCTTTTCTAATCAATATTATGCAATGTATAGATAGCAATATCAATAGAAGTAATCAAAGTAATGCAAAAATCACCACATACAATAGAGACACCAATTTTATGTGGTTCACCCAATTTGGGATACTCTACAAAGAAAATATTTCACTAAAATTTTCTCAATCAATCTCTAGGGAATCCTTTCCCTATTACAATGTTTATGGACCTCTGTCTAAAGGAGACACTAATCCCCTAATCAAAATCATGGATCTCTATCCATAGGAGAACTCCTTTCTCCTAAGCTCTGACTGGTGATATTCTAGAAGAACTATTACTCCCATTACTCTGGATAATGGATCTCTATCCACTGAAGACACCTATCCTCACTATCTTGGGTAATGGATATTTATTCACTAGAGACTTTCATCCACTATACTCTGTCACATTCAAATATTTGTCACAAATTTGTACTAAACTCATTCCTTAGGTCTAGCACAAATATACTCAATCTCTATCTCTAGTATGGCATAAAGCTATCCTCAAATATGATCCAAACTTTGTTTTTGAATTTGTAATAAACACATTACTTTGGTCTAGCACAAATTTGTCCTCAATATCTATCCTCTGATATTGCACTAAACACAGTCCCTCGGTCTAGCATAAGTCTGTCCTTAATATATGTCCTCTGATCTTGCACTAAACATAGTCCTTCGGTATAGCAAAAATCTGTCCTCAATCTTTATCCTCAAGCCTTAACTCAAAGCTTGAATTAATCTTAAGTCAACTCTGCTAGATTTTCTCCAAACCTTAACTCAAGGTTTGAACAAATAAATCAATAAGCTCTGCATTCAAGTCTTCTCAAAGACTTGTCTCAAATATTCCTTGTAAGCTTCCACAAAAGCTCACACCAATCTATCCACAAGTCCTCTCTAGAACTTGTCAAATTTACTCAATAAGTCCTCACTAGAACTTATCCAAATATGCTCTCAATCTATATTGTAAGCTTCCACAAAAGCTCACCCAAATCTGTCCATAAGTCTTCTCAAAGACTTGCATCAAATCCACTCAACAAGTCCACACTAGAACTTGTCCAATCTCATAAAAACATAAAGAGAATTGTTAGAGACTCAATATGCTCTACATTCATCACAATGCTCAATCACTTTCAATCACTCTCTTAGAAACATAAAGAGAATTTTTAGAGACTCAATATGCTTCACATTCACCTCAATACTCAATCACTTTCAATCACTCCCTTAGAAATATATAGAGAATTGTTAGAGACTGAATATGCTTCACATTCACCTCAACACTCAATCACTTTCAATCAGTCTTTTAAAAACATATAGAGAATTGTTAGAGAATCAATATGCTTCACATTCACCTCAATACTCAATCACTTTCAATCACTCTTTTAGAAACATATAGAGAATTGTTAGAGACTCAATATGTTTCACACTCATCAACTCTCAACCTCTTTCTCAAATCAATTCAGAATATAGAATAATTTGTTTCATAGAAATTGAAAAATCACTTCACACATTCACTTGACTATGCTCAACCAACTATACTCAACCAATCACTAAATAAAATGATCCTTGCTCACAAACCCTAGTACAAGCATATGAATACTAACTCAAATATTTCCAACAATGATTTATCAACCAATCTCACATAACAATGATACTCATGTTCTTTCCAAACCCTAGTTCAAGTTTTTCACTCAACAACTCACTTCAACAACAATGCTTATAAGACAATCTTCACATAACAATGATACTCATGTTCTTTGCAAACCCTAGTTCAAGTTCTTCACTCAAATCAAACACTTCAACAACAATGCTTAAGAAATAAGGTTTTATCAACAACTCTTAATTACAAAAAATCTTGAAGCATTAATTCAAAACACTCTTAACAATGCTAACCAAACATTCCTTTTCACTCCAACTTTCCATTCACAATTTTCAACAATCACTCACTAGGAAGAATACGCCCATACCTTTTGTTGGATGTAAAGTGCCTCTAGAAAACCTATCTCAATCACAATTTTTTTCTTTCCAATTTCAATGGTTAGACACAACAATATTACTTCAACACTTTCCAAAAATATTCCTTGGACATAAAAAAATCACAACTCAATTTATGCCTTATTGCTCCCTTTTAAAATAACACTCATCATACCACACATAAAGATAATTTTTTTGGTACACCTTATAAACTCCAACTTAAAATAATATCCAACACCATGAAAATATCAACCAAACACCTTACAATATTTACAAAACATTTGAGCAAAAAAACATTAAAATTTTAATTTTGCAAAAACCCTTATAACTCCTTTAGCAACCTTAGGACGAATTTAAAATATGCAAAAATTAATTTTTAAATGCCCAAACTATATACCCAAAATTTTCGGTGCCCAAGATTAACACATACCTTTTTCTTCCCAAAAGGGGTTTCGGCGAGATTCGATCCGACGTATCCTCAATCCTAAGTGCCTTAGCACTTGGGAGCCCACCGCTTGGGCTACTAGTACCCATGTGAAGGAAGGAGGAGTTCCTTCCTCTTATGCCTCCACTCGCCGTCTATTTCTCATGAACCTTGCACACTCTTTCTTCGCTTTGGATGCAACACAATTTGTAAGGCTCACAATTCTTAAAGCTCACAATAATATTCGAAGGCATGGTAAGGTTTGGTAGGGTAGGAGTTCCACCCTTATATACACGTTTTAATTTCTCCTCATGTTGGCACTTTTTTATTCGAAATAAAATTTTGAATTTTAATTTTGATAACCCACCTTAAGGTTATTTAACCTTAGCTTAAATTAATTTATAATTAATAATTAAATTAATTAATAATTAATTTAAATAACTTTATAAGTTAAGTAAATTAACTAATAAATTAATTTTAAACTTCCTTTGCATAATATTATAAAATAATATTATAATATTATTTATTTGGGCTTTTTCTTGCACTTTGAACCTCATCTGACTTCCTGGAACCGGGTCTTGAAACTGAAACCGAAACAGATGCTGCCAACTGAAACTGCCAATGATTGGTGCTAAAATTTCGACATCAATGACCACTCACTCTTGACATCAATGACAACTTATCACTCAAAATGTCCAACAATTACAACATTTTTTTTTTAATAAAGGGGTAAAAATTTATTGATAAAAATTTTGGATTATAGAGTAAAACTGAGCTTCCAACCAGGACTCAAATAAACAGCCAAACAGGCTAAAACCACTAGACTATAATGACACCTAGAAAATATAATAAGAACAAACCACATTAAGTCTGTACATCCTTATAGATAAACTCCCATAGGCGTTGAGAGTCCCCAGATGGGAGACTCTCCCAATTATCGATACTCCAAGGATCCAGCAGCTCAGAAGCCCTTTTGGCTAGGTAATCAGCAACCACATTCCATTCCATTGGAATGTGCACAAAGGATATAAATTCAAAATCTTCACTCATTCTGAGAATCTTAACGACTACAGAGGCCAACTGCCAATTAACTTCCTCCACCCTTTTATTGTTTAAAATATTAACCACAATTTGAGAGTCAGAATCGCAGATAATCCTATGCTAGCCAAGAGAAAACCCCCTCCACAAGGCCTCAAGAATTGCAAGATATTCCATAAAATTATTGTAGTGAACACATTTATAAATTGAAAAGAAAAAATTGACACCACCAGTAGAATCTCTCCCAACACCTCCAATGCCAGAATGTCCAAGATTACCCCTGGACGATCCATCAGTATTAATTTTTAAAACTCCTCTAGGGGGTGGCCTCCACCTACCATCTCTCCTAACCTTCTTGCTGAGCTGAGGAACCCTACTAGGGATAGAAGAGTTCACACCATTCCCAAAGAGACCAAGGGCTTGTTGTACCTTCTCCTCCCTAGAATCCAAAAGAGGGTCCACATCACATTTGATATGGATGGTTTCCTGAACCATATAAAGGATCCTTTTCCAGATCTATTGAAAAACCAAATAACCGCCCTCAAATATGCGTCGATTCTTGTTCAAGCCAAATTTTACAGATGATGCAAGAAGGGCCCAAATTCCAAGCCACCCAAAGGAAGGGGGCCTTGGCCGGAGGTCTTCCTAGACTACTCCAAAACTCCACTAAGGATAGCACATGAAAACATGGATGGTTCTAGGCACTCCACCAATGGTGCCAAATGTCTCTGGCAAAGGAGCATTGGAAAAATAAATGAGAAGAGTCATACTCATTCTTACTACAAAGGACACAAAAAGAAGGACCCTAAAATCCCCTCTTCATCACATTATCCCAAGTGAGGCATTTATTACGAGCTACCAACCAGAGAAACAAGTTACTTTTTGTCCAAGAAAATTTGTTCCACACATTTTTCCACCAAGTGACAGGAAGACTCCCATACTTTTGCTTATCAAGAACCTGATAACCATAGGCTATAGAGTAGGTTCCCTTAGGATCAGGGTTCCAAGCTAGAATATCTTTATCCCTCAATGAAGAACAAGGCCTCCCCATAAGAATAAGAGCAAGCACCTCTTTGTCCTTGGCCAGTCCCCCCTAGGGCCATTCTTATAGATATTTCCACTTGTACATCTCCATATTTTCAAAATACTAGATTTTTTTAAAGTCCTCCACACGAGACCAACCTGCTTCCAAGAAAAAAATGCTTAGGGAACGTAACCTAGGATATTGATTCAAGAGCATTTGATACCTGATTGCAAATCTAGAACAAACCTTGCTTGATTAAATTAGCTCCTCTTTTCAGAGTGTCCTAGATAACTGAACCTTTCCCAACCAAGCTAACTCTAGGGATATCAGCCTCAGAAATACCTCTCAAGTATTTACAATATAATATTTTAGCCCAAATCTAATCTTGAGAGGTACACCATCTCCAATAAAGTTTTGCATCCAAAGCCTACCCAAAAAGAGTTGTCTGTCGTAACCCAAGGCATCCCTCTTGCACTAGCATACATATAGAATCCCACCTAACCAAACTCCATTTATATTGATCAAGTTTTCCAAACCATAAAAAATGTCTTGACAAATCATCCATGTCCTTGATGAAGTGAGAGGGAAATATTTGTACAAAATATCTATAAATGGGTAAATCTTGAATAACAAATTTTAAAAGCAACACTCTACCTGTAGTGGATAGCCATCTTAAAGTCTAGTGATTCACCTTCCTTCTAAATTTATCAAGCATAGACTACCAAGAAGATCTAGGTAGAGGATGAGATGAAATTGGAATACCAAGATAAATGAAGGGGGAGTCCCAACCTGGAATCTTAGAATGTGAACAATCCTAGCTTGAATAAGAGGAGGGGTATTGAAGAAGAAAATAGAAGACTTGTCCTCATTAATAAACTGTCCAGAAGCACCAAGATATATGTCAAGAGACTGTCTAATATTTCCAGCTTCCCTGATAGTGGCAACTCCCAACAAAGTAGTATCATCAAAAAATTGAAGGTGGGAAAGAGGTGGCAAACTACTATCCCACTTCCACCCCTGAATGAGACCCTGCATGACTTGAGACTTGAGAAATATTCCCAACCCTTCCGTCATAATGATAAATAAATAAGGAGATAAAGGATCTCCTTGCCTCAATCCCCTTGAGGCCTCAAACAAATTTGATGGCTCATTATTAACAAGAACAAAGAATGAGGAAGAAGAAACACATCTCATCACCCATCTAATCCATTCCTCCTCAAATCCAAAAGCAACAAGAAATTTCTAAAGAAAGGACCATCTGACCCGATCATAGGATTTGGCCATGTCCAACTTAATGAACATAGTTTTCTCCTTAGAATTTTCCATCAAGTGAATAGCTTATGTAGAAATAAAAGCCCCATCCAAGATTTGTCGGCCAAAAACAAACCCTCCTTGCTCCTCAGAGATGATTTTGCTCAACCATATCTTCAACCTCTCAGCAATAATTTTTGTGATGATCTTATACACAACATTGCAAAGAGCAATAGGCCTGAAAATATCCAAGGAATTTGCTCACTCTTTTTTGGGTATAAGCACCACAAAGGTAGCATTTAGGGCCCTTAGCATCTATTTGTTCTTTTGGGACTCATGGACCACCTCCAAAAGATCAAATTTTATTAAATACCAAAAATATTAATAAAACTCAATCGAGAATCCATCTGGGCCTGGGGATTTTCCTTTTTTCATATTGAATACAACATTTTCCAACTCCTCAATGGAAATTGGACCCATCAAGTGCTCATTCATCTCTCTAGAAAAAATTATTCGAATACAGTTTAGAATAAGCTTTTCATTCTCATCATCTAATAGGGAGCCCTCCTTGAAGAGAGAGGAAAAATACCTCTTAGTCTCTTCTGAAATATCCCTAAAATAAGAGAGTAGGGCACCCTAAGAATTCATAAGAGAGGTAATCAGGTTACCATTACCGTGAGCCTTAACTAAGTTATAAAAGAAGGTTGTGTTCCTATCCCCTTCCTGAAGCCAATCTACTCAAGCTTTTTATTTCCAAAAAAATTCTTCCCTCAGTTCCCATTCAACAAGGTCTTTTACAGCCTCAGATTCCTCAATAAGAAGCTCCTTCATGAATCCCTGATCTCTAATCTTCCTTGAAGCTTCTTCCATCCTCCTAAGAGCTTCTAGCTTAGCCAAGGAAAGGTTCCCAAAATTTAGTCTATTCCATATCTTCAATTTATGTTTTACAAATTGTAGTCGCTTCATAAAGGAATACATAGCGATGCCATGAGGAGGTTTGCCAGTGGTCCACAAGCCTCGTATAAAATCATGAATCTTAGGATCACAAAGCCACATAAGTTGAAACTTAAAGGAGGGATTCTTTTTTAGCCCTAACTCTAAAGCAGAGAGTTTGATAGTCCAATGATCAGATCCCCTACCCTCCAGAATCACATAACTAGAACTTATGTTATTACCCATACAATAACTGGATATCAAAAACCTATCCAGTCTCTCTGATATGGAAGCTTCCCCACACCTTCTATTGTGCCAAGTAAAGATCCCATTATTTGGCTTGATGTAAACCAAGTTTAGGGCCTAGATATGAGCACTGAAGATAGAAGAAAAAGGCTTGAGACGGTCCACCCCACCACGTTTCTCCTCCAGACAAGTGATACAGTTGAAGTCTCCAACAAAAATCCATGGGTACAGGGGAACAAAACTTCTCACAAAGCACATGTGCTCCCACAAATTCACTTTACCGTTGTAATCAATAGGAGCATACAAATTTGTAAGTAGGATGGTTTCACTAGATTCATTATCATGCATGACCATCAAAATAGACCATCTGTTGGAAATCCAAGTAAGAGGGGATATCTTAACCGGATCCCATAAACAAGTGATGCCACCAACATATCCACATGCACCAATACACTAGCATTACCCCCTTCTCCATAACTTGGGAGCAATATTGAACATACTATCAATAGCCAATTTAGTCTCCTGAATAAACACCACATCTAGAGAATGCACATGAACCAAATCACTAACAAATTTTTGTCTGGGGATGTTGTTCAACCTCCTTACATTCCATTAGAGGATAATAATTTTTGGGGGTTATAAAAATTGGAGTCCAATGTTCTCACCAATCCTGACTCCACCAAAGTCTCCCCCAGTAACTTAATTTTATCATGGTCCTTATTTCGACCCACATTCATATTCTTATCCAAAAAAGTTTTTTTAATTATTTTCTACTGCAATCCCAACACCGTAGGAGTTTTATAGTCCAAGGATGACTGCATCAGTGCTTGAGTAGGAGAGGGCATAACTAAATCTGTACAACTTTCTAAAAGAGTTTTCCTTATAGGGCTAGACCCATCCATGTCCCCTATACTTAGATCCAAAGCCCTTTGTTCTTCATTTAAACCCCCTAGATATGATTCCTTAAGTTCCCCATCAAGAAGAGACATCTGATTTGGCCTTGTTATATTTGCATCAGGTAGTGATGTTTCAAGTATCTCCATGCACTGATCAAGATCATCTAATATTTCAAAATGGTTGAGTAGAGCATCTGGCTGGCTATCCTTAAGGACTTTATTTTCCCTTCGTCCTCTGTTTCAAGATTTTACCAGAACAAAACCTTCCTTATCCCATTCCCATTACTTTATCGAGGATTTTCCTTTATCCAAACTTTTTCCAAATCAAGAGGGCCCAGGATTTGAAGCCACTGGTGGGAAAAACTTAGGGCATTTTCTTTGCAGGTGGCCATATTCATGGTAAATTTGACAACAAAATGGAAGAGCTTCATAGTCAATTTTTTAAACCCATGTAGTTGATCCAAATTGTATTTCAATAGAATCTGGAATAGAATTATTTAAGTCAATTTCAACATAAATACAAGCAACAAAGATTATCTTTTTATCCATTGTCTGTTGTGACGGTCCAACTAGCTTCCCAAGCAAAAGGGCAATCTTATGAAAGATATTAGTTCTCCATAATTCAAATGGGAGCCATAGAAGTCGCACCCATACTGGAACCCGTGATGGTCGTTCCTATGATGGGTTGAAACCCACATGCCATGGTTTAATAAAAAGTCCCACTTGGTTATAGAAATAAGGACCCCCTTTAAATGCTTTGTTATGATCTGCAATACAAGAGAAAACCACCATAAAATAGTTGTTCGCACTTAGCATCACCTCCACATCACCTTTAGGATTCCAAGTCTTCTTGACCCAAGCCTCCACAAAGGGGAGAGAAATTTGGATGCCCAAAAATTTACCAATAAGGGCATGTTTGGTTAGATACTCCACATCTTCTACCATCGAGTCTGGTTGAACCACTAGAACTAGCCTGGCTTCACATCGTTCCAAACATCCATTGTTATTTAACAAGCTGTTCCCTACATGCAATGGAAAATCCTATTCCTTCCAATCATTTTTAGATGAAAAAACATCACAAGTATGCACTCTCTATTTCAGACCCGATGCCATCACAACATTCCTCCAATTTTTTAGACCTCCTTCGGAAGCTACTGCCATCCCTACAGAGCATTTTTTCTTCATCAAACCCTAGCAAAGTAGTTTTTTTCTCCAGTTTAAATGTTTATAGCATTTTTCTTAACATAATTTATCCCCACTCTTTTATTATCATCCAACAATTCCCACTTTGTCATTGATGGCAATCTAAATTATTTTTACGAAATCTTGACCTTTTTCCTGTTATGCTCCCCTTGAATCAATTATTTCTCCTTAAACCGATCTCTCTCCCCTTACTCAAATCTCCCTCCCTTTGAAATCAATGGCAAAGGTTCAGCTTTGGGGCTCAGGTCTAATAATGAGTCTCTTAGCTTAGCCCCTCCCCCACCTCCTCTTGAGGTGGTTAATTCTAGGGTGGGAGTATTTTTACTTCCAACAAGCACCAATATTTACCTTTATCATCTTTCCTTATTATGTGATCCTTATGATTCCTTTGACTGTCCCCTTACATGTCCATGTTATTGTTCTTGTCCATGTCCATATTGCTATTCCTATTCATTTCCATATCCATATTCCTATTCTTGTTCTTGTTCATGTTCATATCCATGTTCCTATTCCCGTTCCTGCTTGGTTTTGGAATGTCTGATCTACACCACTTTGTTGTATGTCCATAATTATTGCACTTATAACACTTAATTTTATTATTCCTTTGAGGTACAAATGTCTTAGGATTTCTCCTAATGAAGCCATATCCTTTTCTGTCATGAACCTGCAATCTATTACCTTGCGACCAAACTGATTACATGAGTAAAAATACCCATGGTAAAGCTGCATGTTTTTGAAATTCCCATTTTCTTGTCTTTCATGTGTCCTGCACTATGAAGCCATATGTCCAAACCTGTGATATGAGAAAAACCTTCCATTGAAATTTCCTTGTCTTGACCTCATTGGTATCTTAGTATCTCTTAAACTATTTTGATTGTTGTTCCATCTACTTATTCTTTGTGTAGTGTTCCTTTCCTTGTTGAACTTTATGTTGTCCAAATAATCCTCAGATATATCACTTTCTCTTACACTGTCTTCTTCTGAAGAAATTGAGGTTGACTCTTCTTCTTCTTTATTTTGATCCTATTCAAAACAAAGACCTATTTTGTTTGTTGACATTTTTTGTATCTTGATCATCTTATCCATAATTTTTGAGCTTTTTCCAAACTTGAGTAGCTTATCCTTGGATTTTTCTAAATATTCCCTTAGTAGAGTTACTTCTTGTTCTAACATTTCACATTCTAAGACCTTTATTTATAAATTAACCTTGAACTTCTTTGTCTTAGCCCTTGACTTGTTTAGATCCTCTATAAACTTTTCTCTTTCTTCATCACATTATTGAAACTGACACTCAAGTTTAGAGTTTTGCTTTCTTACCTTATTTACTATGTCAAGAACATTAATAAGTTCTACCTTAAGATCAAATCCTTGTCTTTCTGATTCTTCCTCTATTTGTTTGCCTTTGTCTACATATTCATTTTCTTTTGACTTATATTCTCTAGGATCACCTTATTCTTCTTATAGTGCCATTAGAAGATTTTCTTCTAGTCCTTCAAGTGCATTCTCATATTCATTATCACTGAAACTATAACCATTCCTTGTATAACTATATTCAAGATGTCTAAAGTTACCACATCTAAAACACTTGAGAATTATTGGTGACCTTTTCTTGACTTCTTTTTCTTCAATCATAAATAGGACTTCATCTCTATCATTTTTTGAAAAAATAGAATCACTATCACTTGAGTACTTGCTTGCCTTGTCTGCATAGTAGCTCCTCTTTTGTCTTTGAAATAACTTCTTCCATTGTCTACTTTGTCCATCCTTACCTTTATTTTGGTACCTATATTTTTTTGATTACCTATCCCTGTGATCCTGTTTTTCTTCATCATTGTTATTTTTAGCTTCTTGACAATCAGTTGCATAGTGAGAATACTTTACACAATTGAAACATCTAACATATTTTACATGTTTAAATATTCTTGAATCCTTGTTCCTTCTACCATAATTTTCTTCTTCATCACTAGATGACTCATTGCTTAATTCTAACTTCTTATCATTTGTCTTCTTAATTTATTTGAAGGTTGCTTCCTTCTGGGGATTAGGTCTTTTGTTCTTAACTTAAAAGCTGTAAGAATACCAAGCAACATATCTCTTGTCAAAGAATCACCATCCTTTGCTTATTCTATAGCTAAAATATTTTCACTAAACCTTATTGGAAGAGACCTTAAGATTTTATCACAAACATCCGATTCATCCATATTAAGTCCAAGTCCTTGCATAGCATTAACAACCTCATCTACCCGAAGTAGATAAGAACTAATGTCTTCCTCATTATTCATTCTTAGTTCTTCAAATTGCCCTTTGAGATTTCGTATATTTGCCTTTTTGACACTTTTATCTCCTTCATATATGCTTTGCAACTTATCCCAAATTACTTTTGCATATTTACAATGCATAACTGTTATTGATTCTATTCTATGAAAACCTCTCAAAAGTGCATTTATTGATTTTGAATTGTAATTATGTAGAATATTACCTTCCTTATCTATAGGTGGATCAACTGGTGGTATGTATCCATTTTCAACTACTTCCCAAATTTCATTGCCAAGTGCCATTAGGTGAACCTTCATTATCATACTCCAATATATATAGTCACTTCCATCAAATATCGGTGTTGAATTATCTGAAGAAACATTCTTGGAATCCATTGTGTTCTTGAAATATTTTCCTTCAAGTTGTTAAAATCTTCTTAAGGAACTCGCTTTGATACCAATTGAAGAACACAAGCTTATATTGAGAGGGGGGTGAACAGTATAAGACCACTTTTTAATTTTTTTTCCCAATAAATATTATGTAATGTATAGATAGCAATATCAATAGCAGTAATCAAAGTAATGCACAAATCACAACACATAATAGAGACACCAATTTTACGTGGTTCACAAAATATGGGCTACTCCACAAAGAAAATATTTCACTAAAATTTTCTCAATCAATATCTTCCCTATTACAATTCTTATGGACCTCTGTATATACTAATCAAGTTCATGGATCTCTATCCATAGGATAACTCCTTTCTCCTAAACTTTGGCTTGTGATCTTCTAGAATAATTGTTGCTCCCACTACTCTGGCTAATGGATCTCTATCCACTGAAGACACATATCCTCACTACCCTGGTTAATGGATCTCTGTCCAATGGAGACTTTCATCCTCTATAATCTATCACCTTCAAAGATCTATTACAAATCTACACTAAACTCAGTCCTTTGGTCTAGCACAAATATGCTTAATCTCTGTCTCTGGTCTGGCACAAACCTGTAATCAAATATGCACCAAACTCTATCCTTGAATCTGTACTAAACACAGTCCTTCAGTATAGCACAAATATATCCTCAATATTTGTCCTCTAATATTGCTCTAAACACAATCCCTCGATCTAGCATAAGTTTGTTCTCAATCTCTATCCTTTGATATTTCACTAAACACAGTCCTTCGGTCTAGCACAAATATGTCCTCAATATTTGTCCTCAAGCCTTAACTCGAAGCTTAAATTAATCTTAAATAAACTTTGCTAGATTTTCTCCAAACCTTAACTCAAGTTTTGAACAAATAAATCAATCAACTCTGCATTCAAGTCTTCTCAAAGACTTGTCTCAAATATTCCTTGTAAGATTCCACAAAATCTCACACCAATCTGTCCACAAGTCCTCTCTAGAACTTGTCAAATCTGCTCAATAAGTCCTCACTAGAAATTATCCAAATTTGCTCTCAATCTGTATTGTAATCTTCCACAAAAGCTCACCCAAATCTATCCACAAGTCTTCTCAAAGACTTACCTCAAATCTGCTCAAAAAGTCCACACTAGAACTTGTCCAATCTCATAGAAACATAAAGATAATTGTTAGAGACTCAATATGCTCTACATTCATCACAATGCTCAATCACTTTTAATCACTTTCTTAGAAACATATAGAGAATTTTCAGAGACTCAATATACTTCACATTCACATCAATACTCAAGCACTTTCAATCACTCTCTTAGAAACATATAGAGAATTGTTAGAGACTCAATATGCTTCACATTCACCTCAATACTCAATCACTTTCAATCACTCTTTTAGAAACATATAGAGAATTGTTAGAGACTCAATATGCTTCACATTCACCTCAATACTCAATTACTTTCAATCACTCATGTAGAAACATATAAAGAATTGTTAGACACTCAATATGCTTCACACTCATCAACTCTCAAACTCTTTCTCAAATCAATTCAGAATATAGAATAATTTGTTTCACAGAAATTGAAAAATCACTTCACACATTCAATTGACTATGCTCAACCAACTCTACTCAAAAAATCACTCAATGAAATGATCCTTGCTCACAAACCCTAGTCCAAGCATATGAATACTAACTCAAATATTTCCAACAATGCTTTATCAACCAATATTACATAACAATGATACTCATGTTCTTTCCAAATCCTATTTCAAGTTCTTCACTCAACAACTCACTTAAAAAAAAATGCTTATAAGATAATATTCACATAAAAATGATACTCATGTTCTTTGCAAACCCTAGTTCAAGTTATTCACTCAAATCAAACACTTCAACAACAATGCTTAAGAAACAAGGTTTTATCAACAACTCTTAATTACAGAAAATCTTGAAGCATTAATTCAAAACACTCTTAACAATGCTAACAAACAATCCTTTTCACTCCAAATTTCCATTCACAATTTTCAACAATCACTCACTAGGAAGAATATGCCCATACCTTTTGTTGGATGTAGAAGTGCCTCTAGAAAACCTGTCTCAATCACAATTTTCTTCTTTCCAATTTCAATGGTTAGACACAACAATATTACTTCAACACTTTCCAAAAATATTCCTTGGACATAAAACAATCACAACTCAATTTATGCCTTATTGCTCCCTTTTAAAATAACACTCATCATTCCATACATAAAGATAATTTCTTTGATACACCTTATAAACTCCAACTTAAAATAATATCCAACACCATGAAATATCAACCAAACACCTTACAATATTTTCAAAACATTTGAGCAAAAAACATTAAAAATTTAATTTTGCAAAAATCCTTATAACTCTTTTAGCAAACTTAAGACCAATTTAAAATATGCAAAAAATAATTTTTAAATGCCCAAACTATATACCCAAAATTTTTGGCGCCCAAGATTAACACATACCTTTTTCTTCCCAAAAGAGGTTTTGACGAGATTCGATCTATCGTATCCTCAAGCCTAAGCGCATTAGTGCTTGGGAGCCCACCGCGTGGGCTACTAGTGCAAACATGAAGGAAGAAGGAGTTCCTTCCTCTTATGCCTCCACTCACCGTCTATTTCTCAAGAAGCTTGCACACTCTTTCTTCACTTTGGACAGAGTGCAATTCGTAAGGCTCACAATTTTTAAAGCTTGCAATAGTATTCAAAGGCATGGTAATGTTTGGTAGGGTGGGAGGTACCCCCTTATATACATGTTTTAATTTCTCCTCACGTCGGTGCTTTGTTATTCGAAATGAAATTTTGAATTTTAATTTTGATAACCCACCTTAGGGTTATTTAACCTTAGCTTAAATTAATTTATAATTTATAATTAAATTAATTAATAATTAATTTAAATAACTTTATACTTTAAGTAAATTAACTAATAAATTAATTTATAATTAATTTTAAACTTCCTTTGCATAATATTTGAAAATAATATTATAATATTATTTATTTGGGCTTTTTATTGCATTTTGAACCTCATCTGACTTCTGGAACTAGGTCTTGAAACTAAAACCAAAACGGATGCTGCCAATTGAAACTACCACTAACTAGTGCTAAAATTTATCAACCACTCATTCTTGACATCAATGACAACTTATCACTCAAAATGTCCAACAATACCTAATTCTAGTGTTAAGATGGAATGAAGTACTTAAATTTTTTAGTCTATATCAATATGATATGTTGATGTTTGTATTAAATTTTGGTATGATTGATTATAGCATTCTATTTTTTTGTGAGTTAGATAAAAAAAATTGAATATATCCCTTGGGTTAAGAGGAGGGGTTTTATTATGGGCATGATTGTTAAGAACCATATTTTTTAACCTTAGAGTTGAGTTGCATCCCATCCTAGTTGAGTAGTGGGTAGCCAAATGAACCAGGTAAATTTGGTGAATGACAAATCCTAGTTGTGAATGAAAAATCCTAGTGGTGAGGCTTGGATGGTCATAGAAATGAGGATTGGGTAATTCCTAGTGGTGAGGCTTGGGTAATACTAGTGGTGGATTGGTATGAGATAATTCACCAGATCATTCACCAAGGCAGTATAGTGCTGGTACCTAGCGGGTAGGCAAGTATGACCATGATCATTATTAGGTGAGTGGTAATGAAATTATTTAGTTTCATGGGTAGATAAAACTAACTAATCACTAAGGTATTATGCCATAGTAATCCTACATAGATTTTAGAATGTAGGTTTGGGGAATAGGCATCACATTTAAGTTATATGGGCATTAAAGGGTAATCCCTACACCATGGTCAAGTTGTCTCATAAAAGGAAGTGTAGGGAAATGGAGGTACCACTAATGGAATCTTTTCTAATGGTGAGGTTAGAAGAAGTGAATGCCAATAATTATGAGAAGCTACCCACTCTTGTCTACTTGAGTTTCGATTTTAGTGATAATTAACTCCATATGGTTATGCATTAAAACTTTATTAGGTCTTATTAATTGGTTAGTTAATCCTTGTAGAAAAGAAAAAGAATAGCTCTCTTCCTTGGGTTGAGAATGTGGTTGTTATATATATAGAACAGGGTGTTGAGGGTTCAATACCCAAATTTGAGGGGTAAAACTATTGTACCACTAGCCTCAAATTTATCATTATAAAAAGGCATAAATTACTAGATCAAATTTCTCCAAATAATTTTTTAGATTGATCAAAATGACTACTAAATTTTAGACTACATACATTCAAGCCAGAGCCATTGCCAACTAAAAGTTATTTTAAAAACTCATCATCAACTTGGATTGTAATGTATAAATATAGGTCTCAAGTCAAGGATGATTAATGAATGTAATCCTTATAGAAATATATATTGGTGTGATTTACCCTAATCAATAAAACTATAGAAACAAATTCATTAGGATTTATGTCTTGAGGAATTGTGCATTCACTCAACACTTTGATGAGAATGTCTCAACATGTAGGAGAAGAGTTCATATTTTGAAAGATGAAGATTTTTGTTGGGGTATTTTAAATTTGTTGAAAAAAATAAAAAAATACCCTTGGTAATAATTTTATATTGTGATTGAATGACCAAAGTAGGTCCTTCAAGTTGATTGGATATTTTGTATTGAAGGACCAAAGGTAGTCCTGATGGTTAATTAGTTTTATATAAAAAGTTAAATTCCTATGTTGGTACCATGCGACAACATGGAAGTGTGAGATATAATTTATGTGGTAAGATTGGCTAAGGTTACCAACTATTACCTAACTAGGAGGTGGTATATTATAATTACTATTATTCACTACACTTACTTTTAACTAGTGTGGTTAGGCAACAAACTGTCAAAAATAATAAAGGTATTTTTTAGTTGAGAATTATGATTGAGAGCTATTTACAAAATCCAACCATTATCTAAAATATCTTGTACCACATTCTTGATTTCCATGCACATATTGTTTGAGTGACCATTGACTCTATGGAAGGCTTAATGCTCACTTGGTTTGAATATATGATCCTTCTTCCTTATAGGTCCTATGGGTTTAATTGGGGGTAGTTATACAATTTTGGCTATGATCAATTTCTTTAAAATAGTTAAGGAGATTAATCCAACTTAGTATACCTCCTCTTTGGAATTTATTTGGTGGACATTCCTAAGGATAGTTTTTTAGGGTTCATAGCAACATTAATGTTGTTGGATTTTTGGGAATCTGTGACCTCATCACCAAAAACATGTTTGTTTTTATACTACAACTTTTGGTTGAAATAGGAAAACTTATCATAATCCTTACTAGATTTAATTTTTAATTGCCCTTATTTGATCAGACATGTTTCTAATATTTTATCCATGTCAATTGCATATTTCAAAGAAGACACATTAGGTGTTTCTAGATAGAAGGATAACTATTTATGGATATTGAAAAAAATATGCTAAGTAAATATTATGGTGGGATAATGTATTGCAATATCCTCGTAAAGTCCTTCCATATTTGTAGGAAGTTGTATGCATTGTCATATTTGGACTACTTGATTTGATATAGACCATTAATGGTGACCTTATCCTCAATGTATATTAAAAACCATTTGATGAACATATTTACTAGGTCCCTAAATATTTTCAAGGAATGCCTTGATATTTGATAATATTATTCTAGGGCTAGGCCACGTAGACTCTTAGGAAATATTTTTAGGAGCATAATTTCATCATAAATGATGTTTTTTTATGTGGTTCTAAATAATCTAATATGGTAATAGAATTCCTTTCCATTTATGCATATAAAACTTGAGAGTTTTAAATTTTGGGGCAAAAAACCTAGTAGTTATGAAAGAATCAAAGGGATAATTTAATATGTCATCATAATAATACTTTTATCTAGAGGACAAACCTTGGATAATTGTCATCTATTATTTTAGTTACTCTAGTTGAGTTGTTAGTGCTTAAAGTTCTAGCAAAATTTTATTAGACTATGATGAATGGATTGAAGGAATGTATTGTGATGATTATTGAAATACGAGTTATTATGTACATGGTCGTTATTTATAATAGACTTGAGGTTATGTCTAGGGCATTGGGTATTTGATATTAGGATTGACATTGAATAATTGATCACAAAAATACTAGATATTAAAGAGCTTACTCAATTAGAGGTCAATCAGTGAGGGATGTTTTGATTAGAAGTTGGTTGCATCCTTAATACAAAATTTGTATGATTAAGCATTTTATAATTGGGATTAATATGAAGAGTGAAATATGGTAAGTTATGACTACATTTAATTATTGGGGCTATGATATGGACATTGAATAAAGCATTTTGGTTGGGATTGTGAAGATTGTCTTGCATGTGATTTGATGTTGAGTAGTTGAATCCACCCTACAAGATATCTTCAAGAGTTGGTATGGGTTGATGTGGAACCAATGGAATTTGAGGAGGTATTTGTATCCCATTTTATATTATTGTAATGCTAGTATGTGGGATTGTATCGACTATATTTGGCATTAATGCATTGAGTGATGACATAATGAAGTTAATAGATGTAAATATTGATTTATCTAATTTAATTATAGAGAGATAGAGGTTGGTTATTAGGGATATTATAATAATTAATTATGCTCTATATAGGTCTCTTTAACTTCATTAGCCTCTCTAAAATATTTTCAATAACTTTCTTATGTATTTTATGATGTGGCCATGTGAATTATGGATTAAGAGATCAAATTTTTATCCTCTTCTTGGATTGGATTTGAGGTGTCTTGAGGAGAATGTTCTTTCTCTTACTAAGTAAATTTCATATTATCATAGCTAAGAAAATTATCTTAACCATATTTAGGAGGATTAAAGTGGTTAGCTATTTGACAAGAAACACCATATTTAGGAGGATTAAAGTGGTTAGCTATTTGACAAGAAACACTACAAGTGGTATAACATATCTTATGCATAGTTGAAATTTCGGCTAAGAATGGTATATTAATTATTATTTTTTGTCTAAAGTGTTGATTAAACAAGGATATGAAGAATTTTTGCATGCACCTTATACCTCCTTCTATTTATATATGATCTAGGCTATATACCTCAAAGGTCTCCCTATATAGTTAACTCCTCTTGATATACCTAGTGATACATGAGAGCAAGGTTGATATGTGGGAGTCTAGTGATATATGGAAGTTACCCCTCAAGATCAATACATAAGGAAATAATCAATTCCTCCTTATGAATCCAACTATTCCATCATTATAGGCTATTTAGCTAGCATAAGTATGAATGAGACCATATTTGGATAGTTGGTGGGTTGATCTCACTATATACCCAATATAGCTAGGTAGTTTGTACATCTACTACTCAAATAATAAAAATGATTTCTACTATGACTAGAATTTGGTTAGTTTTTTGTTATCTTTATTAATTTGATTTAATCTATGATTTTTTTTTAATAATCTTGTTTAAATTTTTTTCCTAGAATATTATTAGTTTTAAATTAAACTAGTAGGTCAAGTAAGAATCATGGGATCCATTTGGTGTTCATGTTTGATTCAACAATATGTGGGAATGTAAATATTCATGTGCACTATGAGAGGAATGCTAACTCCTTTATCCCTATCTCAAGTTCATACCCTACTTCAAATATATGGTGAGATATATTAGATCATAAGATCTATGTTTTGTGGGTTCATTAAAAAGCACGTATGTTTCCTAAATATTCTAGCCTACCATACCTTTCATAAAAATAATATGAGCAATTAAATAAAAAAATAATTTTTAAATCCTAGGCTACATGTGCAAACATACAAGATGCATGCAAGAAAATCACTAATCTATTCTTGATTTTGCTTTACAATTAAAACCAAAATATACTTTATAGTTTAATATATGGAAAATATACAAATAAATCGTATGCAATAGGCCAAACACGCTCTACATGCAATGTGATATTCCTTGAAAAGGCAACAACTAGTCAAAGTGCTATGCTAAATAAAAAAACCACTAGAGGAAATTCCCTAAGCTATATGCACTTTGTCTTTTTTGTTTATAAAAACTTATAAAAAAAATTAGGTAGACCTAATGTTTAGTTATGTAAACAAGAAAACAATTGGAAAAGGAAAGAAATAGGGTTTTAAAGAGATAAGACCCAATTTCACTCTTGGATCTCACTTTGCTCTAATCTTAATGTTCCCACTTTTTGCTTGCTTATTACGTGTCTCAAGATACCTACACATAGGAAAATTTATAACAAGTAGTAAGGGGTCTACCTTAGTTAGATCCTTGTTTGAGAAAAATACAAAAAAGGGATACATAAACTTATGATTCAAATCAAATGATAAAAGTGCAAAAGAAAATTATCAATAATAAAAGCATCAATTATGTTATTAATAGTGCTACTAGGCAAAGTACTCTTACCTCTAAGTACACCATAGTAGATCTTCTCAATCTATGAGCCTACAATAATGATAAAAATATAGAATCCTAACTAGTATGGATGTAGGAATCTAGATACAATGCAAATATGACTTTATGGAATAATCTAATAAAATATAATAGTCATGAAGATGAAATGATTAATTACATGAGTGACTAAAATACAATGGAATAGATGAATAAAAGGAAACAAAATGAAAAATAAAGGGTTTGGATGGAAAATCCAAAGGCTTATGATAGAATACCAACCGCTTTGATGCCTATGCATACACAATCTTGGGATACATTTGAAAATAACCTCAATGGATATTTTGATAGCATTTAATTAATATTATCAAACACCAATGCAAATTTTAATAGAGTTTTTTTTTTTTATTTCATTTTGAACATTAATTTGATGAAGATTTTGGTAGTATTTCTAGGATAGCTAAGCATGCTTTAGAATATGCCCCAAGGTATGACTTTGTAGAAGTTTTTGAACATTAGGGGATCCATTAGGGAAAGAGAGTATTCCTTAAGAAGGACTAAAAAAGTTGTAATTAGATTAGAAATGCATTAGAGATGATTGGTATTTTAGGATAGGATTGGTAGTCAGGAAACATGCATGTGATTTAAGAGTTTTTTTGTTGGTGGAATTGGTAGTTATATGTATATACTCATGCATGATTGTAAGTCAAGAAAGGTTATTAGTTATTGAGAGAGATCAAATGATATATGTAAAGTAGTATTCTACACTTGATATGTAGCTAATATCAATTAGCTACATGTTTATTTATTTTTATGGTGAAGCAAAATCATTAGTGGTGCTAATGTGCCCAATGATAATACCAAAAATAATTGTTGGTGGGTTCATTAGGTGGGAAAATATTAAATTTAGAATTTTGATAAAGTTCTACCCCTTGGTCAAAAGTGTTGTTGGTGCTAAAATTTTGTGTATAGTGCTTTTAATTTAGGTTATTAAATTCACTTTCAATGAGATTTTAGATTGTTTTGTTGATCAAGATGTTTGTCATGGTTTATGAGGTAGATGATTTTATGTTTGTATGATGGATTATGTGTTCAAAATTGGGTGTCTATAGAGTAAGCTATATTACAATTCTTTTTGGAAAATTCTCCCAATGATTCTTTTCAAATTACATCCCTCGCATGAACCACTTAGAGGGGAGATATACTAAATTCCAATGACCATCTTATGACTCATGTATCTTAAGGATATATAACTAATATACCAAATCCTATGATGTCATATCTGACTCTCATTATCTACATGTGTAACCATAGCTACAAAGTATTTCTCACTATAAGAAGAAAAAATAGCAACAATCCTATTTCAATTTATACATTTGGTCTAACTCATCGAAATAATAAGAAGAAATAATTTTAAATCCATTGTCTATATCCTTAATTACTCAACAATAAGACAATAATTCTACTTTCTTATTCATATGAGCAATGTGATAAATATAAAAGAGAGTAGGGCAAACATTACGAACATGAAGTACCTCATCAAAATAAGAAGATCTAATGTTGATGTCTCCACATCCTACAACCTAGAAAAAAGAGTCATCCCAATAACAATATGCTTCCATTAATGTTTTTTGTGCTTTTTCATATGCCCTATTGCCCTTGAATTTGTAATCCACACATCAAAAGAAGTGGATGTCTAATATTTTTAATTAATAGCCACATGTACCTATGAGGTCTCTCCATCAAAGTTGTCCTCACCTTGTGCATAAAAGAGTAGAATAAACACCATCATTTTTATTACTTCCTTAATTTTCTTGATATAAATTAAAAAAAATGCTTTATATCCTTCCTTATTTTCAATACTCACATGTTGGCTTCTTTAAGGGCTTCTTGGATTTTTTTCATTCTATTTTTTCTTCTTGTCACTTTGAGTTTTGGAAATAGCTTCTTTTGGATGGGCTTATTTGATGATAAAATTATCCTTATTCATTTTCCTTCTAGATTTATGAAGGAGATAGTACTTGAACACCTCATCAATTAGTGGTGTGAGATACTTAAGGAAGTATACTCAAAGCATATCAAACACAACAAAAGCTATATTTTATATCTTTAAAATATTGTTGAAGACTGTATTGAGTAGTTCAATGTTCTCCTTAGCCACAACTTCTTGAGCTTATCCTATTATCTTAAATATTAATATAGAGGGCGAAAACTACTCTGTCGCATACAATTCTCAATGCTAGATCCACAAAGAGAGAAATCCTTGAGGTGAACCATGGGGGTATGTGTTGTGGTTCATCCACAACACACCCCAGAAGTGGGGACCCACATTTGTTTTTGCAGGTTTTAGGGAAGATCTCAAAGACCCGGATGCTAAAAATGAAGAAGAGAAGAAAAATGCCTAAGTGTTGAAAGGGTCGCGAAATCGCGACCTGTCTCTCCATCGCTACGAGTTGCCGAGAGGAAGCACAAGGTTAAAAGTGGTAGCGAATCGCTACCACTTCGTGAAGTGGAGGCTCGAAGGAAAAGTGGTAGAAAATCGCTACCACTTCGTGAAGCGGAGGCTCGAAGTAAAAGTGGTAGCGAATCGCTACCACTTCGTGAAGCGGAGGCTCGAAGGAAAAGTGGTAGCAAATCGCTACCACTTCGTGAAGCGGAGGCTCGAAGGAAAAGTGGTAGCGAATCGCTACCACTTCGTGAAGCGGAGGCTCGAAGGAAAAGTGGTAGCGAATCACTACCACTTCGTGAAGCAAAGGCTCGAGACCAAAGTGGTAGCGATATCGCTACCACTTCATCGAAGGAAGGCTCGAAACCAAAGTGGTAGCGATATCGCTACCACTTTTTGAAAGGAAGGCTCGGAACCAAAGTGGTAGCGATATCGCTACCACTTTTTTAAAAAGAAGGCAAAGCAAAGTCGGTAGCGATATCGCTACAACGAGCTACTGCGGGCGTACGGACCAAGAACATGTCGCGATATCGCGACATGTCACGATTTCGTGAAATGTCGCGTTATCGCGGCTAGGAAATGGAAGAGGCCAAATGCAAATTTTGTCGAGATTTCCATGGGAAAGCATTACGAAACGTGCAGGAGACGCAGGACACGTGGTAGAAATGACAGAACCAGAGTAACATTTCATAACAACAGTTACTGGCCGTAGATCGAGCGTTACGGTTGCATGCAAAGGTTAAAATACCAAAGGGCATGAATTGAAGCGAAGGGTCCTGGGAGTCGAAACGAAGCATCATGGAGTAGCCGAGAACGCACGACAGAAAGGTTAAATAGCAGAAATGTATATGGATACAGGGTGCTGGAGACTGTAACAAAAAAAGCATTACTTATTGAAATAAAGGATTTTTCTTTGGTAACACGACTTTTGTGTGTAAAATCAAAAGGAAATCAAAGCCAAAACTATTGTTTTACTGTCAATCTTTCTGTTGCATCATTTTGTCTTGTATCTATTTCGTTTATGCCATGGGATGGGTTACGATAGGTGAATGGTAGAATGATGCAGTTATATTATTTTCCTTAGAGTCTTGCATCTGATCTGATTAGATTGTGTGTTAGTACATATCTAATCGATTGGGTTGTTTTGGGGATTTCATCTCTTAACTTGGGATTTTGCAGGGAGGAGATCGTGTACCATTTTAATATCCTTCATTATTTTCCAGCTAATTCAAAATAACAGTTTCTGTTTTATTCCTTGATATGCTTAATTTCATGTCAGAAACTAACACTGAAATAACAGAACTATTGAATAGAGATAAAACGAACAGGTTAACCTTAAAATAAATTGTGAATATTAGAACATCAAAAGGATTTTTGTTTATTTTTGATTAATCAAACAAGTCAAGATTATAAAGTTCATTGAGAATCAACAAAGGCCCCTTGTTAACAGCTATCTCAGGGATTTGAGTTATTCTGGGATATATCAGTTGCATGTATTAAATTGAAATTCGTTTTATATACATAAAAGCTGTTTCACAAAGAAACTTGGAGAAATAATAAAAGGAAGGAGAATAAAATAAATTATTTATTTGCAAGAAAGAGTCTTTCGTTCGAGACTCTAAGTTGCATGTTATTATTTGTAATATGACAAATTAACATTCAACATTTTGGCGCTAGAAGGAGGGCTTCTGTATTGCTTTGCAATTTTGATTTGTTCTAACAATTAACGTGGGTAGTTTTGTTTCCACCTATTGTGCTTGCAGGTGTAACACCAGACATTTTATCTGGCAGCAGAGTTGAGAAATCTTTTAGAGTCCTAGAGTTTCCAAGCTGGCCCAACCTGAGTACATTGCTACTAGGTCTAAAACCACAGGGGAAACTATCTTCCAAAGTCTTTCTCCCACTGCTAGGAGGTCGAAAAACAAAACATTAGAAGTCGAAATACCACCCAGTATACTTGAGTTAGGGATTTCTTTGGACTCAAGTACCTCTAGTGGGATTGAACCCTTAAGTTCAGGTGGGATAGTAACACCAGTTGTATCTGTCTCCACAGTTCCAAGAGTTCCAATTGTTCCCATAGGGTTGACACCTTTGAATAACATGGCCCAACAACAACAACAACAACAGCCACCTGCCCTTTGGTATGGTGCTCAGAGTTCCCCTTTAGATATTCCCGGGCGATCCACGACTTGCCTAGAAACATTGAAAGGGGATTACCCAAATTCATTCATGATGGTCCAACAATAGCAGAAGATCATGTCCAGATCTATAAAGATTACATGTTTAGGCAGGGGGTTACTCACGAGGATGTTGCCTATCGAGTTTTCCCTGCTAGTCTAGACCACATTGCTAACGAATGGTATCGAAATTTGCCAGCAGGGTCCATAACTTCATGGGCCCAGCTAGAAACTACGTTCATAGGTCAATTCAGACAGTTAGTAGATCCCTCCATGACATACAATTTCTTCGTATCTTGCAAAAGACAAACCAATGAGCCCATTCGAATGTTCAATCAGAGATTTCAAAAGCTATATACAAATGTGACTCGTCACTTTGCGGTAGACCCTGCAATTGCCTTGTAGCTATACTTCGGAGCCTTAGATCCTTTAACATATTTGTTGACTAGAAGGAACCCTCAGGTTACAACCCTTCCTTTGGCTTATGCAGAAACAATGACTCTCGAACAGCAGATGAACCTGCCAGGCGCAGGATTGTCTCAATTGACTGGGATGGGACAATATGGCCCATACAGCCAATTTGCCATGATGAACCAGGTAGTAGCACCACAGGCTCCGATGTTGAACAACTTCCAAACACCTACCCAAGTTACGCCATTGTCAGGTTATCCGAATGCCGTTGTTCAAACACGAGTTTGATTCAAAATAACTCGATGGGTTTGCATGGGTTCGGTATGGGCAATAATCTGTTGACCATGTCGAGGTTTGCTCCAATTAACACGCTAAGCTCAGCGACTTATCCAACAATCACTCCCATTCAAAGTGTGAATCCAGGATGGAATCCACCTGCCCAAACTCAAGCCATTCAAAATGGGAATCCAGGATGGAATCCACCTGCCCAAACTCAAGCCATTCAAAATGGGAATCCGGGATGGAATCCACCTGCCCAAACCCAAGCCATTGTACCCAGTCCAGAGGTGGCTAATGCAGCCAACATAGCTGGACCTACAATTGTAGTGCCTCAACCACAAGGGTCCGAAGCAGTCATAGAAAAGTTGAAAGAAACGTTGGCCAAGGTGTTGGTAATAGTGGGGAATGTCAATAAAAAAGTTTATCAGGCCATGGGCCATAATCGACCTCACAATCATAGAGGAAAAGGAATGTATAACACGCAGCCTAACAACGGGCGAGTACCCAATCCCGTTGCCAACCAGGTAGACATTTCGGAAGACGCGTGGAGATGCGAGGATCTTGTGATAATGATTGCCCGCACTGTGGCCACGTGAAACCGGAGTCTATGCTAACGGAGGTCATACATTCCCATGAAAGTGAAGAAGAGGAGGATGTAGAATTTTTTGGAAGCGAAGATGAAGAAGCTTTGGAAGTTCATGCAAAAAAATGTTTTGGGAAAGCAAATCACAAATATTACACTAGGAGTTCTAAAGAGCCCAAAACTTCCTCTGCTCCTCCTAATAATAAATTACTCCCTCCTGACCCTAAAGGAGATGTCAATCCCCCTCCTCCATCGAAGTTCGAAAAGTCTAAGATGATGCAAAACTTGCCAAATCCAGAAAAGCTCACTTACGATTTGGTGGAAGATATGAAGAAGAATAGGGCCAATGTATCGATGTATGACATGGCCCGATTATTAGGCCAAGAAGTGAGTTCACCAAAAGGATTAAATCCATCTGCACAAGTTCATGAAGCTAAGAGTGCTGAGTCCCAAGTGGTTGTACAAAAAGAAAAATGAGATATACCTCCATTTTTGGTAACCATTAGAATTGCAGGTAAAAACTTGCACAATTGTTTAATAGACTCAGGGGCCTCGGCTACTATCATGCCCTTAGAAATCTGTAAAATATTGGGACTTACACCAAAGCCTTATAGGAGCAGGGTGGTGCAGTTGGACAGGTCAACCATGGAGGCAGTAGGAGAGCTGGGTGATGTGCATATTCAAGTCAATTCAGAACCCAGAGTCCAACAACGCATAGACATATTGGTGCTCGATATTCCTATCAAATATGGCATGGTATTGGGAAGAGATTGGAGTAAGAACCTAAATGGTTACATTGTGACAGACTCTTCACACATGTGGCTACCTTGGAGGGGAGTGGCCAATCAAATTCAAATTGACAGTGAACCCCGACTCAAAGAGATGATCACAGATTACAACAAGCCGAACGAGATCCAGTACATTGAAGCTGAGTTGGGAGCATACTATTTGGACACAGAAGCACTCAAAAATACCCATGATGAAAGGATTGGGCACAAATTTACTGAAGAACATCAAAACATTTGGACCTTAAGATTTGATGGATCCAGGTACAGACAAGGAGTAGGAGCCGATGTTGAATTGTCATGTTCAGACCAGGAGCCTATATTCGTTGCATACAGACTACAGTTCCCTGCCACCAAAAATATGGCAGAATATGAGGCTTTGATTCTTGGACTACAGCTGGCCATTCAGAAGAAAATTAAATATATCAAAGTCCTTGGTGATTCGGAACTGGTGGTGAAACAAGTGAGGGGACAATACATATGCAAGGACAGGCAACTCAGGCTTTACCGAACTAGGGTCAAAGATTTAATAGATGAGTTTGACGCCTTTAACATTTATCTGATCTTGAGAAAGGGCAATCGTATGGCAGACTCCCTAGCTATAGCAACGAGTATGTTGAAGCCAGTGGACCATAAGAAATGCAAGAAGTTCTCTATAGAGTTGGTCCCTTGTCCCTCGATACCAGATAATGTTACGAACTTCCAAGTATTTGATAGTGACAGGCACATATTTCATTTTGTCACTAATTCTGGTATATTTGAAAAGCAGTACATAGATGAAGAAGAAAGGGACGTAGAGGAGGTAGTTTCGAAAGATTAAAATCCTGTAAAAAACAACAGGATGTCTGATGAGATAGCTTCATTAGAAAAAATCTTTGATATCGGATGCAAACCAAGAAAAGGTAAAAGGGTTCCATCTCCTGGAGAGGCCTGTGATTTGGTTAACATTGGAAGTGCGGAAAATCCCTGGGAGGTATTCATAGCAAAAGCATGTACCGAGCAGGAGAAGGATTCCATAGCAAATGCATTAAAAGAATACATAGATTGCATTGCTTGGAGTTATAAGGAGTTGAAAACCTATGATCAAAATGTCATAATGCACACGATTCCACTGAAGCCAGAGTCCAAGCCCTTCAGGAAAAGACAAAGGCGAGTTAATCCATTATTAGAACCCTTGATAGAGAAAGAGGTGAAGTGACTGTTAGAAGCTAAGATCATATTTCCCGTTAGGCATTCCACGTGGGTTGCTAACCTAGTCCCTGTGAGGAAAAAGAGTGGAGAAATAAGGTTGTGCATTGATTTTAGAAATCTCAATAAGGCATCCCAAAAGGACAACTACCCGTTACCCACCATCGATGAAATACTCCAAAAGGTAAACGGGTCGGAGATGATGTCATTCCTGGATGGTTATTCGGGATATAATCAGGTCCTTATCCATCCTAGTGATAGGATGAAGACTGCTTTACGACAAAATGGGGCACCTTTGCATACGGGAGAATGCCCTTCGGACTATTGAACGCGGGTGCCACTTTCCAGCGAGCTATGGATTTTGCTTTTAAAGGGCTTATTGGTAAGTGCATCATTGTTTACGTTGATGACATTCCTGTATTTTCTAAGAACAGAGAAAACCATGTCAGGGATCTTAAGAAAGTCTTTCAAAGATGCAAGGAACATGGTATATCTCTCAATCCAAAGAAGTGCATCTTCGAGGTAACAGAAGGAAAACTGTTGGGGCATATAATATCTAAGGATGGAATTTCCATTGACCCTGAGAGAATAGAAGCCATACAACAAATTCCTTGTCCCAATAGCAAGAAGGGGTTGAGATCATTTTTCGAAAAGATCAATTTTGTCAGAAAATTTATCGCAGATTTTGCAGAGATAGCAAGACCTTTGAACGACATGCTAAAGAAGGAGGTCCAGATCATTTGGACAGATGAAAGGATAGAGGCTTTTGATAATATCAAGGATGCAATTTCTAAAGCCCCGGTTTTGGTGAGTCCCGATTATACAAAGCCTTTCTATATCTACACATTTGTTTCAGATCACTCCTTTGTGAGTGTTTTAACTCAGAAGAGTGAAGGCAGCATTGAAAATCCCATTGCTTTCCTGAGTATTCCTCTCAAAGATGCGAAACTGAGATATTCTACCCTAGACAAGCAAATGTATGCGCTGGTTAAGACTGTAAAAAAATTCAGGCACTACATAGTCCACAGTAGGGTCTTTGCTATCGTCCCAGATCCTGCTATCAAAGCCATGTTCGTTCAGAATGAATTAGGTGAGAAACGTGGTAAGTGGGTTTTGACTTTGTAGGAATTTTATCTGGAGATTCAATCGATGAAGATAGTGCGGGGGCAAGGGTTAGCTAAGGCAATCGTAGAACAGGATCTCGCAATTCCTTGTCAACATTATGAAGTCGTTGATGTAACCAAGGAGGAGTGGTATGCAGATGTGGTGTACTATCTACTAAATGGTAGGTGTCCATCACTTTTGAATGCTACTCAACGCAGAGCCTTGCATCTGAAGTCTGCTAATTTTCTAGTTAGATCTGGCACATTATACAGAAAGAACCATGAAGGTATTTACCTTCGTTGCATTGATCAAGAGGAGGCAGTGCGAATACTCGAAGAGTTTCATGGTAAACATGGGACAGGGCATGGGTCTGCTAATGCCATAGCCCATCAAATCCTCAAAGCCGGTTATTATTGGCCTCAACTATTCAAGGATGCCCATTCTCATGTGAGGTCATGTCACATATGTCAAACTGTAGCCAATAGAGATAGAAACGCTTCCATGCCTTTACAGTCCGTAATTGAGTCCAGACCTTTCGCGCAATGGGGCCTGGATTTTATTGGGATTATCAGCACCAATTCCTTCGATGCTCACAAATATATTCTGACGGCTATGGACTATTGCACGAGATGGACCAAAGCTATCCCCACAAAGAATGCTACTGCAGAGGTGGTCATTAAATTTTTAGAAGATAACATTGTCACTAGATTCGGGATGCCTAACTCCATCATAAGTGATAATGGTTCGGCCTTTTCCTCTCTAGAGTTTGCTAATTGGGCATTTGATAACAGCGTGAGTTTAAAGTTCTCCTCCAATTATTACCCTCAAGGTAACGGATTGGCCGAGTCATCCAATAAGAATCTGTTGACTGTCATAAAAAAATTGTTGGAAAGGAATCCGCGGGACTGGCACAATAAGCTTAAGTTGGCCCTTTGGGCTGACGGAATCGAGTCAAAGAAGCAATAGGGACATCTCCTTACCATCTGGTTTATGGACAAGATCCCATTTTTCCTGCAAATCTCAGATTACAAACGCTGCACTTCATGAAAGATTATTTTGGAACTAATGATAAACTTGAGTCTAGACTAACGCAATTAATGCGCTTGGATGAAAAAATGGATGAAGCTATGCTTCATTTTAGTAAACACCAAGACATTGTAAAAAGATGGTTTGACAAAAGGTCTAAGGCCAAGGCGTTTAAAATTTCAGATTTAGTGCTGTTATGGGACAAAAGACATGAGAAGAAGGGGGAACATGATAAATTTGATTACCTTTGGTTAGGTCCCTACCAGATTTCAGAAATCCTAGGGGAAAATAGTTTTAGACTAAAAACCTTGGATGGAAAGGATTTGGCACTACCTATTAATGGGTTGCACTTGAAGCATTACTTTCAAGCATGAGGTAGTTGGGCTTTGTATTATATGTAATAACGCTGTAATTTCTTGCTTTCATTTTTCATGTTTAGGTGTGTATTATTCTTTTTTTTGACATGTCTAAGCTTTGTATTAATGTTGTGATCTATTTCTTTATGTGCAGATTTGATATGTTAGTATGTATTCATTTTTTATTGCAGGTTTTTATTGTATTAATGTTGGGTTTTAGCGTTTGTGTGCAGGTTGGACATTTAGGCGGTGGTGTTCCTTTGATTTCCTTTTCATTGCCTTTAAAAAAAAAAAAAAGGGGAATAAAAGCTAGATGTTGAACACATGCCTAAGATTGGGAGAATATGAAACATTGGAATCATGTTGTAAAAGCTCCACATGTAATACAAATAGTTAATTTAGATCATTTGAAGCTTGTGATGCATGAAAAAGTCAGTTTTGCATGACAAATCATCTCATTTGCAATTCAAGAAATAATGCATTCATGTTCCATCTCACTTTTCATACATTTCACCGTAGTGGCATATGCATCTTAGGTGCAATTCATTTGAGTATGTTGAATCCTCTTAGGGTTATGTTATAACATAAATTTAAGTAAATCCTAAGGTTGGAAACTGAGTCTTGAAGTATCTAGGACCAAGCACGTTTCATACATTAAAAGGGATCTTGAGAAAAATGATCAAAACCTAACTTGGAGGAAAAGGTTGGGCGAAAATGGTTTTCATGTCTATCCTATTATGCAACATGATCCTAAAAACGAGTGGTTTTGACCACTTCCATAGAGCTTAAAGCCTAAAATCGGAGTAGTAAGGATAGGGTTAAATTCTCATCTCGGTTGGTTGAGAATCTAATTCCCCAAAGCTTTGATTGGACCCACATGGAGTAGTAAGGATAGGGCATAAATTCTCATCTCGGTTGGTTGAGAATCTGATTCCCCAAATCTCTTATGTTTCATTTCGTATTAAGTCTTAGATTGTAAGGATCGTACTATTTGTCCTCTACAAAGGATGGGTAGTCATCCCCAAAGTCTAAGTAACAAGATTAATATTTTCCATTTACATTTAAAATCTTGGGTTGTAAGGATCGTACTATTTGTCCCTAACCAGGATGGGTAGTCATCCCCAAGGTCCAAGAAGTAAAATAAATAAATTTTTCCCATCTCATCCCTATATTGGATTGTAAGGATCGTACTACTTGTCCTCTCGCGGGGGATGGGTAGTCATCCCCAAGGTCCAAAGAAATGAAGATAAGTTTTGGATTATGGGGTTAGATAGGCCCATGCATGGCATCATGTCTTGCCTAAAAAATAAGACCACTGATTGTCTAGAGGGTTAGACTAGCATGACCATTTCTTCCATAATTGGTTTAGTTATTTTGCTTAAAGTGAGGTAAAGAATTCTAAATCAGAATAGTAAGGATAGGGTTAAACTCTCATCTCGGTTGGTTGGGAGTCTGATTCCCCAAAGTTCCGATTTCACATCCACTTGCACATGGGTTCAAGATAGTAGGGACTCATAACCAACTTTGGGATATAATGAACCGTTCACTAGTGGATCCTAAGAGGGTTTGGCAGTCTTGAATGTTTGCACATAATACTACAAGAGTGACTATACATTTTCTCATGGCATATTCAGTAGGATACGCAAATCATTCACAATTTTGCATATGCATTCATGCAAAACCGATGATGGAATGTGGATCAAATTCAAATGATAAGGAAAGGAATTCATTGCACACACCAAGCTAGTACTTGATGATTCTGATAATTCATGTACTTCTGATTTTGGGCATTAGTTATATTGATTATGGGCTAACCCATGTTTTCAAATTTGTGATCTGTGTTAGGTTGGGTTCTTACTAAAATGCTCAAGAGCATTTGACAAATAGAGTCGCCATTTGTTGTGGTTCATCCACAACACACCCCAGAAGTGGGGACCCACCTTTGTTTTTGCAGGTTTTAGGGAAGATCTCAAAGACCCGGATGCTAAAAATGAAGAAGAGAAGAAAAATGCCTAAGTGTTGAAAGGGTCACGAAATCGTGACATGTCGCGATATCGCGACATGTCGCGAAATCGTGACCTGTCTCTCCATCGCTACGAGTTGCCGAGAGGAAGCACAAGGTTAAAAGTGGTAGTGAATCGCTACCACTTCATGAAGTGGAGGCTCGAAGGAAAAGTGGTAGCGAATCGCTACCACTTCGTGAAGCGGAGGCTTGAAGTAAAAGTGGTAGCGAATCGCTACCACTTCGTGAAGCGAAGGCTCGAAGTAAAAGTGGTAGCGAATCGCTACCACTTCGTGAAGCGGAGGCTCGAAGGAAAAGTGGTAGCGAATCGCTACCACTTCGTGAAGCGGAGGCTCGAAGGAAAAGTGGTAGCGAATCGCTACCACTTCGTGAAGCAAAGGCTCGAGACCAAAGTGGTAGCGATATCGCTACCACTTCATCGAAGGAAGGCTCGAAACCAAAGTGGTAGCGATATCGCTACCACTTTTTGAAAGGAAGGCTCGGAACCAAAGTGGTAGCGATATCGCTACCACTTTTTAAAAAAAGAAGGCAAAGCAAATTCGGTAGCGATATCGCTACAATGAGCTACTACGGGCGTACGGACCAAGAACATGTCACGATATCACGACATGTCACGATTTCGTGACATGTCACGTTATCGCGGCTAGGAAACGGAAGAGGCCAAATGCAAATTCTGCCGGGATTTCTACGGGAAAGCGTTACGAAAGGTGCAGGAGAGGTAGGACACGTGGAAGAAATGACAGAACCAGAGTAACGTTTCATAACAACAGTTACTGGCCGTAGATCAAGCGTTATGATTGCACGCAAATGTTAGAATACCAAAGGGCAAGAATTGAATCGAAGGGTCTCGGGAGTCGAAACGAAGCGTCATGGAGCAGCCGAGAATGCGCAACAGAAAGGTTAAATAGCAAAAATGTAGATGGATACAGGGGGCTGGAGACTGTAACAAAAAAAACATTACTTATTGAAATAAAGGATTTTTCTTTTGTAACACGACTTTTGTGTGTAAAATCAAAAGGAGATCGAAGCCAAAACTATTGTTTTAATATCATTCTTTCTGTTGCATCATTTTGTCTTGTATCTATTTCGTTTACGCCATGGGATGGGTTACGATAGGTGAATGGTAGAATGATGCAGTTATATTCTTTTCCTTAGAGTCTTGCATCTGATCTGATTAGATTGTGTGTTAGTACGGATCTGATCGGTTGGGTTGTTTTGGGGATTTCATCTCTTAACTTGGGATTTTGCAGGGAGGAGATCGTGAACCATTTTAATATCCTTCATTATTTTCCAACTGATTCAAAATAACAGTTTCTGTTTTATTCCTTGATATGCTTAATTTCATGTCAGAAACTAACACTGAAATAACAGAACTATTGAATAGAGATAAAACGAACAGGTTAACCTTAAAATAAATTGTGAATATTAGAACATCAAAAGGATTTTTGTTTATTTTTGATTAATCAAACAAGTCAAGATTATAAAGTTCATTGAGAATCAACAAAGGCCCCTTGTTAACAGCTATCTGCAGGATTTGAGTTATTCTGGGATATATCAGTTGCATGTATTAAATTGAAATTCGTTTTATATACGTAAAAGCTGTTTCACAAAGAAACTTGGAGAAATAATAAAAGGAAGGAAAATAAAATAAATTATTTCTTTGCAAGAAAGAGTCTTTCGTTCGAGACTCTAAGTTGCGTGTTATTATTTGTAATATGAAAAATTAACACTCAACAATATGTTGTTCTCTACACTCGGTGCTAAGGGGTAAGGGTTCACCAGGAATGGTTTAAGGACTTGTTCCAAGTCCTTTGGTTTTCAATAATTTTTAATGTATTAGATTCAAGACAAACACCTACATTTGATCTATGCTATAAAAGATAAAGGACAATGTAGAAATACAAAATGTAGGAATACAAGAGCTAAACCTAGAATTTTTATTCCTTTGAATGCTTTTCTAACCCTAGGGTTCCAAACATATAACCTTTAAGCAAGGGCTCAAGAGGATATGCACAAAAAAAATTAACCCTAAGTGCACACTATATGCTATTTATATTTCAAATGCATAGAAATTAATTAGATATATTTCTATAAAATCAGATCTAGGGTTTACAAAAAAAATATAGAACAATCAACATATAGCCTAAAGACTAATCAAAACACTTAGCTTATCTGGTGACTTATCCTTAGCTTTATCCCTTTATCCAATGCTATCAGAAATTCCTATTCTTGCAAGATAACTTGATAAACACTTAACTAATGTGATTAGAATTAGGGGGCCTGCTTAGGCCACTATATAACAATGCTTGGAGGTGCAACAATAAAGCCACCTCGGTCATTTTAGTTGACCTTTGATAAATAAAAATGAAAATTGACCTTTGGAAGAAAAAAAACATAATACAATACAACATAATAAAATGATGGAATCACATAACATAATGTACTACTATGCTCTAGATGTAGTCTAAAATGCAATGATGAAGTTTGGGATAATATTTTACCTCCAAATTTGACTTAGGCAAGATCGTGCCCTATAACAGGTGATCATGATAATGCACATGTAGAATCGCACCTCGTAGAGACCCGGATGTAATTTTGTCGAAGTGAGAGGAAACATATTATATCAAAGAAAGATGATTAATCCTAAATGTAGTGAATGAAAATGAACATGCAATAGAGAAATTTCACCTGGCACAAAGCAACAAAGCAGGAAGAAGGGTTGATACCTCCTAGATAGTTGATCTCTCCTTAGGGCTTCAAGACAAATCCACCAAGAGTGAACAACAACAATCAACAATCCAATGCAGCTAGAAAACCAATCAGAATTCACACTCCAAAGTTAATTTACTTGCAAACGAAGAAGAAGGATGCAAACCAAATAAGAACACTTTGTGAGAAACAATAAATCATCAAAATGTTATCGTACAATAATTCTATATTTTTTCGTGTGTGAAATTTGAATTCAAACTCTCCTATAGCGAATTTTAAGGTGAGAAAGGTAGGAAAACCAAGAAGGGCCAAAGTAAAACATTCCAAAATTGAAGAATTAGGATATTCTTAGAACAAACCCTAAAAAGGTGAAATCACACCCTATCAAGGCCAACCATAATTTCACCTATGTGAAGTCACACCCCATCAAGGGTGAGCACGATTTTGCATAGAGAGATAACAAAAGTAAAAGAGGGAGGAGAAGCCTTACCCTTGACATAGGCAAGTCCAAGGGGTCTCCTAGAGGGCTCAAGAAAGATTGCCCACTAAAGTGGGTCAATTTTTCGTGTCTACATTTTGCCCCCTCTTTAACGTATTTATGGCCTAATTAGTGTGTCAAAGAAAAGATGTAAACACTCAGAAATAAAATGTGACAAACAAAAATGGGGTGGCTAGTTTAGAAGAAAAGGATTGTGCAAAAATGGTGTTATTCCAAACACTTTCATGTTTTACATGGAAATCAAGGCATTAGGGACATTAATTCCTCTAAGGCTAGGGTTCCCTCTTGAGTTTTATGAGGGACACATCCCTCATGAAAACTTGAAAAGACATACTTAGAAAAAGAAGAAGCGAAAAGAAACAAAAAAGAAAGAGAAAAAACATGCAAAAACAAGAATAAAAGTGAAAAGGGGGTAAAACCCTAATTTAGTTTTATTGTGTGAGAGAGAAGAAAGGAGCTTTGGGAAAAAATGAGAGATGGTGCTACCGATGCACCATTCAGTGATCATGAGGAGCGAGGCTAGAACACAAGTGGAGTGAGCATAGGTAGGGTAAAAAACCATACTTGCATTTCAATTTTTTTCAAAAATTTTATGCATTTTTAGGTGGTTTTCCACCAAAACCAGTGGTTTTGCCATGTATAATTCGGGTGTGATTTCACGGCCCAACCATGATTTTGACTTGGGTATAAGTGGTGAAATCATGCTAGATGACAAGGACTAGGTGTGATTTCATGAAATCGCACCTCACAAAAGTGGGGCGTGACTTCGCCTTGGCGAAATTGCAGTCCTAGAAAACCATGCACGATTTTTCCTAAGGAGAAAAAAGCAAAGAAAAGAAAAAAGAAACAAGAGAAGAAAGAAGAAAAGAGAGAAAGAAGCAAGCAAGCTAAAATTTGGGAATGCAAAATTTGAACTTAGCAACAAACTTAGAGTTTTTAAATTAAATGCAAATTTTTAATTAATTTATTTATTTAGAGTTAATTTTTGATTAATTTAACTGATGGAAAATTTTATTTTTGTTGTTATTACAACTTAGAGTACTCGAGAGCCATGAGTGGTGAGAAGGCTCCCTGGAGGTGGAGATAGAGGTTCTTGAATATGCAGAGAGAGATACATTGGAGGTAATGGGGCTCGACCACCTAGTGAGATTGCTTCGAGTAGAGGCAAATAGGGTTCTATTGACAACACTGGTAGAGAGATGGTACCTAGAGTCATCTATATTCTGGTTACCCATAGGAGAGATTACCATCACATTGTAGGATGTGTGGTGCATCTTGCCCATACATATCAAAGGGATGGTAGTTTACATATTGTGAGGGAGGCCAATGACCTTGCAATAATTTTGAGAAGGCTAGGCCCACCAGTTGTGAGAGAGAACCATTATCATAGATGACTTGATGGGGTGATATGGGGAATAACCATTAATGATCATGCTTTGTAGGGTGCTGGCAGGACAGTTGATGTGCCACATGAGTAGGCAACATCTACCATGGACTATGGTAGGTGTAGTGGTAGACATGCAATACTAGAGATTTTGGTTCACATGGGGTCCATATGTGATGTTATGTTTGGATAGGATGTTGTACAATTTCATGTACAAGTAGCATATAGGAATAGTGTGCATGAATTTTCTCCATGTATGGAGTTGGGAGAACATAGCGGTGTGGGGATCAAATGCACTTCCAGGACCATTTCCCAAATCAGAGTGACCAACATCATACAAATGGTATAGATCCCTATAGTGGGTTGCGAGGACCTACGTCGGGCACCTACCACTAGCGAGGTAGATCATAGACAAGCTAAGGGAGGCTAATATTATATGACAAGTATCTACACCCAAGATGGATTGAGTACAAGATAGAGCTAACTAGGATTAGGAGGATCAGATGGCTTACTATAAAGAGAGGGAAGCTAGATGTCTTTCGATTCGATCAAGTCCTGAGGCAGTTCAATATCTTACTAGAAATCCTAGACCTGGAGGATTACTAGTATTAGAGAGTCTACTGGGACCCAGAAGGGATGGGAGGTAGACCTGACTTGGCTAGGTGGGCAGAGGAGGACTTGGATGATCCTCCTTACATGGATCCTAGGATGGATGACATAGGAGTGGCCTTTGACTACAGGTAGTGGTACAGAGGAATCATGCCTTGGAGGTATCCCCACCAATTTTGATACAAAGGTGCTAGGTGATGGACCCAGGCATGCAACGAGATTTTTAGGAGGTAGATCGTAGGGCCACAAAGAGGGCACAACAAGGCCTTGTAGCTCTGAGATAGAGGTAGGATCAAATTTGAATTATTCTAGTGACGAAGGACATCAGTTCTATAAGGACTAGGGAGGTAGGGGCATATAGAGTTACCCCCATAGAGGCCAAGGTACTACTAGGTGGAGAATTAAGAGAGGTCTCCACATAAATAGTAGCTGATCAAGGCTATGCCTTAGGATGAGGGGATCTGAGGGAGGAGGCAAAGGTGCTACGAGCACATGTAGCAAATCTATAGAGATAGGTGGACCTACTCCATGAGGATAGGTCCAAGAGGATCAAGGGACTATAGGGCTTGTTGAGTACTATAGAGATGGAGAGGGATGTGGCTCAAGTAGAGGTTGATCATATTTGAGGGGAGGTGAGCCATCTAGACACAAAGCATCATAGGGCTTGGGTAGAGGGGATGGCTATCATCGAGAGTAGCCAGGCTAGCGATGGGGTCCACCTTATACATGCAAAGCTCTAAATGGCACAAGAGAAGCTAAAGGTGGCCATTAAATGAACTATATTTTATGAGACTATGTGCTACCAAGAAATACCAGTGGGGTAAAGAGTGACACTCCCTTTGTCCCTCCAATCAAATAGTAGGTAACAGTCTTGATCACAAAAATTCTTAGCTTTACCATCCATGAGTATGTAGTTGCCTAGACCACCTCCTCCTATGAATAAAGTAGATGATACAGGATCTCAAATATAGGGCTAAGGATCAGGATGACATGCCAATTTTGATTGTGGTATGCATCCCTTGGGGTTGGTTGAGTGTACTAGGATTGGACTGTGGTACACCAACCAGACACTAATCTATCTCTCTTTTTCTCATCAAGTAATACATAGCTACTTCTTTATATTTTGTGTGATTGTGTGCATGTGATTTGATTTAATTAGATGTTCTTTAATTTTAATGTTTTATGTATGCAATCTATCTTAATGCAAGACTATATGAAATGCAAGGATAATAATGGATGGAAGGAAGAAAGAAAACACAAGACAAAACAAGAAATAAAACCAACAAAGAGAATAAGAAGAAGACAAATAAGGAGATCCAAAGGTTAACCATCTGAAATAGAGAAGGATAGGTGGAACATAGTATTAAAATCAACGTATGTCTCAAGGGACCAATGTGATTAAATACTATGAATCATACCATAAAAGAGGGAGCTAAACCCACTATGGGTATAGTACTCACCGTAAATAATGAGGTATCAAAGTCTGATCCACTATAGGTGGTTTATCGCTAATTGACTACTATGGGGAGATTACCCGCTAGGATGTATTTCAAGGCCTACTAAAAAAAGCCAAGGAGCTTATTATGTAATGGTGTAATAATCCCAAATTACTCAACCAAAACTAACCATCATTTTTTTTTAAAACTTACATACGTATGAGAGTATTTTATATAGTTTTCCATTTATTAAGTAGTCACATGAGTTTCCAAGGCTATGCACCACACAAGAATCAACTTGATCAGAATTTATCCATGTGTATGAGATTGGCCCATGTCCCATAACGATCAACGAGAATTTTCTATTCTATTTTAACCAGAACGCTCATTTCCATTTTTAAGTTTAACCTCAAGTTAAACTAGTTCCAACCATAGGTATCATTCAACTTATCCATAGGTATATTTCAACCTAACCATATGTATCTTTCAACCTAACCATAGGTATATTTCAACCTAACTTTAAGTGTATGCCTTGATGACTAATTATTTTCCAATGATATAATATTTTTAGGTGCAGTGCTTAACCATCCAACCATACGTCATATGGTTCTTTAAGGAAATCATCCAACTAATTCTTGTAGGCATATGTTGTCTACCACTTTATCTCATTGAATATTAACCATTTAGGTCTCTCATTTGTATAATATTAACCAAGCATTCAACACAATTCAAGAGTAGGAAATCCCATACTTTCCTACGAATGAAACTTTTCTCATTTCTTTCATCCCATATTTCATCATGCAAGAAACATGCTCTTAAATCTATACTAACAGCATCCATTGACATGGCTATGGAGAACCCCCATATGTTCTCGAGAAATGCAAACCAGTTACCCTTTCTCCCATTTAAGACTATGCCATCACAATATTCAATTTCTTAATTTAGCATGAATGATTGCCTATACATGATTCTATTTGTATAATGCAATGGAATCACAGTATTGTAAAATATGCTATTGTATATTTTTTCATCTAGGTTACCAATACTCTAAGGAAATAAGCACCTAGAAATAACATTTAAACAATATTATTCATATCATAAAGTCACAACCCAGGTGTTGTAGGTGAGTTGGAGAGGAGAGGGCAATCCTCCAAGGGAGGTCCCAGGTTCAAATCTCCACTCTACCAAAAAGTTGAATTGGGTATCCAAAATTCAATTGATAATTTTGGTACGGGCAGGGTCGGGTGCGACTCCTGGGTGACTTTGATGGTGTAGAACCCCCTACTCGTGGTCTCTCAGACCAAGGCGACCTCACAAAAGGTTTTTTGCTTTAAAAAAAATATATACCATAAAGTCACAATGTCAAAAGAAACCACTACTAAAATCCTTGCTAGATTTTCCAAAGAGCATTCATCATAATCAACTAAACTTTCTATGAATAAGCCAATCCATGATTACCACCTATATTCAAGCTTATAAATGATTACTCCATATAGTGTAAGTCAATCTAAATCTCAACCTAGAATTAACTTCTTGCATTGTGATATCTATATTTATAAATATATATAGCATTGGATTTCATCCAACAATTTTATGTCATAGTAATAATGCTCATGACTAATGACATTCCTAGCCTCATGAATATTTCAAAACTTTATACCATAATTGGACAAGGTACCCATATAAGTTTTCCTTGGGTGAACTTAAACTTCTTATTTTTTTTCTTAAATTTGAGTTCTTTTAAGATATCTATATAATGCTTCCAATTAGGTTCTTTCACCTTTTTTTTATTATTTAATACCAAATCCAAGATCCAAAGTGGTAATCATAAAACTTAGGTCTATGATTCCTATCCACCAAAACCTTGTCACACCTCTCTATTTAATTTCACCACCCATACTTTAATTGAAATTTTATCATACTCCTAGAAGAAACACTAAAGTTAATAAAATTATTTCCATCGAATTTAATTTTGTTTTGCAAGAGAAGGTCTACATTTGGTTCTAGCACATTAGTCTAACAACTATGCACATAGCACACTTCTCAAGGTGATTGTCTCCCTGAAACCTTCCAAC
Organism: Wollemia nobilis; assembly: GCA_028583015.1. Lineage (NCBI taxonomy): Eukaryota > Viridiplantae > Streptophyta > Pinopsida > Araucariales > Araucariaceae > Wollemia > Wollemia nobilis. The sequence goes on from JAQPPZ010017238.1 coordinate 3,257,424, forward strand.
GACATGGCCCCTGACTCTTACTTGAAGCCTCATGCCTATGCGTATTTAATTTATGCATGGGGAGCTCAAACCCTAAACAACCAACTAGGTAGTGACAAGTGGTGTAAACTGAGTCATAGATGGGTTTCATCATCGGTGGTTATGGTTTGTCATTGTTAGAATTATTATTATTATTTTATTTCATAAGACCTTTAGGGAAATAACCCTAAGCTTTAATTTACCAAAAATCAATGCCAGTTTAGGATTTCACAGGATGACATATGCATTTCTTCTGAACATGATATGCATTGTGTAAACTCTCTCTAAAACCCAACCCAAGTTGAATTGGAAGTCCCTTACACTCACTGAACAAAACTAGGAATTTAACATTTATCTAGAGGATGCATTGCATCCCATCTGGAAGATGTCATCAAGGAAATTTATAATTAAGGCATCGGACATAACATCTACATTTTTTATTACATACTCCCTATAGATGGTAAACGAATCTAAACATCACCAATGACCTTCATATCTACAAGTAGAGTGATTCTTGTCCCTCATCCCGCAACCAAATCGCTCAATTTATGACATGGCTACCCAAAATGTACTACAAAGGCATGAGAGTCCTATAATAGATCTTGAGCACTCTTACTAAAGGTAAACCTGTGCTAAAGATCATGAAATAGGACTTCTTATATATAAATATTGATACCACTCTATTTCTAACACATTCAAGAGTCACTCTTTGTTTTTTTTTTTTACAATAAAACCTAGACTTAGCCATTGTGCCTACTATATGTAAGCTTCCACCTTACCCATACAAGCTCACATCAGGTCATATTCAATTTCATAAGTTTATTTATAAAATGGTCCATTAAACTTGAAACCTCTAAATTATTTTAGAATAATATTTTTACATAAAGCTAATGCAAACCATATTTTCAAAAAAGAATCCTCACAAATTGTAGAACAAAAAAAATATTATACTCAAATATTTTCTTTATACTCCATTAAACCCTTTATCCCTTACAACAACAAGGCTACTTCTATATTATCTCTTCATTCCTTAATCAAGCATACTTATTATCTATTGGGTATCTAGAATTCATAATCCTAACCTGGATCTTTCATTGAATTCCTTTGAACCAAGCTCTAGCAAGTCTCCCAGTTCTTTGTCCCACATGTGCTTCTCTATTTTTTTCTTCAAATAAATTAATGAGGTGAGGAAAACTACGGTAATCACGAGGCCCTTCTAGTTTTTTATTCAAGTAAAAACCGGAGAGCATACTCCCTAGGAACCTCTAGATTTCCAAAACCAATTTGCAAAAAATGCAAGACTTTTGGTTTCTAATCCAATTCTATTGGAGAGCATACTCCCTGATATCACTCCAAAAGTATCACTCCCTCATGCCTTTCGAAATGCCTATATTTATAATGGAACTCACCCTCCGCCCATAACCATTTTTTTATTATTAAAAATGGTTGAAGATGAGCCCATCATAAATGCTATCTAGAAACTGGAGTTATTTTGAATTTGAAAATGAGGTGGTCTAATCACAACCCAACACATACCAATTATTCAACTAATATTTTCTTCATTGCTAAGCAACTAATTAATTAAGTTAGTTAATCACAATTAACTTGTAACTAATCTAGGGACAAAATAGCACTAGATTTAATGTTTATTTAACGATGTCCACTAATCAAGATTAACACAAATTAAAGATCTTGATTAACCAAGTAAACCAATCTTAGAAATTAATTTCTCAACTAACTAAGGAGACAAAGAAACATTTCAAGTAAATACCTTAAATGCCACTAGCAATTTATATTTTCCAACAAATTCTCCTAGTTTAGCCAAGCATACTTTATCTATTTTTATTTCGTAATTACCTTTATGAAAGCAAACCTTGAGCTATATAATATAAACACAAAGTAGGGTAAAAATTGGGATGTTACATACTCCCCCCCATATGCTAAACATAGTCCTCTATGTTTCGTTCCCAAGGTTAATCAATTGCATTTCATTCATCACAAAGAACAAATCAAGAATTAAGCTAATACATATTTTTTGCAACCACATTCAAATCATGCAATCTTTTATGCAAGATAATAATGCAAAACCCATTTCCACACTATTATTTTTCCTGTGGTTGGAATTTTTAATATAGTCAACTATCACCATTCCACTAGGAGACCATTCTAGGACATCACGGTCCAATAGTGTAGTCATGGTGATGTGAGGGTAAAATTAAATTTTTAGTACCCTTTGGATTGTCTTTTTCATCCTTTCCCTTTTTCCAGTTCCCCATTCCTGGTGGTTGAGCAAATCCTTCTTTCAAATGAGAAGAACAACCTCTCCCACCTAACAAGCGTAGCTGGACCTGAAATACAGTAAACAGACATTAGCAGTATCATGTTATAAAAATATAAAGTACTTATATTGCATAATTGTGTTTAAGTTTTACATAGTAACATCAAGCATCATCAAAATTTAGTCAATCCATACATAGCATAATAAAATCCATCAGTCTACTTAATTTGCATAAGTGTCCATCATGCTATCACAAAGTCTCAACTAAAATTAGGCACTATGCAGTGTCCTCAAATAAGTACGTAAAGTGTTTTTTCATGTCTTCCACATTTTCACTGGTGATATTTTTCTTAGAGTAAAGATCCCATTGGACCTTACATTGCTCTAGGTTATGTTTCCTCATATTTTTAGTGCAGAATTCAAGAATCTTCACAGGATTGATATCGATGTATGTTGGATCCATCATCTACAACTTAAAAATATCCCCAACATGAGTAGGGTCAAATATATTTCCTAAGCAGGGACACATGGAAAGAATTGTGAATCTTTGCCAAGTTAGATGGCAAGTCGAGTCTGTAAGAAATAAGACTAATCTTTTCCCATATGGTAAATGGTCCTACATATCTGGGATCCAACTTAGTGGACTTAATTGTACTTTTCATAGATTTGACTCTCAGGAACACCTTATCTCTTATAGAAAATTCCAAAGGAGTCTTTCTCAAGTCTACATATTTCTTTTGGTAGTCTGAAGCTTCCTTAAGCCTCTAAAAAATTATCTTTAGTTGCTCCTTCATCACCTTCAAATATTCTGGTCCAATAGTGACTCGATGTTTAAAATTATCCCATGATAATGGAGTTCTACACTTGTGACAATACAAAGCCTCAAAAGGAGTCATCTTTAGAGAGGCATGATACCCATTATTATAGGTAGACTCAACTAGATGCAAGAAGTCTTCTCAAAAAGATTTTTGGTCCATGTAGGACATGCGTAGCATGTCCTCTAATACTTGATTGACTCTCTCAATTTGTCCATATGTCTTATGATGATAAGCATAACTTATATTCAATGAAGTACCAATTTCACAATGGAGAGCTTGCTAGAATTCTAACATAAACCTTGAGTCCCTATCTGAGATGATCATTTTGGGAATAACATATAATATAAAGATGTCCTTATCAAACTTGTTAGCAACAACTACTACATCATCAGTATTACTACCAAGAATGAAGTGTGCAACTTTGGTCAATTTTTCAACTATTACCATTATGGCATCATTTTGATACCTCATTTTTGGTAGTCCCACAATAAATTCCATAGATATCACTTGCTATTTTTCTATCGGTACATCGTGAGGATATAGCAGACTAGTAGGAAATCACAAAGTGAATTGTTAGAGACCCAATGTGATTTGTCAAACTCATAGAAGCATAAAGAGAATTGTTAGAGACTCAATATGTTCTATACTCAAATCCCAATCTCAAAACTGAACTCAAATCAACTCAGCTCAATCTCAATCTCAAATCTGAAAACTCAACTCAATATCTGAAATGGATAGGATAGAATGCTTTCTTTCAAGAACATGAAACCCCAACAATTTCCAACTATGCAAAGAATCACATAACTATGATACTCATGTTCTTTTCACCATCAATTAGGGTTTCAACAACAATGCTCATCAAACAAGGTTTAGTCAACCAACACCATTCAACTCAACATCAACCTTGAAGCATTCAACCAATCATCACAAGAAAAGGAAACAAGTAGAAATCCTTTTCCCTCCAAAGATATTTGAACAAAATAGCCACCAACACAATATCACCAAATGCAAAGAATAACTTGCTCAAATCAACTCAATGGAGTAAGCCCAATATCATGAATCAAGTAAAGCAATAACTTGATCAAACAACCTCTATGGAAGCAACTCAACCATCAAACTCAAAACAGCCAACCAAGGGTTCCACCAACTCAATACAAGTAGCTAGACTCACAAATATAAACCCTAGTGCACAAAGCTTCCACTATCTCAAACTAGAAATTATGCATTCACCAAAAACTCTCCTTAAGGATAACAATGCATAAGTAGTCTTCAACAAACCAAAAAATAGGATTTACACCTAGCCAAAGGATACCTAGTAGAAAACCTTTTCACTCCAACCTTATTTTAGAAAAACATACACCAATCATACTCATAAGAAAAATGTGCCCATACCCTTTTGGAGTAGAAGAAAATTGATCCTTAAAGCTGTCACCACACACAACCCTCAAACTTCCAACCAAGCTAGGGTTAGAACTAAGATAAATGAGCATATATAAAAACTTTCCTTAATACACCTTTTAGCTCCTCTTCTTTAAAAACAACCACCAAAGAAGCCAAAAACACAACAACCAAAACTTACACCTTATATCTCCATTTTTAAATTTAGCATAACAAAAGACTAATCTCAAAAATACAACCAAAGAAATATCCCCTTATTTCTCCTATGTATTTTAAACAATGCTAAACAATGCCAAAAATCATATCAAGAAAATAATCACACCTTATAATGGCTGCCCTTGAAGAATCCGAAATTCTCGGCACAAAACACGTTTTAATAAAAACGTGACTAATACATGCACAGCTCCCTCCACGGGGATAGAAACACAGACCTCCGCCTACGCAAAGCCCAAATGCAGCCTTCGCTGCCACTAGCCCACAAGAGGCTTACGAAGTCCAAGATGGACTTCCTTCCACATGAACGGTCAAGCTTTCCGAAAGCTTTTCAAACCACGAGCTCTCCTCTTTCGCAGCGTAAACAGAACATTCGATTGCAGCCAAACCAATTAATTGCCTTCAATTTTCCAAGAGGTTTAACCTTAGGAACCTTCTCATATTTATAGTCCATACATGGACTTTAGAACACGTCGGCTGCAAAGAAAAGTAATTTCAAATTTAATCGAAATTTTTTTTCTAAAGGGTTTAAAAACCCTTAAGTATTTTTAATAAATTAAAAATAATTTCTCCCTTAATTAATTAAATAATTAATTAATTAAAACCTTGAAGGGTTTTAAATAATAATTAAATAAATAATAAAGAGAACCTCCATTGGTTTTAATAAAAACCATTTAACTTGGTTTTAATGAAAAACCCTTGCCAATGGAATCTCTCCGGATTCTCTTGGAATCTTCCACCTTTGAAGCCAACACATCCTCTTAACATTAATGCCATTTCCTTTTGACATCAATGACAACTCATAGACAAGAAGCTAGGATCTCAAACCCAAAATTGCCAACACATATAGCTAATTTTCCCTTAATACCTTTAGTACTATCCTCAAATGCTTGTCATGCTCCTCCTTGCTACGATAATAGACCAAGATATCATCTAAAAATACCAAGACAAACTTGTCTAGCTATATTTTGAACACACTATTCATTAAGTTCATGAAAGCTGCAGGTGCATTTTTTAACCCAAATGGTAAAACTATGAACTCATAGTATTCGTAGTTTTGAATATTGTCTTATGTGTATCTTCTTCTTTGATTCTCAACTAGTGGTAACCAGAATTCAAGTCTATATTTGAGAATATAGTAGCCCCTTTTAGTTGATCAAACAAATCCTTTATCCATGGTAAAGGATATCTGCTTTTAACTGTTGCTTTATTCAACATCCTATAATCGACGCATAATCTCAAGGATCCATTCTTCTTGACAAATAAAACTGGTGCACTCGAGGGAGAAACACTTGGCTTAATTAGTCCTTTATCCAACAAATATTGTAGTTGTACTTTCAGCTCTTGCATCTCTATAGAGTTCATCCTGTATGGTGCTCTATGTATAGGTTCTGTACAGGCTATTAGTTCGATATTAAAGTCAAAATCTCGCTTAGGGAGCATCTAAGGTATTTTAGATGTAAAGACATCCTTAAACTCTTGAAGGATGGGGAATTTCTCAAATATTTCCTCCTTTTTAACCTCCTTTACCTTCTTTACCTTGACCACATAAACCAACCCTTTCTTTCTAATTACCTTCTTAAGTTGCATAGAAAATATTAATATAGGTTTGAATGTCCCTTGTTCACTATACAACCTGATCCTTTTCTCATTCTCATCAGTGAATTTGACCCATCTCTCCTAAAATTTGAACAAGGCCTTGCGGTCCTTTAACCAATCAATTCCTAAAATTATGTCAAAGACATGTAATGGAGCTACATAAAATTTCCAAGTGATATAATTTGTGGGTAGGGAGATTTATATCAAGGGATAAAATTGGTCTACAAAGTAGGTCTATCCAGAACCATACTCGATTTTCCACCCTTTTTCCAAAGACATTGGATTATATGTCATGTCCCTGATAGAACTACTAGACATAAAACTATCCATGGCACAACTGCCTATCAAAACTCTAATATTTTTATCAAAACAATTACCTTGTAAGAGCATGGGGGTCACTTGTCCATCAAGATTCTTATGTCCAGTAGTAGCATAAATCCAGTGTCCCTTATTGCTTACCTTCTGGTTAGTTCCTGTACGCCATGGATAATTTTTGGTATAGTGAGGTCCCTCACACTCATAGCATCCAAAATTTGAATTCTAAGTTGAACTTTGAACTAATTTTTCCTTACCTTCAACAGGAGCTGGTTCTACTTGATTCACGGGTTTAGCCTTATTCATGTTGGTAAAGTTTCTATCCTTAGACTAAAACTTCTTAAATATTTTTGTTGACCCATCATTTATTTTACCAAACTTAAATCCTTCTTTACTCTTTTGATTTGGCTCATTATTCCACTTTATTTTCTATGGTTTTTGGTAGTTCTTCTTGAATCCTTGGATGGGGTTGTTGTTCTTTTTGTGATTGCACTTTGCTTGACAAGCTAGATCATATGCAATTTCCAAATTGGTGGGTTTGAACATGTTGAAAAAGATCCTAAGCTGATGATATAATCCTGAAAGGAATTGATGTACCTTCATTTTATCATCATTTTCATAAGACAAAATGTACTTAAGGAGTCTAGTGAATTTCCTATAGCATACATCCACTAACTGCTCCCTTTGCTTTAGCTTAGTGAACTCATCTAGCTTCCTGGCGTAGTATTGCTCAGTAAGGAATATATTTCTAAATGTTTTTTCAAATACGTACCACTCAAAATAAATTATGTTTATATTTTTATCTTTGTAGTAAGTTTCCCACCATTTCAACCCAACTTCTATAAAAAATCCTATGAAAAATACTATATTTGTGGTTGAGAAGTAATTTCTCATAGAGAAGTAAATTGCTAGTTCATATAACCATGACTCGACAGAATCTTCGATTTCCTTTTCTAAAAATTTTCGAATCTTAACATGCTTCAAGTATTTCTCTAATTTGAAATTAATACAAGTTTTAACTACCTGATTAGGGTCATTTGGTTTTTCTATAACTGCTTTAGCAGGAGCTTCGGGTGCCCTATTATTATTTCTCTAAATTTTCTCCCTAAGATCTTCCAATAAATTATTCTATTGTGTCAACTGCCCTCTGTAGGTTGGCATCTCACCTTGCATATTCTGAACCAGATTTGTGAGATTTTCCATCCCCTCAAGGTTCCCTGAACTCTCTCCCACATGACTCTCTCAAAAATAATAAATACTAGCTAGCCGAGATCTCCTAGGAGGCATCTTTACTCCACTATCAATTTTTGGTGGCATAATCCATAGTTAAATAAATTCGTTAATTTGTAATATTATACCTAAGGCATATACTAACTAAAGTTTTTTTATTTTTTTCGTTAGCTTTAATAGCTTTACTAAATATTTCTCCTTTCTATATGTTGACTTAAGTTGAATAACACCATCTTGACTAAGTAAGGAATAGTTTTGGTTTAGAGCTTCAAATGGCAAGTATGATCCCCAAAAGAGCGTCAAGTACACCGCTTAAAACCCACGTTAGTGGAGGGTTCATATAGCTCTTATAATTTGAGTCACCAAGGGTTCAACATGGGGGGAAAGACTTGCTCATTTTCTACATCCGCACTATATATTTCCTTAATTTACATATAGACATCAAATTTAGAGTTTTACGCCTATCTAACCTAGCTCTGGTACCAACTGTAATAACCCCAAATTACTCAACCAAAACTAACCATCATTTTTTTGTTAAAACTTACATATGTATGAGCGTTTTATATAATTTTCCATTGATTAAGCAGTCACATGAGTTTCCAAGGCTATGCACCACACAAGAATCAACTTGATCAGATTTTATCCATGTGTATGAGAGTGGTCAGTGTCCCATAATGATCAGCGAGAATTTTCAAGTTTGTTTAAACCAGAACGCTCATTTTCCTTTTTAAGTTTAACCTTAGGTTAAACTAGTTCCCACCATAGGTATCATTCAACTTATACATAGGTATATTTCAACCTAACCATAGGTATCTTTCAACCTAACTTTAAGAATATGCCTTGATGACTACTCATTTTTTCCAATGATATTATATTTTTAGGTGCAGTGCTTAACCAACCAACCATACCTCATATGATTTTTTTAAGGAAATCATCGAACTGATTCTCGTAGGCATATGTTGTCTACCACTTTATCTCATTGACTATTAACCATTTAGGTCTCTCATTTGTATAATATTTGTTATGTATATGTTCATATTGTGTTTCCACATTTGTACTTGCAGAATTATAAAGATCTAATTTAACCATTCATACTCAAAGCATACACTTGAGAATTCAAGTAATATATATTATATCTAGTAAAAAATTTGTTTTCAGAACATAATACTTCAAAGAGATTTACATTGATTATAGCCTATACAATCAAAAATTCAGAAGTTACATTATGAAACCTTTTTTAATGAGTCATAAATTCCTAAAAGCTATTACATCATTTCTTTTGCAGAAAGCTTTTAATGTTACAACAATAGCTTTGTGGAATTAAATACAATATCATATTGTTATGGACTTCAACTCTCTTTCAGGTTCATTAGGTACTTCAGGAATAGTTACCTCAGTCCACATAGTACAAGGTGATAGGTTACTCGGGATTAGGACAATCCAATTTATGAACATGCATATCTAACTACAAAATGCCATGCAACAGTAATCCATAGAATGTAGATAGTTTTTAAGCAACCAAGCAATCAATACAATTCAAGAGTAGGAAATCCCATACTTTCCTAAGAATAAAACTTTTCCCATTCCTTTCATCCCATATTTTATCATGCAGGAAACATGCTCTTAAATCTATACTGACTGCATCCATTGACATGGCTACAGAGAACCCCCATATGTTCCTGAGAAATGTAACCCAGTTACTCTTTATCCCATATTATACTATGCCATCACAATATTCTATTTCTTAATTTAGAATGTATGATTTCATATACATGATTCTATTTGTACAATGCAATGGAATCACAGTATTGTAAAATATGCTATTTTATATTTTTTCATGTAGGTTACCAAGACTCTAAGGACATAAGCACCCAAAAATAACATTTAAACAATCTTGTTCATATCATAAAGTCACAATGTCAAAAGAAACCATTACTAACATCCTTGCTAGATTTTCCAAAGAGCATTCATCATAATCAACTAAACTTTCTATGAATAAGCCAATCCATGATTACCACCTATATTCAAGCTTATAAATGATTACTCCATATAGTGTAAGTAAATCTAAGTCTCAATCTAGAATTAACTTCGTGATTTGTGATATCTATATTTATAAATGTATATAGCATTGGATTTCATCCAATAATTTTATATCATAGTAATAATGCTCATGACTGATGACATTCATAGCCTCATGAATATTTCCAAACTTTATACCATAATTGGACAAGGTACCCATATAAGTTTTCCTTGGGTGAACTTAAACGTTTTTTTTGTCTTAAATTTGATTCCTTTTAGGATACCTATATAATGCTTCCAATTAGGTTCTTTCATACTTTTTTTTTTAAATTTATTTAATAAAAAATCCAAGACCCAAAGCGGTAATCACAAAACTTAGGTCTATGATTCCTATCCACAAAACCTTGTCACACCTCTTTATTTCATTTCACCACCCATACTTTAATTGAACTCTTATCATACTCCTAGAAGCAACACTATAGTTAATAAAATTCTTTCCATCGACTTTAATTTTATTTTGCAAGAGAAGGTCTATTGGTGCTAGTGCATTTGCCTAATGGCTAAGCACCTAGCATACTTATCAAGGTGATTACCTCCTTGAAACCTTCCAGTGACATGTCCCTCGAATCTTGCTCGAAGCCTCACGCCTATGCATGTTTCATTCATGCATGGGGAGCTCAAACCCTAAGCAACCAACCAGGTAGTGACAAGTGGCACAAACTAAGTCATAGATGGGTTTCATCATCGGTGGTTATGGTTTTTCATTGTTAGAATTATTATTATTATTATTTATTTCATAAGACCTTTAGGGAAATAACCCTAAGATTTAATTTACCAAAAACCAATATCGTTTTAGGATTTCATAGGAAAACATTTGCATTTCTTTTGAACATGATCTGCATCACATAAACTCTCTCTAAAACCCAATCCAAGTCAAATTGGAAGTTACTTACACTCATCAAATATAACCAGGGTTTCAACGTTTTTACAGAGGATGCATTACGTCCCATCTAGAAGACGTCATTCAAGAAATTTCTAATGAAGGCACTAGCCATAGCATCTACGTTTTTTATGACATACCCCCTCTAAATGGAAAATGAATCTAAACATCACCAATGATCTTCATATCTACAATTAGAGTGATTCTTGTCCCTCATACCACAACCAGATCGCTCAGTTTATGACATGGCTATCCAAAACGTACTACAAAGGGCATGAAAGTCCTATAATGGAGCTTGAGCACTCTTATCGAAGGTAAAACTATTCTCAAGATCATGAAATAGGGCTTCTTATATATAAATATTGATACCACTCTATTTCTAACACATTCAAGAGTCACTCTTCTTTATTTTTTGTTTTTACAATAAAACTTAGACTTAGCCCTTGTGCCTACTATACGTAAGCTTCCACCTTAACCATACAAGATCACATCAGGTCATATTCAATTTTGTAAGTTTCTTTATAAAATGGTCCATTAAAATTGAAACCTCTAAATTATTTTAGAATAATATTTTTACATAAAGCTAATGTAAACCATATTTTTAGACAAGAATCCTCACAAATTGTAAAACAACAACAATATTATACTCAAAGATTTTCTTTATACTCCATTAAACCTTTTATCCCTTACAACATTAAGGCTACTTCTATATTATCTCTTCATTCCTTAATCAAGCATACTTATTATCTATTGGGTATCTAGAATTCATAATCCTGACCTGGATCTTTCACTGACTTCATTTGAACCAAGCTCTGGAAAGTATCCCAGTTCTTTGTCCCACACGTGCTTCTATTTTTTTTTAATTCAAATAAAGTAACAAGGCGAGGAAAACTAAGGTAAATCATGAGGCCCTTCTAGTTTCTGATCCGAGTAAAACCCAAAGGGCATACTCCCTAGGAATCTCTAGATTTCCAAAACCAATTTGTGAAAATGTGAGACTTTTCATTTCTAATCCAATTCTATTGGAGAGCATACTCCTTGATCTCACTACACAAATATCCCTCCCTCATGTCTTCCCATATGCCTATATTTGTAATGGAACTCACCCTTGCCCCATAACCATTTTTTTATTATTAAAAATTGTTGAATATGAACCCATCATAAATGTTATCTAGAAATTGGAGTTATTTTGAATTTGAAAATGAGGTGGTCCAATCACAACCCAACACATACCAATTATTCAACTAATTTTTTCTTCATTGCTAAGAAACTAATTAATTAACTTGGTTAATCACAATTAACTTGTAACTAATCTATGGAAAAAATAACACTAGATTTAATGCTTCTTTAATGTTGTCCACTAATCAAGCTTAACACAAATTAAATATCTTGATTAACCAAGTAAACCAATCTTAGCAATTAATTTCTCAACTAACTAAAGAGACAAAGAAACATTATAGGTAAATACCACTAAAAATTTATATTTAGCAACAAATTCTTCTAGTTTAGCCAAGCATACTTTATCTATTTTTATTTCATAATTACATATATGAAATCAAACCTTAATGCAAACACAAAGTAGGGTAAAAATTGGGATGTTACAAATGGGGTTTTGAACCTGTTGAGTCAAAAGGGAGTGTAACCCGATAGAAGATCATATAAGGATAAAATATATTAGGGGTTTTTAAATATTAAAACAATATAGTGAGTGTGTGTAAATGTGCAGATAAGCCAACTTTTAAAAAGACAAAGGAAGAAATAAACACACATCTCCTTGTCAAAAAGCAAAGGAAGACAAAGAAGAAAAATAAGGCAAAAAAAAAGAAACAAGAAAATATTGACAAACTATCATTCTTGATCTAAGAGATACTCTCAATATTTCTAAGACCAAGGAAGATAAAACTTCGAACAAACAAATAGAAGCAAGAAATAAGACTAAATAAGAAACCCTAGTTGGGAATATTACTAGGCATCAAAACCCTAGATAAAGTGAAATGCATGTGAGCTACAACCTAACTAGGTATCATCACATGCCATTATCACAAGATCCTAAAAATATATGATCAAACATTCGTGAACAAAAATCATACAAAATATGACATTCAAGCATGCAAGTTGTGTTAAATATTAGGTAAGCAAATGCAAAAGGATGACAAGCAACAATGCAGTATGAACAAGATGATGGATGCAATAGAAATGCAAATGCATAGCTAAATGATAATTAATTGATTTGATGAAGTTTTTTATTTATTCTTATTATTTTTATTGTTATATTTAATTAATTTAAGGAATTAGGATAAAATTCGACACAAAATCTAAGTATGTCACCTTTCTTGGGATAAGAAACAAGTGTACCGTGAATTTTTTACTCAAAGAAATCCCCAAGAAGTAAGTAATATCGATGATGAAAATCATAAAGAATTTCCTTCGTGGTTCTTTCTATGACAACTATGGCATGATAATAAATACACTTGTGAACAAAAACCTTCTTTTTAATATAAATATCATTATAAGACAACCAGGAAGGATCTACTTTTAAAATAGAAGGCTTATTTTTAGAACATACAGAATCAATCATATTTTCAAACAAGTTCTTAGAAGAATAAGGGGAATCATTCATCCTCATCATCCACTCCTGACTTTTGATAATCCATAAATTTAGCATAAGTCATAAGATGATCATCATTGTCAAATGGTAAAGGTTGGTCTTTACTAGGTATGAAACCTATGCCACATATCCCAAGCCATATCTTGACATCCAAAGGCTCTTGAATTTCCTTCTGTTGTGGTCCCAAATCTCTACCTACATATCCCATACTAGATAGGATCTATTTAGGAAGTGGGTAGTAATTGGAAAGGTAATAATGAGTAAAATAATACTCAACAGGAGAGGGGTTTCTACCATGTATCTTTTCTTTGAAGGTAGATCCTATGAAGACAAAGGTACACATGCTAATGTGTACAATATACCCTTTCTTATTGGGAAAACCCATGGTTCTTAGTGATGGTGGTAGCTTTGCTAGATCTAGAAGAGGTTCTTGAAGAAACTGATTCTCATGATCATGAGATGAAGAATTTGAGATATGTTCCTCACTCATTTTTAAATTTTGAAATTGTTCTAATATCTGGGATGAGGAACGTGGAGAAACCATTGAAGAAATAGAAGGACATAGGTTGAATTCAGATTGTGCTCACTCTACATTTGAGCAAAACTTTTATGGTCAAGGATCACCCGGGATGGTGACAACTTGATTTTTAATTTCAAACTTGAGGCATTGATGAAGAGAAGGTAAAATATTCATTGCATGGATCCAAGGTCGTCCAAAAATAAAATTAAAAGATGCAGGACAATGTACCACATAAAACAAAGTATCTAATATTTTAGGTCCAACCTTGAGCGGAAGAGATTTGACACCACAGGCTTCTTGGGACTCATTGTTGAAAGCTTTTATAATGATATCGGATTTTGTTAAATCTTCCTCTTTTAATCCAATTTTTTGAAATAATTGATATGTACACAAATTGAAGGAAGAACCATTATCAATCAAAATTTATTAATTAAAAGTATACCCAATAAGTGCAGTGATGTAAAGTGAAGAATCTTCTTGCAAGTTTGAGAAAGTTTTATCATCATCCGAGAATGAGATGTGATGTATCCCAAGAGAACCTATGGCATAAACTATAGCATTAGGAGAAATATCTGAGGGAACATATTGATGCTTTAGAAATTCCATCAAAGCATCTCTATGGTTGGGAGAAGTTTGTAGGAGCTCTAAAACTGATATATTTTTTGGAGTACTAGCTAATTGCTTTTGGAGATAAAATGAAATCTTAGGTTGCGGTCTCAATACAATAGGTGGAGTCCCTGTATCTAAATTGTTTTTTAGAGTATTCTTAAAAAATGAATTGGGTTGTTATATAGAATTTTTTCCTTGCTAAGGATGTTGAGTTTGAGCTTGCCTTCTTGTAGTTACCCCAACCATGCCAACCATATTACCATAGGGAGGAGGCTCATTCCGATGAGCCACCTGATTTTCTACTAGTTGATTATGTTTTGGTAATTGTATCTTTAAATATTCCCATATCTTGATTGATAGTCACATTTTGTTGGGTAGGTACTTTATTATTCAATACCTAGAAATTGCCTAAGTCAATACGTTGTGCATCAATAAAATCCTGAACCATATGTTTTAAATTCTTACAAGAATTTGTCCAATGTCCTTCCACTCTATGATATGCACAATGTTGACCTGCCTTTTACCAATGAGCTGTGGTCTATTGTATTACAGGAGGTAACACAATTGCATTGGGTTCTAATAGTTGTTTCAAAACTATTTCCATTAAAATTCCTTTATAGAGGTTTTGAAGTACAATATTTTGTAGGTTGTTAGTAACATTATTAATAGGCCTAATATCCATTCCACTATCACCTCATATATGTCTATTCTTATGTTGAGACTTAGAAGGTTTCTCTTATTTGACTTTGATTTGGCCTCTTCTGATAAGGGCCTGTTCTACATTTATTACTAAACCAATTGCTTGATCAAAGAATGTAATAGTAGTAGCATCTGATGCGTAAAATAAATGTTCTTGTAAATTTCCAATAAATATCTCAAGCATATACTTTGGAGGTAAAGTATATCTCAAACATCCAACTAAACTTCTCCAACGAGCCAAAATTTTTGAAAATATTTCTTCTTTACTTTGTTTTAGATTGTAAACATCTTTCATTGTCATTTATTTTTCAATATAAGCACCAAATTTTTGAACAAATAATTATGTTGTTTCTTCAAAGTTTTTTAAGGAATAATTGGGTAACCGATAATACCACTCTAATGCCATGCCACCAAGGCAATTAGGAAATATTTTAGGAAATATTTTAAGCAACAACATGTCATCACAAATGAGATCATGACAAGATTTTATAAATATTCTTAAATGTTCAATTGGATATTCTATCCCATTATAAATAGGTAAAAATGGCATAGAAAAATTCTTAGGATAAGGCCTAGCAGCAACAATAGGATCCAATGGTTGATTACACATTTCCTTATAACTATAAGTAAAACTTGAAGGCTAAATCATATCAACTTTTGAAACCAACTGCTTTACCAAGTTTTTTAAATTCTACACTTTTGGATTACTACTATGCACTATCCCCAGATTCCCTAAAGGAGGAGCATATGTGTGTTGAGGAACCAATGCTTGATTCAAGTTGGATGCATGAATATTATTGCTATATATGACACCTTGTGAAAATGGACAACTAAAATTTGGTATAAAAGAAGCAAAATATTGATATTAAAATATTGATGAAGAAATTGAACACTTTTGAGTGACACTTCTAATTGGAGGGGCTTGCAGATTCCTTCCAATGTTGGTGGTTGTAGTAGTATCAATAGCTTGGTTTAAATTATCAAGATGCATTGATTTAGACAAGGGGTTATTTTGGTCAAGCATAGGAGAGCTTATTGGAGGAGGAGGTGGAGGAGTTTCACCTCTTTATATATGAGCTTCTCACTCCATACCCTCTAATATCTTATCCCTATTAACTTTCATAAAATACCAAATGTATTCAAATGATGAAAAGATGAACCCACCATTAGGTCCCTCATAAGGATCAAAAATCATTTTATTTTCCATATTATCTCGTTCTTTTGGTTCTATGTTAGGATCCTCTCTATCAATATAATCATCTTTTGAATGAACATAATTAGATTCAAGGTGCTTCCGCCGACTTCCAAGGAAATTAGCCATTAGAAAAGTGAAAGGATAGAAGAGAATTCTAATAATAGAAACAAAAATATTTTTAATGATATTATTAAGGTTTTTCAGCCACACAAATAATTTTAGTGATCTTGCTTAAAATATTTTTAAAAAGAAAGGAGGTGTTCACGTCGGGTTCACCAAAGATGTAGAGGGGAAAAATCCCCTGTCATGTATAATTCTCAAGGCTAGATCCATAAAGAGAGAAATCCTTGAGGTGAACCGTGGGGGTATGTTGTTATCTACACTCGGTTCTAGGGGGAAGGGTTCACCAGGAATGGTTTAAAAACTCATTCCAAGTCCTATGGTTTTCAAGAATGTTTGATGTATTAGATTCAATACAAACACCTAGATTTGGCCTTTCTAGATCTATGCTATAAAGGACAATGTAGAAATATAGAATGTAGGAATACAAGATCTAACCCTATAATGATTATTCCTTTAAATGCTTTTCTAACCCTAGGGTTCCAAATAGAAAAAATTTAAGCAAGGGCTCAAAAGGAGATGAACAAATAGAATTAACCCTAAGTGCACACTATATGTTGTTTATATTTCAAATACCTAAAAATTAGTTAGATATATTTATATAAAATCATATCTAGGGTTTATAATAGAAATATAAAACACTCAACAAATAGCCTAAAGACTAATCAGATTACTTAGCTTATCCAGTCACTTATCCTTACCTTTATCCCTTTATCCAATGATATCAACAATTCTTGTTCCTGCAAGATAACTCTATAAACACTTGAAAAATATGATTAGCATTAGGGATCCTACTTAGGCCACTATATAGCAATTCTTGGAGGTACATCAGTCAAGAACCCTAGGTCATTTTAGCTGAACTTTGATAAACAAAAGCAAAAATTGACCTTTGGAAGAAAAAAAACATAATACAATACAACAAAATAAAATGATGGAATCACAAAAAAAAATGTACTACTATACTCTAGATGCAGTCTAAAATGCAATGTTGAAGTCTAGAACAATAGTTTACCCCCAGTTTTGACTTAGGTAAGATCGTGCCCTATAACAGGCAACCACAATAACGCACAGGTGAAATCACACCCCATAGATACATAGGCACAATTTCATCAAAGTGAGATGAAACATCTTAGATCAAATCAAGATGATTAATCCTAAATGCAAGGAATGAAAATGAACATGAAAAAGAGTGCTTTCACTTGGTAGAGAGCGAGGAAGCAAGCATAAGGGTTGAGACCTCCCAGATAGTTGATCTCTCCTTAGGGCTTCAACACAAATCCACTAAGAGTGAACAACAACAATCAACAATCCAATGTAGTAGAAAACCAATCAGAATTCACACTCCAAAGTTATTTTTTTTACGAAAGAAGAAGGATGCATACTGAATAAGAACACTTTGTGAGAAACAATAAATCATCAAAATGTTATCGTGCAATAATTTTGTATTGTGTCGTGTGTGAAAAATGAATTCAAACCCTCCTTATATAATAAATTTGAAGATAAGAAATGTAGGAAAACCAGGGAGGGCCGACGTAAAACATGCCAAACATAAAGAATTAGGATTTTCTTAGAAAAAACCCTAGAAATATGAAATCACGCCCCATCAAGGTCGACTGTGATTTCACCTATGTTAAGTCACACCCCGTCAAGGGTGAGCACAATTTCATATAGAGATAAAAAAGGTAAATGAGGGGGGAGAAGCCTTACCCTTTCCCTAGGCAAGTCCAAGGGGTATCCTAGAGGGCTTAGGGAAGATTGCTCACTAAAGTGGGTCAGTTTTCCATGTCTACAATTACTCTTTTAGTCTAGATATCTTATTCTAATTTACTAATTGCTAATCCACTCATGAATGGTACAAAAATAATCCATAGTCAAAGTAGCAAGCTTAGCCTCCAAATTACAATGTTTTTGAAATCAATGTAATCACATAGTCCCTAAAACTTATCAATCAAATTCCTATGATGCATGGTATTGCTAACATAGGTGTCATATATATTGTTAGCATGAAGAGTTATAATGCCAAAAACCTCATCCTTATTATCCCTATAAGCCTAATTTCTTTATTTACAATCAATAGCATAAGGTTACTCATTCACATATTTGAGTAACACCCTACTATAGAGCAAAGATTTAATATTAATTTACTAGGTAGCATAGTTTATGCCATTTAGCAAGGGTATGTGTTGATCCATTTCTATCCCACCAAAATAAAAATTCATGTGCATAGTTGTGACTAGAAGCAACACCACCAATGCAAAGAACTCAAAAAACTATGCAATTTAATAAAAGGCTAAAAATGCTTTCATATTAAAAGTTATAATAACCAAAAATTTGGCCACAATACTACAAATAGCCTACAAAACTTTGGAAAATTAAAAAAAATCAATACCTACAACAAATGGGGGATTTCTACATGTCACTACATGAGTGCTTTAGGGGGTGCCAATTGTGTACTAACTGGACAATATACCAATGAAATATATTGTATCATTTATCATGCTTTGATTTACTTTATAATATATGAAGTAAACTATACCACTTATTACTATCTAGTTTGCTCTTAAATCCATGCTTTACCAAGTTTGTTGCTAACAATGGGTTCAATGAGATTGTAGAATGTGATTGGTCAAACTACTTTATATGTTCCAAATGGTAATATACATATCACATTGGCTAACACATTAGATTCCAACATGTCACATACCATATCAATTGTATGAATTGCCATGTTAAATATACAAACCACATCACCACATGCCATGTCAATGACTACTTTAACTACTACATCACCTACTATATCATCAATACAAATTGTATGGAATACCATGTTATTAATATGTCATGCCACATCATCAAGTTCTATGTCATTAGGTGTCATGTCAACAATTGTAAGTTTAAAGTGACATCATTAGGTGCTATGTCACCATGTAATGCCATATAATCCAATCTGGCCACATCATATTTGCATGATGTTATCATCCTTCATATTTAATATCTTTGGTAGGGGAGTAGGTTTGGACCTTTGACCTCCTCTAAGGCCATGCTTGTTAACCAAATCTTTACTAGCCATTAAGGTAGAGACACTCTCAAGACCATAAAGGGTACTAAACATTTTCAAACTTACCCCCTTTGCAAACTACCTTCCTAAATTATTATGCAAGTGACACTAGCATGCATCATATTGATGGGTGAATGTATGCATGCTTTATTCTTGTTTCCTCTTGTAGAGAATATGAATATTAACTTATTCATTTTTTTGAGAGAAATTAAAAAAAAATTAAAATTAAGGAAAACAATACCTAGAGGTAGATTAGGAAAAAGTTCTTAACAAAAACCTATCTAAAATTTTACAAAGAATATAAAGATGTTGATAGTTTATTTATATCTACTATGTTTTTTATTACACAACCTTTTTGTACAATGTAACTAGTCAAGACATCCTCTCATGCATATACAACAAAATCATTGCTAGACCATATTAGCAACTTTTTCAAGTGGCTCAAAGGTCTTTGTCATTCATAAAATCATGCCATTATCTTCTCTAGCACCAGGGGTCTATCAAAATATGTTTAACCTTTTTTTTTTTCTTTCATGATAGCTAAGTAGCCTATCCTCTTATTTCTAATGCTAGGGGACACAAAAAACCAAAAGAGAAAAGGAATTAATTTTGTTTTTAAATCTATAGAAGAAAAACAAGGTTTATGAAAATCCTCAAAAAACTCAATCCTAAAACTAGGGAATCCATCTAGTCAAAAAATAATAACAATAATAATAAAATATTGAGTGCCAATGTTAGGAATAAATAATTTATCAATTAATTTATCTCCTAGATCAAATCTTCTAAATCCAATGATATCCTTGTAGTTCAAATCCACCTAGGGTTATATAAAAAAACCTTTCTTCCACTTGCATTATTAGCTCCAAAAATTCTTCTTGGCCACTACAAACATAGTTGTCATTGGGAGATTCCATAGAAGTTTATTTTCTAATACCAAGCAATTGAGTAATAGAGATTCATACCTCATTTAATAACGTTATATTTCACAATAATTTCTAGAAATAAATGGAATCAACACATTACTCAATATTACTAAAAGAGAAATAAATACAAATCAATGTGCATAGTTTATGGGGTTGTTCATTGACATCAATTAATATTACTATAAAAGAATATAATTACACTCTAAACAATAATAAAATGGTTGGTATGATGGGGTATTTATATCTAAATACAAGTTACCTTTAGCTCAAGGTTAAGTAACCAACCTTTAGGATTGAAATAATAAAATAATATAAAAAGTATTATTTTCAAGGTTTACAAGGGTCCAAAGGACTTATATGTATAATAGAATACAAAAGCTGGTTGTGGCCTCAAGATAATCTTAACCACCACATATTCTAGCATGGTCATGATATCAATTGTCTAATCTATTGATAGCACATAAAGTGGATTAAAAATCCCATGGGAATAAATACATCAAACATAGTGAATCCAAACCTATGCTTAGGTTTCTAATGAAACACTAGATTGTAAAAAATATGGTTAAAACTATGAATATCATAATGATGAGTGACTAGAAACTATTAAAGAATATCCACTTGCTCCAAATAATCAACATTCAACAAAGATATTTAGTGACCTCATTGGTAGCATAATATCCAACTTTTTATAGAAGACTAAGATATAGTGGATTGCTATCTAAATATCAAGATACCACTCAAGAGCCACAGTAGAAAACAAACCATGTAGTGAAACACCACTACCTCAAATATTTATCTCAATCTACATTAAAAAATCTTGTCAAAATTGTAGGTGTTCCAAATAATTATTAAATATGCAACTGATATGTACCTTTTATGTACTAAAGGATCCACTTGGCCATTATCCAATGATTCTAACAGGTTGCCTACATATACTTAGAATATTAAGTAAAAATTAATATGATATACAACAATGTATGATTAAGGTAGATAAGACCCCCAACAAGTGAATGGGACAAATTAGCATCCAACAAAGGATTTGAGCAATCTACTAATAACTTTCAACTCGATGCAAAGGAGTTTGAACAAGTTTATAATCCTCCATTTTGAGCAATTGTAAAATTTTAAGTTATACTTAGGCTAAGAAATGGTGGTCCTAGAGGGTGACTGAGCATTTTATATAATTAAAAAGTAATGAAGAATACCCAAATATATCATATCAATAGTCATGATGTTATGACTTCATCTCCTAGATTAAGGATGTTGAACTTTCCATGGCGGTTCACAATCAACAAAGACTTATCATCTTGATGATTCATGTAGGCATCATGCCTTACCTCATAGTGTCTAAACCCATAACTAACAAAAAAGGAATGGATCTTACCATAACAACCATGAGGAGCCTTCTTAAGCCCATACAATGATCTCTTCAAGCTATATACCAAAGGAGTAGGTTTGTCAAGCTTAAAACTAGGTGGTTGTCATATGTCAATTACTTACTAAATATCATCATGAAGAAATGCTCACTTCACATCTATGTGATGTACCTACCAAATAAAAAAATCAATAACAAATAGAACCATTCAAATAGATACCATCTTGATAACTAGGGAAAACATATCTAAGTAGTTAATTCCATTCTTCTAAGACAATCCCTTAGCAAGAAGACATGTATTATTGATCTCCACTTAACAATTGAATGTTTAATTGGCCTTATAGACCTATTTAAAACCAACTATCTTCTTCCATTTTAGAATGGAAATAATATTCCATGTCTAACGCTTTATCAATGATCCATACAAAACAAGCATTGCATCATCTCACTCTAAACAACCCTAAGATTGATCTAGTCATATCAATAATAATAATATTATTTCACTCAACCAACCCATGTTATTTTTGGGTATAATAAACAATCCTATGAAAATAAATACCATAAAGAGTCAATAAATTAACAAAGGCATGAATCATATTCTCACCTCCTCTATATATCCTCATGCATTTGATATTCCTATCAAATGGTTCTCCATAAGATCCTTGAATTCCTTGAAATTTATAAAAGCTATATCTTTGCCATGAGTGGTGTAAAACTAGACATACCTAGAAAAACATTAATGAAAGTGAGAAAGTACATATTCTTGGAAAGAGATGATGCCCTCATAAATAGGATTCAAGCATCATATAGCATGTCGAGTAGTCCCTCTTGGGAAGGAATCTCGATGATGCTTCCCCAATATACACCCATTAAAAACACCAATATGAGGGATAGGTGGAATATTAGTAGCCAAATGATGTTGTGTCATGTACCTTAAGTATGAATATGAAGAACACAATCTTATACTGAAATGGGGGTGAACAATATAAGATAAAACTTTTACTTTTCTTTCCAAAGCAGTAAATTCAATTATTATCAATTGCAATATTGATACAATGCACAAATCACCACACACATAAGAGAAATATATTTAACGTGGTTCACCCAAATGAGCTACATCCATAGAGAAATATTTCTTATAAATTTTCTCAACAAATTTTGTGGGAACCAATTCCCTATTACAATGTTTGTGGAACTCTATCCATAGGAGACACCTATCCCCTCTCACAAGTTCGTGGATCCCAATCCATAGGAGACACCAATCCTCTCTACTTTGGTTCATGGACCTCAATCCACTCTACTCTGGTTCATGGACCCCAATCCATAGGAGACACCAATCCCCTCTACTCTGGTCTTCTCCAAATCCTGCTCACAACTCTGCTCAAATATGCTCCAAACCTGCTCACAAATCTGCTCAAATTTTCTCACAAAAACCTACTCAAATATGCTCACAAAACCTACTCAAATATGCTCATAAAAACTACTCAAATATTCTCACAAAGCCTGCTCAAATCAGCTCATAAAACCTACTTAAATATGCTCACAAAGCCTTCTCAAAAGACCTACTCAAATCTGGTCCAAAACCTACTCAAATTTTCTCACACAACCTTCTCAAAACCTGATCAATCCTACTCCCAAAGTCTGCTTAATAATGCTCAAATATTGCATATAAAAAATGCTCATATCTTTCCAAATATTGCATACAAACAATGCTCATAAATTTTTAAATAGGCTTTCCTCTAATATAGTAATTCAAACATATTCTACCCAAAATTCTTTTTCTTCATGAACATATAGAAAATGATATGCATTAAAAATACCCAATATATTCTTTCACATTCATTAAGTCTATCGCTTTCTCATGTCACATATTCATTACATTGAAGGATAGCTTTTAAACTTAGCACTTGACAACTGACGTTGTAATATCCTTTTCTTCAATGAATCCTTTCATACTATCTTTGTACTTTTTGACACTTTGGTTTGCTTTACAACAATCTTTCTATTTATGTGAGATTATTATATTTTTCTTACTTCCACATTCTATTAAAAATCAATCATGAACAATACACAAACTTGCTTACAAATTTGATCTATAACTCTTGCACATTCACTCTCTTCTTTCAATCAAAACCAATGCACATCTAATCATTCCTTATACGTCAAACCATATGACAACAAAATATTTCTTCAACAAAAACACTTTGAAAAAGGAATTAAATCACCATACCTCTAAATATGCCTCAATTATTACGATGAGCTTTCCAAACCCGTATTTACAAAAATAGTTTCCTTTTTGTTCCTTCAAAAATCTGGTTAGTAATTTTCTCTTTCTTGCATAGATATTAAACCCCCTTTTTAATATTCAAAATACAATTTAAAATCAATCACAATTACACCTTATATCTCCTTTTTCTAACATGCACAAGTACACATAAATTTAACCATAATACACCTTATATCTCCTTTACTAATACACAAATAAATTTAACTTTATAACTCCTTCACACATTATGCAAAATGCAATTTTAAATTAATCACAGTATACCTTATGACTCCCTCACACAATATACAAAATGTAATTTTCAATTAATCACAATATACCTTATGAATCCCTTACACAAAAATACAAATTTTAATTAATCCCAATACACCTTATAAGTCCCTAACACAATAACACACGATGCAAACCTTATATCTATCTAAAATAAAATTGCATAGTAAAATCAATTCAAAACATTATATTCCCTAAATTTAATTTAATTAAAAATTCTTTTGCCCTTACCACACACAACCGCTGTGAATCGACCCTATAAACTACTACTCACCCACACCCTAGTGCAAGCTAGGCTACCGTTCGAGCTAGCCATCCACACAAAAATCAAGGTGCACGATTTATCTTTTAAAGTCCTTTTCAAATTCCTCTCTGACCAAAATCTCAGTAAAACAGTGCCACCGTGAATCATCCTTGTGACCTCCTATTCCACAATGCTCTAGCACAAGCTAGGCTATCATATGGGCTAGCCACCCAAATGGAATTACGAATGCATTGTCTTCTTCTTATTTTCATTTTTGATTCTGCCTCCAAAGACGTGCGTGCTTCCCTTTCTTATATTTTGCTCTTCACAAATTTCACACGAATGAATTTTTGATTTTCGCTTCTTGAAAATATTGCTTGAATAAATTATTACTCCCTATTTATGTATGTATTTCATTTTCACCATGGAACGTCGGTGCTATATTTTGCTTATATATTTTTGACTTTATGCTTTCTCTTAATGACAATGGAACCTTTTAAACTTACACTTGTTTATATTATAATATTTAAATATTTGGATTTAAATATTATAATATTTTACTTTTTAAACCTTTGTCCAAAGCCTTCTATAATTTCAAAATATTTATCCCAAGCTTTTTGAATAACACAAGCTTATACTAAGATGGGGGGTGAATAGTATAAGATCACTTTTTATTTTCTTTCCAAATCAATATCAATTAATGTCTTTAATTGCAATAACCAAATATAGCAGTGTGCATTAATAACTCAGATAGTAGTAGTAAGCAAGAGCACAAGTAACCACACACAATTGAGACACAAGATTTAACGTGGTTCCCCCAATGTGGGGTACTCCACCAGATAATATCATTATAATATTTCACACAAAAATAAGGATCTTATCCAATACAATGATTTATTTGATCTGTTCAAAGCTAGGAAATAACAAGTTCACACAAAACTTTTCCAAATCTGAATAACAAGCTCACACAAAACTTGTCCAAAACTGAATAACAAGCTCACACAAAACTTTTCCAAAACTGAATAACAAGCTCACCAAGAACTTGTCCAAATCTACTCTAGCAAGCTCACAAATAACTTTCCCAAAATTTGCTCCACAAAGCTATCCCAAAAATTTCCATAAAGTTATCCCAAAACTATCCACAAAGCTGTCCCAAAACTATCCACAAAGGCTGTCCCAAAACTATCCACAAAGGCCTTCTCAAAGGCTCAATCAATCATGCTCAAGTAGCACTCAAATCTCATCCATAAATCTATCAAGGCAAAGCTAAATATGAACTCAAAAATGAATGGCAATGTACTCTTCAATGGATGACAAAAATGATCCACAATGATCTCAACTCAACTCAAGTCAACTCATAGAAGCATAAAGAGAATTGTTAGAGACTCAATATGTTCTAATCTCACTCTCAACTCAACTCAACTCAAATCAATCTCAAATCAAATCAAGTCAACTCATAGGAGCATAAAGAGAATTGTTAGAGACTCAATATGTTCTAATCTCACCCTCAACTCAACTCAAATCAAATCAATCTCAACTCAACTCAAGTCAACTCATAGAAGAATAAAGAGAATGGTTAGAAACTCAATATGTTCTAATCTCACTCTCAACTCAAATCAGAATTATGGAATAGTTTGTTTCATGTAACTTGACCAATCACCTCACACAATCACTTGACTAGGCTCAATCAACTCAACTCAACCAATCACCACAAGGGACTACTCTTTCTCACAAAAACCCTAGTCCAAGCATGTATCAACCAACTCAAATGTTTCCAACAATGCTCAACCATAAATCTCACATAACAATTATACTCATGTTCTTTTCAAGTTCTTTCACAACCAATGGGCTTCAATGACTATGCTTATAAAACAAGGTTTAAACACAACTCTCAAACCAGAAAACTTTGAAGCATTCAACCAACCACTTTCAAAAAGGAAACAACAATCAATCCTTTTCACTCCAATGATATTTTGGAAATCAACCACCATAAACAATCAATAGGAGAATGTTCTCATACCTTTTTTATGCCAAGAAGTTGTCCACAAAATATGCCACACTAAACACAATTTTCCTTTCCAATATCAATAAGGGTTAGTGGACTTCAAATAATAATCACAAGATAAACATAACTCAATTTACACCTTTTTACTCCAACTTAATAAACACATACACCAAAGTCCTTTTTAATAAAAACCCTTATAAAAAATAATAATGAATAAGGCTCTCAAAAATATTTTATAACAACTCATTATTCTCCTAAACCTTAATTTTCAATTTCATGAATATCAAAATAAATCAACAACTCATCCACCTCTGAAATAATAATCATAGCCCTTATAAAAATTAAGTTTAATTAAAAAATTTAATTATTCATTAACCACATTATAACTCCTATCCTAGGGCATCAACAAAATTAATTAGAGCAAAATGTAATACCTCCTTAATGGGATTCGAACCCCCAACTTGCACACACCGCAAGCGCCTTAGCCGCGGCTAAGGTTGCCACACGAGCTAGCCGCTTGTTCAAAAGGAAAAGGCACAACATGCCTTAAGTACTTCCTCCCTTCGATGTAAACCAAAAGTGCTTTGAGCACTTTCTTTCCAATGCCTTCAAATGCAGTCAAGGAGATTTGAACCTTGATGTAAAGCACTGCCACACACCTTAACAAAAATCCAATTGCCAATGCACCACTCTGCCCATAATGTCTTGGGCTTTCTATCAACTTTGGATTTATTCGTTGTCTCCATTTTCAAAATGATTTTTTGCACGAGCTCTCTTTGGATGCTTAGCCAATGATTAACACGAGCAAGGATTAATTTCAAATGACGTCAGTGCATTATTGAGTTTACCTCTTTCTTTAGACGTCAACACTAACTTTAATTTTAATTTTAAATAATTAAAATTTAAACTAAATATTTAAAATTAAATATCTCCATCATTGGGGCACATTTTTCGACGAAACGAAGGTCAATCTAGGTTTTAATAAAAACCCATTTCAAATTTGCCATCCATGGTTTTAAATAATTTTTTTTATTTTACCTACCTTGGTTTTCACAAAAACCCTGAATTTATCCATGCTTTCCAAAATATCATCTGCCCATCAAAACTCAATGTGATCCATATGACATCAATGATTCATGTGACATCAATGACAACATAAAATAACTCAAATTGCCAAAAATATCCCCCTTTGTCATTGATGGCAACACCTCTAAAGCAAAAACCACAATCACTGCAAGAACCATCTCTGAGAATCAAAGATGCTCCCCCTGACTCAATAATCTCTATGGAGACTGCTCCCCCTAAATCAATGCTCTCTTTGGAGGCTGCTCCTCCTAACTCAATGCTCTACCCCTTACTCAAATTTCTTCCTATTTGACATCAATGGCAAAAGGGACACCTATGGGGCTAAAAGATATGACTCTTAAGCATAGCTCCCTCACCACATTCTTTCTTGAGGTGATTAATTTTGGGGTGGGAGTACTTTTACTCCCATATCACATTGTTTTTTTCCTCTATCAACTTCCTTGCATGTTTTTCTGATATCCTTCTCTTGATGAATTACTTGATCTTCTTGTATAGAACCTGTTTGACCTTCTTGCCTTGAACCTGTTTGGAATTGAGTCCTACACAATTTTTCAATATTTCCAAAGTTATTGCAATTAAAACACTTGATATTGTAGCCTTTGGATGGTGCCCATGTCCTGAATTCATTCTAAAAATAATTTCCATATCCATTCCTTTCCTGAACCATGTATTGTGAAGCTCTGTTTTCATGACCATTATGACCATGACTTTTAAACTGTGAAGCTCTAAAACCAAAACCATGTTGCTCATTTCCTTTGAACTGAAAATCTCTATGACCAATATTGTTACATGAGAAGTAATTCCCTTGAAAACCATACCTTCTTCCTTTGAGGTTTCTTCTAGCAAAATCAAACTTCTTTGATCCATAGACCCTGTAGTGTATAGCCCTGTGTCCAAATCCATTACAAGAAAAATAATGTCCTTGAAAAGCCCTTTTTTCATGCCTTGGTTCCTCATACCTTTCTTGACCATTATCCTTATGATAATTTTCAACTTGTGCATTGCATCCTTGAACCTTATTTGTAGCATCTAAAACCTCTTTCTTAGTTTCTTCCTTGATTTTCTCTTCAAGAATTTATTTTCCCTTTGAGCTTGATTCACCTCTCTCAGAAAAAGAATAAAACTAAATATTTGGAGCCATATGAACTTTGGAACTTTCCTCACAAATCTTAGGTGCTTCCTTGATTTCATCTTTTAGAACTTCCTTTCCTTTTGAGTGTGATTTTTATTGGAAGTAAGATACAACCTTAAAATAAGTTTCCACTCCTTTTTGAACCTTTTCATCTAATGTATCATGTCTTGCCATGGTTACCCTTAGTTCTTCATTCATCCTTTATTCTACCTTTTTTACAGGTTTTCAGGGAAGATCTCAGTGGCCCAGATGCTAAAAATGAAGAAAAAGAAAAAAATGCACAAGTGTAGAAAGTGTCGCGAAATCGCGAACCTGTCGCGAAATCGCGAACCTTTCGCTCCATCGCTGTCAAAAAATAGAAAGTGTTGTGAAATCGCGACAGGTTGCTCCGTCGCAGCGAAAACCAAAAAACATTGCGAAATCGTGACATGTAGCTCCGTCGCGGCCAAAATAGGAGAGAGAAAGACAAATTGGAAAAGCGTCGCGAAATCGCGACTTGTTGCTTTGTCGCGGCCAAAACCAGAAAACGTTGCGAAATTGCGACATGTAGCTCCGTCGCGACCGAAAGAGGAGAGAGAAAGACAAATTGGAAAAGCGTCGCAAAATCGTGACATGTTGCTCCGTCGCTGCTAAAATTGAAAAAACGTTGTGAAATCGTGACATGTAGCTTCGTCGCGCTGAAAGAGGAGAGAGAAAGACAAATTGGAAAGGCATAGCGAAATCGCGACATGTCGCAAAATCACGGGTCAAACCAGTCAAAGGGCACAAAGCGAAAAAATGTCGCGATATCGCGACAGAAAGAGGTCAAAGGGCACAAAGTGGAAAAACGTCGCGATATCGCGACAGAAAGAGGTCAAAGAGCACGAAGCAAGAAAACATCGCGATATCGCGACAGGAACCAGTCAAACAGGGCAAAAGGCCAAAATGGTCGCGAAATCGCGATAGAATCAACCGAAAAGCATGATGCGTAGAAATGGTCGTGAAATCATGACAGAAAGCAGCAAAGGGGGATGAAGCGAAAAGGCGTCACGAAATCGTGACAGGTCGCAGTTTCGCGGCTCCGAAGCAGCGAAGTAGTACGGATGGAGGCAGCGTAGCGATTTCACGACGAAAAATTGGCAAGTGTACGAAAATGGAAAATGGTAGCGAAATCGCGACAGCATTGAGCGCAAAGGAGTGCAGAGTCAAAACGGTAGCGAAATCATGACAGTTTGCGGTGAGAAGGCCCGAAACAGAAAACGGTAGCGAAATCGCGACAGTTTGCGGCAAGAAGGCCCGAAGGAGAAAACGGTAGCGAAATCGCGACAGTTTGCGGAAAGAAGGCCCGAAAGAGAAAATGGTCACGATTTCGCGACAAGAAGCGGCCGAAGACGTACGGACGAGGAAAGCGTCGTGATATCGCGACATGTCACGATTTCGTGACATGTCGCGTTTTCGCGGCCAGGAAG
Organism: Wollemia nobilis; assembly: GCA_028583015.1. Classification (NCBI taxonomy): domain Eukaryota; kingdom Viridiplantae; phylum Streptophyta; class Pinopsida; order Araucariales; family Araucariaceae; genus Wollemia; species Wollemia nobilis. The sequence goes on from JAQPPZ010017238.1 coordinate 3,287,828, forward strand.
GTGAACAGGCTGCATGCTATTTTTGTCATGATTTTCACAGGAAGACGTTATAGAAGGCACAGAAAACGTGGGACACGTGGCATACAGGTGTCGGAGTTGCAGAAGCGTTACATGCAATGGAAGATTTCGAACGTTTCGGCATCGAGCATGAAGTAAAAGCAAGGAAAAGGTGGGAATTTGAAAGGTCACATGCAGGAAGGTGAAACGAAGCGACACAGGGAGAATCGAAGAGCCGCGCCAGATAGTATAAAACCAGAAGTGCAGATTGAAGAAGGGGTTGGAAATTGCTGCTTGCAGAGTTGCAGAGACAAGGGCTTCATGCCATTCTGGGCCTGCACTTGGGCAATTTCCTTCATTTGTTCTGGAATATTTAAGCCTGGAACATTCTGTAAATGTAATTGATATATCATTTAATACAGAAATACAGAGAGTTGGCATCTCATTGATGAGAAAGAAGGAGTCATTTTTTGCATGCATGATTTAATGTATATCTTTCCATTTCAGATTTCTAAGGCTTTTAGGTGAAGTTTAATGCAAGTGTTCTTGGTTGCTTCATGCGAATGCCTAAATCTGGAATTACAATAGAAACCCTAGAAACCCGCACCTAGCTTATCTGGATTGTGCGAATTTGCAGGTTCATTAGGTTAGGTTGCATGCAGAAAACCTCATTATCTTCGGTTTCATCGAATTGATGACAGCATTCTGGATGTAGTTTAGTTTCATTTTCATTTGCTTTTCTTTATTTTTCAAACCCTTACTTTATTTTCTGCATTTTAATTACTGTAATTCAAGTAAATAACTGAAAATCCATCAAAATCCAAGATCAAAGTAGATTTATTCATTTTGAGTCCACTGTAAATTCAAATTAAAGTAAACCACAGTGCCCCTTGTTAACATCCACTTGCAAACCCTAAGGTATTCCTAGCATTTCATTTGAACAGCATCATTGGTGTTAAAGAACCAACATAACAGGAACCTTGGAGAAATTACTTTCTTTGCAAGCAGAGGATTTTGGGACTCAGATCCTACCGGAGAGTGTGCTTTCACAATTGGGTGAAAACACCACTCAACAGATTGGCGCTAGAAGGAGGGCACGAATTGGTTTATTTTATTTTGATTTTCATACCTGAATAATATGTTTTTGATCTAATTTTGAAATCATTTATTAAATCTCACAGACGGCTAAACTGCAACATCTTTTTTTTGTTTCTGTTGCAGGTTTTCTTTGAAATAGCCGAGGGTTTCATCAGGCAGGCTGGACCCACCGCGTCGTATTGCGACTAGGTCCCAAACAACCGGAGAAACCATTTTTCATGACCTTACTGGTACTCCCAAGAATAAAACCAAGCAAGTCGTAAGTTCACCAGTCACAAAAGACCTATTTTCTCCAGGAACATCGAGTGGACCTACGCCAGTAATATCAGTTGCCCCTAGTGTGCCTATAGTCAGTAATATTTCTACTGCTATTGTAGGTTTGTCTTCATCAATTTTGAGTCAAATGGCTCAAGCTCCAACAGCTCCTTGGTATGGAGCTAACAATACTCCTTTGAATATTGTTGGGGATATCCATGAAATCCCCAAGAACATTGAAATATTTTTGCCTAAATACAAACCAGATGGCCCAAGAACAATAGAAGAACATATCCAAGCCTATAGGGATGTTTTAATTAGGCTGCAAGTTCAATATGAAGATGTGGCCTGCAGACTTTTCCCCATGAGCTTAGATCCAATAGCATATGAATGGTATATATGCTTGCCAACTGGTTCAATCACCTCTTGGACACAAATGGAAAATGCCTTTGTTAATCAATTTAGGTCACCCTTAGATCCCGCAACTATTTACAATCAGTTTATTACATGCAAAAGGGGCCAAGGGGAACCGATCAGAATGTTTAATCAGAGATTCCAAAAGTGCTATAACAGAGCAATTAGGCACTTTGCTATTGATCCCGCAGTGGCTTTGCAGATATATTTTGGGGCATTGGACCCCATGACAGCCATGTTTGCAAGACGCAATCCTCAAGTCACCACGCTGGCTTTGGCCTATAATGAAGCCATGACTATGGAGCAACAAATGACACCACAAGGCTACGGGTTTCCCCAGATGCCTATGATGGGACAATATGCTCCATATGGTCAAGCTCCCCAAGCAAATCAGCTCATGGCACCACAAATGCCAAGCATGAACGCCTTCCCATATCAGCAGCCGTATCCACCAGCACCCGCGTATGCACCCATTCCAATCCAACCAATCACATCCATTCCACCTGTCCCTGCATTTTTGCAGAACAGTCAATCAACTATGCAAGGAACTAGCCAAGTCAATCCTCAGGCCATAGTTCCTTTTCCAAATCCAACCCCGATTCAAAGTGTCAATCCATACGGGAATCAAATTCCTCAGAACCCGACCCCAGTGTTGAATCAAGACCCCATTAATTATGCGAATCCAACGGGGGTTAACAACAATATGATTCCACCGAAGGATGTTTATTCGGAAGTCGAAGAGCTCAAGAAATTAGTTCATAAACTGAGCAATGACAGGGTTCAACAATAGAAGTATGAGTCCCATGCCCCTCACCCAAATCAAAATTTTAACAATAGAGGGAGGCACTGGAACACCAAGCCAAACAATGGGGGAGTTCCCGCTCCCATTGCTAATCAACTAGATGCTTCTGCAGGACCTAGCCAATCCAATTCTCTTTTGAATCTTTCAGATTTGGCATGGGAAAGGGGGTGCAGGTTGCACAACACAAAAGAACACAATGAGAGGAATTGTCCCGAAATTGCTAGATACACTCATTGTCTTCAGGCACAAGTTGATGATTTGGAACTCGTATCAAATGAGGGTCCATCACAACATCAAGATGATAATATTATGGTGATGGAAATTGTATATCATCAAGAAGGTGAGAGTGAGGAAGAAGAAGACGAAATTTTGGAACAGGAGGTGCAAGCTTTTCGAGATTTCAGAAAGGGGAATCATGGATACCATTTGAGAAGTAAGTCTAAAGCCCCTAAAACCTCATCAACACCTCCAAACAATTCTATTCTTCCTCCTGATACTAAGGCAAATAATAATCCTCCCCTCCACTCAGAAGAGAAATGTCTAATGACGTGCGTAAGACAGTCAAATTCGAAAAGCCAAACTATGACATAGTGGAGGATCTAAAGAAGTCCAAATCTAGCCTTTCATTCTTGGACGCGGCTAGATTGCCTGGCCAAAAGGAGGCGTTGATAAAGGCTTTGAACTCACCTGATCCAATGTGGAAGGAAAAAAGAGTTGAATCCCATCTGATTTTGCGAAAGGAGAGAAGGGATGTCCCGCCATTCTTACTGACTCTGAGAATTGCGGGTAAGAATTTGCATAACTGTTTGGTGGACACAGGTGCCACGAGCAACCTCATGCCTTCGAAGATATGTCAAAAGCTGGGTCTGCAACCTGTTTCATCCAAATGTACGGTCTTGCAATTGGACCGTTCAGAGGTAAATGTGGTAGGGACCTTATATGATGTCAAGATTCAATTGAATTCTGAACCCAGGGTCCAGCAGGTTGTAGACATTTTGGTGGTTAATATCCCAAGTAGGTATGGAATGTTACTTGCGAGGGATTGGATGAAAACTTTGAATGGCTATTTTTCAACAGACTTCTCACATATGTGGCTACCATGGAAGGGAATTGCAAACCAAATCAGAGTGGAAAATGAACCGAGGCTTAAGGAGATTATAACAGATTTTAACAAGCCGAATGAAGTTCAGTTTTCTGAGCCAGAACTAGGAGTTTATGCACTTTATATTGAGGAAGCCGTCGAAGAGCCTAAAGAAGAGGCGTGTCAAGGTGGCTCTTCTGAGGAAAATGATTACACGTGGTTGCTCAGGTTCGATGGATCAAAATCTAGACAGGGAGCAGGAGCTGGAGTCGAGCTCACTGGTCCAGGAGGTAAACCATTATTAGCTGCTTACAGACTGCAATTTCCTTGCACGAACAATGTGGCAGAATACGAAGCATTGATCTTTGGTTTACGTCTAGCATTGAGCAAGCATGTTAAATGCTTGAAGGTTTTGGGAGATTCTGAGTTGGTAGTCAAGCAAATCAAAGGACAATATACATGCCACGACAGGAGACTAAGCCTTTATAGAACTAGGGTTATGGACCTCATGGAGGAGTTCGATGCATTCAACATAGCCCTTATTTCTAGGAAAGGAAATCGAATAGCAGACTCTCTTGCAGTCGTCGCGGGCATGTTAAACCCGGTTGATATAAAAAGATGTAAAAAGTTTTCCATTGAACTGGTTCCTTGTCCATCAATACCCGATAATGTAAAGAATTTCCAGGTTTTTGAAAGTGACAGACACATTTTCAAATTTGTCACGAACTCGGGTATTTTTGAAAATCAGGTGATTGATGAGGAGCAAAGGTGGCAGGATGAAACAGAAGATGAAATTGAAACTGCGTATCAATCCAAAAAAATTCCTAAAGACGTGGTTTCATTGGAAAAGATGTTCGACATGGGATGCAAGACCAAGAAAGGAAAAGGAGTCCCACTCCCTAAAGATGCATGTGATTCAATTAATCTAGGGAGTGCAGACAATCCAAAGGAGGTGTACATTGCAAAGGCATGTACAGATGAAGAAAGGAGCAATATAATGCAGGCATTGAAGCATTACATAGATTGTATTGCTTGGAACTACAATGAGTCGAAGACATACAACCAAAACATTATCACACATACCATCCCTTTGAAGCCAGACTCCAAGCCTTTTAGGCAAAGACAACGAGTTGTTAACCCGCTATTGGAGCCTTTGATCGAAAAGGAGGTTAAAAGATTATTGGAAGCGAAAATCATTTTTCCTGTTAGGCACTCAACCTAGGGTGGCTAACCTTGTTCCAGTGAGAAAAAAGAGTGGAGAGATTAGGTCGTGCATAGATTTTCGAAATCTTAATAAAGCCTCTCAAAAGGATAATTATCCATTGCCATCAATCGATGAAATTCTACAAATGGTAAATGGATCTGAAATGATGTCCTTTCTCGATGGGTATTCTGGGTACAACCAAATTCTTATACATCCAGATGACAGGATGAAAACAGCCTTCACTACCAAGTGGGGGACATTTGCATATAAGAGAATGTCGTTCGGATTGTTAAATGCTGGTGCAACTTTTCAACGCGCCATGGATTATGCATTCAAAGGGCTCATAGGCAAATGCATCATCGTGTATGTGGATGATATCCCAATTTTCTCGAAGAAGAGAGAGGACCATGTCAAAGATTTAAAGAAAGTGCTTCAAAGATGCAGAGAACATGGAATTTCCTTAAATCCCAAAAAGTGCATTTTCGGAGTAATAGAAGGAAAATTGCTGGGTCACATCATTTCAAAAGAGGGCATATCCATCGACCCAGAAAGGATACAAGCTATCCAAAACCTACCTCTCCCGAGTAGTAAAAAAGAATTGAGATCTTTCTTTGGGCAGGTTAATTTTGTGAGGAAGTTTATCTCTAGCTTTGTTGAGATAGCCAAACCTCTGAACAAGATGCTCAAGAAAGATGTGGATGTAAAATGGAACGAGGAAAGTAGAGTGGCCTTCCAGAACATCAAAGATGCCATTTCTAGAGCCCCTGTCCTTATAAGTCCAGACTACTCCAAGCCTTTCTATATTTATGCTTTTGCATCAGAACACTCCTTTGCGAGTGTCTTAACCCAAAAAGGCGAGGATAGTGCCGAAAAACCCATAGCATTTTTAAGTGCCCCCTGAAAGATGCTCAATTAAGGTATTCAATCCTTGATAAGCAAATGTACGCACTTTTTAAAACGGTGAAAAAATTTAGGCACTACATTGTACACAACAGAGTTATTGCCATCGTGCCCGACTCTGCTGTCAAGACCATGTTTTTACAAAATGAACTAGGTGAGAAGAGAGGAAAATGGATTTCCACCATCCAAGAATTTGATCTCGAAATCCAACCTATGAAACTAGTTCGAGGACAGGGACTGGCGAAGGCGATCGCAGAAAATAATCCGCAAATAACAGGCCAATGCTCGAATACATAATACATTGCTAAGGATGACTGGTATGTTGATATTGTGCAATTTTTATTGACTGGTAAGTGTCCTTCTAATCTGAATTCAACACAGAGAAGAGCTTTAAGGCTTAAGTCTGTCAATTATCTGATGAAATCTGGTGTGCTTTACAGGAAGAATCATGAAGGTATCTACCTGAGGTGCTTGAACAAAGAAGAAGTCGCCAGGGTGTTGCAAGAATTTCACGGGAAACATGGAACTGGTCACGGTGCGGCCAATGCTACAACACATCAAATCCTGAGAGCAGGATACTACTGGCCACATATTTTCAAAGATGCACATGCCCATGTACGATCTTGTCATATCTGTCAAGTGGCTGCCAATAGAGAAAGAAATGCAGCCATGCCGTTACAACCTGTAGTTGAAATGAGACCATTTGCACAGTGGGGACTAGATTTCATCGGGGTTATTAACCCAAATTCTTCTGATTCTCATAAATTCATATTGACAGCTACAGATTACTGTACAAGGTGGACAGAAGCGATTCCTACTAAACATGCCACCACAGACGTTGTGATTAAATTCCTTGAGGACCAAATTATAACAAGATTTGGAATGCCCGATTCTATTGTCGATGACAATGGTAAAGCTTTTATTTCTACACAATTTGCAGATTGGGCATATGATAACAAAGTGAGCTTAAAGTTTGCATCCAATTATTATCCTCAAGGAAATGGGTTGGCCGAATCTTCAAATAAGAATTTGTTGAATACCATTAAGAAGTTGCTGGAAAATAACCCTTGGGATTGGCACGGCCAATTGAAGTTTGCCCTTTGGGCGGATAGGACCAGAGTGAAAGAGTCCATAGGGAATACTCCCTATCATTTGGTCTATGGGCAAGACCCGATATTTCCTGCAAATTTGAAGTTGCAGACCTTACATTTCATACAAGAGTACTTGGGGACAGATGATCAAGTTGAAGCCGGGTTAAGCCAGTTGTTGCACCTTGATGAAAAGAGAGAAGAGGCCATGAATCACATGAATAAACACCAGGAAGTTATCAAAAGATGGTTTGACAGAAGGGCCAAAGTTAAATCATTCAGAATTTCAGATTTGGTATTACTATGGGACAAAAGACATGAGGAAAAAGGGAATCATCAAAAGTTTGATTGTCTTTGGTTAGGCCCATATCAGATTTCGGAGATTCTTGGGAAGAATACCTTCGGGCTAAAAACTTTAGAAGGGAGAGATTTCATGCTACCGGTTAATGGGCAGATTTTAAAGCATTATTTTAGCCCTTAGGTTGTGAGATTTTGATATTATTCTTTCGGTTTTGGTGGGGATTTTCAGATTTTGTTTTTATTGTTTAGGATTGTTAGTCTAGCTAGGATTTTGGTTGTGGATTTGATTTCAATTGACATGTTTTGTTAATTTTGATAAAAAAATATAAAAAAATAAAAAATAAAAAATTGAGATGTCAACTTATGCTTAAGGTTAGGAGAATATGAAATATTGGAATTGTCTTGTAAAAGCTCCACAAGTAACACAAACAATTTAATTATATCGTTTGAAACTTGTGATGCATGAAAGAGTCAGTTTTGCATGACAAATCATTTCATTTGCAATTCAAGAGATAATGCATTCATGTTCCATCTCACTTTACATACATTTCATCTTAGTTGCATATGCATCTTAGGTGCAAATCATTAAAGTATGTCAAATCCTCTTAGGGTTGTGTTATAACATAAATGTAAGAAAAATCCTAAGGTTGGAAACTGAGTCTTGAGATATCTAGAACCAAGCACGTCTCATACATTAAAAAGGATCTTGAGCAAAATGATCAAAACCTAACTTGGAGGAAAAGGTTGGGCGAAAGAAGTTTTTCATGTCTATCCTATTATGCAACATGATCCTTAAAACAATGGTTTTGACCACTTCCATAGAGCTTAAAGCCTAAAATCAGAGTAGTAAGGATAGGGTTAAATCCTCATCGAACTTAGGTTGAGGATCCAATTCCCCAAAGCTTTGATTTGACCCACATGGAGTAGTAAGGATAGGGCATAAATTCTCATCTCGCTTAGGTTGAGAATCTGATTCCCCAAAGCTCTTATGTCTCATTTCATAATAAATCTTGGATTGGAAGGATCGTACTATTTGTCCTCTACAAAGGATGGGTAGTCATCCCCAAGGTCTAAGCAACAAAATTAATATTTTCCATTTACATCTAAAGTTTGGATTGGAAGGATCGTACTACATGTCCCTAGCAAGGATGGGTAGTCATCCCTAAGGTCCAAGAAGTAAAAAATAAATTTTTCCCATCTCATATTTATATTGGATTGGAAGGATCGTACTACTTGTCCTCTCGCAAAGGATGGGTAGTCATCCCCAAGGTCCAAAGAAATGAAGATAAGTTTTGGATTGTGGGGTTAGATATGCCCATGCATGGCAACATGTCTTGTCTAAAAAACAAGACCACCGATTGTCCAAAGGGTTAGACTAGCATGACCATTTCTTCCATAATTGGTTTAATTATTTTGCTCAAAGTGAGGTAATGAATTCTAAATCAGAATAGTAAGGATAGGGTTAAACTCTCATCTCGGTTGGTTGGGAGTCTGATTCCCCAAAGTTCTGATTTCACATTCACTTGCACATGGGTTCAAGATAGTAGGGACTCATAACCAACTTTGGGATATAATAAAGCAATTCATTAGTGGATCTTAAGAGGGTTTGGCAATCTTGAATGTTTGTACATAATACTAGAAGAAAGACTATGCCTTGCATAAAAGCAAAATCTCCTAGCATATTCATTAGGGTACACAAATCATTCACAATCTCGCATATGCATTCATGCAAAACTGACAATGGAATGTTGATCAATTTCAAATGATAGGGAAAGAAATTCATTGCACACACTGAGCTAATACTTGAGGATTCTAATGATTCATGTACTTCTGATCCTTGGGCATTTGTTTATATTGCTTATGTGCTAACACATGTTTTCAAGTTTGTGATATGTTTCAGATTGGGTTCTCACTAAAATGCTCAAGAGCATTTGACAGCAGAGTCGCCATTTGTTGTGGCTGATCCACAACACACCCCAAAATTGGGGACCCACCTTTTTTGCAGGTTTTTAGAGAAGATCTCAGTGGCCCAGATGCTAAAAATGAAGAAAAGAGGGAAAAAATGCACAAGTGTAGAAAGTGTCGCGAAATCGCGACATGTCGCGAAATCGCGACCTGTCACGCCATCGCTGCCGAAAAATAGAAAGTGTCACGAAATCGCGACATGTTGCTCCGTCGCGGCCAAAAAAAAGCGGAAACGGCAGCCGCACGACAGCCGAAAACCAGAAAAGTGTCACGAAATCACGACATGTTGCTCCGTCGCTGCCAAAATGAAAAAATGTCACGAAATCGCGACATGTAGCTCCGTCATGGCCAAAAGAGGAGAGAGAAAGACAAATTGGAAAGGCATAGCGAAATCGTGACATGTCACAAAATTGCGGGTCAAACCAGTCAAAGGGCACAAAGCGAAAAATGCCGTGATATCGCGACAAAAAGAGGTCAAAGGGCACAAAGTGGAAAAATGTCGCGATATCACGACAGAAAGAGGTCAAAGAGCAGAAGAAGAAAACGTCGCGATATCGCGACAGAAAAAAAGGGAAAGGCAAAATGGTCACGAAATCATGACAAGATCAACCGAAAGGCGTGATGCGCAAAAGTGGTCACGAAATCGACAAAAGTAGCAAAGGGGATGAAGGAAAAGGTCGAAATCGCGACAGTGGTGAAGAAGTAGACGGATGGAGATAGCGTAGCGATTTCACGATGGAAAAGTGGCAAAGTGTACGAAAATGAAAATGGTCACGAAATCACGACAGATTGAGCGCAAAGGAGTGCAGAGTCAAAATGGTAGCGAAATCGTGACAGTTTACAAGAAGGCGAAAGAAAATTAGCGAAATCGACGATTTGGCAAGAGGCCGAAGGAGAAAATGGTAGCGAAATCGCGACGTGTTGCGGCAAGAAGGCCCGAAAGAGAAAATGGTCGCGATTTCGCGACAAGAAGCGGCCGAAGGCGTACGGACGAGGAAAGCGTCGCGATATCGTGACATGTCGCGTTTTCGCGGCCAGGAAGGTGAACAGGCTGCATGCTATTTTTGTCATGATTTTCACAGGAAGACGTTACAGAAGGCGCAAAAAATGCAGGACACGTGGCATACAGGTGTCGGAGTTGCAGAAGCGTTACATGCAATGGAAGATTTCGCACGTTTCGGCATCGAGCATGAAGTAAAAGCAAGAAAAAGGCGGGAATTTGAAAAGACGCATTCTAGGAGGTGAAACGAAGAGACGCAGGGAGAATCGAAGAGCCACGCCAGACAGTATAAAACTAGAAGTGCAGATTGAAGAAGGGGTTGGAAATTGCTGCTTGCAGAGTTGCAGAGACAAGGGCTTCATGCCATTCTGGGCCTGCACTTGGGCAATTTCCTTCATTTGTTCTGGAATATTTAAGCCTGGAACATTCTGTAAATGTAATTGATATATCATTTAATACAGAAATACAGAGAGTTGGCATCTCATTGATGAGAAAGAAGGAGTCATTTTTTGCATGCATGATTTAATGTTTTATCATTCATTTCAGATTTCTAAGGCTTTTAGGTGAAGTTTAATGCAAGTGTTCTTGGTTGCTTCATGCGAATGCCTAAATCTGGAATTACAGTAGAAACCCTAGAAACCCGCACCTAGCTTATTTGGATTGTGCGAATTTGCAGGTTCATTAGGTTAGGTTGCATGCAGAAAACCTCATTATCTTCGGTTTCATCGAATTGATGATAGCATTCTGAATGTAGTTTAGTTTCATTTTCATTTGCTTTTCTTTATTTTTCAAACCCTTACTTTATTTTTTGCATTTTAATTACTGTATTCAAATAAGCAGCTAAAAATCCATCAAAACTAAAGATCAAAGTAGATTTATTCATTTTGAGTCCACTGTAAATTCAAATTAAAGTAAACTACAGTGCCCCTTGTTAACATCCACTTGCAACCCTAAGGTGTTCCTAGCATTTCATTTGAACAACATCATTGGTAATTAAAGAACCAACATAACAGGAACCTTGGAGAAATTACTTTCTTTGCAAGCAGAGGATTTTGGGACTCAGATCCTACCGGAGAGTGTGCTTTCACAATTGGGTGAAAACACCACTCAACAGAACCTCTTCTCTGAGATTACTAATTGTTTGAAGTAGTTCTTTTCTTATTTTGTCATCTGTTCGAATCTTGTTTTAAAGATTCCCGTATTCTTCTTTTAGCCTTTTGATTTCTGATTTTTGTTTACTTAGCTCATCCTCTTCCTTTTCTATAACCAAAAGTGAGACTTCTTTGTTTTCACTATCATTGAGACTATTATAATATTCTATAGCAAACAAACTCTCAAGATTTCTTTGACCATGCTTATTTCTTTGATGTGTCATATCATATTCACTATCACTAAAACCATTGCAATATCCTGATCTATGATCTCTTTGACCACACACAAAGCACTACTCTCTTTCACCTTCTATTCATAGGAATTGATGTTCTTCCTTTTCATCATTTGATTTGTCTCTACCACTATGATCTGAGCTATCACTAGCTTCTACAATGTAGTAAGATTTCTTTGCTTTACGAAAAAATTTTCTTCTTCTCATACCTGTTTTGCTTGTATATGTCATCTTTATCATGCTTATGTTTTCCATATTCTTTTCTTCTGTGACCCTATTTTTCATCATCACCATTTTCTTCATGTGGACACCTGTATGCATAGTGACCAATATCACCACACTTGTAGCATCTGAATTTCCTTATATCCCTAAAATTATTTGAGTCCTTATTCCTTTTGATGAAGTTAGCTTCCTCATCATTATATGAACCTCTACTTATTTCTGAAACTTTTCCTTTATCCTTTTTTTGAAGCCTTGAATGCAATTTATTTTATTGGAACCTGATGCTTACTTACCCTCATCTCATAAGCTATGAGAGTTCCTTGCAATTCTTCCATTGTTAGCTTGTTGATATCCATTATTTCTTCTATTTATGAAACCTTAGAATCATATTTCATGGGAAGTGATCTCAAATTTTTTTGAGTAACTTCTAATTATTTCATCTCAAAACCTAGGCCTCTAATGGTGCTAGTAATCTCATCAACTCGAAGTAAAAACTTTGCAATATCTTCATAATCTTCCATTTTCAATTCCTCAAATATTTTTCTGAGTTTGTAGTTTTTCCAACTTTACATTGGAATCTCCTTCATAAGTATTTTGCAACTTGGTCCACATTTCATTAGCTGAATTAAATACCATGACCTTTGCAAAATATGTCTCACGAAGCCCACTTGAAATATAATTCATTGCTCTTGCATTAATCTCAACCAATTTCTTGATAGTCTTATTTGCCTTGGGATCACCTTCAACCCTATACTCTTTTTCAACCATTTTCCATACCTCATATCCTTGTGATATCAAGTAGTTCTTCATCCTCATGCTCCAGAAAACATAATTGTTACCATCAAACAATGGAGCCTTATTTGTAGATGATCCATTCTATGAAGCCATCTGTGTTCTTGTAGAATCTGCCCTCAAGCTATTAGCTTTTCTGATGGAACCGACTCTGATACCAATTGAAGAACATAAGCTTATACTGAGAGGGGGGGATGAATAGTATAAGACCACTTTTTACTTTCTTTCCAAATCAATATCAATTAATGTCCTTAATTACAATAACCAAATATAGCAGTGTGCATTAATAACTTAGATAGAAATAGTAAGAAAGAGCACAAGTCACCACACACAATTGAGACACAAGATTTAACGTGGTTCCCCCAATGTGGGGTACTCCACCAGATAATATCCTTATAATATTTCACATAGAAATAAGGATTCTTATCCAATATAATGATTTCTTTGATCTGCTCAAAGCTAGGAAATAACAAGTTCACACAGAACTTGTCCAAATATGAATAACAAGCTCACACAGAACTAGTCCAAAAATTAATAACAAGCTCACACAGAACTTGTATAAAATTGAATAACAAGCTCACACAAAACTTGTCAAAAAATGCTCAAACAAGCTCACCAAGAACTTGTAAAAATCTGCTCTAGCAAGCTCACCAAGAACTTACCCAAAATTTGCTCCACAAAGCTGTCCCAAAAATGTCCATAAATTTGTCCCAAAATTATCCACAAATATGTCCCAAAATTTTCCATAAAGGCTATCCCAAAATTGTCCACAAAGGCCTTCTCAAATGCTCAATCAATCATGCTCAAGTAGCACTCAAATCTCATCCATAAATATATCAAGGCAAAGATCAAAGACAAAATCAATAATGAATGGCAATGTACTCTTCAATGGATGACAACAATGATCCACAATGATATCAACTCAACTCAAGTCAACTTATAGAAGCATAAAAAGAACTGTTAGAGACTCAATATGTTATAATCTCAATCTCAAGTCAAGTCAACTCAAATCAATCTCAACTCAACTCAAATCAATCTCAAGTCAACTCAAGTCAACTCAAGTCAACTCATAGAAGCATAAAGAGAATTTTTAGAGACTCAATATGTTCTAATCTCACTCTCAACTCAACTCAACTCAAATCAATCTCAACTCAACTCAAGTCAACTCATAGAAGCATAAAGAGAATTGTTAGAGACTCAATATTTTCTAATATCACTTTCAACTCAAATTAGAATTATGGAATAGTTTGTTTCATGGAACTTGACCAATCACCTCACACAATCACTTGACTAGGCTCAATCAACTCAACTCAACCAATCACCACAAGGGACTACTCTTTCTCACAAAAACCCTAGTCCAGGCAGGTATCAACCAACTCAAATGTTTCCAACAATGCTCAACCATAAATGTCACATAACAATAATACTCATGTTATTTTCAAGTTCTTTCACAATCAATGGGCTTCAATGACTATGCTTATAAAACAAGGTTTAAACACAAATCTCAAACCATAAAACCTTGAAGCATTCAACCAACCACTTTCGAAAAGGAAACCACAATCAATCCTTTTCACCCCAATGATATTTTAGAAATCAACCACCATAAACAATCAATAGGAGAATGTGCCCATACCTTTTTGATTCCAAGAAGTTGTCCACAAAATCTGCCATACTAAACATAACTTTCCTTTCTAATATCAATAAGGGTTAGTGGACTTCAAATAATAATCACAAGATAAGCATAACTCAATTTACACCTTTTTACTCCAACTTAATAAACACATCCATCAAAGTCCTTTTTAATAAAAACCCTTATAAAAAATAATAATAAATAAGGCTCTCAAAAATATTTTATAACAACCCCTTATTTCTCCTAAATCTTAATTTTCAATTTCATGAATATAAAAATAAATCAACAACTCATCCATCTATGAAATAATAATCACAGCCCTTATAAAAATAAATTTTAATTAAAAAATTTAATTATTACTTAACCACCTTATAACTCCTATCCTAGGGCATCAACGAAATTAATTAGAGCAAAACGTAATTACCTCCTCAAGGGGATTCAAACCCCCAACTTGCACACACCGTGATTGCCTTAGTTGTGGCTAAGGTTGCGACACGAGCTAGCCACTCGTTCAAAAGGAAAAGGCATGACATGCCTTAAGTCCTTCCTCCCTTCCATGTAAACCAAAAGTTCTTCGAACGCTTTCCTTCCAATGCCTTTGAATGTAGTCAAGGAGATTCGAACCTTGACGTAAAGCGCTACCACACACCTTAACAAAAAGCCAATTGCCAATGCACCAGTTTGCCCAAAATATCTTTGTATTTCGATCAACCTTAGATTTATTCGCTGTCTCCATTTTCAAAATGATTTTCGCACAAGCTCTCTTTGGATGCTTAGCCAACGATTAACACGAGAAAGGATTAATTTCAAATGAACCTTAGGATCCCCCTTTATATATTATTCTCCTCATTTTTGATGATGTCGGTGCATTATTTATTTTCCCTCTTTCTTTAGACGTCGACGCTAACTTTAATTTTAATTTTAAAATTTAAATAATTAAAATTTAAAATAAATATTTAAAATTAAATATCTCCATCATCGGGGCACCTTTTTCGATGAAACAAAAGGCCAACCTGGGTTTTAAGAAAAACCCATTTCAAATCTTCCATCCATGGTTTTAAATAAAACCTTTTATTTTACCTACCTTGGTTTTCACAAAAACCTTGAATTTATCCATGCTTTCCAAAATATCATCTGCCCATCAAAACTCAATGTGATCCATATGACATCAATGATTCATGTGACATCAATGACAACATAAAATAACTCAAATTTCCAACATTTTTAAACTTTTGTCCTTTTAAACCTTTTTTTCCAAGCACTTTTAAATCTTTGTCCATCTCTTTTATAATATTTAAATATTATAATCCTTAAAAATAATTGTCTTGCTTTGCAATAAAATTTCCTTGTAATATATATTTGCCCTGGATGATTTTCCATTGTTTTCTATTTATTAAAGCCATCTTTGATCTCATTGATATATTGTCCATCCTTATAAACTTTTCATCCTGGAAGAATATTTTTGCCTTGAATACCATGCACCCTTTGACATCAATGACAACTCAATATTTCCAATAATATCCTCCTTTGTCATTGATGGCAATCCTACAAATAATTTATTCTATTGTAGCTGGATTCCTAATATGGTCCCCCTGAGAAGCTGCTCCCCCTCACTGAATTCTCCCCCTTTGACATCAATGGAAAAGGGCTCCTTGGGGTTGAAAATAATACACTTAGCACAACCCCCTCATTACCTCCTTTACTTGAGGTGATCATTTTTGAGATGGGAGTGAAATTACTCCCAAATTTCCTCTGAGATACTCAAAATTTTTCTTTGGAAGTGGCTTGCTAAAGATGTCAGCAATCTATTCCTTTGTAGCAATATATTCCAATTTGACTTGCTGATCAGTCACTTGCTCTCTCAAAAAATGATATTTGATTGAAATGTGCTTGGTCTTTGAATCCATCACTGGATTATTTAAAATATTAATGGTACTTGTATTATCACATAGTATGGGGTTAGGATGATCATGTTCTATTTTGAAATCACTTAAATTTTACTTCATCCATAAAACCTGTGTACAACAAGCAATTTTTGCAATGTACTCTACCTATGTAGTGGATAAGGATATTGATGCTTATTTATTTCTTAGCCAAGAGACTAAACAATCTCCAAGAAATAATGCTCCTCCACTTGTGCTTTTTTTGTCATCAACACTACCTGCCCAATCCACATTTTTATATGCAGTGAGTGTGAAATTATTGCATTTTGGATACCATAGTCCAAAACTCATAGTTCCTTTAAAATAATTAAAGATTCTCTTTACTACCTATACATGTGTTTCTTTTGGTACAACTTGAAATCTTTCCACCAATATGATTGCTTGCATTATATCTGGTCTAATAGCTATGACATATAGTAAACTTCCAATCATGGATTTATACAATATCTGATTTATTTAAGGAGACTCATCACCTTTACTTAAATTACATCCTGTAACCATGGGAGTACTCATTGGATTGCAATCCTCCATCCTAAACTTTTTCAACATTTATTTCACATACTTGGTCTGAGAGAGAAATATACCTTTATTTGATTATGAAATTTACAAACCAAGAAAGAAGGATAACTCACCAAGCATAGACATCTCAAATTCATTTTGCATACACTTTGCAAATTTTTGACACATCTTGTCATTACTACCTCCAAAAATGATATCATCCACATAGACCACTACAATCAACAAGTTATTTTCTTCATTTTTGATGTATAGATTACTATTAGCTATACCTTTTCTAAAACCCTGTTCTTGGATATACTTAAACAACCTTGAGTATCAATCCCTAGGGCCTTGCATTAGTACATAGAGAGCCTTATTTAATTAGCATACATAGTACGGCTTATATTTTAGGATGAATCCATATGGTTGCTCTATGTAGACCTCTTCCTTTAAGTAAACATTGAGAAATGCTGATTTTACATCCATTTGATACACCTTGAAGTTTTTGAAGATTGAGAAAGCTAGGAATATTATTATGGCTTCAAGACGTGCAACGGGAGCAAATGTCTCTTCAAAGTCAATCCCTTCAACTTGTACGTAGACTTTGCACACAAGTCTTGCTTTATTTCTGACAACCTGACCATATTCATTCAACTTATTTATGTAGACCTATTTGGTGCCAATTACATTAATATCTTTTGGATGTGGGATAAGTTCCCAAGTCTCACTCTTTTCTATTTGGTCTAACTCTACTTCCATTGCCTTAATCCAATATTTGTCTTCACTTTCTTCATTGAAATCCTTGGGCTCAACTTTAGATAGCAAAGAAAAATTTACATGTTCACTTGTTCCTATTATCTTCCTCCTTGTTTGTCTCTCATATGGATTCCCAATAATCAGTTCTCTCGGATGATTCTTTTGCACATACCTAGATGGTGTCTTAGGTGGTGCCCTTTGTGTCTCATCTTCTTCAATTTTTTCACCTTCTTCTTATTTGCAACTTTATCCTTCTTGATACACAATATCTTGAGTTGGTTCTCTTAGATCTATTTCTTCATCAAATCTTACATTTGCACTTTCCACAATTGTATGTGATCTTTTATTGTAGAATATATAGGCTTTGCTCTTAGTGGAATAACCAAGGAAGATATCCTCATCACACCTGGAATCAAAATTGCCCAAGTTTTTCTCTTCTCATCTAATGTAGCATTTGATTCCAAAATTTTTGAAGTACTTCACAGTAGCTGATCTTCCATTCCAAAGATCATATGGGTTTTATGGTTATTTAATATTACTTGAGCTCTATTGATAATATAAACAACTATATGAATTACCTCTTTCCAAAATGCATCAGAAATATTAGACTCATTTAACATAGCCTTGGCCATACCCTAAAAAGTTCTATTTTCCTTTCAACTACTCCATTTTGTTGTGGATTTCTTGCTACTAAGTATCATCTCTTGATTCCATGTTGTTCAAAAAATTCTACAAATTCACCTGAAGTGAATTTTCCTCCTCTATCTGATCTTAGAAACTTGATATTTTTATCTGTTTCATTTTCTACTAGTGCCTTGAATACCTTGAACTTTTCAAATGCTTCTAATTTTTCCTTTAAGAATGTTACCCAAGTCATTCTAGAGAAATCATCAATAAATAACATGAAGTAACTCTCACCTTGTAAACTATTTGTCCTTGTAGGCCCACATAGATCAGTGTGAACTATCTCCAAAGGCTTGGATGAAGAAAAATCCTTTGATTTTAAATTTGTTCTTGTTTGCTTACCATGCTAGCATTATGCACAAACCGTGTTTGGGGGTTTTGCTATCTTGGAAAAATATTTGACTACCTTTTTTTTGCTTATTTTTAATATGTTGTCAAAGTTCAGGTAACCCATTCTTCTATGCCATAACCAACTTTCATCCTCTTGTGATAGAAAATATTTTTTCCTTTAATCTTCCATAATTTAAGCTCAAAGTCACTTTTCCAACAATTTTTGCAAAAGCATTATCACCAAATTTCACTGTTCCTCCATTTATTTTCTTGATAGAAAGAAATTTCCTTTTGTCACCTATCATATGGCTTGAACAACCACTATCAATATACCACTGTTTTCCTTCATTTTGCACATGAAGAATTGTTTGTACCAACATGGACTTTTCTTTTTCTTGTTATTTTTTTTTCCAAACTTTTGAGGAAATCTCCTTCTGAACTGTTTGACCTTCCATTTTTTTTCTTGATTTAGGAGTTCAATAAATATTGTGTTACACCATCTAGATTTGTGCCCAAAATTATTACATTTTTAACACATGACATTGTTATTCATGAGAGGTGCAAAAGAATTGCAATTTCTAGTGATGATGCCAACATTATTTTTCACATAGACCATGCAATGTACAACTTTATGACCATATTTGTTACATGAAAAACAATAACCATGGAAGAAATATTTAAACCTGTTAATTGCCTTGGATGATATGGCCACATAGTTATTTCATTTCTGTTTCTATTTTTTTTTTGTCCATGATGATTCTCCATTTTATTCCTGCTTGATGCTTTTACCCTTCAATACATCAACATAGGTCATGGGCTCTTATTTACTTAATTTATTTGATTTATTTGTTCCTTTTGATCTTGAATCCTCTTTCTATTTCTCTAACCTTATATTTTGTTGTAACTTATCCTTAGATTTTTCTACTTCCTTTCTTACAGAGACTACTTCATGTTCCAATTTTTCACACTCCAATTATTTTACCTATAATTTCTCAAACATAACTTCTTCAATTATTTTTGCCTCTTCAACCTTCACTTCTAAGTCTATGAAATCTTGTAGAAGCTTTGTCTTTGTTTCCCCATCCTCTTGAACTTGAGCCTTCAATATTAAATTCTTCTTTCTAACCCTTTTCAATTCTCCAAGAGTAGCAATACGTTCCTCCTCTATGTTAACCATGGTTTCATATTCATTTTTAGGATCTCTCTTGTTGATTTCAACCATAGGAGCATATTCTATCACTTCAATGGACATGTGTGTTCTTGTAAGATCTTCCTTCAAGCTATTAGGCTTTCACAAAGGAACCCGCTCTAATACCAATTGAAGAACACAAGATTATACTGAAAGGGGGGTGAACAATATAAGATAAAAATTTTACTTTTCTTTCCAAAGCCGTAACTTCAATTATTATCAATTGAAATAATGAGACAATGCACAAATCACCACACACATAAGAGACACAGTTTTAACATGGTTCACCCAACATGGGTTACATCCACGAAGAAATATTTTTTATAATTTTTCTCAATAATTTTTTTGGGAACCAATTCTTTATTATAATGTTTGTGGAACTCTATCCATAGGAGACACCTGTCCCCTCTCACAAGTTTGTGGAACCCAATCCACAAGAGAAACCAATCCCCTTTGCTTTGGTTCGTGGACCTTAATACACTCTACTCTAGTTCATGGACCCTAATATATAGGAGACACCAATATCCTCTACTCTGGTCTGCTCCAAAGCCTGCTCATAGCTCTACTCAAATATAATCCAAACCTGCTCACAACTTTGCTCAAATATGCTCACAAAAATCTGCTCAAATCTGCTCATAAAACCTGCTCAAATATGCTTACAAAATCAGCTCATATCTGCTCAGAAATCCTACTCAAATAATCTCACAAAACTTGCTCAAATATGCTCACAAAGCCTGCTCAAAAGGCCTACTCAAATCTGCTCCAAAACCTGCTCAAATCTGCTCACACAACCTGCTCACAACCTGCTCAATCCTGCTCACAAAGTCTGCTCAATCTTGCTCAAATATTGCATACAAACAATGCTCATATCTTTCCAAATATTGCATACAAACAATGCTCATAAATTTTTAAATATGCTTTCCTCTACTATAGCAATTTAGACATATTCTACCCAAAATTCTTTTTCTTCATGAACATATAGAAAATGATATGCATTACAAATACCCAATACGTTCTTTCACATTCATTAAGTTTATCACTTTCTCATGTCTCACATTCATTACATTGAAGGATAGATTTTAAACTTAGCACTTGACAAATGACCTTGTAATGTCCTTTTCTTCAATGAATCATTTCATACTATCTTTGTACTTTTTGACACTTTGGTTTGCTTTACAACACTCTTTCTATTTATGTGAGACTATTCTATTTTGCTTACTTTCACATTCTCTTCAAAATAAATCATGAACAATACACAAACTTGCTTACAAATTTGATCTATAACTCTTGCACATTCACTCTCTTCTTTCAATCAAAACCAATGCACATCTAATCATTCCTTATACCTCCAACCATATGACAACAAAATATTTTCTTCAACCAAAACACTTTGAGAAAGAAATTAAATCACCATACCTCTAAATCTGCCTCAATGATTATGACGAGCTTTCCAGACATGTCTTTACAAAAATAGTTTCCCTTTTGTTCCTTCAAAATTTTGGTTAGTAATTTTCTCTTTCTTGCACAGATATTAAACCCCATTTTCAATATTCAAATATTACATACAAACAATGCTCATATCTTTCCAAATATTGCATACAAACAATGCTCATAACTTTTCAAATATAATTTCCTCTACTATAGCAATTTAGACATATTCTACCCAAAAAAAAAATTCTTCATGAACATATAGAAAATGATATGCATTACAAATACCAAATATGTTCTTTCACATTCATTAATTTTATCACTTTCTCATGTCACACATTCATTACATTGAAGGGTAGCTTTAAAATTAGCACTTGACAAATGACCTTGTAATGTCCTTTTCTTCAATGAATCCTTTCATACTATCTTTGTACTTTTTGACACTTTGGTTTTCTTTACAACACTCTTTCTATTTATGTGAGACTATTCTATTTTGCTTACTTCCACATTCTCTTCAAAATCAATCATGAACAATACACAAAATTGCTTACAAATTTGATCTATAACTCTTGCACATTCACTCTCTTATTTCAATCAAAACCAATGCACATCTAATCATTCCTTATACCTCCAACCATATGACAACAAAATATTTTCTTCAACAAAAACACTTTGAGAAAGAAATTAAATCACCATACTTCTAAATCTGCCTCAATGATTATGATGATCTTTCCAAACCTGTCTTTACAAAAATAGTTGCCTTTTTGTTCCTTCAAAATTTTGGTTAGTAATTTTCTCTTTCTTGCACAAATATTAAACCTCCTTTTCAATATTCAAAATACAATTTAAAATCAATCACAATTACACCTTATATCTCCTTTTTCTAACATGCACAAGTACAAATAAATTTAACCATAATACACCTTATATCTCCTTTACTAATGCACAAATAAATTTAACTTTATAACTCCCTCACACAATATGCAAAATGCAATTTTCAATTAATCACAATATACCTTATGACTCCCTCACACAAAAATACAATTTTCAATTAGTCCCAATACACCTTATAACTCCCTAACACAATAACACACAATGCAAACTTTATATCTCTCTAAAATAAAATTGCATAGTAAAATCAATTCAAAATCTTATGCCTCCCTAAATTTAATTTAATCAAAAATTATTTTACCCTTACCACACACAGTTGTCGTGAATCGACCCTGTAATATCCTGCTTGCCCACGCCCTAGCGCAAGCTAGGCTTTCATTCGAGCTAGTCGTCCGCACAAAAACCAAGGTGCATGTTTTGTCTTCTAAAGTATTTTTTGAATTCCTCTCTGACCAAAATCTTAGCAAAACAAAACCACCATGAATCGTCCTCGTGACCTCATGTTCCACAATGCTCTAGCACAAGCTAGGCTACTGTATGGTCTAGCCACCCAAATGGAATCATGAACACACTTTCTTCTTCTTATTTTCACTTTTGATTCTTCATCCAAAGACGTGCACACTTCCCTTTCTTATATTTTGCTCTCTACGAATTTCACACGAAGGAATTTTTGATTTTTGCTTCTTGAAAACCTTGCATGTTGAATGAACTACATATGCATGTGAAGTCTTCTCATCATGATCATTCTCACCCAAGCATATAAAAGACTAGCATTAGCTCCATAACTTTTGGATGCCTCTTCAAGTTTCTTAATCTACATCTCGTAAAACCTTACCTTGTATGATTAGTTCATATGAACAATATAAATAGGCTTCTTGAATGACTTCTTGAATTTATTCTAAACTTGCTTTAATGTATCGTTAACTTTTGTTTTAACCTCTTCCTTTATAGGAGCCTAAATAATGAGAGAATGACTCTTATGCCTCTCTTTTTGAGCTTGATGGTGAAGAAGGTACTTGAACATATTATCAAGAGGAATATCAATCTTAGGAAAGTACACTTGAAGCATTTGAAACAAAATGGTAGGGAAGGTAGCCTCGTTTTGTTTTGGACCCAACTTTGATAGCCCAAAATCAACCAACTTAGCATAGTTGTCATCTATTAGTAGTACATTTGAAGACTTGATGTTGTGGTGCACTATAAGAGGTTTTTCCTCATGCAAATATTCCAAAGCCACTACAACTTGAAATGCAATATGCACTTGAGACACCTATGGTAGCAGATTTGCCATATCTTTTTCTTTGTGTAGTTAGTCACACAAACACCCTCTAGGAACAAACTCAAATACAAGAATTTGTTCTCCTTAAAATACAACAAGACCAAATTATTAAACTAAAGGGTCATACACAAAAGTTGTGAAAAGATCAAATCGTACAATTAAAATCAAACATCAAGATAGAAGTAAGTGGAATCGTGATAGACAAACTGAAATAGAAATAAGTGGACTTATGATAGACAAACAGAAAGAGTTTTCTTCACTGCTAAAAGGATATCCAAATACATATATTTATAGAAGTATAAAAATATTTGCAATTTGATGAACTATTTGTTAAATAAATTAC
Source organism: Wollemia nobilis (assembly GCA_028583015.1). NCBI lineage: Eukaryota > Viridiplantae > Streptophyta > Pinopsida > Araucariales > Araucariaceae > Wollemia > Wollemia nobilis. The sequence continues at coordinate 3,311,301 of JAQPPZ010017238.1, forward strand.
CTATATAGCATTAGTATATTTCAATGTATTTTATCTTTTACATGAAATAATGGATTCTTGATAAGCTTAATGATATTTTGATTATTATAGCACAATATTAGAGGCATAATTTGTATTGTTATCACTCAAGAAAATAAAATGATTCTTAATCATTTAATTTAATTTAATTTATTTTTTCTCACGTTGTTGATTCAGTCGGTTCAAGTCTCACCGTTTTCTTTCACTTTTCCCAGTCAGAGGTTGATATTTTGATTATTTTTTTTGGTAAGTAAGAGACTATTATAATTAACACCGGGTTTTAACTAGTTGACCCAAAACTATTTTACAAAATAAGGTCCACCGACCAAATGGACAAGGGCCAAGCCCTACAAGTTTAATCTGACAAAAACAAGGGCCAAGCTCTACTCTTTAATCTGAAGACAACCAAAATAAACTATGAAAGTCGGTTGATATTTTTATTATTATTCAGAAAGCCTAAGAAGAAATCAGTCAAGGCTGTCATTAATGACAGTTATGGTACCTCATAGTATATGATATTATTTTATATAAATATAATATAAACAGTTGGTATAAATTAAACTTAATTTATATAATCTATTAGATATGGTTATATGATTTTAAGATATTGTATTGTATAAGGTATTAGGAATACATAAATTACTAAAAAATATTTACTAGATATTATAAATAATTGATATGAAAATACATAACTCATTAAAAATAAATAAATAAAAATTATTATTTATATTAAATATATATTTTAAAATAACCTTTATCGTTTGAAGTCTCATGTGAAAAAGCCGTCCGCTTGCTGAGGGAGGTCAAGTCAAGAACGGCAAATGTCCAAACACGCTTTATGGAAGAAAACATTTGCCGTAGATTTGAAGGTAGCAAGTGTGACCCAAAATTGGCGTGCAAGATCTTCTTGCCTGCACACATCGTTTTCAGAAGTCTTGACCAGCGTGAGCCATTCAAATTCTAATATTTTTCAAAAACTTGCTTGGAACCATTCCCACGATAAATTGTTCTGCATTTATCCTTGAGGATGTTAAAAAACTTTTCTTTATTCGAGAGGATGGAGCTCTACATTAGAATAGAAAATGTTAAAGTTGAAAAAAATTATATGATCATAGTTCAATATACAATAGATACTCAACCTTCTCTAATATGTAATCTTTTGGACATTGGAAACTTGTTTTTTCTCCTTTTCTTATCAAAAACTACTATTTCTGCATAATATATTGAACTCATTCTTAAATACAAATATAATTACTTGTTATAATTTATTGTTTATGACACTCATTGAAAGTTAAAATCTTAATCCTAATAAAATACAATCTGATTTAATTATTTTAAAAATAATTTAATTGATTTTCAAATAAATAAAATTTTATATTTATATTTATATTTTAATTATTATTAATTATTATAATATTATAAAAATTAAAACCAACTGAATAGGTTTTGCTATGAAAATTTAGATTTTAAAATAAAAGTTTTAAAGTTTGAATCTAGGGGTAGTGTTCTATGTCATGCTTCAATAATAAAGTCTAGTTAGATGAACAACATCCCCACGAGGATCATCCATATGGTCTATGTTCTCTTGCACCATAAAAACTACTTTATTTTTAGTATTATTAATTTATATTTAATTTTATTTAATAATTAATTATCATTATATGTTTCAATGGGGAGGCTTTGGCTCTTCTTTGGGAGGTTCAAGGTTCAAACAACTGCATGGGTGAGTGTGTGCGATGGTGGTGTGTGGTGGTTGTGTTAAATTCCCTATTAATAAGCATAGCTCTCAGTTTTACGAGGGGTCATGGTTGGAAGGAGACTGCTTAACCCTGTGCATTGATCATAGGGGTTTCTCACACTAACCAAATAAAAAAAAATTATCATTATATTTACAAAATATAAAAAATATGTATTCAAGTCATATTATATTTTATTAATTATTAATTACTATTTTTTATATAAACATAAGAGATAAAGGCATGCTACATTTTTCTTACTATAACTATTAATTTTTTAAAAGAACTTAAAAAAATATATTAAAATACAATGTGGCATGAGCAATGATAACTTTTTTATAGCAATCCTTGCCTTGTGGTTCCTCTCTCCTCAAACCATGTAAAATCAAGATCTTTTTTTGTTGAAAATATCTTCTTGTTAGCTCAAATTAGTATTTTTTAGAATGTCATTTTGTTGCCTAGTTGGGGAGATATCGTCAGTTGAAGCACCACATGTTTTTTTTGTAGCAAGAACATTTTTATAGCAAAATTCAACATGTGATTTCTCACACCTCATACCACAAAAAATCAAGATATTTTTTTAGTTGGAAAGATCTCCTGTTAGCTCAAATGGTTTTTTTAGAATCTCATTTCGTTGCTTAGTTTGGGAGTTATTGTTGGCTAAAGCACCATATGTTTATTTTGTAGTAAGGGTATTTTTATAGCAATATTCAGCTTGTGATTTCTTGCTCCTCAAACCTTGAAAATTCAATATTCTTCTTCCATTGGAAAGATATATTTGTTAGCTCAAATGAATTTTTCTCATAATTCTATTTTTTTGCTAAGTTTAGGAGATATTGTTGGTTGAAGCACCTTAGGTTTGTTGCACAATAAGGGTGTTTTTTTAGTGAAGTGTAGTGGGTGAAGCTTCATAGATCTGCTTCTTAGCAAGGACCTTTTCAACATTCTTCAACAGGTGGTTTCTTTATTGTCAAAATTTACCCTATTTATTTTTTTTCAGTACTTAAAAAGAACCTACATTAGGCTAATAACCTTTTGTAGGATTGGGTGCAAGTCCTAACCACTTAATTGGGGGAAGTACTTAGGCTAAATTTTATCCTAAAATTCATTGTGAGTGTTGTCATCTCCAATTATCCTCAATTGGGATAATAATAACTTGTGTTGAAGAAATATAATGAGCCATTATCGAGAGCATGGGGTTTGACTCAATCGGGTACCTTAGGAAGTTTTTACAAGGTCAAGTCCTTGTTAAGATGCAATATTCAAGGTGCTTGCTACTATACCAATGGAAAAGAGATGTGATAAAGTAAGAAAAATCAACAAATAAAAAGGGGATGATGTGCCAAGAGATATACTAAGATCTTCTTACAAAATAGGCCTAAACACTATGTGCCAGTGGTGAACACTTCCTCTCCTAGACATAGTGAAGAGTAATCAAGATATAATAGTTATAAGCATGTATGAGCAAGAAGGTATTGCAAGAGAGCCAAGCTAATAAGTTAATCAATCCAAAAATAGACACATGACCCTCACACACACACTTAGCAAACCTGATATTCATGCAAAAAATCACAAACACACACATACACATCTACAGGTATGCAAGTAAAGACCACAAAATAGACACATGCTTCTATGCGTATATGAATGCAATAAATTTTTACATAGATTTTTCCATAAGCGGGGGTTCAAAATTACCCACAAGTCGCTTAGAAGCCATAACTATTTTTACAGGGAGAAATGAAAAGAAAACCTACAAATACATGGAATTGCAAACTTGTCGATCCTTTACAAAGCTAATACTACTATTTATAGATTAAAAGAGAAGAAAAAATTTGTAGAATGATTTGAATTTCTATCTACCCATATCTTGGGGATTCTAAAGATTTAATGGAGTAGCCCTCAGTCATCATTCTTATCAGTATGTAGCTATCATGGATGAAAGTTTATTTCCTTTTTCTTTAATGATTTATCTACCTTCATCTAATTCATAGATCTAAAGTATTCTTGGTAGAAAGCCATATTTTCTTAGTAATGGTGTACTATATTTATGCTTTCTAGGAAATCATGCACTCATATTCCTCTTCCTTGGTTCTGGTATCCTCATCCATATTTGGAATTGTCTTTTATTTCAAAAGTTTTTAGATTTCTTTGTTTACATGATCAGGATATATTTTAATCAAGACTTCTGCTTGGTTCCCTTCTTCAAGAATTTAAAAGTTTTTACAAGTTGTTTTGTTAGGCCTTTTCATCGGATCTTCTCCTTTTATTGGTCTTCATAAACAAATCTTGATTTCCTTCATAGATTTCTCATTTCTTCCTTTGTTTTATCTTAAGTTCCTTATTTTTATTTGTTCATGCCAACATTTGTCATAGGATTCTTCCATGTTTGCTAACTATTGAAGAATATTACATTATTTTGTACATGCTAATGTACTCCCATAGTACCTTCATGTTACACCTTGTAAATATTAGACTAGGGTCAAGTATTATATTAGAGTGTGAGTAAATATTTTATATAATGTAATAATATGTAGGAAATGCACAAGTTTCATGTGAGTAAGTGTGCAAGTGTGATGCGTGTATATGTGAACTAGTGTCTTATATGTAAGTGTGCATAAGTGTAATTAGATTAGAGAGTGCTAAGTGAAGAATCATGTATGCGTGCGCATACAAGATAAAGTCATGAGTATGCAAGTGTCAAGTAGAGAAGCCAAGAGTCATGAGACTTGGCATAAGAAAAGGAATAGTTAAGTAACCAAAGATTCACTCTGCAATGGCTATATATTACTCCATGGAGGAGAATACTAGATCTAGCATTCACTACATTCATAGCTTTCATAGTGAACATAGCGAGTATAAACAGTATTGTTACCAAAATTGTAATATAGTTTATGATATATTTATAAGAGGAAGAGGAGTAATAAAGATTGTATACATTTATGAGCAATTAATATTGTAAGTTGTGCTACATGCTTTGTATATGTATGATTCAAGCTATTACATTCATATTAATGAATGTTAGTTGATATATTATAAGCCTTGATTTACATATTATTTGGATCATATTATTCTTATTTACATCATTATATTGATATTACTATATTATGGCTATCATATATTTGAAATTGTGAATTTTATTCTATGAGTTTACATTAATATTAAGTCTTTAAAAGCCATCAATGGTATCAGAGCTATAGCAAGAAGCTTCTTGCATAGGGTAATTTATTAATTGCATATACAATTAATTTTTGTCTAGTGTGATAAAATTGGGTTAGAGTTTGTCTACTTTAAATGGAGTTAGACTTGGACTCTCTTGTGAGGTCAAAGTAAGAAATAACTAGTCTTTCCATAGTTGTAGGAATAACTAGTGAAGAATAGAACTCATATATAAAGTTTTTCTACTAGGTTGAAGGATAACTAGTGAAGACTAGGAATCATATCTGGGTGAATCAACTTGATGACAATTGATTATTATAGGGTATAGCCAACCATTAACATCAGAAGAAGTTTTAGGGATAAATATACCTTAAAATCATTGGAGTTCTTAGGTGTGACCTAAGACATTTTTGCAATAAAAATTGATTGATATAAGTGTGAGAAACTTCCTACAGTAGAAAGAGAAGACCTTCATCTTCAAGTGCAAGAAGAAAGTAGAAATATTTTATCAAGTAGAGATTGATTTAAGTTACAAACTATTAATTGATTTAGTTCTTGAAGGCAGACCTTGACATAAGTGAATTTGGGTCTTGAAGGTAGACCTTAACAAATAAGAATTTAGGTGTTGAAGGTAGACCTTAACAAAGAAGGATTTAGGTCTCGAAGGCATATCTTGATAAAGAAATATTCATGTCTTGAAGTGAGACCTTGAAAAATATAAAAGAATCAGGTCTTTAAGATAGAATTTGATATAAATAATTGAGAAGCATTCAAATATTCCTATGAGATTGAAATAGTTCTTGAAGGTAGACCTTAACAAAGAAGGATTTAGGTCTTGAAGGCAGATATTGACAAAGAAATAATCATGCCTTGAAGTGAGACCTTGAAAAAGATAAAAGAATCAGGTCTTTAAGATAGAATTTGATATAAATAATTGAGAAGCATTCAAATATTCCTATGATATTGAAAGTAGCAACTAAGAATCATTTAGAGCTTCATAATAGTATAATAGAAAGAAAATTTTTGGATATATTGAAGATTCAGGTTATATTAACCTTGATATTGGTTCAAGAAATCAATTTAGTAGATATAGATACAAGAGGTCAAGGAGGAGATCCTTTGATAAAAGAGGTCCAAATAAAAATACCCATGATACATAATAAAGGAACATATTGAGAAGAAGACATATGAAACCAATGATAAAGAGAAGAAAGAAAGACCAAGTTTTAATCTATGTAAGAAGAGAAGGAGAGTTTGCTACAAGGTAACGTAAGCATTATAAACTTCACAGTTACACACATAGAAGTCGAATACAAGTTCCTATGAAGATAAAAGAGAAAGAAAGTCTAGAGCTATGTGCATTGGAGAAAGTAACAAGTAAGAAGGTAAGCATAGTATCTACATGCATTGGAGAAATATTATTGAAGAGAAAATGCATTATTTCTTGTGGTAAGAACATAGATAGAATTGTATGAAGCAAGGTTAGAGTTTGAGAATAAAGGCAAAATATAAGGAGAAGTTCATTTGAGAATAAAAGTGCAATGAAATAAAGAGTTAAAGGCAAAAAATAGTGTAGTAGCCATTTGAGAGCAAGAGCATCGAAGGTAGACAAAGAATTGAAAGAAGAAGCTATGTAAAAGTAGTCTAAAGAGCTATTGAAGAACACCTAAGTGTAAGAAGAAGTTGCAACAAAATCCACCTATGAAGATACTAATTAAAGTGCCTAATATAAAGGTTTGAATATGTGCTTATAAGAGTTGTTTAAACCCAAAATAGAGCAACATTATTAAAGGTGTTTCATTCACAAAGTTCTTCAAGTATCCATTTTCCAAGTGAAGTCACCTTTGAATTTGCATAATACACAATATATTAAATAAGGCAAAGTAGAAGTAGTCTATAGATTTACTAGAATTTCCAAGTCATGAAAAGATCAAACATAGTAAAATTAACGTATGAAGAAGAAGCATTGGTATAGTCGAATAAACCAACATAGAGGAAACACATCCAAGCCAAGAAGAGAAATAATTGCAAGAGGAAATGCAACCAAGCCAAGAAGAGGAAGCATTACAAGAGGAAACATAGTTGAGTTAGGAAGAGAAATCTTGCAAGAGGAAATGCATCTGATTTGGAGGAAATAGGAGGCACTATAGTCATTTTTACCAAGTACAAAGACAAAGAAAAATGAACTACAACCAAGTCAATGATAAGCTAACACCAAATATAGGGGAAATAAAATAATCATTTTGTGGTAGAAGTATAATTCCTGCGTCAGATGGAGGAACGTTAAAATTGTTGGAAAAAGACCAAAAAATACATGCTAAAGTATCAAGTAGCATTTCAGACCAGAAATAAAATATTTCATACAAATTGAAATGTTATTTTGTAATACTTTGTAATGTATGTGGAAATTAAGGCCCCTATCCAAGTGGTGTTATCTCATGTAACTGTTATCAATATTGTAACCGATGTATGGTAGAATATTCTAGCTCAAGTAGCATTTTGCATGTAAGCCAACTCTTGAGCCTTTAGGTAGGGTTGCATGAAGATTTATATTTAAAATACATGGAGCCATATACAAATGTATATTTTTGCAAATTAATGAAATATTGGAGGTTGCCCCCTCAAAGAGGCTTACAATTTTGAGTTATTTGTGAGATTATTTCAATTCTGCAATTACTTTTTGCATAGTGTTATTCTATTATTTGATGTTTTCAGTTATTTTTTAGTATTTTGTGTGAGTGAGATTTATTTTAATATTAGATTCTAAACATATCCACCTATAATGAAAAATCATCCCTAGTAACCACACACTCTAGAATGTTATGTATTGTAGTCATGTAAGAGATGGTTATGCTTGATCATGTGTCAACCTTGTTATTAAGTCTACAATCCACTCTTTAGAGAATGTGGTTGCCCAATATGTTGAATTAAAAACTACATATGCTTGTGAGGTCTCCCCATCATGATCATCCTCACCCTAAGCATAGAAAAGAGCAACATTAGCTCCATAATTTTTGGATGCATCTTCAAGTTTCTTAATCTACAACTAATGAAACCTTAACTTGTATGTTTTGCTCATATAGAAAGTGTAAATAGTCTTCTCAAATGACTTATTGACTATATTATGTACTTGCTTCAATGTCATATCAAATTCTATTTTAACCTCTTCATTTACATGAGCCTAAACAATGATAGAATGAATCTTATGCCTCTATTGTTGAGCTTGATAGTGAAGAATGTACTTGAACATATTACCAATAGAAGGATCAATATCATAAAAGTACACTTGAAGAATGTGAATCACAATGACAATTATCTCATAAGTTTATGAAATATTATTCAAAACAATATTGAGAAGATCAATAGTCTCTTTTACACTATCACCTCAATATGGATGTCTTCTTCCAACTTCTTGAACCTATTGATGTACTCATCTATGGTTTCAATGTTTTCCATGTTCAAACTAGCAAGCTTTATCTCCATTCCATTGTACCATGTAGAGTCAATATGATCACACATGTCTTGAAAATTCTTCAATAATTCCTTTAATAACTACTTTATTTCATCAAAATCAATGGCTAGAGGATTTTCATTTACATATTTAAGGAGTCCCTTACATCAAATATCTAATATCGCTTTTCCATATGGTAGTTATGTCCATTGAGAAAAGGCATATGTTGATCCATGGAGTACCTATCAAAATATATTCTCTTATATGTAGTTGTGAAAAATAGTAATATTGTCAATGCGAGGAGTTCAAAAAATATGTGTTTTGAGAAAAAAATGTGAAATGCTTCTATATGCAAATTTATGGCCATGCAAAGTTTTACTCAAAAATCATATAAAACCATAAATATTTTTAAAATAAAAAATAAATAAACGTACCTTCAACAAATGGGAGAATGTCATGTCTTGCTAACTAGACTACTATGGGGATGCCAATTATGCATTGACTAAGTACTGTTCTATTGAACCAACTATTATAAAAATGTCATTGAACTGGATAGAGGGTTTCCATTTGGAAATTGATTATACATATCAATGAAGATAAAACTTGTGAATAGGATGTTATCATGTATCACCTTTGTGTCAAAGTTGGTTTGCAAAATCTATTATTGACCAGGCATGATACTAAACAAATAGTAAATTTAAGTTTACAATGTAACTAGATATTATTGGTAACTTGATTTTGTATAGTCAATATATAAAGAAGATAGGACCATGTCATCCAATATTTTAAACAAAATATGTGGATGAGGTTCAAACCCAAGACCTCCAAGGCACTATATCTTAAGGTCTGCTGCACTATTTACCAAGATACCAAAGCACTTTGAGCTCAAGGATATTAGCACTAAATAACAACATACAACTAATATTTTATCAAAGAATATTCTACAAGCTTCTTTCCAAGCACTACATTCTTTCTATTTAAGGTAATAGGGATGGGATTTGAACCTAGATAATGTGGAACCAAATGCCTACCCACATGCTCCCATGCCATTAGACTAATCACCACTTTGCATTCTAAGAGGGATATCTCCTTCCCTTTTATAAAATGATATGCTTAGAAGGAGAGTGCACTCCATAAACCATTCACAACCTATCAAAAAGAAAATGACCTCCCCCAACTCAAATGTATGATATGGGGTTTCCAAGGCACAAGAATAAACCTATAAAGAACAACCACCAATTTTCTTAAGGCAAAGATATTTTTCAAATAGACTTCATACCTAAATAAAACACCTCCCATTTCCACAAGTCTTCCAAAATTTTCCCTTAATGCATAAAATACTTATAACATTTTATTTTTACATTTCAAAAATTTAAAATAAGGAGACAATTATAAGTTTTTTTTTTAATGGGAAAAAGAAAATACCTTGAGACCAAATAATGAAAAATGTCAAATAGAACCCCTTGTAATTTTTCTAATAATTTAAAAATATTGATGTTTCTTTTGTATCTGCTATGGTTTGCTCTACATAATATTTTTTGGGAATTCAACCAATCAAGTCATTCTCTCTCACCAATTTAACCAAAAAATTGTCGGGACCTTTATAACAAATTTATAAAGTGACTTGAAGGTATGTTCCATACATGGAAATCCATCCATGTCTCCTTTAATATTATGGGGCTATAGAACAATATTTAACTTCTTTCCTTATATTGTAACCATTCGAACCGTCCTCTCATCTATACTACATCAATGCAAAAAAAATCAATGGAGAAACGAAATTAGATTTTTTTTAAATTCCATAGAAAAGAAAATATTTTGAACAACCTCAAAAAATTCAATCTGCTACATAGGACATCCATTTCGTCAAATTAAAAATGGATTGAATGACAAGAGAGGAAGATGATCTTATTGGTGAATATTTCTCCTAATACAACAAAAACTCTTGTAGCACAATTGCAATTCAAGTTCACCTAGGGATTTAACAAAAAAACACTAGAATACTATCAATGACACATAAAGCTTCTAAAAAACACTCTACTTTTTGAGGTAAGCATAGAAGAAAAAGTGTCAAAGGCAAGTAATTGAGTAATTAAGTTTAAAATTTACTTTACTACCATGTTGAATTTCATAATACTTTATAAAAACAAATGTAATCAATACATTGTCCAAAAATAAGAGCACCTCATAAAAATAACACATGTAACAAGAAGGGCATATGTAGACACTAAAATAATATTTTATTAAAAGAAAGAATGACACTCAACTAATAAATAAATCGTTAATCTCAAAAGGTATAAACACTTAATTTCAAGTGACACCTAACCAACCTTCAAGTTTATTAATACAATATTACAATAATTCCACATATACAATAATACAAATATCAAAGGCTATATAATAAATATAATATAAGGAGTTTGTAGTGGTTACATGTAAAGCTTTCAACATATATTCTAACAACTTTTCTTTGAAATTTTAATTTTTCAAAAATATTATTTATGAGTAAAATAACAAAGTGGTATAAGTTCTCTAATTTATACGGATGTAGTAGTATTCCTGGGAGAGGTAACCTCGAAACGGCCGTTTGACACGAGGTTGGAACCCTCGCCGGGAGAAGGAATAGCTGCCATTTTTGCTGACAAAGGGATTCCATTTGTAGGGACGGGAATAAATGTGAATTGCAAATGGACACCCTTCGTCTCAGCTGGGCCGAGAAACAGCCCCGTCATAGACCCGGAGGTCGTCTCTGGGCTTGCTTGAAGATAGAGAGCTTTTCCGCTCTGTGACCACAGAGCACTCGTTGCTGACAGCTATGGTACAGTGTATGATATTATGTTGTATAAAGAGAGTTGCTATGGATTAAACTTAACTTATATATATTAGATATAGGTGTATGATTCTATGAAATGTTATTTTATAAGGGTATTAGAAATGGTTAGTAAGTTATAAGTGTAGGTTTTTGTAGAGATATTTTAATGGTACATTGATGATGTTTTATTTTTGGTGAAGGAGATTTTTTTATTGTTATATGATGGTTTTTAAAGTTTTATTATTAATGTAAAATTCATAAATTTCAAGATAATGATATAAATATAAGATAGTCTTAAAATAGTAAGATCAAGATAAAGAAGCAAATAGAATAATATGAGCAAATTAATATGTATATAAGGCTTATAATATATCAACTAACATTTATTAATAAGCAGCAATTATGAATGTACATAACATGAATCATACATGTAAAAGCATGTAGCACAACTTACAATATTAGTTGTTCAAATGTATGGAAACTTTACTATTCCTCTTTCTCTTACAATATAGCATTTGTTTTTCTACACTTGATGAATGATGATTGATGTTGGATAGATCGATTCATGCTTCTCTATGGAGTACTGTATAGCCATGGTAGAATAATTCTTTATATATCTGACTATTCCTTTCCATGACTCTTGGCTTCTCTACTTGACACTTGCATACACATGACTCTATCTTGTATGCACACCTAGACATGACTCTTCATTTAGCATTCTATAATCTAAAGACACTTGTGCACACTTACATATAATATACTTGTGCGCGTAGACTCACATTACACTTGCAACTTACTCACATCATGCATGTGCATTTCCTACACATACACACTTACATAACACTTGTACATTTCTTACATATTATTGCATTACATAAAATATTACTCACATTCTAAGCTAAGGCTCAACCCTAATCTAATATTTACAAGATGTATCATGAAGTACCATGGGGGTACATTAGCATGTGCCAAATAATGTAATATACGCCAACAACCCCTATATTACATTATTTAGTATAAAAGACTTTAATCTTCAATAATTTTCTTTGTCCTTCAAGTGACTTTACAATGCATGTGATATTTTGTCATCCTCGCATTTGTTTCATCATCTTGAACTTTGGATTAACCCAATGCTTTTGTCGATAGAAGGATTCCTAAATTCAATTTCTTGTATTTTTTTATTTTAGAAAATTCGATAATGTTATCTTAAATAATACAAACTCTTGATAAAAACCAATATAATATAAGGTATATATCCCATTCTTAATTGATTCCATGGCCTCTGTTATATTTTGACATTTGATAATAAATTTATTGTTCTCATTTATATATTTAAACTCAATCGATCTTCTACTTTCAACCATTTTAGTAACTGAAATGATATTGGTTGACAACCTTGGAACATACATAGCATATTTCAATTCAAAATCTAAAAATGATATGCTACGTGTTACACAATCATTTCCATGAACTAGGTCTCTTTCATCATCAATAATTTTCAAATAGAAATTACCTTTGATTTCCAAACAATCAAACCATTGTAATTACCAGTCATATGATGACTAACACCCGAGTCTATGTACCAAGGATATTTTATTTTTTGAATGACTTGATTTGCTTTACTTAAAACTTTTTTGCATTGTTGGCAAGATTTTTGAGGAATATGATGTTGCTCACTTGATATACCTTGTTCCTGAACTTTTCCTTTTGAAGAATATGGTTTTATATTTTGGTAATATCTTCTACATTGAAAATTTCCTCTTGATAACTTATCCATTTTTGTACCCTTAAATTAAATCTTATAATTCCCTAGGCTTTTAAAATAAATTAAAGTTTCTAAATTAAAAAACCTATTGAGTAGAAATCCTTGTCTCCCGAATATTGAAAACTGAGAAGTAAGAATTTTGTAAATTTAATTTTCCTAAGCTTGAATTTGAATTCCTTTTGACTCCCAAAATAATTAATTTGTAAAAATTTAAGAATCTATTATTTCAAAAAATAATAGCAAATCAATTTCAAATTTGTCTAACTATTAAAAAATTATTAAAAACCTTATAGCTTCAATTTTAAATTATTATCCTACTTATCCCTCCATTAATTTAATAAAATAATTAATAACAAAGGTATTATCACTTATTATATTTATTCAACCTTAGTGAAACACTTATCACCCCTTAATAAATCAAACCTAAAAGTGATCTATGAGTAAGTGAGTGTAGCAATGAGCACAAGCATGAGTCATGAGTGAGTGCAGTAGCAAGCATGAGTGCGAATTGGAATTGAGTGTAGTATTGAGTGCAATCATGATCTGGGAGTGAGTGAGAGCATGAGCCAAGAGTGAGTGTAGTAGTAAGCACAAGCACAAGTTGAGAGTGCAACATTGAACACGAGCACAAGCCAAGAGTGAGTATAGTAGCGAGTGCGAGCACGAGCTAAAATTGAGTGCAATTGGAAGTGAGCATGAAGCAAAAGTGAGTGCAGCTAGATGCAAGCATGAGCTAGGAGTGAGGAGGAAGTGTGTAATATGTTGAAAGCAAAGTGTAATTCAGTTGAAGAAAATTTAGTGCAAGCTAGGAGGAAGTACGATTTAAGGAGTGAAAACCAAAATTCAATGATGGTAGAAGAGCAGTGGGTTCATCCGGAATGCATCATTGCTTCAAACCCTTACCACAAAAGCATGGAATATTGTTTCCAAAAAATTATTGAAACAAAGGAACATAAATAAAAAGAAGAGATAAGGGCTATTGTGAGCCAAGAGGGAGTGCAATCCAAGAGTGAGTGCAAGGTAGGAGAGAGTGCAATCTGGGAGCGAGTGCAAGCCGAGAGGGAAGGTGAGCCAAGAGGGAGTGCAAGCCAAGAGCAAACCCCATTAGCTAGTATGGAAGGAAAGTCATATTTGAAAGCCCTAATGGGAAGTTAGGATACCCTAGTTGCAAGTATGAAGGCCCAAGTTAGAGATAAGTAGAAGAGCGAATACATGGCAAGTTTGATCCAATTAGCAAATGTTATATCAAAAGTGTGTATCAAGGATGAGATGATTGAACATGATATAATGGTTATTAAAAGTAGAGGGTTAATATATAAGTTCCATAGATCATGGCCAGGGATTTTGGAGATTCAAAATTGGATCATATGGAAGTGGGGATTAAATTCAAATTACTCTGTGACTTTTCTTCTTAAAGATTTTTTATGATCATATTTTCTAGTTTAGAAAATAGGGATAAAATAATGGTTGGTGGCCCATGGTTTAGGGGAATATATGCACTTTATTTGAGACCATGGAATGACAATTTTTCTATTGAGATAGAAACTACTAATAAGCTTCTAGTATGGGTAAGACTTTTTGGACTTCCATATCAACTTATAAATAAGGATGTTTTTAAGAATATTGGAAATACCCTAGGGGAATTCATCAAGGAAGGACTAAGTATTAAGGAGTGAAAGCATGTTGCATATACTCGAATTTGCATTGCTATGGATATTTCAAAACCTTTTTTACAATCCACTAAGATAATATATGAATCAAGAGAATGAGATCAACAAGTAGATTATAAAAATGTCACATTTTGTTGCAATTTTTATGGTATTGGACACATGTCAAGAGTTTGCAAAGTGAATACTATGAATAAAGAGGAAACAATTCTAGCCATGAGATAAAATTCAAGACAAGGCAAGCAAATCATGCAGTAACAAAAACTATATCAGATCAAGGATATTCCACTCTAGAAGAAGAAGTAAAGAAAACTTATCTACAGTTTCATTTGGCAAGTTCAAAAGGAATTAAAGGTGCAAAATAATATGTGGAAAGAAATCCTAAAACAAAGACAACAAAATAGGTCAAGTTTATCTTAGGTAGCTCATTGTCATTTTCCTCAAGTAATATAGAAAATAAATCCTCTCCAACTTCTATTTATTTTATAATAAATCCATATATTATCCCACTCACTCTGGGGAGCGAGGGAGGGAGGTTATTTATTAATACCTAGATCTATCCTTGATCTAGTTCAATTGATGTTGCTTCGACTTGAGTCTGGTTTTAGTCGGAGGGTGCAAGGAGTAGGTGTGATGGGTGGGATTGGTCCTGGTGCTTCTCTGTTTTGTATTCTACTTTGACTAGAAGCTTTCTCTATTGGGGTACTTGATGGTTTTTTCTTAGTTTCAATTTATTATATATGGTGGTGGTTTTTATGCAGCCTTGGAAGGTTTTTCTTGCAAATCTCAATCTTTGTGGTGGTCAACCAAGTTGTAGCTTATTTAGGAGGAGGTTTTTTTTCCAGCTTCACTTTTGAGGAAAACTTTTCTCTTGAATATTCTTGTTTCTAGTCTGCTTCTCTTCTACCCTATGGAGTGGGATTTTTGGTTTCTTTTAGATATCTTGGATCTTGGTCTATTTTAGGTTTGGGGAGCCTTCCAAAACCTTGTGGTCCTCTTATTGAGGCTTGATCTATTTGTTCAATATCTTGGGAGCCTTTCAAAACCCTGTTTAGATTGTGAGAGCCTTCCAAAACCTTATGGTCCTCTACCGGAGATCTGATCCATTTGTACAAGGTTTTGGAAGCCTTTCAAAACCCTATTCTAAGGTTTTAGAAGCCTTTCAAAACCTTATTCTAAGGTTTAGAGAGCCTTCCAAAACCTTATCATGGTTTTTGGATCCTATCAAAACCCTATTGTGAAGGTTCTAGGAGCCTTTCAAAGCCCTAATTTTTGGTTTAAGAAGCCTTCATAAACCTTGTGGTTCTCTTTGGGTGGGCTCTTATGCTGTCGAGATTTATCTTGAGTGTTGTTGATTTAAAATATTTACTTCCTATATTGGGCAGGAAGATCTCTTTTGGATCCCCTAATATTGTTCCTGTTGGTTCTATATTTTTTCGTTGCTTCCTTTCTGGTAGATATCAACTATTGGTTGGCTATGCACTGCAGGAATCCTAAATTCTAGAATTTGTGCTTTTGAACTTCTATCGGATTCACCTGATGGTTGGCTAGAGGGTTTAATTTTTAAATTACCATCGAATGGGTTGGTTGGCTATCCCTTGTTTCTAGATTTTCTTCTCCCATGGTGGATTGGGTGGGAAGATCTTTTCCAGGTCTAGTTTTATTTGTTGAAATTTACACAGGAATGTTGTTTATTTTAGATCTATGGGATCTCTCTTTTTTGGATGCTGGATCCATATCAATTTATTTTTTGTTCAAATTTCCCTTAGGGTTGCAGTCCCTTTTGTGTTCTTATTTGGTAATTATTGCATATCTTTGTGGCTTTTTAAAGGTTAGGGGACCCTCACAAAACCCTTTTGGACCCTTTTAAAACTAATTCTTCTATCGAATAAAAAAATATAGAATCTATCCAAGTAATAAGAGTGAAACGAATGAAGATGTTATCCCTTTCACTTCAAGGTTTCAAGAGTAGCATAATAAATAAATGAGGATGAAAGAAACCCATAAAAATTTAGGTTTGTTAGAATAGAATAAGAAGGTAATTACTATATAAGAGCATCATTGCACTTTAGGGTTTCTAGGGAATCATAAATAATATTGTGCTTTTAATGTTATTCCATGCAATTCAAATCCTTAAGAACAAGGTAAACCTAAAGATGATAACTCTTACTATGAGTAGTGTGAGAAAATTGAAGATATTGATGGAGATGAAATTATTGTTGAGAATGAAAAAAGAGAGGAAGACACAAGAAGCAAAAAAAAGAGAAAAATAAACCCAAAGGTATATTGATATAGGAAAACAAAAGCAAATATCACAAGTGCTAACAAGAAGTGGAGCTAAACCCATAAATAAAATAAAAAAATAATGAAAATAATATCTTGGAATATTAGGGGGAATGGATAAGAACCCTAAAAAAAAGGTATTAATAAAGTGTGAGGTTGTTAACAATATATTTATAGATATAGAAGTTGAGAAACAAATATTTTAGCCATTAGTAGTGTTGAATTTCATCTTGGTAGAATTTAAATTTTAGAAGGCATCTGATATAAAAAGAGTTGATTGTGGAAACTTAGTAGTTTGAGGAAGATGGAGAATATCTTTGATAGAAAGGTAAATGAAGAATATCTTTGATCGAAAGGAAAAGTTGGATATGCTTTAATTAAATTGTTAGAAATGTAACCAGAGCAATGTAATATTTTATTTTTTCAATGGGAGTGGCCCCCAATAGAAGCCATACATACCTTATTATAAATAAATAAATAAAACCTAAAAATTAGTTATGGCTATAAAATAAGCTTTGAAAAACCTATATTTAATTTACCTTTTGACTATGCTTGCGCCTATACTTCCTACTTCATTATATTACCTCGAATGCCTCTCCAAACATGTGTGAACAATATTTAATTAACTTGCTCGAATGCTACATGCCACGATTGTATGTTTCACTTTAGGTAGGTATAACTAAAATGTTAGGGTTTTTGAATGTTCTAAATCTGATTGCATTGATAATGTTATGTCTCAATATGGTTGCACAATGAGCATTTTCCATTGGCACTTCTACCTTTCTCTACGAGTGTTGCATGTTCCAAATTCAATTGCATTTAGAATGTTACATCTCTAGGTGGTTATGAAATGAGTGTTTTCTATTAGTGCTTCTACCTTTTTTACAAGCATTACATGTTATTATCTACTAATTATGTATCCACACCTATCTTACCAATGTCTGCTCATTTAGTATTACTTTCACATTACATAAAGATATTTGCTTAGCATTAGACATTACTATGCAATTCTTATTCCTATTCTGGTTTGTGGAGATTAACTATCATGTTTCTAGTATGTTTAGCTCTAATGTGGATATGCCTATGTTTCATTGAGTTTCAACATGTCTATTCCATATTTACACACTATATATTCTTAGTTTAAGCTTTGTACATGTTGCTTCTGCTTACTTTAATATATTGCTCCTTTTTGCAGGTCATACGATGCTCATATTATTTTTTTGGTGGTGGTTGCTCCATGTTCTCCTCACTAAATAGTTTGTAACCATTTTTCACAACCTTTAACATTTATGCAAGCCAAATAGTGCTACTTTGGTCTGAGTTGGATAGCTACACCCTGAAACTCTTCTTTGGGCGTCTCTTCTAAATAGCTGCACCTTGAAACTTTATCTTAGGGCATCTATTCTGAATAGCTACACCCTAAAATTTTATATTAGATCATATCTTCTAAATATCTTGTATCTTGAGCTTCTTCATTAGTCTTCTAATGGCCATTTTTTGACTATTGTTGTACTGCAATATCGATCTTATTCTCCTAATACTCTTAAATTATAAAAAAACTATTCTTTTACTGCATAGATCTTCTTTTAATTGAATTTATTCTATTATATGGCTACTCTTATCAAGACTGTATATCATGGTCTATAACCTAAAACTTTCTAGAACTTTCTTTATGTCAAACTCTATCTTCAAGACATGAATATTTTCATATATCACCTCTATTCTGAATAGTATTTCAAAATAGGTAACCTTGATCTTTTATTGTTTTTCTATCTTTGTCAAGGTCTCTCTTCAATATCTAAATCTTCTTTATGTCAAGGTCTCACTTCAAGACTTGATATTTTTTTTCAACTTTCAATTAACATTTTCTTGATGAAAGTTGACTATAAGATAGATACACTAGTCCTTGATATATCCTTCTTCTTTCTACTTTTTCTTGCACTTGAGGATTAAAGTCTTATCTATCTATTGTATAAAGCTTCTCACACTTTTTATGATTAGTCTCTGCTACAAATGTCTTCGGTCACACCTAAGAACTCAAATAATGTCAAGGTGAATCAGATTTCCTTGATGCCTCAATCAAAATTAAGATGACCTGATTGTACCAAATCCTTCAACTTCCTTATGATTTGATAGAAATTAGTGTCAAAGATTGTCTGTCCCTAAAATTCTTCTAATATCAAGGGTTGGTTATTTTCCTATATTGATCAACTATCTTAAAGTTTATTAGCCCTCCAATAGATGAGTCCTTGTCTTCATTAGCTTTTCTTCAACCATGGAAAAACTCTATAGTTGAGTCCTTGTCTTCACTAGTTATTCCTGCAACCATGGAAAGACTAGCCTTTCTGCTTACTTTTATCTTACAATGGATTCTAGGTCTATCTCTCTTTAAAGTAGACATACTCTAAATTAATTTTATCAAACTGGAAAAAATCACTTTTATATGTATCTAAATAAATTCAACCAATGCAAAAAACTAGTTATTGTAGCTTCGATGCCACTAATGGCTTTTGAAGCCTTAATATTAATATAAAACTCATAGGATCAAATATTAGATAGTTGTAAAATACTAAAATCAAAACAATGATGTAAATAGATTAATATAAGAAAACTAATATATATATCAAGGCTTATAATATATCAACTAACATTCATTAATAAACAATAATTATGAATGTAAATATCATAAATCATACATGTACAAAGCATGTAGCACAACTTACAATATTAGTTACTCAAATGTATGCAAAATTTATTACTCCTCTTTCTCTTACAATATAGCACTTGCTTTTCTACACTTGATGAATGATGATTGATGTTGGATAGATCGATTCATGCTTCTCTATGGATTACTATATAGCCATAGTAGAATGACTCTTTGTATAACTGACTATTCCTTTCTATATTCCAATAATCATGAATCTTGGATTCTCTACCTAACACTATACACATAACTCTATCTTGTATACACACTTAGACATGACTCTTCACTTAGCATACTCTAATCTAAAGGAACTTGTGCACATATACTCATATTATAGTTGCACACTTTTTTTTAAATAAAGGGGTAAAAATTTATTGATAAAAAGTCTGGATTACAGAGTACATCTGAGCTTCCAACCAAGACTCAAATAAATAGCAAAATATGCTAAAAACACTAGACTATATTGACACCCGAAGAAGACAACAAGAACAAATCACATTAATTTTGAACATCCTTGTGGATCAACTCCCAAAGACATTGAGAGTCCCCAAACAGGAGAATCTCTCATTTATTGATAATCCAAGGATCCAATAGCTCAGAAGAATTTTTGGCCAGGTAATGAGCAACCCCATTCCATTCCCTTAGAATGTGCATAAAGGATATAAATTCAAACTCTTCACTCATTCTGAGAATATAAATGGCTACAAAGGCCAACTACCAATTAACTTCCTCCACCATTTTACTGTTTAAAGGATTAACCACAATTTGAGAGTCGGACTCGCAGATAATACTGCGCCAGCCAAGAGAAAACTCCCTTTACAAGGCCTTAAGAATTGCAAGAGATTCCATAAAATTGTTGGAGTGAACACCTTTATAAATGGAAAAGAAAAACTGATATTTCCAGCAAAATCTCTCCCAACACCGCCAATTCCAACATGTCCAGGATTACCCCTGGATGATCCATCAATATTAATTTTTAAAACTCCTCTAGGGGGTGCCCTCCACATACCATATCTCCTAACCTTCTTTTTGATATGATGAACCCTGCTATGGGTAGAAGATTTCGTACCATCCCCAAAGAGACCAAGGACCTATCATACCTTCTCCTACCTAGAATCCAAAAGAGGATCCACATCATGTTTGCTATGGATGGTTTCCTAAACCATACACAGGATCCTTTGCCATATTTTTTGAACAACCAAATGATTCCCCTAAAATATGTGATGGTTCTATTCAAGACAAATCTACTAGATGATACAAGAAGGGCCCAAATTCCAAGCCACCCGAAGGGGGCCTTGGTCGGAGGTCTGCCCTGACTACTCCAAAAATTTACTAGGGAGAGCACATGAAAACAAGGATGGTTCTAGGAACTCCACCAACAATATCAAATGTATCTGGAAAGGGAGCATTGGAAAAATAAATGAGAAGATTCATCCTCATTCTTACCACAAAGGACACAAAAATAGAGACCTTGAAATCCCCTCTTCCTCATGTTATCCCAAGTGAGGCATTTATTACGAGCTACCAGCCAGAGAAAGAAGTTACATTTTGTCCAAGAAAATTTGTTCCGCACCTTTTCCACCATGTGATAGGAAGACTCCTGAAATTTTTCTTATCAAGAACCTGATAATCATAGGCTACAAAGTAGGTTCCCTTGGGATTAGGGTTCCAAGTAAGAATGTATTTACCCCTCAACAAAGAACAGGGCCTCCTGCAAGAATAATAGTAAGAACATCTATGTCCTTGGATAGTCCCTCCTCGGGACATTACTATAGATATTTCCACCTGTACATCTCCATATTTCCAAAAGATTAAATTTCTTTTAAAGTCCTCCATACGATACCAGCCCGCTTCTAAGAAAAAAATGCTTACAGAACGTATCTTGGGATATTGATTCAATATAGGAGTGTGGCCATCCTAAGAATCCTCCCAAAAAAGAGCATCTAATCCCCAATTGCAAATCTAGAACAAACCCTACTTGATTAAATTAGCTCCTCTTTTCAGAGTGTCTTAGATAACTGAACCTTTTCCCAACCAAGATGACTATAGGGATCTCGGCCTCAGAAATACCTCTTAAGTATTTATAAGATAATATTTTAGCCCAAATATTATCTTGAGGGGTACACCATATCCAATAAAATTTTACAACCAAATCCTGTCTAAAAAGAGCTATCTGTCACAACCCAAGGCCTCCCTCTTGAACTGACCTACATATAGAATCCCACCTAACCAAAATCCATTTAGTTTGATCAAGTTTTTTGGACCATAAAAAATATCTTGAAAAAGCATCCATGTCCTTGATGAAATGAGAGGGAGTTGTTTGTAAAAAATATCTATAAATGGGTAAATCTTGAATAGATTTAAAAAGAAACACTCTACCTACAGAGGATAGCCATATGACAGTCGAGTGATTCACCTTCCTTCTAAACATATCAAGCATAGACTATCAAGAATATCTAGGTAAAGGATGAGATGAAAATGAAATACCAAGATAAATGAAGGGGGGAGTCCCAACCTAGAATCTTAGAATACGAGCAATCCTGGCTTGAATAAGAGGAGGGGTATTGAAGAAGAAAATAGAAGACTTGTCCTCATTAATCAACTATCCATAAGTACCAAGATATATGCCAAGATACTGTCTAATGTTGCCAGCTTCCTTGATAATGGAAACTCCCAACAAAGTAGTATCATCAAAAAATTGAAGGTGGGAAAGAGGCAACAAACTAATATTCCACTTCCACCCCTAAATGAGACTCTGCCTGACCTGAGACTTGAGCAATATTTCCAATCCTTCCACCATAATGATAAACAAATAAGGAGATAAAGGATCTCCTTGCCTCAATATCCTTGAGGCCTCAAACAACTTTGATGGCTCATTATTAACAAGAATGAAGAATGAGGAAGAAGAAACACAGCTCATCACCCATCTAATCTATTCCTCCTCAAATCCAAAAGCAACAAGAAATTTATGAAAAAAGGACCATATAACCCGGTCATAGGCTTTGGCCATGTCCAACTTAATGAACATAGTTTTCTCCTTAGAAATTTCCATAGAGTGAATAGCTTTTGTAGCAATAAAAATTCCATCCAAGATTTTTCGGTCAACAACAAACCCTCCTTGCTCCTCAAATATGATTTTTTTCAACCATATATTCAACCTCTCTGCAATAATTTTTGTGACGATATTATACACAACATTGCAGAAAGCAATATGCCTGAACATATCCAAGGATTTTGATCCCTCTTTTTTGGGAATAAGCACCACAAAGGTAGCATTTAGGGTCCTTAGCATCTATTTGTTATTTTGGGACTCATGGACCACCTCCAGAAGATCAAATTTGATTAACTCCCAAAAATCCTGATAAAACTAAATCGAGAATCCATGTGGACCTGATGCTTTCCTTTTTTTCATCTTGAATACAACATTTTCCAAATCCTCAAGGAAAATTGGACCCATCAAGTTCTCATTCATTTCTCTAGAAACAATTGAGGGAATACAGTTTAGAATAAGATTTTCATCCTCATCATCTGAGAGGGAGTCCTCCTTGAAGAGAGATAAAAAATACCTCTTAGTCTCTTCTAAAACATCCTTGAAAGAAGAGAGAATGGCACCCTAATAATTTTCAAGAGAGGTAACCAGGTTACCAATACGACGAGCCTTAATTGAGTTGTAAAATAAGGTCATGTTCCTATTCCCTTCCTAAATCCAATCTACTCAAACTTTATGTTTCCAAAACATTTCTTCCCTTAGTTCCCATTCAACAAGGTCTTTCGTAACCTCAGATTCCTTAACGAGAAGCTCCTCTGTGAGTCCCTGATCTATAATATTCCTTCAAGCTTCTTCCACCCTCCTAAGAGCCGTCAACTTAGCCAAGGAAAGGTTCCCAAAATTTAGTTTATTCCATCTCTTCAATTTATGCTTAACAAATTGTAGTCGCTTCATAAAGGAATACATAACGGTGCCATGAGGAGGTTTGCCAATGGTCCACCAACCTCACATGAAATCATGAAGCTTAGGATCACGAAGCCACATAAGTTGAAACTTAAAGGAAATATTCTTATTTAGCCCTAACTTCATAGCAGAGAGTTTGATAAGCCAATGATCAGATCCCCTACCATCCAAAATCATAGAACTAGCACTTCTATTATTACCCATCCAAAAATTGAATGTTAGAAACCTATCCAGTCTCTTTGATATGGAGTCTTCCCCACATCTTCTATTGTGCCAGGTAAATATCCCATTATCCGGCTTGATGTCAACCAAGTTCAGGGCCCGAATATGAGCACTAAAGACAAAAGAAAAAGGCTCGAGATGATCAACCCCATCATGTTTCTCCTCTATAAAAGTGATAGAGTTGAAGTCTCTAGCCAAAATCCATGGGTACAAGGGAGCCAGACATCTCACAAAGCAAATTTGCTCCCACAAATTAACTTTACCGTTGTAATCAACAAGAGCATACACATTTGTAAGTAGGATGGTTTCACCAGATTCATTATCTTACCCGATCATCGAAATAGACCATCTACTGGAAATCCAAGTAAGAGGGGATATCTTAACCAAATCCCATAAACAAGCAATGCCACCAACATATCCACATGCACCAATACACTGACATTGCCCCCTTCTCCACAACTTGGGAGCAATATTGAACATACTATAAGTAGCCAATTTAGTCTCTTGAATAAACACCACATCTAGAGAATGTAGACGAACCAAACCACGAACAACTTTTTTTCTTGGGATGTTGTTCAACCCCCTTACATTCCATGAAAGGATAATCATTTTTGGGGGTTAGAAAAATGGGAGTCCAATGTTCTCACCAAGCCTTAATCCACCAAAGTCTCCCCCATTAACTTAATTTTATCCTGGTCCTTCTTTCGACCCACCTTCATATTCTTATCAAAAGCACCTTTTTTAATTATTTTTTGCTACAATCCCAACACCGTAGGAGTTTTGCAGTCCAAGGATGACTGCATCAGTGCCTGAGTAGGAGAGGACATAACTAAATCTATGCCACTTTTTAAAATATTTTCCCTTCTAGGGCTAGATCCAATCATATAACTTATACTCAGATCCAAAGCCCTTTGTTCTTCATTTAAACCCCTAGATATGATTCCTTAAGTTCCACCTCAAGAAGAGACATCTGATTTGGCCCTATTATATTTGCATTAGGTAGCGACGTTTCAGGTATCTCCATGCACTGATCAAGATCATCTAATATTTCAAAATGGTTGAGCAGAGCATCTAGCTAGCTATCCTTAAGGTCTCTGTTTGCCCTTATTCCTTTGTTTTAGGGTTTTACCGGAACAAAGCCTTCCTTATCATGTTTCCCTTCCTTTATTGGGGCTTTTCCTTTATCCAAATTTTGTACAGATCGAGAGGGCCCATTATTTTAAGCCATGAGTGGGACAAAATTAGGACATTTTCTTTGCAGGTGGCCATATTCATGGTAAATCCAATAGTGAAATAGAAGAGCTTCATAGTCAAATTTTTGAACCCATGTAGTCAATACAAACTGTATTTCAACATAATTTGGAATAAGATTGTTTAAATCAATTTCAACACAGATACGAGCAACATAGATTACCTTTTTATCCATCGTATTTTGTGACGGTCTAACTGTAGACACCAAAACAGCACCAATCCGATTATGTGACAACAAGAACTGATCGCACTAACACACACAACCCCCAGGGCAACCCTCAGAGGTTAAAAAGTGGTTCTAACCACTCACACAGCAATTTTGCAAGTCAAAAACCAATTTGGCACCTTTTAGACACTTTATTGCTTATTCGTCCCACCCAGGGACGAGTGCAGGTTTTACTCGTCCTACCCAGGGATGATTGTTGACTGATACTCGTTTCACCCAGGGACGAAACAAATGTCAGATTTTATTAGAAAAAAGTAAAATCTCGGCATATAACAACTCAGAACTGCCACTTAGCTTTTCCTGCATGACATAGGAGTGCGAGTGAGTTCTTTTGACAACTCATATCTGCCAATTGACTTTCCCTTCACTGCATGGGAATGAGAGTAATATTTTTTAGACAACTCAGATTTGCCACTTAGCTATCCCTTCATTGCATGGGAGTACAAGTGAGCTTTTCTAAAGCACACAAAGACATGCACAGAGACAGTTAATAATCCCTTGATCAAGAAGAAGTCTTCTCTTCACACAAAAAGCATTCATGCAAAGAGACACTTTTGCATGTTAATTCAAAGAGACCCCTTGGGTCTATAAAATGGTGAGTTTCCTCACCCAAAAGATATACAGAGAAGGAGCATTTTGAGCGACGAAGTGTTGCTAATTCACTTGCGATTTGTGCTTTTGACATCCATAATCTCTTAATCGAAAGAGAGGTTATTGGGTGACTTTTGAAGGCACAAATCAAGAACCCAAACCCCATTCTTTTGACCACAATATTCTACCAATTTGCCGACAACACATCACATCAGGTTTCGGACCCATCCCAAGTGGATTGGTGTCGAAGCAAAGTTTCACCCGCGGGTGGTTTGCCTTCGGGCACCCCCCCGCTTTATTGCTTTTAGTGACTATTTCTTTTATAGTATTTAGCTAGTTTCATGTTCATGCTTTTGTCAAGTTTTCCATTTTATTTAGATTCATTTTAACCATCGTTAGATTCATCTTTTATTTTTCATACACAGGTGCTACTGATTCTTTGTTTGTTTCTTTGAGCACAGATTTGCAGCATTAGAGGAGCAGTGAGGAATCTACCTTACCAACGCAAGCGGCGACGATGTTTTGGTTCGCCCATCTTACATGTGGGCACGTGGAAGAAGGAATTCTGAAACAAGTTGTAAAAGAGCAACATTTAACGCTCCTATCCCCTAAAAAGGAAGGAGACGTATTGTAACACATTACTGAAAGAATATCAATAAAAAAAGGCCATAGTTTATATTGCTTTTATATCTTGTGTTCATTCATTTGTGTTCTTTCCTTTTATTACAATTTTGTTTAGTCTTTCCTTTTTGTTTTCGGAATCTCGTGTTTTCAATGGCGATCACAGTGGGACCTCTGTCCTCTATTTTTTTTAGGTTAACTTACTGATATAAAATTGCTTGTTTTTTACAGTGTACCAGTTTTTCAACATCGGATCGTTATTCGTCTCTGCAAGTGACGATTACAGAATTGGTATTCGTTTCACCCCAAGACGAATAAATTATTCGTCTCACCCTGGGATGATTACGGTTCTGATATTCACCTCACCCAGGGACGAGTATAGTTCTATGCAATTTTCAGAGCAAATCAGAAACATCCGATTAGGCAGAGAAGAGGTAGGGGTTTTTACAGCTTCTGTCAAATTTCTATTTTTCTATTTTCTGGTTTTCAGTTTGTATGGCTTAGGGAAATATTTCTTTTTCATTTGCCTGTTTCAAATTTTGCACATTAAAATGAACCCCACACATCACGTGACATTTTAAACCAAGGCATTGGTCGTAAAACCCCAACCCTTGAGCAAGACCAAAGGTGGATTCCATTATCACTTTGGCTTGAGATATTGCATCCATTACCTCGATCGTGACTATTGCTAGATGTAAATCCTGACGAAAGCTGACCGAGTGTAGCTTGGGGTGATTCCCAGCATGCGAGGATAAGTCTTCTATGGTAGGTGTCATAAATAGAGTGATTCCCCTTTCGTATCGCCTATGTTCCACGTATCATCTGCTCTCATGTACCTATAGTCTCCCTCACGTAAGGGCGGGTATATAGAGAGGTTGGTATATTAGTCCGGCAATGGTATATTGAAGGGGTGACCATATTGGGAGTCATAAGAGCCTTCATACTTGCATTTAAACGTTTCACAAAAATTTTCAAAAACACAAAAACAAACAACAAAACACACTAAACCAGATTTAGGGCACACTATTAATCTTTAAAAGAGATAATCATTGCTTGTGAGTGTGTATGCTATTTTCTATTTAGACAAAAAAATCATAAAAAGAAAATCATAAAAAAAAAGAATTTTTGCATTTTTAGGTTGGCATTACCATGGTGAATACTCGTAGCCAAGCCCAATCACGGGCATAAGCTACAGAAAATGCACCAAGAGAGACAAATCGTCATCGATATAGCCTTGAAGACTTAGCCATCCTGCCTCAATGGTGGGGTACACCAGTTAGTTCACACCATGCATAACATGGCTCTAGAGGCCCCTCCTTGAGAGGCACTCCAACCCATACAGTTATAGAACATGGTTCTAGAGGCCCCTCCTTGACGGGCTCTCCAATTCAGGCCTTCAATAGATGAGAATTTAGAACCCCCTCTCTAAGGGGAACTCATGAGCAACAAGAATATTTTCAATAAAATATCTTATATATACCACCTGGTCTAAACACGAGGCCTCCTTTTGAAGTTCAATATGGGTGGCCTGGTGATGAAGCATTGTGTACTGCTATGGAACAACAAAGGGTCCAAAATGAAGAACCATATGATTTTGTGGTTCCTAATTTACCCCCGATCAATGTCGAACATAGTAGACCATATCCAGAACAACAAGTTCTCCCGACAGGGCAAGACAATTCTGCCCGCACTTTTTATGCATATCATAGAGAGAGAGAGGAGGATCACTACATTCCTCGAGAATAGTATCCAGTGCCGAAATGATGCACGTCTGCACCTGCTTTATATCCAGATCGCTTATTGAGACCAGAGTTTCAAGTCAATGCGACCAACCTCGATAGAGGGAAGCAACATATAGGAGTCTCAGAGCATTATGATCAAAACAGATATGTAGGAGAGACATCTAGGCCTATTAAACAAGAGACAACAGAACAAAATAACTTGGCATTTGCACAACTAGCCACCCGCCAAGCACACATCACGCGGCTTAAGCAAGAACAACAAGAATTAGAACATTTGTGTTGCCTTGATCAAGAGTGCATTCAGCGTCAGATAGCTGAATTGCTTCATAACCATGCACCTGAGAAGGCCCCAGTCCCTCACGCACAACAATTTGAGATGTATGTGAGGCACAGCCCCTTAGTGTGACACAGGTCTCCATGACTTCAGCAAGCATCGCCTCAAAGACCTCTTAGACCTGAGCGGGAGGCCATTCACCGTGACCATGATGGGCATCCTCCACGGGCACCCATCCATGTTTACAGGCCTAGGCCAAACACTCCTCAAGAAGATTATGAGGATTATTACCAAGAAGAAGAGCGGGCTGAAACGCCCTATCAAGGCAGAAGGGATGCTACCCATTTATCCATTCAAAGGCCTCAAGTTCCCCGTAACCCACAGTGGGAACAAACTAAGGAGGAGGAAATTATATCCTTCGATGCCTACAAAGTGTTATTAGAATGCTTGGAGACTATGGAACTTAAGACTGGTGGGCCACAAAAGCCTACCTTATGCCAAATTCATAGTCATCTAATACATCCATCAGTGCCAGCACCTCCATACCCCGAACATTTCAAGTTGCCTCAATTGGCACTCTTTAAAGGGGATGAAGATGCTCAAGAACATGTGACTCGATTTTTGAGTCAATGCTTTGGTATACAAGACAATGATGCATTATTATTGAGAACATTCATAACCACATTCGTAGGATCTACCTCATATTGGTTTACCCATCTATCGAAGCATAGCATTTACAACTTGGATCAACTAGTGGACACGTTCCTAGAACGTTTTGCTTTCAATACAAAGAAAAAGGCGTCACTCAGTGATCTAGCTAGCCTCAAACAGTATGAGGAGGAGTCTATGGTAGCATATGGGAATCGATGGAGGACGGTGCTTTCAAAGTTGTCCTACCTCCCTCCTATGTCTGACCTAACTCAAATGTTCGCAAAGAGTTGTTTGCGATCGATCTCTATGCTATTGCAGACTGCAAGCAATACGCCACTTTAGAAGAAGCTCTGGCGCAAGCTAGACGTATCGAAGAGATTAATATACAGGATGGCAAAATTGCCAAGCCTAAGAAAAAAGAGTGGAACAAGAGCACCAAAATAGGGAGTATGCAACAGAAACCCGCTGCGGTCAATCAAGTTGCTATTAATGCCCCTACGTCTGCCCAAGCAACACAGCATTCAAAGGCTAACTATTAGGCGGTTCCTCTCAATAATTATGAGAAAGATAACAAGAAGCAGGATCAAAATTAGCAGCGTCGCCCTAAGCGACAATTTACACCATACGCTGAGTCTAGGGATTCCTTGTTTGACCGTTTGTCAGTGGCAAACTTGATTAATCTGCCAGATATTCTAACAATTGATCCCAATGCGCCAAAGCCTAAGGGTTACAGGGAGGATCTTTTCTATAGATTCCATAGAAGGAAAGGGCATGACCTTAATGTCTGTTGGAAATTTAAAGGTTTAGTGCAAGATCTCATTAATAATCACACATTGGTAGTGGATAATCCCATCGCACCCAACAACCAACAAATGGGTGTTTTCAAAGATCCTTTACCAACACATGATGCACAAACAAAACCTCTGCATGTCAATGAAGTGCAACAGAGTTATCCCATGGAGGGGTATGTTGGGATGATTAGCATTGTGACAAGAAACAAGAGACACCCAGGAGTTGTCCCCACGACAGCCACTAGGGAAGCTTCATCCATGTCACAACATCAACCAAATCCTACACAGTTGCCCCCACCTAGACCAGTGGCCACGATTCGAACTAGACTTACTCAAAGTCTACGGACCACATCGGATAGGCTCTCCATTTATGATCTTATTCAACAATCGACATCCCATCGGGAAGCTCTTATGGAGATATTAAAGGCAATTGAATTGCAACCCCACAAAGCAGATTCGTTCAACAATTTTGTGGGGCATTTCAAATAGTGTACTGAACCAGTCATTACCTTCAGGTAAGATGAGCTAAAAATGGTGACTGGATATGTATCGGATCCACCCCTGCACGTTATTGCACGGGTCAACGAGACTCTGTACAAATGGGTGTTGATAGACACTGGTTTGTCCAGTAACCTTATTACAACCGCTGCACTGAAACATTTGAAACTGCTAGCCTCTCACATTGCACCTTCCACTTATACCCTTCGAGCATTTAATGACGCGATATGCTCAACAGTTGGCACAATTGTCCTGCCCATCCAAGTGGGACAAAAGACCATTCATACGTTGTGCCACATTTTAGAAGGTGAGATGGCTTACAATATCTTGCTTGGGCGGCCTTGGATCCGAGATATGAAGTGTGTCCCTTCAATTACTCATCAATGTTTGAAGTATACATTTGAAGGACAAGTGCACATGGTCCCCATAGATTTGGAACCTTTTAAGTATTGCAACTCAGTGCAAATCATGCCGCAATCGACCCTTCCTTCAATGCACGTGGATTTCCAGTTAAATCCATCTAAACGGGGTCCGACTAAGCAAGAATATCCATCACCAAATCAACCAAATTCTTAGGTGGGATCATCTTCTTCATCCAGTCCTCCCACAATGACACCACCTATGGTGGCCACACCAACAGACAAAGTAAAGAAGCCCCTGGAAGTGGAACCACCTCTAGTATCCAATATCTCTACAGAAGAGATGCCTAATAGAACGGAAGTTGAGATGCCTAGTTCACCACACATGGAGTGAACTCAAGGAGAACTCCCATTCGCTTCCCTTCAATCGCCAACAATTACTGTTGAGATGTCTAACACAGGCATGGGGGAGTATATAGTGCGCAATGTTGTTGCAATGCCCACACTTCAGTCTATGCAAAACATGGGAAGACCTCGACTCCCCGTAGGCTCCGTGGTTCCTTTAGGCTACCCACATAATCAGAAAAACTTTATTTTTGGGGGCCTGGATCATGGTGTTGAACCTTCTCGACAAGAATAGGAAGATGAAGATCCCTTTGTGGAAGATGTCAACTATCTGGCTAACCCAGACTTCGCATTACGATATCTTAGCCAATGCAATTGGCATGGATACGGGTTAGGCCGGTATGAACAAGGAATGCGTGTTTTGTGTCAACCAAGATACCAAATGCCTTATGACAAGTTAGGAGTAGGGTTTAATCACCCTTTTCCCCTTGACATCTTGGTCAAAAACATGCAAGGCCTAGGGATAGGCAACAAGGATGGGTTGGCATCAGATCTATATGTCAATCCAAATACAACTTATAAACTGGGGTATTATTTCCCATTACAAACAAATAACCTTGTTGACCTCAACAACCCTTTCCCTACGGTTGAACAAGGAGAAACCTCATGGAATCACCCACAAGGGGAAGATGGACAAGACCATGAAGGGTCTTCTGAAGATGAGTCGGGGTATGATCATTCGCATGAATATCAAATGAATGACGATCAAGACAGCTTCTTGATGATGTTCCCATTGAATGATCCTAGTGAGCATAGGATACCTCAACAACAACAAAATCCTTTGGACATAGATGACATGTTTGAACACTTATACATAGATCCAAGACCTAGGAGGCATTTCAATTTGGCGCAGTTATAGCAATTACTGCATCCGCCACTTCAGGAATACAATGAGCATCTTTCACCTGGAGACCCTATCAAACCATCAGTACCTAGGGCAGACCCTGTTTGCCGATCCATGCATAGGGCTGATCCCTTTGTGCCAGTGCCTACAGAGCCAGATCCAAAGCACCAAGAACATCCAAAATGTTAGAGTTGTCACATTTGTGGTAATGGAGATTACAATCATTTCATTAAAATGCTCTCCATTTATTTTACCGTCCCCATCCATGATCCATCCAATCCAACATGATTATTGCATCTAGAAATAGAAGCTATTGATTGGGATCGCGCTGACACACCACCATCTCCATCAGAGTATTGGCCTTGTGGTGGGATGTTTCATTTCACTCCAGGACAGACTCAAGATGTCTTCCATGTTGAAGAGGAACTTGATGTTCCTAATTATGATCTTAATTCAGCAAATGATATCCATCTGATCCCAATTCCACACCAGTTGGAAGACGGATCCCATATGTCAGTTGAAGCAACGACTGATGTAGACATCGGCACAGATCCAATGAATCCACGAATTCTCAAGCTGGGGGTAAGTCTTTCTCCCGAAGAGCGAGCCGATTATGTTGCCCTTATTAAGGAAAAGGAGGTTTTTGCATGGTCATACAAGGATATGCTGGGACTTGACCCACAGCTAGTCACGCACAATTTAACGCTTGATCCGACAATCAAGCCAGTGAAGCAAAAACTATGCAAGATGCATCCAACAGTGGCCTTAATGCTAAAATATGAGTTGCAAAAGTTGTTGGATGCCCAGTTTGTCATCTGTGTGGATTATCCGCCATGGTTGTCTAACATGGTTCCCATCAAGAAGCCCGATGGGAGGATTCGCATATGCACTAATTTTCGAGATCTTAACAAAGAGAGTCCTAAGGATGATTTTCCCTTGTCGAGCATCGACGCATTGGTAGACGCTACAGTGGGCCACAAAATGCTTTCCCTTATGGATGGTTTCTTAGGATACAATCAGATTCGTATTAATCCTAAGGACCAACTAAAAATGGCATTCACAACGCCTTGGGGGACATTTTGTTATAAGGTCATGCCTTTTGGCCTTAAAAATGCCGGATCCACCTACCAACGTGCCATGACATACATCTTTCATGATTACATGCACAAAACTTTGGAAGATTACATGGATGATTTGTTGGCCAAATCTCTTTTGTGCCCAGATCACATCGGTGACTTGAGTAAGGTCCTTGATCGCCTCATTGAGCATAAAGTCAGATTAAACACCAAGAAGTGCGTCTTTGGCATTACCTCTAGAAAGCTCTTGGGTTTCATAGTCTCCAAATGAGGAATTGAGGTTGATCCAAACAAAGTCAATGCAATCCTTGAAATGCGTCCCCCAACCACCATCAAGCAACTCAGGAGTATGCAGGGAAAGGTTGCGTCGATCAAGCGCTTCATAGCACAGTTATCTGACAAATGCCGACCAATGAATAAATTATTGCATAAAGGGGTCACATTTCATTGGGATGACGAGTGCCAGTCAGCCTTTGACGACATTAAATAGTACTTGTCTTCGTCGCCAGTATTGGCACCACCCAGACCAGGAGTGTCGTTCTATTTATACATCTCAGCCACTGAGGTGGCACTAGGCGCCATGCTGTCCTAGAAAAATGAACATCACAGAGAACAGGCTACATACTATCTTAGCCGCACCCTGGTCAGTTATGAACTTAACTATGCATATGTTGAAAAACTCTACTTGGCAGTGGTGTTTGCTACCAAAAAGCTACGCCACTACATGCTTAGTAATAAGACATATGTTGTGTCTAAGGAGAATCCATTGCGATACATGATGAGTCGTACTTATCATAGTAGTCGCACGGTGAAATGGATCATGTTGTTGACGGAGTTTGACATAGAGTT
Organism: Wollemia nobilis; assembly: GCA_028583015.1. Taxonomy (NCBI): domain Eukaryota; kingdom Viridiplantae; phylum Streptophyta; class Pinopsida; order Araucariales; family Araucariaceae; genus Wollemia; species Wollemia nobilis. The sequence continues at coordinate 3,345,248 of JAQPPZ010017238.1, forward strand.
CATTGGACAAAAATCTATAAAAGGTCAAGTCATCGTCGATCAACTAGTCGAGGCTCCTCTTGAAGACGATCAGCCTCTGAATTTTGAACTACCTGATGATGGGGTCTTCCATGTTTCAGAGTCGCCAGATTCTGATGAGCCTGAGTCACAGGCTGACATAACCTTATTCTTCGATGGTTCTAAATGTGAGCAAGGGGGTGGTGCGGGAATTGTATTCTTCACTCCGCAAGGCGCTCCAATGCCCTTGTCATTTAAATTAGACTTCCCATGCACCAACAACAATGCAGAATACGAAGCCTTGCTCATAGGTCTTCAGACAGAAATCACCATGAACATTAAATGATTGAACATCTTTGGTGATTCACTGTTAATTGTCAATCAAGTAAAGGAGATATTCCAATGTAAATGTCCACTTTTGCGGGCCTATAAAGCCCTTGTGGACAAATTCCTAGCACAACTTGAATGGTATGACATCGAGGCACTCCCTCGATCATCAAATCATTTTGCAGATACTATGGCCTCCTTGGGGTCACTTATTTCGCAAGACCCTTCTGGTGAAATGACAACCATTCAGGTTAAAACATTGTCGCAATCTGCGATGGAGCATGCAAGCTCTGATCTGACGCCAGGAATCCACATGATCCAAATTGAACCATCTCCGGATAGGTTCTCTCAAATTTGAGATTGTTTGATTCAAGCCAACTAGGGGTCCTTATTCTCCCCGACCCCTCTTACTAGCAACACAACGTTGTTTTTACAAGTTCTTTCCTACTCAGCTTTTGTTCAGGATAGACTTCAAGAGGGATTGGCCATTCATACTATTGAGGTTTCTGATCAGCAAGATTGGTACACACCCATTCGAGATTACCTCAAGCTAGGTAATCTCCCACTTGGATTGACACAAGCCACGAAAATATCATTCAAATAGAAAGCGGCAAAGCATGTCTTGTTAGGAGACATTTTGTATCGTTGGAATTATGAAGGAATTCTTCTTCATTGTTTGGACCAACAAGAGTCCGCTTGGGCGATCACCCAAGCTCACGATGGTACATGTGGTGGCCACTTCAGCGGTATGGCCATCGCAAAGCGCATTCTTCGCATGGGTTATTATTGGCCATATTTAGAGCGAGATTGTTGCGCATATGTGAAGAAGTGCGTGAAGTGTCAGCACCATGCTAATTTGACACACGTACATTCTCAGGCCTTGCAACCGATTCAATCGATTTGGCCTTTTTTGCAGTGGGGATTTGATCTAATTGGGAAGATCTCCCCTGTGTTGTCTAGTCATCACACATTTATTTTAACGGCCACAGAGTACTTTACCAAATGGGTGGAAGCAATTTCGCTGACCACTACGACTGGAGCCTGCATTGCGAAGTTTATTTTGCATAACATCATATGTCATTTTGGTATTCCATCCAAAATTGTCTCGGATAATGGGACACCATTCAAGAATGAATATGTGCGTGCTTTGACCACAAAGTACAAGATTCAACATAGCTTTTCAACACCCTATTATCCACATGAAAATGGGCAATCCGAGGCGTCAAACAAATCGCTAGTCGCCATTCTTAAAAAGACAGTTGCAGACAATCATAAATACTGGAACATTCAGATCCCACTTGCCCTATGGGCTTATCACACCAGCATTCGGATGCCCACTGGGGCAACTCCATTTTCATTGGTGTATGGCTCCGATGCAGTCATGCCTTTTGAGTTGGAAATTCCTTCCCTATGCATTTCAATGCAAGAGTTCATCAATGATGACACTGCGTGACAGGTCTGGTTAGATCAACTAATGTTGCTTGATGAACGACGTGTTAATGCTCTCGAGCATTTACATATCTATCAAGAGCGACTTAAGAAAGCATACAACATGAAATTCCATCGTAGGGAATTTCAGGTTGGTGACTTGGTCTTAAAAGAGAACCAACAGAATTCTAATTTGTCGTCCCATCTACGGGACAAGTTCGCAGCAAACTGGTTAGGTCCTTACATCATTGACAGTAAAATAGGACCTGGAACATACCGGCTTGCCTCTCTTGAAGGAATCAAGGAAACAAAACCCTTGAACATCATTCATCTGAGGTTATTCCATAGCTAAATAGCCATAGTCCAACAAAACACTCCAAGGATTTTCACAATCGCTTGGTCAACCCAAAAAGCTCCAAGGATTTCCACAATCGCTTGGTCAACCAAAAACGCTCCAAGGATTTTCACAATCGCTTGGTCAACCCAAAAAGCTCCAAATATTTTCACAATCGCTTGGTCATCCCTAAAAGCCCCAAAGGTATCTATAAACCCTTTGGTCAAACCAAAAGCTCCAAGCGTTACCATAATTGCTTGGTCAACATAAATATTCAAAAATCAACAAAAACAACATAAAAATCAAAATCACAAAAACAATTGCATTTCAATTCCATGCATTCTCATAAAAAAACAAAATCACAAAAACAATTGCATTTCAATTCCATGCATTCTCAAAAAAAAAAAAAAAAAAATCACAAAAACATTTGCATTTCCATTCCATGCATTCTCATAAAAATCAAAATACAAAAATATAGGCTGTCATTATTTTGCAATTCCATCATTTCCACCTCAGATCCATTTTCATAAACGCATACATCCAGCATATCACCCTTTTATTTTAGCATCGTCAGTTGTTGTCTAATGTATATAGGGATTTCGTCATTCGGATGTCTTTAAATTTCTAGCCAATAATCGTACACGATTAAGCAGATTTTACACGAGAACGTTTTACTTGGATCCCACCTTGGTACGTAGCATCCCAACACAAATTAACACACATAAAATAATTCCTAAGTTGTGTGGACGAAAGATGAAACCTGCACCGTAATCCCGATTACCATAAGTGAAACGACTATCTTACTTATCCCCCTGTGCAATTGACCCTAGAAATCCTGAGAGTTGGCAAAAGGACAAACATCCTCCCTACCCAATTCCCCATGAATCCCAAGTTCTCAAAAGTTGCAAAACATTAAAAATTTGCAAAATGTCAAAACACTAAAATTTGACATCCTACAGTGCACACGTCAAAAGGCACAAACAATAGTGATTCTCGTCACTCCATATTCAAATCCCTTGCTCAAAAAAAAAAAAAAAAAAGACGAGTACTATCATAAAAATAAACAGTGATTTTATCACTATAAAGAGCAAGTATCCCAATACAATTGAAGAAAAGAAGGGAGTCGAACTTGAATCCCTGGAACTCTTAGTATTTCGACAGGTCATGAGGCAAGCTTCAATACCGGTTTGGTTGATAGCCTATTGGTCACTGGTGGTAAACCTCCCGCATGATGATATATCTGTTACATTAACTTGTGTGCAGATCAATGTTTGCATGTGGATGAGGTAGCTTATGGTATCCTAGATAACATCGCAGACAAATCTGACTAAATACAATAAAGGAGTTAGTGGAGCTAATTAGGTGATCCTCAGTACAGGTTCGGTTGAAAGCCCATCTGGCACTGGCGGTATCCTGATGAATAACACATAAACGAACTCAATTGCACACATAGGGATGTGAAATAACTTGGTTCAATTCAAGTCGGATTTAGACCTTGTTTAGAAGTCTTACGACATAAATGTACAGTTTTTGCTAGTTAGTTAAAAATATCTACATCTAAGAAAAGCTTAACTACATTTTCACACAACCGATACATTTCATTCCATACATCACCATCAAAAAAAAAAAAATAGACACAATACAAAAACAAATTTTTCACATGCACAAGCATTCCACAAAGTTATCCCATTACTATAGCAAGTCACTCCAATCTTGTACAGTCTATGGTGCATCGAAAAATCATCAACAATTCATTTCATTCATTCCATATGCATACATCATACAAATTAGAACCATCGCATTCATAATCGCATATGCCTACATCAATGTAACAACATGTACATAAAACTAAATCATGAAAAAATATAAACACCAAAAAGAATAATCTGTATATATATATCATAACAAAAATTGCCCGCAAGCTACAATGTGCTGGTCCTTGGACCTCGCTCTCATCATCCAAAATCCCAAAAACCCCCAGCCTAGGGCGTAGGCCACCCTGATCATGTAGGATCGGTGCGACGAGAGCTACCCCCCATGGTATCCATCCTCTGAGACCTCTCAGGGCGACTGCTCGCCCCTGCATCCCGACCACTCGCTCCTCCCTCATCCAAATGCCTGTGTCGGGATGATGCTAACTGCTCCGTCCCGCTGTCTCTCATCCTATACGACGAGCCACTGACCGAAGGCTCTGGTATTCGCCCACCAAGGCGAATAATCTCACCCTCCATCTCTGCTCGATGCTGCCCCTAATATGCCTTTCATAGCCTCAGCTCTGCCTCCCACCTATGGTAGTACACGATGGCATCATCACGCTGTGCTAGCTGCACCCATAGGAGATCCCTCTCCTGTGCAGCATCCGTATCCCCTACCTGCTGGTGAGCAGCAGCCCCTACACTCCCCTGCCCTACCAACTGTGTCCGCAGGTGATCCCTCTCCTGCGTCATCTCCGCAAGCTCTGCATCTCATCTTCATAGTAACCTCGTCAGACGCGCCACCTCAGTGCGCAACCCCACCTCTGTCTCCCCCGACCCAGCCTGCTCTGGAGCCTCCTACATCTCCGACTGCTCCTCCTCAAATTCATCTCCCACATCTGCTACCTCCACCATCTCTACATCCATAGGAGCTCCCCAACCCTCTCTTGGTGCCTCCGCACCCTCCCTGCCTCCCGCTGCCTCAGCTCCTCCCAATGGCCCCTCACCTCGCCACTGCCGTAGTGTCCACCACTCTTGATACTTGGCTGTCACTCTGACGTCATCTACGTCTGAAATGTCTAGTACAGTATCAGACTCCTCCACCAATGGCTTGAAGATCGACGCAGCTAGGGTCCTCTCATCACTTTGACATCGATAGACTACGGGCTCCCTAGGCAACCCCTGGCGTACCCCAAACTGTCGCATCACTCAGAGGTAATGGAAGTACTCCTGCTCTGTCCCATGATGCCCAATCACCCATCTCCCCCTCCGAACCTTTCGAAGCCAATCATCAGCCTCTGGCCATGCGGGACAATCTTGATATGGCCTCCATACCACATCTCCGGGAGTCAATCATGCCAATGCATCTCTATAATGGTCCATGTCTCCCACGAACCACCGACTCTGCCCCCGCTCCTCAGATCGATACCATAGAGAACCATATCCAATGTCCCTGTCCACCATGTCCACTCGGGTAGTCCAAGGCAACCATCATGGTCACTCTACGGCTATGTGCTTCCAGGCCCAGCATTGCAATAAGAAACTGCACCTAATCCCCTTTCGCCTCCGGCAGCGGACCTCATACAACTCATCATACAGCTACGCCAAAAGCGTTTGACCCCATCTCATAATCACCGGCTCTATCACCGAACACTCCACTAGCTGCCATACTACCTCCACTAGGTTCCATGGGAACCTCGCTCCTTATGAGTCTGGTAGGAGCATGTTGAAAATGAGGCTCATGAGTACCGCATGCCTCACTCCCAACATTCCCCTCGCATACCAATACCGTACCAGAATCCCCCCAATATGGCAATCCGGCTCTGCCCTTTCCAACAAGGTCATCCCATCATCATCCTCTCTGTGTCCAAAATACCGTGTTAGTACAGTCGTCCTCTGGCCTCATGGAGTCGTCCGAATGGGAACCTCGTCTATCAAAATCTGTAGAATCTGATACACGTCCTCTAAAGTGACAGTCATATCCCCTGTCAGAAGATGGAAGGTGTTCATACGAACATCCCACAGGCTGATCAAAGCTGTAAGGTATGCCTGATCTGCCACAAATGCATCCAATCGAGCCACATGCTTGATCCCTAAGGCATCAAGCCACTCCCAGTCATCATCACTCAACGCCTCGCGGGCATTAGAAAAAATAGTCGATACTCGATGTCGACTCTTCACCACCTGCACATCACAGAAAACAACAAACATCAAAAACATGCATCAAATTACCATCACATGTACAAAAATGTATAACTGTACAGTAACATCTTTCATTCACATGTATATCAAAAAAAAAAAAAAAAAATTATCCATTTTTCATTTTTTAATTTCATCAAAAACAACAAAAATTTGACATGGTTTACCTACGGTTTTACCTAAGTTTACCATTTCAAAACAAAAAATTCATCAATTTTTCATTTTTTAATTTCATCACAAACGACAAAAATTTGACATGGTTTACCTACGGTTTTACCTAAGTTTACCATTTCAAAACAAAAAATTCATCAATTTTGCATCTTTAATTTCATCAAAAATGACAAAAATTTGACATGGTTTACCTACGGTTTTACCTAAGTTTACCATTTCAAAACAAAAAATTCATCAATTTTTCATCTTTAATTTCATCAAAAACAATACAAATTTGACATGGTTTACCTACGGTTTTACCTAAGTTTACCATCTCAACCAAAAACATTCATCTTTCATTTCATCAAAAACAATAAAAATTTGACATGGTTTACCTACGGTTTTACCTAAGTTTACCATTTCAACCAAAAAAATTCATTCATTTTCCATTTTTAATTCCATAAAAATAACACAAAAATTGGGCATGGTTTACTTATGGTTTTGACCTAAGTTTTACCATTCACATCAAACAAAAAAACATTTTTAATCATGGTTACCCTAAGATGTTACTCTAAGTCTCATTTTGGGTTTATCCTATGGTTGTCCATCTAAGTTTCCATCGGTTTGCCTCCATGTTTCATTTGGTTTCATTCATTTACCTTTTAATTTTTTAGGGTTTCATGTTGTAAACAAACAACAAACAATAAAAACACATTTGCATTTTTCCAATTCAAACTTGAGGAGATAGTGCACTTACTGGTCTCACCTCGGCTCTGCCGCTCGACGACCCGGTTTGTGCACTCATGTAGTCAAATCCGATAGTGAAATAGAAGAGCTTCATAGTCAAATTTTTGAACCCATGTAGTCAATCCAAACTGTATTTCAACATAATTTGGAATAAGATTGTTTAAATCAATTTCAACACAGATACGAGCAACATAGATTACCTTTTTATCCATCGTCTTTTGTGACGGTCTAACCGACTTCCCAAGAAGAAGGGCAATATTATGCAAGATGTCAGTTCTCTAGAATTCCAATGGGAGCCACGAAAGCTGAACCCACACTGGAACCCGTGATGACTGCTCCTCTAATGGGTTGAAACCCACATGCCAGGGTTTAAGAAAGAGTCCCGCTTGGTTACAAAAATAAGGACCCCCTTCAAATGCTTTGTTACGATCCGCAAGACAAAAGAAAATCACCATAAAATAGCTATTTGCACTCATCATCACCTCCACATCACCTTTAGGGTTCCAAGTCTTCCTGACCCAAGCCTCCACAAAGGGAAGAGAAATTCAAATGCCCAAAAATTTACCAATAAGTGCATGTTTGGTTAAATACTCCACATCCTCCACCATCGAGTTTGGTTGAACCACTAGAACCGGCTTGGCTTCACATCGTTCCAAACATCCATTGTTCTTTAACAAGCAATTCCCGACATGTACTAGGAAATCATGTTCCTTCCAATCAATTTCAGATGAAAAATGTCACTAGCATGCACTCTTTGTGATGGGCCCGATGCCATCACAACGTTCCTCCAATTGTTCAGACCTCCTCCAGAAACTGTTGCCATCCCACAGAGCAATTTTTCCTCATCAAACCCTAGCAGAGCAGTTTTTCCTCACATTACACTTGCACACTTACTCACATGACACTTGTGCATTTCTTACACATTATTACTAAAAGCACGAGGATACGGAAACAAAAAGGAAAATGCCAAGTACGATGCGTATAAAACCAAACTTAACGCTAAAAGCCTATATATTGAAAAATGCATGAAAGGAAAGAACATAAACGAATCGACACAAGATAAAAGCAATATGGAATATGGCCCTCTTTATTGATATGCTTTTAAAGTCGTGTTACAATACGTCTCCTTCCCTTTTAGGGGATAGGAGCGTTAAATATGTTTCTTATCACATCCATGGATAGCAATCCTTCTTCCGCGTGCCCACATGTAAGATGGGCGGACCAAAACGTCGCCGCCGCTTGTGTATATGAGTGTTGACTCCTTACTGCTCCTTTGATGTCGAAGACCTACGTTCAAGGAAACAGAAAAGATCAGTAGCACCTGCAGATAGAATAGAACATGTGTTTCCCAAGGCCTATTGTTAGTGTATGCATGAAAATATTAAAACGATAACCAAATAACATCAGAACGACCTAAAAAATTAATAGAAGCATGAATATGTTACCAGGAGGGCACTGCAAGTGGAACAATCAAGAAATTCCTCACATATTTGTATTCGCTCGGGGCGGGACGAATAAACCTGCAATAAATTGTTAGAAAGCACCCTCTTCAATGTCCTATCCAGGAAGCTCCAAATGACCTGCAAAGTTGGGGTTAGCTAATTGGGGGTATTTTGGGAAGACCCAGAAGGTCATATTTCTCCAATTTGGCCTCTATCACCCAGATTTTTATGGTGCCATCTGCAAGTTAGTAAAGGCGAGAAATGATAAAAACATGGTCAAAAATGCTCAGAATGAAGTGAAATTTAAACTACAGCCTATTTAAATGACCTAGAATAAGATGCAAAAAGAAAAGAAAGGAAATCTACCATAGATTTCTAATCACTCCGGGGTGGGGCGTTTAGAACTGCGATAGCTTGGGGGGCGCCCGAGGGCAGGACGCCCACCATTTGGGACTCTGTTTCGGCACCAATCCACTTGGGATGGGTCCAAAACCTCTTATGGGGTGTTGTCGACAAATTTTGTGGAATATTGTGGCCAAATGTTCGGGTTTGGGTCTAGAATGCGCCTCCAATAATCACCCAATAACCTCCCTCCAAAAGAGAGATCAAGGATGTGAAAGCACAAACAATGGGTGAGGATATATTTTAGCAGCACTTCGTTGCTCCAAAAGCTCCTCTCTGTATCTCTTTTTTGGGTGAGAAGACTCACCAATTTATAGACCTAGGGTCTCTTTGTTTGAATGCGCATGCGAGGGCGCCACTTGAGTTGATTGTCCTATTTTGAGAGAAAATATTATTCCCTGATTTAGAGTCTCCTTGCATGAGGTCTCTAAAATAAAGACATGCATGACTGAAGTCTCTCTCCTTGATTTGAAGTCGTTCCTCGCAATTGCATGTCCTGAAGTTGCAGTTAACTGGCGGACCTGTCGAGGTTTGACTTTTTCTAGTCAAACCTGCTATTCGCCTCACCCTGGGGCGAATGTTGCTATTCGTCCCTGGGTGGGACGAATACCAGTTTGTAATCGTCCCAGGGTGGGACGAGTAGGGAGCAAAGTGCCAAAAGGTGCCAAATTGACTCTTGACCTTCCAAACTGCTGTTGGGAGTGGTTAGGACCACTGTTTAACCTCTGGGGGCTGCCCTAGGGGTTGTGTGTGTCAATGCGATCGATGCTTGTTGTCACATAATCGGATTGGTGTTGTTTTGGTGTCTACAGATGCCCCTTTTTGGGAAGCAGCAATAAGAGCAAAAATAGATAACCAAAGCACTAATGATTAGGGTTTCTCAGTAACCTAACCAACTCTTGATGCCCCAAGTATGGAAAGGGCACGCATTCTTGAATCCTTGCTTTCGACGAGCTAAGGAACTTAATTCAAGTGTTAACCTTTTTCGGTGAGGTGTTACTTGAGCTTGGACATTGATCGATCATGAATAGGCAAAGGGCGCAACCTTTTGTCTATGGGAACCTTGAGTTCATGATTCATGAATGCCAAGTGTTTGATCAGCTTGTGATTATTGCTTGTTTTCTGCCCCAAGCGGGAGCATGATTGTCTTTGTCAATGATCCTTTGAATGCATGTCATTTCCTTGATTGGGTATATTTTTGTTGATTGGTGACTAAGTGTGACTACCCCCTCAAGCGACGAATCGATGAGGGAATGACCGACATGAGAAAAGCGATGAGTCGCTTGACCCAAGATGACTTAGGTAAGGGTGCCTTCAGTTGTTTACCATTGAATGCTTAAGCAGTTTTCGAACATTCGACCTATTTTTGGTGGGTTTTAACCCTTTTTGTGACGCATTTTGGAGCTGAAATTGTCAAGAATCCGTCCTCCTCGTGGAGCGGTCCGGCTATGGTAGCCTTCTTAGGGAGTAGGATAGTGACAATTTGTAACCCCAACGTCTATTTTGGATGCCAAGAATGTCAGGCACAAAGGCGCCTTCGTTCGGCAATGTTATTGCTATTTTTGGTTGGGTTTTGACCCTTTTTGTGACGTCGTTTGGGGATGAAATTCTCGAAAATCCGTCCTCCCGTGGAGTGGTCCAGCTATGGTAGCCTTCTTAGGGAGTAGGATAGTGAGGATTTGTGACCCCGACGTCTATTTTGCATGCCCGGAATGTCAAGTGCAAAAGCACTCTTATTGGACACTTTTTTTGCTTGTTTTTGGTGCATTTTGTGTAGTTTTTGCTATTTTTGAAATTTTTGCTCTGTATTCATCCCTGGGTGGGATGAATACTAGTTTAGTAATCATCCTAGGGTGGGACGAGTGCTAACTAGAGCGCTCATCCTAGGGAGGAATGATTACAGGCTCAAAAAGCCTATTTAAAGGCCAAAACTGGGTTTTGGGCTCATTTGCATTTGTTTTTCCTGGCGATTTGGAGCTCTGAGGAGGAGGAGGTCAATTCTGCGAAGCAAAGCGCTGTAAAATTTTTCTCGCCACCATGAGTTCACGGACCGGATCATCAAGCGGTGGAGCCGAAGCGAGACCAGTGAGTGCTCTTCCTCTTTATTGTTTGTTTGTTACAATTTGAAAACCGCAATTTAGTTGTTTTATGTCCTTTTGTTTTTTTTGTTTTTCAAATTTAAAAATGAAACCCTAGTCTATCAAAATTAACACTTAGTTTAAAACTTAGTTTAACCCTAGTTAAACAAAGATCAAAACTTAGGTTAGAAACTTAGGGTAAAACTGAGCTTAACCCTAGTTATTTTTTGTTGTTTTTGTTTGTGTATTTAATTTATCAGTTAAACTTAGAGTTACAAAACCCTAGGAACCAACAAATTATTTTATTTTTTTGTTTGTTTTTAATTTATCCATTAAGGTTAAAAACCCTAGACCAAAATTATTTTTTTGTTTGTTTAATTTATCTTCAGAGTAAAAACCCTAGTGACTACAAATTATTTTTTTTTAATTTATCATTAAAACCTAAATTTTTAATTAGAGTTAAAACCCTAGGAACTAAAAAATTAGTTTTGAATGTTTTTTGTATTTTTGTGAATTTTGTCGCTCGTTATTTGTCTATTTTTAGTTGTACATTGTTTTATGCATTGTTGTATATGCATGTTATTGTTGTACAATTTTTCATTGTTTTAATGTTTTTGTGTTGTTTTCTTTTGTAGGTTGTGAAGAGTCGGTACCGTGTGCCCACAATTTTCATGGAAGCGTGGGAGGCACTGAATTTGACTGACTAGGAGTGGCTTGATGCCCTTGGGCTCAAGCAGGTGACTCGACTGGAGCCGATGGTTGGGGATCGAGCCTATCTGACGGCCCTGATCAACTTATGGGATCCTCGGACTAATACCTTCCATCTCCCAACAGGGGAGATGACAGTTACCTTGGAGGATGTCTATCAGATTCTACGGATTTCGATAGACGGACTACCGATCAGGACGACACCACGGGATCAGCGGACAACAGTGTTGACACGTTGCTTTGGGCATGGGGAGGAGATGGGGGTGGACAGCCCAGTGGAGAGGGCAGAGGGTGATTGCCAGATTGGTGGCAGATTGGGTGTGTTGGGAGTGAGGCACGCCATACTGATGGGCCTCATTTCCAACATGCTGCTACCCGACTCTTCGGGTGTGAGGTTCCCATGGAACTTGCTAGAGGTGGTCTTTCGGTTGGTGGAGTGTCCGACGGAGGCACCGATGATCATGAGATGGGGATAGACTCTATTGGCACAACTCTATGATGAGTTGTACGAGGTCCGCTACCAGAGGCGGAAGGGGATTGGTTGTAGCTACTTGTTGTAGTGTTGGGCTTGGCAGCACATAGCGGTGGAGAGGCCGATTGGGTTGCCATGGATGACGCGGGCGGAGATGGTAGACCGAGAGATCGGATACGGGGCATTATGGTGGAGGTCTGAGGAGCAGGGCAGAGTCGATGATGGGTAGGTGTCGTAGGGCACTATGTCGATGCCTTCGCTCGGCTTGCTCCAGGGGAGGTGTTCTGGTGCCCCTATCAGGACTGTCTAGCCTGGCCTGAGGCTAGAGAGTGGCTTCGATGGGTACGTAGGGAGCGGTGGCTGATTGGGCGTCATGGGACTGAGTAGGAGTTCTTCCCATATGGTCGGGTGACATGATAGTTTGGGGTGCACCAGGGGTTTCTTGGTGAGCCCATGGTCTATCGACATCGAGGGGACGAGAGGACTCTCTAGCTCGGTCATTGCACCATGGGTGAGGATTCAGATACATGATTGATGCACCGAACATGGATGACATCGAGGTGACCGTTGAGTATGACCAGTGGTGGACTTTGCGATGATGGCGAGGTGAGGGGCCTCTAGAGGGGGCAGAGGTGGCAGCAGACGATGAGGGTGTAGAGGCACTAGGTGAGGGTTGGGGGTTCCACTGGAGGATGCGAATATGGTAGAGGTGGATGATTTTGGGGGGATTTTGGGGTTTTGGATCAGCCGAGATGTAGGACGTCTCGAAGCAGTGGGAGCCAGAGTAGGCTACTATCCTGGATTCGCCTATGCCTTAGGCAGTTTCAGAGGACATGGAGGTAGGGTTGCGCACTGAGAATGCATGATTGGTGGGGCTACTTCGAAGGTGAGATGAGGAGGCTGGGGAGGCTCTACAGGAGAGGGATCTCTTATAGACTCAGCTAGCTGAGTGGGAGAATGCATGGGCTACGTACCATCGATGGGATGGGGATACGGATGCTGCATAGGAGAGGGATCTTCTATGGAAATGGCTGGTAGAGAGGGAGGAGGTGTTGGCATAGCATGATGATGTAGTAGCGATGTATCATCGATGGGAGGTAGAGTGGTGTCAGCATCAGATGGACCTTGAGGGAGAGATCATCCACCTCGGGGGTGGGTACCTGAGCCCTCAAGAGGTGGGTCTTCACACTGGACGAGGGGCAGCGATACGAGCAGTCAGCATCATCTCATCGTAGGCGATTGGATGAGGGGGGGCTAGTGGGCATGATGCGGGGGTGAGCAGCAGTCGCCCTGAGGGGTCCCATAGGACCCACACCATGGGGGTAGTTCCCGTCGCACCGATCCTGCATGATCATGGTGGCCGATGCCCTAGGCTTGGGGGTTTTTGAGTTTTTGGCTTTGTTGCGAGGTCAGAGGACCGGTTCATTGTAGCCTACGGGTATTTTTGATGATATATATACAGATGACTTTCTTTGTGTTTATACACTTTGTGATGGTTTGTTTTTATGCACATGTATTTATGATGATGTATGCATATGGTATTATGAATGCGATGTTTCTAATTATATGATGTATGCATATGGAATGAATGAAATGATTTGTTGATAACTTGTCGATGGCACCATAGACTGTACAAGATTTACTGGCTTTCTGTACTTATGTGGTGGCTTTGTGGAATGACTTTGCATGTGATAACTTTGTTTTTGTATTTTGCATATTTTTTGATGGTGATGTACGTAATGAAATGTACCAGTTGTTTTTAAAATGTAGTTAAGCTTTTCTGAGATTCAGATATTTTAACTAACTAGCCAAGACTATACATTTATCTCACAAGACTTTTGAACAAGGTATAAATCTGACTTGAGTTTAACCAAGTTATTTCACATCCCTGTGTGTGCAATTGAGTTCGTTTATGTGGTATTTGTCAGGATACCGCTAGTGCCAGATAGGCTGTCAACCAAACCTGTACTGAGGATCACCTAATTAGCTCCACTAACTCCATTGTTGTATTTAGTAAGATTAATCCATGGGACAATCTAAGGTACCATAAGCTAGCTCATCCACATGCAAACATTGGTCTGCTCACATGCAAAGCTAATGTGATAGACATATCATCATGCGTTTAGGATACCGCCATTGCTAGGTAGGTTGTCCACCAAACCCGTAATGAGGATCACCTAGATGGTTTTCGAATGCTGAGAATTCCAAGGATTCAAGTTCAGGATTTTTATTTGCTCAATGGTTTAGGATACTTGCTCGTATACATAGTGATGAAAATCACTGTTTATTTTTCTTTTTTTGTTTTTCTTTTTGAGCAAGGATTTTGAATAGTGGTGATAACCACTATTATTTGATTTTGGATTTTGAGCTTTGTAAGGTTGAGCTTGTAGGTTTGTGGCTTATGAATGACATTGATCCTTTTAGGCCTTGGGGATGACTACCCATCCTATTCAGGGACGTGTAGTACGAATCCTTACGACTTTGGGAACCAAAGGGGATTATGGATACGATGAAGTAAGGGCATTGATATTTTAGGCCTTAGGGATGACTACCCATCCTGTTTAGGGACGTGTAGTACGAATCCTTACAACTTTGGAGACCAATGGTGATTGGGATTTTTGCTAGTGGTGAAAACCACTATTTATTAGGGGGAATGGATGGGGAAGAGCTTGTCCTTTTGTCAATTCTCAACACTCTTGAACCATTCGCACAGGGGGATGAACAGGCTAATCTTTCACCTATGGTACCCTAGATTGCTTTGTAGGTTTCTCTTACATTCACACAACTTAGGAATTATTTTATGTGTTTTAACTTGTGTAGGGATGTTACATAACGAGGCGTGATCCAAGTAAAACTTTCCCTTGTAAAATCTGTTTAACTTTGTATAGTTTTTGGCTAGAAATTTAAAGACAACTGAATGACGAAAACCCTATATACATTAGGAGACAACTGACTATGCTAAAAATGGGGATGGTGTTATTCTGGATGTATGTGTTTATAAAATGGATGTGATGTGGAAAATGATGGAATTGCCGAGTAATTACAGTCTATGGTGCTTGTGACATGTATGACCAGCAAATATGCAATGTATGGATGCGATGCCTAATGCAACTTATATTTTTGTATTTTGATTTTTACGAGTATGCATGGAATGGAGATGCAATTTTTTTGTTTATTTTTGATGATTTTATTTTTTTTTTTTTTTGACCAAGCGGTTATGGTAACCCTTGGAGCTTTTGGTTTTGACCAAAGGGTTTATGGATACCTTTGGGGCATTTTTGGGGTTGACCAAGCGATTATGGGAATCCTTGGAGCTTTTGGTTTGACCAAAGGGTTTATAGATACCTTTGGGGCATTTTGGGTTTGACCAAGCGATTGTGGGAATCCTTGGAGCTTTTGGTTGGACTATGGCTCTCTAGATGTGGAATGGCCTCAAATGACTGATGTTCAAGGGTTCTAGTTCCTTGATTCCTTCAAGAGAGGCGAGTCGGTATGTTCCAGGTCCTATTTTACTATCAATCACATAAGGACCTAACCAGTTTTCCATGAACTTGTCCCTTAGATGGGACGACAAATTAGAATTCTGTTGGTTCTCTTTTAAGACCAAGTCACCAACCTGAAAGTCCCTTAGGTGAACCTTCATGTTGTATGCTTTCTTAAGTCGCTCTTGATAGATACGCAAATGCTCGAGAGCATTGACGCATCGTTCATCGAGCAACGTCAGTTGGTCTAACCGGGCTTGTCGTGCAGTGTCATCATCGATGAACTCTTGCATTGAAATGCGTAGTGAAGGGATTTCCAACTCGAGAGGCATGACTGCCTCGGAGCCATACACCAGCGAAAATGGAGTTGCCCTAGTGGGCATCCGAATGCTAGTGCGATAAGCCCATAGGGCAAGCGGGATTTGAATGTGCCAATCCTTATGACTATCTGTGATGGTCTTTTTGAGGATGGCGACTAGCATTTTGTTTGATGCTTCTGCTTGCCCATTTGCCTACGGATAATAGGGTGTTGAAAAACTATGCTGAATTTTGTACTTTGTTGTCAAAGCACGCACATATTTATTCTTGAATGACGTCCCATTATCCGAAAGGATCTTGGATGGAATACCAAAATGACATATGATGTTATGCAAAATAAACTCCGCAATGCGGGTTCCAATCGTAGAGGTTAGCGGAATTGCTTCCACCCACTTGGTGAAGTACTCTGTGGCCATTATGATGAATGTGTGATGACCTGACGATGCAGGGGAGATATTTTCGATTAGATCAAAGCCCCACTATGAAAAAGGCCAAGTCGATTGGATCGGTTGCAAGGCCTGAGAAGGTACGTGTGTCAAATTAGCATGGTGTTGACACTTCATGCACTTCTTTACATATGCGCAACAATCTCGCTCTAAATATGGCCAATAATAGCCCATGCAAAGAATGCGCTTTGCGATGGCCATACCGCTGAAGTGGCCACCACATGTACCATCATGGGCTTGGGTGATCGCCCAAGCGGACTCTTGCTGGTCCAAGCAACGGAGGAGGATTCCTTCATAGCTCCGACGATACAAAATGTCTCCTAACAAGACATGTTTTGCTCCCTTTCTATTTAAATGATCTTTTCATGGCTTGTGTCAATCCAAGTGGGAGGTTACCTAGCTTGAGGTAATCCCTTATGGGTGTGTACCAATCCTGCTGATCAGAAACCTCGATGGTATGAATGGCCAATCCCTCTTGAAGTTCATCCCTAGCAAAAGTTGAGCGGGAAAGAACTTGTAAAAATAGCGTTGTGTTGCTATTAAGAGGGGTCGGGGAGAACAAGGACCCCTAGTTGGCTCGAGTCAGACAATCATGGATTTGAGAGAACCTATCCTGAGATGGTTCAATCTGGATCAGGTGGATTCCTGGCATTAGGTCAGAGCTTGCATGCTCCATCATGGATTGCGATAATGTTTTGACCTGAATGGTTGTCATCTCACTAGAAGGGTCTTGCGGGATTAGTGACCCCAAGGAGGCCATAGTATCCACAAAATGATTCGATGATCGAGGGAGTGCCTCGATGTCATACCATTCAAGTTGTGCCAAGAATTTGTCCACAAGGGCTTTGTAGGCCTGTAGAACTGGGCATTTACATTGGAATACCCCCTTTACTTGATTGAAAATTAACAACGAATCACCAAAGATGTTTAAACATTTAATGTTCATGGTGATTGTTGTCTGAAGACCTATGAGCAAGGCTTCATATTCTGCATTGTTGTTGGTGCACGGGAAGTCTAATTTAAATGATAGAGGCATTGGAGCCCCTTGTGGAGTGAAGAATACAATTCCCATGCCACCTCCTTGCTCACATTTAGAACCATCGAAGAATAGGGTCATGTCACGCTTGTGACTCAAGCTCATCAGAATCTGGAGATTCTGAAACATGGAAGACCCCATCATCCAGTAGTTCTATGGTCAGAGGCTGATCATCTTCAAGAGGAGCCTCTACCAGTTGATCGGTGATGACTTGACCTTTTATGGATTTTTGTCCAATGAATTCTATGTCAAACTCCATCAACAACATGATCCATTTCGTCATGCGGCTACTATGATAAGTATGACTCATCATGTATCACAATGGATTCTCCTTAGACACAACATACATCGTATTGCTGAGCATGTAGTGGCATAGCTTTTTGGTAGCAAACACCACTGCCAAGCAGAGCTTCTCAACGTATGCATAGTTAAGTTCATAACTGACTAGGGTGCGGCTAAGATAGTAAGTAGCCTATTCTTTGTGTAGTTCATTTTTCTGGGATAGCATGGCACCCAGTGCCACCTCAATAGCTGAGATGTATAAGTAGAATGACACTCCTGGTCTAGGTGGTGCCAATACTGGTGGTGAAGCCAAGTATTGTTTAATATCATCAAAGGCTGACTGGCACTCGTCATCCCAGTGAAATGCTACCCCCTTGTGCAATAATTTATTCATGGGTCGGCACTTGTCAGATAGCTGCGCTATGAAGCGCTTGATTGACGTGACCTTTCCCTGCTAGACTTTCGAGCTGCTTGATGGTAGTTGGGGGAAGCATTTCAAGGATTGCCTTGACTTTGTGTGGGTCTACCTCGATTCCTCTATTTGGAGACTATGTAACCCAAGAGCTTTCCAGATGTGATGCCAAATACGCACTTCTTGGGGTTTAGTCCGACTTTATGTTCAATGAGGCGATCGAGGATCTTGCTTAAGTCATCGAGATGATCTGGGCGCAAAAGAGATTTGGCCAACAAATCATCCATGTAATCTTCCAAAGTTTTGTGCATGTGATCATGGAAGATGTACGTCATGGCACGTTGGTAGGTGGCGCCAGCATTTTTAAGGCCAAAAGGCATGACCTTATAACAAAATGTCCCCCAAGGCATTGTGAACGCCATTTTTAGTTGGTCCTCGAGATTGATACGAATCTGATTGTATCCTGAGAAACCATCCATGAGGGAAAGCATTTCATGGCCCGTTATAGCATCTACCAATGCGTCAATGCTAGGCAAGGGGAAATCATCCTTAGGACTCGCTTTGTTTAGATCTCAAAAATTGGTGCATATGCGAATCCTCCCATCGAGCTTTTTGATGGGCACCATGTTAGACAACCATGGTGGGTAATCCATGCAGATGACAAACTATGCATCCAACAACTTTTGTAGCTCATCTTTGACCATTAAGGCTACTGTTGGATGCATCTTACATAGTTTTTGCTTTACTGGCTTGACTGTCGGATCAAGCGTTAGATTATGCATGACTAGCTACGGGTCTAGCCCCGACATGTCTTTGTAGGACCATGCAAAAACCTCCTTCTTCTCTTTGAGAAGGGCAATGTAGTCGGCTTGCTCTTCGGGGGATAGACTTACCCCTAGCTTGATGATTTGCAAATTCATTGGATCTGAGCCGATGTCTACGTCAGTCGTCTCCTCGACCGACATGTGGGACCCGTCCTCCAACTGGTGTGGAGTTGGGATCAAGTGGATATCATTTGCTGAATTTAGATCATCGTTCGGAACATCGGGTTCCTCTTCAACATGGAAGACATCCTGAGTCTATCCTGGGGTGAAATGGAACATCCCACCGCAAGGCCAGTACTCTGATGGGGATGGCGGTGTGTCAATGCGATCCCAGTCTATAGCATCTAGGTCTAGATGCAATGACCATGTCGGGTCGGCTGGATCATGGATGGGGGTGGTTAAATCAATGGAGATCATGTTGATGAAATGATTGTGGTCTCCATTACCATGGGTGTTGTTACTCGGACATCCTAGATGATCTTTGTGCTCCGGATCTGGCTCTGTGGGTACTGGCACAAATGGATCGGCCCTATGTGTGGATAAGAGGATAGGATCTACCCTAGGCACTGATGGCTCTATAGGGTCTCCAGGCGGAAGGTGCTCTCTGTATACCTAGAGTGGCGGGTGCAGTAATTGCTATAACTATACCTGGTTTAAGTGCCACCTATGCCTGGGCCCTATGTGCATTTGTTCAAACATGTCATCTATGTCCAAGGGATATTGTTGTTGTCGCATATGATTGAGATAAGCCATCTCAGTTTCATCTTCATAATCACTATCAGAGATCCAAAGGCCTTCGTTGGCTCCAACAGCTATTTGTGACATATGAGGCTCATCTTGCTCGAGAAAATTAATGTGGTCCCATCGAGGTTGTTCTGCTCTCTACGGGGGGACCTGATTCTCTTGAGGTGGCATATGCTCAATTGGAGCATCCAAAGGGAACATTGTCAGGAAGCTCTCCTGATCATCATCCATGGGAGTCACTTGTGAATGATTGCTATCAGACTCGAAAGGATCCCAAGGTGCTACCTCGTACTCCGACTCATCTTCTGAAGACCCTTCTTGGTCTTGTCCATATCCCTCTTGTAGGTGAGTCCTCGAACTTTCTCCCTTTTTGACCGAAGGGAAAGGGTTGTTACGGTCAACAAGGTTGGTTGTTAGCAATGGGAGATAATCCCCCAATGTATATGTTGTGTTAGGATTGGCATATGGATCTAATGCCAACCCATCCTTGTTGCCTATCCCTAGGCCTTGCATGTTCTCTACCAAGATGTCTAGGGGCAAGGGGTGGTTGAACCCTACTCCTGACTTGTCATACGACATTTGATATCTCGGTTGGCATAGAACACGCACTCCTTGCTCATACCGGCCCAACCCATATCCATGCCAATTACATTGGCCAAGATATCTCAAAGTGAAGTCTAGGTTGGACAAATAGTTGACATCCTCAGCAAAGGGCTCTTCATCATCATCTTCTTGCATGTAAGGTTCAATGCCATTATCCAGGCCCCCATAAACAAAGTTTGTCTGATTGGGTGGGTAGCCTAGAGGAACCACAGAGCCGATGGGGAGGCGAGGTCTCCCCATGTCCTGCATGGACTCAAGTGCGGGTGTTGCTACAATGTTCCGCACTAAATACTCCCCCAGGCCCGTGTTGGCCATCTCAACGGTGATCGTTGGTGGTTGAGGGGGAGCGAATGGGAGTTCTTCCGGAGTCCACTCCATGTAGGGTGAACTAGGCATCTCGACTTCCATTCGGCTAGGCATCTCTTCGGTAGAGATGGTTGAGACTAGGGGTGGTTCCTCTTCTAGGGGTTTCTTTCCCTTGTCCTTTGGTGTGGCCACCGTAGGTGGCATCATTGTTGAAGGACCAGATGAGGAAGATGGACCCGACTGGGGATTTGATGGACTTGTCAACGGGGATGCCTGCGGAATCGGACCCTGTTTAGATGGATTCAACTAAAAATCCAAATGCGTTGATGGAAGGGTCGATTGTGGCATGAATTGCACCGTATTGCAGTACTTGAAGGGCTCTAAGTCTACCGGGACTACATGCACCTATCCTTCAAATGTATACTTTAGGCACTGATGAGCTATTGAAGGGACACACTTCATGTCCCTGATCCAAGGCCGGCCCAACAAGATATTATAGGCCATCTCACCTTCCAAGATGTGGCACAATGTATGAATAGTCTTTTGTCCCACTTGGATGGGTAGGACAATTGTGCCAACCATCGAGCATATCGCATCATTGAATGCTCGAAGAGTATAGGTGGAGGCCACGATGTGAGATGTCGACAACTTCAGATGTTTCAATGCTGCTATTGTGATGATATTACTGGATGAGCCAGTGTCCACCAACACCCTCTTATACGGAATCCCGTTGACCCGTGCAATGACGTGCAGGGGTGGATCCGCCACATCACCGATCACCGATTTCAATTCATCTTCTCTAAAGGTGATGACTGGTTCTGTACATTGTTTTACATGTCCCACAAAGTTGTTGAAAGAGTTTGCTTCATGGGGCTGCAGCTCGATGGCTTTTAATATCTCCATTAGAGCCTCCCGATGGGGCGCTGATTGTTGAATGAGCTCATATATGGAGAGCCTAGCCGACGTGGTCCTTAGACTTTGGGTAAGTCTAGTCCGAATCGTGGCCACTGGTCTAGGCGGGGGAGGTTGCGTAGGGTGCTGTTGAGGTTGTGACGTCGATGGAACTTCTCTTGTGGCCGCCATGGGGGCAGCTCCTGGGTACCTCTTATTCCTAGTCACTATGCTTATCATCCCTACATACCCCTGCATGGGGCAATTTTGTTGCACCTCATTGAATTGAAGGGGTTTTTCCTATGCATCATGGGTAGGCAGGGGGTCTCTGAAGACTCCCATATGTTGGTTGTTTGGTGCTACGGGGTTGTCCACCGCCAACGTCTTGTTGTCGATTAGGTCTTGCACCAAGCCTTTGAACTTCCAACATGCATTAAGGTCATGTCCCTTCCACCTGTGGAACCTACAATACAAGTCCTCCCTGTACCCCTTAGGCTTTGGCGCATTGGGGTCTATGGTTTGAATCTCTGGCAGGTTGATCAAGTTCACCGCTGACAAGCGGTCAAACAGGGAGTCCCTGGACTCTGTGTAAGGTGTAAATTGTCGCCTAGGGTGATGCTACTGATTTTGTTCTTGCCTCTGGTTTTCTCTATCATAATTGTTAGGAGGCACCACCTGATAGTTAGCCTTTTGAGGCTGTGTTGCTTGTGCAGGCTTAGGGACGTTTATAGCAACCTGATTGACCGCAACGGGTTTCTGTTGCATGGTCCCTATTTTGGTGTTCTTAGGCCATTCTTTCTTCTTTGGCTTGGCAATCTCACCATCCTGTATCTTGATCTCCTCAATGATTCTGGCTTGCGCCAGAGCTTCCTCAAGAGTGGCATATTGCTGTAACTGCAATAGCATGGAGATCGATCTCAAACAGCTCTTTGAGAACATTTGGGTCAGGTCGGACATGGGAGGGAGGTAGGGCAGCTTTGAAAGCAACGTCCTCCACCGGTTCCCATATGCCACCATGGTTTCTTCCTCATACTTCTTGAGGCTAGCTAGGTCACTTAGTGACGCCTTTTTCTTGGTGTTGAAGGTGAAGCATTCGAGGAACGCGTCCACTAGCTGATCCAAGTTACTGATGCTATGTTTTGGCAATTGAGTGAACCAATCCGAGGTAGGGCCTACGAATGTGGTTATAAATGTTCTTAGCAACAAAGCATCATTATCCTGAATGCCAAAGCACTGGCTCAAGAATCTAGTCACGTGCTCTTGGGCATCCTCCTCCCCTCTAAAGAGTGCCAACTAGGGCAGTTTAAAGTGTTCAGGGTATGGAGGTGCCGGCACTGACGGATGCACAGGATGACTACGGAGTTGGCATAAAGTAGGCTTTTGGGGCCCAGAAGTCTTGGTCTCCATAGACTCTAAGCGCTCTAGCAGTGCTTTATATGCATCGAAGGATTTGATCTCTTCCTCCTTAGTTTGCTCCCATTGTGGGTTGTGGGGAACTTGAGGCCTATGGAGGGGTGGCTGGATAACACCCCCTCTGCCTTGGTAGGGCATTTCAGCCCGCTCTTCTTCTTGTTCATACTCCTCATAGGCTTCTTGAGGAGTGCCTGGCCGAGACCTATAAACATGGGTGGGTGCCCGCGGAGGGTGCCCATCATTGTTCCTGGGAGTGGCCTCCCGCTCAAGTCTAGGAGGCCTTGGAGGCAACACTTGGTAAGGTCACGGAGACCTGTCTCGCACCAAGGGGTTGTGCCTCTCATACACTTCTACTTTATGCACGTGAGGGGTTGGGACCTTCTCAGGCACATTGTTATGAAGCAATTCGGTTGTCTGACGTTGAATGCGCTCTTTGTTAAGGTGATACAGATGCTCTAACTATTGTTGATCTTGCCTGAGCTGCATGATTTGCGCTTGGTGGGTGGCATGTGTGGCAAATGCCAAGTCAATTTGATCCATCGTCTCATGTTTAGGAAGCCTAGATGCCTCTCCTACATGTCTATCTCGGTCGTGGTGATCCGAGACCCCTATGGGTTGCTTTCCTCTATCGAGGTTAGCTGCATTCACCCGAGGCTCTGGCCTCAATGGGTGATCCTGATACATAGCAGGTGTGGAGGTGCATCACTCCCATGTTGTGTACTACTCTTGAGGAACGTAGTGTTCTTCCTCGTACTACCCTTCATATGCATGAAAGGTGCGGGCAGAATTGTCTTGCCCTATCTGGAGAGCCTTGTGCTCTGGATTTGGTCTAGTGTTTCTAACAGTAATAAGGGGTAGAGGAGGGATGACGAAATCATGTGGCCCCTCCTTATGGACCCTATGTTGCTCTAGCACTTCATCACTAGGCCACTCATAACGAGCATCTAAGGGAGGCCTCCTGTCTATGTTGAGTGCCACGTGTAGGTTCTCCTCTTGAAAGGATCTATGCTTAGTGGGGGTGCCCCTCAAAGAGGTGCCTCTATAGTCCTATTCTGTGATGGCATGATGTGGACTATCTTGTGTGTCAGGCCACCAAGGCGGGATGACCAAGTCCTCAGGACTATATCGGAGGTGACTTGTCCCCCTTTGTACACTTTCTGCAGTGCTTGCCCATGATTGGGCTCGGCTACGGGTGTACACCATGGTGATGCTTACCTAAAGATGTGTACATTTTTATCTTCTTTTAGGATTTCTTATGCTACACTAAACAGGAAATATCACACACACAAAACAATGATTATCTCGTTTAAAGATTAAAAGTGTGCCCTAAACCTGGTTTAGTGTGTTTTGATGTTTGTTTTGAAAGCTTTTGTAAAGAACATTTAAATGCAATATGATGGCTCTTATGACTCCCAAAAATGGTCGCCCCTTCGATATACCATTGCCAGGCCGATATACCAACCTCTCTATATACCCGCCCTTACGTGAGGGAAACTATTGGTACGTGAGAGCAGATGGTACGTGGAACATAGGCGGTACGGAAGGGGAATCACTCTGTTTATGACACCTACCATAGAAGACTTATCCTCATGCACTGGGAATCACCCCCACTACACTTGGTCAGATTTTCGTCAGGATTTACGTCTAGCAACGATCATGATCGGGGTTATGTATGCGAGTATCTCAAGCCAAGGTGGTGATGAAATCCACCGTTGGTCTTGCTCAAGGGTTGGGGTTTTACGACCAACTCCTTGTTGTTTTAAATTACCACGTGGTGTGTGGGGTTCTTTTTAAGTTGCATAAATGAAGCAAACAAGCATTCAAACTCTCCTATGCAAGCAAATAACCAGAGAACAGAAAGCAAAAATTGATAGAAGGTGTTTAGGACCCCTACCTCTTCTCTGCCCAAATCGGATGTCTCTGAATTTCTGCCCTAAAATTGCATAGAGAGCTATTCATCCCGGGGTGAGATGAATAATAGAACAGTATTCGTCATAGGGTGGGACGAATTCCTATTCATCCCTGGGTAAGATGAATTCCAGCTCTGTACTCGTCACAGACTGAAACGAACAACAGTCCAGGGTTTGAAAACTTGGTACCTGTAAGCAAAAACAAGCAACTTCTGATCAGAAAGTTAATCTTAAAATCAAGGGACAGAGGTCCCACCATGATCACCACTGAAAGCACGAGGATACGGAAACAAAAAGGAAAATGCCAAGTACGATGCGTATAAAACCAAACTTAACGCTAAAAGCCTATATATTGAAAAATGCATGAAAGGAAAGAACATAAACGAATCGACACAAGATAAAAGCAATATGGAATACGGCCCTCTTTATTGATATGCTTTTAAAGTCATGTTACAATACGTCTCCTTCCATTTTAGGGGATAGGAGCGTTAAATATGTTTCTTATCACATCCATGGATAGCAATCCTTCTTCCGCGTGCCCACATGTAAGATGGGCGGACCAAAACGTCACCGCCACTTGTGTATATGAGTGTTGACTCCTTACTTCTCCTCTGATGTCGAAGACCTACGTTCAAGGAAACAGAAAAGATCAGTAGCACCTGCAGATAGAATAGAACATGTGTTTCCCAAGGCCTACTGTTAGTGTATGCATGAAAATATTAAAACGATAACCAAATAACATCAGAACGACCTAAAAAATTAACAGAAGCATGAATATGTTACCAGGAGGGCACTGCAAGTGGAACAGTCAAGAAATTCCTCACAGATTTGTATTCGCTCCGGGTGGGACGAATAAACCTGCAATAAATTGTTAGAAAGCACCCTCTTCAATGTCCTATCCAAGAAGCTCCAAATGACCTGCAAAGTTGGGGTTAGCTAATTGGGGGTATTTTGGGAAGACCCAGAAGGTCATATTTCTCCAATTTGGCCTCTATCACCCAGATTTTGATGGTGCCATCTGCAAGTTAGTAAAGGCGAGAAATGATAAAAACATGGTCAAAAATGCTCAGAATGAAGTGAAATTTAAACTACAGCCTATTTAAATGACCTAGAATAAGATGCAAAAATAAAATAAAGGAAATATACCACATATTTCTAATCACTCCGGGGTGGGGCGTTTAGAACTACGACAGCTTGGGGGGCGCCCGGGGGCAGGACGCCCACCGTTTGGGACTCTGTTTCGGCACCAATCCACTTGGGATGGGTCCAAAACCTCTTATGGGGTGTTTTCGGAAAATTTTGTGGGATATTGTGGCCAAATGTTTGGGTTTGGGTCTAGAATGTGCCTCCAATAATCACCCAATAACCTCCCTCCAAAAGAGAGATCAAGGATGTGAAAGGCACAAATCAAAAGGTGTGTGTATGGATATATTTTGGCAGCACTTCATTGCTCAAAATGCTCCTCTCTATATCTCTTTTTGGGTGAGAAGACTCACCAATTTATAGACCTAGGGTCTCTTTGTTTGAATGCGCATGCGAGGGCGCCACTTGAGTTGCATGTCCTATTTTGAGAGAAAATATTATTCCCTGATTTAGAGTCTCCTTGCATGAGGCCTCCAAAATCAAAGACATGCATGACTGAAGTCTCTCTCCTTGATTTGAAGTCGTTCCTCGCAATTGCATGGCCTGAAGTTGCAGTTAATTGGCGGACCTGTCGAGGTTTGACTTTTTGCCAGTCAAACCTGCTATTCGCCTCACCCTAGGGTGAATGCTGCTATTCATCCCTGGGTGGGACGAATACCAGTTTGTAATCATCCCAGGGTGGGACGAGTAGGGAGCAAAGTGCCAAAAGGTGCCAAATTGACCCTTGACCTTC
This sequence comes from Wollemia nobilis, assembly GCA_028583015.1. Taxonomy (NCBI): domain Eukaryota; kingdom Viridiplantae; phylum Streptophyta; class Pinopsida; order Araucariales; family Araucariaceae; genus Wollemia; species Wollemia nobilis. The sequence goes on from JAQPPZ010017238.1 coordinate 3,371,769, forward strand.
CAAACTGCTGTTGGGAGTGGTTAGGACCACTGTTTAACCTCTGGGGGCTGCCCTAGGGGTTGTGTGTGTCAATGCGATCGATGCTTGTTGTCACATAATCGGATTGGTGCTGTTTTGGTGTCTACAATTACATTACATAAAATATTACTCACACTCTAAACTAAGACTCAACCTTAGTCTAATATTTACATAATGTACCATAGGAGTACATTAACATGTACTAAATAATATAATATACTCCAACATTATACATTAGGACAATATAACCCCTAATTATATCACCGATTGTACTTCACATTACTTTTATTTATATATAGATAATATAAAATATTATAAATAATGGATATAAAAGTACCTAATTAATTAAAATTAAATATCTAGTTAAAAAGATTATTTATTATTTTAATAAAAAATCATCAGTTATATCCACAATCCTATTTTACTATTAATCATAGTTCAAATTTGGGGCTGCCCTCAACATCACCTTGTTGGTAACTTGGTGAAAAGAGGACCAACGAATGTTCAGAGTCGATACCATTATAGTCGGGTTTGTGCGTACTCAAGGATTAGGTGAGACTACTACCTTGCAAATAGACATGCCCTAAAGTTTGAACCTAAATCTCATCTTAATAAATACCACAACTTACCAATCCACCTAACCACTCGGACAATATCTTAGAAAATTATCCCCTGTAGTTTCTAACACTAATCAATTTGAACCTAAATCTCTTCTTAATAAATACAACTTATCAATCTACCTAACCACTCAAAACAATATCTTAGAAAATTATTCTTAACAAAGATTCCTGAAGTCTCGTGTGAAAAAGCCGTCGTCCGCTTGCAACCACTCGTAGATGACTGTCGCAGGTCAAGTCAAGACCAGCGAGTGTCCAAACACTATATACAATAAGACATTCGCCCTTCGATTCTAACATAGCAAGCGTGACCCGAAGTTCGCGTGTAAGATTTTTTTCGTTACATAATTATTGATTATATTAAATTAGATGGGTTGCTTATTATTGTAAAAATTTAAACTACAAAGATTGTTCCACAAGATCTATTTCAGTTTGTTATTGTTGATATGGTGTTAATTATTCGGGGTTTCGTTTAATAATGTCATTGTCCATTGATGTGTACTTAGAGGATTCACATACTACCTTTGCAAATAAGCTATCCCAAACCTCGGTGTCTTCTTAGTAAAGAAGGCTACCCCAAAATTTAAACCTAAATGTCTTCTTAGTAAATGTTTGATCAAACAAACTCTTACCAATTCATTTAACCTTCGATATTCACAACTTTTTCGAAAATTTAATGTTCACAATTTTTCGACAATTTAATGTCCTCCAAAATTCTCGACAATAAAAGTCCACACATCCTTTTCAAATTCTAATCTATTTCAAGAACTTGCTTGGAACCATTCCCACGATAAAAGACCAATAGTTGAGCATTTAAATTTATCACAAACTCTCAAACTTTGACTTCATTTGCAACAAAGCTATTGAATAAAACTAACACTGCGTTCTATTTTCAAACCCTTTAACCAAACACTGCTTTCTATTTTCAGACCCTTTAACCAAATAATAAAATCACCTGGCTAAAATGGAAATGGTAAAGAAATATGAAGAGGTGAGAGCATTAAAGAATAAGGGTAATAACTATGGATATAATGATTTGAGAAGAAATTAATTATATAAAATATTAAAATACATGTTTTTTAATTTTATTTGAAATAATATATATTTTTTGGTATTGTGTTAAGTAATAAGTTTTTTAAGTTTGATTATTCAATGTGGATTGAACCATTGTTGTTAAATTTACTTTGGTTTTGGTGTTTAACATATTTTACTTAAATACAATTAAGATATATATACAAGCTTAAGAGTCCATTTACATTGACGCATATAAATAGATCAAATTATTAAACTTATAAATGTTGGGAATGAAGAGTAGAATAGGTGTATAATAGATTTAGTATGTAATTAAATTATTTTAATAAAAGTTGTAAACTCTATATTTTTGTTGAGGTCATTTTTTTTTTTTTTTAATTTTTATAAGGACATATTTAGTGTAATTAACATAAAATTTTGTATATGATAAGCATTCTAGCCAATTATTTTTGGATTTATATTTTTAGGACAAAAAATATATTTTATTTTTTTAATGCATCATTTTGTTATTAATTTTTAAATTAGGGCATTCAAATTTTGGGTTAGATTACCTATGAATATGGTCTAAAACCAACAATTATATATATATATATATATATATATATATATAAAATGAAAATACACAATAAACCTAGTGCATGAATACTTTTAGAAATTTTAATGTTATTTTTTATTTTTTATAATCAATTTAAAAAAATTAGTGTTAAAAAAAACCATGTTTAGTAAGAAGTGAACAAATATAAATATGTTTATACATTCATAAATATTTCTAGATTTATATATTATATAAAAAATAATTCTTTTCCAATGCTACTCCTCTTGACTTAGCTTCTCAAAAAAATATTCTTCAAGCAATCCCTCCTCTTATCACTTTTGAGGAGAACTCTATTTTGATTGCTCTTGTTACTATCAATGAACTTCAACGAGTTGTTTTAAAATGCAAAAAATGGAAAACCCGAGGTCCTAATGGTTTTCCCATTGAGTTTTATTAAGAGTTTTAGGATATCCTTCATGCTAATTTATTAGATACGGCGGAAGAAGCCAGGAAAGCCAAAGAATTTTTGAAGGTTATCAATAAAATTTATATTACTCTTATTCCAAAATCTCAAGAGGTTGATCATATATCAGCTTTTAGACCTATTTCTTTATGTAATTTTCTTCTCAAAATCATTACTAAGATCATGGCAGAAAGGTTGAAGCCTCTTTTGCATAAGATTATTTCCCCTGAACAAGGGGGTTATGTGGAAGGGCATAAAATAGTAAATGAGATAGTTCTTGCTCAGGAAGCCATCCATTCCATGGATATGCAAAAATTTCCTTCCATGTTCATTCGATTAGACTTAGCCAAAGCTTATGACAGAGTGGATTGACACTTCCTTATCAAGATTTTGAGGCAATTTGGTTTCTCTCAGGATTGGATGGATTGGATTATGGGATGTATATCTTCGGTTTCCTACTTAGTTCTTATCAATGACATGCCTTCTCAGTATTTCCCAGCTTCTAGAGGTATTAGACAAGGTGACCTGCTATCCCCTTATTTATTCATCATTCTTGCTGAATTCTTGGGTAGGACTATAACCAAAAAGAGAAAACAAAATCCTTAAGGGAGTTACCATTGCTCATGGAGCTAGACCTATCTCCCATATTCAATTTTTTTATGACTCTACTATTTTAGGTAAAGATACAGTTAAGAAAACTTCTAATATTAAGAAAATCATTAGCTATTTTTATAAGGCTTTAGGGCAATTGATCAATGAAGATAAATCTAAAGTTATTTTCTTTCACTGCTCTTCCAGACAAGAATCCATGGTCTTGGATAAATTAATATATAAGAAGACCTCCCTTCCGATCATTTATTTAGGTATTCCCATCAATATTAAAAGGCAAAACAAAATAATGGAATTGGTTGTTGGATAAAGTCAAGAAAAAAATTGGAATGTGGACCAACAAGTGGCTTTCTTCTAGGGGTAGAATCACCTTGGTAAAATCAGTCCTTCAAGATATTCCTATTTATATTTCTTCTATGTTGAATATCTCAAAGGTTGTTCTTCGATAATTGGATCAAATAAGTTATCGGTTCCTTTGGAGTGGCAATAAGGAGAAAATAAATGGGACTTGGTGAAGTGGGACACTTTATGTCTTCTTAAGAATGAAGCGGGGTTAGGATTATGGTTTTCTATTAATAACAACAAAGCTTTAGCTGCTAAATTATATTGGAGGATGTTGCATAACCCCAATGCTCTTTGGGCCAATAATCTCTATGCTAAATATGTTGAGAACAAAAGTCTTGAAGATCTTGTTTGCTATCAATTGCCTACCAAATGTTTTCCCATTTTAGCAGTTCTTAATACTGGTGAGGATTTGATAAAGAAAAATTTATTTTGTATCATTCATAATGGTCAATAGGTATATTTTTGGATAGATTCTTGGGATGGTCACAAGCCTTTGATAAATAAGTTTCCCGATTGGAGGCCTTGGATGGAGGAGCTTCATCGAGCTAACTAGATAAGGGTGGCTAATTACTTTCGGTACCATACTGGTAATTCAAAGGTTGGTAGATATTGGATCCCTATTGAGGACTGGCCTATTCAAATCCCAGAAAGGCAAAGACAAGATATTCAAGGCATCCCTAATATGAGATCTCTCTCTTGGTCCCATGAAAAAGGTTATTTTGGATGGAGCAACACTACTAAGGGTGAGTATTCATTTGGTCAAGGTTATTTGACATTATGCCATAATAATACCAACTAATCATCTGACATATTTTCTCAGTTGTGGGCTCAAAATATCTGGCCTAAGGTGAGGTTATTTACTTGGATTTTATTGCATCGTAGGGTGCTTACTAGTGAGCAACTTATGAAGCGTGGTTTTCATGGCCCTTTTATATGTGAAATATGTGGAAATAATGTAGAAACTCTCAATCATATTTTTATTGAGTGTACTTTAGCCTTTGAGCTATGGAGGAGAATGACCACTTTACTTGGATTACAGTGGTCCAACTTTTTTACTTTTGAATAACTTTGGAGGGATCAGCCTAAACAAGAGGGTGTCGATAATTTTATTAGGAAAATAGTTTGGATGGGTTCTACCATTCTTCTTTGGAATATCTAGAATGAAAGGAACAGTCAACTTTTTAATCAAGATATGAAGGATATTCACTATATTTGGCAAAAAACCATTGCCAACTTAGATGAATCAATCCAAAAGCTCCTTAATCACCCCCAAAATTTCCACCAAAGATGGGATCAAGTGATACAAATATTGAATATTAACTCGTCTAAGGGAAACCATCTTAAAGGGAATGTGATCAATTACAAGATTAATAGAACAAGGAACTAACAACCTCCTCCTAAGGATTTTAGAAAAGTCAATATTGATGGAGCCTATAGAGGAAACCCTGGAAAAGCTAGTGCAGGAGGGATTGGTAGACTTTCAGATGGCTCCCTAGTTTTTACTTTTGTTGAGAATTTGGGTATTCTTTCTAATAACCTTGTTGAGTGGTATGGTATCCTTAGAGGCCTTCAAGAGGATACTAAGGTTGGTTAGGAAAATGTGCTAGTTGAGTCTGACTCTCAACTCATGATTAATATTTTGAAGACTCCTTCTAAGAATCATAAGGTTTATTGGAGAATAAAAAGAATTATTAAGAAGATTCAGTTAATCTAGATGGGATTTTTGAAAGTTGATTACAATCATGTGGTCAAAGATTAAAACAAGAGTGTTGATGCTTTAGCTAATTGGGCTTTGGACAAAGGTGATCTTACTTGCTATGACCATCCTCCTAGATGGTAGGATTCATAAATAAGGGAAGCTCTTCTCTCTATCATTTCTTTGGATGGCTCCAGTTATGGAGGTACCTAGTTTATTCTTGCTTTATTTTTTATTCTCTTTGGTTCGGTCAAGGTATTTTAGTTTTTTGAGGTGTGTGTGTGTGTTTTGTTTTTGTGTTTTTTTAATTATTATTTTTATCATGTTTTTATTATTTTGTGTTTTTTTTGTATTATTTTTGTTATTGTTCTTGTGTTCTTGTATGTTTGTGTTAATTAGTGTTTTTTTTGTTTTGGTGTGTGAGTTTTTTCTATGTTCTTGTTTATTGTCTAATGTTGGTTGTTTTTTTTTTGTTTTTTTATTTTATTATTTTTAAGGTTTTGGTTGTTTTTGTTGGTTGTATTTGTTTCTTTCTATTGTTTTTGTCATATTTTTTTATGTTGTTCTTGTGTTTTTCTGTGTGGTTCATATTGTGTTTTTTTTATCTTATTGTGTGTGTGTTTGGATGTGCTTTATCTTTTTGACACACTCAAGGAGCAATTTTTTTTTCTTGTGTGTTTGTGTTTGTTCTTGTGTTTGTGTGTTCTTATTTTTTATTGTTTCAGGTTTGGTCCTTGAGTATGTCAAAGGTGGTAGGCCAGGTGCGAGCCTTGGGCGATTTTTGCGGAAGAGATATCCCTACCTCCTTGGGTCTTACCCAAAAGTGGCATCCCTTTTGGGATGTTTTCCACAAAAAAAAAAAAATATGCATGTGCTATAGTAGAGTCATTATATTCATAGGAACCAATATTAATTTGTTTATAGTTAGAGTTCAAAATCATAATAGATAAAAAATGAGTGTTGACAATCATGACAATCTTAGCTAGTATTATCCATGTTTATGGTATAATATTATAGGTACAAAGGGATGAGGTATACCTAACTATGAACTAGTGAGCAAGACAATCAATCCATGGTGTATGAATAAAATCATCCTAGCTAGTATGTTGCATTTAAATATTTAGTTATGTCATTTTTAAGAATATTTTTCATGTGTGTTTAGTGTAAATTTTGAATCTTATTTATAATTTGAATATTTTATAACCATGTATTATATGAAAATATACTTGTTCGTGAAATATGACCATCTAATTAGTTTATTAAAAATTTCTCCATCCTTTAAGTTTATAGTAAAGGATACAATTCTATTTTTGTTGTTCACTATGATTTTTAACATATTAAGTGATCGATTGTTATCTTATATGTAAAATTAAAATGCAACATATTATGTAAATTATGACAACACATTCATATGAATAAATAAATATGGTCTATTGGATTCTTAAAAGGAAAAAAATAAGAACATAAACATTCAAATATCAATTTAAACTTCAATGATAAAATTATTGACATGATGTATAATTATCATACCCATGTCAAGATTCAACCAACAAGAACAATAAAGAAGGTTTTTGCCAACACAACAACATCTCAAATATCAAAATAAGTTAAAATATAACTCATTAGAATAAAAATGCTAGATATTAACCATTTAGTGTATTTAACTGTACAATTCTTGAACATAGGAGTACATATGTATGAAAAAAATATATAAATAAATAGTTAATATATCCAAATATATACATAGATGCATGGTCATGTTTAGGAACAAGTCTATAATATCATGTAAAAGTATGATTACACACATTAAACACATGGTCCACCTAAGTATGTGGAGATTGCTTAGAAGAAACTTGCATAATGCACAAACATAATTATAAATTAATCTAGCATGAAAAATATTACAAAATCAAAATTTATTACTACAAATTTAACAAAGTTTAAATTTTAAATATTTTATGATGGTGTGTCAATTTCCATAGTATCATACATCTACGTGCATATGCAACAATAATTATGTCAAGTTAAAATAGATTGTCATCAACACTGATATTTCTCTATGAATGGAAGAACAATTATTTAGGTTATGGGGTTGAATGAAAAATGGTATATCTATCTATCTATCTATCTATAGGTATGTATTTGTGTATGTATCTAAGTATGTAAGTGTGTAATTTAAATATTATCAAAATTGACAATGTTGGTATATGGATGGCAAATCCTATGTCAAACACCTAAATTTTGTCACCTCAACCACCTAAATAATTGCATTTCAAATTAAATAAACAAGTTCAATTTTAAATTTAAAATTAAAGCATAAATCTCAATGATATAACTTATGCATGAATCCTATATTTGGAGATTGGGCCCACCTTGGTGAACTATGTGTGATGTCTCCCATAGAAATAAAATAAAATCAACCATGGCATCAAAATGACCACATTTAGTTTTATGAAAAGTGAACATTATGAGGAGAATAAGTGGATAAAACATGAATTTCATTAGATACCTACTTATGAGATCCAACATTTTATGCATGTCCCTAGAATTTGAATGGATGTTGAGTTCCATATAGCTACAAGATATCCAAAAACTATACATGCTTGGTCTGGTTTGGACCAAATCACTATTGTGCTTGGGTGTGTGGTTCTCACTAAACCCAAAAAAATTTCAATGCTCATCCGAACTGATGCGTATTTGTAAAGGTATATTTTTCAAATGATCTACCCAATTCCATCACTAGCCAAGTTGGGGAGGCCACCATTTCTCAATGGGTGGTTTACATTACACATATTTCTGCTATCAAGCATCCAATCACAAGTTGAAGGATTATTTGCACACATCGCATCCCAAACCAAAGTAAAATTTTGTGCCCACCCCTGGGGTAACCACTCAACCTAATGTGGATGGTTAGGCAATTGTGGGTTACCACAAATATTTGCATTCTCATGTTATTCCCACTCCATAGATGATAGTTTTTTCTAATTCATAGATGATAATTGTCACACACTTGCAACCTTTAACTCCATAGTCAGTGATATTTTTTATCAACAACCAAAAATTATCACAAGCTCGATGTCTTCAATTATATAGATGATTTTTTTTCTTGTTTCTTAGTCCTCATCCATGAAGGGCATGATACCAAATTTAGAGCCATCATCGATGGAATTGGTGGTTCCTACGAAGGAACCAAAATATAAATCTTCCTCCCTTTTTGTGTAGTTTTGGCATTCCCATAGTCCTTGACAGGCGAAAGAAGATGGGGATAATCTACCCAAAAAAAGGTTTCACCCATATAAACCTTGGTGGGTGAGTTCCAAACCTAATACTCTCAACAACTTTGGAGCATTTTCATTACTTGAATAGAAGCAGGACGATGACGTCTTACTAGAGAAAACAATACTTAAGTCCACTTAGAAATATTTACTTACACAAGTGCCTAATGAAATCAACCAATCTATGATTTAGATCTCTCCAAAGTTACCATTTTATACTTTAGAGTTTTGTTTTTTGTTTCTTAGTTTTGCAATGGTAATGAAAAATATCTTGGTGACCTATTCATCATTTTTTCTTTTATTTGGGATTATTTTCTTGCATAGTATTTGGGGTGTGCTTCCATATCACCTACTTTTTGTGAATTTGTACTCTTATTACTCTTTTTAAATATATTAAGTCACTTTCAACCAAAAAAAACTATACATGCAAAATATATATTTTAATATAAAATCATACATTCATTGATCAAATTAATATTTTAAAATAGGTGAAAAATTTAAAGATGTTATTTATGCTTGAGTATATGTTCAAGATCACATATTCTCATACAAGGCTTGAACTAGACATCAAAGTGATACTGATCAAAATCAATAAAAATTGCATTATCTTATTGTGGGTGAACCCATACTTGTATATTATAGTGTGATGATGATACATAAATCTTATCAACTACAATTTCCCAAGGGATGAATTGATAAATTCAACCTTGATTGTTTCATCCTCCCTCTTCTTATACCTATTATATTGTGTAAGATAACAAGGGAACTCACTGGCCTGAAATTAACCTACATCACCAAAAAAATATTTCTTTTGATGTATATTATTTAGATCCTCATCATAATCATGTGCATGGTGGTAAGGATGAACATCGACATCCTGACCATGTTGACCATTAGTTCAAACATCTATAAGAGTATCTAAATGATTGTGAATAATATGAGAATTGGAGGATGACTCCCCAACATCATAAATAAAATAAATAGGATATGTGAATGCATCCATCAAATTATGGTGTGGTCCATGTATCAAACACATCACTCATAGACACTCATGTCATAAATGTATAATATAACTATTATACTATAAATTATTTAAGAGTGCAAAAGTAAGGAAAGCCAGTTGATCTATATCATAGCTTTTTGGATCTATATGATGGTCTAAAAATATTATGTCTAATTACAATACTTCATTGGGAATGTTAAGAAGGCTTGGGTATTAAGGATAAGGCCTAAAAACCATATACACCCAAAATCCATAAATCTATAGATAGTCTCCTATGACCCATATAAATCCTAGATGGATCCTATAACCTGACTAATATGACCAAAAAGTGATGAATGGATCTTATTGACCATATTTGTCACTTTCATAGACCTAATAATATTAGGGTTATCAAAGGTCATTGATTTCTCCATATACATAACCCTATGGTGATCGTAATTACAATTGAATTTCATTTTGAATCTATATGGTCATATAAATGACCTAAATCCTTCCTTTAATAATTTTTTTTAGAAGTATACTCAACACTAATATTATAGTGGCACTCCTAATAAATTATCAAGGTAAAATATTGTGGGAGATCATAATTATTGGATAGTTTTCCTTGTAAATAAATAAACCATAGATAAAATATGATAGTCATCCATGGATGTACACACTTTGTCTCCTTATATACTAGAATTATCTTTTAGATTTCATAACAAGGTCATTTCTCAAATAGAAGGATATTTAAAAAAGCCTCTTCAAGCTCTTCATAAGTTGATTGCCCATATAGAAGTTACCTTTATTGCTTCTCTAATAACAAGATATATGTTTAGTTCCATAAGGTTGAATATATTTATTATTTTGATAAAGTTATTTTTGTTATTGTAAACTAAAATTATATTTTAATGAACAATGGATTTTCTTGCATGTTTTTATTATTAATCATATCTCAAATAGTTTTTCTTGTAAGGTAATCCATTCTATGTTAGTTACATTTCAAATTAAAAACAATATTTTTTTTTTTATTGAACATCGTTTACAAATATCAGCGCTCTTTTCGAGCAAACATAGGAGGAATCGACCTTACAACCACATGGATGATAATAACCAAGCAACTACCATTACGCCAATTTCCATTAAAAATAATATTTAAGATCTAATCTATTTTTTTTTTTAAATCGTACCTTTGAAATGCCTATAATAATTCCCCTACTCATAATTTCAAACAACATGTCCTCTTTAAACAAAGTTCCCCCTTTTAAACAATCATGTATTACTTTTTGAACAAAACCTCTTCACGGTTTGAGAAATACCTAAATGTGATCTCATATTTTGTGAGAGATGATGTGGTAGGTAACATTTGGTGCTTCATGGCATGGTGATTGGTTTTTCATTAAAAATATTTTGAATTTATTTTTCTTCCTCTACGTCAGTATATAGGTCATTGGGAAAGACAAAAATGAGCTCGATAGGGATCTCATTGTCCATTTTCTAGGGGAATATTTTTGCATTAAATTATTTTCATGTAAAGCAAGTTTTGCATGAACATAGTTTTATTTATAAATAATTTTACCCACCTTTGACTTTGTGCTTATCCTCTACCAAATTAAACAACATGATGGAGGTCAAGTGAGTGAATAGTTTCATCTAAAAATATTTTTGCACAAAATTAGGCTTAGACATGGGTTGGGATACATGAAATAGTTTCATATTGCTCAATTTGTAAAAATTTAATGGTGTGAAAATGTGCCACAATACCATGCATTCATTGTTAAGGACTATCCTAAAATATGTCAAAACCCAATAAGGATAAAATTTTAAATCCATTAATGTCATTATATCAATTAATGTTGCCCTTTTCCCCAAAACATAAAATTATAAATTATAATTGTGATTAACCTGTACTTAATTACTTTTTTAACACATAGAATAGTAATATTATTAATATTCCTAAGGATGCCACAAGAGCTCTAGATATTTGCTCAATGAACAAGTTGATGCTATCATCAACCTCTAACTGCACTTTCATGACTCATATTTTTCTATATTCATCTTGATAATTCCTCTTCATAGGTTTTATCTAGTACTTGTCAAAATAAAAAAGAATTCAAATTATTTAATAATTTGATTAAATTTTATGGTTATAATGGAGATAAAGTTTAAAAACTTAAAAGGATTTATAATTTTATATAAAATTATTTAAAGTAGTAATATTACCTAGATTTTTGGTACAAATTACTCTTATAAAAATATAATATTATGATATATTCACCCTTTAAATGTTACTTTCTCCTTTAATCCCATGGTAGCATAATATAATCTATTGTTTTATTCTCTAACTTTGAGAAATGAAAAATAGCACGATCTGGGGGACCTTTGTTTTTATATTTTAGAAAACATGTGATGGTATGTTAATGTTAAATTGTTTACATATATGAAAAAATTTAACATTAACATACCATCACATGTTTTCCAAAATATATAAACAAATGTCCCCCCAATTATGCTATGTTAGTGTTAAATTTTTTACTTATGAATTTTTTTTGAAATTAACCTAATGATGCTATCATGACAGAAATAGTAGATATAATAATAAAAAATGGATTAACATTGTAATGAATCCAATATATCCATGATTGCTACCATTATTATTATTATCTTATATCATAGATTAGGTTAGTTGGACCTTCAATATTAGGGTTGGAACTTGTTTATTACTTTAGACAATAAATTCTTGTGATAGTTATTTTACTATTCATGTAAATTTCTACCACCTTTGGTATTCATAAGAGACTTTGTCCTCTTCAAGTAGCTAGGACTATTCCTATTTATTACTATTGTGATTTACAATTATAGAATCTAAATTATATTCTAGTGAATGCTTTTTTGTTTCCACATTTCTAATATTTACTACAACTATTGTTAATTTTAGAAGTTTCTTTGTTGCAAATGGTATCAAAGAGATGATCTTGGTTCCAAAATATGATGAAAAGAATATTATATGGGTATGTTAGTTTCTATAGAAGCTACTTTTGCTATATCTATATTTTTTCAATAGGGTATTTTCTGTTAATTTTTCTATTACTAGATTTTGATGCAATTTTCTTCTAGAACTTTGTGATTTAAGAAAAATTGTTCATGTTTCTTAAATATAAAAAATAATTATTGGAGGTGCTTATACCCTTGTGGGATACCTATCTCATTTTGATCATCTTATTGAGCTATAATAATAAGCTCTATCTCTAGTAACACTTTTTTTGTGAGTATTTAGTGAAATATTAAGTTTTGCCATTTATCCATAGTGTATATATGAATATTTGGCTTCATATGGATGGTTATGAGTCAAAAAATATTTAGAACATATAAATATACATAAATATGATTGTATAAAAACAAGTTTTTTTCAAGAAACCTAGGCAAGCACCATAATATACTTGATTGTATCAATAGATTTGACCCTCATGATTTTTCTATTTTAGGCACCATGAGTACCTTTCCCACTCTTTGACCCTCATGACTATTTATTACTTGTGAACAAAATACTAAATTATGTATACTTCAAGATTAATCATACCCATTAGACTTACCTCAATAATCTTACCAACATTAGAACCAAGTTAGACAAGTACTTATGAAGTATGATAGTAATTTTTGTATGTTAAATACTCAATGGAGACCATTTCCAATAGGTTTTCAATGAGCAACCAAAATATAAACAAAAGGAACCTAAGATTCAATAAAATAATCTTTAATTTGTTAGGAATCTCTAGTATCAATATTTAAGGTACTACCAACAACTACCTTATGGGTATGATATAAGGTCCTTCCAACATCAAGTACCAATATCTTTCTAGTGGTTGCATTTCAAGAATGATACAAGTTACTCCTCTAATACCCACAAACATACCTACATTACCATGGGAGATTCATAGGTATAAGTGACTATAGTTTAGATTTTTTCTACTAATATTATTGCACTATAAGAGGTTATAAATTTTTGCTTGTATAACCTCATGATGGATTCTTTGGATACTAAAGTAGCACAACTATCATCTTTCATTGTTAGACTTATTTTTTTTCCTGATTAAGTTTGATAATTGTAGATCTACCTCTTATGAAGTTTGTTTGATGTAGAGGACACAAATAAACATGGTAGAGGAAAATTACATTGAGTATATGGGTCTCATAACATATACCTATCATTTGTATCTAGTTGTAGTGTTTTTGATATTTCATCATTGTCTCAATGATGACATCTAGTGGTAAGTATACATGTATGATTTGTATACACTCTATGGTGCTAAATATTTGTCCCACATAAATATAATGACATGATTTTAATCCTTAATGGACATAATTCCCTTATGAAAAATACCCACAAGGGATATTATATTATATATGTTGATCATATATACCTTAAGATTAGGAAGATAAGGAATAGAGTAAATTCTAAATGGAAGATAAAGATAAAGAAGTACTAGAGTAGGATTTTTTTTACTTCTCTTATTTGGAAGTACTAAGAAAAATAGAGGATCAAGAGCAAGATGTAGATACTATGGTCCTCATATAAATTTTCCATCATGGGTATATAAGCTTATCACACTATCAATATTTATGGATTCAATCAAAAGGTAATAGGTTAATGTGTTGATTGATTTAGGAAGTACTTATAATTTTATTTATAGTAAGAAAACCAAATCCCTAAGGTTATATATCACTAATTTGGTCTAGGAAAAATACTATGTGTTTATTTTAAATAGGGATAAGGCTCACTATGTGGGTCATATTGTGAATGTCTACAATTTAATGGGTACTTGTACCTAGTCCAATAATATTTATGCAATGGAATTGGCTAGTGCAAAATGTTATCTTAGGATCTCAATGGTTTTCTCAATTAGGAGATGTTACTCTTAATCTATAATGGTTGTATGTACAATGGATGAAAAATGGAAAGGTTATTTGCCTTAAGGGCACCAAACCCCACCTTCCATGATCATCAAGTCCAAGCATATGGAAAAGTATTGAGGAACACTGATAGAGGTATTTTTGACCAAATTAATTGCATGGAAGTATAGGTCACTAAGTAGTTATCTCTAAATATTTATTCTAACATGAATTATTTTCTCAATAAATATGCCTAAGTCTTTAGTGAACCCAAGGATCTTCCACCTACATAGACTCATGATTAGACCATCCACCTTCTCGTAGAAATTCAACCACCCAGTGTTCATTCTTACCACTATCCATATCACCAAAATTCCAAAATAGAGAAGTCAATATAAGAGATGTAGTAGGATATCATCCAACCTAGTACTACTTCTTATCTCTAGTATTCATGGTTTGACACATGGACAATTTTTGACACATGTATCTTGTTTTTTTTCTACTCAATAATATTATAGTCAAATATGAGTTTTCTATTACCATTATTTACTTTTTTTTGATAATTTGTATGATGCAAATTTTTAAACAAGTTGGACCTACATTATGGGTTACATAAAATTGGGGTTAGAGAAGAGGATATTACGAAAACTACCTTTCACACACATGAGAATCATTGTGAGCTCTTGGTAATTTTATTTGCTCTTGTTAGTAGCCTTTCTACTTTTTGAAGCCTAATAAATTTTGTCTCTCATCCTCTTCATTGCAAGTTTGTATTGGTTTTCTTTTATAATATCTTAGTTTATTTTAAATCTTAGGTAGCCAATTTGGTTCATGTTGAATAGGTATTCCATATTATATAGAAGAAACAATTATGTTTCAAGTGGTCTTGTTCTTTAAGGATGTTTAAAGTGGAACACTTGGGTCATATTTTATCGCATAAACAAGTCAAGGTGGATATTAAAAATATCAAGGTCATTTAGTATTAGACTTTACCTAAATATCTCAAGCATCTTAGAGGAAGTTTAGGTCTTATAGGGTGTTACAAAAAACTTATGAGTAACTATGGAAAAATTTCAAATACCCTAAAAACTCCCACCAAGAAGGATGAATTTTTTTAGTCTAATGAGCCTATGAAGACCTTAAATGCCTTAAAGTAAGCTATGTGAACCACATTTGTTTTAGCTACTCCTAAAATTGGTAAGCCTTTTTTCATTGAAAGTGTTAATTCAAGAATAAATATTGCATATATTTTGATGTGAGATAACCATCCTACAACCTTTGAAATTATGTAACTCTCTAATAAGAATCTAGGTCATTCTAATTATGAGAAGGAGATGTTATCCATATTACATCTAGTAGAGAAATGGAATCCTTGTTTGTTGGATCATTATTTTATAAACAAAATACAATGCAATAGCGTAAATAATTTCTCGGAATGGTGTTTCTCATATTCCAAAAAAAATAACTTGTTAAACAAACTATAAGGGCATGCCTTTGTGACAGAGTACATGAAAGAGAATGAGAATGTGGTGGTTGATGTTCTTTCTCATA
The DNA here is from genome assembly GCA_028583015.1 of Wollemia nobilis. Taxonomy (NCBI): domain Eukaryota; kingdom Viridiplantae; phylum Streptophyta; class Pinopsida; order Araucariales; family Araucariaceae; genus Wollemia; species Wollemia nobilis. The sequence continues at coordinate 3,387,782 of JAQPPZ010017238.1, forward strand.
TATATGAAGTATCTATCATTATCAATTCTATATAGTCTTCTTAATTAGTGGTTTTTCTAGATTTAAGAGGAATGATATATAGTCTTCTTAATTAGTGGCTATTCACATGATTTATGATGAGGTGGATGGTAACCCATCAAATATCTTATTACCATATGTTCATGAGGTTATCTTGAATAGGAATCATATTTATCTCATTTATTCTTCAATGATCAAGAAAATTATTCTTTAGGATTACATGCTTCACCATTAGTCAACGAATTTGGGTTCCTATGAATTTTTGAAAATATCATAGCCTTTTGCTTTGTTGTATCTTTGAGATATTTTTCTTTGATAGTAAGGATTGTATAAAAATCATTCTCTAGGTAAACAAACAACTTAGTGAAAACTATAATTACTCTTGTAAATCAATCTTTCTTAGAGAGAACTTATGCTTGTTGTCAGTTTTTACTCAAAAATAGCTAACATTGTGATGCTTATTATAGAGTGGGTTGATGATTTATATATAGTTATTTTACGGTTAGTGCCCAAAGTGCATTAATTCATGTATGTGCTATTCTTTAAATCTAGTGCTTTTCCCATGGTTATAGTTAGTGCAAGTGCTTAGGTTCTATTCCTACAAAATGCCATTGCATATTTCAACCAAAATATTTATGCTAGATTCTGGTTTTATTCAAATGCATATTTAAATTTAAACACTACTATTTATAATATTTTGCATGACTTGGCATGAATTTATATGCCAAATATTTCAAACATTGTCTATTCACAAGAATTGGCAATTTTTGACCTCTAGTTGTAGTCAAACCAAAGGATTTAAACTCTCTAGCTTTGATAATTTGATATGGACTAGAATAGAGCAAGTCAAATATCTGGTGGTTTCTAGGCTTAGCTTTGTCCTTGTCACATTTCAACACCAAATATCAAACTTTAAAGTCCTTAAGAGAAGTTTTATTTATCAAATCAATGTATAAATATATTCTAATACCGTTAGAAATTGTTATAAGCCTCTTTTATTTGTTCTTCTAAAAGCAACAATTTAACCATTCTTGCTTCTAGAGGTTCTATATATATATCTAGGAAATAACTTAAGAGCCTCATTGTTAGAAGCTCCAGATGTAATGGAATTATAGCTTTTTTACCATATACTAGAGAGTATGGGGATGTATTTAATGCTCCTTTTGGGGTAATCTAGTATGGCTAGAGTGCATGATATAACATAAAATGACAATTTATTTAGTTTTTTTAATAGTTCTTTTTATAATTCATAGAAGTTCTTATTTATAGACTTAGCCAAACCATTACCCTATGGATAGTAATTGGGAGAATATTTTAATTAAATGTAATATTTGGAAACAAAACCAAGAACATTAGTACCTAGAAATGTAGGCCCATATCTATTATGATTGCATATTGAATCCCAAACCTAGCAATCAACTTATTCAAAAATTTCACCACAACCTCTTGGTCTTCTTTCTTTGAAGTTTTTGCTTTAGACCACCTTGTAAAATAATTTACCGCAGTAAGGATAAATCTATGTCTAACAGACACATTTGGAGTGATGATCCTAATGAGTTCAATCCCCCATTATTGAAAGGGATCATCTACTATTAATATTTGAAAGGGTAGTGTTGCATTTCTTCTTCAAAAAAACCTTGATCAAGTTTTATAGTCTTTTACAACTTTTAAAGCATCCTAAAAGAGAGTAGGCCAATAATACCTGGCCCATAGGATCATTGTTGTAGTTATTTGACTATAATAAACTATAATAATGCTCTCTCAAGAAGACTAAATGACATTCATTTAGTACTTATTTTCCTTTCTCTAGATGGATGTAGTGAATAACTCCATTAAAGTTCTTCCGGTATAGACTACTATCAACCCTAGCAAAATTTAGAGCTTGCAGCCTATATCTCCTTCTTTGTGAGGAAGTAATATTCTTTGGAAACTTACCTATCTAGAAGTATCTGACCAAATTTGAGATCCAATATCTCCTCTCTTTTAGTTCCTTCTATTTTGTCTTATGGAAATCTTTCATAAATAGGTTATTCTCATATTTTATAGAATTGGAAAGCTAACCACATAAATTTATCCCTCTAATTAGCTTGGTTGGCTTAATATCTGTATCATATTCCTATATCTTAGTGATCTAACCTACTCTCTTCTCACCAAGTCTCCCTTGTAAAACAAAGTTTTGGACATTTGGATGCACAAAACATACATTGGTTTTGTTTTGTTATATATAATGGCTTGATTTTTTTAAGGCTTTCATTATAGAAAATAATTTCTTTTCAATGAAATTCTATAACTCCTCGTTGTTGTGTAATGTTTAGCTTGGGAAAGTAATGATACACTCATTTTGATATTTATCCTTCTATGTAACTACCATGACTATACTTTCTTCACCATCATATACATATAGAATGAAATATTTCTAATAGTTCAAAATTTTAATACTAGATCTTCACTTATAGCTCACTTATTTTTCAAAAGCTTCTTTTCTTTATTTTTTCTAGGTAAAACAAATCTCCTTTTTTAGTAGCATAGTCATAGGATTTACATTATAAGAAAACTCTAATATGAAATATTGGACAAAGTTGATTTTCACAAAGAAATATTGAATACCCTTCTTATTAATTTGAAGAGATAGTGACAATATCACTTTATTTAATCTAAGTTTAATTTGTAGTCCTTGTTGTAAGATATAGCCCAAAATTTTTCCCTTATGGATTGCAAGGGAAGATTTCTTGGGATTTAGAAAAATTTCAAACTCTTAGAACCTTTTAAAAACCATTTGTATATGATCCAAATGTTGAATTTTATCATGGGAGAAGACTATCATATCATCTAAGTGAATGAGAATCACCTTATTTATCAATTCTCCAAAAGCAAAGTCCATAGATATTTAAAAGGTAGCTCTAGCATTGGATAAACTAAACAACATTCTCTACTAAGCAAATGTTCCCATTTTGTGGTGAATGCCATTTTATGCTAGTATTCATCCTTGATCCAAATTTAATTGAAGCTTAAAAATCCATTTAACAAATATAATACATTAGTTGTAGATATTGTTTATGATATTAAATCTATCTGAGGGAGGGGATAGTGATATTTCAATGAAGTTCTATTTAGGTTTTAGAAATCAACACATAGTTAGATATCACCATTATTCTTCTTTATTGGGACTAAATTACCTACCCAAGTTGAATTCTTAATGGGATATATTATCTTAACCTCTAGCAACTTCAATAACTCTTTCTTTATTAGATATTCAATCTTAGGATTTACAACTCTTTGTTTTTAACAGAAAGGCTTTGTGTTAAGAAGTAGATTAACTGTGTGTTGTGAAAGCACGAGGATACGGAAGCAAAATGGCGTACCGGGTGCGATGCAAACAAAAGCAAAATGTAACGCTAAGTCCTACGAACGAAGATGCATGAAAAGGGGAAAACAAGCGAAATGAAACGAGATGTAAAGCAAATGTAAAGTGCAGCCCTTTATTTTATTAATTTTCTCGAGATCAGGTTACAATACGTCTCCTCCCTTTTCAGGGGCTAGGAGCGTTAAACATAGTTTTGTCACACCACGGATGGTACGCTTTCTTCCGCGTGCCCACATGTGAAATGGGCGGGCCAAACGTCATCGCCGCTTGCATGAATGCATCTGTGCCTCCTTGCTGCCCCTCCGGTGTTGAGATCCTACATTCAAAAAAATAGCAAACGATTAAAAGCACCTGCAGATGGAGGGAAACATGCGATCCCCAAGGCCTCCGGTTAATGCATGCATAAAATAATTAAAACTATAATCAAAACATATCAGAATGAGCTAAAATTTGGATAGAGGCATGGAAACATTACCAAGAACACACTACAAAAGGAATAGTCGAGAAATCTACCACATATTTCTAATCGCTCCGGGGTGGGACGATTAGGACTGTCATAAAATGTCAGAAAGTGACCTCCTAAATGTCCCATCCAGGGGCCTCCAAAACACCTACAAAGTTGGGGTTAGGCAAAATGGGGCATTTTGAGACGACCCAAAAGGTTGGATTTTGCAAATTCTGCCTCGATCGCCCTGTATCCGATGATGCTCCCTGTATGTTAATGAAAGCGAAAAACACTGAAAACACAACCAATATTCATCAGAATGACATGAAATTTGAATGGCAGCCTATATGAGTGACCTAAAATGAAATGCAAATGAAATAATAAAGAAATATGCTATATATTTCTAATCACTCTGGGGTGGGGCGATTAGGACTGCGATAGTGCGAGGGGCACCCGGGGGCAGGACGCCCATCGTTTGGGGCTTGGTTTCGGCACCAATCCACTTGGGATGGGTCCAAAACCTCCTAGGGGGTTGTGTCAGAAAATTGGGTGGGGTATTGTGGCCAAAATTTTGGGTTTTGGGTCCGGATTGTGCTTCCAATGATCACCCAATAACCTCCCTTCCAAAAGAGAGATCAAGGATGTAAGAAGCACAAGCGATGGGTGAGGATGTAATTCGACAGCACTCCATTGCTCCAAATGCTCCTACTATGTTCCTTTTTGGGGTGAGAAGACTCACCATTTTATAGACCTGAGGGTCTCTTGTGAATGAGCATGCAGAGGCGCCACTTGGCCATCATGCCTTCCTAGGGGAGAGAAGATTCCTCCCTGATTAAGGGCTCCATGATTCTCTATTGCCTCTTTGAGCTCAAAAATGCTCACTCGCACTCCCATGCATTGAAGGTGGAGTTGAGTGGCGGATCTGAGCTACCATTTGTCAAGGTTTGACCTTTTTCCCATCAAACCTGCTATTTGCCCCACCCTGGAGCGAATATTGCTAATCATCCCGGGGTGGGACGAATACCAGTTTGTAATCGTCCCAGGGTGGAACGAGTAGGGAGCATAGTGCCTGAAAGGTGCCAAATTGACCTCTAACCTTCCAAAACTATTGTGGGAGTGGTTAGGACCACTTTTTAACCTCTGGGGGCTGCCCTAGGGGCTATGTATGTCAATTCGATCAGTGCTTGTCATCACATAATCGGATTGGTGTTGTTTTGGTGTCTATAGATGCCCCTTTTTGGGATGCGTTGTGCATGGCGTAGTGCTGAGCAAAAATAGATAACCAAAGCACTAATGATTAGGGTTTCTCAATAACCTAACCAACTTTTGATGCCCCAAGTATGGGAAAGGGCACGCATTCTTGAATCCTTGCTTCTGACGAGCTAAGGAGCTTAATTCAAGTGTTAACCTTTTTTGGTGAGGTGTTACTTGATCTTGGACATTGTTCAGTCATGAATAGGCAAAGGGCGCAACCTTTTGTCTGTGGGAACCTTGAGTTCATGATTCTAGAATGCCAAGTGTTTGATCAGCTTGTGATAATTGCTTGTTTGCTGCCCCAAGCAGGAGCGTGATTGTCTTTGTCAATGATTCTTTGAATGCATGCCATTTCCTTGATTGGGTATGTAGTTGTTGGTTGGTGACTAAGTGTGACTACCCCCTCAAGCGACGAATCGATGAGGGAATGACCGACATGAGAAAAGCGACGAGTCACTTGACCCAAGATGACTTTTGTAAGGGTGCCTTCAGTTGTTTTCCGTTGAATGCTTATGCAGTTTCCCAACAATATGACCTGTTTTTGGTGGGTTTTAACCCTTTTTGTGACGCATTTTGGAGCTGAAATTGTCAAAAATCCATCCTCCCGTGGAGCGGTCCGGCTATGGTAGCCTTCTTAGGGAGTAGGATAGTGAAAATTTGTGACCCCAATGTCAGTTTTGTATGCCAAGAATGTCAGGCGCAAAGGTGCCTTTGTTTGGCAATGTTATTGCTATTTTTGGGTGGGTTTGGACCCTTTTTGTGACGCCTTTGGGGATGAAATTCTCAAAAATCCGTCCTCCCGTGGAGCGGTCCGACTATGGTAGCCTTCTTAGGGAGTAGGATAGTGAGGATTTGTGACCCCAACATCGGTTTTGGATGCAAATAATGTCAGGCGCAAAGGCGCCTTTGTTCGGCAATTTTATTGTTATTTTTAGTGCATTTTGGATGCAATTTTTGTTGTTTTTGATTTTCTTGCTCTGTAATCGTCCCTAGGTGGGACGAATACCAGTTTTGTAATCGTCCTAGGGTGGGATGAGAGCTAACTAGAGCGCTCATCCCAAGGTGGAACGATTACAGGCCTAAAAGCCTATATAAGGGCCAAAACTAGGTTTTGGGCTCATTTGCATTTGTTTTTTTGGCGATTTGGAGCTGTGAGGAGGAGGAGGTCGAGTTCACGTAGTGGAGCGCTATCGAGATTTCATGGACACAATGAGTTCATGGACCGGATAATCCAGTGGTAGAGCCGAGGCAAGACCCGTGAGTGCTCCTTCTCTTTATTTTACTTGTTTTATTTTACAGTTTAAAAACCATAATTTATTTTGTGTTTGTATTCTATTTTTGCATTTAAACTAAGATTAAACCCTAGTTTAAATTTTTGTTTGGTTTTTTGTATTATGCGCTTTAAACTAAAATTAAACCCTAGTTTAAAATGTTGTTTTTTTTTTGTATTTGGCATTTAAACTAAGATTAAACCCTAGTTTAAATTTTTTATTGTAATTTGTTTTGTCTAGAGTTAAAAACCCTAGGTTTAAATTTTGTTTTTTTTGTTTAAACTAGAGTTAAAAAACCTTAGATTTAAATTTTGTTTTTTTTTGTTTTTTTTTTTTAAACTAAGATTAAAAACCCTAGATTACAAATTTTGATGTTTTTTTGTTTTTTTGTTTAAACTAAGATTAAAAACCCTAGGTTACAAATTTTTGTTTTTTTTTTGTTTTTAAACTAGAGTTAAAAACCCTAGGTTACAAATTTGTTTTTTTGTTTTTTTGTTTTTTTCTAAACTAGAGTTAAAAACCCTAGGTTAAAAATTTGTGTTATTTTTATTTTATTTTTTTTTTTTCTTAAATTTTTTTTTTTACTATTAAAACCTATTTAATTTTTTTTTTTTTTTTTTAAACATTAAAAACCCTAGTTAAAAATTTTTTTATTTTGTTTAATATTAACCTATTAAATTTTTTTTTTTTTAACTAGTTAAAACCCTAGTTTAAAAATTTTTTATTTTTTGTATTTTTTTGTTTTTTAATGTTTGTACTATACATTTGTTAAATGTTGTGTACATTTATTAAATGTTTTTGTTGTACATTTTATTTTTATTTTTTTTTTACTTTTATTTTTTTTTTTTTATTGTCATGTTTTTAATGTTTTTGTGTTGTTTTTGGATTTTTAGGTGGTGAAGAGCCGGTACCGTCAACCGATGATGTTTTTAGATGCATGGGAGGCACTGACTATGGTGGACTAGGAGTGGCTTGATGCCCTTGGGCTCAAGCAGGTGACTCGGTTAGAGCCTGTGGTGGGGGATCGAGCATATCTGATTGCCTTGATCAACTTGTGGGATCCCCGCACCAACACCTTTCATCTCCCAATAGGGGAGATGACAGTGACTCTTGAGGACGTCTATCGGATTCTGGATTTCGATAGACGGATTGCCCATTCGTACTACTCGTGATCAGCGAACGATGGTGTTGACATGGTGCTTTGGGCATGGGGTGGAGATGGGGGTGGATAGTCCGGTGGAGAGGGCAGAGGGGGACTGCTTGATTGGCAAGATTTTGGTGCGGTGGTGGCTGGAGAAGGGCGTGTTGGGGGTGAGGCATGCACTGCTCATGACCCTCATCTCCAACATGCTGTTGCTCGACTCATCTGGTGCGAGGTTCCCTTGGAACCTGTTGGAGGTAGTTTTCAGACTGGTTGAGTGTCCGACCTCAGAGCCACTGATTATGAGGTGGGGTCAGACACTACTGGCACAACTTTATGATGAGTTGTACGAGGTCCACTGCTAGAGGTAGAAGGGGATTGGGTGCAGCTACCTATTGTAGTGTTGGGGTGGTAGCACATAGCTATGGAGCGGCCACAGGGTTTGTCGTGGACCACTCGGGCAGAGATGGTGGACAGGGAGATTGGGTATGCTGCTCTATGGTGGAGGTCAGAGGAGCAAGGGTAGAGTCGATGGTGGGTAGGTGTCGTGGGGCACTATGCTGATGCCTTCTCATGCCTTGCTCCAGGGGAGGTGTTCTGGCAGCCATATCGGGACTGTCCAGCCTGGCCTGAGGCTGGGGAGTGGCTTCGACGGGCACGTAGGGGGAGGTGGCTGATCGGGTGGTATGGGACCGAGCAAGAGTACTTCCTGTACATTCGAGTGACTCGATAGTTTGGGGTGCGCCAGGGATTTCCTGGTGAGCCCTTGATCTATCGACATCGGGGCGACGAGAGGACTCTGGCCTGGCCGATCATTGAGCCGCTGGGTGAGGAGTCGGATGCAATGATTGATGTCCCCGACATGGACAATGTCGAGGTGACTGTAGAGTACGACCAATGGTGGACGATGTGGTGATGGCAGGGTGAGGGGCCTCTAGGAGGTCCGAATGTGGCCAAAGTAGGTGGTGAGGATGCAGAGGCATCAAAGGAGGGTTGGGGCGCTTCGCATGATGATGTAGATATGGTGGAGGTTGACGACTTGACTAGGGATGACCTAGGGGTTTCGGAGCAGCCGGATATACAGGACATTCTAGAGTAGTGGGTGCCGGAGTAGCCCACCGTCCCGAAGATGCCCATGCCTCAGGTAGTCCCAGGGGACATGGAGGCTAGGTATCACGCTGAGATAGCATGATTGGAGGATCTACTATGGAGACGAGATGAGGAGCACGGGGAGGTTCTACAAGAGAGGGATCTCCTACGAACTCAGTTGGCGGAGTGGGAGAACGCATTGGCTACGTACCATCGATGGGATGGGGACACAGATGCTTCATGGGAGAGGGATCTCCTATGGACTCAGTTGGCACAGCGTGATGATGCATTGGCTATGTACCATCGATGGGAGATGGATTTGGTCCGGCACTGGTTGGAGTTGGAGGTAGAGATTATCCACCTCGATGGGCAGTTACCTGAGCTCACTAGAGGTGGATCTTCGTGCTGAACGAGAGACAGTGAGACTGAGTAGTCTACTTCCTCTCATCGCAGGTGGGTGGGTGAGGGCAGCGCTAGTGGGCATGATGCGAGGGCTGGCAACAACCACCCTGAGAGGTCCCATAGGACCCACACCACTAGGGGTAGTTCCAGTCGCACCGATCCTACGTGATCATGGTGGCCGACTCCCTAGGCTTGGGGTTTTTGAGTTTTTGATGTTTTTGTGAGGTCAGAGGACCGACTTATTGTAGCCTACGGGCATTTTTGATGATATATATACATGACTTTATTTTTGGTTATACACTTGTCATGATTTATTGTTTATTTTATGCACATTTATTTACGTTGATGTATGCATGTGTTATTATGAATGCGATGTTTCTAATTATATGATGTATGCATATGGAATGGATGGAATGATTTGTTGATAACTTGTCGGTGGCACCATAGACTGTACAGGATTTACTGGCTTTCTGTACTTATGTGATTACTTTTGCGTGTGTATATTTTTTTTTGTTTTGTATTTTCTGATGGTGATGTAAGAATGGACATGTACAACATTTGTTTTAGAATGTAGTTAAGGTTTTTCTGAGATTCAGATGTTTTAACTAACTAGCCAAGACTGTACATTTATCTCACAAGACTTTTGAACAAGGTATGAATCAGACTTGAGTTTGACCAAGTTATTTCACATCCCTGTGTGTGCGATTGAGTTCGTTTATGTGGTATTTGTCAGGATACCGCCAGTGCTAGATAGGCTGTCCACCAAACCTATACTGAGGATCACCTAATTAGCTCCACTAACTCCTTTGTTGTATTTAGTAAGATTAATCCACAAGAGAATCTAAGGTACCATAAGCTAGCTCACCCACATGCAAACATTGGTCTGCTCACACGCAAAGCTAATGTGATAGACATATCGTCATGCATGTAGGATACCGCCATTGCTAGGTAGGCTGTCCACCAAACCCGTAATGAGGATCACCTACATGGTTTTTTGAATGCTGAGAATTCCAGGGATTCAAGCTCAGGCATCTTTCGGTTTCTCAACTTGTTGGGATACTTGCTCTCATACATAGTGATGAAAATCACTGTTTATTTTTCTCTTTTGTTTTTTTTTTTTTTGAGCAAGGGGTTTGAATAGTGGTGATAACCACTGTTATTTGATTTTGCATTTTAGGTTTCAAAGTTGAGCTCGTAGGTTTTTGGCTTACGAATGGAATTGATCCCTTTTGGCTTTGGGGATGACTACCCATCCTATTTAGGGACGTGTAGTATGAATCCTTACGACTTTGGGGACCAAAGGTGATTGGGGATATTATTATGTAATGGCATTGATCTTTTAGGCCTTGGGGATGACTACCCATCCTTGTCAGGGGCATGTAGTACGAATCCTTACGACTTTGGGGACCAAAGGTGATTGAGGATCTAATTATGTAATGGCATTGATCTTTTAGGCCTTGGGGATGACTACCCATCCTTGTCAGGGGTGTGTAGTACGAATCCTTACGACTTTGGGGATCAAAGGTGTTTTGGGATTTTTGTTAGTGGTGAAAACCATTGTTTATTATGGGGAATTGGATGGGGAAGAGCTTGTCCTTTTGTCAATTCTCAGCATTCTCGAACCATTCGCATAGGGGGATGAGCAGGCTAACCTTTCACCTATGGTACCCTAGACTGCTGTGCAGGTTTCTCTTGCGTTCACACAACTTGGGAATTTTTATGTGTTTTAACTTGTGTTGGGATGCTACGTAACAAGGTGTGATCCAAGTAAAACTCTACCTTTGTAAAAATCTATTTGACTTTGTACAGTTCTTGGCTAGAAATCTAATGACAGCTGAATGACGAAAACCCTAGATGCATTAGAAGACAACTGACTATGATATGGTGCAAAATGTGAATGGCGTTTATTTTTGATGGACTATTTACAAAGTGGAAAAATGTGGAAAATGATGGAGTTGCCGAGTAATTACAGTCTATGGTGCATTTGACCTGTATGACCAACAAATATGCAATGTATGTTTGCGATGCCTAATGCAACTTATTTTTTTGTGTTTTGATTTTTAAGAGTATGCATGGAAGTGAGATGCAGTTTTTTTTTTGTGATTTTTGATTATTTTATTGTTTTGTTTGTTTTTGAATATTTGTTTTTGACCAAGCGATTGTGGGAACCCTTGGAGCTTTTGGTTTGACCAAAGAGTTTATGGATACCTTTGGGGCATTTTTTGGTTTGACCAAAGAGTTTATGGATACCTTTGGGGCATTTTGGGTTGACCAAGCGATGATGGGAATCCTTGGAGCTTTTGGGGTTTGACCAAAGGGATTATGGGCACCTTTGGGGCGTTTGGTTTGACCAAAGAGTTTATGGATACCTTTGGGGCATTTTAGGTTGACCAAGTGATGATTGGAATCCTTGGAGCTTTTGGGGTTTGACCAAAGGGATTATGGGCACCTTTGGGGCATTTTAGGTTGACCAAGCGATGATGGGAATCCTTGGAGCTTTTGGGGTGGGCTATGGCTCTCTAAATGTGGAATGGCCTCAAATGACTGATGTTCAAGGGTTCTAGTTCCTTGATTCCATCAAGAGAGGTGAGCCGGTATGTTCCAGGTCCTATTTTACTGTCAATTACATAGGGACCTAACCAATTTGCCGTGAACTTGTCCCTTAAATGGGGTGGCAAGTTAGAGTTTTGTTGGTTCTCTTTTAAGACCAAGTCACCAACCTAAAAGTCCCTCAGGTGAACTTTCATGTTGTATGCTTTCTTAAGTCGCTCTTGATAGATACGTAAATGCTCGAGAGCATTGATGCATCGTTCATCGAGCAACGTAAGTTGGTCTAACCGGGCCTACCATGCAGTGTCATCATCGATGAACTCTTGCATTGATATGCGCAGGGAAGGTATTTCCAACTCGAGAGGCATGACTACCTCGGAGCCATACACCAGAAAAAATGGAGTTGCCCTAGTGGGCGTCCGAATGCTAGTGCGATAAGCCCAAAGGGCAAGTGGGATTTGAATGTGCCAATCCTTATGACTATCTGTGACCATATTTTTAAGGATGGCAACTAGCATTTTGTTTGATGCCTCTGCTTGCCCATTTGCCTACGGATAATAGGGTGTTGAAAAACTATGCTGAATTTTGTACTTTGTTGTCAAAGCACGCACATCTTTGTTTTTAAATGACGTCCCATTATCCGAGATGATCTTGGATGGAATACCAAAATGACATATGATGTTATGTAAAATAAACTCCGCAATGCGGGTTCCAGTCGTAGAGGTAAGCGGAATTGCTTCCACCCACTTGGTGAAGTACTCTGTGGCCGTTATGATAAACGTGTGATGACCTGACGATGTAGGGGAGATATTTTCGATTAGATCTAAGCCCCACTACAAAAATGGCCAAGCCGATTGGATCGGCTGCAAGGCCTGAGAAGGTACGTGTGTCAAATTGGCATGGTGTTGACACTTCACGCACTTCCTTACATACGCGCAACAATCTCGCTCTAAATATGGCCAATAATAGCCCATGCGAAGAATGCGCTTTGCGATGGCCATACCACTAAAGTGGCCACCGCATGTACCATCGTGCACTTGGGTGATCGCCCAAGTGGACTCCTGTTGGTCCAAGCAATGAAGGAGGATTCCTTCGTAGCTTCGACGGTACAAAATGTCTCCTAGCAAGACATGTTTTGCCGCTTTCTATTTGAATGATCTTTTCATGGCATGTGACAATCCAAGTGGGAGGTTACCTAGCTTGAGGTAATCTCTTATGGGTGTGTACCAATCCTATTGATTAGAAACCTCGATGGTATGAATAGCCAATCCCTCTTGAAGTTCATCCCTAGCAAAAGTTGAGTGGGAACGAACTTGTAAGAATAGCGTTGTGTTGCTATTAAGAGGAGTCGGGGAGAACAAGGACCCCTAGTTGGCATGATTCAGACTATCATGGATTTGAGAGAACTTATCCTGAGATGGTTCAATCTGGATCAGGTGGACTCCTGGTGTTAGGTCAGAGCTTGCACGCTCCATCATGGATTGCGATAGTGTTTTGACTTGAATGGTTGTCATCTCACCGAAAGGGTCTTGTGGGATTAGTGACCCCAAGGAGGCCATAGTGTCCACAAAATGATTCGATGATCGAGGGAGTGCCTCGATGTCGTACCATTCAAGATTTGCCAGGAATTTGTCCACAAGGGCTTTGTAGGCCTGCAGAACTGGGCATTTGCATTGGAATACCCCTTTTACTTGGTTGACAATTAACAGTGAATCACCAAAGATGTTCAAGCGTTTGATGTTCATGGTGATTGCTGTCTGAAGACCTATGAGCAAGGCTTCGTATTCGGCATTGTTGTTGGTGCATGGGAAATCTAGTTTAAATGATAGAGGCATTGGAGCCCCTTGTGGTGTGAAGAATACGATTCCCGTGCCACCCCCTTGCTCACATTTAGAACCATCAAAAAATAGGGTTATGTCGCCTGTGACTCAGGCTCATCAAAATCTGGTGATTCTGAGACATGGAAGACCCCATCATCGGGTAGCTCTATGGTCAGAGGCTGATCATATTTGAGAGGAGCCTCTGCTAGTTGATCGATGATGACTTGACCTTTGATGGACTTTTGTCCAATGAATTCGATGTCAAACTCCGTCAACAACATGATCCATTTCATCGTGCGACTACTATGATAAGTATGACTCATCATGTACCATAATGGATTCTCCTTAGACACAACATACATCGTATTGCTCAGCATGTAATGGCATAGCTTTTTGGTAGCAAATACCATTGCTAAGCATAGCTTCTCGACGTATGCATAGTTAAGTTCATAACTGACCAGGGTGCGGCTAAGATAGTAAGTAGCCTGTTCTTTGTGTAGTTCATTTTTTTGGGCTAGCATGGCGCCCAGTGCCACCTCAGTAGATGAGATGTATAAATAGAATGACACTCCTGGTCTAGGTGGTGCCAATATTGGTGGCAAAGCCAAGTATTGTTTAATGTCATCGAAGGCTGACTGGCACTCGTCATCCCAGTGAAATGCTACCCCTTTGTGTAATAATTTATTCATGGGTCGGCACTTGTCAGATAGCTGTGCTATGAAGCGCTTGATTGACGTGACCTTTCCCTACAAGCTTTTGAGCTGCTTGATGGTGGTTGGGGGAAGCATCTCAAGGATTGCCTTGACTTTATTTGGATCCACCTCGATTCCTCATTTTGAGACTATGAAACCCAAGAGTTTTCCAGATGTGATGCCAAATATGCACTTCTTGGGGTTTAGTCTGACTTTGTGTTCGATGAGGCGATCGAGGATCTTGCTTAAGTCATCGAGATGATCTGGGCGCAAAAGAGATTTGGCCAACAAATCATCCATATAATCTTCCAAAGTTTTATGCATGTGATCATGGAAGATGTATGTCATAGCACGTTGGTAGGTGGTGCCAACATTTTTAAGGCCAAAGGGCATGACCCTATAACAAAATGTCCCCCAAGGCATTGTGAATGCCATTTTTAGTTGATCATCGAGATTGATACGAATCTGATTGTATCCCGAGAAACCATCCATGAGGGAAAGCATTTCATGGCTCGCTGTAGCATCTACCAATGCGTCGATGCTAGGCAAGGGGAAATCATCCTTGGGACTCGCTTTGTTTAGATCTCAAAAATTGATGCATATGTGAATCCTCCCATCGGGCTTCTTGACGGGTACCATGTTGGACAGCCATGGTGGGTAATCCATGCAGATGACAAACTGTGCATCCAAAAACTTTTGTAGCTCATATTTGACCATTAAGGCTACTTTTGGGTGCATCTTACATAGTTTTTTCTTGACTGGCTTGACTATCGGATCAAGCGTTAGATTATGCGTGACTAGCTATGGGTCTAGCCCTGGCATGTCTTTGTAGGACCATGCAAAAACCTCCTTCTTCTCTTTGAGAAGGGCAATGTAATCGGCTTGCTCTTCGGGGGATAGACTTACCTCCAGCTTGATGATTTGTGGATTCATTGGATTAGAGCCGATGTCTACGTCAGTCGTCTCTTCGACTGACATGTGGGACCCGTCCTCCAACTGGTGTGGAGTTGGGATCAGGTGGATATCAGTTGCTGAATTTAGATCTACGTTGGGAACCTCGGGTCCCTCTTCAGCATGGAAGATATCCTGAGTTGGTCTTGGGGTGAAATGAAGCATCTCACCGCAAGGCCAGTACTCTGATGGGGATGGTGGTGAGTTAGCGTGATCCCAATCTATAGCATCTAAGTCTAGATACAATGGTCATGTTGGATCGGCTGGATTGTGGATGGGGGTGGTTAAGTCAATGGAGATCATGTTGATGAAATGATTTTGGTCTCCATTACCATGCGGGTGGTGACTCGGACTTCCTTGGTGATCTTTGTGCTCTGGATCTGGCTCTGGGGGTATTGGCACAAATGGATCGGCCCTATGTGTGGATAAAAGGACAAGGTCTACCCTTGGCACTGATGGCTCTATAGGGTCTCTGGGTGGAAAGTGCTCTCTGTATGCCCAAAGTGGCGGATGCAACACTTGGTCCAGCTATGCGGGGTTTAGGTGCCACCTATGCCTTGGCCCCATGTTTAGTTGTTGAAACATGTCATCAATGTCCATGGGGTATTGTTGCTATCGCATATGATTGAGATATGCCATCTCAATTTCATCTTCATAATCACTATCAGAGATCCATAGGCCTTCGTTGGATCCGACAACTATTTGCGACATGTGAGGCTCGTCTTGCTCGAGCAAATTGATCTGGTCCCATCGAGGTTGTTCCGCTCTCTGTAGGAGGACCTAATTTTCTTGAGGTGGCCCTTGCTCGATTGGAGCATTCAAGGGGAACATTGCCAATAAGCTTTCTTGATAGTCATCCATGGGGGTCACTTGCGAATGATTGCTATCAGATTCGAAAGGGTCCCACGGTGCTGCCTCATATTCTGACTCATCTTTTGAAGATCCTTCTTGACCTTGTCTATATCCCTCATGGAGGCAAGTTCTTGAACTTTCCCCTTTCTCGATCAAAGGGGAGGAATTTTTGAGGCCCACAAGGTTGGTTGTTAACAATGGGAGATAATCCCCCAATGTGTATGTTGTGTTAGGATTGGCATATGGACCTTGTGCCAACCCATCCTTGTTGCCTATCCCTAGGCCTTGCATGTTCTCTACCAAGATGTCAAGGGGCAGAGGGTGGTTGAACCCTACTCTTAATTTTTTGTATGGCATCTGATATCTTGGTTGACAAAGAACGCGCACTCCTTGTTCATACCTGCCCAACCCATATCCATGCCAATTACATTGGCCAAGATATCTCAAAGTGAAGTCTGGGTTGGACAAATAGTTGACATCCTCAACAAAGGGCTCTTCATCTTCTTCCTCTTGTAGGTAAGGTTCAATGCCATTATCGAGGCCCCCATATACAAAATTTGTCTGGTTTGGTGGGTAGCCTAGAGGAACAATAGTGTCGATGGGGAGGCGAGGTCTCCCCATGTCCTGCATGGACTCAAGTGCGGGTGTTGCTACAATGTTTCCACACTAGGTACTCCCCCAAGCCCGTATTGGCCATCTCAATGGTGATCGTTGGTGGTTGAGGGGGAGGGAATGGGAGTTCTTCCTGAGTCCACTCCATGTCGGGTGAACTAGGCATCTCGACTTCCATTCGGCTAGGCATCTCCTCGGTAGAGATGGTTGAGACTGATGGTGGTGCCTCTTCTAGGGGTTTCTTCCCATTGTCCTTCGGTGTGGCCATCGTAGGTGGCATCGTTGGTGAAGGACCAGATGATGAAGATGGACCCAATTGGGGATTTGAGGGACTTAACAGTGGGGATGCATGTGGAATCGGACCCTGTTTAGATGGATTCAACTAAAAATCCAAATGTGTTGATGGAAGGGTCGATTGCGGCATCAGATGCACCGCATTGCAATACTTGAAGGGCTCTAAGTCTATCGAGACTACATGCACATGCCCTTCGAATGTGTACTTTAGGCATTGATGAGCTATCGAAGGGACACACTTCATGTCCCTGATCCAAGGCCGGCCCAACAAGATATTATAGGCCATCTCACCTTCCAAGATGTGGCACAACATAGGAATAGTCTTTTTCCCTACTTGGATGGGCAGGAAAATTGTGCCAACCATCGAGCATATCACATCATTGAATGCTCGAAGAGTATAGGTGGAGGCCACGATGTGAGATGCTGGAAACTTGAGGTGTTTCAAATCCACTATTGTGATTATATTACTGGACGAGCCAGTGTCCACCAACACCCTCTTATATGGAATCCCGTTGACCCATGCAATGACGTGCAGGGGTGGATCCACCATATCACCAGTCACCGATTTTAGCTCGTCTTCTCTAAAGGTGATGACTGGTTCTGTACATCATTTTACATGTCCCACAAAGTTTTTGAAAGAGTTTGCTTCATGGGGCTATAGCTCGATGGCTTTTAATATCTCCATTAGAGCCTCCCGATGGGGCGATGATTGTTGTATGAGCTCATAGATGGAGAGCCTAGCCGACGTGGTCCTTAAACTTTGGGTAAGTTTAGTCTGAATCATGGCCACTGGTCTAGGCGAGGGAGGTTGTGTAGGGTGCTGTTGAGGTTGTGACGTTGATGGAACCTCTCCTGTAGCTACCGCAGGGGCAACTGTGCTTGGGTACCTCTTATTTCGAGTCACTATGCTTATCATCCCTACATACCCCTGCATGGGGCAGTTATGTGTCACCTCATTGACTTGAAGGGTCTTTGCCTACGCATCATGGGTAGGCAGGGGGTCTTTGAAGACCTCCATCTATTGGTTGTTTGGTGCCATGGGATTATCCACCGCTAGCATCTTGTTGTCTATTAGGTCTTGCACTAAGCTTTTGAACTTCCAACACGCGTAAAGGTCATGTCCTTTCTGTCGGTGGAATCTACAGTACAAGTCTTCCCTATAGCCCTTAGGTTTTGGCATGTTGGGGTCTACAGGTTGACTTTCTGGAAGGTTTATCAAGTTTACCATGGACAAGCGGTCAAATAAGGAGTCTTTAGACTCTGTGAAGGGTGTGAATTGTTGCCTAGGGCGACACTGTTGATTTTGCTCTTGCCTATGATTTTCCTTTTCATAGGTGTCAAGAGGAACTGCCTGATAATTAGCCTTTGGGGGCTGTATTGCTTGTGCAGGCTTAGGCATGTTTATAGCAACCTGATTGACCACGGTGGGTTTCGGTTGCATTGACCCAGTTTTGGCATTTTTAGGCCACTCTTTCTTTCGTGGCTTGGCAATCTTGCCATCCTGTATCTTGATCTCCTCAATGATTCTGGCTTGTGCTAGGGCTTCCTCAAGAGTGGCATATTGCTACAGCTGCAATAGCATGGAGATCGACCTCAAACAACTCTTTGAGAACATTTGGGTCAAGTCGGCCATGGGAGGGAGGTAGGGCAGCTTTGAAAGCAACGTCCTCCACCGATTTCCATAAGCCGCCATGGTCTCTTCCTCATACTGTCTGAGGCTAGCTAGGTCGCTTAATGACGTATTCTTCTTGGTGTTGAAGGTGAAGCATTCAAGGAACGTTTCCACTAGATGGTCCAGGTTACTGATGCTATGATTTGGCAACTGAGTGAACCAATCTGAGGTTGGGCCTTCAAACATGGTTATAAATGTTCTTAGAAGTAAAGCATCGTTGTCCTGAATGCCAAAGCATTGGCTTAGGAATCTTGTCATGTGTTCTTGGGTATCCTCATCCCATCTAAATATTACCAATTGAGGCATTTTAAAGTGTTCAGGTTATAGGGGTGTAGGCACTGAATGCTACACCGAGTGACTATGGAGCTGGCGTAAAGTGGGATTTTGGGGCCCAAAAGTCTTGGTCTCCACATAATCTAAGCACTCTAGTAGTGCTTTGTATGCATCAGAAGACTTGATATCTTCCTCCCTGGTTTGTTCCCATTACGAATTATGAGGAATTTGAGGCCTATGGAGGGGTAGATGGGTAGCACCCCCCTATCGTGGTAGGGTATTTTAGCCCGCTCTTATTTTTGCTCAAATTCCTCATAGGCTTCTTGAGGAGTTCCTGGGCATGACCTATAAACATGGGTGGGTGCCCGCGGAGGGTGCCCATCATTGGCTCTAGGGGTGGTCTCCCGCTCATGTCTAGGAGGTCTTTGAGGTAACATTTGATAAGGTTGTGGAGACTGAAAGCACGAGATTTCAGGCAAAGGAAACACTAATTGCGATGCATTCAAAATCAAATACGCTTAAGTCCTAGAAATGTAAATTGCATGAAATGAAAGAGACGCATTAAAATGAGATACAAGCAAATGGAGAAAACACAGCCCTTTCATTAAACTTTCTTGATCTATGTTACAAAGACGCCTCCTCCCTTTTCAGGGGCTAGGAGCGTTAAAAGAATTTGACTACAATCGAGACTTAAGGTTCCTCTTTCCGCGTGCCCACACTTGAAATGGACGGGCCAAGATGATGTCGCCGCTGATGTCGATGAGTCTTTGACCTCTGCTGCTCCTCCTGCGAACAAAGAAACAACGAAGATGTCAGTAGCACCTGCTGCACATAAGAAGTGTTTGTTCTCTAAAATCGCCAAAAGATGCATGCAAACATTTTGCTAAAACGATGAGTAAAATGACTCTAAATGACCTGAAAACTTGACGAGAGGATAGAAAACATCACCAGAAGGCCACTGCCACTGAGACAGTCGGCCAATCTGCCTTCAACTGGAATTCGTCCCTGGGCAGGACGAATTTTGACTGCAATTCGTCCCTGGGTGGGACGAATTCTTCGTGTTGGAAAAGCCGACCTGATGCTGCTCCAATGTCGAATCCCGAGACCTCCAAAACGCCTGCAAACGAGAGGGGTTATGTAATTGGGGCCATTTTGGGATGACCCAGATGGTCGGATTCTCCCAATTTGGCCTCTATCCTCGGGAATTCGATATCGCCACCTGCAAGTTAGTGAAACAACAAAGCGACACAAAGCATGATAAAATCTGATCGAAATGTTATGAAATTGAAGCTATGAATTCACCAAACAGAATAACACAAAATGCAACATGAACAAGTAATCTAGAATGCTTCAGAATAAAACTTAGAAAGTGCGGGGGTGCCCAAGTGGGCCTCCCACCGTTGGCACTTGATTTTGGAGCCAATCCACTAGGGATGGGCCCAAAACTTCTTAGGATTGGGGGGTCGGCAAATTGGTTGATTCAGGTGTCCATATGTTGGATTTGGGTCAGATTCAAGCTTCCAAAAGCCACCCAACAACCTCCCTTGCAAAAGAGATTGGTGGATGTGAGAAGGTGAATCAAAGGGGATGCAAGTGGGTGTTCAACTCGGCAGCACTTCGTTGCTTGAAATCTCCTTCAATCTGTATCTTTTGGGTGAGAAAAGTCCCACCTTTTATAGACCCATGGGGTCTCTTTTGAGAGGGAAGCATAAGTGCCATGTGTTGGTCATAGGTGCCATGTGGCAGTCTTGTCTTCCCATGAGGGAGGAGAGTCCTCCATGACTTGGGCTCTCATAACTGCCCTTGTGACAGTCCTCTAACGGCCTATCTGTCCACCCACACACGCGTGCGAAGCAGGAGTCATCAACTGACTGTCCTGGGCTGCCACTTGGCGCCATTCTTCTTTTTGCCCGTTAAACTTGGAATTCGTCCCTACCAGAGACGAATTCAGAATCTGTCTCTGGGTGAGACAGATTCCATTTTGAATTCGTCTCTGGGTGAGACAGATTCTGAGCAAAGTGCCTGAATGTGCCAAATTGCCTCTTGACCTTACAAAATTGCTGTGAAAGTGGTTAAGACCACTGTTTAACCTCTGAGGGCTGCCCTGGGGGCTGTGTTTGTCAAAGCGATCAGTGTTTGCAGTCACATAATCGGATTGGTGTTGTTTTGGTGTCTACTAGATGCCCCTTTTTGGGATGCGCTGTGCATAGCGCAGCGTCGAGCAAAAATAGATAACCAAAGCACTAATGATTAGGGTTTCTTGGTAACCTAACCAACTTTTGATGCCCCAAGCATGGAAAGGGCATGCATTCTTGAATCCTTGCTTCTGACGAGCTAAGGAGTTTGATTTCAAGTGTTAACCTATTTTGGTGAGGTGTGACTTGAACTTGGACATTGATCGGTCATGATTAGGCAAAGGGCGCAACCTTTTATCCTCGGGGGAACCTTGTGTTCATGATTCACGAAATGCCAAGTGTTTGATTGATTTGATTGTTGCTTGTTTACTGCCCCAAGCGGGAGCGTGATTGTCTTTGTCAATGATTCTTTGAATGCATGTCGTTTTCCTTAATTGGGTGTGTGATTGTTGATTGGTGACTAAGTGTGACTACCCCCTCAAGCGACGAATCGATGAGGGAATGACCTTCATGAGAAAAGCGACGAGTCGCTTGACCCAAGATGACTTGTGCAAGGGTGCCTTTAGATGGTTTATCGTTAAGCATGTGCAATTTTTCCAACATCTGGACCTATTTTTGGTGGGTGTTAACCCTTTTTGTGATGCCATAATGGGGTGAAATCGTCGACAACCCATCTTCCCGTGGAGCGGTCCGGCTATGATAGCCTTCTTGGGGAAGTAGGAGAGTGACAATTTGAACCCCGACATCGATTTTCTATGCCAAGAGGTTAAGTGCGAGAGCACTTGTGTCCGGCAATGCTTATTGCTTTGTTTTTATGTTGCATTTTTTGTTGTTTTTGTTGTTTTTTTGTGACACCATTTGGGGATTAAATTTTCGAAAATCCGTCTCCCGTGGAGCGGTCCGGCTATGGTAGCCTTCTTAGGGAGTAGGATAGTGATAATTTGTGACTCCAATGTCTATTTTGTATGCCCTGGATGTCGGGTGCAGCAGCACTCTTATCGGGCAAATTTATTGCTTGTTTTTAGTGCATTTTTTATCATTGTTTGATGTTTTGAATTTTTTGGCCTGAATTCGTCCCAGGGTGAGACGAATTCCAGTAGTAGAATTCGTCCCTGGGTGGGACGAGCGCTAACCAGAGCGCTCGTCCCAGTCAAGGATGAATTCCAGCTCAAAGGCCTATTTAAGGGCCAAATCTTGAATTTGGGCTCATTTGTGTCATTTTTTCTTGCGATTTCGGAGCTCTGGGAGGAGGAGGTAATTCTGCGAAGCGAAGCGCTACTGGAATTCTCTCTACCATCATGAGTGCACAAACTGGTTCGAGCGGCAGAGCCGAAGCGAAACCTGTAAGTGCTCCTAGAGTTTATTTTTGTTTAAATTTGCATTGGTTTTATTTAATTGTTTTTGTGATGATGTTTTCAAAATGTGTTTTAAAACTTAAACCACGAAACCGGATTTAAGACAACTAAGACTTATTGTACAATGGAACGTAACGTAAAACCTCATTTAAGAATTTTACTTACGAAAAACCATAAGACGTATTTTTGTTGTGTTTTTGAATTTTTTTTTTTTTTTTTATGCTTTTTTGAATTAATCAGTTAAGATTAGAAACCTTTAACTAAAAATTTGTTTTTATTTGAATTTTTGTGCTTATTATTGTTGTACAGTTCTATTCCATTATATTTTAATTTTTTTGTTGAATTGTTTTCTTTTGCAGGTTAGGAGCCGGTACCGTGTATCTGCTGCTTTTGCTGAGGCACGGGGTGCACTGACTGATGGTGACTGGGAATGGCTTGATGCCCTTGGGCTCAAGCAGGTGGCTCGACTAGAGCCTGTGGTCCCGGATCAGGCCTATCTGACGGCCCTGATCAAACTTTGGGATCCGTGGACCAATACCTTCCATCTCCCGACAGGGGAGATGACTGTGACTCTTGAGGATGTCTATCGGCTGCTTCGGATTCCGATAGACGGACTGCCTATTAGGACATCGTCGTTCGATCAGCGGACTGCTATACTGACGAGGTGTTTTGGGCATGGGGAGCGGGTGGGTGTAGCGAACCCAGTTGAGACAGCCGAGGTGGACTGCCAGGCTGGCGGGATATTGGTTGGTTGGTGGCGGAGAGGGGGGTGTTAGGAGTGAGGCACGCATTCTTGATGGGCCTTATTTCTAACATGCTTCTCCCTGATTCATCAGGCGCGAGGTTCCCATGGAACCTGCTGGATTTGGTATGGCAGTTGGTAGAGTGCCCGATAGAGGCACCACTGATTTTGAGATGGGGACAGACATTGTTGGCACAGCTCTACGGGGAGCTATATGCGGTCCGCTGTCGGCAACGAAAGGGCGTCAGTTGCAGTTATCTACTGCAGTGTTGGGGTTGGCAGCACATAGTAGTGGAGAGGCCGACCGGGTTACCGTGGATGACTCGGGCGGCGATGGATGACACGGAGATAGGCTATGCAGTTTTGTGGTGGCGGTCTACGGAGCAGGGGCAGAGTCGGCGATGGGCAGGTGTTGTAGAGCACTATACCGATGCCTTTTCTCGGCTCACTCCAGGGGAGGTGTTTTGGTGCCCTTATCGGGACTATCCAGCCTGGCCAGAGGCTGGAGAGTGGCTCCGTCGGGTACGTAGGGAGCGGTGGTTGATTGGGAGGCACGGGACGGAGCATGAGTTCTTTTCATACAGCCGGGTTACACGATAGTTTGGGGTGCGCCAGGGGTTGCCTGGTGAGCCCGTGGTCTATCGACGGCGGGGAGATGAGAGGGATTTAGATCCACCAATCACCGTGCCATTGGGCGAGGAGTCAGATGCGGTTATTGATGTCCCGGACGTAGATGACGTCGGGACTACCACTGAGTATGACTCGTGGTGGGTACTACGGTGATGGAGAGGAGAGGGGCCACTAGGAGGCACGGAGGCGGTAGTGGAGGGTGCTGAGGCAGTAGGGGATGATTGGGGAGGTCCGTTGGATGATGCGGACATGGTGGATGTGGGGGATGAGGATGTAGACTTGGGCGCTCCGGATCAGCCGGACATGCAGGACGTGGAGGAGCAGTGGGAGCCAGAGCAGGCTGCTATTCCAGAGGGTCCTGTTCGTCAGGCAGACACAGAGGAGGTGGAGTCTGAGATACGTGCTAAAAATGCGTGACTGATAGAGCTACTACGGATACGGGATCTGGAGTTGGGGGATGCGAGGCGGGAGCTGGGGGACGCGCTGGGAGAGGGATCTCCTACGGGCTCAGTTGGCAGAGCGGGATAGGGTTTTGGCACAGCGTGATGATGCGGTGTCATACTATCATCGATGAGAGGCGAGTGGTGTCGGCATCGGATAGAGTTGGAGAGGGAGGTCATCCGCCTTGGTGGGTGACTTCCTGAGCCCTCGGTCAGTGGATCTTCATGGCGGACGAGGGATAGTGCGGCGAGCGATCGGCATCATCTCATCGCAGGCGATTGGATGAGGGGGGCGGTAGCAGGCGTGACATGGGGGCTAGTAGTAGCCGCCCTTCAGGGTCCCATAGGACCCATACTACGGGGGGTAGTTCCCGTCGCACCGATCCTGCGTGATCATGGTGGTCGACGCCTTAGGTTGGGTTTTTGGATATGATTGCGGGGTCTGAGGACCGGTTTTGTAGCCTGCGGGCATATTTTTGATGATATATATATATATACTAGTTTTATTATGGTTTTTTACATGTGATGATGTGATTTTTGTTATGCATGATGGCTAATGACTATGGATGTATGCATGTTTATTTATTTTGATGAATGCTTATGTTATGATGAATGCAAATGTTTTTGATTTCTTTTTGATATGCAAAGTGAAATGGATGAATGATATTTGTGGTGATTGGTTACGGCACCATAGGCTATTTAAGATGCTCTTTAATTCATTTTTAGGCGATTTCTATGATGTATGGCTCTTGTATGTATACATGTGGTTTTCTCTTTTTGTATTTTTTGATGGTATTGTAAGGATGAAAAGTAGCGCAGTTGGTTTAGAAATGTAGCTAAGGTTTTCTGAGACTCAGACGGTTTTAACTCACTAGCCAAGGCTGTACTTTGTCTTACAAGACTTTTGAACAAGGTATGAATCAGACTTGTTTTTGACCAAGCTATTTCACATCCCTGTGTGTGCAATTGAGTTCATTATTGTGGTATTTATCAGGATACCGCCAGTGCCAGATGGGCTTTCAACCGAACCTATATTGAGGATCACCTAATTAGCTCCACTAACTCCTTTGTTGTATTTAGTTAGATTAATCTGCGGTGTTATCCAGGATGCCATAAGCTAGCTCATCCACATGCAAACATTGATCTACTCACAAGTTAATGTGATAGATATATCGTCATGCGAGAAGTTTACCACCAGTGATCGATAGGCTATCAACCAAATCGATGCTGAGGCTTGCCTCATGACCTTTTAGAATCTTTGAGAGTTCCGGGGATTCAAGTTCAACTCCCTTCTTTTCTTCAATTGTATTGGGATACTTGCTCGTTTATAGTGATGAAATCACTGTTTATTTTTATTTGTTTTTCTTTTGAGCAAGGGATTGGTGATATGGAGTGATGAAAATCACTATCTTTTGTGCACTGTAATATGTCAAATTTTTGTGTTTTGACATTTTGCAAATTTTTGATGTTTTGCAACTATTGAGAACTTAGGGATTCTTAGGGAATTGGGTAGGGAGGATGCTTGTCCTTTTGCCAACTCTCAGCATTCTTGGGGTCATTCGCACGGGGGGATGAGCAAGATACCCGTTTCGCTTGTGGCGACCTGTATTACTATGCAGGTTTCATCTTTCGTTCAGACAACTTAGGAATTGTTTTATGTGTTTTAATTTGTGTTGGGATGTTACGTAACAAGGTGTATTTCAAGTATGACTCTACCTTCGTAAAATCTGTTTGACTTGATACATTACATGGCTAAAGAGCAAAATGATGACTGAATCACGAAAACTCTTGATACATTAAAAGACCACTGACTTTAGTGTGGTGGAAGTAACGCATG
This sequence comes from Wollemia nobilis, assembly GCA_028583015.1. Taxonomy (NCBI): domain Eukaryota; kingdom Viridiplantae; phylum Streptophyta; class Pinopsida; order Araucariales; family Araucariaceae; genus Wollemia; species Wollemia nobilis. The sequence continues at coordinate 3,413,621 of JAQPPZ010017238.1, forward strand.
GTGTTTGTGTTGTTTTTGTAACATGGAACAGTGTGGAACAAGATGGACTAGTAGAGCAATTACAACCTATGGTGCCTTTGACCTGTACGACCACAAATATGCAATGTATGGATGCAATGCTTAATGCAGCTACATATTTTTGTGTTTTTGATGGATTGCTTTTTGTGAATATGCATATGAGGTGCGAGAAGAGTTCTCGATTGATGAATTTGAATATGCCTAGAAATGAGATGGAAATTTTTGTTGTTTTTGATTATTTTTTATTTTTGACCAAGTGATTGCGATAATCCTTGGGACTTTTTTGGTGACCAAGAGATTGCGATAATCCTTGGAGCTTTTTGGGTGACCAAGTGATTGCGATAATCCTTGGAGCTTTTTGGGTGACCAAGTGATTGCGATAATCCTTGGAGCTTTTTGGGTTTTGACCAAGTGATTGCGATAATCCTTGGAGCTTTTTAGGTTTTGACCAAGTGATTGCGATAATCCTTGGAGCTTTTGGTTTTGACCAAGTGATTGCGATAATCCTTGGAGCTTTTTGGGTTTTGACCAAGTGATTGCGATAATCCTTGGAGCTTTTTGGGGTGACCAAGTGATTGCGATAATCCTTGGAGCTTTTTGGGTTTTGACCAAGTGATTGCGATAATCCTTGGAGCTTTTTGAGTGACCAAGTGATTGCGATAATCCTTGGAGCTTTTGGGTTTTGACCAAGTGATTGCGATAATCCTTGGAGCTTTTTGGGTTGACCAAGTGATTGCGATAATCCTTGGAGCTTTTTGGGTGACCAAGTGATTGCGATAATCCTTGGAGCTTTTTGGTTTGACCAAGTGATTGCGATAATCCTTGGAGCTTTTTGGTTTGACCAAGTGATTGCGATAATCCTTGGAGCTTTTGTGTTTTTGACCAAGCGATTTTATGGATCCTTGGAGCATTTTTGGGATATGGCTCTCTTAGATATAAAATGGTCGCAAATGACTGATATTCAAGGGTTCTATTTCCTTGATACCATCAAGAGAAGCTAGCCGGTACGTCCCGGGTCCTATTTTGCTATCAATGACATATGGACCTAACCAATTTGCCGTGAACTTGTCCCTTAGGTGGGACGGCAAATTAGAGTTCTGTTGGTTTTCCTTCAAAACCAAATCACCAACCCGAAAGTCCCTTAGGTGAACTTTCATGTTGTAAGCTTTCTTAAGCCGCTCTTGATAGATACGTAAGTGCTCGAGAGCATTCACGCGTCGTTCGTCAAGCAACGTAAGTTGGTCTAACCGGGCCTGCCGCGTAGTGTCATCATCGATGAACTCCTGCATTGATATGCGAAGGGAAGGAATTTCCAACTCGAGAGGCATTACTGCCTCTGAGCCATACACGAGCGAAAACGGAGTTGCCCCAGTTGGCGTCCGAACGCTAGTGCGGTAAGCCCAAAGGGCAAGTGGGATTTGTATGTGCCAATCCTTATGACTATCTACGACTGTCTTTTTAAGGATGGCCACTAGTGTTTTGTTTGATGCCTCTGCTTGCCCGTTTGCTTGCGGATAATAGGGCGTTGAAAAGCTGTGCTGAATTTTGTACTTTGTGGTCAAAGCACGCACGTCTTTGTTCTTGAATGATGGCCCATTATCCGATATTATTTTGGATGGAATACCAAAATGACATATGATGTTATGCAAGATGAACTCCACAATGCGGGGTCCTTTCGTTGAGGTTAACGGAATTGCTTCCACCCATTTGGTAAAATACTCTGTGGCCGTTATGATAAACGTGTGACGGCCTGACGATGCAAGGGAGATCTTTTCGATTAGATCGAGGCCCCACTATGAAAATGGCCAAGTAGACTGGACTATCTGTAGGGCTTGGGAAGGTACGTGCATCAAATTGGCATGATGTTGACATTTCACGCACTTCTTGACATATTCGCAACAATCTCGCTCTAAAGATGGCCAATAATAGCCCATGCGGAGAATGCGCTTTGCAATGGCCATACCACTAAAGTGGCCACCACATGTACCGTCGTGCGCTTGGGCGACTGCCCAAGTGGACTCTTGCTGGTCCAAACAACGAAGAAGAATTCCGTCATAGCTGCGACGATACAAAATGTCTCCTATCAAGACATACTTAGCCGCTTTCTGCTTGAATGTTCGTTTTGCGGCGTGCGTCAATCCAAAGGGAAGATTACCTAACTTGAGGTAGTCTCTAATGGGTAAATACCAATCCTGTTGATCGGAAACCTCGACAGTATGAACAGCCAATCCCTTTTGAAGTTCTTCCCTAACAAATGCTGAATGGGATAGAACTTGTAAGAATAGCGTTGTGTTGCTTTTAATGGGAGTGGGGGAAAACAAGGACCCCCAGTTGGCACGTTTCAGACGGTCTCGGATTCGAAAGAACTTATCCGAGGATGGTTCGATCTGGATCATGTGGATTCCTGGTGTCAAGTCTGAGCTTGCACGCTCCATCGCGGATTGCGATAAGGTTTTGACTTGAATGGTTGTCATATCACCGGAAAGGTCTTGCGGGATTAATGACCCCAAGGAGGCCATTGTGTCCGCAAAATGATTCGATGATCGAGGGAGTGCCTCGATGTCATACCATTCAAGTTTTGCCAGGAATTTGTCCACGAGGGCTTTATAGGCCTTCAGAACTGGGCATTTGCATTGATATACCCCTTTGACTTGATTGACTATTAACAGCGAATCACCAAAGATATTCAATCGTTTGATGTTCATGGCGATTGTTGTCTGAAGACCTAGGAGCAAGGCTTCATATTCTGCATTATTGTTGGTGCCATTGGAAGTTTAATTTAAATGACAGGGGCATTGGAGCACCCTGCGGTGTGAAGAATACAATTCCCGCGCCACCACCTTGCTCACACTTAGAACCATCGAAGAATAGGGTTATGTCGGCCTGTGACTCAGGCTCATCAGAATCTGGCGATTACGAGACATGGAAGACCCCATCATCGGGTAGTTCTATGACCAGAGGCTGATCGTCTTCAAGAGGAGCCTCTGCTAGTTGATCGGCTATGACTTGTCCTTTGATAGATTTTTGCCCAATGAACTCTATGTCAAATTCCGTCAACAACATGATCCATTTCGCCGTGCGACTACTATGATAAGTACGACTCATCATGTATCGCAATGGATTCTCCTTAGACACAACATACGTAGTGTTGCTCGGCATGTAGTGGCGTAGCTTCTTGGTAGCAAACACCACTGCCAAGCAGAGTTTCTCAACGTATGCATAGTTAAGTTCAGTAGCCCGACCGAGGTGCGGCTAAGATAGTAAGTAGCCTGTTCTTTGTGAAGTTCATTCTTTTGGGCTAGCATGGCTCCCGGTGCCACCTCGATAGTTGAGATGTATAAGTAGAACGGCACTCCTGGTCTAGGTGGTGCCAATACTGGCGGCGAAGCCAAGTATTGTTTTATTTCGTCAAAGGCTGACTGGCACTCGTCATCCCAATGAAATGTGACCCCCTTGTGCAATAATTTGTTCATGGGTCGGCATTTGTCAGATAATTGCGCTATGAAGCGTTTAATCGATGCGACCTTTCCTTGCAGACTTTTGAGCTGCTTGATAGTGGTTGGGGGAGCCATTTCAAGGATTGCCTTGACTTTCTTTGGGTCCACTTCGATGCCTCGTTTTGAGACTATAAAACCCAAGAGTTTTCCAGATGTGACGCCGAATACGCACTTCTTGGGATTCGATCGACCTTATGTTCTATGAGGCGATCGAGAATCTTGCTCAAGTCACCGAGATGATCCGAGCGCAAAAGAGACTTGGCTAACAAATCATCCATGTAATCTTCCAAAGTTTTGTGCATGTAATCATGGAAGATATATGTCATGGCACGTTGGTATGTAGCGCCAGCATTTTTAAGGCCAAAAGGCATGACCTTATAGCAAAATGTCCCCCAAGGCGTTGTGAACGCCGTTTTAAGTTGATCCTCAGGATTGATACGAATTTGATTGTATCCTGAGAAGCCATCCATTAGGGAGAGCATTTCGTGACCTATTGTAGCGTCTACCAACGCGTCGATGCTCGGCAAGGGGAAATCATCCTTAGGACTCGCTTTGTTTAGGTCTCAAAAATTGGTGCATATGCGAATCCTCCCGTCGGGCTTCTTGACGGGAACCATGTTGGACAGCCATGGCGGATAATCCATGCAGATGACAAAGCTGTGCATCCAACAGCTTTTGCAATTCATCTTTGACCATCAAGGCCCACTTGTTGGGTGCATCTTTCGTAGTTTTTGCTTTACAGGCTTGATTGTCGGATCAAGCGTTAAATTATGCATGACTAGCTGCGGGTCTAGTCCTGGCATATCCTTGTATGACCATGCAAAAACTTCCTTCTTCGCTTTGAGAAGGGCGATGTATTCGGCTTGCTCTTCGGGGGAAAGACTTACCCCCAGCTTGATAATCTGTGGATTCGTTGGGTCTAAGCCGATGTCTACGTCAGTCGTTTCCTCGACTGACATGTGGGATCCGTCCTCCAACTGATGTGGAGTTGGGATCAAATGGATATCATTAGCTGAGTTTAGATCTACGTTTGGAACCTCGGGTCCCTCTTCAGCCTGAAAAATATCCTGAGTTGTCCTTGGGGTGGAATGAAGCATTTCACCGAAAGGCCAGTACTATGATGGTGATAAAGGTGAATTGACGTGATCCCAGTCGATGGCATCTATGTCTAGGTGCAATGATTGTGATGGATCGGCCGGATTGCGGATGGGTGCGGTCAAATCAATGGAGATCATGTGGATGGAATGAATTTGGTCTCCAGAACCATGGGTGTGATAACTCGATTCTTTTAGATGCTCCCTATACTCTGGATCTGGCTCTACGGGAACGGGCACGAATGGATCTTCCCTAGGTGCGAATTCGTCCCTATTTGTGAAAAGGATGGCAGGGTCTTTTCTCGGCATTGATGTCATGATGGGATCTCGAGGTGGACGATGCTCATCTTGAATTTGGAGCCATGGATCCAATACTTGGTCCCACCTTGCAGGGTCTACCCACCATTCATGCCCTAGCAGTATGCCCATCTGTCCCATTAGATCTTCATGAGTTAAAGGGCGGTGATGTCGTCGCGCATGTCTGAGATAGTCCATCTCAGTCTCATCTTCTGAATCACTTTCGGAGACCCAAAAATGTTCATTCTCTTCAACAACTGTTGCTTGCGACGTTGAGGACCCTCCTTGTTCCAGTAAGTTAATCTGGTCCCATTGTGGTTGTTCCACTCTTGGTGGAGGGACCTGATTCCCTTGACACTGTATTGTTTCATCTGGAACCTCTAAGGGGAACAGCTTCAGAAAGATGTCCGAAAGTCGTTGATGTTCTCTTTGAGGATTAATCTCTGAACTTTCGCCTCTCTCTAGCAAAGGAGAGGGATTACTGTTGTTTCCAGGGGTGTTTGTTGACCATGGGAGGTAGTCTCCCAATGTGTATTCTGTATTTGGATTGGCATACGGATCTTGTGCCAATCCCCCCTTATTGCCTATTTCTAGGCCTTGCATATTTTCAACCAAGATGTCTAAGGGCAGGGGGTGGTTGAACCCTACTCCTGACTTGTCATATGGCATCTGATATCTTGGTTGGCAAAGGACCCGCATCCCTTGCTCATATCTGCCTAGCCCGTATCCATGCCAATTGCATTGGCCGAGATATTTTAGGGCAAAATCTAGGTTTGATAGATAGTTGATGTTTTCAACAAAAGGCTCTTCGTCTGCTTCCTTTTGTTGGCATGGTTCAAGACCATGATCAAGGCCCCCATACACGAAATTCATCTGGTTTGGAGGGTAGCCTAGAGGAACAACTGTCCCTATGGGAAGGCGAGGTCTTCCCATGTCTTGTATTGACTCCAATATCGGCGTCGCCACAACATTTTGCACTAAATATTCCCCCAGGCCCGTACTGGCCATTTCAACGAGTGATTGTTGATGATTGGGTGGGAGGAAACGGTAGTCCTTCTTGAGTCCATTCCATGTTTGGTGGTTCAGGAGTCTTAGTTTCTGTTGTGCTTGGTGTTTCCTCCGTTGATACCGTTGAGATTGTGGGCAACCTTTCTTCTAAGGGTTTAACCTCTTCCATGATCTGTTTTCCCTTGTCCTTCTGTTGGGCCATGATAGGTGGCGTTGATGATGAAGGAGCAGGTGATGAAGTCTCACCTGGCTGGGATTTTGCCTTGTTGGTCACCAGTGGTGCCTGCGGTATTGGACCCTGTTTAGATGGATTTAACTGGAAATCCAAATGTGTTGAAGGGAGGGTCGATTGAGGCATGAATTGTACCGCATTGCAATACTTGAAGGGCTCTAAGTCCATTGGGACTACATGTATTTCTCCTTCATAAGCATACTTTAAGCACTGGTGGGCGATCGAAGGGACACACTTCATGTCCCTGATCCAAGGCCGCCCTAGCAGTATATTATAAGCCATCTCGCCTTCTAACACATGGCACAGTGTAGGTATTGACTTTTGTCCTACCTGGATAGGCAGAACAACTGTGTCGACTGTCGAGCATATTGCATCGTTAAAAGCTCGTAGTGTATACGTGGAGGCTGTGATGTGAGAGGCTGGCAGCTTCAAATGTTTTAAGGCTGCAGTGGTAATGATGTTATTGGACGAGCCAGTATCTATCAACACCCTCTTGTACGGAATCCCGTTGACCCGCGCGATAACGTGCAGGGGTGGATCTGCCATGTCATTCGATATCGTTTTGACCTCATCTTCTCTGAATGTGATGACCGGCTCCGTACATTGTTTCACATGTCCCACGAAGTTGTTGAAAGAATTTGTTTCGTGAGGCTGTAATTCGATGGCTTTTAAAATGTCCATAAGAGCTTCCCTATGGGGTGTTGGTGTTGAATAAGCTCGTAAATGGACAGCCTAGCCGATGTGGTCCGCAAACTCTGTGTGAGTTTGGTCCGTATCGTGACCTCGGGTCTAGGCGGAGGCAACTGCGTTGGGCGTTGTTGAGGCTGCGATGTTGTCGGAACTTCCCTCGTAGCTACCTCGGGGGCAACTGCTGGGTACCTTCTGTTCCTTGTTACTATGCTAATCATTCCCACAAATCCCTGCATGGGAAGATTCTGTCGCACCTCGTTAATCTGGAGTGGTTTTGCCTGTGCCTCGTGGGCAGGCAAAGGGTCCTTGAATACCCCCATTTGTTGATTGTTTGGCGCTATGGGGTTGTCCACGGCCAATGTTCTATTGTCAATCAAATCTTGGATTAATTCTTTGAACTTCCAGCATCCATTCAAGTCGTGTCCTCTGCGCCTATGGAATCTACAATACAATTCCTCTCTGTATCCCCTAGGCTTAGGAGCATTAGGGTCTATATTTTGGATTTACGGCAGAGTGACTAAATTTGCCAGCGACAAGCGGTCAAATAGGGAGTCCCTGGACTCCGTGTAAGGGGTGAATTGTCGCCTAGGGCGACATTGCTGATTCTGCTCCTGTCTTCTATTATCTCTTTCATAAGCAGGAGGCACTGCCTGGTAATTAGCCTTTTGAGGCTGCATTTTTGGCACAGGCGTGGGAACATTTATCGCAACTTGGTTGACTGCAGCGTGTTGTGATTGTGTTGTCCCGGTCTTAGTGGTTTTATTCCACTCTTTCTTTTTAGGCTTGGCGATTGCGCCTTCGCCTATCTTAATCTCTTCTATAACTCTGGCTTGCGCCAAAGCTTCTTCTAAGCTGTCGTATTGTCGCAACAACAATAGACCAGAGATTGATTTTAAGCAACTTTTTGTGAACATCTACGTGAGATCAGACATAGGGGGATGGTAGGGTAACTTAGAAAGCAAAGCTCTCCATCGATTCCCATATGCTGCCATTGTTTCTTCCTCAAATTGCACGAGGCTCGCCGAGATCACTCGGTGATGCCTTCTTCCTTGTGTTGAAGGCAAAGCGTTCAAGAAACGCATCTACTAATTGATCTAAGTTGCTTATCTTTGTGTTTAGGTAGTTGTGTGAACCAATCCGAGGCGGGGCCTGCGAATGTGGTTATGAACGTTCTAAGCAACAATGCGTCATTATCTTGGATGCCGAAGCATTGGCTTAGAAATCTTGTAACGTGTTCTTGTGCGTCCTCTTCACCTTTAAAGATTGCCAATTGAGGCAACTTGAAGTGCTCGGGGTAAAGAGGTGTAGGCACTGAGGGATGCACCGGATTACTGCGGAGTTGACGTAATGTGGGTTTTTGATGCCCAGCGGCTTTTGTCTCCACAGACTCCAAACGCTCTAATAGCGCTTGGTATGCATCGGAAGATTTTATTTCTTCCTCTCTTGTTCGCTCCCGTTGTAAGTTATGGTAAACTGGGGGCCTATGGAGGGGTGGCCGAATGGCAATCCTCCTGCCTTGATGGGGAGTTTCAGCATATTCTATTTCTGGTTCGTACTCCTCATAAAGTTCTTGAGGAGTCTCTGGGCGAGACCTATGACCTTGATCGAGTCCTCGCTGAAGGTACCCATCATTGTTTCGGGGAGTGGCCTCCCTCTCGGGTCTGTAAGATCTCGGAGGCAAAGCTTGACGAGGTCGTGGAGACTTGTCCTGCACCAACGAATTGTGCCTCTCATATTGTTCGGCCCTTTGGATGCGAGGGGTTGGCTCCCTCTCAGGTAGTTCATAGCGTAACTCATCCGCTTCGCGTTGCATGCGCTCTCTATCCAAGCGGTGTCGGTACTCTATCTCCTGATGACTTTGTTTAAGCCGCGTGATTTGGGCTTGATGGGTGGCTTGTCTAGCAACTATCGGGTCAATTTGGTCTACCCTATTTTGCTCGGGAGGTTCGAATGTTTCTCCTATGTGTTTGCCTCGAGTTTGCTGATCTAAAGTTTCAATGGGTCGCTTCCCTCTGTCGAGGTGGGCGACATGTACTCGAGGCTCTGGCCTTGATGTATGATCATGATACCTAGCAAGTGCGGAAATGCAAGGTTCCCGTGCTATTTGTTGTCCTCGAGGAATGCGATGGCTTTCCTCGTACTCTCTTTCACGGGTTTGGACGGGGCGGGCGGAGTTAGCTCGCCCTGTGTAAGGAGCCCTGCGCTCCGGATTTTGTCTTTCTGTCTTGATGGGAGGTAAAGAAGGGATGCCATATCCACGTTGTCCCTCCAAATGGATAGTGTGCCTCTCTAGCGCTCCATCGCACTGTGGCCACTCATGTCTAACCTCAGAAGGTGATTCTCTATTTACATCAAGGTCTACATGTAGGGCGTCTTCCCGAAAGGGGCTGCTTTGAATGGGCATACCCCATCGAGGATTCCGAATTGGATTCTTTTGTAGGCCAGAACGATAAGGCATTATGACCAAGTCCTCAGGACTGGAGCAAAGGTGACTTGTGCCTGCTTCTTGTGTACCTTCCGGAGCTTCTGCCCTTGATTGGGCTTGGCTACGGGTGTACACCATTGCGTTGCTTCTATACTATCTAAGTAGATTTTTATCTCGTTTATGATGATTTTTTTTTTTTGTCTACACTAAGCAGAATTAAACACACGCATACACAAACCGTGATTATCTCTTTTAAGGATTATTGGTGTGCCCTAAACTGGTTTAGTGCATTTTGATGTTTTGTTTTGTTTTTGTAGGTTTTGAAGAACGTTTAAATGCATTATGACGGCTCATATAACTCCCAAAATGGTAGCCCCTTCAATATACCAACCAGGCCGATATACCAACCTCTCTATATACCCGCCCTTACGAGAGGGAGACTATAGGTACGTGAGAGCAGAAGGTACATGGTACGTAGGCGGTACGGAAGGGGGATTGTCCTGTTAATGGCACCTACCATAGAAAACTTATCCTCGCGCGCATGGGAATCACCCCAGTGACACTCGGTCGGCTCTCGTCGGGATTTACGCCTAACAACAGTTGACAATCGGGAAATGGATGCAAAGCTAAGCCAAGGTGGTGATGAACCCACCGTTGGTCTTGCTCAAGGGCTGGGGTCTTACGACCAGCTCCTTGGTTTAAAATTATTGCGTGAAGTGTGTGTGATTCATTTTATTTAACAAAAATGAAACAGACATAAATGACTTTCCTTATGCAATGCAGGATTAAATGAAAACAATTAAAGAAACAGAAACAGAAATAGAAAATTTAACAGAGATTATGAAAATCCCTACCTCTTCTCTGCCTGGACCGGTTGCTTCTGAATTTTTGCTCTAAAAATCTACAGGCGGGAATTCGTCCCTCTGTCAGACGAATTTCAGAACAGAATTCGTCCCTGCCAGAGACGAATTTGAATTCGTCTCAGGGTCAGACGAATTGCAGTAAAGAATTCGTAACAGTCAGAGACGAATTGTAGTCTGCAACAAAAAAATGTACCTATCAAGCACAAACACAAAAATTTAATCAGTTTCTGTGATTTAAAAAAAAAATAGGGAACAGGGTCCCACCGTGATCGCCACTGAAAGCACGAGATTTCGGGCAAAGGAAACACTAATTGCGATGCATTCAAAATCAAATACGCTTAAGTCCTAGAAATGTAAATTGCATGAAATGAAAGAGACGCATTAAAATGAGATACAAGCAAATGGAGAAAACACAGCCCTTTCATTAAACTTTCTTGATCTCTGTTACAAATACGCCTCCTCCCTTTTCAGGGGCTAGGAGCGTTAAAAGAATTTGACTACAATCGAGACTTAAGGTTCCTCTTTCCGCGTGCCCACACTTGAAATGGACGGGCCAAGATGATGTCGCCGCTGATGTCGATGAGTCTTTGACCTCTGCTGCTCCTCCTGCGAACAAAGAAACAACGAAGATGTCAGTAGCACTTGCTGCACATAAGAAGTGTTTGTTCTCTAAAATCGCCAAAAGATGCATGCAAACATTTGTCTAAAACGATGAGTAAAATGACTCTAAATGACCTGAAAACCTGACAGAGGATAGAAAACATCACCAGAAGGCCACTGCCACTGAGACAGTCGGCCAATCTGCCTTCAACTGGAATTCGTCCCTGGGCAGGATGAATTCTGACTGCAATTCGTCCCTGGGTGGGACGAATTCTTCTGTGTTGGAAAAGCCGACCTGATGCTGCTCCAATGTCGAATCTCGAGACCTACAAAACACCTGCAAACAGAGGGGTTATGTAATTGGGGCCATTTTGGGATGACCCAGATGGTCGGATTCTCCCAATTTGGCCTCTATCCTCGGGAATTCGATATCGCCACCTGCAAGTTAGTGAAACAACAAAGCGACACAAAGCATGATAAAATCTGATCAGAATGTTATGAAATTGAAGCTATGAATTCACCAAACAGAATAACACAAAATGCAACATGAACAAGTAATCTAGAATGCTTCAGAATAAAACTTAGAAAGTGCGGGGGTGCCCAAGTGGGCCTCCCACCGTTGGTACTTGATTTTGGAGCCAATCCACTAGGGATGGGCCCAAAACTTCTTAGGATTGGGGGGGTCGGCAAATTGGTTGATTCAGGTGTCCATATGTTGGATTTGGGTCAGATTCAAGCTTCCAAAAGCCACCCAACAACCTCCCTTGCAAAAGAGATTGGTGGATGTGAGAAGGTGAATCAAAGGGGATGCAAGTGGGTGTTCAACTCGGCAGCACTTCGTTGCTTGAAATCTCCTTCAATCTCTATCTTTTGGGTGAGAAAAGTCCCACCTTTTATAGACCCATGGGGTCTCTTTTGAGAGGGAAGCATAAGTGCCATGTGTTGGTCATAGGTGCCATGTGGCGGTCATGTCTTCCCATGAGGGAGGAGAGTCCTTCATGACTTGGGCTCTCATAACCGCCCTTGTGACGATCCTCTAACGGCCTATCTATCCACCCACACACGCGTGCGAGGCAGGAGTCATCAACTGACTGTCCTGGGCTGCCACTTGGCGCCATTCTTCTTTTTGCCCGTTAAACTTGGAATTCGTCCCTACCAGAGACGAATTCAGAATCTATCTCTGGGTGAGACAGATTCCATTTTGAATTCGTCTCTGGGTGAGACAGATTCTGAGCAAAGTGCCTGAATGTGCCAAATTGCCTCTTGACCTTACAAAATTGCTGTGAAAGTGGTTAAGACCACTGTTTAACCTCTGAAGGACTGCCCTGGGGGCTGTGTTTGTCAAAGCGATCAATGTTTGCGGTCACATAATCGGATTGGTGTTGTTTTGGTGTCTACAGAGACCTGTCTCAAACCAAGGGGTTGTGCCTCTCATACAACTATGTCCTATGCATGTGAGGGGTTGGGACCCTCTCAGGCATAGTGTTCTAGAGCAACTCATCTGTTTGACGCCTAATGCACTCTTTGCTAAGGTGATACAGGTGCTCTAACTATTTTTGATCTTGCTCAAGCCATGTGATTTGTGCTTGGCGGGCGACATGTTTGGAAAATGCCAATTCAATTTGTTATGCTATCTTGAGTCTAGGAGTCCTAGATGCCTCTGCTACACATCTATCTCAGTCATGGTGATCCAAGATCTCTATAGGTCGCTTCCATTTATCGAGGTTAGGAGCATTCACCCAAGGCTCTGGCATCAGTGGGTGATCCTGATAAATAGTAGGTGCAGAAGCACATTGTTCCCATGCTATGTATTGCTATTGAGGAATGTAATGGTCTTCCTCATGCTCCCTTTTGTATATGTGAAAGGGGCGGGTAGAGTTGGCTCGCCCTATCTGAAGAGCCTTGCACTCTAGATTTGGCCTATTATTTTTGACAGTAATAAGGGGTAGAGGAGGGTTGATGTAATAATGTGGCCCCTCCTTATGGACCCTATGCTATTCTAGCACTTCATTGCATGGTGGCCACTCATAACGAGTGTCTAAAGGAGCCTTACTTTTTATGTTGAGTGCCACATGTAAGGACTCCTCATAAAAGGGTCTATGTTTAATGGGAGTGTCCCTTGAAGGGGTGCCTCTATAGTCCCGTTCCGTCATGGTATGATGTGGACTATTTTGTGGGTCAGGTCACCAAGGTGGTATGACCAAGTCCTTTGGGCTATAGCGAAGGTGACTTATGCCCCCTTGCACACTTTTCGTAGCTTCTACCCGTGATTGGGCTTGGCTATGGGTGTACACCATGGTGGTGTTTCTCTAACCGATGTGTACATTTTTATCTTCTTTATGTTTCTTTATGCTACACTAAACAAATAGGAGCCACACAAATAAAGAAGTGATTATATCATTTATGGATTAAAAGTGTGCCCTAAATCTGGTTCAGTGTGTTTTTATTTTTGTTTGAAAACCTTGTAACAAAAATTTTGTTGTACATGCAATATGAGGGCTCTTATGTCTCCCAAAATGGTCGCCCCTTCAATATACCACTGCCAGGCCATTATACTGAACCTCTCAATATACTCGCCCTTACGTGAGGGAAACTATTGGTACACGAGAGCATAACAGTACCTGGAACATAGGTGGTACAAAATGGGAATTGCTCTATTTTTGACACCTACCATAGAAGACTTATCCTCATGCACTGGGAATCACCCTAGCTACACTTGGTTAGCTTTCATTAGGATTTACATCTAGCAATAGTAGCGATCGGAATGTATGCAAAATTCAAGCCAAGGTGGTGATGAAATCCACCATTGGTCTTGATCAAGTGTTGGGGTTTTACGACCAATGCCTTGATGTTTAGATTGTCTCATGGTGTGTGGGGTTATTTTTACTTGCAAAAATAAAGGAACATGCAGCAAAATTTCCTATGCAAGCAAAGAAATAGAAAAATCATAGAAACAGAGACAAAAAATTACAGAGAGTGTTCAGACAACCTACCTCTTCTCTGCCCACACAAGATGCTTCTGAGTTTCTGATCAAAAATTGCATAGAGAGCTAATCATCCCAGGGTGGGATGAATAGCAGATCTGTATTTGTCACAAGGTGGGATGAATGCCTTATTCATCCCAGGGTGGCACGAATTCCAGTCTGTATTCGTCACAGGGTGGCACGAGTAGCAGTCGAGCGCTTGAAGGATTAACACCTGAAAGCAAAAACACATAATTTTGATCAAAAATTTGATCCCAAAATCAAGGGACAGGGTCCCACCATGATCGCCATTGAAAGCACGAGGATATAGAAGCAAAATGGTGTATCGGGTGCGATGCAAACAAAAGCAAAACGTAACGCTAAGCCCTACGGACAAAGATGCATGAAAAAGGGAAAAACAAGCAAAATGAAACGAGATGTAAAGCAAATGTAAAGTGTAGCCATTTATTCTATTAATTTTCTCGAGATCAAGTTATAATATTTCTCCTCCCTTTTCATGGGCTAGGGGCGTTAAACATAGTTTTGTCACACCACGGATGGTACGCTTTCTTCTGCGTGCCCACATGTGAAATGGGTGGGCTAAATGTCGCCACCGCTTGTGTGAATTCATCTATGCCTCCTTTCTGCCCCTTTGGTGTTGAGATCCTATGTTCAAAGAAATAACAAACGATTAGAAGCACCTACGGATGGAGGGAAACATGTGATCCCAAGGCCTCCGGTTAATGCATGCATAAAATAATTAAAACTATAATCAAAACATATTAGAATGAGCTAAAATTTTTATAGAGGCATGGAAAAATTACCAAGAACACACTACAAAATGAATAGTCGAGAAATTTGCCACAGATTTCTAATCACTCCGAGGTGGGACGATTAGGACTGTCACAAAATTTCAGAAAGTGACCTCCTAAATGTCCCATCCAAGGGCCTCCAAAACACCTACAAATTTGGGGTTAGGTAAAATGAGACATTTTGAGATGACCTAGAAGGTTGGATTTTGCAAATTCTGCCTCGATCGCCCTGTATCTGATGATGATCCCTGTATGTTAATGAAAGTGAAAAACACTAAAAACATAGCCAATATTCATCAGAATGACATGAAATTTGAATGGCAGCCTATATGAGTGACGTAAAATTAAATGCAAATTAAATATTAAATAAATATGCTATAGATTTCTAATCGCTCCGGGGTGGGGCGATTAGGGCTGTAGTAGTGCGAGGGCATCCGAGGGCAGGATGCCCACTATTTGGGGCTTTTTTTTGGCACCAATCCACTTGGGATGGGTCCAAAAACTCCTAGGGGGTTGTGTCAGCAAATTTGGTGGGTTATTATGGCCAAACATTTAGGTTTTGGGTCCGAATTGCACTTCCAATGATCACCCAATAACCTCCCTTCCAAAAGAGAGATCAAGGATGTAAGAAGCACAAGTGAGGGGTGAGGATGTAATTCGGCAGCACTCCGTTGCTCCAAATACTCCTACTCTATTTTTTTTTGGGATGATAAGACTCACCATTTTATAGACCTGTGGGTCTCTTGTGAATGAGCATACAGAGGTGCCACTTGGCCATCATGCCTTCCTAGGGGAGAGAAGATTCCTCCCTGATTAAGGGCTCCATGACTACCTCTATGACTACCTATTTGAGCTCAAAAATGCTCAGTCGCACTCCCATGCATTGAAGGTGGAGTTGAATGGCAAATTTGAGCTACCATTTTTCAAGGTTTGATCTTTTGCCCGTCAAACCTGCTATTTGCCCCACCCTAGAGCCAATGCTGCTAATCGTCTTGGGGTGGGATGAATACCAGTCTGTAATCATCCTAGGGTGGAACGAGTAGAGAGCAGAGTGCTTGAAAGGTGCCAAATTGACCTCTGACCTTCCAAAACTGCTATGGGAGTGGTTAGGACCACTATTTAACCTCTCAGGGCTGCCCTAGGGGCTATGTATGTCAATTCGATCAGTGCTTGTCGTCACATAATCGTATTGGTGTTATTTTATTGTCTACATGTTGTATGATATTATTATCATAAACCTTTAGATACTCATAAATACTATAACATATAAAAAATCCTTGTAGAGTGTAATACATTCATCTATTTTCTTTTGAAATAATTTTATTCCAACCTTCATCACTTTTCCTTGCTCCATTTGGACCTCCTTAAATTCCGTTTTATGAATATGCATATTTTGACTTTTTAGTTGCTCATTGTTATAAAAAAATGGATCTCCAAAGTAATTAGGTCTTTTGGAATATAATTCTCTTTTAGTTGAATGATATATGTAACTATCCAAATCTAACCAACCTTGGAGAGAGATTTTTTTTTTAAAGTAAGGGAAAGATTAACAAGATTCTCCAAGATGTTTGCAGTTCAAGATTTATATTCATAGAGGATTCACCAAATTTCAAGTTCATGATGTTGTATAAATCCCTCTAGTGGACAAGAGTGGCCCATATCCCATAAAATTAGAAGGGTTTACCTTGTACACCTTTGTGGCTTAAATGATACTTTCACATGGTCACCCCATTTCCTTACATTCTCCACGAATGTAGGATATTTTGACCATAGCATATGGATTTACCCTATCTCAGTATTTAGAGAAAAGAAATGGCAATTCCATTACTAGTATAATTCAATTTGTATTAGTACTTAGCTATAAAACATCTTATTTTATACATTATATCATGTATAAAACTATAGTTCTCAATTATCCCATATCTATGATGGTTTAATTGAGGTGATTATCACTCCACATGATATCCTTCACATAGACACCCAACACAATTTGGGGTTCCATCACCAAATCCAATTTGCTAATGAGATCCAAACCTCCATGATTGGAAAAGAGGATTCAAGCTTCACCACTTGAATATTTCTCAAAGACTCCTTGTCTTTGAATCCCTTTCAAAGATCATTTATCAAAAGTGTCCTTTTGAAAATCCTTAGGTGTTGCTACACCATAGCAACCTCAGGTTTAGATCCATCCTTTAGGTTCTACTAGGTTTGGCTAACTAGTGATGTCCCTCATAGATACAAAAACCTAAATCCAAAGTGAAACATGAAACCATTTATTCAACTTCTCTCTCTCTCATTCTATCTCATTATAACATTTAGCATTCTTTAAATTTACATGTATATAATAAAGTATAATATCTACTCTTTAAAAATTAGTACATAAAATTTAAAACATACATTTAATAATGAGATGAGACATAAATCATACTAAAAATTTAATCAATGAAAGCAAAATAACAACTTAATTTTTACCATTATTTTAGAACACAACCATTCATTTTGTATAAGGAACTATAATCTTATTTCCAAATTGAATTGTAAACAAATAATATTTAATTTACAAAGTCTATCTCCATATATAGGTCATTTTCTAATGGAAAGCTACCCATTAAATCCTTGGCCAACAAATTCCCTTCTTTCTTTATAAAATAATCATAAATAGATTGCATCTCAAAGCCATAGAGGAACTCTCCTTGATCAAGCTCTCCTTGAGTTTTTCTAAGAAGTGGATAAGGGATAAAGACAACCCTTTTTGATGACAAATGCATACCTATATGCTCTTTTCTAAATGCATCCATAAAATTGACACATTCATCTAATTTTATTAAGAAAATAGAAATACAAGGAAATCCATAATTTGCTTCTAGAGATGGACTTCGTGCCCATTCCTAAACATAAATGAAATATTCCATACTATTTCATTATTATTGGGCTCCACATCCAATAACCTTAGTATTCAATTTAAATATTAAACATCATCTACCATTCTCATATATAAATAAAAATAAAATTCTTTTTCTTTTTCTTTTCAAAGAATAACAAGGAAACCCCATAATTCCTTTTATTAAATGGATTCCACATCCATTTAATATTTAAATATTTTCTATAAAATAACACATGTACGAAACACCCCATAATGTTCCTTCATTAATGAACTCCATGTTCATTTTATAAATTATAAAGTATCAATATTAACATCCAGTTCCTACTTCATGTTTTCGAGACTTTCACCAATATTTTTGAATAAATTATTGAATAAATTATTTCATCATTAAACATTCATTATTAAATACAATCATACTTTATAATTACCAATAAAGCTTCATAGATGTTCTGAATAATAATAAACAAATTAATTCCTCATAAAATTAAAAGAACATATTATTCACACAAGGATTTAACAACCATTAATGTTATAAAGCATAAACACTGCTTCTTATTTTTTAAACCCAAATTTAAATATTTAATCAAATAAAGAATCAGATTCAAAAAACTCAGATTAAAATATTTTATCAAATAAATAAAATTAAGTCATTTCCCTATTACTCCTATAAACAAAATAACTTTTTATTTAAACCAACAGGTGCGTAGCATAACAACCCAGTTATTAAATAATATACTCATTTTCCTTAAAAACTCAATATTAGGCTTATGACATATTCTATATAAGCCAAGCATTGAACCATATACTAAAAATCATAAACTAACTATTAAACCATATAATAGAATCTTGTGGGCTATTTAATTTAATATAAATTAAAGGTCTAGGTTTTTGAGCTTATTCTAGGGTGTGTCTCTTTCGTAAATGCCTTTAAAATGTTGCAAGGATTATACATAGAATTTTCCCTACTATTGAATAGTAAAGGAAAATGAAAACTAGTCTAGGTTGATTTATACAAAGGTTTTAAAACAACAAAAAGTATTACGCTATTATATGAGAAAAAAACCAACACTCAAACACTTCACTTCAATTTTTTTTTTTATAGATTTCACAAAGTTCTTCTATGGTTCTACATCACACATTCATACTATTTCAAACAAGGTATTTATCCGAATGAAGCGTTCCTTCCAAACAATATTTATAAAAATGAATACCCTTTTTTTAAATAGTATCCATTCCAATCAATAGGGTAATATCACAAATACCTCTAAATTTTAAAGTTGTTGGATGATGCAAAACCTCTTGATTTTGCTCCTCATAGTGTCTCCAGATTCTTTATCTTCTATCTTCCCCAAATGAATCCCCCTCTTCTTCCTCTTCTCTATATTAATAATATTTTCATAAGATTCCATGAAATAGTCCGCTCATGCAGGGAACTTTTCAACCACATTAAAATAGTTCGTTCTCTTTTTATTTTTTAATCAATGCAAAGTATTTTTATAATTTCTTTATATTTTATAATTAATGTTTTGTTCAAGGAGATAGTCCACTCATGAAAGGACCCTAAAAATAATTCATTCTCTTTTTAATTTTTTCTAATCAATGCAAAGTATTTTCATAATTGCCATTATCTTTAATGATTTTGATTTTATAATGTTTATAAAGTATATATGTAAATATTAATAAGTCCACCTTATTAATATTAGTACAACATTAAAAAAGCTAATGCTCAAGGAAATATACCTTAATTATTAAAAAGTCCTTATTAACACATTATTAGAAATAATAAAATACTTATATTCGATTTCCATTAATGGTATTATCATCACATGAAGCAGACAACCATATGTACAGGGAAGGTAAACACACAAATCCAACACAAAATGGTATAATACACCACCAATCCCTACTGCTTCTATCTAGTATGCAAAATGGTTTATGATAACTTCTAGGTTATTAAATTTTGCAATGGATATATTTTTAGGTGATGATGATTACTTTCAAATAAAATCATATGAATGCAAAATATATGTGGTAACCACTTGTTACCCTATGTACATATTACCCTAGAGACATTTGTCACATCATTTCCTTTTTTTGGTACCTCATTCTTGATGGTCAACTTCCTTGCCCATCCACAAGAGCACCTAGTACTGCATCCAAACATAACATCAATAACACCATATCCACATATCATATAATAAAAACAAGAAATTCATAAAATCATCCAAATAAATCAAAGAAAAGTATTAAAATTTTACTTATGAGAACCATTCATGTATCCCATGAGTGTGAGTCTGAAGAACACAAGCTTATACTAAGAGGGGGGATGAACAGTATAAAACCACTTTTTATATTTATTTCCAAATCAATATTAAGCAATGTGTAGATAAAAATATCAATAGCAATAATCAAAGCAATGCACAAATCACCACACACAATAGAGACACCACAATTTACATGGTTCACCCAATGTGGGCTACTCCACAAAAAAATATTTCACTAAAATTTTCTCAATCAATATCTTGGGAATCCTTCCCAATTACAATGTTTATGGACCTATGTCCAAAGGAGACAACAATTACCTAAATAAAGTTTGTGGATCTCTATCCACAGGAGAACTCCTTATCAACACTTCCAGGTTCCATTTTATTAGGATCAATTTTACTGCTTTTCTAGTTGGCATCTTTACTTTCAGTAAATTTTCAAAGTATTGGGTGATCGTTGTTGCTTGCTTAGGTCTAGGTTCTCTAACCTTGTGAAAATAAGGAAGTAGGTTGGGATTTCTAGGTTGCTTGTTGCCATGGGTAGACATAGGAGCATATCAAATATCCAAAAGAAAGGACTAGAGTACTTGATGCTTTGTACTATGCCCTTGATGTCCATATTTGGTTCCTTTATAGTTGCTCCTCATCATTACATTCTCTCATTGCACACCCTCTTATAAGGGCCAATGCTGAATAAAGCCTCAATTCATATATATACATATTCATAAATAAATTTAATTGGTTACATGTGATTGAATTGAATCATGCATGTATTATGTTTGAGTATGAATTATCTAGATCTACTTATCCTGAGGAATCAGAGCCAAGATTTTTTGGGGTTTATTTCTTGACAAGAGTTAGAGCCAGGGTTATTAAGTGTCTACTTCATTGGAATTAGAGCTAGGTTTTTCCAGGTTCATATCTCTATGGGAATTGAAGCTAGGGATTTTTTAGGTCTACTTCTCCATAGGAATTGGATCCAGGGTTTTTGGGGTTTATGTCTCCATAGAAATTGGAGCTAGGATTTTTGGGTCTGTTTCTCCACAAGAATCAGAGTGAAGGCTTGTCCATGTTTTTTGGATGAGCTAGAACTCCTTGGGGGTGTATGCTAGGAGAGATTCTAAGTTAGAATCCAAAAGAGGTAGGATTGTATACCATACTTTGGTAAGGGTGGATGAACACTTGGATAATCACATCCTCCCATATGACCTATGGCCTCGTAGACATTAAAAACTAGTTTACTTTACATTTTACCAGAAGAGTTACTTCAGCCGGAATATGAACTATACCACAAAAAGCTGCCAACCACCTTAATAGTAAACCGATCAAGATTCAAATTTATTATCAAGAAGTGTTGAATGTTCACTGGATAATGGATAAAATTCATGATATTTTTAATGTTTTCTTTTACTCTTTTGGCTGGCTGTTAATGGACAAAATTCATGATATTTTTAATGTTTTATTTTACTCTTAAATACATAAAAAAAAAGTATTAAATTTTCATTTATCAATACATATTTTTTCTCATAAAATAATCCTACCAAGGTGGGTCATGACATACTACCCCCTTGGACTAAACACAATCCTCTATGTTTCTCTTGCAATAAATATTACATATCATTTTCATTTTCAAATAAATAAGAAAAATGTTTTTTCATCTCATCAATTTTTTTCCAAGTAACACTTTTATCATAATATTGGTCTCATTGGACCTTTGCACTATTTTAGAGTTTTTTTTCTCATCATTATGGAATTAAATTCTAGAATATTTATCGGTTTCACCTTAATGACTTATGAATATACCACCTACAATTTAGAAACATACCACATATGGTTAGGATTAGCAATGTACTTTCTAAGCATTGATACATGAAAAGTATCATAGATATTTCATAGGTTTGGTGGCAAAGTGAGACGATAGGATACTAGACTTATTCTCTCAATGATATCAAAAGGCCCAACATATCAAGATCCAACTTAGTAGACTTGATGGCACTTTTCATGGGTTTAACTCTTAAGAATACTTTATCTCCCATAAGGAATTCTCTAGGTTTGCTTTTCAAATTAGCACAAATCTTCTAAAAATTGATGACTTCCTTAAGCCTTTTCCTAATTATCTTGAGCTATTCCTTCATCACTCATAGCATGTATGATCTAATGATAACTTGATCCTTTAGATTATATCAAGATAGAGGAGTCTTATATCTCTTGCCATACAAGGCTTCAAATGGATCCATATTCAAGGAAGCATGATATCCATTATTATAAGAAAAATCTACTAGATGCAAAATGTCTTCCCATAAAGACTTTTGGTCAATGTAGTACACGCGAAGCATATCTTCCAAGACTTGGTTAACCCTTTTAGTTTAACCATATATTTTTGTATTGGTATGGAGAACATATGTTAATATTTGTGCCAAATCCATGATGAAGAGCTTGCCAAAATTTAGATCTAAATCTAGAGTCCTTTGAAATAATCACTTTAAGAAACCCATGTAACCTAAATATTTCTTTAGCAAACCTACTTTCCACCACAAAAGCATCATCCTTGGTGCTCCCTATTATAAAGTGTGCAACCTTGATCTAATTATCAACCACCACTAGAATTATATTATGTTGGTACCTGTAGACACCAAAATAGCACCAATCCGATTATGTGATGACAAGCACTAATCGAATTGACATACATAGCCCCTAGGGCAGTCCCAAGAGGTTAAACAATGGTCCTAACCACTCCCACAATAGTTTTTGAAGGTCAGAGGTCAATTTGGCACCTTTCAAGAACTTTGATCCCTACTCGTTCCACCCTGGAATGATTACAAACTGGTATTCATCCCACCCTGGGATGATTAGCAGCATTCGCTCCAGGGTGGGGCAAATAGCAGGTTTGATGGGCAAAAGGTCAAACCTTGACAAATGGTAGCTCAGATCCACCACTCAACTCCACCTTCAATGCATGGGAGTGCGAGTGAGAATTTTTGAGCTCAAAGAGGCAGTCATGGAGCCCTTAATTAGGGAGGAATCTTCTCTCCCCTAGGAAGGCATGATGGCCAAGTGGTGCCTCTGCATGCTCATTCACAAGAGACCCTTAGGTCTATAAAATGGTGAGTCTTAATATCTCAAATAAGGAACATATCAGGAGCATTTGGAGCAATGGAGTGCTACCGAATTACATCCTCACCCATCGCTTGTGCTTCTTACATCATTGATCTCTCTTTTGGAAGGGAGGTTATTAGGTGATTATTGGAAGCACAATCCGGACCCAAACCCAAAAATTTGTCCATAATACCCCACCCAATTTTCCAACACAACCCCTAGGAGGTTTTTGACCCATCCCAAGTGGATTGGTGCCAAAACCAAGCCCCAAATGGTGGGCATTCTGCCCCTGGGCACCCCTTGCGCTATTGCAGTCCTAATCGCCCCACCCCAAAGTGATTAGAAATATATAATATATTTCTTTAATTTTTATTTTTCATTTCATTTTAGGTCACTCATATAGGCTTCCATTCAAATTTTATGTCATTCTGATGAATATTGGTTGTGTTTTCAGTGTTTCATGTTTTCACTAACATATAGAGAGCATCATCCGATACAGGGTTATCGAGGTAGATTCTATGAAATCTGACCTTCTGGGTTGTCTCAAAGTGCCCCATTTTGCCTAAACCTAATTTTTCAAGTGTTTTGGAGGCTCCTATATGGGACATTTAGGAGGTCACTTTCTAACATTTTGTGACAGTCCTAATCATCCCACCCCGGAGTGATTAGAAATCTATGGCAGATTTCTTGACTGTTCTTTTTGCAGTGTGTTCTTGGTAGTTTTTTAATGCCTCTATCCAAATTTTAGATCATTTTTATATGTTTTTATTATAGTGTTAATTATTTTATGCATGCATTAACTGGAGGCCTTAGGGATCGCATGTTTCCCTCCATCCGCAGGTGCTTTTAATCATTTGATATTTTTTTGAACGTAGGATCTCAACACTGGAGGGGAATCAAGGAATCACAGATGCATTCACACAAGTGGTGGTGATGTTTGGCCCACCCATTTCACATGTGGGTACGCGAAAGAAAGCCTACCATCCGTGGTGTAACAAAACTATGTTTAATGCTCCTAGCCCCTGAAAATGGAGGAGGCGTATTGTAACATGATCTCAAGAAAATTAATAAAATAAAGGGCTGCACTTTACATTTGCTTTACATCTCATTTCATTTTGCTTTTTTTCCCCTTTTCATGCATTTTCATTCGTAGGACTTAGCGTTACGTTTTGCTTTTGTTTGCATCGCACCCGGTACGTAATTTTGCTTCTGTATCCTCATGCTTTCAGTTGTGATCATGGTGGGACTCTGGCCCTTGATTTTGAGATCAAATTTTGATCAAAATTGTGTATTTTTTCTTTTAGGTGTTAATCTTTCAAGTGTTGGACTGCTGCTCGTGCCACCCTATGACGAATACAAACTGGAATTCGTGCCACCCTAGGATGAATAAGGCATTCATCCCACCTTGTGACAAATACATATCTACTATTCATCCCACCCTAGGATGATTAGCTCTCTATGCAATGTCTAAGCAGAAACTTAGAGGCATATGGTGTGAGCAGAGAAGAGGTAGGTTGTCTGAACACTCTGTAATTTTTTGTCTCTGTTTCTATGATTTTTTTGTTTCTTTGCTTGCATAGGAAAGTTTACTGCATGTTCCTTTATTTTCACAAGTAAAAAGAACCCCACACACCACATGGTAATTTAAACATCAAGAAGTTGGTCGTAAAACCCCAACACTTGATCAAGACCAACGATGGATTTCATCACCACCTTGGCTTGAATTTTTGCATACATAACCCCGATTGCTACTGTTGCTAGACGTAAATCCTGACGAAAGCTGACCAAGTGTAGTTGGGGTGATTCCCAGT
This sequence comes from Wollemia nobilis, assembly GCA_028583015.1. NCBI lineage: Eukaryota > Viridiplantae > Streptophyta > Pinopsida > Araucariales > Araucariaceae > Wollemia > Wollemia nobilis. Next base: position 3,438,175 of record JAQPPZ010017238.1, read on the forward strand.
GCAGGATGATAAGTCTTCTATGGTAGGTGTTAAAATAGAGTGATTCCCCTTCCATACCATCTATGTTCCACGTACTGTTATGCTCTCACGTACCAATAGTTTCCCTCACATAAGGGCGGGTATATTGAGAGGTTTGGTATAACGACCTAGAAATGGTATATTGAAGGGGTGACCATTTTGGGAGACATAAGAGCCCTCATATTGCATGTACAACAAAATGTTTGTTACAAGGTTTTCAAGCAAAAATCAAAACACACTAAACCAAATTTAGGGCACACTTTTAATCCATAAAAGAGATAATCACTTCTTTTTTTGTGTGGATCCTATTTGTTTAGTGTAGCATAAATAATCGTAAAGAAGATAAAAATGTACACATCAGTTAGAGAAACACCACCATGGTGTACACCCGTAGCCAAGCCCAATCATGGGAAGAAGCTACAAAAAGTGTGCAAGGGGGCACAAGTCGCCTCCGCTATAGCCCTAAGGACTTGGTAATACCACCTTGGTGGCCTGACCCACAAAATAGTCCACATCATACCATGACGTAATGAGACTATAGAGGCACCCCTTCGAGGGGCACTCCCATTCAACATAGACCCTTTCAGGAGGAGTCCTTACGTGTGGCACTCAACATAAATGAGAAGGCTCCCTTAGACACTCATTATGAGTGGCTGCCATACAATGAAGTGCTAGAATAGCATAGGACCCATAAGGAGGGCCACATGATTACATAATACCTCCTTTGCCCCTTATTACTATCAGAAACAATAGGCCAAGTCTAGAGAATAAGGCTCTTCAGATAGGGTGAGCCAACTCTGCTCGCCCCTTTCACATATATGAAATGGAGCATGAGGAAGACCACTACATTCCTCAAGAGCAATACATAGTGTGGGAAAAATGTGCTTTCGCACCTGCTATTTATCAGGATCACCTACTGAGGCCAGAGCCTCGGGTGAATGCCGCTAACCTTGATAGAGGGAAGCGACCTATAGATATCTAGGATCACCATGACTAAGATAGATGTGTAGGGGAGGCATATAGGCCTCCTAGAATCAATACGACAGAACAAAATGACTTGGTATTTGCCAAACATGCCACCTGCCAAGCACAAATCACGTAGCTTGAGCAAGATAAAAAATAGTTAGAGCACCTATATCACCTTAGAAAAGAGTGCATTCGGCGTTGAATAGATGAGTTGCTCCAAAACACTGTTCCTGAGAGGGTCCTAACCCCTTGCATGCATAGGACAAAGTTGTATGAGAGGCACAACCCCTTGGTGCGAGACTAGTCTCCATGACCTTATAAAATGTTTCCTCCAAGACCCCCTAGACCTGAGCGAGAGACCACACCTAGATCCAATGATAGGCACCCTCCGCGGGCACCCACCCATGCTTATAGGTCATGCCCAGGAACTCCTCAAGAAGCCTATGAGGAGTTTGAGCAAGAAGAAGAGTGGGCTGAAATGCCCTACCAAGGTAGGGGGTGTTACTTGACTACCCCTCCATAGGCCTCAAATTCCATGCAATTCGTGATGGGAACAAACCAAGGAGGAAGAGATCAAATATTCTAATGCATACAAAGCGATACTAGAGCACTTAGATTCTATGGAGACCAAGACTTCTGGGCCCCAAAAGCCAACTTTACGCCAGCTCCATAGTCTCTCGGTGCATCCTTTAGTGCCTGCACCCCCATACCCTGAACACTTTAAAATACATCAATTGGTAATCTTTAGAGGGGAGTAGGATGCCCAAGAGCACGTGATGAGATTCTTGAGCCAATGCTTTGGTATTTAGGACAACAATGCTTTTCTTCTAAGAACATTTATAAACATGTTCGCAGACCCTACCTTGGATTGGTTCACTCAGTTGCCAAAGCATAGCATTAGTAACCTGGACCAGCTAGTGGATGCATTCCTCAAATGCTTCACCTTCAATACCAAGAATAAGGCATAATTAAGTGACCTAGCTAGTCTTAGGTAGTATGAGGAAGAGACAATGGCAACCTATGGGAATCGATGGAGAACGTTGCTTTCAAAACTTCCTTACCTCCCTCCCATGGCCGATTTGACCCAAATGTTCTTCAAAAGTTGCTTGAGATCGATCTCCGTGCTATTGCAGCTACAACAATATGCCACTCTCGAGGAAGCCCTAGCACAAGCCAGAATCATTAAGGAGATCAAGATATAGGATGGCGAGATTGCCAAGCCACGCAAGAAAGAGTGGCCCAAAAATACCAAAATTGGGTCAACGCAACCGAAACTCGTCATGTTCAATCAGGTTGCTATGAAGTATGGATATGGATTGGGTAGGTATGAACAAGTAGTGCATGTTCTTTGCCAACCAAGATATCAGATTCCATATGACAAATCAAGAGTAGGGTTCAACCACCCTCTGCCCCTTGACATCTTGGTAGAGAACATGCAAGGCCTAAGGATAGGTAACAAGGATGGGTTGGCACAAGGTCCATATGCCAATCCCAACACAACATACACATTGGGGGATTATCTTCCATTGTTAACAACCAACCTTGTGGGCCTCAAAAATTCACCCCCTTTGATCAAGAAAGGGAAAAGTTCAAGAACTTGCCTCCATAAGGAATATAGACAAGGTCAAGAAGGATCTTCAAAAGACAAGTCAAAATATGAGGCAACACCGTGGGACCCTTTCAAATATGATAGCAATCATTCGCAAGTGACCCCCATGGATGACTATCAAGAAAGATTATTGGCAATGTTCCCCTTGAATGCTCCAGTCGAGCAAGGGCTACCTCAAGAAAATCAGTCCTTTCATAGAGAGCAGAACAACCCCGACAAGACCAGATCAATTTGCTTGAGCAAGACGAGCCTCACATGCCGCAAATAGTTGTCAAAGCCAACAAAGGCCTATGGATATTTGATAGTCATTATGAAGATGAAACTAAGATGGTATATCTCAATCATATGCGGTAATAGCAATACCCCATGGACATTGATTACATGTTTCAACAACTAAACATGGGGCCAAGACATAGGTGGCACCTAAACCCCGCACAGCTAGAACAAGTGCTACATCTACCACTTTGGGCATACAGGGAGCACCTTTTTCCCAGAGACCCTATAGATCCATCAGTGCCAAGGGCAGACCCTATCCTTTTATCCACACATAGGGTCGATCCGTTTGTTCCAATACCCATAGAGCTAGATCCAGAACACAAATATCACCAAGGAAGTTTGAGTAACCACACCCACGATAATGGAGACCAAAATATTTTCATCAACATGATCTCCATTGACTTAACCACCCCCATCCGCAATCCAGTCGATCCAACACGACCATTGTATCTAAACCTAGATGCCATAGACTGGGATCACACTAACTCGCCACCATTCCCATCAGAGTACTGGCCTTGCGATGAGATGCTTAATTTCACCCTAGGACCAACTCATGATATATTCCACGCTAAAGAGGAACCTGATATCCACCTAATCCCAAATCCACACCAGTTGGAGAATGGGTCCCACATGTCAGTCGAAGAGACGACTGACGTAGACATCGGATCTGATTCAATGCATCTACAAATCATCAAGCTGGGGGTAAGTCTATCCCCCTAAGAGCAAGTTGATTACATTAACCTTCTCAAAGAGAAGAAGGAGGTTTTTGCATGGTCCTACAAAGACATGCGGAGGCTAGACCCGTAGCTAGTCACACATAATCTAACGCTTGATCCAAAAACCAAAATCTCCAAGGATTCCCACAATCACTTGGTCAACCTAAAATTCCCCAAAGGTAACTATAATCCCTTTGGTCAAACCAAAAAGCTCCAAGGGTTCCCATAATCTCTTGGTCAACCTAAAATGCCCCAAAGGTAACCATAATCTCTTTGGTCAAACCAAAAAGCTCCAAGGATTTTGACAATCGCTTGGTCAACCTAAATGCCCCAAAGATAACCATAATCCCTTTGGTCAAACCAAAAAGCTCCAAGGATTCCCACAATCGCTTGGTCAAACCCCAAAAATGCCCCAAAGGTAACCATAATCCCTTTGGTCAAACCAAAAAACTCCAAGGATTCCCATAATCGCTTATTCAAACCCCAAAAATGCCCCTAAGGTAACCTTAATCCCTTTGGTCAAACAAAAAAGCTCCAAGGATTCCCACAATTGCTTGGTCAAACCCCAAAATTCCCCAAAGGCGCCCATAATCCCTTTGGTCAAACCAAAAAGCTCCAAGGGTTCCCACAATCGCTTGGTCAAAAACAAATATTAAAAAACAAACAAAACAATAAAATAATAAAAAATCACAAAAAAAAACTGCATCTCACTTCCAAGCATACTCTTAAAAATCAAAACATAAAAAAATAAGTTGCTTTAGGCATCGTAAAAATACATTGCATATTTATTGGTCATACAGGTCAAATGCACCATAGACTGTAATTACTCGGCAACTCCATCATTTTCCACATTTTTCCACTTTGTAAATAGTCCATTAAAAATAAATGCCATTCACATTTTGCACCATATCATAGTCAGTTGTCTTCTAATGCATCTAGGGTTTTCGTCATTCAGCTGTCACTAAATTTCTAGCCAAGAACTGTACAAAGTCAGACAGATTTTTACAAAGGTAGAATTTTACTTGGATCACAACTTGTTACGTAGCATCCCAACACAAGTTAAAACACATAAAAATTCCCAAGTTGTGTGAATGTAAGAGAAACCTGCATAGCAGTCTAGGGTACCATAGGTGAAAGGTTAGCCTGTTCATCCCCCTGTGTGAATGGTTTGAGAATGCTAAGAATTGACAAAAATGCACGCCCTTCCCCATCCAATTCCCCATAATAAACAGTGTTTTTTCACCACTAACAAAAATCCCCAAAAACCTTTGATCCCCAAATTCGTAAGGATTCGTACTACATGCCCTTGACAAGGATGGGTAGTCATACCTAAGGCCTAAAATATCAATGCCATTACATAATCAGATCCTCAATCACCTTTGGTCCCTAAAGTCGTAAGGATTCATACTACACGCCCCTGACAAGGATGGGTAGTCATCCCCAAGGCCTAAAAGATCAATGGCATTACATATATATATCCCTAATCACCTTTGGTCCCCAAAGTTGTAAGGATTCATACTACACGTCCCTAAACAGGATGGGTAGTCATCACCAAAGCCAAAAGGGGTCAATGCCACTCACAATCCAACAACCTATGAGCTCAAATTTGTAACCTAAAATGCAAAATCAAATAACAATGGTTATCACCACTATTCAAACCCCTTGCTCAAAAAGAAAAACAAAAAAAAAAGAAAAATAAATAGTGATTTTTTATCACTATGTATGAGAGCAAGTATCCCAACAAGTTGAGCAACCGAAAGACGCTTGAGCTTGAATCCCTAGAATTCTTAGCATTCAAAAAACCATCTAGGTGATCCTCATTATGGGTTTGGTGGATAGCCTACCTAGCAATGGCGGTATCCTAAATGCATGATGATATGTCTATCACATTAGCTTTGCATGTGAGCAGACCAATGTTTGCATGTGGATGAGCTAGCTTATGGTACCTTAGATTGTTCTATGGATTAATCTTACTAAATACAACAAATGAGTTAGTGGAGCTAATTAGGTGATCCTCATTACAGGTTTGGTGGACAACCTACCTGGCACTGGCGGTATCCTGAAAAATACCACATAAACAAATTCAATCGCACACACGGGGATGTGACATAACTTGGTCAAACTCAAGTCTGATTTGTACCTTGTTCAAAATTCTTGTGAGATAAATGTACAGTCTTGGCTAGTTAGTTAAAACATCTGAATCTTAGAAAAACCTTAACTACATTCTAAAAACAAATGTTGTACATGTCCATTCTTACATCACCATCAAAAAATACAAACAAAAAAAAATATACACATGCAAAAGTAATAACAAAAGTATAGAAAGCCAGTAAATCCTATACAGTCTATGGTGCCACCGACAAGTTATCAAAAAATCATTCTATCCATTCCATATGCATACATCATATAATTAGAAACATCGCATTCATAATAACACAGGCATACATCAACTAACTAAAATGTGCATAAAATTAAACCATAACAAGTGTATAAACACAAAGAAAGACATGCATATATATCACCAAAATTCCCGTAGGCTACAATAAGTCAGTCCTCTGACCTCATAAAAACATCAAAAACTCAAAAACCCCCAAGCCTAGGGCATCGGTCACCATGATCATGCAAGATCGGTATGATTGGAACTACCCCCAGTGGTGTGGGTCCTATGGTACCTCTCATGGCGACTGCTTCCAATCCTCGTATCATGCCCACTAGTGCTACCATCACCCACCCGCTTGTGAGGAGAGGAAGCAGACTGCTCAATATCATTGTCTCTATTTCGATGTGAAGATCCACCTCTAGTGAGCTCAGGTAACCACCCATCGAGCCAGATAATATCTGCCTCCAACTCCATCCAATTTTAGACCAAATCCATCTCTCATCGATGGTACACAGTCAATGCATCATCATGCTATGCCAACTGAGTCCGTAGGATATCTCTTTCTTACGATTGATCAGTGTCCCCATCCCTCCGATGATACATAGCCAATGCGTTCTCCCACTCCACCAACTAAGTTCGTAGGAGATCCCTCTCCTGCAAAACCTCCCCATGCTCCTCATCTCGTCTCCATAGTAGATCCTTTAATCATGCTATCTCAGTGCAATACATAGCATCCATGTCCCCTGGGACTTCTTGAGGCATGGGCATCTATGGGATGACGGGCTGCTCTGGCACCCACTACTTCAGAATGTCTTGTATATCTGACTGCTCCAGAACCTCTAGGTCACCCCCAGTCAAGTCATCAACCTCCACCATATCTGCATCATCACGTAGAGTGCCCAAACCCTCCATTGATGCCTCTGCATCCTCACCACCTGTTGCTTCCACATTCGCACCCCCTAGAGGCCCTTCACCCTGCCATCACTGCATGGTCCACCACTGGTCGTACTCTGCCATAGTCCCGATATTTTCCACATTGGGGACATCAATTGCTACATCTGACTCCTCACATAGAAGCTTAATGCTCGGCTAGGCCAGAGTCCTATCATCCCCTCGATGTCGATACATCAAAGGCTCACTAGGAAATACTTGGTGTACCCCAAACTATCGAGTCACCCAAATGTATGGAAAGTACTCCTACTCAGTCTTGTGTCACCTGATAAGCCACCTCCTCTTGCGTGCCTACCGACACCACTCCCCAGCCTCAGGCCAGGCTGGACAGTACTGGTACGGATGCCAAAACACGTCCCTTGGAGCAAGATGCGAGAAGACATCGACATAGTGCCCTACGACACCTACCCACTACCGAATCTGCCCCTGCTCCTTTGACCTCTACCATAGAGTTGCATACCCTATCTCCCTGTCCACAATATCTGCTCTAGGGGTCCACGAAAAATCTTATGGTCGCACCATAGCTATGTGTTGCCACCCCCAGCACTATAATAGGTAGCTACACCCAATCTCCTTCCACCTCTGGCAGCGAACCTTGTACAACTTATCATAAAGCTATTCCAGTAGTGTCTAACCCCACCTCATAATTAGGGGTGCCTCTGTCGGATACTTCATAAGTCTAAACACTACCTCCAACAGGTTCCAAGGGAACCTTGCATCAGATGAGTCGGGCAGTAGCATGTTGGAGATGAGGGTCATGAGCAGTGCATACCTCACTCCCAACACGCCCTTCTCCAACCACCACCGCACCAAAATCTTACCAATCAAGTATTCCCCCTATGCCCTCTCCACTAGACTATCCACCCCCATCTCCACCCCATGCCCAAAGCACCGTGTCAACACTGTTGTTCGCTGATCACAAGGAGTAGTTCAAATAGGCAATCCATCTATTGGAATCCATAGAATCGGATAGACGTCCTCCAGAGTCACTGTCATCTCCCCTATTGGGATATGAAATGTGTTGGTGTGGGGATCCCACAAGTTGATCAAGGCAGTCAAATATGCTCGATCCCCCACCACAAGCTCTAGCCGAGTCACCTGCTTGAGCCCAAGGGCATCAAGCCACTCCTAGTCTGCCATAGTCAGCACCTCCCACATATCTGAGAACACCGTTGGCTGATGGTACCGACTCTTAACCACCTGAAAATCCAAAAACAACACAAAAACATTAAAAACATTAACAAAATGTACATAAAAAATAGTCTAAAATTCAAATAAAACTATACAAAACTAAAACACATATACAACAATGTATACAAATTGTACAACAAAAACATTTAACAAATGTACAGCAAAAACATTTAACAAATGTACAGCTAAAACATTCAACAAATGTACAGCTAAAACATTTAACAAATGAACAAAAAATAAAACAAAATAAAAAATTTTAACCTAAGATTTTCATCCTAGTCTAAATGAACAAAAAATAAAACAGAATAAAAAAGTTTAACCTAGGGTTTTCATCCTAGTCTAAACAAACAAAATACAAAAACAAAATAAAACAATTTAACCTAGGGTTTTCATCCTAGTCTAAATGAACAAAAAATAAAACAAAATAAAAAAGTTTAACCTAGGGTTTTCATCCTATTCTAAACAAACAAAATACAAAAACAAAATAAAACAATTTAACCTAGGGTTTTCATCCTAATCTAAATGAACAAAAAATAAAACAAAATAAAAAAATTTAACCTAGGGTTTTCATCCTAATCTAAACAAAAAAAATACAAAAACAAAATAAAACAATTTAACCTAGGGTTTTCATCCTAGTCTAAATGAACAAAATACAAAAACCAAGATAAAACAGTTTAACCTAGGGTTTTCATCCTAGTCTAAATGAACAAAATCCAAAAACAAAACAAAAAAGTTTAACCTAGGGTTTTCATCCTAGTCTAAACGAACAAAATACAAAAACAAAACAAAAAATTTTAACCTAGGGTTTTCATCCTAGTCTAAACAAACAAAATACAAAAACAAAGTAAAACAGTTTAACCTAGGGTTTTCATTCTAGTCTAAACGGAAAAATGACATCAAATAAATTACGGTTTTTGAAAATAAAAACAGCAAAATAAGGAGAAGGAGCCCTCAAGGGTCTCACCTCGGCTCCACCACTGGATGATCCAGTCTATGAACTCATGGTATCTGCAAAATCTCTATAGCGCTACGCTACGCAAACTCGACCTCCTCCTCCTCATAGCTCCAAATCGCCAAAAGAAAACTGCAAATGAGCCCAAAACCTAGTTTTGGCCTTTATATAGGCTTTTAGGCCGGTAATCGTTTCACCCTAGGATGAGCTCTCTATTTAGCACTAGTCCCACCCTGGGAAAATTACAAAACCGGTATTCGTCCCACCCTGGGACGATTACAGAGCAAGAAAATCAAAAACAACAAAAACTACATTCAAAATGCACCAAAAATAGCAATAAAACTGCCAAACAAAGGCACCTTTGCGCCTATGATTCTTGGCATGCAAAACCAACGTTGGGGTCACAAATCCTCACTATCCTACTCCCTAATAAGGTTACCATAGCCGGACCACTCCACGAGAAGACGTATTTTTGAGAATTTCATCCCCAAACGATGTCACAAAAAGGGTCCAAACCCACCCAAAAACAACAATAAAATTGCGAACAAAGGCACATTTGCGCTTGACATTCTTGGCATGCAAAACTGACATTGGGGTCACAAATACTCACTATCATACTCCCTAAGAATGCTACCATAGCTGGACCGCTCCACAGGAGGACGGATTTTTGAGAATTTCATCCCCAAACGACATCACAAAAAGGATCAAAACCTACACAAAAATAACAATAAAATTTCCGAACAAAGGCGCCTTTTCTCCTGACATTCTTGGCATACAAAAATAATGTTGGGATTACAAATTGCCACTATCTTAATCCCTAAATAAGGCTACCATAGCTGGACCGCTCCACGGGAGGATGGATTTTTAAAAATTTTAGCTCCAAAATGCGTCACAAAAAGGGTTAAAACCCACCAAAAATAGGTCAAATTGTTGGGAAACTGCATAAGCATTCAATGGAAAACAATTGAAGGCACCCTTACAAAAGTCATCTTGGGTCAAGTGACTTGTCACTTTTCTCATGTCAGTCATTCCCTCATCGATTCATCGCTTGAGGGGGTAGTCACACTTAGTCACCAACTAACAACTACATACCCAATCAAGGAAATGGCATGCATTCAAAGAATCATTGACAAAGACAATCACACTCCTACTTGAGGCAGTAAACAAGCAATTATCACAAGTTGATCAAACACTTGGTATTCTAGAATCATGAACTCAAGGTTCCCATAGACAAAAGGTTGCACCCTTTGCCTATTCATGATTGAACAATGTCCAAGATCAAGTAACATCTCACTGAAAAAGGTTAACACTTGAATTAAACTCCTTAGCTCGTCAAAAGCAAGGATTCAAGAATCTGTGCCCTTTCCCATACTTAGGGAATCCAAGTTTTGTTAGGTTACTAAGAAACCCTAATCATTAGTAGACACCAAAACAACACCAATATGATTATGTGATGACAAGCACTAATCGAATTGACATACATAGCCCCTAGGGCAGCCCCAAGAGGTTAAAAAGTGGTCCTAACCACTCCCACAACATTTTTTGAAGGTCAGAGGTCAATTTGGCACCTTTCAGGCACTCTACTCCCTACTCGTTCCACCCTAGGATGATTACAAACTAGTATTCGTCCCACCCCGATATGATTAGCAGCATTCGCTCTAGGGTGGGGTGAATAGCAGGTTTTATGGGAAAAATGTCAAACCTTGATAAATGGTAGCTCAGATCCACCACTCAAATCCACCTTCAATGCATGGGAGTGTGAGTGAGCATTTTTGAGCTCAAAGAGGCAGTCATAGAGGCAATCATGGAGCCCTTAATTTAGGGAGGAATCTTCTCTCCCTTGGGAAGGCATGATGGTCAAGTGGCACATCTTCATGCTCATTCACAAGAGACCCTCAGGTCTATAAAATGGTGAGTCTTCTCACCCCAAAGAAGGAAAAAATCAGGAGCATTTGGAGCAATGGAGTGCTGCCGAATTACATCCTCACCCATCGCTTGTGCTTCTTACATCCTTGATCTCTCTTTTGGAAGGGAGGTTATTGGGTGATTATTGGAAGTGCAATCCAGACCCAAACCCAAAAATTTGGCCACAATACCCCATCCAATTTTTTGACACAACCCCCTAGGAGGTTTTGGACCCATACCAAGTGGATTGGTGCCGAAACCAAGCCCCAAACGGTGGGCGTCTTGCCCCCGGGTGCCCCCTACACTACTGTAGTCCTAATCGTCCCACCCCGGAGTGATTAGAAATTTGTAGAAGATTTCTTTACTATTTCATTTGCATTTCACTTTAGGTCACTCATATAGGCTACCATTCAATTTTCATGTCATTCTGATGAACATTGGTTGTGTTTTTAGTGTTTCCTATTTTCACTAACAAACAGGGAGCATCATCCGATATAGGGCAATCAAGGTAAAATCTATGTAATCCGACATTTTGGATCATCTCAAAGTGCCCCGTTTTGCCTAAAACCAACTTTGTAGGTGTTTTGGAGGCCCCTGGATGGGACATTTAGGAGGTCACTTTCTAAAGTTTTGTGATAGTCCTAATCGTCCCACCCCGGAGTGATTAGAAATCTATGGCAGATTTCTCAACTGTTGCTTTTGCAGTGTATTATTGGTAATGTTTTCATGTCTCTATCAAAATTTTACCTTATTCTGATATGTTTTGATTATAGTTTTAATTATTTTATGCATGCATTAACCGGAGGCCTTGGAAATCGCATGTTTCCCTCCATCCGCAGGTGCTTTTAATCATTTGCTATTTTTTTGAATGCAGGATCTCAACATCGAAGGGGCAGAAAGGAAGCACAAACACATTCATGCAAGCAACGGTGACGTTTGGCCTGCCCATTTCACATGTGGGCATGCGGAAGAAAGCGTACCATCCGTGGTGTAACAAAACTATGTTTAACGCTCCTAGCCCTTGAAAATGGAGGAGACGTATTGTAACCTGATCTCGAGAAAATTAATAAAATAAAGGGATGCACTTTACATTTGCTTTACATATCATTTCATTTCACTTGTTTTCCCCTTTTCATGCATTTTCATTCGTAGGACTTAGCGTTACGTTTTGCTTTTATTTGCATCGCACCCGATACGCCATTTTGCTTTCGTATCCTCATCCTTTCAGTACCTATTATTAGGTAATCCCACAATAAACTCTATGGATATGACTTGTTATTTCTGTATAGGTATATTTTATGGGTGTAATAATCCCATCGGATGTCTATGCTCAATTTTAACTTTTCAGCATTCCAGGAATTAAACAACAATATCAATGATATATTTCTTTATACCTATCTAGTAGGTCCTTCTCATATTCTCCCTCATTTTAGCCCCACCATGGTGAGTGGAGTAAGGAAATATATGAACTTCTTGCATGATCTATCTCCTCAAATCATTGATTTTGGGTATAACTACCCTATCTTTAAAACATAGAAGACCATATTTTATGTTAAAATCCTTGTTCTAACTAGGATATCTTTCCATATTAGCTCAAATTTCACTGCAATACTAGTCTTGATATTGCATTTTCTTGACTTGGTCCATCAAGTCTACGTGATTATGGATCAAAGTAGCTATATACCTTCTTCTATTTAAGGCATCAATGACCTTATTTTTCTTACCTTTGATATACTCTATGCTAAAGTTGTACTCTACTAGGAACTTGATCCATCATCATTGTCTAGCATTAACCATTGGATGAATAAACATATACCTCAGACTCTAATGATTGGTCCTTAATTCAAAAGGCTTACCTTGTAGGTAATACTACTAAAGTTTAAGAGCATGCACTATTGTCACTAGTTCTAAATCATGTGTAACATAGTTTACCTCATTTTCTTTAGTTTCCTTGATTCATATGCTATGATTGAATCACCCTAGAATAGAACTCCTCCCAAAACTTCCAAGGAAGCATCAATACAAACTAAAAAAATTGCCCAAGGATCTAGAATTTTCAAAATAGATGTAGTAGTAAGATTCTACTTTAGCAACTCAAAAGTGGCTTCATACTTATTTGTCCACTTATATTCCTTTCATTTCCTTTGAATGTTAGTGATATATTAGGATATTTTGTAATAATATTTCACATACCTATAATACCCTATCATTTCCATGTTGATTCGTACTTCAATCACATTAGTGGGCAATGGCCTACTCAAATTGGCCCCTATATTCTTGGAATCCACTGTAATTCCTTCAAAACGTATAATATGCCCTAGATATTGCATCTCCAAGACATAGAAATCACACTTTGACAAGTTGTCATAGAGTTGGTTCTTCCTTAGCACGTCAAGCATGACTCTCAAGTGCTTGTCATGCTCTTCCTTATTCTAGTAATATATAAGGATATCATCCAAAAATATCAATACAAATTGATCCGACTGCTTTATAAAAACACTCTTCATCAGATTCGTGAAGGTCATCAAAAAATTAGCTAGCCCAAAAGATAATACTATGAAATCATAATTCCCATACCAGGTCTTAAAAGTAGGTTTTTGAGTATCCTCCTTACAGATCCTCAATTGATGGTACCAAAATTTCAAGTCAATCTTATAAAATATAGTGCAACCCTTAAGTTGATCAAATAGATCTTCAATCCTAGGCAAAGGATATTTTTTTTAATGGTTGCTTTATTCAACATTAGATATTCAATGCATAATCTAAGTGAACCATATTTCTTTTTAACAAAAAGAACGGGTGCACCCCATGGTGACACTGGGTTTGATCAACCCTTTTTCCAATAACCCTTGAAGTTGCATTTTTAATTTCTACATCTCAATAGGATTAATCCTATAAGGAGTTCTATAAATAGGTTTAGTTACTAGCATAATTTTGATAGTGAAATAAAAATCTTGCTTTGGTGAAATTCCAAGAATATCTTCATGAAAGACATCCTTGAATTCCTACAAAATTAGATTTTTGATAAAAACCTCTTTCTTTTTATCATCCATGATCTTTTGGTTCAATTTAATGACATAGACCATGCCACTTTTTCTAATAGCTTTCTTTAGTTGCATTACTAAAATCAAATAAGGTCAAAATGACCTTTGCTCACTATAGATTATTAGAATATACTTATCTTTACTTGTATAGTCTAGCCATATATCTTGGAAATTAATTAAGTCTCCATGAGCCTTTAACAAATCCATTCCAAAGATAATATCAAAAGCATGCAATGATGCTACATAAATATTTCAAATGGTAGAGTCATTGAGTAAGGTGATCTCAGCTATGGGAAAACATTGATCCACTAAGTAGATCTATCCAAATTCATACTCAAATTTCCATAATAGTGCCAAAATATTGGTATTTATGTCATATCCCTAACTATGCTAGAAGAAATTAAACTATCTGTAGCTTCATTATCTATCAAAATTTTACCTTTCTTATAAAAACTTTACCATTCAAGAGCATAGGTGTGGCTTGCCCTTACAGGTTTTGAATGCTTGTTATTGCATAGATTCTATGGTTGGGTTCTTTTACCCTTTTTCTTAGTCCTAACAAATCTAGATATTGGTTTGCATAATGTGGACCCCCACAATTGTAACAACCATCCTTGGATCCTAGGTGATTTTACTAGTTTTTCTCCCTTGGCCTTTTTGTTTGAGATATTTTAGGTTGCCTTCCAGGTTGAAGGTTGTTATTATTGTTATTTATATCTTGGAATTTCTTCTTGAAATTCTCTTTTTTCCTATTATTTTTATTCTCAAACTTCGAGTTATATTTGATTTTCTTGTTTTTCTCATGTTTCCATTTCATAAAACTAGAACTTTTTATTTTTTCTCAGCAATTGTTGATCCTCCTCTAATAATACTACATAATTACAGGAAGCCTTATTTAATTGTAGGTTGTACTTCTCTTGTTGAGTAAAGTTATAAGCTTTATACAGAGTTTTAGGATTATGCATATTTATCATCAATTAAATTTTAAGATCCATTACTAAGATAAACTTGTGTACCTTCATATTCTCATCCTTCTCATATAAGGGTACATACTTGAGCAACTTAACAAATTTTTAATAGTAGATTTCCACTATCTTTGTTTCTTGGAGGAGTGTGGAAAATTCCTCCAATTTCTCCACATAGTGTTGTTCTGTAAGGAACCTCTTCTTAAAGGCTTTTACAAAATACTCCCATGTTAGATTTATTACATCAATCTCTTACTTGACTTAAAAGGTGTTACACCATTCCAACACTATATCGAGCAAGTGGAGAGTGGCCAAAACCATTCAGGTCACTAAGGAGTAGTTATTTATGGATAAGTAGGTTGTCAAATTATTCATCCATGACTTGGCTAAATCACCTCCATATTTTCCAGTAAACTTGATGGCTAAATCTTGGTGCCATAGTTTCTAGCCACACAAAATAAGGGTCAAGTTAGGTTACATTTTCTTCTTTGAATTGCACTTCTAACCCCTAGTTAGTTTCATCATCCATGAACTAATAGTAGAGTATTATCATCTACTAATAATATTGATGGTCACTATTACTCCATGTAAGGTGCCATCCCTAATGGAACAAATTTTCTTCCAAAATTCATGCATCAAGTCTGACCAATCCTAAGTTTCACTTCATGGAAGTTGCTAGTCCTACAACCTAGAGCTCTGATACCAACTGTAACAACCCAGACCTAACCAACCTAGAAGAGAGAATTTTTAAAAGCAAGGGAAATATTGACAAGGTTCTCTAAGATATTTCTAATTCAGGATTTATATTCATAGAGGCTTCACCATATTTCAAGTACATGATGCTGCAAACACACCTTGAGTGGATAGGAGTGGTCCATCTCTCATAAAATTATTAGGGTTTACCTTGTACACATCCACAACTTAAAGGACACTTTCACATGGTCACACCATTTCCTTACATTATTTGTGAATGTAGGATACTTTGACCATATCGTATGGATTAACACTATCTCAATATTTAGAGAAAATGGATGTTAGTTTCATTACTAGTATAAGTCAATATATACTAGTACTTAGGAATAAAGCCTATTAGTTTACATATTATACCATGTATAAAACTATAGTGCTTAATTATCCCATCTTCGTGATGGTTTAATTGAGGTGATTATCACTCCATGTGATATCCCTCACATGGACACCAAACATAATTTAGGATTTCATCACCAAATCTAATTTGCTAATGGGATTCAACCCTTCGTGGTTGGAAAAGAGGATTCAAGCTTCACCACTTGAATCTTTCCCCAAGACTCCCTATATTTGGATCCACTTCAAATATACTTTATCGAAAGTACGCTTTTGAAAATTCTTATGTGTTTCTACACCACAATAACCTAAGGTTTGGCTAACTAGGTATATCCCCCATAGATACAACAACCTAAATCCAAAGTGAAACATAGAACCTTCCATTCTTTTTCTCTCTCTCATTCTCTTTCATTATAACATTTAGCATTCTTTTAGTTTGCATGTATATAATAAAGTATAACATCTATTCTTGTAAAATTTGTACATAAAATTTAAAACATACATTTCATAATTAGAGGAGACACAAATCATACGAAAAATTAATCAATTAAAGCAAAATAACAACTTCCTTTTTAGAATTCTTTTAGAACTCAACCATTAAGTTTTCACAGGGAACTAGAATCTTATTTTCAAATTGAATTGTAAACAAATAATATTTAATTTACAAATTCTATCTTCATATAGAGGTCATTTTCTAATACAAAGCTACCCATTTAAGTATTGGCCAACAAATTTTGTTCTTTATTTACAAAATAATCATAAATAGATTGCATCTCAAAGCCATAGAGGAACTCTCCTTGATCAAGCTCTCCTTGAGTTTTTTTGAGAAATGGGTAAGGGATCAAGACCCCTTTTGGTGCAAGTGCATACCTATATGCTCTTTTCTAAATGCATCCATAAAATTCACACATTCATCTAATTTTCATTAAGAAATTATAAATGCAAGGAAATCCATAATTTCCTTCTAGAGATGGACTTCACACCCTTTCCAAAATATAAATGAAATATCCCATACTATTCCATTATTATTGGGCTCCACATCCAACAATATTAAAATTCAATTTAAATATTGAGAATCATCTTCCATTCCCATATATAAATAAAAATAATTTTTTATTTTTTTTCTTTTCAAAGCATAACAAGGAAACCCCATAATTCCCTTGATTAAATGGATTCCACATCCATTTGATATTCATATATTTTGTATAAAAAAACACAATTAAGGAGCACCCCATAATTTTCCTTTATTAATGAACTCCACGTTCATTTAATAAATTATAAAGTATCAATCTTAACATGCAATTCCTAGTTCATGCTTTCAAACATTTCACCAATATTTTTAATAAATAATTGAATAAAAAATTTCATCATTAAATATTTATTACTTAATATAATAATACTTTATAATTACCAATAAAGCTTCATAGATGTTCTAAAGAATAATAAACAAATATGTTCCTCATAAAATAAAATAAAAACATATTCTTCACACAAGAATTTAACAACCATTAATGTTATAAAGCATAAACATTGCTTCTTCTTTTTCAAACCCAAGTTTAAATAATTAAATAAATAACTAGATTTAAAATCTAGATTTTAATATTTAATCAAATAAATAATCAGATTAAAAAAATTTAGATTTAAATATTTAATCAAATAAATAAACAATTTTAAAACCTAGGCATAGAAGATAGCCCTTTTCCTTAGTTGGTTTTCATATTGTGCCAACATATCCCCTAAAGCATAGTCAGTGGTAGCTATGTATAATAATAAAGGTTTATCATAGTTAGGTGATGCAAGAATGGGGGGTGACATGAGGTAGTATTTCACTGCATCAAATGTGGCCTAACATGCATCACCCCATTTGAAAACCATGTCCATTCTCAATATCTTGATGAATGGTTTACATTTGTCAACAAGCTAGGAAATGAATCTCCTAATAGCTTGTATTTTGCCCTAGATATTGTGAAATTGGGTCAATGTTCAAGGGGGTGGCATATAAATGATAGCCAACATTTTATTAGGATCAACATTGATGATTCTTTAAGATACAATAAATCCTAGGAGCTTCCTTTATGTTACCCTAAAAATACACTTTTTAGGTATACCTTATACTTATTTAGCTTTTCAAAAATATGCTTAAGTTCTCAAATGTGGTTTTCATGTTTGAGGGATTAGCTAATAAATTCATCTACATAATCTTCCATGATATCATGAAATCTATAGCCTATGGATCGTTGGTAGGTGGCCCTTCGTGTTTTTTCCTGAAGGGCATGACTTGATAGTAGAAGGTTCCCCACAATGTGGTGAAATTTTTCTTGGGTTGATTCTCAAGAGCTTTCTTGATTTAGTTATAACTTGAAAACCCATCCATCAAGAAAATATTTTATATCTTGCTATAAAGTAAAAAATTATGTCAATGTTGAGAAGGGAAAAGCCATATGTGGGATATGACTTGTTGATTTTTTAAATATCTATACATATTTTAATGCTTATTGTTTCCTTGGACATTGAAATAATGTTAGAAATATAATTTGAATAAACTATGCCCTTAAAAAAGCCTATGTCAAGGATATTTTACAATATTGAGAGGATGGAGGGAGATGGGCTAGGTCCATAAATGTTTTGTTGATACTTGAATTTTTATTATTATTAATTATGATAAATTAACTATTACTTATTGTTGAATGTTGCTTAGATTTATTTTATTGTTCATTCACTCAAAAATTTGATGAGAATGTCTCAACATGTAGGAGAAGAGTTGAGATGTTAAAAGTTGGATTTTTTTATTGGATTTTTTTAAGGTTGTTGAAGCAAATAAAAATACCCTTGATTTTCATTTTATATTATGATTGAATAACCAAAGGAGGTCCTTCAAGTTGGTTGGATATTTTGGATTGAAGGACCAAAGGTAGTCCTAATGGTTGATTAGATGGCATAGATCTAAAGGTAAATTCCTATGTTGATACCATGTAACAACATGGATATGTGAGATATTATTTATTACCAACTATTCCCTAACAAGGAGGTAGTACATTATAATTAATATTATTCACTACACTTAATTTTAACTAGTATATTTAGGTAATGTATTTTAGAAAATGCCAAGGAATTGTTTAGTTGAAAATTATGACTTAGAGCTATTTATAAAAATCTAACCATTATCTATGATATCCTAGAACACATTCATGAGTTTCATGAAATTATTGTTTGATTGAAAATTGACTCTATACAAGGTCCAATTCTCACTTTTTTTGAATCTATTAGCCTTCTTCCTTCTAGGTCCTATAGGTTTAATTAGGGCTAGTTCTACCATTTTGGATATATGCAATTTCTCTAAAATAGTAGGAACATATTCATTTAACTTGGTGTACTTCCTCTTTGGCCTTTGTTGGATGGAATTTCCTAAGGATATTTTTTGAGGGTTCTTAGCAACATTAATATTATTGGTTTTTTAGGTAATTTGTGATGTCATTACAAACATGTTTGTTTTTATACTACCCATTTTTGTTTGAAGAGGAATACTTATCCTCTTTATTAATATATATTTTTTAATTTCCTTTTTTATATGATATTATTTTCTACTCTTTTATCCATGTCAATTGTATCTTTTAAGGAAAACACATTCAATGTTTCTAGATAAAAGGATAACTATTCATGGATATTGAAGATAAAGATGTTGAATAAATATCTTGGTGGGGGAATGTATTTCAATATCCCCTCCAAGTCCCTCTATATTTATAGGAAGTCGGATGAACTCTCATATTTGGACTATTTGAGCTGATATAGACCATAAATGGCTACCTTATCGTCAATGTATATCTAAAACTATTTTATGAACATCTTGACTAGGACCTTGAAGCTTTTTTAGGAATGCCTTGGTATTTGATAATATTATAGGTCTAGAGAACTTAGAATCTTAGGATATATTTTCAAGAGAAAAAAATCATCATAAATATTATTGTAGATGATTCTAAATAATTTGATATGGTTATAATATCTCCTTTCCATTTATACATCTAAAACTTGGGAGTTTTAAACTTCAAGGAAAATAGTCTAGTAACTATGAAAGAATCTAGGGGATATTTTAAGAGGTCGTCATAAGAATACTTTTGTATAGAAGATGAACCTTAGATAATAGTCATCTATTATTTTAGTTACTCTAGTTTAGTTGTTAGAGATTGAATTTCTAGTGAAAATTTATTAGACTATGATGAATGGATTGAGGGCATGTGTTGTGATGATTTCTTAAAGATAGGTTATGATGTACAAGGAATTTTTTTAATGGGTGAGGTGCAATTTGATTAGAAGTTTTTTAATATGTTGTGAAATGGGTGAGGTACATTTTGATCAGACGTTGCTTGCATGCTTAATACAAAAATTGTATGATTAAGCACTTTATAATTGAGGTTAATATGAAGAGTGGAATATGATGGGTTATGATTAGAGTTAAGGATTGGAGCTTTTATATGGACATTGGATGAAGAATTTTGGTTGGGGTAGTGAATATTGTATCACATGTGTTGTGATGTTGAGTAGTTGGAGTTACCTTGTGAGAGTTCCTCAAGAGTTGGTATGGGTTGATATGGCACCAATGGCATTTGGGGAGGTATTTATACCTCATTTTCCATTATTTTCATACCAATACTTGGTATTGCATTAACTAGATTTGGAATTGAGGGATTGAGTGCTAACATGGTAAAATTAATAGACGTAAAGGACTAATCCATCTAATTTTAATGCAAAGGGTTAGAGGCTAGTTGTTAGGGATAGTCCAATAATAAATTATCCTCTAGATAGGTATCTTGAACTTCACTATCCTCTATAAAAAAAAATCAATATCTTCCTTATGTATTTTTAGGTTGTGGTCCATGTGAATTATGGATTGAGAGACCAACTTTTTATCCTCTTCTTTGATTGGATTTGAGGGATATTAAGGATAATTTTCTTACTCTTCCTAAGTAAAGATCATGTTCCCATAGCTAGGAAACTCATATTGACCCCCTTTAGAAGGATTAATGTGATTAGTTATTTGATTAGAAACACTACAAGTGATATAACATCTCTTATACATAGTTGAAAGTTTGGTTAACAATGGTAGATTAATTAATTTTTTTTCTTATGTGTTGATTAAACAATAAGAACATAATTTTTTTATGCACATTATAACTCCTTCCATTTATATATATGACCTAGCCTATATACCTCAAATGTCTCCCTAAATACTATAGACTACCTATATACCTAGCCCTCTTGATATACATATTGATACATGAGAGCAGAGTCGATACATGGAAGACTAGTGATACATGGAAGTAACCCCTCTAGTTACGTGGTCAATATCAATATATGAGGAAATAAATAATTTCTCCTTATGAATTACATTATCCTACTGTGATATAATACCTACCTAGCATAAGTATGCATGGAACCCCATGTGGGTGGCTAGTGGCTTGAGTTCAATATATACCCAATATAACTATATAGTTTGTATAATTGCTACTCAAGAAAAATGGATGAATCCTAATAGGACTAGCACTTGGTTAGGTCTTTGTTATCTTTAGTAATTTAATTTAATCTATGCAAACATAATTTTACTAATCTTGTTTAATTTTTTTGCATAGAATATTCTAAGTTTTAAATTAAGCTAATAGACCAAGCAAGAATCATGGGACCTATATGGTGTTCTTATTGGGTTAACAAAATATGGGGATGAAAATATTGATGTGGATGAGAGGCATGTTGACTCATTTATCTCCATCTCAAGTTCATACCCTACTTCAAATATATGAGGATATTTATTAGGTCGTAGGACCTAATTTTTGTGGTTTTATTGAAAAAATTATGTTTCCTAATGATTCTAGCCTACCATACTTTTGTAGAAATAATATGAGTGATTAAATTGGAATACATTTGTTTAATCCTAGGCTACATGTGCATACATACAATATGAACACAAGAAATCACTAACATATTCTTGATTTTGCTTTAAAATTAAAAACCAAAAGATTATTTATTTTTTATGGGAAGGTTACAAAAAAAGTTTATGTAATAGGCCAAGCATACTCTATATGCAATTTAATATTCCTTGAAAAGGAAAAAACTAGTCTAAGTGCTAATTAAAATAAAAAGGCCACTAAATATAAATCCTTAGGCTATATGTAATTTGTCTTTATTTCTTTGTAAATACTTGAAAAAAATTAGGTAGACCTAGTGTGTAATTATGTAAACAAGACAACAAATTACAAAAGGAAATAAATAGTATTTTAGAGAGATAAGACCCATTTTTTAGTATTGAATCTCACTTTGCTCTAATCTTAATATTCCAAATTTTTGATTGCTTGTCATGTGTATCAAGATACCTACACATAGGAAATATGATAACAAGTATTAAGAGGTCTACCTTATTCAGATCCTTGTTCAAAAAAAAAAGGCAAAAAAAAAAAAAAAAAAAAAAAGATAAATAAACTCAAAATTGGAATCAAGTGATAGAAGTGCAAAATTAAATTGCCAATAACAAAAGCATCAATGATTTTATTGATATTACTACTATAAAACATAATTTTACATCTCAATATATGAAACTACAATGATGATAAAAATGTACAATCTTGGCCAATATATGTAGGAATATAGATACAATGGAAAGATGACTTGATGAAAAAATAGAATAAAAGATACTAGTCATGAAGATGAAATGCTTAATTACATGAGTGATCAAAATAAAATAGAATATATGAATAAAAGGAAATAAAATGAAGAAGAAAGCGTTTGGATGGAAAATCCAAAGGCTTATGATAGAAGACTAGTTGTTGATAGGATATTCCTATCCTTAACCCTTCGATGCAATAAGAATGATTACAATACCAATAACACAATATGTAATACAGCAGTTTTCTCAGAAATATTTGAAATGAACAAGTGAATGAAATCAATCAAGTAATCTTACCACTTTAGGAGGGTTGCATCCTCGCCACTTGGAGGGCACAATCCATGCGAGATCGCAAATGAAATATCGATGATAAATATTAGATGATTAAAATAAATCAACCTATGCTAATTAATAGTGAATCAATGAAATCAATAATTGGAGATTTCAACATAGCCGACTACTATGTTAGTGTTGTAACATGGCTCCCCTCCTTGGAAAGCTTTGTCCTCAAAGCTAGAAATGACTGGAAAATACTTTTTGGTTCCCATGTAGCATCTTCTTCTAGTAGGTCCTTCCATTTGATGAGAAATTCATTGATGTAACGAAATCTCAACCTACATGATCTACTTTATAAAATTGCTTCTGGTTGGAGATATATATGTCTTCTTCATTAAGTATTGGTAATTCTGATTGAGAGTGTACTTTCTATCCTACCACCTTATTAAGATAAGAAACATGAAATACTAGATGTATATGGGATGAGGGAGGAAGCTCGAGCTGATATACCACTTCTCCTATGTGGTGCGCTATATTGTAAGAACCATAAAATCGTGGAGTCAACTTTTGACTGGTTTTAATCTTCAATCACAACTATTTGTAGGGTTGCAAATGCAGGAACATCATATCACTTGTATTAAATTATCTTTCCAAATGGTGTGTGTCTTGTTGCAGCTTCATGTAATTTTATGCTTGGACAAAGTTGTCTTTGAGAATGGTGAGCATTGACTTTCGGTGTTGGAACCAATCGTCTACTTGGGCCACTTTAGAAGAACCTGGACCATAATCTACTATTATTGGTGGTTTGACTCCATAAAATACTACAAATGAAGATATATTAATGGAATAATGGTATGAAGTGTTGTACCACCATTATGCCAATGAAATCCAATGACTCCATTGATATTGTTTATCCTGAGCAAAACATCTTAGATAGGTACCCACACATTTTTTAACTATCTTAGTTTGGCCATATGTTTGTGGATGGTATGTGGAAGACATATTCAACTTGGTACCACTAATATGAAATAATTCTTTCCAAAAATTTCTACTAAATATAGGATCACGATCACTTACGATATTTTTAGGTATTCCATGCAATTTGAAAATTGAATCCATAAATACCTTAGCCACTTTGCTTGCTGAAAATAGATGTAGTAAAGCTTGAAAGTGAGGATATTTGGAGAGGTGATCTACTACCACAAAAATTACTGTTTTGTATTCTAATTTAGGTCCTAGGAATACCTTTTATAAAATCCATTAAAACATGTTCCCATTGGTGATCTAGAATAGGCAATGGTTGAAGCAATCCTGGTGATTTGATTGTTTCACCCTTGTTACGCTGACATACTTCTCATTCAACCACCCATTTGTTAACCTCTACTTTTAATCCTTTTCAATAAAAGGATTTTTTTACCTACATATATGTTTTCAAAAAACTTGAATGCCCTACTGATGGAGAAGCATGTGATTTGTCTAGAATCAGAGATTTGATTATAGAATTGTGTGGAATGTAAATGTGATTCTTTCTTATCAATACATATCATCGTAGAAAAAAGAGGATGCTTGGATGAACCCGTCAATAATTCCTAAATTATTAGAGCCATTTTGGTACTTGACACCCATTCTTCTTGCAACTGAGAAACCCATTGGGAACATGGACCTGAAATAGCATTGATAACCACTTCTGTGATAATACATCTACTGCCACGTTTTCTTTCCCTTTCTTATACTCAATAACAAAATCATATACCAATAATTTTGTTAACCATTTATTCTGCTATGGATAAGAGAATCATTTTTCTAGAAAATTATTGAGACTACTATGATCCGTTTTAATAATAAAACGGCTACTGATTAAGTAATGTATCCATTTCTCCACCGCGTGTAGAATAGCCAATATTTCTTTCTCATATGTGGACCTTCCCAAAAAATTTCTTGATATTTGTTTACTCTCGAATTCCAAAGGATGTCCTTCTTGTATTAGGACTGCCCCAATACCTGTTCCTGAAGCATCACATTCAATCACGAATAGTTTGTGAAAATACAAAGTTGCCAAAACTAGAGTAGTATACACTACTTCTTTGAGGGCCTCGTATGCTTGAGTGGATGCTTTCGATCAATGAAAAACATCCTTTTTTGTAAGATCCATGAGAGGAGCTACAAATTTTCCATAGTTACACGCAAAATTACGATAGTAGCCAATATGATCCAAAAAATTGTGAAGTTTCTTGATGGTTTTAGGTAAGGGCCAATCCTGAATTACGTTTATCTTATTAGGATCCACTTTAACACCTTCATGAGAAACTATATGAACCAAGTAATCCACTTCTTGAACACCAAGAGAGCATTTAGAGCGTTTGAAAAATAGATTTTCCTTGTGTAGTATATGAAGAACCCTTCCTACATGCATTAGATAATCCTTCCATGTTTTACTTTATATGAGTATGTCATCAAAAAATACTAAGATAAATTTGTGAAGGAATGGATGAAAGACATGGTTCATGAGACTTTGGAATGTGGATGGGGTATTAGTGAGACCAAAAGGCATGACCAAGAATTCATTGTGACATTCATGAGTATGAAAAGCTATTTTACGAATGTCTTCTTCCCTAACTCTAATTTGGTGAAAACCATAACGTAAATCTAATTTTGTAAAAAAAAAATCACCATGTAGTTCATCTAGTAATTCATCAATGGCAAGTATAGGAAAATTATCCTAGTAAATCAGGACACATACGCCAAGAATTGTCTTTGCGACGGGCCAAAACTACTGTTGAATAATAAGGACTAGTGTTGTGACGAATGAATCCATGTTCTAAAATTTCTTGGATAATTTTCTCAATTTCTATTTTTTGAGGTTGGGGATATCGATAAGGATGACCATTGGGAGGAAGGCTTCCTGGGACAAGGTGTATGGCATGGTCATGAGATATTTTGGGAGGTAGTCCTTTTGGTTCTTGGAAGACATCATCATAGTTAGCCACAATGGTTTGTAGATATTTTGATTGAATCTCTGGCATATCTTGTGCTTGTCTTTCCATATAATTAATTTGAGCAATAAATTTGTAATTATATTTTCTTAATATTTTCTCCATGTTGTGAAGAATGTACTTGAACATATTATCAATAGAATGATCAATCTCAATAAAATACACTTGAAGCATTTGAATCACAATGACAATCATCTCATAAGTTTTTGAAATATTATTCAATACAATATTTAGAAGATCAATTGTCTATTTTATACTATCACATCATTTAGTAATGTGGATGTCTTCTTCCAACTTCCTGAACCTATTGATGCACTCATTTATGGTCTCAAAGTTTTCCATGTTCAAACTAGCAAGCTTTATCTCCATTCCATTGTCCCATGTAGAGTCAATCTGATCAAACATGTCTTGGAAGTTCTTCAATAATTCTGTTAACAAATACTTTCTCTCATCAAAATCAATGGCTAAATATTTTCATTTAAATATTTGATGATTCCCTTACATCAAATATCTAATATTGCTTTTTCATATGGTATATTTATATCCATTGAGCAAAGGTATATGTTGATCCAGGAATACCTATCAAAATATAGTCTCTTATATGTAGTTGTGATAAATAGTAATATTTCCAATGCGAGGGACTCAATAAATATGTTTTTTAAGAAAAAAATTACAAAATGCTTCTATATGCAAAGTTATGGCCATGCAAAGTTTTACTCAAAAATCATATAAAAATTCATAGAAAATTTAAAAATTAACCAATATTAAATGTTCCTTCAAAAAATGGAAGAATGTCATGTCTTGTTAACTAGGCTACTATGGGGATGTCAATTATGCATTGACTAAGTATTATTCTATTGAACCAACTATTATAAAAATATCATTGAACTGGATAGGGGGTTATCATTTGGACATTGATTATACATACCATTGGAGATAGAACTTGTGAATAGGATGTTATCATGTGTCAAATTTTGTTTGTAAAATCTATTATTGACTAGGCATGCTACTAAACAAATAGCAAATTTGATTTTACAATGTAACTATATATGACTAGCAATTTGAGTTTATATAGTCAATATGTCAAGAAGATATGACCCGTCATCCAATATTTTCAACAAAATATGTGGATGTGGTTCAAACCTAATACCTCCAAGGCACTATATCTTAAGGTCTATTGCACTATTTACCAAGCTAATGAAGTTCTTTGAGCTCAAGGATCTTAGCACTGAATAACAACATACAACTAAGAGTTTACTAAGGAATATTCTACAAGCTTCTTTCCAAGCACCACATTCATTTTATTTACAGTAATAGGGATGGGATTTGAACCTAGATAATGTGGAACTAAATGCCTACCCACATGCTTCACATGCCATTAGACTAATCACCACTTTGCATTCTAAGAGGGATATCTCATTCCCTTTTATAAAATGATATGCTTAAAATGGGAGTGCACTCCAAAAACCATCCAGAACCTATAAAAAAGTAAGTGACCTACCCCCAACTCAAATATATGATATGGGGTTCCCAAGGCATAAGAACAAACCTATAAAGAACAACCTCCAATTTACTTAAGGCCAAGATATTTTGCAAATAGACTTCATACCTAAATAAAACATCTATTACCACATGTAACCATTCATTTAACCTATTCAAATTATCCTCTCATCTATACTGTATCAATGCAAAAATAAAATCAATGGAGAAAAGAGATTAGATTTTTTTTTTAATTCCATAAAAAAGATGAAAATATTTTCAACAACCTCAAAAAATTCAATTTGCTATATAGGACATTTGGTCAAATTGAAAATGGATTGAATGACAAGAGATGAAGATGATATTATCGATGAATATTTGTCCTAATATAACAAAAAATCTTGTAGTACAATTGAAATTCATGTTCACCTAGGGATTTAGCAAACAAACACTCAAATACTATCAATGGCACATAAAGCTTCCGAAAAATTCTACTTTTTGGGGTAAGAATAAAAGAAAAAGTGTCAAAGGCAAGTAATTGAATAATTAAGTTTAATATCTACTTTACTACCATGTTGAATTTCATAATACTTTATAAAAACAAATAGAATCAATATTGTCCAAAAATAAGAGTACCCCATAGAAATAACACATGTAACAAAAAGGGCATATGTAGACACAAAAATAATATTTTATTAAAAGAAAGAATAACACTCAACTAATAAACAAATGGTTGATCTTAAAAGGTATAAACACTTAATTACAAGTGACCTTTAACTTACCTTCAAGTTTCTTAATACAATATTACAATAATTCCTCATGTACAATAATATAAAGACCAATGTATAAATACTAAAAGCTATATAATAAATATAATATAAAGAGTTTTTAGTGGTCACATAAAGCTTAACAACACATTCTAACAACTTTGTTTTGAGATTTTAAATTTTTTAAATATATTATTTATGAGTAAAATAATAAAGTGGTATATGTTCTCTAATTTATACTATTCTATAATATTTATTTATGAAAGGTTTGGCATAAAAAGCCAAAATTTCAAACAAATCTGAGGTTTTAAATTTAATGACAAGAAATCTAAGGTTCTAAATTTAATATTAAAAATTATATGTTATACTATAATAACTAAAATATAATTAAATAATCATATATTTTACAATAACATCTAAAAAAAACTCTTAACCTTGAGCCTAATGGCATTTGGTTGCCTAATTATTATGGGTCGATTCCTCTTATGTTTACTCAAATGAACGTTGATATTTGTAAATATTTATAAACAATATTCAATATAAAAAAAAAAAAACCAACCTTATGAATATAAAAAAAACTGCATTAATTTTTCTGCTAAAGTACCATACATTAAAAAGAGATGGCAAATATGTATACATAACAAAATTATTCATTATTACCTAACAATAAGAATTTAACTAAAAACGCTAGGCAAATATACATACATACCAAAATTATTCAATATTGCCTACCAATAAGAAAACATATTATATTCCGTAACTTATTCACATGAAAACTATTATTTAAAAGAAACTAAAACCGAGAGTTCCGTCGTAGAAATACGACACTGCAAAGTCAAAGAAAGTAATGGTGAGTATCAAATCTAACGACCTTCATGGACTAGCGACAATGACTCGGAGCCTAACACACCGCCCCCATCAGATGGATACCTTTCATCGCCTGCACTCTCTGTACCTCTAATGGAAGGCATGAGTTCATTATTCTTCATCGCAGTCACGATGTGCGACATGGAGGGTCTCAATTCTCCCGTTGCTGCCAAGCAAAGATTGGAGATTTTAATTATGTTCTCCACTTCTTTGGAATCGACGTTTGCTCTGACATTTGAATCAACAATCTCCATAATCACAGTTGTGTCTTCGCTCAGGCGAATGGATTCAGTAAATTCGGCCAGAGTCATCGTATCTTGTACAGATTTAAGGCCTGTGACAAGCTCAAGGAGGAGCACACCAAAGCTATACACATCGCTCTTACGAGACAATATGCCCGTTTTAATGTACTGCGGGTCCATGTATCCATAGCTGCCTTTCGGAGTAGTGAAGGTACCCTCATCTTTTTTTGGACCCAACCTTGACAACCCAAAATCAGCCAGTTTAGCGTGGCTGTCATCTATCAACAGTACGTTTGAAGACTTGATGTCGCGGTGCACTACAGAAGGTTTTGCCTCCTCATGCAAATATTGCAAAGCCACTGCAACCTGAAACGCAATATGCACTCGAGACGCCCATGATAGAGGATTTGCCACGCCCTTCTCTTTATGCAGTCGGTCATACAGACTCCCTTTAGGAACAAACTCGAATACAAGAATTTGTTCTCCTTCAAATACAACAAGGCCAAATTGTTAAACTCGAATACAGGAATTTGTTCTCCTTTAAATATAAAAAGACCAAATTGTTAAACTAAAGGGTCATACACAAAACCTGTAAAAATATGAAAACGCACAATTAAAATCGAGTATCAGGATAGAAGTAAGTGGACTCATGACAGACAAACTCTGAGAGTTTTCTTGACTGCTAAAATGGTATGCAAATGCATATATTTATAGAAATCTACATATATTTGCAATTTGATCTTCTATGTGAACTACTTGTAAAATAAGTTGCTTGCTTCTATAGTAGTATTATATTTCAATGTATTTAATCTTTTAAATGAAACAGTGGATTCTTTGCAAGTTTATCGATATTTTGATTATCATAGCACAATATTAGAGGCTCAATCCTGAGAAAATTTGATTCTTATTATTTTATTTATTTATTTATTTCATGTTATTACTCAATCACTACCATAAAAATAAATAAATGATACAAATTATTAAAAAGGTAAAAATTAATTTTTTTTAATGAATTTGCACAGAAGGATTTTGGAGTTTACAGGTTTTTATGAAAAATCTTGGACCCCTTATACATTGAATTATGATTTGAACCTTGAAACTCTAAAAAAAAACATAAATTTAATATTTATATTATAAATATTTAAAATAAATAATTTGTGAGATTTAAGAATAAAAATTAAATAAACAAATTTAAATAAACATACAAAATAATTAAAAGCAAAATAATTTTTATTGTTTACAAAATTATAGAACATGTTCTTATAATATATATACTCCATCAAACTTTAAATACAATGTATAACTTCATCTTACAATAAACTCTATTTTAAAATAAATTTTATTATTAAACCCAATCAAATTATACATAGACATGAATGCCAGGGTTGTTCTTCCCGTGGTGAATACTCTGTCCATACTAAATGAAATACAAAGGATATAAATACTCTGTGTCCTCTGCTTATGCTTCTCAAAATGAAAAATCCACGAAAGCTTATATAGAGAAACATAACTTACCCCTTTCGAAACACAATCCGATCAAGTTAACGAGAGAGGGATGGCTGATTCTGAGGTGGACGTATAATTCTTCTTTGAAAACTTTCTGATATCTAAACCCTGTATTTGTGGCTCGCTTCACGGCTGCTGTTCGGTTCCCCTCCAGATTTGCTCGGTAGACTACTCCGAACCCGCCTTCTCCAACTTTGTCGGTGAAATTGTTTGTGGCCTTGACTAGTTCCCCATCGTGAAGGTGCGTATGTCCCCTAAACAATCTGCCATGTTGTCGCCTGGTTTCCATTCTTCGCTGGGCATCTTAGATCTCTTGGAAAGCCAAACAACTAAACAGAGAAGCCCGGAAAATACTATTAGGGTAGCGACCGCTATTCCTATGATGGAGGCTATCCTTCTCTTATTACTTGCATTCTTTCGCTCATCACCAAGGCTATGGTTATGACCTTGCAACCTGGGCTGGTTAACTTGCTTAACCACGGTCACGTTGTCGATGACAGGAGCGCAAATTGTGGCGTCCATGCTGTTGATGAATGTGAGATTTGTGACCTCAGTTGTTGCCGTAAAATCCAGAGATTTGAGATCCCATCCCATGTTGGTCTGAGATTTACCTTCTGAATCGAACAAATATGTCTCGTTGGCCAAAAGACCCAACGAGTTATTAGATGGAGAAAGCTCAACTCTCACCGTTTTCTCTCGTTTCACACAAGATCCTCCCGAATATCCAGCCAAGAAAAATGAAAGTGTATAATTTTCACGTGGCCTGGTGCGAATGAGTTGGGTGAGAGTGGCATCGCCCTCAAGATAATCTGCTCCAAGCAGCAAACTATTAGAACCCTCTTCCGGATACCACCCTTCATTCCCGCCGTTAACGACGGTAACTTTTTCTCTCTGAATATTGATATCACCCACCGTCCAATAACATAAGTCGGGCTCTCCCCGCTCAATGGTGAACGTTCCGGTGGATGTAGTATTCCTGGGAGAGGTAACCTCGAAACCGCCGTTAGAAACGAGGTTGGAACCCTCGCCGGCAGAAGGAATAGCTGCCATTATTGCTGACAAAGGGATTCCATTTGTAGGGACGGGAATAAATGTGAAGTGCAAATGGACACCCTCCGTCTGTGCTGCGCCGAGAAACAGCCCCGTCATTGACCTGAAGTCCGTCTGTAGGCTCGCCTGAAGATAGAGAGCTTTTCCGCTCTGTGACCGCAGAGCACTTCTGATTTTACCGTCGTCTTCAAGAAACCATTGTTGTGTAATTTCCCCCGTACAGTTGGTCACTCGGAAATAATATCTGAAACCGTCGTCGATGTTGCTGTAATCACCAACGAATGGCGTTGTGATGTTGAGATTGTCGAGACAATAAGTTGCACTGGGTCTGTTTGTTCGCCATTCGGTTATGGTGATGGCCTTGGACGAGTTATTGTAAGCCCAGCAGTCGTTCCCGATGTCGAATCTGAAATAACATCTGAACAGACCGACGGTTCGGTTGAAGAGTTCATGGTATTCGTCCCCAATGGCGTTGAAGCAGGCGTGGGAACACAAAGGACTTATGCGCTCGGGATTAAATTGGCCTGTTGCGATCCAATTTGATCCCTTTGGTATCTCTATTGGAGGACTCTGTGCAAATATTCCGTGTGCCAAGCACAATAGGGCGACCATGAAGAGTAACAAGCTGTCCATTGGAACAACTCGGTGTTAGCTGGAATTTAACCTTGTCTGTGCAAATTGATGAGAAACATAGAGAAGTGAGTTCTAAATGTTAATCAATGTTTAATCAGACAGCATACTCTGACTATTGACTTGACTTGTGCGTTGGGTGTAAATGGGACGGAACGCAACTTGGAAAAACACATGGGGAGCCAACCATGCATCGACCGACGATCATTTTTTTATCTTTTATTTTTATTTTTTCAACAAAACTAAGAATTAGTGAATGGTAACTTTGTCAAGCCTATATTCGATTCATTTTAGGTACCGTCGTACTGGTGAAGGCATTGAAAAGTCATAAAAGGCGTGCGCGAAGCCAGGCAAGGCTTTCGTCGCTGACAGCAATGGTATATGATATTATATTGTATAAAGATAGTTGTTATGGTTTAAACATAATAAAAATAGTTAGTAGGAGTCGTACTAGTGACGGCATTGAGAAGAATTATTCAGATCAAATCATTGCAGGCCTTCGAGGAAGCCAGGCAAGGCTCTTGTTGCTGACAGCTATGGTACAGTATATGATTTTATCTTGTATAAAGATAGTTGCTATGGATTAAACTTAACTTATATATATTAGATATAGGTGTATGCCTCTATGAATTTTACAAGGTATTAGAAATGATTATCAAGTAAGGTATATGTTCTTTTAGGAACATTTTTTTAAAAATAATTTGAAAAAACTGGTGTTAAAACAAAAGATAGTTGATATGGATTAAACTTAAGTTATATATATTAGATATAGGTGTATGCCTTTATGAATTTTACAAGGTATTAGAAATGGTTATTAAGGTATATGTTTTTGTAGGAACATTTTTTTTTGAAAAATAATTTGAAAAAAACTTGTATTAAAACAAAGATCATTTATAAGTTGGGATGAGACTTTTTCCAGCCTTAGTCAAAGAGAACACATATTTACAATAGTAAAAGAAGATTTGCATTGGAGCCAAATCTCTTAAACCATATTTCTACAATGACTCTTCACCTGTTTACAACTATAAAAGAAGATCTACATTGAAGCATAAATCTCCTAAATAGTATTTCTGGAATGGTTATCCAAATTAGCTAAGCACTAGATTTGCTCACCAACCTGTCTAATCATCTCATCCTCAATAGCCATGTCACTGTGCCACTGAACCCCTACCTCCTTCTCAGTACTCCATCTTAGCCAAGAAGTCTGACACTTTATTTAGATCTCTACTCACATAAACTGGAATCACATCATCTAATTCCCTCCATAATTCCTTAATTTGAGTGAGAAGAATCCTCAACCTCCATGTTTTCAAAGCAAAGTTTCTCATGCAATCTAGAGCTCCAACCATTATTTGACAATCTGATTCTAGGATTATCCTCCTGTGACCTTGTTTTATCGCCCAAATAGAAGCAGATTTGATAGCTAAGGCATTTTTTGTGGCTCTTCCCAAGCCTTGCAGTTCCCAATAGAGCACTGTTCCAACATGATTCCAACAAACCACTCCAATTCCAGCTCTACCCGGATTGCCTTTTGTAGCTCCATCAGTATTAATTTTAATCCAACATTTTGGGGGTGGTTTCCAACTAGCTCT
This sequence comes from Wollemia nobilis, assembly GCA_028583015.1. NCBI lineage: Eukaryota > Viridiplantae > Streptophyta > Pinopsida > Araucariales > Araucariaceae > Wollemia > Wollemia nobilis. Next base: position 3,472,285 of record JAQPPZ010017238.1, read on the forward strand.
GTCCTGTCCCTCTTGCACTTCAACTTCCTTCTCCATTGCCCCAATAACAACTTGAGTTTCCTCTTTAGCATAGACTGCCATAGTTTCTGTGACTTTGCTCTAAATGACCTACCAAACTCCATCTAAAGAAGAAAAAAATTTCTCTAAAAATTCTGGCATTTCTCTCCAACCACACTTACCACCAAATGAAGTTTAATCCAAGCTCCCAACCAATACAAAGAGCTTTATATTTAAATCTACCCCTCTTCCATATTTCCCAAATATTATTCGATTCAAATCACCATTAACTTGAATTTTATAATATAAAAACCATCTCTCCCAAATATGGCGCATGAATGGGTACTCAAACATCAAGTGATCAATTGTTTCCTCACTCTTGTAGCATAAAACACATTGAGATGGACCAATGATTCCCCTACATATGAGATTATCAAAAGTAAGAATTTCATTATGCATGAACTACTAGGCAAAAAAGTTTACTTTTGGCCAACCCTTGGACTGCCAAATATTTCTCCAATCCTCAATCTGATATGTATGAGGAGGAGGCTCTGGAAGTATCTTATCATATCCATCCTTCACCGTGTAGACACCAAAGCTTCCATAGCCCCAATCTAATTCATCCTCCTCATCTCTACCTATGAGAAATATTTTTGCCAAGATTTTAGTCATGATGGGTGTCAATTACAGAGGGATTGAAATTGGCCACTCATCCAACTTCTTAAACTACTTATACTTATAATCCCCCACTGACTAGTGTTGAAATAACTTTTAATTTGGACCTACCCCCTGGTTTCTATGGTTGTTTTGATTGGTTGTAGTTCAAGAAATTCAACAATGATAGGTGGGTATTGATCCCATGAATCTATCCAAAATTGTGCCTTCTCACCTCTCCCCACTTTTCAAAATAATCCATACTTTACTACCTAAGATCCTAACTTGAGATCCTGCCACACTAAGGATCCATTACCATCCAAAGGGAAACGTCCCACCTCATTTGGATTTACCTGTCCCAAATATTTACTAGTTAATATTCTATTGAATAAAGAAGTTGGTTGGGAAAACCACCTCCAGTAAAGCTTTCCAGCCAAAGCTTTATTATTTAACTTTGATATTCTCAGTCCCAAACCTCCTTTTACCTTGGGCTAGCATACTTTATCCCAACCTACTAAGGCCCATTTCCTCTCTCCTTTTACTCCTTCCCATAAAAATTTTCTAGCCATCTTGTCCGACTCTTTCCATAAGGTATGTGGGGCATAAAGGATAGAAAATTTATAAATTGGCATGGCCTGAGTTACTGACTGTAAAAAATTTAATCTACCCCCATAGCTTAACCATTTGTGAGACCAATGATTAATTATTTCATTGATACAATCCAAAATATTCCTCTAGATATCTATTTTTAGTTTTTTAAAATGCAAAGGGACCCCCAAGTATACCACTAGGAGAGAAGTCCTTGTGAATCCCAAGATCTTTAAAATTTTGTCCTGAAGCCTTTGATCAAGATTGAAAAATACCACTTTGGATTTTTTATCATTGATGACTTGGTTTGTAGCCCTAAGGTAGACATTCAGTGTATCTCTAATCATTCTTGCTTCCATGAAGCTAGCCACTCCCACCAATCCTGTGCCATCCACAAATTGTAGGTGAGTCAAAAATTCCTCACCCACCTTGATACCTGTTAGCAAACCTTGTTATCTTCTCCTCAGGATGAGTCTATCCAATCCTTCAGCCAATATGATAAAAATATAGGGAGATCAAGGATCTCCTTGATGAAGGCATAGAATAGCTCCAAATGGTTGCAAGGGAAGACCCTTGATTAACACTGAGTATGTCGGAGTAGAAACACAACTCATGACCCATTCTATCCAATCATGAGAGAAACCAAAGACTGCCATCATATTTGACAAGAAGCTCTACTCCACCCTACATAAGCCTTTGACATATCTAATTTCATGAACATTTCTCTATTACCATATGTTTGCATTGAATGGATTGCCCCTTGAGCTAGAACCACACCATCCAAGATCTGCCTACCCTCTACAATACCCCCTTGCTCTGAGGAGATAATGCTATGTAGAAGAGGTTTTAGCTGCTCAGTGATTACCTTTGTGATTATTTTATATATGACATTGCATAAGGTAATAGGTCTATAATCTGAAATATGTACCCCCTCCTCCCCTTTTGGAACTAAGGTAATGAAAGTATGATTTAATACTTTAAGCATTCTTTTACTACCTTTGGACTCCTCTATAACAGCAATTACATCCTCCTCCAAGTTATCCCAGAAGGCCTGAAAAACTCAATTGGAAAGCCATCTAGACTTGGTGTTTTTTCGGTGCTCATTCCAAAGACTACATTCTTTAGTTCCTCTATATCAATGGGTTTAAGTAGGGCCTCATTTTCTTCTTCAAAGATAACAGAGGGTATGACAACAATAACTTTTTTTTGAGACTCTTCATCTTGCACCATAATTTCCTTAAATAATTTAGAAAAATAATCCATTGAATGGAAATGCATACCTAGAATTGTATCAAAGGAGTGTTCGTTCTCATCTTGAATAGCTTCCATGTTGTTCTTTTGTCTCCTAGAACAAGTAGTTCGATGGAAAAATTTGGTATTTTTATCACCTTCTAATAACCAAGTGGTTCTTGCTCTCTATTTCTAGTAGTTCTCCTCTTGGTTGTCAATGTCCTCAACCGCTTTACGTAATGCATCATCCTCTTATTTGAGTTGCTCTGTAATTGTTCCTTCCCTAAAGTGTTTTTGAACATCATCCCATCTGGCCACCAATGGAGCTCTTTGGACCTGGAAGTCTGTATTGTTAGCTCGCATCCATTGTTTCAGTTGATCTTTGAAATAATGAAGTTGTTTATGGAATCTAAACATTGATGTCTCATATGATGGGCGACCTTATTCCCACCACTATGGAATTTTCTTTCGAAATTCCTCTTTTTGTAACCAAAAGTTTTCAAATTTAAATGTTTTGTGAAGCTGCACTGTCTTGATCGCTCCTTCCAACAAAATGGGAAAGTGATTTGAAACTGGACCCTCCAAAATCTAAAATTTCATATTCCATTTTACAAATGCCTCCTCTGAAACCAAAAAATGGTCTAAATTCACCTTCCTTCTATGTGTCTCCTCCTATTATTAGTCCAAGTATAGTTGGTTCCAGGGCATTTAATATCCACCAAGTGTAATGCCTGGACTTGGGAAATCATAAGTCGATCCCTTGGGTCCAAAATTGGGGTTCCCCCTTCCTGATCTCTAGAGGATAATTTAACATTAAAATCCCCATCAATAATCCAGTATAACTCTTCCCTTGAGACTCTCATGTTATGCACAACTTTCCATTGATGCATCTGACCATCTAGGTTTTGAGCCCCATAAAAATTTGTGATTAAAACATGTTCAGCTGTGACATTATTTCTAAAATATGATGTGAGAATACCCCTCCAAGCTATATGTTCTATTGCAGTCCATTCAAGAGAGTTCCAAAGAGTAACTATCCCCCCTAAGGCCCCTTGGGTAGCCACTTCCATATGACCAGCACCCCTCCAAAGTATGTTAACTATTTTACACATAAGATCCAACGATATTTTTGTCTCCTAGATAAGCAAAAAATCTGTTTTACATTTTTCTAAGAGTCTTCGAACAACAGATTGATGGGTTCTACTTTTTAAACCCCTAACATTCCATGATTGTATAATCATTGGTTACCTTCAGAGCAGTAAAAATCTATTGGCCTCACCAATCCTCCAGTGATCAGTTTGTCTCCTTGAACTATTATCAATTCCTTATTTGATTTTCTACCCACTCCTTGAGAGCTGCTATTTTTTTATCTCTTTTCCACCTGAGTTATCCCTAGAGTTGGCATTTCTTTGTTCTTTTATGCTATGCCCATGCTAACATCCTTAATTATTGGTTGCTCTTGGTTATGCACTATCAATGCTCGTACACTCTCTAACTACGGTAACTCACTATACTCAATAACTTGCTCTATGATGGGGGGAGATGAAAGAGGAGGTTGAACATGGCTGTTATTATTTTCATTATTCCCATCCACTCCTTCAATGAATTGTTCTTCTTCTTGGCCCATTAGTGTCTTAAATATCTCATACCTATTGGAGGGCTTGAGTTGGGTTTGGTCTTTACCATATTTTTTATTTTGCCTTCTCCTTCTTTTGGGTTGTTCAAAACCATCTTCATGTGCTTCTTTACCCTGAGAAATATTGGTTGGTTCTTTGTTGATTTTTGAATTACCCTCCTTAGTAAGATTTGACATTCCTAGAGGAGCCTCCATTTTTATGTTCATATTATTTGGGCAAGATCGGGCCAAATTCCCATATTTGTGGTAAACTCTACATTTGAAGGGCAATGCCTCATAATCCAGTTGTTGAATCCAAGATAGTCCTACAAATTCAAGTTCCACCTCTACCGGTAGAGGCTGGCTAAGATCCATTTCCACACATAATCTTGCATAAATAGTTGTGTTTCCTTCTATTGTGTCTTTGGAAACACCCAAATATCTTCCAAGGGAATTATTGATAATTTTCAATACTTGCTAACTCCAAAACTCCATTGGAAGTGCATATAAACATATCCAAATCGGGATAGTAGTGGGTTCAATTCGAGGATCAAATCCCACTCTCCAAGGTTGAACAAATAATCATGCCAGACCATGATTCCTCTTTTTTGATTTGAAAGCCCTATTTCTATCAGCAAGTGAAGAAAAACTAACAATAAAATATCCATTGCTAATAAACCATAAAGAATACTCACCAAGAGGCTCCTAGTTTTGCCAGACCCAGGAATGCAAAAAATTTAGGGTAGGGAAAATACCCATGAATTTACATATCAAATCATGATTGGCTCTATATAAAATTTTTTCTTCAACCATCCTTTTCTCAATGACAATCTTTGGCCTTGATTTTGACTGTGGCAAGCATCCATTAACTCATTGAGATGTTGATCTATTTCCAGCAACCGTAAAGAGCATTTTTTATGCTATTTTTTGTGCTTCTTCAGTCTTTGATGGAGATTTATATTTTAATAAATATGTAAAAGAACTATGTATCTCTAGAAGAGGATCTGGAGGTATCCCCATTGGGCCCTCCTAGGGCAGCAATATTGTCTTCAAATCCACAGTAACCAGAAATATCTTCGACTACCCAACTGATCTTGTAGGAACATTTTAATGGTATATTGATGATGTTTTGTTATTCTTATATGATGATTTTTGAAGCTTTAATATTAATGTAAAATTTAGCCGATAAATTTCAAGATAATGATGTAAATATAAGATAGTCTCAAAATAGTAAGATCAATATAATGCTATAAATATTACTCACATTCTAAACTAAGGCTCAACCCTAATATAATATTTACAAGATGTATCATGAAGGTACCATGGGGGTACATTAGCATGTACCAAATAATGCAATATAATTCAACGTCCCCCTATATTACATTATTTGGTTATTAAAGACTTTAGTCTTTAATCATGGTCTTCATCCTTTAAGTGACTTTACAATGCATGTGATATTTTGTCATCCTCGCATTTGTTTCATCATCTTGAACTTGGGGTTCACCCAATGTTTTCATTGATAGAAGAATTCCTAAATACAATTTCTTGTACTTTATCTTTAAGAAAATTCAACAATGTTATCTTAAATAATACAAACTCTTGAGAAAAACCAATTGAATATAAGGCATATATCCCATTCTTAATTGATCACATGGCCTCTATTATATTTTAACTTTTGATACTACATTTATTGTTCTCATTTATATATTTGAACTTTATTTATCTTATACTTTAAACCAGTTTAGCAACTGAAATGAGATTGGTTAACAACCTTGGAACATACATAGAATATTTCAATACAAAATCTGAAAATGATGCACTAGATGTTACACAATCACTTCCATGAACTAGGTCTCTTTCATCATCAACAATTTTCAAATGGAAACTACCTTTGACTTCCAAACATTCAAACCATTGTAAATTACTAGTCATATGATGACTAGCACCTAAGTCTATGTATCAAAGATATTTTCTTGTTTGAATCACTTTATTGGCTTTACTTAAAACTATTTTACATTTTTGGTAATATTTTTGAGGAATATGATGTTGCTCACTTGATGTACCTTGTTCTTGAACTTTTCCTTTTGATGAATATGGTTTTATATTTTGATAATATCTTCTACATTGAAAAGTTCCTCTTGATAACTTATCCATTTTTATACTCTTTAAGTATAACTTATAACTTCCTGGACTTTTAAAATAAATCAAAGTTTCTAAATTAAAAAACCTATTGACTTATCTCCCAAATATTAGAAACTAAGAAGTAAGAATTTTGTAAATTTAATTTGTCTAAGCTTGAAGTTGAATTCCTTTTGACTCCAAAAATAATCAATTTGCAAAAATTTAATAATCTATTATTTCAAAAAATTAATAAAGCAAGTCAATTTCAAATTTGTCTAACTATTCAAAAAATTATTAAAAACCTTATAAATCCAATCTTCAATTATCATCCTACTTATCCCTCCATTAACTTAATAAAATAATTAATGATAAAGATATTATCACTAATTATATTTATTCAACCTTAATAAAATACTTAGCACCCTTAATAAAACAAACCTAAAAGTGAGCTAGGAGTGAGTGAGTGTAACAATGAGCACAAGTACGAGTTGTGAGTGAGTGCAGTAGCAAGCACAAGTGCGATTTGGGAGTGACTGCAGTAGTGAGTGTAAGCATGAACTAGGAGTGAGTGTGAGCATGAGTTGAGAGTGAGTGTAGAAGTGATCATGAGCACAAGTTAATAGTGCAGCATTGAACATGAGCACGAGCCAAGAGTAACCATAGCAACAAGTGTAAGCACAAGCCAAAAGTGAGTGCAACGAGAAGCGAGTGTGAGATGAAAGTGAGTGCATTTGGAAGCAAGTGCAAGTTAGGAGTGAGGAGGAAGTGTAAGAAATAAGTTGAAAGCAAAGTGTGATTCATTTGAAGAAAATATACTGTAATCTAGGAGGAAGTGTGATCTAAGAAGGAGTGCAAGCCAAAATTAAATCATGGTAGAAGAGTAGTGGGTTTATCTGGAGTGCATAAATGCTTCAAACCCTTACCATGAAAGCGTGGAACATTGTTTCCAAAAAAATATTGAAACAAAGGAACATCAAGAAAAAGAAGAGACAAGAGATATTGTAAGCTAAGAGGGAGTGCAAGCCAAGAGAAAGGGTGATGTAGGAGAGAGTGCAATCTTAGAGCGAGTGCAAGCTAAGAGGGAAGGAGAGCCAAGAAGGAGTGCAAGTCAAGAGCAAGCCCCATTAGCTAGTTTAGAAGGAAAGTCATATTTGAAAACCATAATAGGAAGTCAAAATACCCTAGTTGCAATTATGGAGGCCCAAGTTAGAGATAAGTAGAAGAGTGAATACATGACAAGTTTGATCCAAGTAGCAAATGTTATACCAAAATTGAGTATCAAGGATGACATGATTGAGCATTATATAATGGTTCTTAAAAGTAGAGGGTTAATATGTAAGTTCCATATATCATGGCCAGGGATTTTGGATATTTAAAATTAGATCATATGGAAGTGGGGATTAAATTCAAATTACTTTGTGATTTTTCTTCCTAAAGGTTTTTTTATCCTCATATTTTCTAGTTTAGAAATTAGGGATAAAATAATGGATGGTGGTCCATGATTTAGGGGAAGAGATGCACTTTATTTGAGACCATGGAATGAATATTTTTCTATTGAGACAGAAACTATTAATAAGCTTCTAGTATGGGTTAGGCTATTTGGACTTCTATATCAGCTTATTAATAAGAATGTTTTAAAGAATATTGGAAATACCTTAGGGAAATTCATCAAGGAAGGAATATGTATTAAGGAGCATAAGCATGCTATATATACTCAAAATTGTGTTGCTATGGATATTTCAAAAACTTTTCCATAATCCATTAATATAAAATAGGAATCAAGAGAATGGGATCAATAAGTAGAATATGAAAATATCACATCTTGTTGCCACAATTATTATGGGATTGGACACATGGCAAGATTTTTTAAAGTGAACACTATGAAGACATAGATAAAATATTCTAGACATGATATAAACTTCAAGATAAAACAAGTAAATCATGTAGTAATAGAATCTAGATCAGATCAGGGATATTCCACTATGAAGAAAGAGGTAAAGAAAGCTTATCTAAAGTTTCACTTGGCAAGTTTAGAAGGAATTAAAGCTGCAAAAGAATATGTGGATAGAAATTCTAAAACAAAGACAAGAAACTAGGTCAAGTTTATCCTAGGTAAATCATTGTCATTTTTCTCAAGTAACATATATAATAAATCCTCTCCAACTTCCATTTGTTTGATAATGAATTCATATATTATATCGTTCCTTTTGGGAAGCAAGGGGGGGTTCTTTCTCAGAATCTAGATATGTCCTTGATCTAGTTTATTTTATGTTGCTTTGATTGGGATTTGGTTCCAATTTGAGGGTGCGAGTAGGCATGATAGGTGGGGTTGTCCCTGATGCTTCTTTGTTTCCTATTCTACTTTTTTTGGAAGCTTGCTTGGGCACTTCGTGTATTTTGCCTAGTTTTAATTTCATCTAGATGATGGTGTGTTTTTGTGTAGCCTTGGCAGGTTTTCCTTGCCAATCTTAGCTTTTGTGATGGCCAACCAGGTTGTAGCTTATTCAAGAGTTGTTTTTTTTAGCTTCATTTCTAAGAGAAAAAAATTCTCTTGAATCTTCTTTTTCCTAATCTTCTTCTCTTGTACATCTTGACCTATTTTAGGTTTGGGAAGCCTTCCAAAACCTTATGGTATTCTTCTTGAGGTCTAATCTATTTGTTCAATATTTTGAGAGGCTTTCAAAACCATGTTTAGGTTGGGGGAGCCTTCCAAAACCCTATGGTCCTCTATTGGAGACCTGATCCACTTGTATAAGGTTTTGGGAGTCTTTCAAAACCCTATTCTAAGGTTTAGGGAGCCTTTAAAAACCCTATCATGATTTTGGTAGCCTATAAAAACCCTATTGTTAAGGTTCTGAAAGCCTTTCAAAACCTTAGTTTTTGGTTTAGGGAGCATTTTTAAACCCTATGGTTCTCTTTGGATAGGCTCTTATACTATCAAAATTTATCTTGAATGACCTTGGTTTGAAATATCTGCTTCCTATCTTGGGTAGGGAGATCTCTTTTGGATCCCCTATGTTGTAGCATTCTGGATGGCCGAGACAATGTTCTTTATTCCTGTTGGTTCTATTCATGTTTGTTGCTTCCTATCTAGTGGATCTCAACTGTTGGTTGGCTATGCGTTGCAAGAATTCTAGATTTAGGTATTTGTACTTTTGGATTTCTGTCATATTCACTTGATGGCTGGCTAGAGGGTTTAATTTTTAAATTGCTATCGAATGGCTTGGTTGGCTATCCTTTTTTCTCTATATTTTCTTCTCCCATAATGACTTGGGTGGGAAGATCCTTACTAGGTCTAATTTTATTTGTTGAAATTTAGGTGAGAATGTTGTTTATTTTAGATCTATGGGATCTTTCTTTTTTGTATGCTAGATCTATCTTTGTTTATTGTTGATTTAATTTTCCCTTAGGGATGCAGTCCCTTTTGTGTTCTTCTTTGGTGATTATTGAATATCTTTGTGGCTTTGTAAAGGTTAGGGGACCCTCCCAAAACCCCTTTGTAAATTGTTTGGGGACCCTTTCAAAACCCCTTATTCTACCAAATCAAAAAAATATAGAATATTCTCCACGTAATAAGAACGAAAGGGATGAATACGTTATCCCTTGCACTTCAAGGTTTCAAGAGAAGCATAATAAATAAATGAGGATGGAGGAAACCTATAATTATTTAGGTTTTTTAGAGTAGAATAAGAAGGTAATTGCTATTGGATAGCATCGATACACTGTAGGGTTTCTAGGGCAACATAAAGAACATTATGTTTTTGAGGTTATTCCATGCACTTTAAATCCTTCAAAACAAGGCACACCTAAATATGATAAGTCTTACCATGAGTAGTGTGACAAATTGATAAATATAAAAGTATTGTTGGAAATGAAAATAAGAGAGGAAGACCTAAGAAGAAAAACAAAGAGAAAAATAAATCCAAAGGGATATTGATATGGGAAAACAAAAGCAAATATCACAAGTGCTAACAAGAACATGGGCTAAACCTACAAATAAAATAAAAAATAACAATAAAAATAATATCTTGGAATATTAGTGGAATAGATAAGAACCCTAAAAATAGGTATTAATAAATTGTAAAGTTGTTATAAACAATATAATTATAGATATAGAAGTTGGGCAACAAATATTTTAGCCATCAGTAGTGTTGGATTTCATCTTGGAAGAATTTAAATTTTAGAAGACATGTGATATAAAAAGAGTTGATTGTGAAAACTTAGAATTTTGAGGAAGATGGAGAATATCTTTGATAGAAAGGCAAATGAAGAATATCTTTGATCAATAGTGTTGAATTTCATCTTGGCATAATTTAAATTTTATAAGGTATGTGATATAAAAGATTTGCTTGTTGAAACTTAACAGTTTCAGGAAGATGGAGAATATCTTTAATAGAAAGGCAAATGAAGAATATCTTTGATCAAAAGGAAAAGTTGAATATGCTTTAATTAACTTGTTAGAAATGTAATGAGAGCAATGTAATGTTTTTTTTTTTTAGTGGGAGTGGCCCTCAATAGAAGCCATATATACCTTATTAAAAATAAATAAATAAATCAAACCTAAAAATTACTTATGGCTATAAAAAAAAATTTGAAAACATACATTTAATTTTACCTTTGACTATGCTTGTGCCTATTCTTCCTACTTCATTGTATTGCCTTGAATTCCTCTCAAAACTTGTGTGAACAATATTTAACTAAATTGCTCAAATGTTACATGCCACGGTTGTATGTTTCACTTCAGGTAGGTAGAACATAAATGTTAGGGTTTATGAATGTTCTAAATTTGATTGCATTGAGAGTGTGATATCTCAAGGTGGTTGCACAATGAGCATTTTCCATTGGTACTTCTACCTTTCTCTAGGAGCATTGAATGTTCCAAATTTGATTGCATTGAGAATGTTACGTCTCTAGGTGGTAATGAAATGAGTGTTTCATGTTGGTGCTTCTACCTTTTCTTACAAGCGTTACATGTTCTTCTCTACTGATGATGTGTCTAAACCTATCTTACCAATGTCTACTCATTTAATCTAACTTTCACATTATGTAAATATGTTTGCTTGGTGTTGGACAATACTATGCAATTATTCTTCCTATGTTGGCTCTTGAAGATTTACTACCATGTTTCCACTATGATTGGCTCCAATGTGGATATGATTATGTTTCGTTGAGTTCTAGCATGGCTATTCCATATTTACACACTATATCTTCCTAGTTCAAGCTTTGTATATGCTACTTATGCTTACTTTAATATGTTGATCCTTTTTGTAGGTCATACAATGCTCATTTTCTTTGCTTGGTGGTGGTTGCTCCATTTTCCCATAACTAAATAGTTTGTAACCATTTTTCACAACCTTTAACATTTATGCAAACCAAATAGTGCTACTCTGGTCTGCGTTGGATAGCTACACCCTGAAACTCTTCCTTGGGCATTTCTTCTAAATAGCTGCACATTGAAACTTTATCTTAGGGCATATCTTCTCAATAGTTGCACCCTACAACTTTATGTTAGGGCATCTCTTCTAAATATCTTATATCTTGAGCTTCTTCATTAGTCTTCTAATGGCCATTTGTTGACTGTTGGTGTACTACAATATAGACCTTATTCTCTTAATCCTCTTAAATAAAAAAAACTAATTTTTATTTCTATCTATTACTGCTTATATCTTCTTTCAATTGAATTTCTTCTATTAGATGACTACTCTTATCAAGCCTCTATGTCAAGGTTTATAACCTAAAACTTTTTAAAACTTTCTCTATGTCAAGCTCTATCTTCAAGACATGAATATTTTCATATATAAGCTCTATTCCAAATAGTATTTCAGAATAGATAACCTCAATATTTTATTTTTTTTCTATCTCGATCAAGATCTCTCTTCAAGATATGAATCTTCTTTATGTTAAGGTCTCACTTCAAGACCTAATTTTTTTTGCAACTTTCGATTAACCTTTGCTTGACGAAATTTGACTATTAGAAATATACACTAGTCCTTGATATATCCTTCTTCTTTCTACTTTATCTTGCACTTGAATATTAAAGTCTTCTCTATCTATTGTATGAAGATTCTCACACTTTTGACGATTGATCTCTATTACAAATGTCTTAGGTCACACCTAAGAAATCAAATAATATTAAGGTGACTCAGATTTCCTTGATGTCTCATTCAAAATTAAGATGACTTGATTGTACCGAATTCTTCAACTTCCTTATGATTTGATATAAATCAATGCCAAATATTATCTTTCCTTGAAATTCTTTTGATGTCAAGGGTTGGCTATTTCCCTATAATGATCAATTATCTTAAAGTTTATTAGCCCTCCAATAGATGCGTCATTGTCTTCAATAGCTATTCTTCAACCATGGAAAGATTCTATAGTTGAGACCTAGTCTTCACTAGTTGTTCCTACAACCATGGAAACACTAGCCTTTTTGCTTACTTTGGTATTACAATATAGTCCAAGTATATCTATATTTAAATTAAACATACTCTAAATCAATTTTATCAAACTAGACAAAATCAATTTTATATGTAGCTAAATAAATTCAACCAAAGCAAAAAACTACTTATTGTAGCTCCAATGCCATTGATGGCTTTTGAAGCCTTAATATTGATATAAAACTCATAGGATCAAATATTAGATAGCTGCAAAATACTAAGATCAAGATAATGATGTAAATAGAATAATAGAAGCAAACTACTATGTACATAAAGACTTATAATATATAAAGTAACATTCATTAATAAACAATAATTATGAATGTAAATAGCCTAAATCATACATGTACAAAGCATGTAACACAACTTACAATATTAGTTGCTCAAATGTATACAAACTTTATTACTCCTCTTTCTCTTACAATATAGCACTTGCTTTTCTACACTTGATGAATGATGATTGATGTTGGATAGATCGATTCATGCTTCTCTATGGAGTACTATATAGCCATAGTAGAATGACTCTTTGTATATCTAACTATTCTTTTCCATATGCCAAGCGTCATGACTCTTGCCTTCTCTACTTGACATCTATATATACACATAACTCTATCTTGTATGCACACCTAAACATGACTCTTCACTTAGCATACTCTAATTAAAGACACTTGTGCACAGAGACTCACATTACACTTGCACACTTACTCACACGACACTTCTGCATTTGTTGCACATTATTACATTACATAAAATATTACTCACTCTAAACTAAAAGTCAACCTTAATCTAATATTTACAAAACGTACCATGGGAATACATTAACATATACCAAATAATGTAATATACTCCAACATTATACCTTAGAGAAGTATAACCCCTAATTATATCACATGTTGTACTTCATACATATATATATATATATATATATATATATATATATATATATATAAAATTAATTAATTAATTAAAATAAAATATCTAAATAAAAAATTATCTTAATAAAAATCATCATTTATATCCAAAATACTATTTTACTATCAAAGAGGGTTCAAATCTCGGGGTTGCTCTTAACATCACCTATTTCACCTCATTGTTGTTTGCTCTTAACTACCTTTGCAAATAGATATGCCCTAAAATTTGAACCTAAATTTCTTTTTAATAAATACTAAAACTTACCAATCCACTTAAAAATATCTTAAAAAAATATTTTTTTAAGTTCCTAACACTAACCACCGCGATAAGGATTCCGGAAGTCTCATGCGAAAAAGCCGTCGTCCGCTTGCAACCACTCGTAGATGACTCTCGCAGGTCAAGACCAGCGAGTGTCCGAACACTTTATAGAATAAGACATTAGCCCGTCGGTTCTAACATAGCAAGCGTGACCCAAAATTGGCGTGGTTATAGTGTTGATTACATATTATATTATTTTTAATAATTGATATATTGTTTTTATTAAATTTATTAAAATTATATAGATTGTTTTTATAAACTGCATCAAATTTATTTTATTTCCTTATTATTGATTTAATATTTGTGTTTAAACACCTTTAAAAATATAAACCTAATTATCTTTTTAACAAACAAACTACCTAAAATTTAAACTAAATATCTTTTTAATATTTAAAATTACTTATAATCCACACATTGTTTTCAAAAATTTAACATCCTCCTGAAGTGTCAACAATAAAAGTCACACATCTATTTCAAGAACTTGCTAGGAACCATTCCCACAATAAAACACCAATAGTGAGCATTTAAATTTATCACAAACTCTCGAACTTTGACTTTATTTGCAACAAAGCTATTGAATAAACTAACACTGCGTTCTATTTTCAAACCCTTTAATCAAACACTGCGTTCTATTTTCAAACCATTTAACCAAACACAAACCCTTTAACCAAATAATAAATCACCTCGCTAAAATGGAAATGGTAAAAAAATATGAAGACGTGAAAGCATTAAAGAATAAGGAAATAACTATGGATATAATTATAGGAAAGGAAATTAATTAGATAAAATATAATTTTAATTTTATTTGAAATAATGTAAGATATTTTTTTATTGTGTTAGGTGATAGGTTTTTTAAGTTTAATTATTCAATGTGTATTGAATCATTGTTGTTAAATTTATCTTTGATTTGGTGTTTAACATACGATTAAGATACATATACAAACTTAAGAGTCTATTTACATTCATGCATATAAATATTTGGTATAGCCTCTTCTATCTCTGATTTGGTGTTTAACATACGATTAAGATACATATACAAACTTAAGAGTCTATTTACATTCATGCATATAAATAGATTCGGTATAGCCTCTTCCTGAAGCCATCGACTTAGTAAACTTATAAATGTTAGGAATGAAGTATAGAATAGGTATGTAATTAATTTTTTTTTTTCTTTTAAATAGGTTTAGCATTTAATTAAATTATTTTAATAAAAGTTGTAAATTATATATTTTTTTGTTCAGGTCATTTTTATTTTTTAAAATTATTGTAAAGACATACATAATGTAATTTACATAAAATTTTGTATATGATAAGTGTTTTAGCTAATTATTTTTGGATTAATATTTTACCAATAAAATTTAGGACAAAGAATATGTTTCATAATTTTTTTTCAATGTACTATTTTGTTATTTATTTTTAAATTAGGGCATCCAAATTTTGGATTACACTGGATGAATATGGTCTAAAATCAACAATTATATATATATATATATATAATAAACCTAGTGTATGTATATTTTTTTTTAATTGAATGATACTTCTTATACACATCCCTTGTGGGGTCACATCTCCGATAATGCAAATGCAAGTGGCGTCCTTATTCATATTTTAAAAAAAATTATTGTTACTTTTTATTTTTCATAACCATATTGAAAATTTGTATTATTTTAAAAAAATATGTTGAGTAAGGATTAAACAAATATAAATAAGTTTATACATTCATAAATCTATCTATATTTATTTATTTTATCAAAAATAATTCTTTTGACCCCTTTTCTATCCCCTTTGAATTTGACTTACTTTCTTTTTAAAATATTTCTATTAAGCACCGCTACTAATTACTTATTGAATATATATATATATATATAAAGGACGTATAGATGGGTTTTGCTATATCTAGATATATTAAAATATTTTGTACTCAACTAAAAAGAAAAAATAATTTACTTTTTTCAATGTTGCCTTTAATCTCAGTGGATTTAGATTATGGGTTTTCATTTTAACTTTTGGTTTTGATGTTTTCTACAGGATATATGTATGGATTTTGTTATGAAAAGCAATTTGAATTAGTTCATTATTCCATAAATAAATAAAAGTATGTCCTTCTTCAATTTTTTTTCTAAGTTTGATTGACTTTGGTCTATGGGGTTTGAATTTTAATTATTGATTTTAATTATTTTAAACCAAATATTAAATTGGTTCGTAATTTAAAATTTAAATTTTATGTAATTTTTCCCTTTGCAATAAATTTTTAAAAATAATTTATCTTTTTGCAATGTTTTTTTTAGATTTGGTTAGGTCCTTTTGCAATGTTACTTGAAAGGATCTTGGCTCATTTTATAAAAACCTATACCAACCATACTATATATAATTTTGAATTTGTATGTACATACTTGTGTGTATATAGAAACATGCACATTTTTTAACATGGTTAATTTTTATATATCCATGTGTATGAGATGTGTTTATAGCAATTATAAAACATGATAGTGTAGAGAATGATGGTTAGTATTTATTGAGATGTCTAGAATTCAATTCAATGTTAGTAAAACCTCTATTTGACGATGATGACAATGATTTTGAAACAAAATCTCTTGTTCTTTGGGTAATTCTAAATTCTATAATATAATTTAACTTGGTTTATAATTTAATGTGTATGAGTTATATTTTAAATAAAAGTTTATAAATTTTCAAATAGAGTACATATTTATTCAAATGAAAATGAAAACAAATCATAATAGATAAAAAATGAGTGTTGACAATCATGGCAATCGAATATATGTTATTTCTATAAGGGGTGACCCAAACTATGTTTTATGGGATAAAAAATAGTCATTTATAATTTTTTTAACATATATGATTCAAGCAACTTGGGCATTATGATTTTATTCATATTTAATTTTAAGCATGTTTGATTTTGCATATATTTGGTTTGTAAAAAAATTGTTTTACAAATAAATTGGTTTGTTTTATAGTTATTAGAATATTAAATTCAATTATATTTATTAGTGTTTAAGGTAAATATTCACTAGATTTAGAAATATACTCTCATATGTGTACAAGAATTTTTAGATGATCGTATTTATTTTTCATCATATTGGAAATTGAAGATAGCCATTATTGTAATCCACTTGTTCTATATAAAAATGTTACCTCAAAACTCACTTGGTGAGGTTATAAGCAGTTTAAAAATATTGTTGTAACACAACGATTGTTGCTGCATCTTTGTTGAGAAACTATGCATATATTATTAATTTTATATGATATACCTATTTTATTTAAGTTTCTTATTTTGAAGATACATGAGATAAATTGCTCTGAACTCTTATGAACAATACTTTTATGTGTTCTATGGTTCATCTTGAATAAATTAATAAACACATGCTATCCATGTTTATAGTGTAATATTATAGGTACAAAGGGATGAGATATACCTAACTATGAACTAGTGAACAAGCCAATTAATCCATGGTGTATGACTAAAATCATCCTACCTAGTATGTTGCATTTGAAGCTTTAGTTATGTCATTTTTAAGAATATTTTGCATATGTGTGTTTAGTGTAAATTTTGAATCTTATCTATAATTTAAAGATTTGATAACCATGTATTATATGAAAAATATAATTGTTCAGGTTATGCATAAGGGGTTGGACCCGAATGTACTTGTAAAAAAATGGTGAATCCTAATTGAAATCAAGGTGAATCCTAAGCAAATCAAATCAATCATCTTCACACAAAAATTTGGAGGTATTTGAAGCTCTAAAAAGTAAGGTTATTTTTGGAGAAAATTTTGACCTATTAAATCACATTATAACTTCATAAAACACCACCATTAGATCAGGCTCGAAAAGAGCTTTCCAATGAGTACATATATGTCTATGTTTGGATATATATTATGGTGAATTGAACCTAAGAAACAATTAATTCTAAAAATTTTAGGTGAATGGTCCGACATCGAGGGTCCTCATATTCACCGATTTCCAATTTTGAAAATCCTAATATTCACCCAATTTGTGAATATTCGGAACTGTGCAAAATCTTGTTCATAAATAGTGAAATATGACCATCTAATTAGTTTATTTACAATTTCTTCATCCTTTAGGATTATAGTAAAAGATACAATCCTATTTTTGTTTTTCACTATGATTTTAACATATTAAGCAATCAATTTTTATATTATATGTAAAATTAAAATGCAACATATTATGTAAATTATGACAACACATTCATATGAATAAATAAATATGCTCTATTGGATTCTAAAAGGAAAAAATAAGAAAATGAACATTCAAAGATCAATTTAAACTTCATTGATAAACTTATTGATATGATGTATAATTATCATACCCATGTCAATATTCAACCAACAAAAACAGTAAATAAGGTTGTTACCAACATAATCACATCTCAAATATCAATACGTTAAAATGTAACTCATTAGATTAAAAATGCTAGATAGTAACCATTTAGTGTATTTAATTGGACAATTCATGAAGATAAGAGTACAAATGTATGAACAAAAAATATATACAAATAGTTAATATGTCCAAATATATACATAGATACATGGTCATGTTTAGGAACAAGTCTATAATATCATGTAAAAAATATGATTACACACACATTAAATACATGGCCCACCTAAGTATGTGAATATTGCTTAGAGGAAACTTGCATAATGCACAAACATATTTATAAATTAACCTAGCATGAAAAATATTACAAAATCAAAATTTATTACTACAAATTTAAAAAAGTTCAAATTTAAAATATTTTAGTGTCAATAAGGACAATTGCATGGTCAAAGCTTATGATGGTGTGTCAATTTCCATAGTCTCATCTATCTACGTGCATATGCAACAATAATTATCTCAAGTTAAAATAGATTATCATCAACACTAACATTTCTCTATGAATGGAAGAACAATTCTTTAGGTTATGAGGATGAATGAAAAATGGTATATATATTTATCTATAGGGATGTATTTTTGTATGTATGTAAGTATGTATGTGTATAATTTAAATATTATCAAAATTGATATTGTTGGTATATGTATGGCAAAGTCTAACACCTAACTTTTTTCACCTCAACCACCTAAATTAATTGCATTTCAAATTAAATGAATAAGTTATATTTTAAGTTTAAAATTAAAACATAAGTATCAATGATACTTATGCATGAATCCTATATTTGGAGGTTAGGTCCATCTTGGTGAACTATGTGTGATGTCTCCCATAGAACTAAAAAAAACCATCATGGCATAAAAATTACCACATTAGTTTTTATCAAAAGTGTACATTAGGAGGAGAATAAGTGGATAAAACATGACTTACATTAGATACCTACTTATGAGATCCAAAATTTGATGCATGTCCCTATAATATCAATGGATGTGGAGTTCCATCTAACTACAAGATATCCAAAAACTATACATGTTTGGTCTGGTTTGGATAAAATCACTAATGTGCTTGGGTGTGTGGTTCTCAATAAACCTAAAAAAATATTAATACTCGTCCAACCTAATGTGTATATGTAAAGGTATATTTATCAAATGATCTACCCAATTCCATCACCATTCAAGTGGGAGAGGCCACTATTTCTCAATGGGTGGTTTACGTTACACATTTCTGCTACCAAGCATCCAATCATAATGTGAAGAATTAGTCACACACATCGCATCTAAAGCCAAAGTTTATTTTTGTTCCCACCCTTGGGGCAACCACTCAACCTAAGGTGGATGGTTGGACCATTGTGGGTTGTCACAAAAGTCTACGTTCTCATGTTGTTCCCACTCCATAGATGATAGTTTTCTCTAATCCATAGATGACAATTATCACACACTTGCAACCTTTAGCTCCATAGTCAGTAACTTTTTTTATCCACAACCACTAATTTTCATAAGTTCGATGTCTTAAATTCTATAGATGATTATTTTTCTTCTTCTGTAGTCCTCATCCATGAAGGGTACAATACCAAATATAGATCCATCATCGATGAAATTTGTGGTTCTGATAGATGAAGTAAAATATAAATATCTCTCTTCTTTTGTATAGGAGCGTCCGTTCTCATCTTGAAGAACTTCCATGTTGTTCTTCTGTCTCCTAGCACAAGTAGTCCGATGGAAAAATTTGGTATTTTTATCACCTTCTAATAACCAAGTGGTTCTTGCTCTCTATTTCTAGTAGTTCTCCTCTTGGTTTTCAATGTCCTCAATCGCTTTACGCAATGCATCATCCTCTTCTTTGAGCTACTCTATAATTGTTCCTTCCCTAAAGTGTTTTTGAATCTCATCCCATCTGGCCACCAATGGAGCTCTTTGGACCTAGAATTCTGTATTGTTAGCTCGCCTCCATTGTATCAGTTGATCTTTGACATAATGAAGCTGTTTGTGGAATCTAAACATTGATGTACCATATGATGGGCGACATTATTCCCACCACTGTGGAATTTTATTTCGAAGTTCCTCTTTTTGTAACCAAAAGTTTTCAAATTTAAATGGTTTGTGATGCTGCACCGTCTTGATCCCTCCTTCCGACAAAATGGGAAAGTGATCTGAAACTGGACCCTCCAAAATCTAAAATTTTATATTCCTTTTTACAAATGCCTCCTCTCGAAACCAAAAAATGGTCTAACTTCACCTTCCCCGCTATCTCGACTCCCTCCTCTTATTAGTCCAAGTATAGTTGGTTCCGGGGCATTTAATATCCACCAAGTGTAATGCCTGGACTTGGGCAATCATAAGTCGATCCCTTGGGTCCAAAATTGGGGTTCCCCCTTCCTAATCTCTAGAGGATAATTTAGCATTAAAATCCCCATCAATAATCCAGTATAACTCTTCCCTTGAGACTCTCATGTTATGCACAAATTTCCATTGATGCATCTAACCATCTAGGTTTTGAGCCCCATAAAAATTTGTGATTAAAACATGTTCAACTGTGACATTATTTCTAAAATATGATGTGATAATACCCCTCCAAGCTATATGTTCTATTGTAGTCCATTCAAGAGAGTTCCAAATTGTAACTATCCCCCCTAAGGCCCCTTAGGTAGCCACTTCCATATGACCAGCACCCCTCCAAAGTATGTTAACTATTTTACACATAAGATCCAATGATATTTTTGTCTCCTAGATAAGCAAAAAATTTGTTTTACATTTTTCTAAGAGTCTTCGAACAACAGATTGATGGGTTCTACTTTTTAAACCCCTAACATTCCATGATTGTATAATCATTGGTTACCTTCAGAGTAGTAAAAATCTATTGGCCTCACCAATCCTCTAGTGATCAGTTTGTCTCCTTGAGCTGTTATCAATTCCTTATTTGATTTTCTACCCACTCCTTGAGAGCTGCTATTTTTTTATCTCTTTTCAACTTGAGTTATCCCTAGAGTTGGACTTTCTCTGTTATTTTATGCTATGCCCATGCTGACATCCTTAATTATTGGTTGCTCTTGGTTATGCACTATTAATGCCCCTACACTCTTTGACTACGATAACTCACTATAATTAATAACATGCTCTATGATGGGGGGAGATGAAAGAGGAGCTTGAACATGGCTATTATTATTTTCATTATTCCCATCCACTCCTTCAATGAATTGTTCTTCTTCTTGGCCCATTAGTGTCTTAAATATCTCATACCTATTGGAGGGCTTGAGTTGGGTTTGCTCTTTACCATATTTTTTCTTTTGCCTTCTCCTTCTTTTGGGTTGTTCAAAACCATCTTCATGTGCTTCTTTACCCTGAGAAATATTGGTTGGTTCTTTGTTGATTGTTGACTTACCCTCCTTAGGAATATTTGACATTCCTAGAGGATCCTCCATTTTTATGTTCATATTATTTTGGCAAGATCAGGCCAAATGCCCATATTTGTGGCAAACTCTACATTTGAAGGGAAATGCCTCATAATCCAGTTGTTGAATCCAAGATAGTCCTGCAAGTTCAAGTTCCACCTCTATCGGTAGAGGTTGGCTAAGATCCATTTCCACACATAATCTTGCATAAGCAGTTGTGTTTCCTTCTATTGTGTCTTTGGAAACACCCAAATATATTCCAAGGGAATTATCGATAATTTTCAATACCTGCTAACTCCAAAAATCCATTGGAAGTGCATATAAATAGATCCAAACTAGGACAGTAGTGGGTTCAATTCGAGGATAAAATCCTACTCTCCAAGGTTAAACAAATAATCCTACCGAACCATGATTCCTCTTTTTTGATTCGAAAGCCCTATTTCTATCACCAAGTGAAGAAAAACTAACAATAAAATATCCATTGCTAATAAACCATAAAGAATACTCACCAAGAGGCTCCCAGTTTTGTCATACCTAGGAATGCAAAAAAATTAGGGTAGGGCGAATACCCATGAATTTATAGATCAAATCATGATTGGCTCTATATAAAACTGTTTCTTCGACCATCCTTTTCTCAATGGCAATATTTGGCCTTTATTATGACTATGGCAGGAATCCATTAACTCATTGAGATGTTGATCTATTTCCAACAGCCGTAAAGAGCATTTTTTATGCAGTTTTTTGTGCTTCTTCAGTCTTTGATGGAGATTTATCCTTTAACAAATATGTAAAAGAACTATGTCTCTCTAGAAGAGGATCCGAAGGTATCCCCATTGGGCCCTCCTGGGGTAGCAATCTTGTCTTCAAATCCATAGTAACCAAAAATATCTTCGACTATCCAACTGATCTTGTAGGAACATTTTAATGGTATATTGATGATGTTTTGTTATTGTTATATGATGATTTTTGAAGCTTTAATATTAATGTAAAATTTAGCGGATAATTTTCAAGATAATGATGTAAATATAAGATAGTATCAAAATAGTAAGATCAAGATAATGTTGTAAATAGAATAATATGAGCAAACTAATATCTATATAAGGTTTATAATACATTAACTAATATTCATTAATAAGGAGCAATGATGAATGTACATAACATGAATCATACATGTATAAAGAATGTAGTACAACTTACAATATTAGTTGCTCAAGTGTATGCAAACTCTAGTACTCCTCTTTCTCTTACAATATAGCATTTATTTTTCTACACTTGATAAATGATGATTGATGTTGGATAGATAGATTCATACTTCTCTATGGAGTATATGAAGTACTATATAGCCATAGTAGAATGAATCTTTGTAAACTTGACTATTCCTTTTCATATGCCAAGTCTTACGACTCTTGGCTTCTCTACTTGACACTTGCATGCACATGACTCTATCTTGTATGCACACCTACACATGACTCTTCATTTAGCATATTCTAATCTAAAAACACTTGTGCACATAGACTCACATTACACTTGTACACTTAATCACATGAAACTTGTACATTATTGCACATACACACTTACATAACACTTGTACATTTCTTGCACATTATTACATTACATAAAATATTACTCACACTCTAAACTAAGACTCAACCCTAATATAATTTTTACAAGATGTATCATGAAGGTACCATGGGGGTACATTAGCATGTACTAAATAATGCAATATACTTCAATGTCCCCCTATATTACATTATTTGGTTATTAAAGACTTTAGTCTTTAATCATGGTCTTCGTCCTTTAAGTGACTTTACAATGCATGTGGTCTTTTTTCATCCTCGCATTTGTTTCATCATATTGAACTTGGGATTCACCCAATGCTTTCGTTGATAGAAGAATTCCTAAATCCAATTTCTTGTACTTTATCTTTAAGAAAATTCAACAATGTTATCTTAAATAATACAAACTCTTGAGAAAAACCAATTGAATATAAGACATATATCCCATTCTTAATTGATCCTGTGGCCTCTATTATATTTTAACTTTTGATACTACATTTATTGTTCTCATTTATATATTTGAACTTAATTGATCTTATACTTTAAACCAATTTAGTAACTGAAATGAGATTGGTTGACAACCTTGGAACATACATAGAATATTTCAATACAAAATATGAAAATGATGCACTAGGTGTTACACAATCACTTCCATGAACTGGGTCTCTTTCATCATCAACAATTTTCAAATGGAAACTACCTTTGACTTCCAAACAATCAAACCATTATAAATTACTAGTCATATGATGACTAGAACCTAAGTCTATATACCAAAGATATTTTTTTGTTTGAATCACTTGATTGGCTTTACTTAAAACTATTTTACATTGTTGACAATATTTTTGAGGAATATGATGTTGCTCACTTGATGTACCTTGTTCTTGAACTTTTCCTTTCGATGAATATGGTTTTATATTTTAATAATATCTTCTACATTGAAAAGTTCCTCTTGATAACTTATCCATTTTTATACTCTTTAAGTATAACTTATAACTTCCTGGACTTTTAAAATAAATCAAAGTTTCTAAATTAAAAAACCTATTGACTTATCTCCCAAATATTAGAAACTAAGAAATAAGAATTTTGTAAATTTAATTTTCCTAAGCTTGAAGTTGAATTCCTTTTGACTCCCAAAATAATTAATTTGCAAAAATTTAATAATCTATTATTTCAAAAAATTAATAAAGCAAGTCAATTTCAAATTTGTCTAACTATTCAAAAAATTATTAAAAACCTTATAGCTCCAATATTAAATTATTATCCTACTTATACTTCCATTAACTTAATAAAATAATTAATGATAAATATATTATCACTAATTATATTTATTTAGCCTTAATAAAATACTTAGCACCCTTAATAAAACAAACCTAAAAGTGAGCTAGGAGTGAGTGAGTGTAGCAATGAGCACAAATATGAGTTGTGAGTGAGTGCAGTAGCAAGCACAAGTGCGAGTTGAGAGTGACTATAGCAGTGAGTGTAAGAATGAACTAGGAGTGAGTGTCAGCATGAGTTGAGAGTGAGTGTAGAAGTGATCACAAGCACAAGTTAATAGTGCAGCATTGAACATAAGCACGAGCCAAGAGTAAGCATAGCAAAAAGTGTGAGCACAAGCCAAAAGTGCGTGCAACTAGAAGCGAGCGTGAACCAAAAGTGAGTGCATTTGGAAGCAAGTGCGAGTTAGGAGTGAGGAGGAAGTGTGAGAAAGAAGTTGAAAGAAAAGTGTGATTCTTTGAAGAAAATCTAGTGCAATCTAGGAGGAAGTGCGATCTAAGAAGGAGTGCAAGCCAAAATTCAATCATGGTAGAAGAGTAGTGGGTTTATCTGGAGTGCATCAATGCTTCAAACCCTTACCACGAAAGTGTGGAACATTGTTTCTAAAAAAATATTGAAACAAAGGAACATAAAAAAAAAGAAGAGACAAGAGATATTGTAAGCTAAGATGGAGTGCAATCCAAAAGAAAGTGTGATGTAGGAGAGAGTGCAAGCTTAAAGTGAGTGCAAGCTAAGAGGGAAGGAGAGCCAAGAAGGAGTGCAAGTTAAGAGCAAGCCCCATTAGCTAGTTTAGAAGGAAAGTCATATTTGAAAGCCATAATGGGAAGTCATAATACCCTAGTTGCAAGTATGGAGGCCCAAGTTAGAGATAAGTACAAGAGTGAATACATGGCAAGTTTGATCCAAGTAGCAAATGTTATACCAAAATTGAGTATCAAGGATGACATGATTGAGCATTATATAATGGTTCTTAAAAGTAGAGGGTTAATATGTAAGTTCCATAGATCATGGCCAGGGATTTTGGATATTTAAAATTAGATCATATGGAAGTGGGGATTAAATTCAAATTACTTTGTGATTTTTCTTCCTAAAGGGTTTTTTCTCATCATCTTTTCTAGTTTAGAAATTAGGGATAAAATAATGGTTGGTGGTCCATGATTTAGGGGAAGAGATGCACTTTATTTGAGACCATGGAATGAAGATTTTTCTATTGAGACAGAAACTATTAATAAGCTTCTAGTATGGGTTAGGCTATTTGGAATTCTATATCAGCTTATTAATAAGAATGTTTTAAATAATATTGGAAATACCTTAGGGAAATTCATCAAGGAAGGAATATGTATTAAGGAGCGTAAGCATGCTATATATACTCAAATTTGTGTTGCTATGCATATTTCAAAAACTTTGCCATAATACATTAATATAAAATATGAATCAAGAGAATGGGATCAATAAGTAGATTATGAAAATATCACATTTTATTGCCACAATTATTATGGGATTGGACACATGGCAATATTTTGTAAAGTGAATACTATGAAGACATAGATAAAATATTCTAGCCATGAGATAAACTTCAAGATAAAGCAAGGAAATCATGCAGTAATAGAATCTAGATCAGATTAGGGATATTCCACTATGAAGAAAGAGGTAAAGAAAGCTTATCTAAAGTTTCATTTGGCAAGTTCAGAAG
Organism: Wollemia nobilis; assembly: GCA_028583015.1. Classification (NCBI taxonomy): domain Eukaryota; kingdom Viridiplantae; phylum Streptophyta; class Pinopsida; order Araucariales; family Araucariaceae; genus Wollemia; species Wollemia nobilis. The sequence goes on from JAQPPZ010017238.1 coordinate 3,498,474, forward strand.
GAATTAAACGTACAAAATAAGATGTGGATAGAAATCCTAAAACAAAGACAACAAAATAGGTCAAGTTTATCTTAGGTAAATCATTGTCATTTTTCTCAAGTAACATACATAATAAATCCTCTCCAACTTCCATTTGTTTGATAATTAATCCATATATTATATTGTTCCTTTTGGAAAGCGAGGGGGGGTTATTTCTTAGAACCTAGATCTTTCCTTGATCTATTTTATTTTATGTTGCTTTGATTGGGATTTGGTTCCAATTTGAGGGTGCAAGTAGGCATGGTGGGTGGGGTTGGCCCTGATGCTTCTTTGTTTCCTATTCTGCTTTTGTTGGAAGCTTGGTCGGGCACTTGGTGGATTTTGCCCAGTTTTAATTTTATCTAGATGATGGTGTGTTTTTGTGTAGCCTTTGTAGGTTTTCCTTGCAAATCTTAGCCTTTGTGGTGGCTAGTCAGGTTGTAGCTTATTCAAGAGGTGTTTTTTTTAGCTTCATTTCTAAGCGAAAAAAATTCTATTGAATCTTATTGTTCCTAATCTTCTTCTCTTGTACATCCTGACCTATTTTAGGTTTGGGAAGCCCTCCAAAACCTTGTGGTATTCTTCTTGAGGTCTAATCTATTTGTTCAAGGTACTGAGAGCATTTCAAATCCCTGTTTAGGTTGGGGGAGCCTTCCAAAACTCTATGGTCCTCTATTGGAGACTTGATCCACTTGTATAAGGTTTAGGGAGCCTTTAAAAACCCTATCATGATTTTGGTAGCCTATAAAAACCCTATTGTGAAGGTTCTGAAAGCATTTCAAAACCTTACTTTTTGGTTTAGGGAGCATTCATAAACCCTATGGTTCTCTTTGGATAGGTTCTTATGCTATTAGAATTTATCTTGAATGCCCTTGGTTTGAAATATTTGATTCCTATCTTGGGTAGGGAGATATCTTTTGGATCCCATAATTTTGTAGCATTCTGGATGGTAGAGATAATGTTCTTTATTCATGTTGGTTCTATTCATGTTTGTTGCTTCCTATCTAGTGGACCTCAATTGTTGGTTGGCTATGCATTGCAAGAATTCTAGATTTAGGTTTTTGCACTTTTGGACTTCTGTCATATTCACTTGATGGCTGGCTAGAGGGTTTAATTTTTAAATTGCTATCAAATGGCTTGGTTTGCTATCCTTTTTTCTAGATTTGCTTCTTCCATAATGGCTTGGGTGGGAAGATCCTTACTAGGTCTAATTTTATTTGTTGAAATTTAGGTGAGAATGTTGTTTATTTTAGATCTATGGGATCTATATTTTTTGTATGCTGGATCTATCTCTGTTTATTTTTTATTTAATTTTCTCTTAGGGCTGCAATCCCTTTAGTGTTCTTCTTTTGTGATTATCGAATATATTTGTGGCTTTGTAAAGGTTGGGGGACCCTCCCAAAACCCTTTTGTAAATTTTTTGGGGACCCTTTCAAAACCCCTTATTCTACCAAATCAAAAAAATATAGAATCTTCTCCAAGTAATAAGAGTGAAAGGAATGAATATGTTATCCCTTGCACTTCAAGGTTTCAAGAGTAGCATAATAAATAAATGAGGATGGAGGAAACCCATAATAATTTAGGTTTTTTAGAGAAGAATAAAAATGTAATTGCTATTGGAGAGCATCAATGCACTTTAGGGTTTCTAGGGCAACATAAAGAATATTATGCTTTTGAGGTTATTCCATGCAGTTCAAATCTTTCAAAACAAGGCACACCTAAATATGATAAGTCTTACTATGAGTAGTGTGACAAATTGATAAAGATAAAAGTATTGTTGGAAATGAAAATAAGAGAGGAAGACCTAAGAAGAAAAAAAAAAGAGAAAAATAAATCCAAAAGGATATTGATATGGGAAAACAAAAGCAAATATCAGAAGTGCTAACAAGAAGATGGGCTAAACCTACAAATAAAATAAAAAATAATAATAAAAATAATATCTTGGAATATTAGTGGAATAGATAAGAACCCTAAATATGGGTATTAATAAATTGTAATGTTGTTATAAACAAGACAATTATAGAAATAGAAGTTGGGCAACAAATATTTTAGCTATTAGTAGTGTTGGATTTCATCTTGGTAGAATTTAAATTTTAGAAGACGTGATATAAAAAGAGTTGATTGTGAAAACTTAGAAGTTTGAGGAATATGGAGAATATCTTTGATAGAAAGGAAAATGAAGAATATCTTTGGTCAATAGTGTTGAATTTCATCTTGGCATAATTTAAATTTTATAAGGTATGTGATATAAAAGAGTTGATTGTCGAAACTTAACTGTTTCAGGAAGATGGAGAATATATTTAATAGAAAGGCAAATGAAGAATATCTTTGATCAAAATGAAAAGTTGAATATGCTTTAATTAACTTGTTAGAAATGTAATGAGAGCAATGTAATGTTTTTTTTTGTAGTGGGAGTGTCCCTCAATAGAAGCCATACATACGTTATTAAAAATAAATAAATAAATCAAACCTAAAAATTACTTATAACTATAAAATAAACATTGAAAACATACATTTAATTTTACCTTTGACTATGCTTGTGCATATTCTTCCTGCTTCATTGTGTTCCCTTGAATTCCTCTCCAAACTTGTGTGAACAATATTTAACTAAATTGCTCAAATGCTACATGCCACGGTTGTATGTTTCACTTCAGGTAGGTAGAACATAAATGTTAGGATTTTTGAATGTTCTAAATTTAATTGCATTTAGAATGTTATATCTCAAGGTGGTTGCACAATGAGCATTTTCCATTGGTACTTCTACCTTTCTCTAAGAGCATTGAATGTTCCAAATTTGATTGCATTGAGAATGTTACGTCTCTAGGTGGTAATAAAATGAGTGTTTCATGTTGGTGCTTCTACCTTTTCTTACAAGCATTACACGTTCTTCTCTACTAATGATGTGTCTAAACCTATCTTACCAATGTCTACTCATTTAATATAACTTTCACATTATGTAAAGATGTTTGCTTGGTGTTGGACATTACTATGCAATTATTCTTCCTATGTTGACTCTTGAAGATTTACTACCATGTTTCCACTATGATTGGCTCCAATGTGGATATGCTTATGTTTCATTGAGTTCTAGCATGGCTATTCTATATTTACACACTATATCTTCCTGGTTCAAGCTTTGTATTTGCTACTTATGCTTACTTTAATATGTTGCTCCTTTTTGTAGGTCATACAATGCTCATTTTCTTTGTTTGGTGGTGGTTGCTCCATTTTACCGTCACTAAATAGTTTGTAACCATTTTTCACAACCTTTAATATTTAAGCAATCCAAATAGTGCTACTCTGGTCTGCATTGGATAGCTACAACCTAAAACTCTTTCTTGGGCATCTCTTCTAAATAGTTGCACCTTGAAACTTTATCTTAGGGCATATCTTCTCAATAGCTGCACCCTACAACTTTATATTAGGGCATCTCCTCTAAATATATTATACCTTGAGCTTCTTCATTAGTATTCTAATGGCCATTTGTTGACTGTTGGTGTACTACAATATAGACCTTCTTCTCTTAATCCTCTTAAATAAAAAAAAAACTATTATTTTTGTTTCTATCTATTACTGCTTAGATATTTTTTCAATTGAATTTCTTCTATAAGATGACTACTCTTATCAAACCTCTATGTCAAGGTTTATAACTTAAAACTTTTTAGAACTTTATCTATGTCAAGCTCTATCTTCAAGACATGAATCTTTTCTTATATAACCTCTATTCCAAATAGTATTTCAGAATAGGTAACTTCGATATTTTATTGTTTTTCTATATTGATCAAGATCTCTCTTCAAGATATGAATCTTATTTATGTTAAGGTCTCACTTCAAGACCTAATTTTTTTGCAACATTCGATTAACCTTTGCTTGATGAAAGTTGACTATAAGAAATATACACTACTCCTTGATATATCCTTCTTCTTTCTACTGTATCTTGCACTTGAATATTAAAGTCTTCTCTATCTATTGTATGAAGCTTATCACACTTTTGATGATTGATCTCTACTAAAAATGTCTTAGGTCACACCTAATAAATCAAATAATGTTAAGGTGACTCATATTTCCTTGATGTCTCAATCAAAATTAAGATGACTTGATTGTACCGAATCCTTCAACTTCCTTATGATTTGATATAAATCAATGCCAAATATTATCTATGTCCTTGAAATTATTTTGATGTCAAGGGTTGGTTATTTCCCTATAATGATCAGCTATCTTAAAGTTGATTAGCCCTCCAATAGATGTGTCATTGTCTTCAGTAGCTATTCTTCAACCATGGAAAGATTCTATAGTTGAGACCTTATTCCCACCACTGTGGAATTTTATTTTGAAGTTCCTCTTTTTGTACCCAAAAGTTTTCAAATTTAAATGGTTTGTGATGTCGCACTGTCTTGATCCCTCCTTCCAACAAAATGGGAAAGTGATCTGAAACTGGACCCTCCAAAATCTAAAATTTTATATTCCATTTTACAAATGCCTCCTCTGAAACCAAAAAATGACCTAACTTCACCTTCCTGCTATGTGGCTCCCTCCTCTTATTAGTCCAAGTATAGTTGGTTCTAGGGCAATTAATATCCACCAAGTGTAACGCCTAGACTTGGGCAATCATAAGTCGATCCCCTGGATCCAAAATTGGGTTTCCCCCTTCTTGATATCTAGAGGATAATTTAGAATTAAAATCCCCATAAATAATCCAATATAACTCTTCCCTTGATACTCTCATGTTATGCACAACTTTCCATTGATGCATCTGACCATATAGGTTTTGAGCCCCATAAAAATTTGTGGTTAAAACATGTTCAGTTATGATATTATTTCTAAAATGTGATGTGATAACACCCCTCCAAGATATATTTTCTATTGTAGTCCATTCAAGAGAGTTCCAAATTGTAACTATCCCCCTAAGGCCCCTTGGGCAACCACTTCCATATGACGAGCACCCCTCCAAAGTATGTTAACTGTTTTACACATAATATCCAACGACATTTTTGTCTCCTAGATAAGCAAAAAAATTGTTTTACATTTTTCTAAGAGTCTTCGAACAACAGATTGATGGGTTATTCTTTTTAAACCCCTAAAATTCCATGATTGTATAATCATTGGTTACCTTGAGAGCAAGAAAATCTATTGGCCTCACCGATCCTCTAGTGATCAATTTGTCTCCTTGAACTGTTATCAATTCCTTATTTGATTTTCTACCCACTCCTTGAGAGCTGATATTTTTTTATCTCTTTTCAACCTAAGTTATCCCTAGAGTTGGCCTTTATCTTTTCTTTAATGCTATACCCATGCTGACATCCTTAATTATTGGTTGCTCTTGGTTATGCACTATCAATGCCTGTACACTCTCTAACTATGGTAACTCATTGTACTCAATAACTTGCTTTATGATGGGGGGAGATGAAAGAGGAGCCTGAACATGGCTGTTATTATTTTCATTATTCCCATCCACTCCTTCAATGAATTGTTCTTCTTATTGGCCCATTAGTGTCTTAAATATCTCATACCTATTGGAAGGCTTGAGTTGGGTTTTCTCTTTACCATATTTTTTCTTTTGTCTTCTCCTTCTTTTGGGTTGTTCAAAACCTCTTCATGTGTTTCTTTACCCTGAGAAATATTGGTTGGTTATTTTTTGATTGTTGACTTACCCTCCTTAGGAAGATTTGATATTCCTAGAGGAGCCTCCATTTTTATGTTCATATTATTTGGGCAAGATCGGGCCAAATGCCCATATTTGTGGCAAACTCTACATTTGAAGGGCAATGCCTCATAATTGAGTTGTTGAATCCAAGATAGTTCTGCAAGTTCAAGTTCCACCTCTGCTGGTAGAGGCTGGCTAAGATCCATTTCCACACATAATATTGCATAAATAGTTGTTTTTCCTTCTATTGTGTCTTTGGAAATACCCAAATATCGACCAAGGGAATTATCTATAATTTTCAATACCTGCTAACTCCAAAACTCCATTGCAAGTGCATATAAATAGATCCAAACCGAGACAGTAGTAGGTTCAATTCGAGGATCAAATCCCACTCTCTAGGGTTGAACAAATAATCCTGTCGGACCATGATTCCTCTTTACGTAAAACTATTTTGCATTGTTGAAAATATTTTTGGGGAATATGATGTTGCTCACTTGATGTACCTTGTTCTTGAACTTTTCCTTTTGATGAATATGGTTTTATATTTTGATAATATCTTATACATTGAAAAAATCCTCTTGATAACTTATCCATTTTTGTACCCTTTAAGTATAACTTATAACTCCCTACACTTTTAAAATAAATAAAAGTTTATAAATTAAAAAACCTATTGAGTAGAAATCCTTATCTCCCAAATATTAGAAACTAAGAAGTAAGAATTTTGTAAATTTAATTTGTCTAAGATTGAATTTGAATTCCTTTTGACTCCCAAAATAATTAATTTGCAAAAATTCAATAATCTATTATTTCAAAAAATTAATAAAGCAAGTCAATTTCAAATTTGTCTAACTATTCAAAAAATTATTAAAAACCCTATAGCTCTAATCTTAAATTATTATCCTACTTATCCCTCCATTAACTTAATAAAATAATTAATGATAAAGATATTATCATTAATTATATTTATTCAACTTTTTTTTTTGAAAAAAATGAAAAAACTTGTATTAACACAAAAGACAGTTACAAGAGGGAGAAAGGGCATCCCAACCAAGCGCAAAGAGACCAGAAGTACAAAGGGCGCGAAAACGCGACATGTCGCGAAAACGCGACATGTCGCGAAATCGCGACACAAAACCAAACAACCGCCGCGCCACAACACCCAGTCGCGATAACGCGACAAGTCGCGAAATCGCGACATGTCGCGATATCGCGACAAAAAGCGCCGGAACCACAACACCCGAAAAAGGTCGCGAAATCGCTACAGAGACAAAGACCAAATCACCCAAACGCCAAAAGTGTCACGAAATCGCGATGAGAAAGCCTTAAAGCATCTGCTTCCCGAAACTGTTGCGAAATCGCGACGAGGACCCCTTTGATCAGCAACTTTGAGAAAGTGTCGCGACATCGCGACGACTTTTCCTTGGAGCCCCACTTGGCCGGAAGTGTAGCGAAATCGCGACAAGAAAACCAATGGGCGCCCCATCCGTAAAAGTGTCGCGAAATCGCGACATGTTCAGCCCCGAGGTGCCCATTACCAAAACAAGTCGCGATATCGCGACGTTTTTCCTGCAAGTCGTTTTTTTCTCCAGAACTGTAGCGAAATCGCTACAGGTTTGCCCCCTGTGCTTCCTTTCCATAAACATGTCGCGAAGTCGCGACAAGTTATCCATTGGGAGGCTTTTCTCAAAAAGGTCGCGATAACGCGTCGGTTTTTCCCCCTTAACTAAATTTTGCTCAACACATCTCAAAATCGCAACAAGGATGCCCCTATGAGTCCCTTCCTCAAAAAAGGCACGAAATCGCGACGGATTTTCCTTAGAGTAGCTTTTCACACAGATTGTCGCGATATCGCGACGGTTTTTCCCTTTCATGCAGTTTTTCTCAAAGCGTCGCGATATCGCGACACTTTTCCTCCAGCAGCAAAACCTACCAAAAAGGTCGCGACATCGCGACACCTTCTCATCAACGACCACGACGACGCAACATGTCGCGAAATCGCTACAATAATCCTCCCAAGGCCACAGCAACCAGAAGGGTAGCGAAATCGCTACAGTTTTCCAGGATAGGTCGCGACAGAGCAACAAGTCGCGACAGAGCAACAAGTCGCGACAGAGCGACATGTCGCGACAGAGCAACATGTCGCGATAGAGCGACATGTCGCGACAGAGCAACATGTCGCGAAATCGCGACAGAAAACCAAACAGGGTCACGACGACGCAATATGTCGCGATATCGCGACAGAAACAAACCTTAGTCATTTTTGAGCTCATGGATGTAGAGATCGTTCCAGGCCACTCCGAATCTCTTCATCTATCATAGGCATATCACTGTGCAGCTGGACACCTACCTCTTTCTCAGCACCCATCTTCGCAAGGAAGTCGACCACCGTGTTCGTATTTCTACTCACATACACAGGGATGACATCATCTAACTCCCTCCATAACTCCTTGATTTGAGATATCAACATCCGTAGCCTCCGTGCTTTTAAAGAGAAATTCCGCAAGCAATCTAGAGCGCCGATCAGACTTGAGAATCGTATTCAAGAATTATCCTCCGGTGACCCCCGCTAACGTACCCCGTATAGACGCGGACTTAATGGCCAAGGCTTCGGCTTCATTGTTCGTGGCTCGCCCAATCCCCGCAATTCCCAAGAAAGAACCGCACTCGAGTGATCCCGACAAACAACACCAATTCCCGCGTTGCCCGGGTTGCTTTTTGCAGCCCCATCGCATTGATCTTGATCCACCTTCGGGGGGAGGTTTCCAACATGATCTATCTTGCCTCTCAAGACCCTCAACCCCCTCTTCAGGATGCCCAAGAGTAGCCTGATTCTTTTCATTGGCAAAAGTAGCAACAGTTTCTGTGACTTTGCTCCAGATGACCTGCCAAACACCGTCAATCGAGGAGAAAGTGTTTCTAAAGATCCGGGCGTTTCTCTCCAACCAAACTTGCCACCAAATGAAGAGAAAGCCTAACTGCCAGCCAGTTCGGAGAGCTATGGAATTGAACCTGCCCCTTTTCCATTTTTCCCAAATATTGGTACGATTGAGAACACCATTAGCCTCGGAGTTTAAATTGCGAGAACCAGCGCTCCCAAATCGATGAGTAAAAGGACACTCAAAAAACAAATGGTCTCAGCTTCCTCATGATGGAGGCATAAAGCACATTGAGAGGGGCCATTGAAACCCCTACGTCTGAGATTGTCAAAGGTGAGAAGACCATTATGCATAAGTTGCCAAGCGAAGAAGTTCACTTTCGGCCAACCCTTTGAATGCCAAATCCTTTTCCAATGCTGAACCGGAAAAGAGTGTGGGGGAGGCTCAGGGAGGATCTCTTCATATCCAGCCTTAACTGAGTAGACCCCAAGGCTTCCATAGCCCCAGGCTAATTCATCTTCCTCATCCTTCCCCGTGAGGAACCTTTCTGACAATATTTTTTGCAGGATAGGCACCAACTCCGGAGAGACAGTAGTTGGCCACTCCTCCCATCGCTTAAACTTTTTAAAAGTATACCCCCCCAAATGACTGGTAAGAAGATACTTATCAATAAGGATCCAACCCTGGGCTTCTAAGGCGGTCATGATAGGTTGTAGCTCGGGGAACATAACAATAATGGGCGGATGCTGGTCCCAAGAGTCTGTCCAGAAGCGAGCCTTGTCTCCTTTCCCCACTTTCCAGAATAATTGATCTTTGATAACTGGGACCCAAGCTTGAGAGTCTGCCACACTAAAGAACCAGGACCTTCCAAGGGAAAGCGACCCACCTCATTGGGATGGACATGCCCCAAATATTTACTGGAAAGAATTCTGCTGAAGAGAGAGGATGGCTGAGAAACCCACCGCCAATACAGTTTTCCAGCCAAAGCCCTGTTATTAAGCATAGAGCATCTCAAGCCCAGCCCTCCTTTATCCTTAGGTTGGGTAACTTTGTCCCACCCAACCAAGGCCCATTTTTTCTTCCCTTTTGCGCCTTCCCATAAAAATCTTCTAGCCATTTTGTCCAACTTTTTCCAGATGGTATGAGGGGCAACAAGATTGAGAATTTATAGATCGGCAAAGCCTCGAATAATCGATTTCAAGAAGGTTAATCTACCCCCGTAGCTTAGCCATTTATGGGCCCAATGATTCATTCTCGTCTTTGATGCCTCGCTAACGTGTTCTTCCAAATATCAGCATTTAACTTTTTGAAATGAAGGGTAACCCCCAGGTAAACAATTGGGAGAGAGGTCCTTGTGAAGCCCAGGATGTCAATAACACGCTCCTGAAGCCGTTGGTCGAGATTGAAAAAGACCACTTTGGACTTCCTGTCATTAAGAACCTGATTTGAAGCCCTTAGGTAGACATTCAAAGTATCTCTGATTCCTCTAGCTTCCCGAAGAGTGGCCGCACCAACCAGACCCGTATCATCCACAAATTGCAAGTGAGTCAGAGTTTCCTCCCCAACCTTGATACCAGAAAGCCGACCTTGTTGCCTTCTCCTCAAAAATAGTCTTCCCAAACCTTCAGCCAAGAGAAGGAAGAGATAGGGAGAACAAGGGTCTCCCTGGCGGAGCCCACGGGAGGCGCCGAAAGGAAGCGAGGGAAGGCCCTTAATGAGAACAGAAAAGAGGGAGAAGAAACACAACTCATAACCCATGCAATCCATTCCCCGAGAGAAGCCAAAGGCAGCCAACATTTTCGACAAGAAGCACCACTCCACCCGGTCATAAGCCTTGGACATATCCAGTTTAATGAACATGCCTTTGTTGCCCGAAGTTTGCATTGAATGGATGGCCTCCTGGGCCAAAATCACCCCATCCAATATTTGTCTTCCCTCAACAAAGCCCCCCTGTTCAGGAGAAATGATGCTATGAAGAAGGGGTTTAAGCCTCTCAGCCATTATCTTAGAGATGATTTTGTAAATCACATTGCATAAAGCAATAGGCCTGAAATCAGAGATATGAGTCCCCGCTTCCCCTTTCGGAATTAAAGCAATGAAGGTGTGATTGATCGCCCCGAGCATTCTTCGATTGGATCTGGATTCCTCAAGAATGACACTGTAACATCCTCCTCCAAGGTATCCCGTAAAGCCTCGAAAAATTCAATAGGAAAGCCATCCGGACCAGGAGATTTTCCAAGACTCATACCAAAGACCACATTTCTCGGCTCATCCCTTTCAATGGGTCTAAGCAGTGGTCCGATTGTCCTCTTCGTAGATAATAGGAGGAATAACATTAAGAACTTCGTTCCTGAGCCTCAATATCTTGCTGCATACTTTCCTTAAAAAGTTTAGAAAAGTAATCGATAGCATGGGAGTGCATACCAGGAATAGTATCGAAGACATTTCCCTGTTCATCTTTGAGAACTTCCATATTGTTCATCTGTCTCCTAGCACAAGCTGACCGATGAAAAAATTTGGTATTTCGTCCCCTTCTAATAACCAAGTATTTCTAGCCCTCTCGCTTCCAAGATAACTCCTCTTGGTTGTCAATGTCCTCAACCGCTTTACGCAGCTTCGTCATCTTCGATTTGAGTTGCTCAAGAATTGACCCTTCCCTAAAAAGTTTCCGAACCTCCTCCCATCTAGCCACCAAGGGAGCCCTTTGGGACTGGAAATCCGACTTATTTCCTTTCCTCCACTGTTTCAATTGAAATTTGACAAATTGAAGCTGTTTATGAAATTTGAACATTGCTGTCCCAAAAGGTGGACGGCCTTCTGTCCACCATTGAGAAATTTTTTGTCGAAGGTCCTCCTTTTGTAACCAAAAATTCTCAAATTTAAAAGGCCTATAGTGCTGTCCTCTCGAAGTCCCTCCCTCAAGCAAGATGGGAAAATGATCCGAAATAGGGCCCTCCAAAATCTGGAACTTAAAAGTCCATTTAACAAAAGCCTCCTCCGAGACCAAAAAGCGATCTAACTTGACCTTCCCGCTATGTGGCTCCTTTCTCTTGTTTGTCCAAGTGAAAAAAACACTAGGGCCTTGAACGTCCACTAGATTAAAGGCCCGAACTTGGGCAATCGAAGCCGATCCCCCGGGTCCAAAGTAGGGGAGCCACCTTCCCCGGTCCCGGACGTATAATTTTGCATTAAAATCCCCCGCAATAATCCAGATCATAACACTCCCCTGTTTGCTCTCATATTGTGAACAACGTCCCATTGGAGCCTCTGGCCTTCAAGATCTTGGGCCCCATAAAAGTTGGTTATAAGGATCAGCTCAGAATTGAAGTTATTTCTGAAAAGAGAAGAAAGAACACCCCTACAAGCTACATGTTCTAAAGCAGTCCAGACCAGAGGGTTCCAAAGGGTAACAATTCCCCCTGAAGCTCCTTGGGCAGCCACGTCCATATACCCAGCTCCCCGCCAGATTTTAGTAGCGGTTTTACTCATAATATCTAAAGACATTTTGGTCTCCTGAAGAAGCAAAAAATCTGTTTTTCGGTTTTCTAAGAGTCTTTGAACAACAGATTGATGGGTTCTACTGTTTAAACCCCTAATATTCCAAGATTGAATAATCATTGAAAACCTTGTGAGCAGTAAGAATCAATGGACCTCACCAATCCTTCATTGATTAACTTATCTCCTTGGGCTATTAGTAATTCCTTATTGGATTTTCTTCCCGCTCCTTGAGAGTTATTGTTTCTTGATCTCTTTTCCACCTGGGAAATCCCTAAAGCAGGCCTCTCTGCTTTTTCTCTCGCATTTCCCATGGTAACATCTTTTATAGCCTAGCCGTGTTGGGGAGTGTATAACCAAGGCCCCCGGATTCTCTCGATCGCAGGTACTCACCCGGCACAACCACTGCTCTACTACGGGAGTGAAGGAAGGAGAAACAAGAGGTGGAGTGTTGACATTCTCACCATTCCCAACCACTCCTTCCATAGATTGGTCCTCCAGATCCACTAATGACTTGAAAATTTCATACCGATTGTTTGGCTTGAGTCGTACCTGCTCCTTGCCATTTTTCTTTTTGTTTCTCTTTCGTTTCACCTGTTCAAAGCCATCCTGTTGAGCATCAGGACCTGGAGAATTGCTAGAGGGTTCATTGACCGGACTAGACTTACCCTCTCTAGGGCGGTTTGCCATTCCACTCGGAGCCTCCGTTTTTGTGCTCACTACGTTTGGGCAGAACCTTGCCAAATGTCCATGCTTATGGCATACTCGGCACCTGAAAGGTAGGGCCTCATAGTCTAACTGCTGGATCCAGGGTACTCCTGCTAGCTCAAGTTCCACCTCAGCTGGTAGAGGCTGACTAATGTCCATCTCTACACATATTCTAGCAAAGACAGCAGAATTGCCCTCTATGGTATCTTTGGAGACTCCTAGAAATCTGCCTAGGGAATTACCTATTAATTCCAAAACCTGCTCACCCCAAAACTCCATCGGGAGAGCGTACAGCCGGATCCAGACCGGGACAGCCGTGGGTTCGATGCGGGGGTCGAAACCCACTCTCCAGGGTTGGACAAATAACCCTGCTGGTCCATGGTTTCTCTTCTCTGATTCAAATGCTCTGTTTCTATCTGCTAAAGAAGAGAAACTTATGATGAAATACCCATTGCTTATAGGCCATAGAGAGTACTCACCGTGTGGCTCCCAGTTCTGACGAACCCAGGTGTGCAGAAAATTCAGAGTGGGCCGGATGCCCATGAATTTGCAGATCAAGTCGTGATTAGCTCGGTAGACGATTGTATCTTCGACCAGCATTGGTTCTATTACAATCTTAGGCCTGGAGGAAGATTGTGGGAGGCAACCATTAACGCGGTGAGCATGTGGGCCATTGGCAACAGTCTTGAGTATCGATTGAAAAGCATTCCGCTGAGCTCCGTCCGTGGAAGGCGAGGGAAAATCTTTCAGTTTCTCAGAGCATATGAGGTCTTTCTCCCAAAGAGAGAAACAGGAGGAGACCCCATCGGGCCCTCCCGAACCACTACAGAACCTTCAGGCGAAAGCAGAAACAACCCCCCAAAGCCCTAGGCAAGATCTTCGGGCCAGAGTCCCTCGAGCAACACCAGGCGCCGTCACAAAAAATTTCCCGCCAAAAGCCAAATCGCCAGAGCCGAATCCGCGTTCTTTTAGGCATATCATATTTATTCAACTTTAATAGAATACTTAGAACCCTTAATAAATCAAACCTAAAAGCAAGCTAGGAGTGAGTGAGTGTAGCAATGAGCACAAGTACGAGTCATGAGTGAGTGTAGTAGAAAGCACAAGTGCAAGTTGGGAGTGAGTGTAGTAGTGAGTGTGAGCATGATTTGGGAGTGAGTGCGAGCATGAGTTGAGAGTGAGTGTAGAAGTGAGCATGAGTACAAGCTGAGAGTGCAATATTGAACATGATCACAAGCCAAGAGTAAGTATAGCAATGAGTGTGAGCTCAAACCAAAAGTGAGTGCAGCTAGAAGCAAGCGTGAGCTGAAAGTGAGTGCAGTTAGAAGTAAGCATGAGTTAAGAGTGAGAAGGAAGTGTGAGAAAGAATTTGAAAGTAAAGTGTGATTCAGTTGAATAAAATCTAGTGCATGCTAGGAGGAAGTGCGATCTAAGAAGGAGTGCAAGCCAAAATGAAATCATGGTAGAAGAGTAGCGGGTTTATCTAGAGTGCACCAATGCTTCAAATCCTTACCACAAAAGCGTGGAACATTGTTTCTAAAAAATTATTCAAACAAAGGAACATCAAGAAAAAGAAGAGACAAGAGCTATTGTAAGCTAAGAGGAAGTGCAATACAAGAGCAAGTGCGAGGTAGGAGAGAGTGCAATCTTGGAACGAGTGCAAGTTGAGAGGAAAGGTGATCCAAGAAAGAGGGCAAGTCAATAGCAAGACCCATTATATAGTATAGAAGGAAAGTCATATTTAAAAGCCCTAATGGGAAGTCAGAATGCCCTAGTTATAAGTATGGAGGCCCAAGTTAGAGATAAGTAGAACAGTGAATAGATGGCAAGTTTGATCCAAATAGCAAATGTAATACCAAAATTTAGTATCAAGGATGAGATGATTTAATATTATATAATGGTTCTTAAAAGTAGAGGGTTAATATGTAAGTTCCATAGATCATGGATAGGGATTTTGGAGATTCAAAATTGGATCATATGGAAGTGGGGCTTAAATTCAAATTACTTTGTTAATTTTCTTCCCAAAGGTTTTTTTCTCCTCATATTTTCTTGTTTAGAAATTACGGATAAAATAATGGTTGGTGATCCATGGTTTAGTGGAAGAGATGCACTTTATTTGAGACCATGAAATGAAGATTTTTATATTGAGACAAAAACTATTAATAAGCTTCTAGTATGGGTTAGGATTTTTGGACTTCTATATCATCTTATTAACAAGAATATTTTGAATAATTTTGGAAATACCCTAGGGGAATTCATCAAGTAAGGAATATATATTAAGGAGCATACGCATTCTATATATACTCCAATTTGTGTTGCTATGGATATTTCAAAACCTTTGCCACAATCCATTAAGAAAAAATATCAATCAAGAGAATGGGATCAATAAGTATATTATGAAAATATCACATTTTGTTGCCACAGTTGTTATGAGATTGGACACAATAAAAGAGTTTGCAAAGTGAATACTATGAAGAAATAGATAAAATATTCTAGCCATGAGATAAACATCAAGATAAAGCAAGGAAATCATGCAGTAATAGAAGCTAGATCAGATCAATGATATTCCACTCCGAAGGAAGAGGTAAAGAAAGATTATCTAAAGTTTCATTTGGCAAGTTCAGAAGGAATTAAAGGTGCGAAAGAAGATATGAAGATAAATCCTAAAACAAACACAACAAAATAGGTCAAGTTTATCCTAGGTAAATCATTGTCATTTTTCTCAAGTAATATAGATAATAAATCCTCTCCAAGTTCCATTTGTTTGATAATAAATCCATATATTATATCATTCCCTTTGGGGAGAGAGGTAGGGGGGTTCTTTCTCAGAAGCTAGATTTTTCCTTGATCTCATTTAGTTTATGTTGCTTTTATTGGGATCTGGTTCCATTTGGAGGGTGCGAGGAGTAGGCATGGTGAATGGGATTGGCCCTGGTGCTTCTTTGTTTCATATTTTACTTTTGTTGGAAGCTTGCTCTATTGGGGTACTTGGTGGTTTTTGCCCAATTTTAATTTCATCCAGATGAATTTTTTTGTAGCCTTGGTAGGTTTTCCTTGCAAATATTAGCCTTTGTGATGGCCAACCAAGTCGTAGCTTACTCAAGAGGTGTTTTTTTTTGCTTCATTTCTAAGAAAACTTTTTCTCTTGAATCTTCTTGTTCCTATTATGCTTCTCTTGTACATCCTGACCTATTTTAGGTTTGGAGAGCCTTCCAAAACCTTGTGGTCCTCTTCTTGAGGCCTAATCTATTTATTCAAGGTTCTGAGAGCCTTTCAAAACCTTGATTAGGTTGTGGGAGCATTCCAAAATACTATGATCCTCTATTGGATATTTGATGCACTTGTACAATGTTTTGGAAGTCTTTCAAAACCCTATTCTAAGGTTTATGGAGCCTTGCAAAACCCTATCATGATTTTGGGAGCCTATCAAAACCCAATTGTGAAGGTTCTAGAAGCCTTTCAAAACCTTAATTTTTTTTTGTTTAGAAAGCCTTCCTAAACCCTATGGTTCTCTTTGGATAGGCTCTTATACTATCAAAATTTATCTTGAATGCCCCTGGTTGAAATATTTGCTTCCTATCTTGGGAGGGAGATATATTTTAGATCCCCTAATATTGTAGCATTCTGGATGGTCAAGATGATGTTCTTTGTGCTTGTTGGTTCTATACATGTTTGTTGCTTCCTATCTAGTCGATCTCAACTGTTGGTTGGCTATGTGTTGCAAGAATTCTAGATTCATGCCTTTGTGCTTTTGGACTTTTGTCAGATTTTCTTGATGGTTGGGTAAAGGGTTTAATTTTTAAATTACCATCGAATGGCTTGGTTGGCTATCCATTTTTCTATATTTTCTTCTCCCATAACGGCTTGGGTGGGGAGATCCTTACCAGGTCTAATTTTATTTGTTGAAATTTAGGTGAAAATGTTGTTTATTTTAGATTTGTGGGATCTTTCTTTTTTGGATGTTGGATCTATCTCTGTTGATTATTGGTTTAATTTTCTCTTAGGGTTGCAGTCTCTTTTGTATTCTTATTTGGTGATTATCGAATATCTTTGTGGCTTTCTAAAGGTTGGGGGACCCTACCCTTTTGTAAATTGTTTGGGGACCCTTTGAAAACCCCTTCTTCTACCAAATAAAAAATATATAGAATCCTCTCCAAGTAATAAGAGTGAAAGGGATGAAGATGTTATCTCTTGCACTTCAAGGTTTCAAGAGTGGCATCATAAAGAAATGAGGATGGAGGAAACCCATAACAATTTAGGTTTTTTTAAAGTAGAATAAAAAGGTAATTGCTATAGGAGAGCATCATTGCATTTTAGGGTTTCTAGGGAAATATAAATAAGATTGTGCTTTTGAGGTTATTCCATGCACTTCAAATCCTTCAAAACAAGGTAAACTTAAAGATGATAAGTCTTATTATGAGTAGTGTGAGAAAATTGAAGAGATTGATGAATATGAAAGTATTGTTGAGAATGAAAATAAGAAAGAAATACCTAAGAAGAAAAAACAAAGAGAAAAAGAAATACAAAGGGATATTGATATGGGAAAACAAAAGCAAATAACACAAGTGCTAACAAGAAGTGGGGCTCAACCCACAAATAAAAAAAAATAACAATGAAAATAATATCTTGGAATATTAGGGGAATATATAAGAACCCTAAAAAAAGGTATTAATAAATTGTGAGATTGTTATAAACAAGATATTTATAGATATAGAAGTTGGGTAACAAATATTTTAGCCATTTGTAGTGTTGGATTTCATCTTGGCAGAATTTAAATTTTAGAAGACATGTGATATAAAAAGAGTTGATTGTAGAAACTTAGCAGTTTGAGGAATATGGAGAATATCTTTGATAGAAAGGCAAATGAAAAATATCTTAGATCAATAGTGTTGAATTTCATATTGGCATAATTTAAATTTTATAAGACATGTGATATAAAAGAGTTGATTGTTGAAAGTTAGTAGTTTGAGGAAGATAGAGAATATCTTTGATAGAAAGGCAAATGAAGAATATCTTTGATCAAAAGGAAAAGTGGATATGCTTTAATTAACTTGTTAGAAATGTAACAAGAGCAATGTAATTTTTTTTTCTTGTGATGGGAGTGGCCCCCAATAGAAGCCATACATACTTTATTAAAAATAAATAAATAAATCAAACCTAAAACTTACTTATGGCTATAAAATAAAATTTGAAAACCTATATTTAATTTTACCTTTTGACTATGCTTGTGCTTTTTCTTCCTGCTTCATTGTATTTCCTCAAATTCCTCTCCAAAATTGTGTAAACAATATTTAATTAACTTGCTCAAATGTTACATGCCATGGTTGTATGTTTCACTTCAGGTAGGTAGAACATAAATGATAGGGTTTTTAAATGTTCTAAATCTGATTGCATTGAGAATGTTGTCTCAAGGTGGTTGCACAATGGATATTTCCTATTGGCACTTCTACCTTTCTCTAAAAGCATTGAATATTCCAAATTTGATTGCATTGAGAACGTGACATATATAGTTGGTTATGAAATGAGTGTTTCCTATTGGTGCTTCTAGCTTTTTTTACAAGCATTACATGTTCTTCTCTACTGATGATGTGTCTACACCTATCTTACCAATGTCTGCTCATTTAATCTAACTTTCACATTATGTTTGCTTGGTGTTTGACATTACTATGCAATTCTTCTTCCTATGTTGGCCCTTGAATATTGACTACCATGTTTCCACTATGCTTGGATCCAATGTGGATGTTCTTATGTTTCATTGAGTTACAACATGGCTATTCCATATTTACACACTATATATTCCTGGTTCAAGCTTTGTATATGCTATTTATGCTTACTTTAATATGTTGCTCCTTTTTGCAGGTCATACAATGCTCATTCTCTTTGTTTGGTGGTGGTTTCTCCATGTTCCCCTCACTAAATAGTTTGTAACCAATTTTCACAACCTTTAACATTTATGCAAGCCAAATAATGCTACTCTGGTTTGTGTTGGATAGCTACACCCTAAAAATCTTCCTTGGGCATCTCTTCTAAATAGTTGCACATTGAAACTTTATCTTAGGGCATATCTTCTCAATAGCTGCACCCTACAACTTTATCTTAGGGCATCTCTTCTAAATATCTTATATCTTGAGCTTCTTCATTAGTCTGCTAATGGCCATTTGTTGACTGTTGTTGTACTACAATATAGACCTTTTTCTCTTAATCCTCTTAAATAAATAAAAAACTATTCTTTTTGTTTCTATCTATTACTGCTTAGATCTTATTTCAATTGAATTTATTCTATTAGATGACTACTCTTCTCAAACCTCTATGTCAAGGTTTATAACCTAATTTTTTTTAGAACTTTCTCTATGTCAAGCTCTATCTTCAAGACATGAATCTTTTCATAGATTTCCTCTATTCCGAATAGTATATCAGAATAGGTAACCTTGATCTTTTATTGTTTTTCTATATTGGTCAAGGTCTCTCTTCAAGATATGAATCTTCTTTATGTCGTGGTCTCACTTCAAGACCTAACTTGTTTTTTGCAACTTTTGATTAACCTTTGCTTGATGAGAGTTGACTATAAGACATATACACTAGTCCTTGATATATCCTTCTTTTTTGTACTTTCTCTTGCACTTGAATATTAAAGTCTTCTCTATCCATTATATTAAGATTCTCACACTTTTGACGATCGATATCTACTACAAATGTCTTAGGTCACACCTAAGAACTCAAATAATATCAAGGTGACTCAGATTTCCTTGATGCCTCAATCAAAATCAAGATGACTTGATTATATTGAATCCTTCAACTTCCTTATGAGTTGATAGAAATCAATGTCAAGGATTATCTATGTCCTTGAAATTCTTTTTATGTCAAGGGTTGGCTATTTCCTTATAATGATCAACTATCTTAAAGTCGATTAGCCCTCCAATAGATGAGTCCTTGTCTTTAGTAGTTATTCTTCAACCATAGAAAGATTCTATAGTTGAGACCTAGTCTTCACTAGTTGTTCCTGCAACCATGGAAACACTAGTCAATCTGCTTACTTTGATCTTATAATAGAGTCAAAGTCTATCTCCCTTTAAAGTAGACATACTCTAAATAAATTTTATCAAACTAGACAAAATCAATTTTATATGTAGCTAAATAAATTCAACCTATGCAAAAAACTACTTATTGTAACTCTGATGCCACTGATGGCTTTTGAAGCCTTAATATTAATATAAAACTCATAGGATCAAATATTAGATAGTTGCAAAATACTAAGATCAAGATAATGATGTAAATTGAATAATATAAGCAAACTAATATGTACATCAAGAATTATAATATATCAATTAACATTCATTAATAAACAATAATTATGAATGTAAATAGCCTAAATCATACACATACAAAGCATGTAACACAACTTACAATATTTGTTGCTCAAATGTATACAAACTTTATCACTCCTCTTTCTCTTACAATATAGCACTTGCTTTTCTACACTTGATGAATGATGATTGATGTTGGATAGATCGATTCATGCTTATGTATGGAGTACTATATAGCTATAGTAAAATGAATCTTTGTATATCTGACTATTCCTTTCCATATGCCAAGCCTCATGACTGTTGCCTTCTCTACTGGAAACCTGTATACACATGACTCTATCTTGTATGCACACCTAAACATGACTCTTCACTTAGCATACTCTAATTAAAGACACTTGTGCACATAGACTCACATTACACTTGCACACTTACTCACACGACACTCTTGCAATTGTTGCACATTAATACATTACATAAAATATTACTCACACTCTAAACTATGACTCAACCTTAATCTAATATTTACAAAATAAACCATGAATGTACATGGGGATACATTAACATGTACCAAATAATGTAATATACTCCAACATTATACCCTAGGGAAGTATAGTCCCTAATTATATCACGTGTTGTACTTCACATTACTTATATATAATATAATATTATATAAAATTTATATAAAAATACATAATTAATTAAAATTAAATATCTAAATAAAAAATTATGTTAATAAAAATCATCATTTATATCCAAAATACTATTTTACTATAAAAAAGGATTCAAATCCTGGGGTTGCCCTTAACATTACCTATTTCACCTCGTTGTTGTTAACTTGGTGTGAGGAGGACCACAGGGTGCTCAAAGTTGATATCATTGTGGGGCTGATGTGAACTCAACAGATTCAGATCAAACTACTATTGCAAATAAATATACCCTAAAGTTTAAACCAAAATTTCTTCTTAATAAATACTAAAACACCTAAGCACTGGAAAAATATTTTAGAATAGTATTTTTTAAAATTCTAAAAAGGATTCTGGAAGTCTCATGCGAAAAAGCCGTCGTCCGCTTGCAACCACTCGTAGATGACTCTCGCAGGTCAAGTCAAGACCAGCGAGTGTCCGAACACTTTATAGAATAAGACATTCGCCCGTCGATTCTAACATAGCAAGCGTGACCCGAAATTGGCGTGTAAGATTTTTTTTTGTTACATAGAGTTGATCACAAATTATTGTTGTTATTAAATTTATTTAAATTATATGGGTTGTTCTCGTCAAACTTATTTCACTTGGTTATTGTAAGATTTAAAGGACACCAAATTTATTTCATCATTCCACCTGGTTACTGTTGACCTGGTGTTTATCCATAAAGATCTAGAAGTTTGACCCTAAGTATTTTAAAAAAAAACTACCCAAAATTTAAACTAAATGTCTTATCAAAATTACTTCTAAAATTTTAGTTTTCTAAAATTTAATGTCCTCTCGAAATGTCAACAATAAAAGTCCACAAGTCTATTTCAAGAACTTGCTAGGAACCATCCCCATAATAACATAGTTTTCAAAAATTTAATGTCCTCCTGAAGTGTTAACAATAAAAGTCCACAAATCTATTTTCAAAAACTTGCCAGCAACCATTCCCACAATAAAAGACCAATAGTTGAGCATTTAAATTTATCACAAACTCTCGAACTATGACTTTATTTGCAACAAAGCTACTGAATAAACCTAACAATGCGTTCTATTTTCAAACCTTTTAACCAAATAATAAAATCACCTCGCTAAAATGGAAATGGTAAAGAAATATGAAGAGGTGAAAGCATTAAAGAATAAGGGTAATAAGAGGAAATTAATTAAATAAAATATTATTTTAATTTTATTTAAAATAATATAATATATTTTTTATTGTGTTAGGTGATAGGTTTTTTTAGGTTTAATTATGCAATGTGTATTGGACCATTGTTGTTAAATCTATCTTTGATTTGGTGTTTAACATACGAGTAAGATAAGGTCCGAGGTGTAGACCAATTGGTTCATCCAAACCCCATAAGGGAGGCAGAGGTCCAAGGTTCAAATCTCGGGCCTCGTCGGACTAAATGCTTGTCCCTTTCTTGGTGCTTTCAACGGCGTAATATCATTCCAGTTTGGCATAATTCTTTAGGGTTGGCCCATCCCTAAAGACTGCCGTTCTTTATATAAAATGCGTAGGGCTCAGCGAGTCCTTTCCTCGGGTGAGAGCTATTAACGAAGGGCCGCCAGTTATGATGAAAACTAAGCTCGCTCACAAGCCGATAGGAGTTTAGAACTATTCATTCAGTTGCAGAGTTTAGAACTATTCATTCAATTGGGTAGGCTCTATATTTTAAGGAGGGGTAAACGGGATATCCTAATTTGAAAGAAAGAGGGTCCCTCTCGAACTAAGGCAGTAAAGAGAAAAATGCAAGTGGATTAGGAGCCCTCCTAAACGTTGCACCCCATTTTAGATAGAGTCCTAAAAATGAAGGGCCAATCCTGATAAGTCGGAGCTCAGACGAGTCCCACTCGGACGAACGAAGACCTTTCCCTCTCAAACTTCCCTCTCAAAATGGTAAGTGCCGGTGTATGCCTTTCCCTCTCAAACTTCCCTCTCAAGCTGAGGCAGTTTTGAGAAAATGGTAAGTGTCGGTGTATGCCCTCCCAAACTAAGGGCCCTTAAATAGAGTCCTCGAAATGGTAAGTGCCCCGCTCAAGGAACCCTCCCATCCCAAAATGGTAAGTGCCCCTCTCAAACTTACCTTGAACCCAAGTTACCTTTCTTTCACGATTTCTTTCAAGACACCTTTCAAAACTTTCAAAACTCAAAAGTCAAAACAAAAACACCCAATACTCTCCATAGTCTCCCCGTATAACCATTCTTGCTACCATAGAAAAATGATATCCTATGATAGAGCTCGGAATAGAACTATCTCAACTTTGCCAATCTGACCCTTCCCTATTGCATGATATATGGATGAGTGGATCTTCAGCTGGGGGATTCGGATCACCCCAATTGATTGTTTCCTTACTTCACAACTCGCCATAAGTAACCATCTAGCCCCGAATGAGCCTTACCCCAAACCATTTTGATCGAAAATATTGAGGGAAAATGGAGGGAAAAAGCTCATCTTGAAAACCAAAAATAGCCCTCGCCCTTTCCATGGGTTCTAGTAGATGTCAATGCTTGGTGAATTATCCCTTAGGCTCTGGAATTCCCTCCTTATTTCCTCTCCTCTTTGAAACTTAAGATCTAGGTTTATATCTGATAAGAAATAACGCACGACATTTTAAGCCGATCCCTCATGTTCCCACCCCTCTTTCGCACCCCCAGAAGCCAATCCATGTTCCCCCCTTTATTCCATAGTCGCATCCTTCCTCTCTCTGTGTGTTTGCTCTAAAGATGTTGTTCACCTAATAAAAAAATCATTCTAAAGTTGTTGCCTGATAATTATTATCGTGATAAGAAGCATCCTACATCCTTTATATAGATAGGGACGTTCAATTAAAATAGAGAGTGAGAATTCTACTTCCCATGTCCATAGTCACGTTTCAGTGAGCGCATGCATCAATATTTTTTTGTCTAGAATAAAGCATCTAAGTGGGAAATCCTTCTCTATACAGATCACCGTTATGAGCGGTCTCAACCAGGAACTCGTAAGGCTGATGGACCTAGGACTTCTAAATAGACCACTCTCCTTCAAATTGGGATATCCAAATTAGGATCGGAACTATTCATGTGATTGAATATGGGTGTGGAAATCATTCTGGGACAACTCACTCACCAAGCATTGACATCTCAAATTCATTTTGCATACACTTTGCAAATTTCTGACACATCTTGTCATTACTGCCTCCAAAAATGATATCATCCACATAGACCACTACAATCAACAAGTTATTTCCTTCATTTTTGATGTACAAATTGTTATCTACTACACATTTTTTGAAACCCTATTCTTGAATATATTTATCCAACCTTGAGTACCAAGCCCTAGGGGCTTGCTTTAGTCCATAGAGAGCCTTCTTTAATTTGCATACATAGTCCGGCTTATCTGTCAGGCTTAAACCATCTGGTTGCTCAATGTAGACCTCTTCCTCTAAGTAACCATTAAGAAATGCTAATTTTACATCCATTTGGTACACTTTGAAGTTTTTGAAACTTGAGAAATCCAAGAACATTCTTATGGCCTCAAGACGTGCAACGAGGAGCAAATGTCTCTTCAAAGTCAATCCCCTCAACTTGTGCATAGCCTTTGCACACAAGTCTTGCTTTTTTTCTGACAACCTGACCATCTTCATTCAACTTATTTTTGTAGACCCATTTGGTGCCAATTACATTCTTATCTTTTGGATGTGGGACAAGTTCCCAAGTCTCACTCTTCTCTATTTGGTCCAACTCTTCTTCCATTGCCTTAATCCAATATTTATCTTCAGTTGCTTCATTTTCCTCTTATTCGCCATGACCTCGAGAGAGATCCCCACTTGAAGTTGTTATTGTTTTAGAGAACAACATGGATGTTCAAGGCCGAATCCACCCATCCGGAGGGAAAAGCTGGGAACCAGAGGCCGGGAAAGGAAACTTTTATTTTAAGGGTTCGCATTGAATTAAAAGGGCTAAGGTTACTTTTAAATTGAAAATCCTGCACTCTTCTCCGTTGTTTTAGAGAGAGGGCCAAGGGGAGAGCTCCTCTTTAAAAAAAATATAGGGAGATGTTATTTTTAATTAAAGGCGCCTCTCCCTCAAGAACCCCCTCCCTCTCTTGGGTAAATATTATTCGGTCGAGTGATCTCGGACCTATCTCTCTCCAAACTAAGATCGAGTGCTTAAAACTCTCTTTAAAAGGTCCCCAACTATTTATACCTCAAGGTTCGAGCTTCCATATTTTCCAACCCCACCCGCAGGCCCGATGGGGGAGAGGCGGGAAGCTTTTATTTTAAAGGTCACAATAATAAGTTGTATCTGTTCGATTAGCATACATTTGTTCTGGGAAAATCCAGGATCCCTTTTGGAAGATGCATAAGACATAGAACCATTTATAAGAACCGAGTCGTTTTATATACGTATTAAACATAGGGGGAGATCGACCTTAAGATCCATGTATGCCTGGGTTGAGCCAAGCCAACATCATGATTACTAAAGGTAATAACATTGTCATGTCTAGGGTGGGCTCTCTATTTTAAGGAGGGGTAAACGATTTCACATATTCAATCACAAGCTCCTGTCCCATCATTTATCCTTGATCCGGGTGGGCTTTAAAAATAACAGTTTGATGTGATACCGAACAGCTAACTATTGATGGGTGGGCTTTAAAAATAGAGAGGACCAATTGGGGTGATCTGAATCCCCCAACTGAAGATCCGCTTAATGGCAGTCTATATATGCTAGAGTCAAAATAGTTAGTTGCCCTTCTTCTCCTTAAAGGTTGGAGCTCTCCTCTCTATTTTAAAAACGGGGTAAAGGGGTCTCATTGCCTTAAAAGCTTACAGGCTCTCTTAATTTTTAGAGGCACCACTGCCTATAGATTCTATCCGTTAGTTGAGCGTGGTGTGAGCTCATACAAGAGCCCCTTTCCCTTTGGCTTCATGGTTTTCCCGTCCCTGCTACGGCAGTTCACGGTACGGCCCAATATGCCTGTTGTTAAGGATGGGTTGTGAGTGAGTGCGAGAGAATATGAGACGGAGTTAGACCGGAGTTCGTGCCATAGTTATGGATAGCGCACGATCATAACCCTAGGCCCCAGCGATATAATCGAATTCGTAGTCGGCCCTACGGATTAGCTGCTCTTACATGTCCCACCTATTCATAAGCTCCCAATTCCTTTATTCGCTCCACTTAAATTAAAAGTGCGATTCCTTCAATTTAAAAGTTCTATGCCTTGCTTTCTCTCCGGTCTCTCTATCTGTTTGGGTCGGCGATGGGGAGAGGCTTATTCTAAAGGTTCGTTTACCCCTCCTTAAAATAGAGAGCCTACCCAATTGAATGAATAGTTCTAAACTCTGCAACTGAATGAATAGTTCTAAACTCCTATCGGCTTGTGAGCGAGCTTAGTTTTCATCATAACTGGCGGTCCTTCGTTAATATCTTTCACTTGAGGAAAGGACTCGCCGAGCCCTTCGCATTTTATATAAATAATGATAGTCTTTAGGGATGGGCCAACCCTAAAGAAATTGTCTTTTCGATATATGGGTGTTTTCTTTACCCGTAAAGGGTGATCCGAATCCCTAGACCAATTGGGGTGATCTAAATCCCTCAGCTGAAGATCCACTCATCCATATGTCATGCAATAGGGAAGGGTCAGATTGGCAAAGTTGAGATAGTTCTATTTTGAGATCTATCATAGGATATCATTTTTCTATGATAGCAAGAATTGTTATACGGGGAGACTATGGAGAGTCTTAGGTGTTTTCATTTTGACTTTTGAGTTTTGAAAGTTTTGAAAGGTGTCTTGAAAGAAATCGTGAAAGAAAGGTAACTTGGGTTCAATGTAAGTTTGAGAGGGGCACTTACCATTTTGAGATGGGAGGGTTCCTTGAGCGGGGCACTTACCATTTCGAGGACTCTATTTAAGGGCCCTTAGTTTGGGAGGGCATACACCGACACTTACCATTTTCTCAAAACTGCCTCAGCTTGAGAGGGAAGTTTGAGAGGGAAAGGCATACACCGACACTTACCATTTTGAGAGGGAAGTTTGAGAGGGAAAGGCCTCCGTTCATCCGAGCGGGGCTTGTCCTCGCTCTGGCTTATTAGGATTGGCCCTCCATTCTTAGGACTCTATCTAAAATGGGGTGCAGCGTTTAGGAGGGCTCCTAATCCACTTGCCTTTTTCTCTTTACTGCCTTAGTTCGAGAGGGCTCCTCTTTCTTTCAAATTAGGATATCCCGATTTGAAGGAGATTGGTTCCGTTATACGGGGAGAGCTCCTTCTCGAACCTCTTTACACTTCTTTCACAACCTCTTTCAAATCCTTTAAGAACCTTCCAAAAAGAGGACTCTAACCTCTTAAAAAGAAAAAACCCTCAAGGCTCTCCCCGGTAACCTGGAAAGAGCTAAACCAGGGGGGAGGGGCTATTAAGCACTAGCGAATAAATCAATATCTGTATTACGTATATAAAGCTATAAAATGATTGTGGCATGGTGGTTATAGGCGTGGACTGCGCGAAGATCTATGTGGCGGCTTCTGGGGCGAACAATGCAGAATACTGTGGCGGCCATAAAAAGCTGGACAGCCTGCCTGGATTCATGGCAGCTACCAATTCCACCATGTAAATTCTTAAAAAAAAAAAACATACGAGTAAGATACATATATAAATTTAAGAGTCCATTTACATTCATTCATATAAATAGATTCAGTATAGCCTCTTCTTGAAGTCATCAAATTAGTAAACTTATGAATGTTGGGAATGTATAGAATAAATATGTAATTAATTTTTTCTTTTGTAATTAAATTATTTTAATAAAATTTGTAAATTATATATTTTTGTTGAGGTTATCTTTATTTTTTAAAATTTTTATAAGGATATATATAGTGTAATTCACATAAAATTTTGTATATGATAAGTGTTATAGCCAATTATTTTTGTACTAATATTTTACCAATAAAATTTAGGGCAAAGAACATGTTTCATAATTTTTTCTCAATGTACCATTTTGTTATTAATTTTAAAATTGGGACATTCAAATCTTGGGTTAGAATTCCTAGGTATATGGTCTAAAATCAACAATTATATATATATAGAGAGAGAAAATACACAATAAACTTAGTGCATAGATATTTTTAGAAATTGTATTGTTACCTTTTTTTTTCATAACCATATTGAAAAAAAGTAATTTTTTTTAAAACAAAATTAAACAAATATAAATAAGTTTATACATTCATAAATATATCTAGATTTATATATTTTATTAAAAATAATTCATTTGACCCCTTTCTTTGACCTCTTTTCTATCCCCTTTGAATTTGCCTTATTTTCTTTTTAAAATATTTGTATTAAGCACCCCTACTAATTACTTGATTGAAATAAATTACTGTTATTTTTAAATATTATTTTTAAAGGACGTACAGATAGTTTTTGCTATAACTAGATATAGTAAAATGTTTTGTACTCAACTAAAAAGAAAACTAATTTACTTTTTTCAATGTTGCGTTTAATCTCGGAGGACTTTTTTCAATGTTGCCTTCAATCCCAGTGGACTTAGATTGTGGGTTTTAATTTTAATTTTTGGTTTTAATGTTTTCTATTTGTATTAAGCACCCCTACTAATTACTTGATTGAAATAAATTACTATTATTTTTAAATATTATTTTTAAAGGACGTATAGATGGGTTTTGCTATAACTAGATATATTAAAATGTTTTGTACTCAACTAAAAAGAAAAATAATTTACTTTTTTCAATGTTGCCTTTAATC
This sequence comes from Wollemia nobilis, assembly GCA_028583015.1. Classification (NCBI taxonomy): domain Eukaryota; kingdom Viridiplantae; phylum Streptophyta; class Pinopsida; order Araucariales; family Araucariaceae; genus Wollemia; species Wollemia nobilis. The sequence continues at coordinate 3,526,935 of JAQPPZ010017238.1, forward strand.
TCGGAGGACTTTTTTCAATGTTGCCTTTAATGACTTAGATTATGGGTTTTAATTTTAACTTTTAGTTTTAATGTTTTCTAAAGGAAATATGTATGGATTTTGTTATGAAAATCAATTTGAATTAGTTCATAATTCGATAAATAAATAAAAGCATGTCTTTTTTAAATGTTTTTTCTAAGTTTTCTTGACCTTGGTCCTTATTTTATGGGTTTTGAATTTTAATTATTGATTTTAACTCTTTTAAACCAAATATTAGATTAGTTGGTCATTTGAAATTTTAATTTTATGTAATTTGTTCCTTTACAATATTTTTTAAAAATAATTTGTCCTTTTGCAATGTGTTTTTTTATAGATTTGGTTAGGTCCTTTTGCAATGTTTTTTTAAATAAAGGGGTAAAAATTTATTGATAAAAAGTTTGGATTATAGAGTACAACTGAGCTTCCAACCAGGACTCAAATAAACAACCAAACAGGCTAAAACCACTAGACTAGAATGACACCTGGAAAAGACAACAAGAATAAACCACATTAAGTCTGTACATCCTTGTGGATAAACTCCCACAGGCGTTGAGAGTCCCCATATGGGAGACTCTCCCAATTATTGATACTCCAAGGATCCAGAAGCTCAAAAGCCCTTTTGGCCAAGTAATCAACAACCACATTCCATTCTCTTGGAATGTGCATGAAGGATATAAATTCAAACTCTTCACTCATTTTGAGAATCTGAACGGCTACAGAGGCCAACTGCCAATTAACTTCCTCCACCATTTTACTGTTTAAAATATTAACCACAATTTGAGAGTCAGACTCACAGATAATCCTATGCCAACCAAGAGAAAACCCCCTTCGTAAGGCCTCAAGAATTGCAAGAGCTTCCATAAAATTGTTGGAGTGAACACCTTTATAAATGGAAAAGAAAAAATTGACACCACCAGTAGAATCTCTCCTAACACTACCAATGCCAGCATGTCTAGGATTACCCCTGGACGATCCATCAGTATTACTTTTAAAAACTCCTTTAGGGGGCGGCCTCCACCTACCATCTCTACAAACCTTCTTGTTGAGCTGAGGAACCCTACTAGGGCTAGAAGAGTTCACACCATCCCCAAAGAGACCAAGGGCTTGTTGTACCTTCTTCTCCCTAGAATACAAAAGAGGGTCCACATCACATTTGCTATGGATGGTTTCTTGAACCATATACAAGATCCTTTGCCAGATCTGTTGAACTGCCAAATAACTACCCTAAAATATGCATTGATTCTGTTTGAGCCAAATTTTCCAGATGATGCAAGATGGGCCCAAATTCCAATCCACCCGAATGAAGGGGGCCTTGGTCGAAGGTCTACCTAGACTACTCCAAAACTCCACCAGGGACAACACATGAAAACATGGATGGTTCCAAGCGCTCCACCAATGGTGCCAAATGTCTTTGGAAAAGGAGCATTTGAAAAAAAAATGAGAAGAGTCATCCTCATTCTTACTACAAAGGACACAAAAAAAGGGACCATGAAATCCCCTCTTCCTCACATTATCCCAAGTGAGGCATTTATTACGAGCTACCAACTAGAGAAAGAATCTACATTTTTTCCAAGCAAATTTGTTCCACACCTTTTTCCACCAAGTGACAGGAAGACTCCCATACTTTTTCTTATCAAGAACCTGATAACCATAGGCTATCGAGTAGGTTCCCTTAGGATCAAGGTTCCAAGATAGAATATATTTACCCCTCAATGAAGAACAAGGCCTCCCTATAAGAATAAGAGCAAGCACCTCTCTGTCCTTGGCCAGTCCCCCTTGGAACCATTCTTGTGGATATTTCCACTTGTACATCTCCATATTTCCAAAACACTAGAATTTTTAAAGTCCTCCACACGAGACCAACCTAATTTCAAGAAAAAAATGCTTAGGGAACGTAACCTAGGATATTGATTCAATATAGGAGGGTGGCCATCCCAAGAATCCTCCCAAAAAAAAGCATTTGATCCTTGATTGCAAATCCAGAACAAACCCTGCTTGATTAAATTAGCTCCTCTTTTCAGAGTATCCCAGATAACTGAACCTTTCCCAACCAAGCCGACTCTAGGGATTTCAGCCTCATAAATACCTATCAAGTATTTACAAGATAATATTTTAGCCCAAATATGATCTTGAGACGTACACCATCTCCAATAAAGTTTTATAGCCAAAGCCTACCCAAAAAGAGTTGTCTGTCGCAATCCAAGGCCTCCCTCTTGCATCGGTCTACATATAGAATCCCACCTAACCAAACTCCATCTAGATTTATCAAGTTTTCTAGACCATAAAAATTATCTTTAAAAAGCATCCATGTCCTTGATGAAGTGAGAGGGAGCTATTTGTATAAAACATCTATGAATGGGTAAAGCTTGAACAACGGATTTTAAAAGCAACACTCTACCTGCAGTGGATAGCTATCTGAAAGTCCAATGATTCATCTTCCTTCTAAACTTATCAAGCATAGACTGCAAAGAATATCTAGGTAGAGGGTGAGATGAAATTGGAATACCAAGATAAATGAATGGGGGAGTCCCAACCTGGAATCTTAGAATACGAGCAATCTTGGCTTGAATAAGAGGAGGGGTATTGAAGAATAAAATAGAAGACTTGTCCTCATTAATCAACTGTCTAGAAGACCAAGATATATGTCAAGAGACTGTCTAATATTGCCAGCTTCCCTAATAGTGGTAACTCCCAACAAAGCATTATCATCAACAAATTGAATGTGGGAAAGAGGTGGCAAAATACTATCCCACTTCCACCCCTGAATGAGACCCTGCATGACTTGAGACTTGAGAAATCTTCCCAACCCTTCCACCATAATGATAAACAAATAAGGAGATAAAGGATCTCCTTGCCTCAATCCCCTTGAGGCCTCAAATAGCTCTGATGGCTCATTATTAACAAGAACAAATAATGAGGAAGAAGAAACACATCTCATCACCCATCTAATCCATTCCTCCTCAAATCCAAAAGCAACAAGAAATTTATGAAGAAAGGACCATCTGACCCAATCATAGGCTTTTGCCATGTCCAAATTAATGAACATAGTTTTCTCCTTATAAGTTTTCATCGAGTGAATAGATTTTGTAGCAATAACAATCCCATCCAAGATTTGTCGGACAAAAAAAAACCCTCCTTGCTCCTCAGAGATGATTTTGCTCAAACATATCTTCAGCTTCTTAGTAATAATTTTTGTGATGATATTATACACAACATTGTAGAGAGCAATAGGCCTGAACATATCCATGGAATTTTCTCCCTCTTTTTGGGTATAACCACCACAAAGGTAGCATTTAGGGCCCTTAGCATCTATTTGTTCTTTTGGGACTCATGGACCACCTCCAAAAGATCAAATTTTATTAAATACCAAAACTCTTGATAAAACTCAATCGGGAATCCATCTGGGCCTTGGGCTTTTCATTTTTTCATCTTGAATACAACATTTTCCAACTCCTAAAGGGAAATTGGACCCATCAAGTGCTCATTCATATCTCTAGAAACAATCATTGGAATACATTTTAGAATAAGCTTTTCATTATCGTCATCTGATAGGGAGTCCTCCTTGAAGAGAGAAGAAAAATACCTCTTAGTCTCTTTTGAAATATTCCTGAAATAAAAGAGCAAAGCACCCTGAGAATTCACAAGAGAGGTAATCAGGTTACCATTACAACGAGCCTTAACTGAGTTATAAAAGAAGGTTTTATTCCTATCCCCTTTCTGAAGCCAATCTACTCGAGATTTTTGTTTCCAAAAAAAGTCTTCCCTTAGTTCCCATTCAGCAAGGTCTTTCGTAGCCTCAAATTCCTCAAAAATAAGCTCCTTCGTGAATCCCTAATCTCTAATATTCCTTGAAGCTTCTTCCATTCTCCTAAGAGCTACCAGCTTAGCCAAGGGAAGGTTCCAAAAATTTAGTCTATTCCATCTCTTCAATTTATGTTTTACAAATTGTAATCACTTCATAAAGGAATACATAGCAGTGTCATGAGGAGGTTTGCGAGTGGTCCACTAATGCATAGTCGTTATACCATCATTAATTCTCAAAGAATCTATCAATCCAGGGCAGTGTACAAGGCTATCTACGAAAGAAGAAGTGAAACAGCTATAACTTAGGTCAATCTAGGGCAACAAGTCTTTATTGGTGGAATCGGTTTGGTGGGGGGTTTTGGAACATTCCTATCTCTAAATTGCATGAATTAAATCTTAATCTAAGTTGCAGAATTGGAAACTAATCACTAACTGTAGAAATGAAGTCCTAATTACAATTGCAGAATAAGACCTAATTATATTGCAGAATTAATAATTGCGTAATTGAAAGTCTCGATTCTAATTGCGTAAAGGAAATCTAATTACTTTTGCAGTAATGAAAGTATAGATCTAATGTGGAAATAAAAACTATCAAAATTCTGTAACAGAAGGTTGTCAATCCTCTGTTCATATTTTGACAGCAAAACATAAAAATGCAAGAAATTGCTGAAAAATAGTAAATGCTGAAAATAATAGTCTGAAAATAAAGTGAAAGCTTGGTTGAAAGTAAGATTGCAACTAAAACATTAAGCACAAGATTTATCTTAGCATAAATAAACTAATACTGCAAATATTGTCAACTATTCACAAGCAATTTACATAACAAGTTCTGCAACTCATTCTGGTTGCAGCAAAATCAGAATAAAAACCTGTTCTGTTAGTCCTCCTCCTAGGTCTGGAAGTGGCCAACCTCTTTGTCCAGAAGAAGGTGTAAGTCTCTCTCTCTTTATAAATCTTAATCACACTCATTTACAAGTAAATTGAAATAGAAGTGGTGCACTTTATTGATCAAAAGACATGATTACAAGAATTCTACTGAAAAATCGTACAGGATCGTAATAACCAATTCCTAGTTATACTTGTATTTAGCTTCCTTACTCTATTTTCTATCTATCTGCTATTTCTCTACCTCCTTCTCTATAGCTCAACCTGAACGGGAGCAATATTTATAGCTATCCTATGATCTGATTACAAACAAAGAATATCTCAAAAGATCTAATCCTAAAATGCTGCAACAAATTCTCGGTTTTATCCTAGAAGAGGACTAAAACCTGATCTTTCCCTTAATGATGGATTTGGTCGGCAATGACGGCAAAGACAGATGGAGGATATTTCTCTTTACTTTTTCCAACCTTTATTTCCCTTTTTCCGCCTTCAAAAATCGGTCAAAAAGGTCAAAAACACATTTTGTTCTTCATTCCGAAGATAAGTGGCTTCATTTCGAAGACAATGCAGTTTTCATTTCGAAGATCGCTCATTCCGAAGATACTGCATTCTCATTCCGAAGATCGCTCATTTCGAAGATACTGCATGCTTCATTCCGAAGATCCGCTCATTCCGAAGACGCTGCTTTCTTCATTCCGAAGATCTGCTCATTCCGAAGATGCTGTGTTTTCTTCATTCCGAAGATATCTGTTCATTCCGAAGATGCTTCGAAATGAACAAATGTATGCTTTCCATTGGTTTCTTCTGCATCTCTCAGGTGGGTTATCTCTTAAGATCAAATTCTAATGGTCTCCATTCCTTTCCTCATGTGAATTCCATGCCTTGCTATTTATGGACAGCTGGCTGGAATTTACATGGGAAAGACCAGTTTTTGCTGCACAGCAACAGTTTGCTTGCACTGTTGCCAGATTTAGGTGAAGTAAATGCTTGAAACAAATCAAAATATGATTAGTGAAATGCTGTTATTATTCTAAGCATATCTCATTGTAGCAAATCATAACAAAAAGAACACAAAACTATGCAAAAAGTTGTAAAATCAGCATATAATATCTCAAATACATTGATCATGCAAAATGGTTAATATACAACATATTAAATCAACTTAACTAACATATCAGATAAAACATAAGAGTTTATAGGCATTTTTAGTGTACAAAACATGTTATGATTGAGGCATTTCCAGGGCCTCATCATTTTCCCCCCAACTTATATTGATGCATGCCCTCATGCATTCTGTTGGGCTATGGAATCACATATGTCCATGTTTAGATTCCATGACCTATAGAATAACTTCTTGCCTATGTAATATCCCCTATTTTCTTGAATGTTTCTGAGCCAATCTTCAAATTGTTCATCAGGCTGTTCATTTTCCTCAAAGTAAAATGGAACTGGAGTAATGATGGTTGGAGGCCTGAACCTGAGACCTATCCAGTTATGCTGCATGATCTGGATCAGTTGGACTACACCTTTTGCTCTTCTTCTTGACCACTCTAGATTTATGGGGGAGATAGGTTCTCTTTTCCTTAAAGACATGGAAATTTCATTCCATCTGTCTCTGCATACTGACAATGCTGGAAAGAAATTGTGATCACGTAAATTGTTAAATCTGGTCACACAGTCCCTCAAATTGTTCAAGTACATTCTCTTAATATCATCCCTGTTCATCATTGAAAAGTGCTGCTGAGTGATATTTAGGTGATTTGGCTGGATTGCTCTGACTAACAACTCAGCCCTTGTTTCAATCACTTTATTCTGCCTTTTCTCATGATCCCAATAAAGCTGATTTTGCAAGGTAGACATAAATGCTCTCAACTGAACATCTCCAATGTAGATTTGAGGATGAGAGTCAACTTCCTCTGGAATGAAGAAACTATGCAAAAATAGTTCACACAGGAGATTTTTCTGTTCAAAGGGACTGTCAAAATATGCCTCCAAAAAATCTTCAATAGTGTCCAATTTGTATGGAAGGTTTGAAGTAATCCTCATGACCTGCCATCTAAGGTATTTTTCCTTCAAAATAAGGCTGTAAAATCTGGCTGGTCATCTAAATTGGACTAAAAACTCAGCAATTTGGCACAAGTCAGATACATTTTCTTTCAATGCCTGAATTTCTCGTGTCCTTGGCTTCTAGTCGTTTTGCTTCTAGTTTGAATTTTTTAGTTTTATTGGCAAGTTGTTCATATCTAATCATCCAACTAGCTATGTCTCGCATTGTACTCGCTCTAAGGACACAAGTATTAGGTGGTCTTACTACAGGGGGATCCTAGGCACCATATTTGTCCGAACTCCTTTTTCTGCCACTTCCACTGGCTGTTCATCTGTCAATATCTCTACTTGCACCCCCTTATTTGCTATTTCTATGGGGTTATCATCAAATAGTATTTCTACTTGTACCCCCTTATCTATTGTTTCTATTGGAAGTGTAACAAGTTGAAATGCAGGGACCTCAGTAGGAGTACTTACTTGAACTTTTTCTTGTTGTTGGGACTGTTCTTGTGCTGGTGGCTCATTTTCAGCATCCTCTGCAATATTCCTCACCATTTCTGAAGCATCTTCAGAACAAGAAGGCACTGCTTCAGAATGAACAGGCACTTCTTCAGAATGAAGGAGTGCTGTTTCAGGATGAACTTCTATGTCTGCCTCAACAGAATCATCTGCTCTTGATAAACCCAGAAGCAATTGAGCCAAATTATCTTCATCATGGAACACAGCTGGCTGCTTTTCAGATTGTGCCAACAACTTTTTTAGTTCTGCCACTTCCTGCTGGAGTTCTGCAATTTTTCTTTCTTGCATCTCAATGATGCTTATTTTCTCTGTGATCCATCTGGTCTGTGTCTTGACAACACTCCTTGCTGCCCTCACCGCTCAGTGATGTCTTCCACTTCTGTTTCTGCTTTAGAAGCTGATGCAGACAAATCAGTTGCAGTTGGTTGTTCAACCAAATTTTCCTCTTCTGCTGCAACATTCTGTTCTTGTTCGAGAGGCTCTGTGAGACTGTCTACAAGGACATCCACCATATCTGTAGCTCGTTGAATTGTAGCCTCTTCCAAACCAACTTGCTCAGTTTCTACTTCAGCTATCTGTTCAGGGAATTCTGGAAAATTGTCAGATGCTGGTTGTATCTCTGTGACATCTGGGCTACCTGGTCTATCTTCTTCCTCCATGACCTGTTCTGCAGTCTCTTTCAAATGGATTCTTGTAGACCTCCTAGTTCCAGATGCAAACTTCTTCTTTTTGCTCTATTTTTTGGTGACAGCAGGGGTCATGGGGTCAGTTTTTGATGCCTCTGTTTCCCTTGTTTCACTTCTCTGTTCTGACAAGTCAGTTGCAGCTTCAGCAAACCGAACTCTCTTTTGTTTTTCTGCTCTGCTGCTAGTTCCAGATCCTCTTTTCTTTTGTCTCTTAGCCTGTGAAGTTGAAGGCTCAGGAGCAAGTTCTGTAACAGCTTCAGGGGCATCTTCTGCAGCAACCTCTGCAACATTTTCTGTAGCAACTTCTGCAATATTTTCTATTTCCTCTTCTACAGCAACATCAACAGTATTTGACTCCTCTTCTTCTTCACTTTCATCCCCAAAAATGACATCATTTAAATTAGAGTAAAACCTGTCAAAACTCCTAGGGTTTCCTCTGAAATGATGTTGGCAAATTAATTTGATAAGGCCATGATGGCGAAGGCTTCCTTTACCCTCCTGATATCTTTTTGCCATGTTCTTTAACTCTTGGTACAAATACAGGGGAAGATTAACCCTAACTTTTGGTTGTTGTCTACCATGTCTGAGATGGTTTAAAATTCGCAGATGATGCCCTGACAACAGCACATACTGCCCTTCACAGGTCAAAAACTTAATCACCCAGGTGGCTACTTCATCCCAGGGTTCTTGCAGGCTAGCCCTTTTTAACCCCTTGCATGTGTTGTTATGGGTTAAATATTCAGGTTCTCTATCATTCTCTTCTACAAACTGATTAACTACATTTGCCAATGTGTTCTTGCCAGATCTAGTAATTGAAATTCCCTCTAATGGCAGCTCTGTAATTTGACTTAAAATTTCAGGGCTTACCTCAATAGACATGTCGTTGACATGTGCTCGGTTGTTTCTGAACGTGTGGGCAAACATGCCAGCTAAATCTTCTGAAGACCCATTGAATTTGTCCAAAAATGTCATAAACCCTCCGTCTTCAAAAATCTGCACAACTGCCAGATTTTCTTGGAGGAAATTGGTATCTGCAGGTTCTGTTCTGATCTTGCGTCCCATTTTTCTCTGTTTAAAACTTGTACACTGCGGCTGCTGTCCTACTGCAGGATTTTCTGGTTGTTTCCTGTTGCTAATTTGCAGAGTTTAGAACCTTCGCTGCCCTGTTTCTCCTTCTTCTTCGTCTTCTTCGGAATGAGCCGTATTCTGTGCACTGTACCTCGCAACACATCTTCGGAAAGAAGGATGGCACACATATCTACTTCTGCACTGTACACCTATTCATTGATAATTGCATGGATGTCCTTGCCGTCAGATCCACGTCATCAGTTTTGTAGATTCTCACGTGCATGTTAATTGACATTAAAAACTGGTGGCATATGGTTGCAGATTCTCCGTATTTCCAATGAGTGCAAAAATAGACCATGTGTTGATTGACACGTGTCCCTTCTTCGCATGCAACTAAGAAAAAATCTTAATTTTGTCGTATCTTATTTTCTTGGACGCCACGTGGAAATGCTCTTTCCGAAAATGCAAACGAAATTTCATTCTGAAGATTATGACCTCATTCCGAAGATCAAGCTATATTGTGAAAGTAAATCGTCATTCCGAAGACAGACCTTCATTCCAAAGATAGATCTTCATTCCGAATATGATGCAGCAAATCGTCATTCTGAAGACCAAGTTTCATTCTGAAGACAAATTGTCATTCCGAAGACAAAGTTTCTTTCTGAAGATAAAGTGCAACATTCATTTTGTTGTCATTCTGAAGACAATTTCATTCCGAAGATAATACAGCAAGTATTGTTTTTGGCATTCTTGTTCGGAAGATTAGGCAGAAATCAATATTATCATTCTTAAAACATGTTTTTAAGTATGCCAACTCTTATGAATACCTTTTATGCTAATGGTTAATTGTCACATACTATATACCAATCATTTTACAATGAAGAAATGTAAGAAATATATACCTGATAAAAACAAGTTAATGCCGCTTTGAAGAATGACTCGCTTTTGTTGATATTCTCACTGAGATTTTCTCGCAACATTTCAAAACAAGTGCACTAGGTGAATTTGTACAATGATGATTCAAAAATTTCTCAAGGTTATGCATGCCGTAAAACTGGTTTTCATGCATACCAACCCAGTAGTGCCTTAAAAAGGTTTTCACTGCTGAGTTATTCATTTTTCTCTCTTTTTTTTTTTTTTGATTTTCCCCATTTTTTTTATTTTTACCTCTCCTTTTCTCTCTTTTTTTTTTTTTTCTTGATCCTGACTATGCCCATGAAGGAATTTCATGATTTCCCCTGAAACCATGCCCATGAAGGAATTCATACTCAGAATTTATTCATCTTTTTGTTTTCTATTTTTCCTGATTTTTTTGTATTTTCTATTTTCTTGAAATCCACTCGATCATGTTGATTGTTTTGAAGTGGAAGAAGGATTCTCTTCCACCCGTGTGTATCCAAACTATCAAGTTGCTGCAAGAATTCTTCTTTAGTCATAGGTGTATGGTATACCCTGAGGCGATGTCCATTCACTACCAACTTTCTTCGTGACCCATCAATGGGGGATAAACGAGCTGCTCCATTGTTGAATACCTCTTCAATCCAGTAAGGTCCCAACCATCTAGTTCTCAGTTTTCCAGGGAAGTCCTCATATTGAGAATCAAATAGTAAAGCCCAATCTCCTTGTTGGAGTTTCCTCTGCTGAATGTGACTGTCATGCCACAGCTTCCTCTGCTCCCGAATTACCTCGCTTTGGTGCAGAGCATCCAATCTAAGTTCATCCAATGCATTCAACTGCAGAATCCTGTCTATCTGTGCCTGCGACAAGTCAATTCCAATTTCCAGTGCTGTGCGCAATGTTAGTAGCTCAAATTCAATAGGTAAGAGAGGCTTTTTACCAAAGACTAGTTCATAAGGTGTGAATCCAGTAGTGGACTTCCAAGTAGTATTGTAGGCCCAAACTGCTTCAAGTAGTTTGTCTAGCCAATTTTTCCTATGAAAAGCTACTATTTTTGTCAAGATGCGTTCTAGTTCTCTCGTTTGTTACTTCAACCTGGCCATTTGCTTGTGGGTGGTAAGGTGATGATTTCCTATGTTTGATTTCATACAATTCTGTAAATACTTTTATGACTTTGGATGCAAATTGGGGTCCTTGGTCTGTGGTGATAGACCGTGGAGCTCCAAATCTCTGAAAAATTTGAGTATACAAGAAATCAGCGACCTTCTCTTCACGAGCATGTTTGAAAGCACGCACCTCTACCCACTTTGTCAAGTAATCGATGCATACCAGAATATGCACCTTTCCTTGAGAAGGTGGATCAATAGGTCCTACAAAATCAAGCTCCCCACCTCTCAAATGGTTCTAAAACCATTTGAGGCTGCAATGGCATCTCATTTGTATGAGTGGGTTTCCCCATTCTTTGGCATGCATCACAATGCCTGATGTACTTTTTCACATCCTTGTGAAGAGATGGCCAATAATATCCTATCCCTAAGATTTTTCTAACTGTGCTTTTTATAGAATAGTGTCCACCTGAGGGTTCATCATGACAAGCTCTAAGGATATCATACACTTCATCCTTTCGGATGCACCTACGTAACACATGGTCAGGACCGTACTTAAAAAGCATACCCTTAATCCACTCAAAAGAAGAACTCTGTTTGATCAATTGTTTTTTCTATTTTGAGGTGAAATGTGGAGGAACTTTCCCTGTGGCCAAATAATTGGCTATATCTCGCAAACCAAGGTGATTGAACCGATATAGCAAATAGTTTTTCATCAGGAAAAGTGTCATCAACTAATTCCCCTTCATCCGTGTTCTCGCAACCTCGGACAAAAAATCTGCTACAACATTAGCTTTTCCCGGTTTGTTGATTATGGTAATATCAAATTCTTGCAAAGAACAACAACAAACGAATAATTCTTGCACTTACCATAGGTTTATTCATCAAATACTTAATGGTTGTATGATATCGTGTGAATAAATATTTGATAACCTGTGATATAATGCCTGAATTTGTTGATGGCATAAATCATCGCTAGGAATTCTTTCTCAGCTTGTTGTATAATTTTTCTCTGCTCCTGTCAAGTTTTTGCTAATGTTGTAGATGGTATAATGTTCACCATTATCAATTTGTCCTAATGCTGCTCCAATTGCTGTATTGGAGGCATCAGTCTGAATGTGAAATGGTAATGTCCAATTAGGTCCTCTAAGCACAGGTGGAGTTATCAATTTCTCTTTCAGAGCTTCAAATGCTTCCTCGACACTTTGCAGTCCAGGAGAATTCAGAATCTTTAGTCAATAAGACAAACATAGGACTGGCTATTGTACTAAAGTTGGGAATAAACCTACGGTAAAAACCAATGTGTCCTAGGAAACTTCTGACATTAGTCTGAGTTTTAGGAGGAAGGAGGTTCTTGATAATTTCAACCTTCTTTGGATCAACTTGGATCCCTTCAGGAGAGATGTGATGACCAAGAACTATCCCTTCCTTCATCATCATGAAGCATTTATCTGGATTTAAGGATAAGTGGTATGTTTCACAGCGTGTTAAGACTTTATCAAGATTTTCCAATGTAAAATCAAAAGTTTGTCCACATACTCGTGAAATCATCCATGTAAATTTCAACACTTTTGGTGGTCGGATCAGCAAAAATTGCTAGGACTCGCTCGCTGAAAAGTTGCTGGGGCATTACACAAACCAAAAGGTAAAACCCTATAGGCAAATGTTCCCCATGGACATGTAAAAGTTGTCTTTTCTTGATCTTCAGGTGCAATCTGAATTTGATTATACCCACTGAATCCATCAAGAAAACAAAAGTATCTTTTTCTAGCAAGAGTATCTAACACTTGATCTATGAAAGGTAATGGAAAATGGTCTTTGTATGTCACCTTATTCAATTCTCTGTAATCTACACATACTCTCATTTTTCCATTTTTCTTAGGAACTATTACCAATGGAGAAACCCATTGACTATCAGAAATTGGGTAAATGAATCCTACTTCCAGGAGTTTTTCAATTTCTTCCTTCACAATATCTCTTAAGGCAGGATTCAATCTTCTTTGAAATTGTCTGACTGGCTTGACTTCTTCGGTATAGATCTTATGGGTACATATATCAGGATGAACTCCTGACATATCTTTGTAGTTCCAAGCAAAAGCATGAACATGCTTCTGCAAAACAACTATCAATTTTTCTTCCTCTTCCCTAGTAAGCTGGCTGTAGATATTCAAAAATTTGCCTGGCTGGACTTCTATTTGTTTTGTATTTAGAAGGACTGAATTCACTCCTTCATACTTGGTGATTAAGGGATTAAGAGGACATTGTTGAGATGGGAGAAACGAAGCAGTTTTTGTTTCATTGCTGCTTGAGGGAAGCATTTCTTGTATGGAACAATGAGAAGGAAAAATCAGATGATGGTGCCATCCATGTGATAGTGAAACAGAGTTTCCTTGTGATAGCACAGATGATTCATCTTCAGATTTTTGATTCTCCTCATTACTTATCAATTGTTGGGTATTTGTTGCTTCCCCTTCTAAACTTTGTTCATGCAGAACATTCATCAGGATTGTTTCATTTTCTAAGTTTTCTCGTGTCACTGAGGTCTTCTGTGTGTTCTCTTACTACTAAGGTAGCTAGTGTAGAAATTACCTCTTCTGGTTCTTCATATGAGTTAGAAAACCATAACTGGCCTAAAAATTTGCTAGATGGTTTTGTAGGAGGATATAAAGAAATTTGTTTCAGCTCAATACCATTTGAAATGGTCATATTTCCAGATCTGCAGTCTATGAAGGCAGCTACAGTTGCAAGCCAAGGTCTTCCCAAAATAATGGGATATCCATGTGCTGAATTTCTTGGCTATAAAACCAAAAAATCTGCAGGGAATTCCCAAGAAGAAACTTCTATAGGGACATCTTCAATGATTCCTTCAGGTTTTGCTACTGACCTATCAGCCATTTCTAAAACTCTAAATGTGGGGCTGAGATGTTTGAGCTATAATTGTTCCATTGTATCTTTAGTCATGACATTTATTGCAGCTCCTAGATCCACTAAAACATTTGATATTGGTACTGAACCTATGGTGACTGTGATAACTGGGCTTCCTGGATCACTATACTTTGGAGGTAGTAGTTTTCCAGATAAGAGATCAGCTATCTTTCCTTCAACCTGCACAGTCTTGGGGAATGCTTTCTTCTTTCTCCTTGTTCTTTTAATGCACAAATTTTGGACAGTACTATTAATTTCTGGTATTTCTTTAATGGCTTGCAATAAGGGTAATGAGATAGTCAATTTTTTTAGTTCTTTGACCAATTCTGACTCAGAAATTTCTGGTATTGCATTAAGTCTTTCAGGATATGGAACTATCCTTGGTAATTGTTCTGCTTGTGTCTCTTTTTCTATTGTTGGATCCAATTTTTCTGTTTCTTTTGTTGGTTGAATTCTCTCTGATTCTGATGATTCTTGCTCTTCATTATCTTTGGTTTCCATTAAAACTGGTTCAGGTACAACTTTTCCTGAATGGAGTTGAATATCACTACAATCAAGAACATTAATTTCAATATTTTCTTTAGCTTCAGCCACATAGACAGGAGGTGTCTGTCTTACACTATTGGGATTAGTGACTGGCTGAGCTGGCAATTGAGGTTGCTTCACTTGCTGTGTTTGCTATTTTTCTTGAAAATTCTGATTAGGTGCAGGCAACAAATGCTGAGTTTGACCTTGATTCCTTTGCTGCCTTGGATAGGACTGGTATTGCTGATTCCATTGTGGTTGGTTTTGCACCCAATGTGGATTAGTCTGATTTTGATTCCATGAGGGGTTGTTTTGATTCTGATTCCATGAGGGGTTGTTTTGATTCTGATTCCATGAGGGGTTGTTTTGATTCTGATTCCAGGCTGGATTACTCCAATTTGATTGTGGCCATTCTTGGGAATTTGTCCATTGAGGATAATTCCAAGGACGTTGGGGTGGTTCTGATTGTCCCCAAGGCATAGTACCAGGATTATGCCCCCAATTTGTAGGAAAACGAGGGGGATTTTGATATTGAGAGAAATTCCCCCTGTTTTGGTCCAATATAGTTGAGTTCCTCAGTCTGGTTTTCTAACATAGTTTTGAGTTGTGGTAGCAGGTGGCATTGATCAGTTGAATGCCTTTTTGAACAGATACTACAAATGGTTGAGATGGTTGTTTTATTCAAAGGACATTCCTGCAAAGCATGTTTACTTCTACATCTTGGGCAATAAATTGCCAAAGGTTCTGTATTTTTAGCTTTTGTAGAGATTTCCCCTAAAGTAGTGTTTAGATGCACTAGGATATCAGTTTTGAAATTTGCTAGTTCCTCTATCGAGTCCTTTACATCAATGCCATTTGTGCGGCTTTTTCTTCTTCTCTCGCTTAGTGCGAGAGTAATTCCTGCAGAGATCCATAATTTCCTCATTACTGAGAGTGGTTACATCCCCTTTTCCCATCAAATCCAGAACTTCTCTGGATTCATCTTGCAATCCTCTCAAAAAGATAGTTTTACACAATTCTGGTTCTACTAGTCCACATCTCCTTTGAACAAAGGAGAACCTATCAAGGTAATCTTCCAAGGTCTCATCATCTTCCTGCTTGATTCTAAATAACTCATCCTTTCTATTCCTTACACGGAAGTATTCCTGATATTTGTCTAAAAAGACAGTCTCCATTTGATCCCAGGTTCTTATGGAATTTGGCTCTAAGCTCATGAACCAGCGTAATGCTGAATCCTTGAGAGTTGAGGGAAAAACCTTAAGTTTTTGATTGTCATTTATATAATCATAAGTCTGACACACTACCTTGAATTCAAACAAAAATTGGTCAGGATCTTCAGATACAACACCTCGGAAGGTGGGAAGTACTGAAGGTGAAATGGTCTTCATGGGAGAGTTTTGTGTTGGATTCAGATGAATAGGATATTCAAATGTTCTGGACGGTTGGAGCACATCCTGATCATCCCCTTCATTATGAACATAGCCATGCTGGCCATCTACATTGCCTGCCATAGTTTCTTGTTTCCTAGGAGAAGTTAAAGCTTCCCAAATTTTTCTCTCAAGAGGTCCAAGCTTTTCTGTTGATGAGTCTGATGAATTATCTTCCTTAAGATATTTTGTTGATACAATTGGTGATTTTCCTTTCTCAAAATGTTCTACTGATGGTGAGACTGGTGATTTTTCTATCAGTCTTTCAGGTAGTTCAAACACAGGTGATTCACCCCTTAGGCATGAAGATCTCCTTAATGGGACAAGCCAGGGATCCTTTGGGGTCTCCCTAGACTTACTCATTCATGTTTACTCCTAAATGACATAAATTAAGTCAATAGTTGTTATCTTACTCTACTGTTATATTCATATTTTAACCTGAATGTTCACAGTTTAGTCTGATTACAGCTATTGGACTATTTGTTTTCTTCTGGAAACACTATATCCCCGGAAATGGTGCCAAAATGATGCGTAGTCGTTATACCATCATTAATTCTCAAAGAATCTGTCAATCCAGGGCAGTGTACAAGGCTATCTGCGGAAGAAGAAGTGAAACAGCTATAACTTAGGTCAATCTAGGGCAACAAGTCTTTATTGGTGGAATCGGTTTGGTGGGGGGTTTTGGAACATTCCTATCTCTAAATTGCATGAATTAAATCTTAATCTAAGTTGCAGAATTGGAAACTAATCACTAACTAGTAGAAATGAAGTCCTAATTACAATTGCGGAATAAGACCTAATTATATTGCAGTAATTAACAGCTTGCAGAATTGAAAGTCCGATTCTAATTGCGTAAAGGAAATCTAATTACTTTTGCAGTAATGAAAGTCTAGATCTAATGTGGAAATAAAAACTATCAAAATTCTATAACATAATGTTGTCAATCCTCTCGTTCATATTTTGACAGCAAAACATAAAAATGCAGGAAATTGCTGAAAAATAGTAAATGCTAAAAATAACAGTCTAAAAATAAAGTGAAAGCTTGGCTGAAAGTAAGATTGCAACTAAAACATTAAGCACAAGATTTATCTTAGCATAAATAAACTAATACCGCAAATATTATCAACTATTCACAAGCAATTTACATAACAAGTTCTGCAACTCATTCTGTCGCAGCAAAATCAGAATAAAAACCTGTTCTGTTAGTCCTCCTCCTAGGTCTGGAAGTGGCCAACCTCTTTGTCCAGAAGAAGGTGTAAGTCTCTCTCTCTTTCTAAATCTTAATCACACTCATTTACAAGTAAATTGAAATAGAACTGGTGCACTTTATTGATCAAAAGACATGATTACAAGAATTCTGACTAAAAATCGTTATAGGATCTGTAATAGCCAATTCCTAGTTATACTCTGTATTTAGCTTCCTTACTCTATTTTCTATCTATCTGCTATTTCTCTACCTCCTTCTCTATAGCTCAACCTGAATGGGAGCAATATTTATAGCTATCCTATGATCTGATTACAAACAAAGAATATCTCAAAAGATCTAATCCTAAAATGTTGCAACAAATTCTGGTTTTATCCTAGAAGAGGACTAAAACCTGATCTTTCCCTTAATGATGGATTTGGTCGGCAATGACGGCAAAGACAGATGGAGGATATTTCTCTTTACTTTTTCCAACCTTTATTTCCCTTTTTCCGCCTTCAAAAATCGGTCAAAAAGGTCAAAAACACATTCTGTTCTTCATTCCGAAGATAAGTGGCTTCATTTCGAAGACAATGCAGTTTTCATTCCGAAGATCGCTCATTCCGAAGATACTGCATTCTCATTCCGAAGATCGCTCATTTCGAAGATACTGCATGCTTCATTCCGAAGATCCGCTCATTCCGAAGACGCTGCTTTCTTCATTCCGAAGATCCGCTCATTCCGAAGATGCTGTGTTTTCTTCATTCCGAAGATATCTGTTCATTCCGAAGATGCTTCGGAATGAACAAATGTATGCTTTCCATTGGTTTCTTCTCGCATCTCTCAGGTGGGTTATCTCTTAAGATCAAATTCTAATGGTCTCCATTCCTTTCCTCATGTGAATTCCATGCCTTGCTATTTATGGACAGCTGGCTGGAATTTACATGGGAAAGACCAGTTTTTGCTGCACAGCAACAGTTTGCTTGCACTGTTGCCAGATTTAGGTGAAGTAAATGCTTGAAACAAATCAAAATATGATTAGTGAAATGCTGCTATTATTCTAAGCATATCTCATTGTAGCAAATCATAACAAAAAGAACACAAAACTATGCAAAAAGTCTGTAAAATCAGGATATAATATCTCAAATACATTGATCATGCAAAATGGTTAATATACAGCATATTAAATCAACTTAACTAACATATCAGATAAAACATAAGAGTTTATAGGCATTTTTAGTGTACAAAACATGTTATGATTGAGGCATTTCCAGGCCTCATCATCCACTAGCCTCACATGAAATCATGAAGCTTAGGATCACAAAGCCACATAAGTTAAAACTTAAAGGAGGGATTATTTTTTAGCCCTAACTCCAAAGTAAAGAGTTTGATAGGCCAATTATCAGATCCCCTACCCTCCAGAATCATAGAACTAGCACCTCTGTTATTACCCATCCAATAATTGGATATCAAAAACCTATCCAGTCTCTCTGAGATGGAAGATTCCCCACACCTTCTATTATGCCAAGTAAAGATCCCATTATCTGGCTTGATGTCAACCAAGTTTAGGGCCTAGATATGAGCACTGAAGACAGAATAAAAATGCTCGAGACAATATACCCCACCACGTTTCTCCTCTAGACAAGTGATAGAGTTGAAGTCTCTAGCCAAAATCCATGGGTACATGGGAACCAAACTTCTCACAAAGCGAATATCCTTCCTCAAATTTACTTTACCATTATAATCAATAGGAGCATATACATTTGTAAGTAGGATGATTTCACCAGATTCATTATCATGCCCGACCATCGAAATATACCATCTACTAGAAATCCAAGTAAGAGGGGATATCTTAACCGGATCCCATAAACAAGCGATGCCACCAACATATCCACATGCACCAATACACTAATATTGCCTCCTTATCCACAACTTGGGAGTAATATTGAACATACTATCAATAGCCAATTTAGTCTCCTGAATAAACACCACATCCGGAGAATGCACACAAACCAGATCACAAACAAAGTTTTATCTGGTGATGTTATTCAACCCCCTTACATTCCATGAGAGGATAATAATTTTTTGGGGTTATAAAAATGGGATTCTAATGTTCTCACCAAGCTTGACTCCACCAAAGTCTCCCCCATTAACTTAATTTTATCCTGGTCCTTCTTCCAACCCACCTTCATATTCTTATCCGATTTTTTTTTAAATTATTTTTTGCTGTAATACCAACATCGTAGGATTTTTGCAGTCCAAGGATGACTGCATCAATGCCTGAGTAGGAGAGGGCATAACTAAATCTATACTACTTTCTAAAATAGTTTCCCTTATAGGGCTAGACCCAACTATGTCCCCTATACTTAGACCCAAAGCCCTTTGTTCTTCATTTAAACCCCCCTAGATCTGATTCCTTAAGTTCCCCCTCAAGAAGAGACATATGATTCGGCCTTGTTATATTTGCATTAGGTAGCTACGTTTCAGGTATATCCATGCACTAATCAATATCATCTAATATTTCAAAATAGTTGAGTATAGCATCCGGCTGGCTATCCTTAAGGTATTTATTTTCCCTTCGTCCTCTATTTTGGGCTTTTATCAAAACAAAACCTTCCTTATCCTGTTATCCTTCCTTTATCAAGGTTTTTAATTTATTCAAACTTTGTTCAGACTGAGAGGGCACAGGATTTGAAGCCATAGGAGAGACAAAAATAGGGTATTTTCTTTATAGCTGGCCATATTCATAGCAAATCCGAAAACAAAATGGAAGAGCTTCATAGTCAATTTTTTGAACCCATGTAGTTGATCCAAATTGTATTTCAATAGAATCTGGAATAGGATTATTTAAGTCAATTTCAAAAAAAATACAAGCAACAGATATTACCTTTTTATCCATTATCTGTTGTGACGGTCCAACCGACTTCCCAAGCAGAAGGGCAATCTTATGCAAGATATCAGTTCTCCAAAATTCCAATGAGAGCCATGGAAGCCACACCCATACTAGAACCCATGATGGCCACTCCTATGATGGGTTGAAACCCACATGCCAAGGTTTAAGAAAGAGTCCCACTTGGGTTATATAAATAAGGACTCCCTTCAAATGCTTTGTTACAATCTGTAATACAAGAGAAAACCACCATAAAATAGCTGTTCACACTCAGCATCACCTCCACATTGCCTTCAGGATTCCAAGTCTTCCTGACCCAAGCCTCCACAAAGGGGAGATAAATTTGGATGCCCAAAAATTTGCCAATAAGGGCATGTCTGGTTAGATACTCCACATCTTCCGCCACCGACTCTGGTTAAACCACTAGAACTAGCCTAGCTTCACATCATTCCAAATATCCATTGTTATTTAACAAGCAGTTCCCGACATGCACTAGAAAATCTTGTTCCTTCCAGTCATTTTCAGATGAAAAAATATCACGAGCATGAACTCTCTATGCCAGACCTGATTCCATCACGATATTCCTCCAATTTGTTATACCTCCTTCGAAATTTGTTGCCATCCTCGCAAAGCAGTTTTTCTTCATCAAACCCTAACAAAGTAGTTTTACCTCATCAAACCCTAGCAGAGTTCCCCGACTCTATTATCTCGGTCCTTTTGCAATGTTACTTGAAAGTATCTTGGCTCAATTTTATAAAAACCTATACCAACCATACTACATATAATTTTAAATTTGTATGTACATACTTGTGTGTATATAGAAGCACAAACATTTTTTTAACATGGTAAATTTTTATATATGCATGTGTATGAGATGTGTTTATAGAGAATGATGGTTAATATTTACTGAGATGTATAGAAGTCAAGTCAATGTTAGTAAAACCTCTATTTGATGATGATGGCAATGCTTTTGAAACAATATATCTTGTTCTTTGGGTAATTCTAAAATCTATAATATAATTTAATGTATGACATATATTTTAAATAAAAGTTTATAAACTTTCAAATAGAGTGTATATTTATTCAAGTAGAAAAGTGATGAGGCCCAAAAATACCTCATTATTGCACAATGTTTGACTACCATATGATAAGTTAATTTCCAAATAGTTGACTAAATATACTATTTGTTAAGTGTTTGCATGATTTTATGTTAGGAATACTATATCTTTGTTTTTGACTATTTTTAGCATTTTGTGACTGATTTTGCTTGATTAAGTAGCAAGTAAAAACATGCATTTAAATTAACAAAATGTGGTATGCTGATATCCATTAACTTCTCAATGGTTTTTGAATGTTTTCCTACCCTTCAAATTGTTTCAAATCCACATTGAAGCTAAAATTTTAGGACTATCATAAATCTAAAAATCTAAAAAAAACAGCCATATAAAAATCAGCAAGTTGTCACTTTATAGGAACACCTTGAAGTTGTCAAGAAAAGCATGAGGATATGGATGGAATGAGTTCAGAAGGACTATAGAAGATATCTAACCTATTTATAAGCATTCCAACATGGTCTAAATAGGTAGCAACAGGGTGTAACAGAGGAGGGATAATTGTGCAACACTGTTGCACTATTTCAGCATGGTTACTTGGTGAATGAAGTGTATAAATTCAGTAGCAACTTGATGTACTCCTTCATGTTGATATTTGAATAATTTTTCAATGTTCTAATTTGTTTTAATTTGCAATAAATGCCAATATTTTACAATTGTGCAGCAGAGCTATAAAATGTAGTAATTTACCATGTAAATTCCAATAAGCTACCAATGAATGGCAAGGCATGGAATTCACACATGGAGAGGAATGAAGGCTATTGCAATCCGATCTTGAGGGCTAATCCACCTGAGAAATGCAGATAAAATAACTTTAAGAGCACATAATTGTTCATTGTAAAGATTTTCGAAATGAACATACATCTTCGTAATGAGAAATACAGTCTCTTCGAAATGAGCGGACATCTTCGGAATGAGAAATACAGTCTCTTCAAAATGAGCCACTTATCTTTGAAATGAGAATAGAAAGTTATTTTTTACTTTTTGAATGATTTCTGAAGATGGAAAAATGGAAATAAGGTTGAAAAGGTTAAAGAAAAATATCTCCCATCTGAATTTGTCATCCTTGTCGTCCAAAGTCACCATTCATGGAAAAGATCAATTTTGATCCTCTTCTATGATAAACCCAAAAATAACTGTAGCATAATAGGAAGTTATTTGCAAGATAGAAATGGCATATTTTGAAGTGGAGAAATATGTGTGAGATATTTCTAGACTCCTCCCATGTACTCCCACCACTAAAGATGCTTTCTAAGGGCAAATGACTACTACTGCAACACAAACTATCCATATTTGCATTTATTTTAGATCTAGAATTATTGGCAAATCACTGTAAAGTAGCACATAGGATGATTTAAGCATGGGATATGTTGTAAATATTTATATAAATAACATAGCTCCCTCCTTGGTTGAGCCAGTTAGGAATTATAATAGAGGAGAGTTTTCAATAGCAGTAATTAGGACTGTACAGTAATTTTTTGTAACAATTTTTAGCATGTTTTGTCATCAATAAAAGTGTAGTTATTTTATCATTTTTTGTTCTGAGTGTTAATTATTTAAGGAGTGCTTTTCATCTCCCTCTATATCAGGAAGTATGGGCCCACTTTCAGATCTAAAAGGAGGGATTTTATGGCAAATTTTAATCTATAATTTTGTTGCAGCAGAATTAATAGATTGCTTGCCAGATTTCATTTTCTTGTTTTTATTTTGTATTAAGTGATTGATGTTTTCTATTATGTTTGTGTACAATATTTATGTCTGTGTCAGCTGACAAATTAGATTAAACATTTATTTCTTGTTTCCTTTGCTTTCCATGTTTTGTTATTTTTATGTTTCAGCAGCTTTCAATTTCCAACAAATTTCATTTTGCTATCAATTCCTATAGCAGAAACTTGATGACCTTTTGTGGCAGGGCATTGACAGGTGTTTCATTTCCAAGCATCACTTCCATTCTGCAAGAGTAAAATAGGTTTCAATTTTACAAGTGTAATTTAGGATTTCATTTCAACAACATTTCAATTTAGCAATTTCAATTCTGTTATTTCAATTTTGCAAAAGTAGATTAGATTTCAATTCAGCAATTTCAATTCATGCAATTGTAGTTAACTTTAATTTTCTAAAATTAGAATTAGTTTTTATTTCTTATAAGTTTCCATTCTACAGATTAGGTTTAGTGTGACACCAAAAGGCTAAACCAAATCTGTCTCACCCAATAAATGTTTGAAATACGAATGCCTGAATTGTACTCTGCCCTAGCCTTCTATCGTAGACAGCCTTGGACACCACCCTGGATTGATTGAGATTTAATGATGTGCTTAACGACAATGCATCAAAAACGAAAACAAATCATAATAGATAAAAAATGAGTGTTGACAATCATGGCAATCAAATATATGTTATTTCTATAAGGGGTGACTCAAACTATGTTCTATAGGATAAAAAAGAGTCATTTATAAAAATTTTAACATATGTGATTCAAGCAATTTGGGCATTATGATTTTATTCATATTTAATTTTAAGCATGTTTGGTTTTACATATATTTGGTTCATAAATTTTTTTTTACAAATAAATTGGTTTGTTTACAAAATATTAAAAGATTAAATTCAATTAGATTTATTAGTATTTAAGGTAAATATTCACTAGATTTAGAAAGATACTATCATCTGTGTACAAGAATTGTTAGATGACCGTATTTATTTTTCATCATATTGAAAATTAAAGATAGCCATTATTGTAAGCCACTTGCTCTATATAAAAATGTTACATCAAAACTCACTTGGTGAGGTTGTAGGTAGTTTACAAAGATTGTTGTAACACATTTATTGTTGTTATATTGTCAATTTTTGTTGAGAAACTATGCATATATTATTAATTTTATATGATCTGGCTATTTATTTAAGTTTCTTACTTGGAAGATATATGAGATAAATTGCTCTAAACTCTTTTTTAACAATACTTTGATGTGCTTTATGGTTCATCTAGAATAAATTAATAAACACATGTTATCCATGTTTATGGTGTAATATTATAGGTACAAAGGGATGAGATATACCTGACTATGAACTAGTGAACAAGCCAACCAATCCATGGTGTATGAATAAAATCATCCTAGCTAGTATGTTGCATTTGAAGCTTTAGTTATGTCATTTTTAAGAATATTTTTCATGTGTGTTTAGTGTAAATTTTGAATCTTATTTATAATTTGAATATTTGATAAACATGTATTATATGAAAAATATAATTTTTCATAAAGAGGGTTATGCATAATGGGTTGGACCTGAAATGTAATTGTAAAAAAATGGTGAATCCTAAGAAAATCAAATCAATCATCTTTACACCAAAATTTGGGGGCATTTGAAGCTCTAAAATGTAAGGTTATATTTGGGGAAAATTTTGACCTATTAAATCACCTTATAACTTCATAAAACACCACCATTAGATCAGGATTGAAAAGAGCTTTCCAATGAGTACAAATATGCCTATGTTTGGATATATATTGTGGTGAATTGACCCTAAGAAAAAATTAATCCTAAAATTTTTAGGTGAATAGACCGATGTCGAGGGCCCTCATATTCACCAATTTCCAATTTTGGAAATCCTAATATTCACCCAATTTACGAATATTCGCCATTGTGCATAACCATGTTCATAAATAGTGAAATATGACCATCTAAATAGTTTATTTACAATTTCTTCATCCTTTAATTTAATAGTAAAGGATACAATCCTATTTTTGTTGTTCACTATAATTTTTAACATATTAAACGATCAATTTTTATCTTATATGTAAATTTAAAATGCAACATATTATGTAAATTATGACAACACATTCATATGAATAAATAAATATGATCTATTGGATTCTAAAAAGGAAAAAATAAGAACATGAACATTCAAAGATGAATTTAAACTTCAATGATAAACTTATTTATATGATGTATAATTATCATACCCATGTCAAGATTCAACCAACAAGAACAATAAAGAAGGTTGTTGCCAACACAATCACATCTCAAATATCAATGTGTTAAAGTCTAACTCATTAGATTAAAAATGCTAGATAGTAACCATTTAGTGTATTTATTTGGAAAATTCATGAAGATAGGAGTACAAAAGTATGAACAAAAAAATATATACAAATAGTTAATATGTCCAAATGTATACATAGGTACATGGTCATGTTAAGGAACAAGTCTATAATATCATGTAAAAAATATGATTACACACAAATTAAATACATGGTCCACATAAGTATGTGAATATTTCGTAGAAGGAACTTGCATAATGCACAAACATAATTATAAATTAACATAGCATGAAAAATATTACAAAATCAAAATGTATTACTACAAATTTAACAAAGTTCAAATTTAAAATATTTTAGTGTCAATAAGGACAAATGCATGGTCAAAGCTTATGTTGGTGTGTCAATTTCCATAGTATCATCCATCTACGTGCATACACTACAATAATTATCTCAAGTTAAAAGATATTTTCATCAAAACTAACATTTCTCTATGAATGGAAGAACAATTATTTAGGTTATGAGGATGAATGAAAAATGGTATATCTCTCTATATATCTATAGGTATGTATTTGTGTATATATGTAAGTATGTATGTGTGTAATTTAAATATTATAAAAATTGATAATGTTGGTACATGGATGGTAAAGCCTATGTCAAAAACCTAACTTTTATTACCTCAACCACCTAAATTAATTGCATTTCAAATTAAATGAACAAGTTAGATTTTAAGTTTAAAATTAAAACATAAATCTCAATGATACATATGCATGAATCCTATCTTTGGAGGTTGGGTCCATCTTTGTGAACTATGTGTGATGTCTCCCATAGAACTAAAAAAAATTCAATCATGGGATCAAAATGACCACATTAATTTTTATCAAAAGTGTATATGTGGAGTGTGAGAATAGACAGACATTCTGTAATGTATGCAAAATTTAGGGCCATATTCAAACCCAATGTCTGACGGTAGCAACACACAAATAAGCTTCGACCAAAGGTGATGTGGGTAAGGTTAACTAGAGAGAGATCCCCAAGTTTCTAGGTTCGTGTCCTAACTTACGAGGATACAAACTAGTCAAGAATAACCATGCCAGTCAAGCTAATGTAGGACAACCAAAAGTCCAGGAGAAAGGAAAGCAAATTAGCGAGGAAGGAAAAAATCCTAAGGTATGTAATAAAGACCCTAGTTCGAATAAATTTGAAGTTCTAGCTAACCTAGAAGAGGAAATTGAAAAAATCAAGGATGAAACTCCATGTTTTGAGTTTATTGAACCCTAGAATCCCCATACAAATTGGGACCATCCACAGTCACCGAGAAAAACCCTAATAGCTTTTCTCAAAGAAAAGAAGAAATTTCAAGACGATATGGCCTAAACATGGAAGGATTCAAGTCAAGAGTCGAAGTAGTTGAGATATGGATTAGAAATCCAGCCTCCAATCCTGTTGTGGAGCAGATTATGCCATATCAGAATGTCTCCTCGAAGTAAAGTCCTCTGATCAAGGAGAACCATATAGGAGAGGCCAACCAAAATAAGGATGAGTATGAATATGGAAATGAAAACCTCCAAAATAAGGAAAGAGGATCTAGCCCCAAATTATCACAGTATATGCCCCCTCATTTTAGTTCAAAATAGACTAGAAGCACCACCAAGTCTCCCATAGATTATGGCAATGAAAGAAAGAAAGGGAGAATATTTGTTGCAGAGCATTATAGACTAAGGATCAACGATGAAATTGCAAATGGGAAGCAAAGAACACTTTTATAGCAAGCTATTCCTTTCCAGGCTGATAACAAAATTGATAGACCCCCTCTTTCTCAAGGAAGGGGGCAGGGAAAAAATAACAAACAAACAAAATGAAGGTTCTCTCATGGAATGTGAGAGGCCTAAATGACCCACCAAAAAAAAGGGTGGTTAAGTCAATAAGGAAGGAGTGGAATCCTACCATTATTTTTCTTCAGGAAACAAAAACAGATGCGACACAATCAACTTTAATTGCAAGCAGGATTTGGAAGCAAGGAAAAGTGGCCTTTCAGAAGGTGAGAGGAGCATCTGGAGGCCTCATGATCCTGTTGGATCCAATTAAAATTTAAGGAAGTGTTATTCAGACGAATGAAAGTGTGCTAAGTGTGCTATTCCATGATCTCGATAACAATAAGTCTTGGATCATGTCAAATGTATATGCCCCACCTCTATCCAAGGGCGATTGGAGGTATGGAAGTATTTGGGTAATTTAAATAAAGAATTCATAAACATTCCTTGGGTGATTGGGGGTGACTTCAATACTCCACTTTACCCATATGATAAAAAATGAGGATCTAGGTTACCTTCTAGGAGCATGGAGGATTTTAATTAATTCATTAACACAAATTAGTTGATGAATGTCAGACTAAAAGGGTCCAAATTCACATGAAGTAATCGAAGGATAGGGAGTCAACTGATTCAGGAAATGTTGGAAAAATTATTTTTATCCAAGAAAGCCATAACAAATTTTGACGATTCATTATTACAAGCCCTTCCCAAATGTGCTTCAGATCATAACCCTATTCTTTTGGAGGCTATGCAGACTAATCCCTTCAAAAAGCTGTTTAGATTTATGTCGATATGGGTAAAACATTTGGACTTAAAGAAACAAATTGAGGAATGGTGGAAGCAGCCTATCCGAGGCAGTGCTTCTTTCAAAATTTCTTAGAAACTAAATATGGTAAAAGACAACCTTAGGGTCTAGAATAAAGAAGTTTTTGGAAATATTTTTGAGAACAAGAAAGAAGTGGGGGAGAAACTAAAAATAATAGAAGGAAAAATTCAACATGGAACTTATGATGAGGCAACAAGGATTGAAGACAAGGAAACCCTTTGTGAGTACCATAATATCCTATCATGTGAAGAGATGTATTGGAGGCATAAATCAAGGGCGTTATGGCTGAAGCAAGGTGATTTAAATTCAAAGTTTTTCCATGTTACAAATTTTAGGAATAGAAGAAACGACAATATTAGAATGTTAACCAAGGAGGATGGCTCCTCAACCCAGAATATCCAGGAGATCAGGGATGAGGCTGTGAAATTTTCAGCTCCTTGTTAGGTGAAGGACCAGCTTGTAATTCCCAAGAAAAGGATTCTCGTATTCAATTTATCCCTAAAATTATTAATGAGATGACCTATGTGTCCCTCACAGCGGTCTTTTCTGATGAAGAGATCAAAGATGCCCTTTTTAGCATGGATCCTGACAAGGCTCCTGAGACAAACGGTTTCTCACCTCATTTTTACCAAGTTTTTTGGAATATTGTTGGTGTAGATGTCATCGCTGCCATTAGGGAGTTCCAAACTTCTAATCACATTCCCATGGTTTTAATTCAATTTTTATAGCTTTGATACCAAAATGCCACAATCCTAAGACCATGGTTGATTTCAGGACGGTTAGCCTATGTAACCTATCGTATAAAACACTGTCCAAAGTCTTAGCTAACCGCTTGAAGAAGGTCTTACCTGTTATCATTGATCCAAGTCAGGGAAGTTCGGTTCAGGGGAGATCAATATTATATGGAGTTATCATAGTTCATGAGGCTCTCCATACGGTTGCCCAAACTAATAAGGTAGTCATGGCCTTAAAGATAGATATGAACAAAGCTTTTGATAGGATAAATTAGGATTTCCTGGAGGCAATTTTAGTAAAATTCAGTTTCCACACTCAATGGGTCAAGCTGGTCAGAGAATGTATTTCGAAAACCTGGTTTTTAGTCTTGGTAAATGGGTCTATAACAGGATTTTTTCAAAGTAAATGAGGATTGAGACAAGGATATCACATTAGTCCCATGCTTTTCATCATTGTAGCAAAAGCCTTAAAAATAAGCATCAAGGCAGTGACAGTAGCTGGACTTATATCAGGCATAAAGGCAACTTCGTTAATAGCCCCAATGACCCATCAATAATTTTTTGATGATACATTGTCGCTTACATTGGCTTCAGTGGTTGAGGCAAAAAGGATCAGACACATTCTTAAGATGTATGAGAAGGTAGACTGACAGAAAGTGAATTTTAATAAGAGCAAGCTATATTTTATAAATACCCCCATTCCCAGGAAAAACAACATTGCTAGAATTTTGGAATGCCATATTGCGTCCCTTCCTACCTCCTACTCAGGCCTTCCCATTTTCTATGGGAAATCGAAAGGGTCAATGTGGAATATTATGCTGGAGAGGATCCAAAAAAAGCTAGCAGGCTAGAAAGGACATTTATTATCTCAAGCAGGTAAATAACTCTTAACAATGGCCTCCCTACAAAGTATACATGTATATTTCTTATCGGTTTTCAAATCTCCAAGCAAGGTGTATCATAAAATTGAGCAATTTCAAAATAAATTTCTCTGGTCAGGGATCGAGGATAAAAAAAGGATCCATTTGGTAGGGTGGAATAAGGTTTGCAAACCTAAGGTACAGGGGGGCTAGGGCTGAGGAGATTTTCTAATCTCAACACAACTCTACTAGCCAAACAAGCATGGTGGCTATTAACCAAGGTTGAAAATGAATGGATGACCATAGTCAATAGAAAATACCTCCAAGGATCAAATTTCCTCAATGATAATTTGGTGAGTATGGGGTCAAATTTTTGGAAGGTAATCCTAACAAGCAGAAATCTAGTCAAGAGAGGGATTAGATAGATCCTTGGGAATGAGAAAATGATAAAATTTTAGAAGGACCGATGGGCGAGAGCTAAGGAATTATCCCATAATCCCTGATTGGCTAGGATCCAAGAACACATGGAGCATCATATTGGGCAAAGGGTGGTTGATTACATCTGGTAGGATATGAACACCCCTAGGTGGAAATACATCAAAGTATAGGGTTTTAAAGTTGAGTCAGAAGAACTTCATAATATTTTAACACAAGAAATTCTTCCCTCTAGAGAATATGAGGATCACATTGCTTGGTCCAAGACTGAAAGTGGAGATTTCATGGTCAAATCCGCCTATAACTTGCTCCTCAATAATGAAGACCAACAATTTCAATCGAATTTGGTCTAGATCAAGGGTTTAATACCTAAACTATATTTTTTCTCCTGGCTAGTGATCCAAGAAAAAAACATTACCATGGATAATAGGTTGACCAAAGGTATGTTTATTGCTAACCGTTATCATATGTGCAGGGTTGGGTTGGAGTCAACCCAACATTTGTTCCTAGAGTGTCTAGTGGCAGCATCCATCCTTGATGAATTTTTCTAGGATTTTAGGATCTCGTGGGTCAAGACGACTTTAGTTTCTAAAGTGTTCCAACAATGGCCTCAACCCTTTGTTAGTCTAAAACTTAAGTACCTTTGGAAAATATTTTGGCACCATTTCCTATGGCATATATGGTTAGAAAGGAATCACAGAGCTTTTAAGGACACTAGTCATAGCCTTAAAACAATAATCAATAGAATCCTTGCCTTTGTGAAATAAAACATTAGTATCCTTGCTGAGGAGAACCGTATAATCCCTCCCCAAGAAATACAAATTGCTTTAGCCTTAGGCATTGAGAAAATTTATTTCATCCCTCTACCCAATCCCAGAAATGGGGTCTCTTGGGAACCACCCCCTAAGGGTTGGTTCAAATTAAACTTTGATGGTGTAGCTAAGGAGAACCCGAGAAGAGTAGGAGCTGGAGGAGTAATCAGATATAATCAAGGAAACCTGGTTAAGGCCTTCGCTAAACCATTAAGAATTAGAAGTAATAATGAGGCAGAAGCTAGAGCCCTTTTGAGAGGGTTAAAAGTTACCCAGGAGACTCATGGAAATTTTATGATTGAAGGTGATTCAATGAATATCATCAAACTTTTAACCAATGGTAGAAAACCTCCATGGAGGATTGAGGTCATCATCCACGAGGCAAGGATACTTTTTGTAGGAAGACAAGACAGGAGGATTCACCATGTGTTTCGTGAGGCCAAAAAAGCGGCTGACAAATTAGCCAATGTGGGTATTGATGTGGGAAGTTTGATGATGTGGACACAAGGGGTACCACATGAAGTGGAGGACATTCTTAGACATGAAAAACACACTACTAATTAATTATAAAGTTGGAAGGGTGCCTTTTCCCCAAGTTTTTTGTGATAAGCATAGAGCTTTTTCTCTAAGTCAACTCAAAAAACTATCGTTGTAAGTAATGTTAATTGTCATGTTGAACTGTCTTTCTGTAGTAACTGTAAGGTGTTGTGGGATAACGATCACAATTTTTGAAAATAATATTCTAAGGATGACCAGGATCTGCAATCTCAGTATAAGGCTAGATTTTGTATTATTTTTTGGGTTAACCTGCAAAACCCAGTAATTAATGACGACTTTTATTTACCCAAAAAAAAAAGTGTATATTATGAGGAGAATAAGTGGAAAAAATATGAATTACATTAGATACCTACTTATGGGATCCAATATTTGATTTATGTCCCTATAAACTCAATGGAGTTTGAGTTCCATCTAACTACAAGTTATCCAAAAACTATACATATTTGGTATGGTTTGGAAAAAATCACTAGTGTGCTTGGGCGTGTGGTTCTCACTAAACCTAAAAAACAATAAATGTTTGTCTGACCTGATGCATATATGTAAAGGTAGACTTTTCAAATGATCTATCCAATTACATCACCATTCAAGTGAGGGGGCACTATTTATCAATGGGTGGTTTACGTTACACATATTTCTTCAAAAAATTTTCCTAAGTTTATTTGGAATTGGTCCTTATTTTATGGGGTTTGAATTTTAAATATTGATTTTAACTCTTTTAAACCAAATATTAAATTAGTTGGTCATTTGAAATTTTAATTTTATGTAATTTGTTCCTTTGCAATATTTTTTTAAAATAATATGTCCTTTTGCAATGTGTTTTTTATAGATTTGGTTAGGTTCTTTTGCAATATTACTTGAAGGATCTTGACTCATTTTTATAAAAACCTATACCAACCATACTATATATAATTTTAAATTTGTATGTACATACTTGTGTGTATACAGAAACACACACTTTTTTTTTACATGGTTAATTTTTATATATGCATGTGTATGAGATGTGTTTATAGCAATTGTAAAACATGATAGTGTAGAGAATGATGGTTAGTATTTACTGAGATGTATAGAAGTCAATTCAATGTGAGTAAAACCTCTATTTGATGATAATGACAATGATTTTGAAACACAATATCTTGTTCTTTGGGTAATTCTAAAATCTATAATATAATTTAACATGGTTTATAATTTAATGTGTATGAGTTATATTTTAAATAAAAGTTTATAAATTTTCAAATAGAGTGCATATTTATTCAAGTAGAAAAGGAAAACAAATCATAATAGATAAAAAATGAGTGTTGACAATCATGGCAATCGAATATATGTTATTTCTTTAAGGGGTGACTCAAACTATGTTTTATAGGATAAAAAAGAGCCATTTATTATTTTTTTAACATATGTGATTCAAGCAACTTGGGCATTATGATTTTATTCATATTTAGTTTTAAGCATGTTTGGTTTTACATATATTTGGTTTGTAAAAACTTTGTTTTTAAAATAAATTGTTTTTTTTTCCAAATATTAAAAGATTAAATTCAATTAGATTTATTAGTATTTAAGGTAAATATTCATTAGATTTAGAAAGATACTATCATATGTGTACAAGAATTGTTATATGACCGTATTTATTTTTCATCATATTGGAAATTGAAGATAGCCATTATTGTAAGCCACTTGTTCTATATAAAAATGTTACTTCAAAACTCTCTTCGTGAGGTTATAGGTAGTTTACAAATATTGTTGTAACACATTTATTGTTGTTATATTGTCCATTTTTGTTGAGAAAGTATGCATATATTATTAATTTTACACGATATGGCTATTTATTTCAGTTTCTTACTTGGAAGATATATGAGATAAATTGCTCTAAGCTCTTTTTTAACAATACCTTTATGTGTTCTATGGTTCATCTTGAATAAAGTAATAAACACATGTTATCCATGTTTATGGTGTAATATTATAGGTACAAAGGAATGACATATACCTAACTATGAACTAGTGAACAAGCCAACCAATCCATGGTGTATGAATAAAATCATCCTAGCTAGTATGTTGCATTTGAAGCTTTAGTTATGTCACTTTTAAGAATATTTTTCATGTGTGTTTACTGTAAATTTTGAATCTTATTTATAATTTGAATTTTTGATAACCATGTATTATATGAAAAATATAATTGTTCATAAATAGGGTTATGCATAACGGGTTGGACCTAAAATGTAATTGTAAAAAAATGGTGAATCCTAAGCAAATAAACTCAATCATCTTCACACAAAAATTTGGGGGTATTTGAAGCTCTAAAACGTAAGGTTATCTTTGGGGAAAATTTGGACCTATTATATCACCTTATAACTTCATAAAACACCACCATTAAATCAAGATTGAAAAGAGTTTTCCAATGAGTACAAATATGCCTATGTTTGGATATATATTGTGGTGATATGAACCTAAGAAAAAATTAATCCTAAAAATTTTAGGTGAATGGTCCGACGTCAAGGGCCCTCATATTCACCGATTCCCAATTTTGGAAATCCTAATATTCACCCAATTTACAAATATTCACCATTGTGCATAACCATGTTCATAAATAGTGAAATATGACCATCTAATTAGTTTATTTACAGTTTCTTCATCCTTTAAGTTTATAGTAAATGTTACAATCCTATTTTTGTTGTTAACTATAATTTTTAACATATTAAACGATCAATTTTTATCTTATATGTAAAATTAAAATGCAACATATTATGTAAATTATGACAACACATTCACATGAATAAATAAATATGATCTATTGGATTCTAAAAAGGAAAAAATAATAACATGAACATTCAAATATCAATTTAAAATTCAATGATAAACTTATTGATATGATGTATAATTATCATACCCATGTAAATATTAAACCAACAAGAACAATAAAGAAGGTTGTTGCCAACACAATCACATCTCAAATATCAATACGTTAAAATCTAACTCATTAGATTAAAAATTCTAGATAGTAACCATTTAGTGTATTTAATTTGACAATTCATGAAGATAGAAGTACAATGTATGAACAAAAAAATATATACAGATAGTTAATATGTCCAAATATATACATAGGTACATGGTCATGCTTAGAAACAAGTCTATAATATCATATAAAAAATATAATTACACACACATTAAATACATGGTCCATATAAGTATGTGAATATTTCTTAGAAGGAACTTGCATAATGCACAAACATAATTATAAATTAACCTAGCATGAAAAATATTACAAAATCAAAATTTATTACTACAAATTTTAAAAAGTTCAAATTTAAAATATTTTAGTGTCAATAAGGACAATTGCATGGTCAAAGCTTATGATGGTGTGTCAACTTCCATAGTCTCATCCATCTACGTGCATACACAACAATAATTATCTCAAGTTAAAATAGATTGTCATCAACACTAACATTTCTCTATGAATGGAAGAACAATTCTTTAGGTTATGAGGATGAATGAAAAATGGTTTATCTCTCTATATATCTATAGGTAAGTATTTGTGTATATATGTAAGTATGTATGTGTGTAATTTAAATATTATCAAAATTGATAATGTTGGTACATGGATGGCAAAGCCTATGTCAAACACCTAACTTTTATCACCTCAACCACCTAAATTAATTGCATTTCAAATTAAATGAACAAGTTAGATTTTATGTTTAAAATTAAAATATAAATCTCAATGATACTTATGCATGAATCCTATATTTGGAGGTTGGGTCCATCTTGGTGAACTATGTGTGATGTCTCCCATAGAACTAAAACAAAATCAATCATGGCATCAAAATGACCACATTAGTTTTTATCAAAAGTGCACATTATGAGGAGAATAAGTGGATAAAACATGACCTACATTAGATACCTACTTATGGGATCCAAAATTTGGTTCATATTATTATAATATCAATGGATGTTGAGTTCCATCTAACAACAAGATATCCATAAACTATACATGTTTGGTCTGGTTTGGACAAAATCACAAATGTGCTTGGGCATGTGGTTCTCACTAAACCTAAAAAGCAATCAATGCTTGTCCGAATTGATGCATATATGTAAAGGTAGATTTTTCAAATGATCTACCCAATTCCATCACCATTCAAGTGGGGGAGGCCACTATTTCTCAATGGGTGGTTTAAGTTACACATATTTCTTTAATTATTTTTCCTAAGTTTGGTTGACCTTGGTCCTTATTTTATGGGGTTTTAATTCTAATTATTGATTTTAACTCTTTTAAACCAAATATTAAATTAGGTGGTCATTTGAAATTTTAATTTTATGTAATTTTTTCCTTTGCAATATTAATTTAAAATAATTTATCCTTTTGCAATGTGTTTTTTTATAGATTTGGTTAGGTCCTTTTGCAATGTTACTTGAAAGGATCTTGGCTCATTTTTATAAAAACCTATACCAACCATACTACATATAATTTTAAATTTGTATGTACATACTTGTGTGTATATAGAAACACACACATGATAGTGTAGAGAATGATGGTTAGTATTTACTAATATGTATAGAAGTCAAGTCAATGTTAGTAAAACCTCTATTTGATGATGATGGCAATGATTTTGAAACAAAATATATTGTTCTTTGGGTAATTCTAAAATATATAATATAATTTAACATGGTTTATAATTTAATGTGTATGAGTTATATTTTAAATAAAATTTTATAAATTTTCAAATAGAGTGCCTATTTATTCAAGTAGAAAAGGAAAATAAATCATAATAGATAAAAAATGAGTGTTGACAATCATGGCAATCGAATATATGTTATTTCTATAAGGGGTGACTCAAACTATATTTTATAGGATAAAAAAGAGCCATTTATAATTTTTTTAACATATGTGATTCAAGAAACTTGCGCATTATGATTTTATTCATATTTAATTTTAAGCATGTTTGGTTTTACATATATTTGGTTTGTAAAAACTTTGTTTTACAAATAAATTGGTTTGTTTTCCAAATATTAAAAGATTAAATTCAATTAGATTTATTAGTATTTAAGGTAAATATTCACTGGATTTAGAAAGATACTATCATCTGTGTACAAGAATTGTTAGATGACCATATTTATGTTTCATCATATTGGAAATCGAAGATCTCCATTATTGTAAGCCACTTGTTCTATATAAAAATGTTACATCAAAACTCACTTGGTGAGGTTATAGGTAGTTTACAAATATTGTTGTAACACATTTATTGTTGTTATATTGTCCATTTTTTTTTAGAAACTATGCATATATTATTAATTTTATATGACATGGCTATTTAATTTTCTTACTTGGAAGATATATGAGATAAATTGCTCTAAAATATTATGAACAATACTTTTATGTGTTCTATGGTTCATCTTGAATAATGTAATAAACACATGTTATCCATGTTTATGGTGTAAGATTATAGGTACAAAGGTATGAGATATACCTAACTATGAACTAGTGAACAAGCCAACCAATCCATGGTGTATGAATAAAATCATCCTAGCTAGTATGTTGCATTTGAAGCTTTAGTTATGTCATTTTTAAGAATATTTTTCATATGTGTGTTTAGTGTAAATTTTGAATCTTATTTATAATTTGAAGTTTTGATAACCATGTATTATATGAAAAATATAATTGTTCATAAATAGGGTTTATGCATAACGGGTTGGACCTGAAATATAAGTGTTAAAAAATGGTGAATCCTAAGAAAATCAAATCAATCATCTGCACACCAAAATTTGGGGGTATTTGAAGCTCTAAAACGTAAGGTTATGTTTGCAGAAAATTTTGACCTATTAAATCAACTTATAACTTCATTAAAAACCACCATTAGTTTAGGCTCGAAAATAGCTTTCCAATGAGTACAAATATGACTATGTTGGATACATATTATGGCAGATTGACCCTAAGAAAAAATTAATCCTAAAAATTTTAGGTGAATGGGCCAACGTCGAGGGTCCTCATATTCACCAATTTTCAATTTTGGAAATCCTAATATTCACCCAATTTGCAAATATTTGCCATTGTGCATAACCATGTTCATAAGTAGTGAAATATGACAATCTAATTAGTTTAATTACAATTTCTTCATCCTTTAAGTTTATAGTAAAGGATAAAATCCTATTTTTGTTGTTCACTATAATTTTTAACATATTAAACGATCAATTTTTATCTTATATGTAAAATTAAAATGCAACATATTATGTAAATTATGACAACACATTCATATGAATAAATAAATATGATCTATTGGATTCTAAAAAGGAAAAAATAAGAACATGAACATTCAAATATCAATTTAAACTTCAATTATAAACTTATTGATATGATGTATAATTATCATACCCATGTAAATATTCAACCAACAAGAACAATAAAGAAGGTTGTTGCCAAAACAATAACATCTCAAATATCAATACGTTAAAATCTAACTCATTAGATTAAAAATGCTAGATAGTAACCATTTAGTGTATTTAATTGGACAATTCATGAAGATAGGAGTACAAATGTATGAACAAAAAAAAATATACAAATAGTTAATATGTCCAAATATATACATAGATACATGGTCATGTTTAGGAACAAGTCTATAATATAATGTTAAAAATATGATTACACACACATTAAAGACATGGTCCACCTAAGTATGCGAATATTTCTTAGAAGGAACTTGCATAATGCACAAAAATAATTATAAATTAACCTAGCATGAAAAATATTACAAAATTAAAATTTATTATTACAAATTTAACAAAGTTCAAATTTAAAATATTTTAGTGTCAATAAGGACAATTGCATGATAAAAGCATATGATGGCATGTCAATTTCCATAGTCTCATCCATCTACGTGCATACTCAACAATAATTATCTCAAGTTAAAATATATTGTCATCAACACTAACATTTCTCTATGAATGGAAGAACAATTCTTTAGGTTATGGGGATGAATGAAAAATGGTATATCTCTCTATCTATCTATAGATATGTATTTGTGTATATATGTAAGTATGTATGTGTGTAATTTAAATATCATCAAAATTGATAATGTTGGTACATGGATGACAAAGCCTATGTCAAACACCTAACTTTTATCACCTCAACTACCTAAATTAATTGCATTTCAAATTAAATGAACAAGTTAGATTTTAAGTTTAAAATTAAAACATACCCAAGTGTTGTAGGTGAGTTGGAGAGGAGAGGGTAATCCTCCAAGGGAGGTCCCAAGTTCAAATCTCCACCCTACCAAAAATCTGAATTGGGTATCCAAAATCCAATTGATAATGTTGGTGCGGGCAGGGTCGGGTGCGACTTCCCGGTGACTTTGACGCTGTAGAACCCCGTGTTCATGGTCTCTTAGACCAAGGCGGCCCTAAAAGGGATTTTTTACTTTAAAAAAAAATAATTAAAACTTAAATCTCAATGATACTTATGCATGAATCCTATCTTTGGAGGTTGGGTTCATATTGGTGAACTATATGTGATATCTCCCATAGAACTAAAAAAAAGTCAATCATGGCATCAAAATGACCACATTAGTTTTTATCAAAAGTGTACATTATGAGGAGAATAAGTGGATAAAACATGACTTACATTAGATACCTACTTATGGGATCCAACATTTGATTCATGTCCCTATAATCTCAATGGATGTTGAGTTCCATCTAACTACAAGATATCCAAAAACTATACATGTTTGGTCTGGTTTGGAAAAAATCATTAGTGTGCTCGGGCATGTGGTTCTCATTAAACCTAAAAATAATAAATGCTTATCCAACCTTATGCATATATGTAAAGGTGGATTTTTCAAATTATCTGCCCAATTCCATCACCATTCAAGTGGGAGAGGCCACTATTTCTCATTGGGTGGTTTACGTTACACATATATCTGCTACCAACCATCCAATCATAAGGTGAAGTATTGTCCGCACACATCGCATGTCAAGCCAAAGTTGATTTCCATTCCCACCCTTGGGGCAACCAATCAACCTAAGGTAGATGGTTGGACCACTATGGGTCATCGTAAAAATCTGCATTCTCATGTTGTTCCTACTCCATAGATGATAATTTTTTCTAATCCATAAATGACAACTGTCACACAATTGCAACCTTTAGCTCCA
Source organism: Wollemia nobilis (assembly GCA_028583015.1). NCBI lineage: Eukaryota > Viridiplantae > Streptophyta > Pinopsida > Araucariales > Araucariaceae > Wollemia > Wollemia nobilis. The sequence continues at coordinate 3,566,217 of JAQPPZ010017238.1, forward strand.
TAGTCAGTGATTTTTTTTATCCACAATTGATAATTGTCATAATCTCAATATATTCACTTCTATAGATGATTATTTTTCTTGTTTCGTAGTCCTCATCCATGAAGGGAACAATACCAAATGTAGATCCATCATCGATGAAATTGGTGGTTCTGATGGAGGATGTAAAATATAAATATCCCTCTCCTTTTATGTAGTTTTGGCATTCCCACATTCCTTGACAGGGGAAAGAATATGGGGATAATCTACCCAAAAAATAGATTCACCCATCTAAAACTTGATGGGTGAGTGCCAAACATAATAGATTCAATAGCTTTGGAGCATTGTCATTGTTTGAATAGAAGCATGATGATGAAGTCTTACTAGAGCAACCAATTTTAAGTCTAATTGGAAATATTTACTTACACAGGCGCCTGTTGAAACCAACTAATATATGATTTAGATCTCTCCAAAGTTACAATTTTATATTTTAGGGATTTATTTTTCAGTTTCTCAGTTTTGCAGTGGTAACAATAGATATCTCGGTGACCTATTCATCATTTTTTTTCATTTTCTTTGGCTTTAGTTTCTTGCATGGGCTTTAGGGTGTGCTTCCATATCACCTAATTTTTGTGAATTTGTACTCTTATTAATTTTTATACTATTAAGTCACTTTCAACAACAATAAAAACTATACATGAAAAAAATATATTTTAATATAAAAACATACATTCATTGATCAAATTAAAATTTTAAAAATAGGTGAAAAATTAAGAGATATTATTTAAGCTTGAGTATATATTTAAGATGACTTATTCTCATACAATGCTCGAACTAGAAATCAAAGTGATATTGATCAAAATCAATAAAACTTGCATTATATTATTGTGGATGAACTTATACTTGTGTATTATAGTGTGATGATGATACACAAATCATCAACTACAAGTGCCCCATGGGATGAAGTGATAAATTCAACCTTGATTGTTTCATCCTCCCACTTATTATACCTATTAGATTAAGTAAGATAACAAGGGACCTCATTGGCCTAAAATTAATCTACATCATCAACACAATGTTTCATTTTATGTATATTTTTTAGATCCTCATCATAATCATGTGCATGGTGATAAGGATGAACATTGACATTCTAACCATGATGACCATTATTTTAAACATCTATAAGAGTGTCTAAATGATTATGAATAATATGAGAATTAGAGGATGACTCCCCAACATCATAAATAAATAAAAAATAGGATATGTGCATGCATCCATCAAATTATGGTGTAGTATAAGGATAATGTTTGTGGTCCATGTATCAAACACATCACTCATGGAAATTCATGTCATAAATGTGTAAAATAACTATTGTACTATAAATATTTTAAGAGTATAAAAGTAAGGAAAGCAAGTTGATCTATATCATAACTTTTTGGATCTATATGATGGTCTAAAAATATTATGTCTAATTACAGTACTTCATTGGGAATGTTAAGAAGGCTTGGGTATTAAGGATAATACTTAAAAACCATATGTTAGGAATGGGAAAAATATGAGATATATTGATACAAAAGAAGTTACAATATATAGGCATAAGCCTATATGAAAAACATGACAAATATCAAGGAATATGACAAGTGTCAAACTGAAAGTAGGCATAGTGCACATTAATATTCTAACATTCCCCCTTAATGTGCACTATCCTAACTATAGAAAAAAAAGTCAACATTAGATAACATTCCCCCTTAATGTTTACTTCTCTAAAAGTTCCCAATCATCCTTCTTTATTATATTATTTGGTCTAGGCTCATGTTCTTTGCACTTGGCTCTCCAAATGTGAATAATGCTAGATCAACGGTGTATACATCTTGGTCTGTTGCCTCAGGGTCAACCACTTCCTTGGATCTATTACCTCTAGGTCAACCATCTAAGTGCCTTAGGGTCATCCTGGGTGCCTCAAGGTCAGCCACTTCCATGGGTCTATTACCTCTACAGGTCATCCTCTAGGTATATTGCCTCTCATAGGTCACTGACTAGATTCATCATGAATATCAAATACTCCCTCATGGTGAACTCAATCTAGAAGGTGTCAATATTTGCCGAAAATGCACCTTAATACAAAAGAAATACAAGCCATATAAGAGTGTCGATATCTACCAAAAATGCACTCAAAAAATACAATATAAATGAGCCATAGAATCCAAATGTGGAGGATAAGAAGAAGAAATAAGAGAATCTTTTGAAGTGTCTTTGTCTTTAGTCTTCAAAAGTTGATCCGAAAAAGTCCTTGGATAGGTATTATGTCTATAGTCCCTAGATTATGTATTCTTATGGTAATCACCTCATCTTACCAGAATACATGAGTAACCAGCCATTGTATCTGCCAAGTATGATAGAGGAAAATACTAGATACTAGGATCACATACATAGAGTGTCGAGGTCAACCAAAAATGCACTCTAGAATACAATAATATTTGAGGCTAAACAATTCAAATGGAATAGCCTCAAAATAAAAATAGAACACCACCAATGTGTTTGTCTCGAGAAAATCCTTTCCGATGACTATAAATACCCCTATATTCATGTGTTAAAGGGGCCTTCATCTTGTAAAAAAGTAGCATACCTCTCAATTTCCCTCATATGGGAATATTTCGGAATGTCCATCAAAATAATACATTGGGCATGTTAAAAAATGATTCTTTTAGATAAAAAATGCCCAAAAAAATATCTTTTTACAATAATTAGCCATACATTTAAAAATATCCCATCATTTTATATAAATAGCCCTTTTACCACACATTAAAACAATATTGGCCATAAATGCTTAAGTGGTGGCATTTTTTGACGATGGTACCCATATCTCCAACTATCAAAAAAGAGCAAAAATTTGAAAACAATTCAGAAACAGGCATTTTGGTGGTCAACTCTTGCACGACCAACACTGAATGCCCGAAAATAAAAAAATTAAATGGACAATATTTTGCACTAATTTTTTTGTTGTTGACGGGGTCTCTCAGACGTGAGAAAAACAATATTTTCATACATAGCAAAGCGGGGCGATAGGTGGTTGTTCTCTAGAAATAACATTCATTTAATTTAGTATGTTAATTTGCGTCGCATCTCTTCATGCGGCCATTTCTTTTTGATCTCTATCAATTTTTGGGTAAATGGCCCTCCCACAACAAGGTGCATTGGATCCGAATTTTTGCCTCAATACGCAGGGCCCAACTATACAATCAACAAAAATGATGCCTTGACCTAGCACTTCCACAACATAGGTAAAATCCATCTCTCTACATGCATTAGTACAGCCAACTGAAAAACTTTGAATGAAGGCATAACAAACTTCACCACCAAAAATAATAATAAAAAAATTGATTATCACTAAAAATAAAAAAATCATTGTTTTTGCGTGCAAGTCTGCATTAATTTAGGTGTTGAATACCAAAGTGTCCCTTGCTAAAGAGTATGTCAGGTTCTGGGCTTGGAATTGTGTGCAACAAAATAGTGTCTCCAAAAGTTTTGAAATATGTCATGGACTTGTGTACTGTCACTATTACACATAGTCCAACAGAATCTCCCCACGATTAGCTAAAAAACAAAAAATATTCAAATATTTAAATGTACTTTAGCTCCATGGCACGCAGATGTCATAATACATGTTCAGTGGAATATTGATGCTCTTATAGACTACGATGCTTCGCTCAAACACCAAGCCCTTTGAGCTAGAAAAATATCACCTTTTCAACCTTATATGGGCCCCATATTTTTGTCTTTTTCTCTGTCCTTCAATGACGTCTCAAGGTAGAGGCATTCAGATCTACAGATTGAATAATCGATATCTGCATATTGCTCTAGCACCGTAACTCTTTAAAAAATGCTCTCACAAACTTTCCCAACTACCTAGAAAAAAATGCAGCATAAAAAAAACAAAACCAAAAGAGGGGAGTTTCTAGTTTCTGATCCACTCAATGAGTGGAGAGCATACTCCCTGACTCCATACTCAAACTAGTCCCCACAGGTGGATCTCACCACTCTGATACCAAATTTTAGGAATGGAAAAAATATGAGATATATTGATACAAAAGAAGTTACAATATATAGGCATAAGCCTATATGAAAAACATGACAAATGTCAAGGAATATGACAAGTGTCAAACTGAAAGTAGGCATAGTGCACATTAATATTCTAACACCATATACACCCAAAAATCATAAATCTATAGATAGTCTCCTATGACCCACATAAATTCTAGAGGGATCATATAACCTGACTAATATGACCAAAAAGTGATGAATGGATCTTATTGACCATCTTTGTCACTTTCATAGACCTAACCAACTTAGGGTTATCAAAGGTCATTAGTTTCTCTATATACACAACCCTATAGTGATCGTAATTACAATTGAATATCCTTTTGAATATATATGGTCTTATAACTGACCTAAATCCTTCCTTTAGTAATATGTTTTAGAAGTATATTCAACACTAATATTATAGTGGTACTCATAATAATTCATCAAGGTAAAATATTGTGGGATATCATAATTGTTGGTTAGTTTTCCTTGTAAATAAATAAACCATAGATAAATGATGATAGCCATCCATGGATGTACACACTTTGTCTCCTTATATACTATAATTATCTTTTAGATTTCATAACAAGGTCATTGCTCAAATAGAAGGGTCTTTAAAAAGCCTCTTCAAGCTCTTCATAAGTTGATTGCCCTTATAGAAGTTACCTTTATTGCTTCTCTAAGAACAAAAATATATGTTTAGTTATATAAGGTTGAATAAATTTATTATTTTGATAAATTTATTTTTTATTGTAAACTAAAATTAGATTTTACTTAACAATGAAGTTTATTGCATGTTTTTATTATTAATCATATCTCAAATAGTTTTGCTTGTAGGGTAATCCATTCCATATTAGTTACATTTGAAATGAAAACCAATATTTAAGATCTAATCTATTTTTTTTTAAACCCTACCTTTGAAACCCCTATAATAATTCTTCTACTCATTCTTTTCATACAACACCTCCCCTTTAAACAAAGTCACCCCTTTTAAACAATCATGTCTCCCTTTTTGAACAAAACCTCTTCAGGGTTTGAGACATACCTAAATGAAATCTCATGTTTTTGTGAGGGATGATATGGTAGATAACATTTGGTGCTTCATGGCATGGTGATTGGTTTTGCATGAAAAATATTTTGAGCAAATGTTTTCCTATAGGTCAGTATATAGGTCATTGGAAAAGAGACAAATGGGCTCAATAAGAATCTCGTTGTCCATTTTATAAGGAAACAATTTTGCATAAAACTATTTTCATGTAAAGCAAGTTTTCATGAACATAGTTTTATTTATAAATAATTTTACCCACCTTTGACTTTATGCTTACCCTCTACCAAATAAAACAACATGATGGAGGGCAAGTGAGTGAATAGTTTCACCTAAAAATAATTTTGCATAAAATCATGCTTAGACATGGGTTGGGAATCATGAAATAGTTTCATATTGCTCAATTTGTAAAAGTATAATGGTGCTAAAATGTGCCACAAGACCATGCATTCATTGTTAAGGACTATCCCAAAATATCAAAATCTAATAAGGATAAAATTTTAAATCCGATGATGTCATTATATCAATTAATGTTACTCTTTTCCCCAAAACATAAAGTTATAAAATAAAATTGTGATTAGCTTGTAATTTATTACTTTTTTAACACAAAGAATAGTAATATTTTTAATTTTCCTAAGGATGCCACAATAGGTCTACATATTTGCTCAATGAACAAGTTGATGCTATCATCAATCTCTAACTGGACTTTCATGACTCATATTTTTCTATATTCATCGTGATAATTCCTCTTCATAGGCTTTACCTAGTACTTGTCAAAATAAAAAAGAATTCAAATTATTTAAGAATTTGTTTAAATTGTATGTTTATAATGGAGATAAAGTTTAAAAACTTAAAAGGACTTATAATTTTATATAAAATTTGTTTAAGGTAGTAGTATTACCTAGATTTTTTGTACAAAATACTATTATAAAAATATAATATTATGATATAGTCACCCTTTAAATGTTACTTTCTACTTTAATTCCATGGTAGCATAATATAATTTATTATTTTATTCTCTAACTTTGAGAAATGAAAATAGCATTATTTGGGGGACCTTTGTTTTTATATTATGGAAAACATGTGATGGTATGTTAATGTAAAATTTTTTACATATGAAAATTTTGAAATCAACCTAACAATGCTATCATGACACAAATAGTAGATACAATAATAAAAAATGGATTAACATTGTAATAAATCCAATATATCCATGATGACTACCATTATTATTATTAGCTTATATCATAGATTAGGTTAATTGGCCCTTCAATATTAGGGTTGGAACTTGTTAATTATTTTAGACAATAGATTCTTGTAATAGTTCTTTTACCATTAATACTTGTAAATTTCTACCACCTTTGGTATTCATAAGAGACTTTGCCCTCTTCAAGTATCTAGTAATATTCCTATATATTACTATAGTGATTTAAAATTAAAAAATGTAAATTCTATTCTAGTGAATGCTTTTTTGTTTCCACCTTTCTAAGATTTACTACAACTATTGTTAATTTTAGAATTTGCTTTGGTGCAAGTGGTATCAAAGAGATGATATTGGTTCCATATTATGATAACAACAATATTAGAGGGGTATGCTATTTGCTATATAACCTCTTTTTTCCAGATCTATATTTTTTCAATTGGGTAATTTCTGTTATGTTTTATATTACTAGCTTTTGATGCAATTTTTTTCTAGAACTTTGTGATTTAAGAAAAATTGTTCATGTTTCTTAAATAAAAAATAATTATTGGAGGTTCTTGTACCCTTGTGAGAGACCTATCTCATTTTGATCAATCATCTCATTGAGCTATAATAATAAGCTCTATTTCTAGTAATATTTTTTTTGTGATCAGTTAGTAAAATCTGAAGTTTTATCATCGATCCATAGTGTATATAAGAATATTTGTCTTCCTATGGATGGGTATGAATAAAAAAACATTCAAAAAATATAAATATACATAAATATGATTGTATAAAAACAAGTGTTTTTCAATAAACGTAGGCAAGCACCATAATATACTTGATTGTATTAATATATATGACCCTCATGCTTTTTTTGTTTCAGGCACCATGAGTACCTCTCCCACTCTTTTACCCTCATGACTATTTATTGCTTGTGAACAAAATACTAAATGATATATACCTCAAGCTTAATCATACCCATTAGACTTACCTCAAGCCAATTTAGACAAGCACTTATGAAGTATGATAGTAATTTTTCCATGCTAGATGCTCTATGGAGAGAATTTACAATATGTTTTCAGTGAGCAACAAAAATATGAAAAAAAGGAACCTAAGATTCAATCAAATCATATTTAATTTTTTAGGAATATCTATAGACACCAAAACAGCACCAATCTGATTATGTGATTGCAAACACTGATCGCTTTGACAAACACAGCCCCCAGGGCAGCCCTCAGAGGTCAAAAAGTGGTCCTAACCACTTTCATAGCAATTTTGTAAGGTCAAGAGGCAATTTGGTACATTTAGACACTTTGCTCAGTATTCGTCTCACCCAGGGATGAATTCAAAATGGAATCCATCTCACCCAGAGACGAATTCTGAATTCGTCTCTGGTAGGGACGAATTCTGAGTTTAACGGGCAAAAAGAAGAATGGCACCAAGTGGCAGCCCAGGACAGTCAGTTGATGACTCCTGCCTCGCACGCGTGTGTGGGTGGACAGATAGGCCATTAGAGGACTGTCACAAGGGCGCTTATGAAAGCCCAAGTCATGGAGGACTCCCCTCCCTCATGGGAAGACTTGACTGCCACATGGCACCTATGACCAACACATGGCGCTTATGCTTCCCTCTCAAAAGAGACCCCATGGGTCTATAAAAGGTGGGACTTTTCTCACCCAAGAGGATATATTGGAGGTTATTTCAAGCAACGAAGTGTTGTCCGATTGATTACCCACTTGCATCCTTTTGATTCACCTTCTCACATCCACTAATCTCTTTCGCAAGGGAGGTTATTGGGTGGCTTTTGGAAGCGTGGATCCAACCCAAACCCAACATTTGACCACCTCACACCACCAATTTGCAGACATCCCAATCCTAAGAGGTTTTGGGCCCATCCCTAGTGGATTGGCTCCGAAATCAAGTGCCAACGGTGGGAGGCCCACTTGGGCACCCCGCATTTTCCAAGTTTTGTTTTAAAAGCATTCTAGATTATTGTTTCAGGTTGCATCTCATGTTATTCTATTTGGTTAACTCATAGCTTCAATTTCATAACATTTTGATCAGATTTTATCATGCCTTTTGTCGCTTTGTTGTCCTACTAACTTGGAGGTGGCGATATCGAATTCCCGAGGATAGAGGCCAAATTGGGAGAATCCGACCATCTGGGTCGTCCCAAAATGGCCCCAATTACATAACCCCCCTATTTTTAGGTGTTTTTGAGGTCTCGGGAGTCGACATTGGAGCGGTGTCAGTTCGGATTTTTCAACACAGTAGAATTCGTCCCACCCAAGGACGAATTACAGTCAGAATTCGTCCTGCCCAGGGACGAATTCTAGGTGAAGGCAGATTGGCCGACTGTCTCGATGGCAATGGCATTCCGGTAATATCTTCTATCTTCTCGTCAGGTTTTCAGGTCATTTGGACTCACTTTATTCACTGTTTTGGACAAATGTTTGTATGCATCTTTTGGCGATTTTAGAGAACAAACACTTCTTATGTGCAGCAGGTGCTACTGACATATTCGTTGTTTCTTTGTTCACAGGAGGAGCAGCAAAGTTCAAGGACTCATCAACATCAGCGGCGACATCATCTTGGCCCACCCATTTCAAGTGTGGGCATGCGGAAAAAGGGACACTGAGTCTTGATTGTAATCAAATTCTTTTAATGCTCCTAGCCCCTGAAGAGGGAGGAGGCGTCTTTGTAACAGAGATCAAGAGAGTTTAATGAAAGGGTTGTGTTTTCTCCATTTTCTTGTATCTCATTTCAATGCGTCTCTTTCATTTCATGCATTCTACATTTTTAGGACTTAAGCGTATTTGATTTTGAATGCATCGCAAGTAGTGTTTCCTTCGCCCGAAATCTCGTGCTTTCAGTGGCGATCACGGTGGGACTCTGTTCCCTAGTTTTTAAGATCATAGAAACTGATCAAATTTTTGTGTTTTGTGCTTGACAGGTACATTTTTTTTTTTTTTGCTGCAGATTGTTATTCGTCTCTGACTGTGATGAATTCTCTACTGTAATTCGTCTAATTCTGAGACAAATTCAAATTCGTCTCTGGCAAGGACGAATTCTGTTCTGCAATTCGTCTCACAGAGGGACGAATTCTCGCCTATAGATTTTCAGAGCAGAAGGTCAGAAGCAGCCGGTCCAAGCAGAGAAGAGGTAGGGATTTTTATAATCTCTATTAAATTTCCTATTTCTATTTTCGTTTCTTTGATTGTTTTCATTTTATCCTGCATTGCTTAGGGAAAGTCATTTATGCTTGTTTCATTTTCGTTAAATAAAATGAATCCCACACACATCACGTGGTAAATTAAACCAAGGAGCTGGTCGTAAGACCCCAGCCCTTGAGCAAGACCAACGGTGGGTTCATCACCACCTTGGCTTAGCTTTGCATCCATTTCCCCGATTTTCACTGTTGTTAGGCATAAATCCTGATGAAAGCTGATCGAGTGTCGCTGGGGTGATTCCCATGCGCACGAGGATAAGTCTTCTATGGTAGGTGTCATTAATAGGACAATCCCCCTTTCGTACCGCCTACGTACCATGTACCTTCTGCTCTCACGTACCTATAGTCTCCCTCTCGTAAGGGCGGGTATATAGAGAGGTTGGTATATTGGCCTGGTTGGTATATTGAAGGGGCGACCATTTTGGGAGTTATATGAGCCTTCATTATGCATTTAAACGTTCTTCAAAAACATTCAAAAAACAAAACAAAACATCAAAATGCACTAAACTAGTTTAGGACACACCATTAATCCTTAAAAGAGATAATCACGGTTTTTGTATGTGTGCGTTCATTTTTGCTTAGTGTAGACAAAAAGAAAATCATCATAAACGAGATAAAAATCTACTTAGATAGTAGAGAAGCACCGCAATGGTGTACACCCGTAGCCAAGCCCAATCAAGGGCAGAAGCTCCGAAAGGTACACAAGAAGTAGGCACAAGTCACCTTCGCTTTAGTCCTGAGGACTTGGTCATACCACCTTATCGGTCTGGCCTACAAAAGAATCCATGTCAGAATCCTCGATGGGGTATGCCCATTCAAAACAGCCCCTTTCGGGAAGACGCTTTACATGTAGACCTTGATGTAAACAGAGAATCACCTTCTGAGGTTAGACATGAGTGGCCACAGCATGATGAAACGCTAGAGAGGCACACTGTCCATTTGGAGGGACAACGTGGATATGGCGTCCCTTCTTTACCTCCCATCAGGACAGAAAGACAAAATCCAGAGCGCAGGGCTCTTCACACAGGGCGAGCTCACTCCGCCCGCCCCTTTCACACCCATGAAAGGGAGTACGAGGAAGATCATCGCATTCCTCGGAGACAACATACAGCGTGGGAACCTTGCGCTTCTGCACCAGCTGGATATCATGATCATACATCGAGGCCAGAGCCTCGAGTAAATGTCGCCTACCTCGATAGAGGGAAGCGACCCATTGAAATTTTAGATCATCAAGATCGAGGCAAACACATAGGAGAAACATTTGAACCTCCTGAGAAAAATAGGGTAGACCAAATTGACCCGATAGTCGCCAGACATGCCACCCGTCAAGCCCAAATCCCATGGCTTAAACAAAGTCATCAGGAGATAGAGTATCGACACCGCTTGGATAGAGAGCGCATGCAACGTGAAGCGGATGAGTTACGCTATGAACTACCTGAGAGGGGGCCAACCCCTCGCACCCAAAGAGCCGAACAATATGAGAGGCATAATCCGTTGGTGCAGGACAGGTCTCCACGACCTCATCAAGCTTTGCCTCCGAGACCTTATAGACCCGAGAGGGAGGCCACTCCCCGAAACAATGATGGGTACCCTCAGCAGGGATTCAATCAAGGTCATAGGTCTCGCCCAGAGACTCCTCAAGAATTTTATGAGGAGTACGAACCAGAAATAGAATGGGCCGAAACACCCCATCAAGGCGGGAGGGCTGCCAATTGACCACCCCCCCATAGGCCTCCAGTCTTCCATAACGCACAACGAGAGCAAACAAAAGAGGAAGAGATAAAATCTTTAGATGCATACAAAGCGCTATTAGAGCGTTTAGAGTCTATGGAGACAAAAGCTTCTGGGCATCAAAAACCCACATTACGTCAACTCCGTAGTCATCCAGTGCATCCCTCAGTGCCAACACCTCTTTACCCCGAACACTTCAAGTTGCCTCAATTGGCAATATTTAAAGGTGAAGAGGATGCACAAGAACATGTCACAAGGTTCCTAAGTCAATGCTTCGGCATCCAAGATAATGATGCATTGTTGCTTAGGACATTCATAACCACATTCGTAGGCCCTGCCTCGGATTGGTTCACACAATTACCCAAACACATAGTATAAGCAACCTAGATCAATTAGTAGATGTGTTTCTTGAATGCTTTGCCTTCAACACAAGGAAGAAGGCATCACCGAGTGATCTGGCTAGCCTCAGGCAATTTGAGGAAGAAACAATGGCAGCATACGGGAATCGATGGAGAGCTTTGCTTTCTAAGTTACCCTACCGTCCCCCTATGTCTGATCTCACACATATGTTCACAAAAAGTTGCTTGAAATCGATCTTTGGGCTATTGCAGCTACAGCAATACGCCAGCTTAGAAGAAGCTTTGGCACAAGCCAGAGTTATAGAAGAGATCAAAATAGGCGAAGGCGCAATCGCCAAGCCTAAAAAGAAAGAGTGGAATAAAACCACTAAAATCGGGACAACGCAATCACAACACGCTGTGGTTAACCAAGTTGCGATAAATGTTCCCGCGCCTGTGCAAGAAATGCAGCCCCAAAAGGCTAATTACCAAGCAGTGCCTCCTGGTTATGAAAGAGATAATAGAAGGCAGGAGCAGAATCAGCAGCGTCGCCCTAGGCGATAATTCACCCCTTACACGGAGTCCAGGGACTCCCTATTTGACCGCTTGTCAGTGGCAAATTTAGTCACTCTGCCAGAAATCCAAACTATAGACCCTAACGCTCCTAAGCCTAGGGGATACAGAGAGGAATTGTATTGTAGATTCCATAGGCACAGAGGACACGACTTGAATGGATGCTGGAAATTCAAAGAATTAATCCAAGATTTGATCGATAATAGAACATTGGCCGTGGACAACCCCATAGCGCCAAATAATCAACAAATGGGGGTATTCAAGGACCCTTTGCCTACCCATGAAGCACAGGCAAAACCTCTCCAGATTAATGAGGTGCGACAGAATCTTCCCATGCAAGGATTTGTGGGAATGATTAGTATAGTGACAAGGAACAAAAAGTACCCAACAGTTGCCCCCGAGGTAGCTACGAGGGAAGTTTCGACAACATCGCAGCCTCAACAATGCCCAACGCAGTTGCCTCCGCCTAGACCCGAGGTCACGATACGGACCAAACTCACGCAGAGTTTGCGGACCACATCGGCTAGGCTGTCCATTTACGAGCTTATTCAATAGTCAACACCCCATAGGGAAGCTCTTATGGACATTTTAAAAGCCATCGAATTACAGCCTCACGAAGCAAATTCTTTCAACAACTTCGTGGGACATGTGAAACGATGTACGGAGCCGGTCATCACCTTCAGAGAAGATGAAGTCAAAACAATATCGAATGACATGGCAGATCCACCCCTGCACGTTATCGCGTGGGTCAATGGGATCCCGTACAAGAGAGTGTTGGTAGATACTGGCTCGTCCAGTAACATCATTACCACTGTAGCCTTAAAACATTTGAAGTCGCTAGCCTCTCACATCACAGCCTCCACGTACACACTACGAGCTTTCAACGATGCAATATGCTCGACGATCGACACAGCTTGTTCTCGCTCTGTCTAGGTAGGACAAAAGACAATACCTACATTGTGCCATGTGTTGGAAGGTGAGATGGCTTATAATATACTGCTAGGGCGGCCTTGGATCAGGGACATGAAGTGTGTCCCTTCGATCGCTCACCAGTGCTTAAAGTATGCTTTTGAAGGAGAAATACATGTAGTCCCAATGGACTTAGAGCCCTTCAAGTATTGCAATGTGGTACAATTCATGCCTCAATCGACCCTCCCTTCAACGCATTTGGATTTCCAGTTAAATCCATCTAAACAGGGTCCAATACCGCAGGCACCACTGGTGACCAAAACAACAAAATCCTAGCCAGGTGAGCCTTCATCATCTGCTCCTTCATCATCAAAGCCACCTGTCATGGCCAAACAGAAGGACAAGGGAAAACAGATCATGGAAGAGGCTCAGCCCTTAGAAGAAGGGTTGCCCATAATTTCAACGGTATCAATAGAAGAAACACCTCACACAGTAGAAGCGGAGACTCCTAAAATGCCGAACATGGAATGGACTTAGGAAGGACTCCCATTTCCTCCCACCCAATCATCAACAATCACTGTCGAAATGGCCAATATGGGCCTGGGGGAGTATTTAGTGCAAAATGTTGTGGCAACCCTCGCATTGGAGTCATTACAAGACATGGGGAGACCTCGCCTTCCCATAGGGATAGTTTTTCCTCTAGGCTACCCACCAAACCAGACAAATTTTGTGTATGGGGGCCTTGATCATGGTCTTGAACCATGCAAACAAAAGGAAGCAGATGAAGAGCCTTTTGTTGAAAATATCAACTATCTGTCAAACCTAGACTTTGCCCTAAAATATCTCGGCCAATGCAATTGGCATGGATACGGGCTAGGCAGATATGAGCAAGGGATGCGGGTCCTTTGCCAACCAAGATATCAGATGCCATATGATAAGTCAGGAGTAGGGTTCAACCACCCCCTACCCTTAGACATCTTGGTCGAAAATATGCAAGGCCTAGAAATAGGCAACAAGGGGGGATTGGCACCAGATCTTTATGCCAACCCGAATACAGAATATACATTGGGAGATTACCTCCCATGGTCAACAAACACCCTTGGCAACAGTAGTAATCCCTCTCCTTTGCTAGAGAGAGGCGAAAGTTCGGAGATTAATCCTCAAAGAGAACATCAACGACTTTCGGACATCTTTTTGAAGCTATTCCCCTTAGAGGTTCCAGTTGAATCAATACGATGTCAAGAGAATCAGGTCCCTCCACCAAGAGGGGAACAATCACAATGGGACCAGATCAATTTGCTGGAACAAGGAGAACCCTCAATGTCGCAAGTAACTGTTGCTGAAGAGAATGAACATTTTTGGGTCTCCGAAAGTGATTCAGAAGATGAGACTGAGATGATCTATCTCAGACATGCGCGACGGAATTATCGCCTTTTAACTCATGAAGATCTAATGGGACAAATGGGCATACGATTAGGGCATGAATGGTGGGTAGACCCAGCGAGGTGGGACCAAGTATTGGATCCATGGCTCCAAATCCACGATGAGCACCGTCCACCCCGAGATCCCATCATGACATCAGTACCAAGGGAAGACCCCATCTTCCTATCAACACATAGGGCCGATCCGTTCATGCCCGTCCCTACAGAGCCAGATCCAGAGCGCAAAGACCATCAAGCTGGGGGTACCTCTATCCCTTGAAGTACCATAATCCAAACCAAAAAGCTCCAAGGATTATCGCAATCACTTGGTCACCCAAAAAGCTCCAAGGATTATCGCAATCACTTGGTCAAACCCCAAAAGCTCCAAGGATTATCGCAATCACTTGGTCAAACCCCAAAAAGCTCCAAGGATTATCGCAATCACTTGGTCACCCCAAAAAGCTCCAAGGATTATCGCAATCACTTGGTCACCCAAAAAAAGCTCCAAGGATTATCACAATCACTTGGTCACCCCAAAAAGCTCCAAGGATTATCGCAATCACTTGGTCACCCCAAAAAGCTCCAAGGATTATCGCAATCACTTGGTCACCCCAAAAAGCTCCAAGGATTATCGCAATCACTTGGTCACCCAAAAAAAGCTCCAAGGATTATCGCAATCACTTGGTCACCTCAAAAAGCTCCAAGGATTATCCAAATCACTTGGTCACCCCAAAAAGCTCCAAGGATTATCGCAATCACTTGGTCACCCAAAAAAAGCTCCAAGGATTATCGCAATCACTTGGTCACCCTAAAAAGCTCCAAGGATTATCACAATCACTTGGTCACCCCAAAAGCTCCAAGGATTATCGCAATCACTTGGTCACCCAAAAAGCTCCAAGGATTATCGCAATCACTTGGTCAAAACCCAAAAAGCTCCAAGGATTATCGCAATCACTTGGTCAAACAAAAAAAAAACTCCAAGGATTATCGCAATCACTTGGTCAAAACCCAAAAAGCTCCAAGGATTATCGCAATCACTTGGTCAAAACCCAAAAAGCTCCAAGGATTATCGCAATCACTTGGTCAAAACCCAAAAAGCTCCAAGGATTATCGCAATCACTTGGTCAAAACCCAAAAAGCTCCAAGGATTATCGCAATCACTTGGTCAAAACCCAAAAAGCTCCAAGGATTATCGCAATCACTTGGTCAAATCAAAAATGCTCCAAGGATTATCGCAATCACTTGGTCACCCCAAAAGCTCCAAGGATTACCACAATCACTTGGTCAAAACATCAAAAGCTCCAAGGGTATCGTAATCACTTGGTCAACCCAAAAAGCTCCAAGGATTATCGCAATCACTTGGTCACCCCAAAAGCCCCAAGGATTATCGCAATCACTTGGTCACCAAAATGCTCCAAGGATGTCCACAATCACTTGGTCAAAAATAAAAAATAATCAAAAACAACAAAAATTTGCATCTCATTTCTAGGCATACTCAAACTCATCAATAGAGAGCTCTTCTCGCACCTCATATTCATATTCACAAAAATCAATACATCAAAAATACAAAAATATGTAGCCGCATCAAGCATTGCATCCATACATTGCATATTTGTGGTCGTACGAGTCAAGGGCACCATAGGCTGTAATTGCTCTGCTAGTCCACCTTGTTCCACACTGTTTCATTCTACAAAACAACAAAAAAACATTGCCTTGTACCACACTAGAGTCAGTGGTCTTTTAATGTATCAAGAGTTTTTCATGATTCAGTCATCATTTTGCTCTTTAGCCATGTAATGTATCAAGTCAAATATATTTTACGAAGGTAGAGTTACACTTGAAATACACCTTGTTACGTAACATCCCAACACAAATTAAAACACATAAAACAATTCCTAAGTTGTGTGAACGAAAGATGAAACCTGTAGGGTAATCCAAGTCACCATAAGCAAAATGGTTATCGTGCTCATCCCCCTATGCGAATGACCCCAAGAATGCTGAGAGTTGGCAAAAGGACAAGCATCCTCCCTACCCAATTCCCTAAGAATCCCTAGTTCTCAATAGTTGCAAAACATCAAAAATTTGCAAAACGTCAAAAACTCAAATATTTGACATCATACAGTGCACACATCAAACGGCACAAACGATAGTGATTTTCATCACTCCATATCCCCAATCCCTTGCTCAAAAGAAAACAAATCAAAATAAACAAGTGATCTTATCACTACAAACGAGCAAGTATCCCAATACAATTGAAGAAAAGAAGGGAGTTGAACTTGAATCCCCGGAACTCTCAGCATTCTAACAGGTCATGAGGCAAGCCTCAGTATCGGTTGGGTTGATAGCCTATCGATAACTGGTGGTAAACCTCTCGCATGATGATATATCTATCACATTAACTTGCGTACAGATCAATGTTTGCATGTGGATGAGCTAGCTAATGGCATCCTGGATAACATCGCAAATTAATCTAACTGAATACAACAAAGGAGTTAGTGGAGCTAATTAGGTGATCCTCAGTATAGGTTTGGTTGAAAGCCCATCTGGCACTCGGCGGTATCCTGACAAATACCACATAAATGAACTCAATTGCACACACAGGGATGTGAAATAGCTCGGTCAAAAACAAGTTCGATTCATACCTTGTTCAAAAGTCTTGTAAGACAAAGTACAGTCGTGGCTAGTGAGTTAAAACCGTCTGAGTCTCAGAAAACCTTAGCTACATTTCTAAACCAACTGCGCTACTTTTCATCCTTACAATACCATCAAAAAATACACAAAAAGAGAAAAACCACAGCTACATATACAACGTCATGCATCATAACAATCGCATAAAAACAAAAATAAAAAGCATCCTAAAACAGTCTATGGTGCCATAGCCAAACATCACAAATTTCATTCATCCATTTCATCTTTGCATATCACATAAGAATAAAAAACATTTGGATTCATCATTTGCATAAGCATTCATCAAAAATAAATAAACATGCATAGTCATTAGCCATCATGAATAAACATCAGATCATCACATGTACATAAACAAAATAAAATCGATATATATATATATATATATATCATCAAAAAAATGCCCGCAGGCTACAAAACTGGTCCTCAGACCCAGCAATCATATCCAAAAACCCAACCTAAGGCGTCGACCACCATGATCATGCAAGATCGGTGCGACGGGAACTACCCCTCATGGTGTGGGTCCTATGGGACCCAGTAGGGCGGCTACTACTAGCCCCCGCATCATTCCTGCTACCACCTCCCTCATCTAATCGCCTGCGACGAGATGATGCTGACTGCTTAGTCGCACTATCCCTCATCTGACGTGAAGATCCACTGCCCGAGGGCTTAGGCAGCCGCTTTCCAAGGTGGATGACCTCCCTCTCCAATTCTATCCAGTGCCTACACCATTCTACCTCTCACCAATGATAGTATGATATTGCATCATCACGCTGTGCCAAAACCCTATCCCGCTCTGCTAGCTGGACCCGCAAAAGATCCCTCTCCCGCAGCGCATCCCCCAGCTCCAGATCTCGTATCTACAGTAGCTCTGTCATTCATGCAATCTCAGCGCATACCTCAGAATCCATCTCCTCTATATCTGCCTGACAAATAGGACCCTCTGGAACAGCAGCCTGCTCTGGCTCCCACTGCTCCTCCACATCCTGCATGTTCGACTGATCCAGAGCACCAAAATCAACATCCTCATTCCCCACATCCACCATGTCCGCATCATCCAATGGACCTCCCCAATCATCACCTACTACATCAACACCCTCCATTGCCGCCTCTGCACCTCCTAGTGGCCCCTCCCCTCTCCATCGCCGTAGCACCCACCACGAGTCATACTCAGTGGTAGTCCCGACGTCATCTACGTCCAAGACGTCAATCACCGCATCTGACTCCTCACCCAATGGTGCAATGACCGGTGGATCTAGAGCCCTCTCATCACCCTAGCGTCGATAGACCACAGGCTCACCAGGAAACCCCTGGCACACCCCAAACTGTCGTGTAACCCAACTATATGAGAAAAACTCATGCTCGGTCCCATGCCGCCCAATCAACCACTGCTCCTTGTGTACCTATCAGAGCCACTCTCTAGCCTCTAGCCAGGCTGGACAGTCTCGATAATGGTGCCAAACCACCTCCCCTAGAGTGAGCCAAGAAAAGGCATTAGTATAATGCTCTACAACACCTGCCCATCGCCGAATCTACCCCTGCTCCGCAGACCGTCGCCACAAAACTGCATAGCCTATCTCCACATCATCCATCGTCGCCCGAGTCATCCATGGTAACCCGGTCGGCCTCTCAACTGCTATGTGCTACCAACCCCAGCACTGTAGCAGATAACTGTAGTTGACCCCCTTTCATTTCCGACAGCGGACCCCATATAGCTCCCTGTAGAGCTGTGCCAACAATGTCTGTCCCCATCTCAAAATTAGTGGTGCCTCCATCAGGCACTCTACCAACTGCCAGACCAAATCCAGCAGGTTCCGCGGGAACCTCGTGCCTGACGAATCAGGTAGAAGCATATTAGAAATGAGGCCCATCAAGAATGTGTGCCTCACTCCTAACACCCCCCTCTCCTGCCACCAGCCAACCAAAATCCTGCCAGCCTGGCAGTCCACCTCGGCTGTCTCCATTGGGTTCGCTACACCCAGCCGCCCCCCATGCCCAAAGCATCTCGTAAGTACAGTAGTCCACTGATCATGCGGAAATGTCCTAATGGGCAGTCCATCTATCGGAATCCGAAGCAACCGATAGACATCCTCCAAAGTAACAGTCATCTCCCCTATCAGGAGATGGAACGTGTTGGTCCGTGGATCCCAAAGTTTGATCAGGGTCCTCAGATAGGCCTGATCCGGGACCATAGGCTCCAGTTGAGGCACCTGCTTAAGCCCAAGGGCATCAAGCCATTCCCAATCATCATCAGTCAGTGCACCCCGCGCCTCAGTAAAAGCAGCAGGTACACGGTACCGGCTCCTAACCTGCAAAAGAAAACAATTCAACAAAAAAAATTAAAAATCATGGAAAAGAACTGTACAGCATAAAAAGAAAAAATTCAAAAAAAAGTAGTCTTCAATCCAGTTTCAGGGATTAAGTTTTAAAACATATTTTGAAAAACATCATCACAAAAACAGTTAATAAAACAAGTGCAATTTTAAACAAAAATAAACTCTAAGATGCACTTACAGGTTTCACCTCGGCTTCGTCGCTCGAACCAATTTGTGCACTCATGATGGCAGAGAGAATTCCAGTAGCGCTTCGCTTCGCAGAATTACCTCCTCCTCCCAGAGCTCCAAAATCGCAAGAAAAAAAAATGACACAAATGAGCCCAAATTCAAGTTTTGGCCCTTAAATAGACCTCTGAGCTGGAATTCATCCTTGACTGGGACGATCACTCTGGTTAGCGCTCGTACCACCCAGGGACGAATTCTACAGCTAGAATTTGTCCCACCCAGGGATGAATTCAGGCCAGAACTTCAAAAACATCAAAAAATGATCAAAAGTGCACTAAAAACAGACAATAAATTTTCCCGATAGGAGTGCTACTGCACCTGACATCCAGGGCATACAAAATAGACATTGGAGTCACAAATTATCACTATCCTACTCCCTAAGAAGGCTACCATAGCCGGACCGCTCCACGGGAAGACGGATTTTTGATAATTTAATCCTCAAATGGTGTCACAAAAAACAACAAAAACAACAAATAAACGCAACACAAAAGCACAGCAATAAGCATTGCCGGACACAAGTGCTCTTGCACTTAACCTCTAGGCAAAGAAATTCGATGTCGGGGTTCAAATTGTCACTCTCTTACTTCCCCAAGAAGGCTACCATAGCCGGACCGCTCCAAGGGAAGATGGGTTTTTGATGATTTCACCCCATTATGGCATCACCAAAAGGGTTAACACCCACCAAAAACAGGTCCAAATGTTGGAAAAATTGCACATTCTTAAACGGTAAAACATCTAAATGCACCCTTGCACAAGTCATCTTGGGTCAAGCGACTCATCGTTTTTCTCATGAAGGTCATTCCCTCATCGATTCGTCGCTTGAGGGGGTAGTCACACTTAGTCACCAATCAAAAATCACACACCCAATTAAGGAAAACGACATGCATTCAAAGAATCATTGACAAATACAATCACGCTCCTGCTTGGGGCAGTAAACAAGCAACAATCGAATCAATCAAACACTTGGCATTTCGTGAATCATGAACACAAGGTTCCCCTGAGGATAAAAGGTTGTGCCCTTTGCCTAATCATGACTGATCAATGTCCAAGCTCAAGTCACACCTCACCAAAATAGGTTAATACTTGAAATCACATTCCTTAGCTCGTCAGAAGCAAGGATTCAAGAATGCATGCCCTTTCCATACTTGGGGCATCAAAAGTTGGTTAGGTTACCAAGAAACCCTAATCATTAGTGCTTTGGTTATCTATTTTTGCTCGACACTGCGCCATGCACAGTGCATCCCAAAAAGGGGCATCTGTAGACACCAAAACAGCACCAATCCGATTATGTGACTGCAAACACTGATCGCTTTGACAAACATAGCCCCCAAGGCAGCCCTCAGAGGTCAAACAATGGTCCTAACCACTTTCATAGCAATTTTGTAAGGTCAAGAGGCAATTTGGTACATTTAGACACTTTGCTCAGTATTCGTCTCACCCAGGGACGAATTCAAAATGGAATCCGTCTCACCCAGAGACGAATTCTGAATTCGTCTCTGGTAGGGACGAATTCTGAGTTTAACGAGCAAAAAGAAGAATGGTGCCAAGTGGCAGCACAAGGACAGTCAGTTGATGAATCCTGCCTCGCATGCGTGTGTGGGTGGACAGATAGGTTGTTAGAGGACTGTCACAAGGGCAGTTATGAAAGCCCAAGTCATGGAGGACTCCCCTCCCTTATGGGAAGACTTGGCTACCACATGCCACCTATGACCAACACATGGTGCTTATGCTTCCCTCTCAAAAGAGACCCCATGGGTCTATAAAATGTGGGACTTTTCTCACCCAAGAGGATAGATTGGAGGTGATTTCAAGCAACGAAGTGCTGTCCGATTGATTACCCACTTGCATACTTTTGATTCACCTTCTCACATCCACTAATCTCTTTTGCAAGGGAGGTTATTGGATGGCTTTTGGAAGCGTGGATCCAACCCAAACCCAACATTTGACCACCTCACACCACCAATTTGTAGACATCCCAATCCTAAGAGGTTTTGGACCCATCCCTAGTGAATTGGCTCCAAAATCAAGTGCCAATGGTGGGAGGCCCACTTGGGCACCCTGCATTTTCCAAGTTTTGTTTTAAAAGCATTCTATATTATTGTTTCAGGTTGCATCTCATGTTATTCTGTTTTATTAACTCATAGCTTCAATTTCATAACATTTTGATCAGATTTTATCGTGCCTTTTGTCGCTTTGTTGTCCTACTAACTTGCAGGTGGCGATATCAAATTCATGAGGATAGAGGCCAAATTGGGATAATCCGACCATCTGGGTCGTCCCAAAATGGCCCCAATTACATAACCCCCTTGTTTTTAGGTGTTTTGGAGGTCTCGGGAGTTGACATTGGAGCGATGTCAGTTCGTCTTTTTCAACACAGTAGAATTCGTCCCACCCAGGGACAAATTGCAGTCAGAATTCATCCTGCCCAGGGACGAATTCCAGGTGAAGGTATATTGGCTGACTGTCTCGATGGCAATGGCCCTCTGGTAATATCTTCTGTCTTCTATCAGGTTTTCAGGTCATTTGGACTCACTTTATTCACTGTTTCAGACAAATGTTTGTATGCATCTTTTGGCGATTTTAGAGAACAAACACTTCTTATGTGCAGCAGGTGCTACTGACATATTCATTGTTTCTTTGTTCATAGGAGGAGCAGCAGAGGTCAAGGACTCATCAACATCAACGGCGGCATCGTCTTGGCCTACCCATCTCAAGTGTGGGCACGCGAAAAAAGGGACACTGAGTCTTGATTGTAATCAAATTCTTTTAACGCTCCTAGCCCCTGAAGAGGGAGGAGGCGTCTTTGTAATAGAGATCAAGAGAGTTTAATGAAAGGGCTATGTTTTCTCCATTTGCTTGTATCTCATTTCAATGCGTCTCTTTCATTTCATGCATTCTACATTTTTAGGACTTAAGTGTATTTGATTTTGAATGCATCGCAAGTAGTGTTTCCTTCGCCCGGAATCTCATGCTTTCAATATCTAGTATCAATATCAAAGGTACTACCAATAACTACCTTATGGGTATGATATAAGGTCCTTCCAACATCAAGTACCAATATCCTTCTAGTGGTTACATTTTAATAATGATACAAGTTACCTCTATAATACCCACAAACATACCTACATTACCATGGGAGCTTCATAGGTATAAGTGACTATAGTTTAGATTTTTCTACTAATATTATTGCACTATAAGAGGTGCTACATTTTTGTTTGAATAGCCTCATGATGGGTTATTTGGGGACTAAAGTAGAACAACCATCATATTTCATTTTTAAAGTTAATGTTTTTCCCTGATTAAGTTTTATAATGGTAGATCTACCTCTTATGAAGTTTTTTTGATGTAGAGGACACAAACATACATGGTAGAGGAAAATTACATTGAGCATATGGGTCTCATCACATATACCTATCATTTGTATCTATTTGTAGTGGTTTTGATATTTCATCATTTTCTCAATGATGAAATCATGTGTTAAGTATACATGTATGATTTGTATACACTCTATGGTGCTAAATATTTGACCCACATAAAAATAATGGCATGATCATAATCCTTAATGGACATAATTACTTAAATACTATGAAAAATACCCACAAGGGATCTTATATATATTTTGATCATATGAAGATAAAGAATGGAGTAAATTCTAAATGGAAGATAAAGACAAAGAAGTACCAGAGTAGGATTTTTTCTACTTATCTTATTTGGAAGTACTAAGCAAAATAGAGTATCAAGAGCAAGATGTAGATACTATGACCCTAATATAAATTTTTCCTCATGGGGCAACAATATTATCACACCATTATGGTTTAGGTATTCATCAAAAGATAATAGGTTTTGTGTTGATTGACTTAGGAAGTACTTATTATTTTATTTATAGTAAGACAACCAAATACCTAAGGTTATATATCACTAATTTGGACTAGGAAAATGCTATGTGTTGATTACCAATAGGGATAAGTCACACTATGTGGATCATATTGTGAATTTCTAAAACTTAATGGATCCTTATACCTAGTCCAATAATATTTATGCAATGGAATTGGCTAGTGCAAAATGTTATACTAGGAGCTCAATGGTTTTCTCAATTAGGGGATGTTACTCTTAATATTTAATGTTTGTATGTAGAATGAATAATAAATTAAAATTTCATTTGCCTTTAGGGCACCAAACCTTTCCTTCCATGATCATAAACCTCCACCATATGGAAAATTATTAGAAGACTAATAGAGGTATTTTTGACCAAATTAATTGCATAGAAGTATAGGTCACTAAGTAGTTATCTCCAGATATTTATTCTAACATGAATTATTTTCTCAATAAATATTCCTGTCTTTAGTGAACCCAAGGATCTTCCACCTAAATAGACTCATGATGAGACCATCCACCTTATCCTAGAAAGTCAACCACAAAATGTTCATTCTTACCACTATCCCTAGCACCAAAATTCTAAAATAGAGAAGTCGATATAAGAGATGTAGTAGGATATCATAAAACCTATTGATACTCCTTATCTCTAGTATTAATGGTTTGAAACATGGATAATTCATGGCACATGTGTCTTGATTTTTTCCTACTCAATAATATTATAGTCAAATATGAGTTTTATATTACCATTATTTAGTTTTTGTTGATGATTTTTATGATGCAAATTTTTAACCAAGTTGGACCTACAATATGGGTTTCATAAAATTGGGGTTAGAGAAGAGGATATTAAAAAAACTACCTTTCACACACATGAGAATCATTGTGAGCTCTTGGTAATTTTATTTGCTCTTACTAGTACCCTTTCTACTTTCTAAAGCCTAATAAATTTTGTCTCTCATCCTCTTCATTGCAATTTTGTATTGGTTTTATTTTATGATATCTTAGTTTATTTTAAGTCCTAGGTAGCCAATTTGGTTCATGTTGAATAGGTATTCATATTTTACAGAAGAAACAATTATGTTTCAAGTGGTCTTGTTATTTAAGGGTGTTTAAATTGGAACAGTTGGGTCATATTTTATCTCATAAATAAGTTATTGGAATTTGCCTAAATATCTCAAGAATCTTAGAGGAGTTTTAGGTATTATAGGGTGTTACAAAAAACTTGTCAAGAACTATGAAAATTTTCAAATCCACTAAACACTCCCACCAAAAAATATGACTTTGTCTAGTCTAACGAGGTTATGAAGGCCTTCAATGCCTTAAAATAAACTATATGAACCGTTTTAGCTACTCCTAAATTTGGTAATCCTTTTTTCATTGAGTGTGTTACTTAAAGAATAAAAATTGAATATATTTTGATGTGGGATAACCATCCTCTAGCCTTTGAAAGTAAGCAACTCTCTAATAATAATATAGGTCATTCTAATTGTGAGAAGGAGATGTTATCCATATTACATGTAGTAGATAAATGGAATTCTTGTTTGTTGGATCATTATTTTATAAATAAAATACAATACAATATTGTAAAGAATTTCTTAGAATGGTGTTTCTTATATTCTAGATGAAATAAATTGTTAACCAAACTATCGAGGCATGACTTTGTGATTCAGTACATGAAAGAGAAGGAGAATGTGGTGGTTGATGTTATTTATCATATATATGAAGTCTCTATCACTATCAATTCTATCTCTAGTATTCTTCATTAGTGGTTTTTCCAGCTTTAAGAGAAATGATACTAAAATATTGAGACTATTCACATGATTTATGATGAGGAGGATGGTAACCCATCAACTCACTTATTATTATATGTTCGTGAGGTTATCTTGAGTACGAATAATATTTATCTTATTCAGTATTCAATGATAAAGTATAGTATTATTTAGGATTACATGCTTCACAATTAGTAAACGAAATTGAGTTTCTTAAAACCAATCAACAAGTGAAGCAATCCTTTTATTGAAAATGTATAAAATTAGATATCAATTATTTATGGTTGGAATTTGATATGTGCAAAAATAACAAGGAAAAATAGTTATATCTCTTGGCTTGTTGTAATCCCTATGTATCTTAGATTGCTAATGGAAGCACATATCCATGGAATTCATCAAGGGTATTCCCAAAATTAAGGGGAAATAGTAATATTTATAGAGATGGATCACCTTTTAGAGTGTTCCTACTTTTGTCCCTCACAACACCCATTCAATACCAATAAGATAACAAAGGTATTCCTTGACTTTACTTTAAAATTATATGATATGACTAAGTCTATTATTAGTAATTATGATCCCAATTTTACTACTAACTCTTGATGCTTTTTAATATCGAATCTAATACTTTGCATACCATATTAACAATGGTGCATCCACCATTCTAGGATATTTTTTTTAGCCCATTTATCGTGCACTAATTTATTTATTCTTTTGACCTTCATAATAGGACTTGGATTACACTTAGGGTCATAGTCACATACCTTCTTACAAAATTTTCTCCAATGAGGACAATTTTCTTCTTTTGTTGACTTTACTTCTTCACTTCTTCTATTTTATTTCTAATATTTTCAATCCCTATCCTCAAGGTATGCTAAAATGCAATATGTTTTCCATTCAATTGAGAAAGGTGGGACTTTAGAATACCTTCTAGGCCATAGCTCCACATATCCACCACTATTTAAAGATTTATTTTTAGTAGCATTTGTTTGAATACTTAAACTAATGTTTAGGACTTGAGACTTATTGGCCCATAACCCAAAGGTAAAGGATATAAAGAATGCTTGTTCACTCCACCACCAATATTTGCATCAACATGGTCCATTTTATGGTAAAATTCTTGAGCAACGATCTAGTCTATGATAAAATGGGTTAACAAAAATGGTTTTATAGCAAAGACATATACTCATATTATAGTGCCTTCTAGTATAAAGTACCAATTTCTAGTTTTTGCACTAGGTGTGTGTATGTGATCTTTAGCTTCTTTTGTCGACTAGGGAATTTGTCCCTTTGTGCATGACAATGCAATACCAAGAAAAACCCTATTAAAATAAAATTACAAATTGGAAGTCCAAAGGATTGACCCTCAATCCACTATAGATAAATATTTTACATCCTCATCACACTTGTTAAATTTGAAGTTTGAGGGACATGTTTGCCTTGAAATAGACCAAAAACCAGACCAGATTTGATGGATATCAAAAAACCCCATCTACTAACTCCTACCATGTTTTCATGGATTTGGTCATCAAGGAATTTGTCTTGAGGTCTAGTGATAGCATAGTACATGACTGTATAATAGTGGTGTACTATTTTGTCTAATTATAGACAAAAAATGACAACCAACATATCAAACATCTCTTGATTATAAGTCAAAAAGTATTTTTTCTAGCTAGAATTATAGGAAGGCTACTTACATTTTTATCTAATTATTTACATTTCTAGGATTCTACTTTCTCATTATAAAAAGTAGCTTGAACGTCCTTGTAAAATTCTTTAGACATACAAGGAGGAAAGACTCTAGCAAATCTTCTGTAAAATATTTCGGAAAAATAGGAAAATGTATCTTGTCGTACGCGCCCTTTATATTCCTTTATCCTACATAGAAATGTTTAGTAACTCCCTCTAATTTGAGTAGGGATGCACTCTTCTAGGCATGAATTTTCTTAGGAAAGAGTACTAGGTGACTGAGTTCCTATGAATTTTTAAAAATATCATAGCCTTTTGCTTTTGTTGTATCTCTAAGATATTTTTCCTTGATGGTAAGGTTTGTATAAAAAACATTCTCTAGGTATTTGACCAACTTAGAAAACTCTATAATTACTCTTGTAAATCAATTGTAGCTAGAGAGAACTTATGATTGTTTTTGGCTTCTACTCAAAAATAGCAAACATTGTGATGCTTAATAGAGAGTGGATTGATGATTTATATATATTTATCTATGGTTAGTGCCCAAAGTGCATTAATGCATGTTTGTGTTATGATTTAACTCTAGTGATTTTCCCATGGTTGTGGTTGATGCAAGCACTTAGGTACTATTCCTGCTAAAGTCATTGCATATTTCAACCAAAATTTTTATGCTAGATTATGGTATTATTCAAATTCATTTTTAAATTTAAACACTACTATTTACAATATTTTGCATGACTTGGCATGATTTTCTATGCCAAATATTTTAAACATTGTTTATGCACAAAAAATTGGTAATTTCTAACCTCTAGTTGTAGTCAACCCAAAGGATTTAAACTCCCTAGATTTGATAATTTTATTTGGACTAGACCAGGGCAAGTCAAATATCTAGTGGTTTCTAGGCTTATCTTTGTCCTTGTCCCATTTCAACACCAAATATTAAACTTTAAAGTCCTTAAGAGAAGTTTTATTTATCAAACCAATGTATAACTATATTCTAATACTGCTAGAAATTATTATGAGCCTCTTTTATTTATTATTCTAAAAGAAACAATTTAGCCATTCTTACTTCCAGAGGTTCTATATCTAGGAAATCCTTAAGAGCCTCATTACCAAGAGCTTTAGATGTAATGTAAGTATAGATATTTTTCCATATACTAAATAGTATGGGGATGTATTTATTGCTCCTTTTGGAGTAATTTAGCATGGCTAGAGTGCATGATATAACATAAAATACCAATTTCTTTTGTTTTCCTAATAGTTCTTTTTATAATTCATAGTTATTATTTATTGACTTAGCCAAACCATTACCCTATGGATAGTAATTAGAATAATATTTTAAGTAGATGTCATATTTGGAAGTAAAATCAAGAAGCTTAGTACCTAAAAATGTAGGTCCATTATCTATTATGATTGCCTCTTCAATCCGAAACCTAGTAATCAACTTCTCCAAAAACTTCACCACAACCTCTTAGTCTACTTTATTTGAAGTTGTTGCTTTAGATCACCTTGTAAAATAATTTATTGTAGTAAGGATAAATCTATGTCTAACAAAGGAATTTGGGGTGATGAACCTAATGAGATCAATCTCCCATTATTGAAAGGGCTCATCTACTATTACTAGTTGAAGGGGTAATGTTGCATTTCTTCTTAAATTTTTTTTTAGCAAGTTTCATAATCTTTTACAAATTTGAAAATATTCTAAAAGAGAGTAGGGCAATAATATCTGGCCCATAGGATTATTGTTGTAGTTATTTGGCTAGAATAATGCTCTCTCAAGAAGACTAAATGAAATTCATTCAACACTTCTTTTGCTTTCTCTAGATGGATGTAATGAAGAACTTCATTAAAGTCCTCCTAATATAGACTACAATCAACCCTATAAAAATTTAGAGCTTGAAGCCTATATCTCATTCTTTGTGAGGAAGTAAAATTATTTGGAAACTTACCTATCTAGAAGTATTTAACTAGATTTGATATTAAATCACTCCTCCCTTTTAGTTCCTTCTACTTTATCTTATGGAACTCTTTCATAAATAGGTTATTCTCATATGTTATAGAATTAGAAAGCTAGACACATAAATTTATCCCTCTAATTAGCTTGATTGTCTTAATATATGTATAATATTCCTAAATATTAGTGATCTAACCTACTCTCTTCTCACCAAGTCTCCCTTGTAAAATAAAGTTTTGGATATTTGGATGAGCAACACATACATTGGTTATGTTATGTAATATATAATGGCTTGATTTTTGCAAGGCCTTCATTATAGAAAATAATTGCTTTTCAATGAAATTCTATCACTCCTCATTATTGTCCAATGTTTAGCTGAGGAAAGCAATGAGACATTCATTTTGATATTTATCGATCTATGTGACTACCATGACTATACTTTCTTAACCATCATATACATATAGAATGAAATATTTCTAACAACCCAAATTTTTTAATACTAGATTTTCACTTATAGCTCACTTATTTTTTAAAAGGTTCTTTCCTTTATTTTGTCTAGGTGAAATGAACCTCCTTTTTTAGTAGCATAGACATAGACTTTACATTCTAAGAAAAATCTAATATGAAATATTGGACAAATTTGATTTTCACAAAGAAATATTGAATACCCTTCTTATTAATTTGAAGAGATAGTGACAGTATAACTTTTGTTCGATCTAGATTAATTGATAGTCCTTTTTGTAAGAAATGACACAAAATGTTTTCCTTATGGACTGCAAGGGAAGATTTATTGGGATTTAGGAAAATTTCAAACTCTTAACACATTTTAAAAACCATTTGTAGATGATCCAAATGTTGATTTTTGTCATGGGAGAAGACTATCATATCATCTAAGTGAATGAGAATCTCCTTATTTATCAATCCCCCAAAAGCAAAGTCTATTTTTCTTCAAAAGGTAGCTTTAGCATTGGATAAAGCATAAACAAGATCTGCAAGATGGCTTGATCTGTTGTTGTCACCTATGCTAAGCTGCAAGATCACCAAGATGAGCTCACAATTAGCTGGTTGGGACAAGATCAAAATACTAGGGCTATGACTACCCTAATTTGATACCAATGTAGGAAAATAATGCATATTTTTATTCATACTTGTGTGGATTTATACAATGCATATATGCTCAAAATATCCTATAACAAAATGGTTCTAAATCCTACATGAAGCTAACAATAGCGAACACCATATTTACTATTACTAAAAAATTACTAACAAATTAAATATGCATTTAGGCGTGAATTACATTATAATTAAATAATTTAATAATAAACCATAGCTAAATGTCTATAACCTATAATTAAATAGAGTTGCTACCAACTGCAACCAAACAAAAATAATAATAAAATTCCAAGATTCACAATCAAGAATTTTTTTTAATATATCTTTATAGTGATGCCGAACAGAGGAACAACAAAATAAAGAATAATAGGGCATTATCCAGGGATTTTTAACAAGATCTATAGGATGGCCTAATCTGTTGTTGTCACATATGCTATGTTGTAGGCGCACCACGATGAGCTCACAATCAGCTAGCTAGGACAAGATCAAAATACGAGGGCTATGACTATCCTGCTCTGATATAAATGTAGGAAAATCATTCATATTTTTATTCATACTTGTGTCGATTTATACAATGCGAAGAGGGTAAAAATAGCTTGTAACAAAATGATTCTAAATCCTACCCGAAGCTAACAATAGCGACCAACATATATGCTATTACTAAAAAATTGATAACAAATAAAATATGCACGTTACGCGTGAATTAAATTATAATTAAATAATGTCATACTAAAGTATAGCTAACTCCTACTACCTATAATTAAATAAAGGTTTTATGTTCAATTATGTAGCCCACTCATTTTGAAGTTTGCAAAAAATCAATGTGTATGTTGTTTGATTTTTGTTTTGTAAACTTTTGTGCCTCCTTTCTTTTTGCAAAAAATCATGTCAAGTTGGTTTGATTTTGTATGATTTTTGTTTTTGCAAAATAATTGTCCCTATGTTTTTGATTTTATAGTGCCTCCTTTATTTTCTAAAAAAACATTAAGTCAAAACAATGTGATTTGCTCTTGTGAAGTTTGTTTGGAAGCCTTTCTTTTAAAAATTTTGCATTTTGAAGTTTAAAAATTAAATAAACTAATTAAATCAAATAATTAATTAAATTAATTAACTAATTAATTAATAAAAACTAATTATTTAACTAATTAAAAAAATTATTTAATATAATTAATTTAAATTATAAAAAAATAAAACAAAATGCATAATTTTTTAATAAAAAAGGCTTTTTCTCAAATTATCGAGTGACATCGACTCCACCACTAAGATAACAAGCTCAAATTTTGAGGTAGGTAGTCAACAGATCCTCAGATGTAGCGTGCATGTGCGGTCAACGAGGTCATCAACTTCCACATACAGATTGAGGTCAATGTCTACACATCGCTTCACGGTGCTAGAGTCTTTTTGCACGTCTCCCTTTCAATATGTGCTTTGTTACATATAAAATGCTTGGAGCACCTCCGCTTGGTGCATGTGGGATTAAAATCCCAATAGAAACAAAAAATGCATACCTGCTCCAGCTAGCAATCTACCACATGGCACAAGGATATTTGATAGGTTTCACATGATTCTGATGTGCCACATGCTACCACTAAATGGTAGTGGATTTGCACTAGAGGTCACTGTGACCACCAACTTGTGGTTGATAACTATTATGCATCTTCACCCTTATAAATCATCATGATTTTTTTACCATAGGCAATGTGGGATAGTATCCACAGATGATTTGTGACATCGTCTACTAAAAAAAATTGTGTACACATATATCAATCTCAAGATGCAACTTGGTATTGTTTGAGGGGCTCTTTTCTCCAAGAGCTGTGATTGGATAGTAATAAAACAAATACCTTAGGATAGGTATCATTTCTTCATTTGTTTTTTTTCTTCGTAGTTGAAAGATGATTGCCTACACATCGCTGTGTTGCAACCTACCCATAGATCAGACCTGTTGTGTGTCCAATTGGCCATAATTATTTGTACATGCATATTCAATGTTGCACATTGTTGGGATAAAAAAAATATTTTTTTAATTCTCCTCACATTGATGAGAGCTCACTTCTCTATGTCTTGGATAGGGAGTCCTACAAAATTGATCTAGGTCTTGTGCGAGCTATAGCTTCTTGGTCTACTAAAAGGGCTACATCAGTTGAAGGCTTGGTGCTGCTATGACCAAAAGTATGGTGGGCTCTAAGATCCAAGGTTGTTTACGACCCTGAATTTCACACACAGAGGGGAAACAAAAACTTTTATTGTTTTTTTGCAAATAAAATTTAAAACAAGGGTAAAAGAAAAATCTGTGAATACCATTTTACACAATCAAAATTTATTGGAACATTTTGTAAAAAGATGCATTTTTAGTTGAATCGACACCTAATTGGCATTTTAAAAGGTGCATTTTTGGTTGAATCCAACACCTTCCAAAAACATAAATTTTTGGGCATGATAAAAGTTGTAAAATGCATTTAATATTATTTTTTATGCATTAAAATATTTGTGTTTTGGTAGCAATAAGACCCCAAATTTATACCTATTTTTGTGCAATTTATTGTACAAAGCAGCATTTGGTATTTATGGTACCTCTGGACCACACTTACAGGTGATGTTATTGTGCTTTGGTCTACTATATATCATACCTAATATAGTTGCAACAACAACGTCTAAGCTATTCTCTATAAATAATTTCGAAGAAATAAAGAAAGCTAATTATTTTTTAATATTCACTCCATAATTGCCCCATTCACTTCTAATGCTTGGCATAAATCCTCCAACTAAAAATTCTTCCAAGTATTTAAGGGACTTTGAGCCCTACGTATGCGAAAGGATTTTTAAGTAGGTGTCAAATATAGAAGTAAATCCCTTTTAGTACGACTTTCATTGTATAATAAGAAGGGGACTATTTGGTGATATAAGGAACCTTCACCATGGCCACTTCAAAAGCATACTTGTCAGATTCACAACTCCTAAAAGGTTTGAATTATGCTCCATGGAAAACAAAGATGAGATTCATACTACAGGTTGAAAATATGTGGGATGTCGTTACTGGAAACGTTACACGTCCAAAAATAGTTGATGATAAACAACAAGAATATGATGATGCCAATGCTAAAGCATTGATGATCATCATTCTTGCCATTGTTGATGAAGTTCAAGTACTCATTTATGATAAGGAGAATGCAAAATATGCATGGGATACATTGGTAATAATATATGAAGGAAGGAATCAAGCCATGATCCTTAACCTTCAATCCCAACTTCACACTCTTAGCATAAAAAATGTAGAAAGTGTAAAAGTGTTTCTTTTTAGAGTTGTTGAAATAAGAGCTAAAATGTATGCAATGGGTGAGAAAGTAGAAGATAAGCTTTTAACCTCCATCATTCTGAAAGCTTTACTAGATTCCTTCAAAATTATGGTCACTTTCCTTCAAGTTTCTAATAGACAAGTCACATTTGAAGAGTTGGTTAAGTTACTCTAACAACATGAAGTAGATAACAACCAAAGAGATGAAATGTACAACAATGCATTGTTTTCTAAGAAATCTAGTGCTAAGAAAAAAGGCTACTTTCATAAGGATCTTCCTCAAAAGCTCCAAAAACCAATTCCTCACAAAAGGCACCTCAAAAATAGAAGAGGTATTGCAATATTTGTGAGATGAACAATCATGACACCAACAAGTATTGGTTCAAGAACAAGCAACCACAACAAAAAAAAGATCCAAAACAAACCACAAAGAAGAAATAGACAACAAAAGGGAAATATTGCCATTGAAAAGTCTGATTCATATTCTAAGAGGGCACACAAGGTGCTCATGACTCAAAAAAATCCCAAACAAAAATATAATGTTTGGTATATTGATTCAGGTGCCAACAAACACATGACTAGTGATAAAATGTGGTTTGACACATTTGAGGCAAAAGAAGGGAAACCGGTAACAATTGTTGATGATAAGACCTATCAAGTCCAAGGAGAAGGTAATGTTTCAGTAACTCTTCCTAATGGAAAATACCAAATTGAAGAGGTCCTATATGTACAAGGATTGACCAAAAATTTGTTGTCCATACCTCAAATTCGGGATAAACATATGATGGTTGACTTCAAAGTTGTTAATGGATAATAATGTTTCTACATTACCAAGAAAAGTAAACATATCATAATGAATTTATATAAATATGGTTTTTTTACATTAGATGCTATCTATACTCCTCATGTTTCCATGGCTGTTAACTCAAAATAAGCTACTTCCTTATGGTACAAATGATATGGGAATCTAAGTTAAGGCTATCTACTCGAATTGAGTAAGTTGGAGATGGTGTTAGGTCTGCCAAACCTTTCCCATACTTTTTCTATTTTCTTGGATTGCGAGTAGGAAATAAACATCGAGTACCATTTGAATTGAGCTCTTAAAGAGCCAAAAGACCATTGGAGTTGATACACACCAATCTGTGTAGACCAATGCCAAACAATTGTGGTGGAAAAAAGTACTTTCAATTGTTTGTTGATGACTACTCATGAAATATGTGGGTTTTATTTCTACAACTGAAGTCAGATGCATTCTCGTATTTCCAATAGTTTAAGAATCTTGTTGAGAAATAATCAGGATGTTCGATCAAGGCCCTCCACTCATATCGAGAGAGAATTTACCTCCAATGAGATTTTAAAATATCTCACTAAACATGGAATAAAAACATAGCTTACTACTTCCTATAACCCTCAGCAAAATGGAGTTGCTGAAAGGAGGAATCATTCCATCATGGATATGTTTTGATGTATGCTCATATGTGCACATATTGGGAAACAATATTGGGTAAAATTTTTCACTACCATGGTGTATCTCTTGAATTGAGCACTCACAAAAGCTCTTCAAGGAGTTATACCATAATAATAATGGAGTGGAAGAAATATATCCATTTCTCATCTAAGGATATTTGGATGCAAAGCCGTCATGCACATTCCAAATATGAAAAGACACAAGTTATATGAGAAAACTTATGAAGGAGAATACAAGGGGTATCGATAGATAGACCCTAAAACCAAGAAGATTCATATAAGTTGATATGTGGTATTCCATGGAGCTCCCAATTTGGATACACTAGAAACTATCAAAGACACATATCCTTTTATATACCTAGATTTTGAGAAACCTAAGGCAAGGACTCCCCAAAAATAGAAGAAAACTCCAAAATGGTATACTAGCACTATGAGAGACACAAAATTGGATGCACCACCTGATCTCACTTCATATTGGCCACATACTCGAAGTATGTCTTATCAAGAAAGAGAAGAATCCAAAGATGTAGATGATGCAGATGATGAAGAAGAAGACAAGAGTGAATTAGAAGATTATAGTTTCATGACTACAATTGTGGAGTATGAAACAACTTTAATGCAAGAAGACCTTAGTGTATCTCAATGGAAGGAAGCTATGGATGCTGAAAATATGTCTCTTATGAAGAACAAAACATGGGAGTTAGGTGATCTGCCTACTGGTAAGAAATCCATTGGCTGCAAATAGGTATACAAAGTCAAGTATAAGGTATATGGAATTATTGATAATATTAAAGTCCAACTTGTTGTAAAGGGCTATGCTAGAAAAGAAGGAATAGACTATGAAGAGACATTCACACCAACTATAAAAATGACCACCATTCATGCACTATGTTCAAGGGCAACACAATTTATATGGAAGCTTCATCAGATGGATGTGAAGAGTGCTTTAATAAATTGTGATTTAAAAGAAGTGTACATGAATCAACTTGAAGGATTTGTTGTACAAGGAAAAGAGAAAAAAGTTTACACAATGATCAAGTCCTTATATGGGTTGAAACAAGCTTTGAGAGCTTGGTACAGAAAGATTGATAATCATATTCTACAACATGGATTCAAGAGAAGTCCATTATATGCCAATATCTATTTAAAGAAAGTGGTTTTAAAATAGTGATCTTTGTGCTCTATATAGATGATTTGATCGTCACTGGTAGTTCATGAGAGATGATTGCAGTAGTGAAGAGTGATTTGAAAAATTATTTGAAATGACAGATCTAAGACTTCTCCATTATTATCTTGGCTTAGAAATTATGCAAAAAAAAAACCACATAAGGGTTACACAAATGAAGTATGCCAAGGAATTAATTGAAAAATATCAAATGATATATTGTAAGCCAAAAGTAACTCCCATGGAAATAGGGCTATAATTGTCTTGATACGACAACTCTCCTTAGGTAGATGGAACTCTCTATTGATAGTTGATTGGGAGTCTCATATATCTTATGAATACTAGGTTGGATATCAACTTTTTTGTAAGCTATCTTTCGAGGTTCATGTAGGAATATAAGGCTGGTCATTGGAAGGCAATGAAGAAAGTTCTACACTATGTTCATGGCACACCAAAATATAGCCTAGATTACAAGAATAATAATAAATTCTTGCAAGGATACACAAACTCAGATTATGTTGGATCTATAGATGATAGAAAATCAACATTAAGATATATTTTCATCTTGGATCTGGTCCTGTCTCTTAGCACAAAAATAAGCAACAAGTTGTTGCACTTTAATCTATAGAGGCAAAATATCACGTTGTTGGAAATTGTGAGTTGTCATTGATGTCAAAGGAACAAACATAGTCAAAGCAAAAATATTCTTCAAATATGATGAGCTCAAGAATGGATTTATGAAATTGCCATTGATGTCAAAAGCAAGAGTATGTTCAGTAATAAAGGTCACAATATCAATATTTGTGTGCTTGAGAAATTCAAATGGTAAGCATGGTCATTCAAATGATAAGCATGGTCAATATCATTGTGCTTGAGAAAGCTTGAGAAATTCAAATGGTAAGCATGGTCAATATCATTGTGCTTGAGAAATTCAAATGGTGAGCATGATCTATACTATAGCGCTTGAAGAATTAAAATGATGATGTACATTAATTAATAATGTACACTTTAATATTTAAATTAAAAATTTAAATATTAAAGGCTCTAAAGTGGGATATAATTAAATCAAATTTATAATGTAAGGGTTGACTCCCATGGTTAAAAAGATTCAAATCATTCATATATATTGAACTAACATTGTGGTTTATAAAGTGTTGTTGGTTGAAGTGCCTTCATATTGCCCGCAGAAGGAGAAGAGTATTTTCATTTTTTGTTGCATCTGCGATCAAAATAGTGAAGCTAGAGGAATAATAGATTTCACCAAAGTGAGCATAGTTAGATTGAGTGAGTAAGTGAGAGTCTTTTGTTGAGTATATGAGTACCTTTCATTGAGGAAATGAGTGTCTTTTGTTGAGTGAAGAGTGAGCTCCGATTCATTGTGAGTGAAGTGCCATACATCTTTCGTTGAGTGAACATGCCTTTCACCATTTAGAGAATGTTGTGTGATGAGTGTTGAAGACCTACGCCTTGAAGAAGAACTTGAGACCTGCGCTTGGTAGTTCCTATTCGTTGAAGACCAAAGAAGATATTGTTGGTCATCGTGAGGGCTACGTTCAACAAAGTGGATTTGCTAGTTCATTGAAGTCCAAATAAGAGACTATTTTTCGTTGTGAGGGCTACGTTTGGCAAAGTGATTTGCTGATTTGTTGAATACCGAAGAAGATATTATTGTTTGTCATGAGGGCTACGTTAGAACAAGTGGATTTGTTGGTTCATTGAAGACATAAGAAAATATTATGCAAGAAAAATATTTTTGAAGACATCAAAATAAAAAGATAAGTGTGCTTTATGCTATATTTGAAAATAAGTTTTTATTGGTGAAAAATTGTGTGAAAGGGTTTCTGCAAAAGGCAAATGAGAAATGATGAATGCATCAAGAGTGTGATGAATTAGAGTCTTCCTTTGATAGAATAAGAGTATTGTGTATATTATTTGATATGATGTGGTTCTCCAAGATAAACATTATTGTAAGGGCAGTTATGCAAACATTGTGAAATAAATTTATGCTTTGTTAAAGTAATTTGAAAGAAAACAAAGAGCAGATTTTGTGCATCATTATTGGGAATATTTGTGCATCATTGTTGGGCAGATTTTGTACATCTTGTTAGGCAGATTTTGTGTATCTTGTTGGAAATATTTTGTGCAAATTATTGGTTGTTTTGAGAGGAAAACAAAGGGTAAGTTGTGCATCATTGTTGGTTGTTTTGAGAGAAAAAAAAGGGTATATTTGTGCATCATTGTTGGTTGTTTTTTAGAGGAAAACAAAGGGCATATTTGTGCATCATTGTTGGTTGTTTTGAGTGGAAAACTAAGGGCAGATTTTGTACATCATTGTTGAGTGTTTTGAAAAGAAATTTGCAAGAAGTAGAGATCTGATTTGATTGCAATAAATGTGAGACATGTGAAAGCGATAGACTTAATGAATGTGAGAAGAGCATATTGAGTATTTGCATTGCATATCATTTACTATATGTTCATGAAGAAAAGGAATTTTGGGTAGAATATGTTTGAATTACTCTAGTTGAAGAAAGCAATTATGAAAGAGATATAATATTTGTGTAAGTTTTAGAAAATATTTGAGCAGAGTAGAGAGTTGTGTTATGAGCAGTTGTGATCTGAGTTGAGCAAGCTTTTTGAGAAGGCTTGTGGGTAGATTTGAGAAGAATAGAGACCAGGATATTGAGCTGAGTTGAGTAAGCCTTGTGTGAAGGCTTGTAGTAGCCTTGGGTAGAGTTAAGAGCAAATTGTAGAGTAGAGTTGAGTAAGCCTTGTGTGAAGGCTTGTAGCAGCTTTGGGTAGAGTTGAGAGAAGAGTGTTGAGCATATTTGAGCAAGTCTTGTGTGTAGACTTGGAGCATATCTGAGTAGAGTTGAAAGAATATTTTGATGAGAAGATTTGAGCAAGTCTTATGTGTAGACTTGGAGCAGATCTAAGCAGAGTTAAGAGCAGATTTTTATGAGAAGATCTGAGCAAGTCTTGCATGTAGACTTGGAGCATATCTGAGCATAGTTGAGAGTAAGTTTTGGTGAGAAAATTTGAGCAAGTCTTGTGTATAGATTTGGAGTAGATCTGAGTAGAGTTAAGAGCAGGTTTTAGAGTAGAATTGAGCAAGCCTTGTGTAAAGGCTTGAAGTAGAATAGAGCAAAGGGTATTGAGATATACTTTGGATATAGGTCCATGAACTAGTGCAAAGGGTATTGAGGTCTCCTATGGATAGATGTCCATAAACCAGAGTATAGGGGATTGAGGTATATTATGGATAAAGGTCCATAAACTAGATCAAAGGGGATTGAGGTCTCCTATGGATAGAGGTCCATAAATCAGAGTAGTGGGGACAAAGTCTCCTATGAATAGAGGTCCAAAAACAATAGGAGTGGGGACAGAGGTCTCTCATGGATAGAGGTCTACAAACAAGAGCAGTGAGAATAGAGGTCTCTTGTGGATAGAGATCAAAAAACTATAGTGCTGACAAAGGTCTCCTATGGATAGAGGTCCACAAACTTTAGCATAGGGGAATGGTGTCTCCTTTGGTTTGGTGCCCATAAATATTGTAATAGAGAATTGTTTCCCAAGATATTGGTTGAGAAAATTTATAAGAAATATTTTCCCCATGGACGTAGCCCACATTGGGTGAACCACGTTAAATTTTTCTCTCATGTGTGTGATGATTTATGCATTGTATCATTATTGCAATTGATGATATTGGATAATACTTCTTTGGAAAGTTATTGCAATTGATAATATTGGATAATATTTGGAAATAAAAGTAAAAGTTTTATCTTATATTATTCACCCCCCTCTCAGTATAAGCTTATGTTCTTCTGGTTCCTTCAAGGAAGCCTAATAGCTTGAAGGAAGATATTATAGGAACACAAATGGAAAAAGTTCAAACCCATAGAATATTTTATCATGGAAAGAAAAATAGGCACAATTATGACCAAGAAGAAGAGAAGGAAAATGCTCCAGTAATTGAAATCCAAGAAAATAGAGAGAAAGAGGAAACTATGGTGGACATGGAAGAAGAATTTGATTTTTCTCTCAAAGAGATTGTTACTCTAAAAAGGAAAGTGGAAACATATAAAGAACCAGAATCAAGTAGTGGAGAAGAGGCTAACTTTATGATATGTATTGAATGTGGTAACCTTGGTCACCTTGCACTTTATTGTCCACAAAATGGGTATAGAAGCAGTAAATAGAAAGATGATCATGTTATTGAAGACCTAAAATAAGAGAAATATTTAGAAAAGGAAGTCACAATTTTTGAAGAGTTGAAAAGAGAGAACTTAATATTCAAGGATCAAGTACAAGAGGATGAGAAAACTAAGGTAAATCTTCTACAACATATCATTGACTTAAAAATTAAAGTTGAAGAGGCAAAGAGAATTGAAGAAGGTATGGTTTAACAGTTAAAGGAAAAAGATCTAGAATATGAAATATTAGAACATAAAGTGGTTATCTAAGGTTGGAAGTGAAATATTATAATGATAAGCTACATATATTTGAGAAAATCTCAAAATATTTGGATGAAATTCTCAAGGCACAAATATCTCCATTTATCAAGACTAGACATGGTTTTGAAGAAGGACAAGGGAAACAAGAAGAGGATTCAAGCTTAAGGTCAAAATAAATGGAATAACCAGAAGTGATTAAAGATGAAACTAATAGCGATGCTAATGTGTTGAAAAATAGAAGCATCAAAGTGGAAGAAAATAATGCACAATCAAGGTATAGGGATTATCATAGAAAAGGTAAAGAAAGAACCATGCG
The DNA here is from genome assembly GCA_028583015.1 of Wollemia nobilis. Lineage (NCBI taxonomy): Eukaryota > Viridiplantae > Streptophyta > Pinopsida > Araucariales > Araucariaceae > Wollemia > Wollemia nobilis. The sequence continues at coordinate 3,607,037 of JAQPPZ010017238.1, forward strand.
TCCATATCCTCCAAGGCAAGATGAAATTTATTTCAAGGTTACTGTTTCTCATGTAATAATTTTGGGAATAAAGAAGTGCATTGCAAGGGTCATGAAAATAAGGACTATGGCTTCACCAAGAGAAAATTCAATAAATTTGAAGATGAATATTTCTTTCAAGGTTATTGCTACTCATGTAATCATTTTGGTCACAAAGCTATACACTACATGATTCATGGAAAGAATAATTATGGCTTCACTAAGAGGAACTTAAATTCATTTGAATATGGATATTTCTTTCAAGGTCATTGCTACTCATGTAATCACTTTGGTCACAAAGCTATTCATTGCAGGGTTTATGACAAAAATGATTATGGTTTCACAAAGAGGAACTTCAAAACACTTGCACCTTCCAAGGACTACAATTGCAATAATTTTGGGCATAAAGCAAGGTGGTGTAGAACAAAATTCCTAGAACTTCCAAAGACAAGCAAGAAGAAGGATAGTCAAAATGTTCAAACAGGTATGGCTTTAGAGGTTTGGAAAATATTGAAAAAGAAGAGCAAAGTAAGTTGGGAGTAGCTTTACTCTCATCCCAAAATTAATCACCTTAAGAAGAGGAGGTGGTGAGGGGGCTGAGCTAAATATTTTATTTTTAGCCCCAAAGAGCCCTTTGCCATTGATGTCAAAGGGGGAGAGAATTTAGAAAGGGGAAGAAATTTTAGTAAGGGGAGTAGCATGTTAGGGGGAGCAGTTTGGTAATCCAGTTGAAATAAAAGAATTTTTTTTGGGTTGCCATCAATGACAAAGGGGGAGATTGTTGGAAATTGTGAGTTGTCATTGATGTCAAAGGAACAAAGCAGTCAAAGCAAAAACATTATTCAAATATGATTAGCTCAATAACGAATTTATGAAATTGTCATTGATGTCAAAGGCACGAGTATGTTCAAAAATAAAGGTCACAATATCAATATTTGTGTGCTTGAGAAATTCAAATGGTAAGCATGGTCATTCAAATGATAAGCATGGTCAATATCATTGTGCTTGAGAAATTTAAATGGTGAGCATAATCTATACTATAGCACTTGAAGAATTAGAATGATGATGTACATTAATTAATAATGTACACTTTCATATTTAAATATTAAAGTAAGCCTCTAAAGTGAGATATAATTATAGCAAAGTTATAATGTAAGGGTTGACTCCCATGGTTAAAAATATTCAAATCATTCATATATATATTGATATAACATTGTGGTTGATAAAGAGTTATTGGTTGAAGCGCATTTGTATTTCCCATGAAAGGAGAAGAGTATTTTTGTTCGCTGCTGCATCTGCATTTGAAAGAGTGAAGCAAAAGGAAGAATAAGAGTTTACGAAAGTGAGTGTTGTTCGATTGAGTGAGTAAGTGAGAGTCTTTCATTAAGTATATGCATGCATTTCATTGAGAAAATGAGTGCCTTTTGTTGAGTGAAGAGTGAGATTAAATTTACTATGAGTGAAGTGCCATACTTATTTCGTTGAATGAACATGCCTTTCACCATTCGGAGAATGCTGTGTGATGAGTGTTGAAGACTTACGCCTTGAAGAAGAACTTGAGACCTGCACTTGGTAGTTCTTGTTTGTTGAAGACTGAAGAAGAGATTATTGGTCGTCGTGAGGGCTACTTTCAAAAAAGTGGATTTGCTAGTTCGTTGAAGGTCAAAGAAGAGACTGTTGTTCACCATGAGGGCTACATTCAGCAAAGTGATTTATTGGTTTATTGAAGACCAAAGAAGAGATTGTTATTCACCGTGAGGGCTATGTTCGACAAAGTGGATTTGCTAGTTTATGAAGACATAAGAGAAGATTGATGTTCACTGTGAGTGATACATTTGGAAAGAGATCAAGACATAGTTTTGTTGCATATTTTATTTGATAACAGAGTGAAAAGAAAATAGTGGCAGCAAAAGAAGTTTAAGAGAGGTCGTAGCTAGATGTGAACATAAAGGACTTACACAAGACCAAGCACATAAGGTATATTATTGATAAATCTATTTTGGGTATATATTAATCTTAGTATATTGTAGTGGAAGTGTTGGCGCTAGAAAAAGAAAAGATACATATACGTCCATGCAAATGTAACCCTAAATATAAAAAAATATAACGTCCAAGCACATAAGGTAGTCCTGTGGGAATTCAAAGAGACAGATGTGTAAGAGAGTATATAGTAACAAAATTACGTTTATTTTCAACAAAGACTAATTTTCGGTTGAGTATTATGACCATGTCTTCAAAAGGGAGATAGTGGATTCATCTTCCACCAAGGTGTGTAGTGGAAGTGGTGTGTTGATAACAGGATAAGGATTGTGTGTGTGGAAGACCAGAGTTCAAGTTTTGGTGCAAGCAAGGAAAATGTTTTTGAAGACATCAAAATAAAAATATAATTGTGCTTTATGCTATATCTAAAAAACAAGTTTTTGTTGGTGAAAATTTATGTGAAAGGGTTTCTACAAAAGGCAAATGAGAAATGATGAATGCATCAAGAGTGTGATGAATTAGAGTCTTCCTTTGATAGAACAAGAGCATAGTACATATTATTTGATATGGTGTGGTTCTCCAAGATAAAGACTTGTGTAAGGGCAGTTATGCAAACATTGTGAAATAAGTTTATGCTTTGTTAAAGTAATTTGAAAGAAAACAAATAGCATATTTTATGCATCATCGTTGGGTAGAGTTTGTACATCTTGTTAGGCAAATTTTGTGTATCTTGTTGGACAGATTTTATGCATCATTGTTGGTTATTTTGAGAGAAAACTAAGGGCATATTTTGTACATCATTTTTGAGTGTTTTGAAAAGAAATTTGCAATAAGTAGAGATCTGAATTGATTACAATAAATGTGAGACATGTGAAAGTGACAAACTTAATGAATGTGAGAAGAGCATATTGAGTATTTGCATTGCATATCATTTACTATATGTTCATGAAGAAAAGGAATTCTGGGTAGAATATGTCTGAATTACTCTAGTTAAAGAAAGTAATTCTGAAAGAGATATAATATTTGTGCAAGTTTTGGGAAATATTTGAGTAGAGTAGAGAGTTGTGTTATGAGCAGTTGTGAGCTGAGTTGAACAAGACTTTTGAGAAGGCTTGTGGGAAGATTTGAGCAGAATAGAGACCAGGATAATGAGTTGAGTTGAGTAAGCCTTAAGTGAAGGCTTGTAGTAGCTTTGGGTAAAGTTGAGAGAAGAGTATTGAGCAGAGTTGAGTAAGCCTTGTGTGAAGGCTTGTAGCAACTTTGGGTAAAGTTGAGTAAGCCTTGTGTGAAAGCTTATAGCAGCCTTGGGCAGAGTTAAGAGCAGATTACAGAGTAGAGTTGAGGAAGCCTTGTGTGAAGGCTTGTAGTCTCTTTGGATAGAGTTGATAGAAGAGTGTTGAGTAGAGTTGAGTAAGCCTTGTGTGAAGGCTTGTAGTATCTTTGGATAGAGTTGAGAGAAGATTGCAGAGAAGAGTTGAGCAAGTCTTGGAGCATATTTGAGTTGAGGATTGAGCAGGATTTGGAGTAGACCAGTACAAAGGAGATTGGTGTCTCCTGTGAATAGAGGTCCATAAACCAGAGCAAAGGGGATTAGTGTATCCTATGGATAGAGGTCCATGAACCAGAGTAGAGGGGATTGGTGTTTCCTGTGGATAGAGGTCCACAAACTTGAGCATAGGGGATTGGTATCTCTTTTGGATTGGGGTCCATAAATATTGTAATAGGGAATTGGTTCCCAAGATATTTGTTGAGAAAATTTAGAAGAAATATTTTCTCCGTGGATGTAACCCACATTGGGTGAACCACATTAAATTTGTGTCTCTCTTGCATGTGTTGATTTGTGCATTGCTTTGTTACTACTATTGATGATATTGGTTAATACTGCTCTAGTAAGTTATTGTAATTGATAACATTGGATAATATTGTTTGGAAAGAAAAGAAATTTTTTATCTTATATTGTTCACCCCCCCATTAGTATAAGCTTGTGTTCTTCACGCACAACATGAGGAGAAGTGTGTGAAGCGATGTGGTTATGTCGCATTCTTTCAAGTATGGGTATTCCAAAGAATCTTACAATATACTTGAATTGAAATAACCAAGGTGTTTTAAAACTTGTCAAGAATCTAGTGTTCCATAAACACACCAAGAATATCGACATACAATGTCACTTTATTCAATATGAAGTTATAAAGCACAAGATTTAGCTCCAGTACATTCCCACCAATGAACATGTTGCAGACATCTTCACTAAGGTACTTACATGTATCAAATTTGAGTTGTTTTGCAACTCTATATGTACAACAAATAATGTAATAAGGGGGGATGTTAGGCTATAGGCAGTTAGCTATAGTTTAGTATTACTTTATTTAAATATAATGTAACGCATGCCTAATGTGCATATTTGATTTGTTATAATTTTTTTAGTAATAGAAAATATGGTGTTTGCTATTGTTAGCTTTGGGTAGGATTTATAATCATTTTGTTATAGGTCATTTTGAGCCTATTCGCATTGTATAAATACACACAAGTATGAATGAAAATATGAATGATTTTCCTAGAACAACATTCTCTGATAAGAAAATATTTCCCATTTTGTGGTGAATGCCATTTTATGCTTGTATTCATCCTTAACCAAAATTTGATTGAATCCTAAAAATCCATTTAACAATGAGAATCCCTTAGCTCTAGACATTGTTTATGATATTAGATCTATCTGAGGGAGCAGATAGTGATATTTCAATGAAGCTCTATTCAGGTTTTAGAAATCACCATTATTCTTCTGTATTGGGTCTAAGTTACCTACCCAAGTTGAATGCTTAATGGGATATATTATCTTAAACTCTAGAAACTTCAATAGCTCTTGCTTTATTATAGATTCAATCTTAGGATTTACAACTCTTTGTTTTTAATAGAAAGGCTTTGTGTTTGGAAGTAGCTCAATTGTGTGTTGTATGATATTCTTATCATAAACCTTTAAATCCTCATAATCCCATGCTATCACATATCCAAAATCCTTACAAAGTGTAATAAGGTCATCTATTTCCTTTTGAGAGCATTTTGTTCCAACCTTAATTACTTTTCCTTGCTCCATTTGGACCTCCTTAAATTCCTTTTCATCAACATGTATCTTTTGACTTTTTAGTCACTCATTGATAGAAAAAAGGATCTATAAAGTGATTAGGTCTTTTGGAATACGATTCTATTTTATTTGAATGATGTTTGTAACAACCCAAATCTAACCAACCCAGGAGAGAGATGTTTTTTAAAAGAAAGGTAAATATTGACAAGGTTCTCCAAGATGTTTCTAGTTTAGGATTTATATTCATAGAGGCTTCACCATATTTCAAGTTCATGATGTTGTAGACATACCTTGAGTGGATAGGAGTAGTTCATATCCCATAAAATTACTAGGGTTTATCTTGTACATATTTTTGGCTTAAAGGATACTTTCACATGGTCACCCCATTTCCTTACATTCTCCATGAATGTAGAATATTTTGACCATAGCATATGGATTAACCTTATATTATTCTTTAGAGAAAATAAATGCCAATTCCATTACTAGTATAAATCCATCTATACTAGTACTTAGGTGTAAAGACTTGTAGTTTACACATTATACCATGTATAGAACTATAGTGCTCAATTATCCCATATCTACGATGGTTTAATTGAGGTGACTATCACTCTGCATGATATCCCTCACATGGAAACCCAACGTCATTCGGGGCTCCATCACCAAATATAATTTTTTAATGGGATCCAAACCTCCAAGGTTGGAAAAGAGGATTTAAGCTTCACCACTTGAATATTTTATAAAGACTCACTGTATTTTGGTCCCTTGAATAACACAATCTTATACTAAGAGGGGGTGAACAGTATAAGACCACTTTTTACTTTCTTTCAAAATAAATATCAATTAATGTACTTAATTGCAATAAAAAAATATAATAGTGTGCATTAATAACTTAGATAGTAGTAGTAAGAAAGAGCACAAGTCACGACACACAATTGATATACAAGATTTAATGTGGTTCCCCCAATGTGGGGTACTCCACAAGCTGATATCCTTATAATATTTCACACAGAAATATCCAATACAATGATTTCTTTGATCTACTCAAAGCTAGGCAATAACAAGTTCACACAAAACTTGTCCAAATCTGAATAACAAGCTCACATAGAACTTGTCCAAAGTTGAATAACAAGCTCACACAAAACTTGTCCAAATATGAATAACAAGCTCACACATAACTTGTCCAAAACTAAATAAAAATCTCACATAGAAGTTGTCTAAATCTGAACAACAATCTTACATAGAACTTGTCCAAATATGACTACACATAACTTGTCCAAAAATGAATAACAAGCTCACATAGAACTTGTCCAAATCTTGTCTAGAAAGCTTACCAAGAACTTGCCCAAAACTGCTTCAACAAGCTCACTAATAACTTGTCCAAATCTGCTCTAGAAAGCTCACAAAGAACTTGCCAAAAATTGCTCCAACAAGCTCACTAAGAACTTGTCCAAATCTATCCCAAATTTGTCCACAAATCTGTCCCAAAACTATCCACAAAGATTTCTCAAAATTATTCACAAATGCCTTCTCAAAGGCTCAATCAATCATGCTCAAGTAGCACTCAAATATCAACCACAAATCTATCAAGGCAAAGCCCAAATATGAACTCAACAATGAATGACAATGTACTCTTCAATGGATGATAACAATGATCCACAATGATCTCAACTCAACTCAACTCAAATCAACTATAGAAGCATAAAGAGAATTGTTAGAGAATCAATATGTTCTAGGATCAACCTCAACTCAACTCAACTCAACTCATAGAAGCATAAAGAGAATTGTTAGAGACTCAATATGTTCTAGGATCAATCTCAACTAATCACAAGGGACAATTCTTCCTCACACAACCCTAGTCCAAGTATGTATCAACCAACTCAAATTTTTCCAATAATGCTCAACCACACATCTCACATAACAATGATACTCATGTTCTTTTCTAACTCATGTTCTTTCACAACCAATGGGCTTCAACAACTATGCTTATAAAATAAGGTTTAAACACAACTCTCAATTTAGAAAACCTTGAAGCATTCAACCAACCACTTTCAAAAAGGAAACCACAAAAAATCCTTTTCCCTCCAATGATATTTCAAAAATCAACCACCATAGACAATAAATAGGAGAATGTGCCCATACCTTTTATGAAGATGAAGAAACCCCTTTGGAAAATTTTCCACACTCAACACACTTTGAAAAGAACAAAACAACTTTCACTTGAACCCTTTTACAAAAATAGAAACATCTATTTATGTACACCTTATTTATCCTTCTAAACAAAATAATCAAATAGCCCTCGAAATAATCTTTCCAATGATATATAATATCATATACTTCTAAAAGGAAAATCTCCAAAAATATTTCTTTTTCACAACATGCACCATAAACCTTATCTCTTCTAGGGCAACCTTAGAAAAATAAAATATTTGAAAAATTAATAACTTGCCTTTAACCTCAGCGGGATTCGATTCCCTATCGTTGCCCCTAAACCACTCAAACTGTGGTGCCAACAACCACGTGAGCCAACCGCTCATATAAAAACCAAGAGTGCAAGACCTCCTTCTTGCTTCCTCTGAACTTGCCCTCAAAAACCACATGTGCAAAAGGTTCTCCCTTTTTACCATGCAAAACCAATGTCGGTGGGATTCAAACTTTGGATCTGTTGGTGCTTAAATACCTTATGCACCTTCTTATTGTTACTAGGCCACAAGCGCCTACGGTGATAGTAAGGAACCTCCCTTACCTATGTTCCCTCTTCTCTTCACTGGTTTGTGAACGAATACGACACTTCTACTTCCTTAGCGCTTCAAACGAATTATCTGCATCGAGGATTTATGGAAAATAAAAATTTAGTGGCATATTTATACATGCCCACCTTTTTCTTTTGACATCGGCTATGACTTAATATTATTTACCTCCTCCTTTTTGATGTCGGCAATAATAAAATATTAATTTTAGTTTTAATTTTAATTTTAAATTTTAAATGATTAAAACTTAAACTTAAATATTTAAAATTAATTATCTCCTTTATCGGGGCACATTTTTTGACGAAATGAAAAGCCAACCTGGGTTTTAATAAAAATCCATTTCAAATCTGCCATCCATAGTTTTAAATAAAACCTTTTATTTTGCCTGCCTTGGTTTTCACAAAAACCTTGTAAATAGCCATGCTTTCCAAAATATCATAAATGCTTATTTATGAAATATTTTGGCCACAAAAACTCAATGTGATCCATGTGACATCAATGACAACATAAAATACCTCAAATTTCCAACAATATCCCCCTTTGTCATTGATGGCAACACCTCTAATGCAAATTACCACAAACTTTGCAAAAACCAACTCTGAGAATCAAAGCTGCTCCCCTTAACTTAATATTCTCTATGGAGGTTGCTCCCCTTAACTCAATACTCTCTTTGGAGGATGCTCCCCCTAACTCAATGCTCTCCCCCTTACTCAAATCTCTCCCCTTTGACATCAATGGCAAAAGGGACATCTATGGGGCTAAAAGATATGACTCTTAAGCTTAGCCCCCTCACCCCATTATCTCTTAAGGTGATTAATTTTTGGGTGGGAGTACTTTTATTCCCATATCACTTTGTTTCTTTCCTCTATCAACTTGCTTCCATATTTTTCTAATATCCTTCTCTTGATGAATTACTTGATCTTCTTGTCTAGAACCTGTTTGACCTTCTTGCCTTGAACCTATATGGAATTGAGTCCTACACCATTTTGCAATATGCCAAAAGTTATTACAATTGAAACACTTGATATTGTAGCCTTTGGATGGTGCCCATGTCTTGAATTCATTCTTAAAATAATTTCCATATCCATTCGTTTCCTGAACCTTGTATTGTGAAGCTCTGTTTTCATGACCATTATGACCATGACTTCTGAATTGTGTAGCTCTAAAACCAAAACCATGTTTCTCATTTCCTTTGCACTAAAAAGCTCTATGAACAATCCTTTTTCATAAGAAGCAATGTCCCTAAAAACCATACCTTCTTCCTTTGAAGTTTCTTCTAGCAAAATCAAGCTTCTTTGATCCATAGACCCTATAGTATATAGCCCTGTGTCCAAATCCATTACAAGAAAAACAATGTCCTTGAAAATACCTTTGTTCATGCCTTGGTTCTTCATATCTTTCTTGACCATTATCCTTATGATCATTTTCAACTTGTGCATTACATCCTTGAACCTTCTTTGTAGTATCTAAAACTTCTTCCTTAGTTTATTCCTTGCTTTTCTTTTCAAGAATTTCTTTTCCTTTTGAACTTGATTCACCTATATAAAAAAAAGAACCAAACTGAATATTTGGAGTCATAGAAACTTTGGAAATTTCCTCACAAATCTTAGGTGCTTCCTTTCTTTCATATTTTAAAACTTCCTTTCCTTTTGAGTCCAATTTTTCTTGGAAGTAAGATACAGCCTTAAAATAAGTTTCCACTCCTATTTGAACATTTTCATCTAATGTATCATTTCTTGCCATGGTTACCCTTAGTTCTTCATTCATCCTTTCTTCTATACTTTTTGCATTTTGAAGCTCTTATCTGAGATTACTGATTGTTTGAATTAGTTCTTCTTTAATTTTGACATATGTTTGAATCTTATTTTCAAGATTCTTGTGTTCTTATTTTAGCCTTTTTATTTTTGATTTTTGTTTACTTGGATCATCCTCTCCCTTTTATATTACCAAAAGTGAGACTTCTTTGTTTTCACTATCATTGAGACCATTATAATCTTCTATAGCAAACAAACTCTCAAGATTTCTTTGACCATGCTTGTTTCCTTTATGTGTCATCTCATATTCACTATCACTGAAACCATTGCAATATCTTGATCTGTGATCTCTTTGACCACACACAAAGCACTCTTCTCTTCCACATTATATTCCTAGAAATAAATGTTCTTCCTTTTCATTATCTGATTTATCTCTATCACTATGATCTAAGCTATCACTTGCTTCAACAATGTAGTAAGATTTATTTACCATACAAAAATTTTTCTTCTTCTCATACCTTTTTTTCTTGAATCTGTCATCTTTGTCATGCTTATGCTTTCCATATTCTTTTCTTATGTGATCCTATTTTTCATCATCACTATTTTATTCACGTGGACACTTGTATGCATAGTGACCAATATCACCACACTTGTAGCATCTAACTTTTCTTATATCCCTAAAATTCCTTGAGTCCTTATTCCTTTTGATGAAGTTAGCTTCCTCATAATTATCTAAAACTCTATCCATATCTAAAAATTTTCCTTTCTCTTTTTTTGAAGCCTTGAATGCAATATATTTTACTGGAACCTAATTATTACTTATTCTCATCTCATAAGTTGTGAGAGTACCTTGCAATTCTTACATTGTTAACTTATTGATATCCATTGTCTCTTCTATTGCTGAAAACTTAAAATCATATTTCATGGGAAGTGATCTTAAAACATTTTGAGTAACTTCTAATTATTTCATATCAAAACCTAGGCCTCTCATGGTGTTAGTAATATCATCAAATCAAAGTAAGAACTTTACAATATCTTTAGAATCTTCCATTTTCAATTCCTCAAATATTTTTCTGAGTTTGTAGTTTTGCCAACTTTACCTTGGAATCTCCTTCGTAAGTATTCCACAAAATGGTCCACATCTTGTTAGCTAAAGTACATACCATAACTTTTACAAAATCTGTCTCACGGAGCCCACTCAAAATGTAATTCATTGCTCTTGCATTGATCTCAACCAATTTTTTGATAGTCTTATCTTCCTTGAGATCACCTTCAACCCTATACTCTTTTTAAACCATTTGCAATACCTCATATCCTTGTGATATCAAGTAGTTCTTCATCCTCATCCTCTAGAAAGCATAATTGTTACCATAAAATAATGGAGACATATTTGTAGATGATCCATTATGTGAAGCCATCTATGTTCTTATAGAATCTTCCCTCAAGTTGTTATCCTTTCCAAAGGAACTTGCTTTGATACTAATTGAAGAACACAAGATTATACTGAGAGGGGGGTGAAAAATATAAGACCACTTTTTACTTTCTTTCAAAATCAATATCAATTAATGTCCTTAATTGCAATAACAAAATATAGTAGTGTGCATTAATAACTTAGATATCAGTAGTAAGCAAGAGAACAAGTCACCACACACAATTGAGACACAAGATTTAACGTGGTTCTCCCAACGTGGGGTACTCCATAAGCTAATATCCTTATAATATTTCACACAGAAATATCCAATACAATGATTTCTTTGATCTGCTCAGAGCTATGCAATAATAAGTTCACACAAAACTTGTCCAAATCTAAATAACAAGCTCACACAGAACTTGTCCAAAGCTGAATAACAAGCTCACATGAAACTTGTCCAAACCTGAATAACAAGCTCACACAAAACTTTTCCAAAACTAAATAACAATCTCACACAGAACTTGTCCAAAGCTGAATAACAAGCTCACATAGAACTTGTCCAAATATGAATAACAAGCTCACACAGAACTTGTCCAAAACTGAATAACAAACTCACACAAAACTTGTCCAAATATGCTTTAGCAAGCTCACCAAGAACTTACCCAAAACTGCTTCAACAAGCTAATGGGGATCACAGATTCACACAGAAAAACCAGATTTTATTATTCTGTAATTTGTTCACAAAAGAATTACAATCCAGCCCGCAGGCGTAGTTTTCCTCTTTTTTTTTTCTCCTTTTCCAATCTCTAACTCCCATCCCCCTTTCTAATTACAAGTTGGGTTCTTTTATCCAGGTTTCGACCCTCTGAGTCATTAATAAAAAGGCAGGAGAGTACTTTCGTGGAACCTGCCCAGTCAGCTCCTGACCAAGTTTTCAATTTTCTTCCCATAACTGGCAACTACCCCGATCTGCCATAAAAGCATGCATTAAAGAACTGTCTGAACATATCTAACCTCTGGGCACAAAATTCGAGTGGTCGTCGTGCTTAGCTAGCTTATCGATTACAAAAATATGAATTAATGAGACCCTTGACCACCTTGAGAACATCACCTTGGAACGTGTGCCTTTTCGAACCATGAACCAAAAATTTATCACGATATCATGACATGTCACGATATCATGACATTTCTCTTCATCGTTGTCTTCCTTGTCTTCGGGTCACGATATCGCGACATTTCCCTTCACCGCTGCCCTTCTTGTCTTCAAGTCGCGATATCATGACATGTCGTGATATCGTGACATTTTTCTTCGAACACCTCCACTTTCTGCTTTGGTCACGATTTTGCGACATGTCGCAAAATCATGACATTTTCCTTGGGCACCTTCTCTCTCTGCTTCGGTCGTGATTTTGTGACACATCGTGAAATCATGACATTCACTCTGGATGCCTTCACTTCGCTTTTTTGGTCATGATTTTGCGACATGTCATGAAATCGTGACATTTCCCCTCAAACGCCTTCGTTGTGCTACTTTGGTCATGATTTTGCGACATGTCATGAAATCGTGAATTTTTCTCCTGACGCCTCTCTTCGCTGCTTCGGTCGTGATTTCATGACATGTCGCGAAATCATGACATTTTTGTTGAGTGCCTCCCTTCGCTGCTTCTAGTTGTGATTTTGTGACATGTCACGAAATCATGACATTTTCATCAAGCGCCTCCCTTCACTGCTTCTGGTCATGATTTTATGACATGTCACAAAATCGTGACATTTTCATCGAGCGCCTCCCTTCGCTGCTTTTGGTCATGATTTCGTGACATGTCACAAAATTGTGACAATCCAGAGTCACAAAAATATGACATGTCATGATATCGTGACACTTTTATGTCGCTATATCACGACACCACGGGAAACACTTAAATTTTTTTTTGTTGATGCAAGATTGCTTTGCTGCCGCCGGATGCTCTTGCATCAGACACCCAGGGTTGATTGATAAGTGTCCTTCACTTCTGTGCTGTTAGAGGAGGACCCAAGCGGTCGACCTAGGTTTTTGAAAACCAAGTTGCATCTTCAATAGGCCTGCCCTTCCACTTGACCAAATACTCAGAATACTGCCTGTTCCTGGTACTTTTGCCTGCTCGAGTGTCAAGTATTTCCTTGATCTCGTTTGTGGCTTGGAGTAGATGTTGGAATACTCCATAATTCTGTACTTGGTGTCTCACTACTGCCTCCATGATATTCTACCAAATTGGCAATGTTAAAAATAGGTGATATGTTAATGCCACTGGGCAATTCCACTTCATATGCATTGTCGGAATCTTGTTTTCCTATAATTCGACATGGTCCAAACTTCTTCATTTTTAGCTTGTTATAGGTCTTAGCAGGAAATATTTCTTTTCTCAAATGGACCATGACTTCCTCTCCTACTACAAATTCTTTAAGCCGCTGCTTCAGGTCCGCCCTTGTCTTATATTGGTTATTCATTTTGGTAATATGCTTCTTCACCTCTTCATGCAAGCCCCTCAGATGCTCTGCAAAGTCTTCAGCCTCAGCACTGCACTTGTACTTTGTATCCATCTTCCTCAACTCAATAGCAGTTCTTGGGCTACTCCCATATACTATCTAGAATGGATATTTGTTAGTACTCCTATTGACAAAATTGTTGTATGCAAATTTTGCCTGTGGTAAAACCAAATCCCATCCCGTGGGCTTATCTCCTACCAAGCACCTCAATAGGTTTCCTAGGATTCTATTCACCACCTCAGTTTGTCCATCAGTCTGGGGGTGATATGCAAAACTAAATTTCAAATATGTCTTCAATTTCTTCCATAAGTTTCTCCAGAAATACCCCACAAACTTGGTATCTCTGTCAGAAACAATACTCCTTGGTAGACCATGAAGTCGTACCACCTCTTTGAAAAACAATCCTACAACGTGAACTGCGTCACTTATTTTTTGGTAGGGAATAAAATGTGCCATCTTTGAAAACCTGTCAACCACCACAAATATGGAGTCATTTCCCCGCTGTGTTCTTGGTAGGCCAAGAACAAAATCCATGTTGATGTCTTCCCATGGTCACTCTGGCATAGGTAATGGCTGATATAATCCCGTATTCTGGCTCACACCTTTCACCATCTGGCATACTCTACAGCTTTGCACAAACCTCTTCACATCTTGTTGTAGTTGCGGCCAATAGTAGTTCTCACTAACCAGGGCAACGGTCTTATCCCGACCAAAATGTCCAGCTAGCCCTCCACTGTGTTTCTCCTTGACTAGATTTTCCCTCATTGAACTCCTTAGAATGCATAACTAACTTCCTCTAAACAGCATTCCATATTGGATCAAGAAATCCAACCATTTGGTCTTGTCCAAAGTAACAGGTGCCAAGCAAGCCTTCCAAGCTTCTACAAAATCTGGATCTTCAGGGTACAAACCCTTCAGTTCATTAAATCCTACCACTTCCACTTTCATTTATGTCAGCAAACACTGCCTTCTACTTAAGGCATCTACAACTTTGTTTGACCTTCTGCTCCTGTGCTTTAGCACAAAGGTATAACTTTGTAGAAAATCAACCCACTTTAGGTGCCTTTGATTTAGTTTCCCTTGGTTATTAATATACTGTAAGGCCTGATGATCAGTATATAGAACAAACTCTTTAGGCAGTAAATAATGTCTCCACTTATTTAAATCCTGAACTATAGCATAAAACTCTTGATCATAAACTGAATACTTCCTCCTAGCATCATTGAGTTTCTCACTAAAGTAAGCAACGAACCTACCTTCTTGACTCAAAATAGCTCCTATGGCACTACCACTAGCATCAGAATCTATCTGAAATACCTTATTAAAATGTAGGAGTGCCAAAATAGGTTGCTCTGTGACCTTCTTCAACAAATCAAAGATCTTATCTGCTCCTAAGGTCCATTTAAATTCTTTCTTATCCCCTCTCATTGTTTCTATAAGGGGTGCACAAATACTACTGAAATTCCTAATGAATTTTTTGTAAAAACTCGCTAGACCATGAAATGATCTTACCTCAATCGTGCTTCTCGGGGTAGGCCATTCAATGATAGCCCTCATATTTTCTGGGTCCATTTTTAGACCTTCGACTGAGATGACAAATCCCAGGTATACTAACTCCTTCATGAAGTTACACTTTTTTAGATTAATTAACAATTTCTCCTGTCGTAGCTTCTCAAAAACCCTTCTGATATGCATCAGATGCTCCTCTAGGGTTCTGCTAAATATTAAAATATCATCCAAATAGACAATGACAAATTTGCCTAAAAATTCTTTCAATACCTCATTCATCAGCCTCATGAATGTCTTTGGGTGCATTGGTTAGCCCAAATGGCATGACCAACCACTCATACAAACCTTCTCTGGTCTTGAAGGCTGTCTTCCACTCATCCCCTTCTCTGACACGAATCTGATAATAACCACTCTTTAGATTAATATTTGTGAAGTACTTGGCTCCAATTAAACAGTCCATAATGTCATCCATCATCGACAATGGAAATCTGTATTTTATGGTAATCTTATTAATAGCTCAAGAGTCTGTACACATTCTCCACTTTTCATATTTTTTTGGTGCAAGTACTGTTGGTACTGCGCATGGACTCAAACTTTCCTGAATCAGTCCCTTCTGTAGCAATTCTTGGACTTGTCGATTTAGCTCCTCAGTTTCTGTAGGAGTCATTCTATGTGCTGCCTTATTGGGTAAACTAGACCCTGGTATCAAATCTATATGGTGACTGATCTTCCTCACTGGGGGTAAACCCTCAGGCACATTATCAGATATAATATCTGGAAATTCCTCCAACAAGTCTAGGACTTCTGCTGGGGCATCTTTGCATTCTTCCTAACTTTAGGAATTAAGGCATAACACATACGCGCATGCTTCAAACCATCTAAAAATTCTCTCCCTTCAACTAAACAAATTCTGGCGCTACTACATACCTTTTTGTTCGCCTCCTTCAGGGGCTTTAGCTTATGGCGCACTCCATTCTTCATCACCGAGTAGGTGTTGGCACAACCATCATGCACTACACTCCGATCAAACTGCCATGGCCTTCCCAGTAACAAATGGCAAGCATCCATAGGCAGGATGTCACACAAGACCTCATCACAGTAATTCCAAATATTAAATTTCATGGAGCATTGCTTACTGACCAAAGCCCTATGGTCCTTCTGTAACCATGCGATCCGATATGGATGCGGGTGCCTCCTCCTCTTTAACTGTAACTTGGTAACCATTTCCTCAGAGACCAAGTTATCAGTACTTCCATTATCAATAATAATATTATAGACCTTACCCAAACTTCGACACCATGTGTGGAACAGGTTTCTTCTCTGGTCTGATCCTTTCTCTTCATTCAACAAGGTTATCCTTGTTACCATAACTTTCCCTCTTTCTACCTCCTCAGAATGTTTTGATTCAGCACCTTCATTTGCTACAGCAGCTTTGGCAGGACCCTTAGGTCTCTTGTTCATCCTTTCTCGGTGTTGTGGACACTCGTATGCTCGATGCCCTTCTTCGTCGTAGTGGAAACAGGTTCCACAAAATACTCCTCTTCCAAACCCTCATCTATATCTACCTCGTCCTCTTGGGTAGTTGTTTTGACCACAGGGTTGATAGGTATTCTCTTCTTTTTGATCCTGGTTACTACTTTTTTCACCAGTCTTCTTCAGATCTTTGTATTTCTCTCCACTGGTCCTTCCACCAGTTCTTCCACCATGACCTCTTCCTCTTTGCTTGCCTTCAAACCGTCTATTCAACTTTTCTTCTACCTTTAGGGAAAACTGGTAAGCATCCTCAATGGTGCTCACCCAAACTAGGATCAACTCCTCTTGGATACTGGGTCTCAACCCATTGATATAACGGGCCACCTTCTCCTTGTTCGCCTCTAAATGGCCAGTTCTGATGGAGATCTTATAAAACTCCTCTGTGTATTCTTGGAAAGTTTTGCTCAACTGTCTCAAACTCTGCATTTTCCTTAGCAGATCCAATTCATAATTTGCAGGAATAAACTATATTTTCAACTTTTCTACCATTCTACCCCATCTTGTTATTCTTTCCTTCCCTCTTCTATTCCTCTCTAGTTGTACTCCCTTCCACCATATGCTGGCATGACCCTTAAGCTTGGTCTTAGCAAATCTGACCCGATTAGGGTCTTCAATCTCCTCATATTCAAAATACTCTTCTAGATCAGTTATCCAGTCAATCACCTCTTCTGGATCTAGGTTTCCAGAATATGTAGAAACCTCCATTTTTGATTTCTTTCCAATCTAGGAGATGGCTCTGTATAACCTGGCCTATGTAGGATCTACAGCCTCTTCTTCTTCCTCAAACATATTCTTCTTCATCAACTTTGTCTTCACTTCCTTATTCCCTTCTGGGCTAGCGCCCTCTACGCAACTCCTTTTGCAGGGCCTGAACTTGCCTCTATAAAGCTCTGAAATCTTCTGCTGGCACCATATTTCTTACTCCACCATGGTTTCTTCATGGAGGCATTTTTATTTCTTCTCTTACAAACCCTTTCACAGATCCTGATGTAACTGCATCTCGTTCGGAGATCTGTTACACACTCAGGAACTCTTGCTCTGATACCACTTGATGAGGATCATAGATTCACACAGAAAAACCAGATTTTATTATTTTGTAATTTGTTCACAAAAGCATTACAATCCAGCCCGTAGGTGTAGTTTTCCTCTTTTTTTTCCCCTTTTCCAATCTCTAACTCCCATCCCCATTTCTCATTACAAGCTGGGTTCTTTTATCTAGGTTTCGACCCTCTGAGTCATCAATGACAAGGCGGGAGAGTACTTCCATGGAACCTGCCCAGTCGGCTCCTGATCGAGTTTTCAATTTTCTTCCCATAACTGGAAATTGCCTCGATCTGCCATAAAAGCATGAATTAAAGAGCCGTATGAACATCTTTGACCTTTGGGCATAATATTCGAGTGGCTGTCATGCTCAGCTAGCTTACCGATTACGAAAACATGCATTAATGAGACCCTTGACAGCCTTGGGAACATCACCTTGGAACGTGCACCTTTTCAAACCATGAACCAGCAATTTCTCATGATATCATGACATGTCACGATATCATGAAATTTCTCTTCATCGTTGTCTTCCTTGTATTTGTGTCACGATATCGCGACATGTCACGATATCACGACATTTCCCTTCACCATTGTCCTTGTCTTCAAGTCACGATATCGCGACATGTCGCGATATCATGACATTTTTCTTCAAACGCCTCCGCTTTTTGCTTTGATCATGATTTCATGACATGTCACAAAATCGTGACATTTTCCTTGGGCACCTTCTCTCTCCGCTTCTGGTCGCGATTTCATGACATGTCACGAAATCGTGACATTCACTCCGGACGCCTTCACTTCGCTGTTTTGGTCACGATTTCATGACATGTCGCGAAATCGCAACATTTCCCCTCAGATGCCTTTGCTGTGCTACTTTGGTCATGATTTCATGACATGTCACGAAATTGTGACATTTTCTCCCGCCGCCTCTCTTCGTTGCTTTTGGTTGCGATTTCACGACATGTCGTGATTTCACGACATTTTCGTCGAGCACCTCCCTTCGTTGCTTCTGGTCACAATTTCATGACATGTCGTGAAATCATGACATTTTCGTCGAGTGCCTCCCTTCGTTGCTTCTGGTCACGATTTCATGACATGTCACGAAATCATGACATTTTCGTCGAGCGCCTCCCTTTGCTACTTCTGGTCGCGATTTCGTGACATGTCGTAAAATCGTGACAATCCAGATTCTTGAAAACGTGACATGTCACGATATCGCGACACTTTTCTGTCGTGATATCATGACACCATGACAAAAACTTAATTTTTTTTTTTGTTGATGCAAGATTGCTTTGCTGCCATCGGATGCTCCTACATCACAAGCTCACTAAGAACTTGTCCAAATCTTCTCTAGCAAGATCACCAAGAACTTGCCCAAAATTGCTCCAACAAGCTCACTAAGAACTTGTCCAAATCTGTCCCAAATATGTCCACAAATCTGTCCCAAAACTATCCACAAAGCTTTCTCAAAACTTTCCGCAAATGCCTTCTCAAAGGCTCAATCAATCATGCTCAAGTAGCACTCAAATATCAACCACAAATCTATCAAGGCAAATCCCAAAGATGAACTCAACAATGAATGGCAATGTACTCTTCAATGGATGACAACAATGATGAACAATTATCTCAACTCAACTCAAATCAAATCAACTCATATAAGCATAAAGATAATTGTTAGAGACTCAATATGTTCTAGGCTCAATCTCAACTTAACTCAACTCAACTCATAGAAGCATAAAGAGAATTGTTAGAGACTCAATATGTTCTAGGCTCAATCTCAACTAATCACCACAAGGGACAATTCTTCCTCACACAACCCTAGTCCAAGTATGTATCAACCAACTCAATTTTTTCCAACAATGCTCAACCACACATCTCACATAACAATGATACTCATGTTATTTCACAATCAATGGGATTCAACGACTATGCTTATAAAACAAGTTTTAAACATAACTCTCAATTCAGAAAATCTTGAAGCATTCAACCAACCACTTTCAAAAAGGAAACTACAAAAAATCCTTTTCCCTCCAATGATATTTTAGAAATCAACCATCATAGACAATCAATAAGATAATGTGCCCATACCTTTTATCAAGATGAAGAAACCCCTTTGGAAAATCTACCACACTCAACACACTTTGAAAAGAACAAAACAACCTTCACTTGAACCCTTTTACAAAAAACAAAAATATATCTTTATGCACACCTTATTTCTCCTTCTAAACAAAATAATAAAATAGCCCTTGAAACAAGCTTTCCAACAATATATAATACGATATACTTCTAAAAGGAAAATCACCATAAATATTTCTTTTTTACAACATGCATCACAAACCTTATCTCTCCTAGGGCAACCTTAGAAAAATAAAATATTTGAAAGATTAATAACTTGAAATTAACCTCAGCGGGATTCGATCCCTTGTTGTTGCCCCTACACCACTCAAAATGTAGCACCAACAACCACGTGAGCCAACCGCTCACATAGAAAACAAGAGTGCAAGACCTCCTTCTTGCTTCTTTCGAACTTGCCCTTAAAAACCATGTGTGCAAAAGGTTCTCCCTTTTTACCTTCCAAAAACTAGTGCCGACGGGATTTGAACTTCTGATCTGCTTGTGCTTAAACACCTTACATGCCTTCCTCTTGCTGCTAGGCCACAAGCACCTATGGTGATAGGTAAGGAACCTCCCTTACCTTTGTTCCCTCTTCTCTTCACTGGTTTTCGAACGAATACGACACTTCTGCTTCCTTAGCACTTTGAACGGATTATCTTCATCGAGGAATTAAGGAAAATAAAAATTTTAGTGGCATATTTATATATGCCCACCTTTTTATTTTTACATTGGCTATGACTTAATATTATTTGCCTCCTCATTTTTGATGTCGACAATAATAAATATTAATTTTAATTTCAAATTTAAATTTAAATTTTAAATGATTAAAATTTAAACTTAAATATTTAAAATTAATTATCTCTTTCACCGGGGCACTTTTTTCGACGAAACAAAAAGCCAACCTAGGTTTTAAGAGAAACCAATTTCAAATATTCCATCCATGTTTTTAAATAAAACCTTTTATTTTTCCTACCTTGGTTTTCACAAAAACCCTGTAAATAGCCATGCTTTCCAAAATATCATAAATGCTTGCTTATGAAATATTTTGGCCACCAAAACTCAATGTGATCCATGTGACATAAATGATCCATGTGACATCAATGACAACATAAAATACCTCAAATTACCTCAAATTTCCAACATCTCTTTCGAAGATGCTTTATCAAAGTGCCCTTTTGAAAATCCTTAGGTGTTGCTACACCATAACAACCTCAGGTTTAGATCCATCCTTTAATGTTCTTCTAGGTTTGGCTAACTAGCGATGTTCCTCATAGATAAAAAACCTAAACCCAAAGAGAAACATGAAACCATTTATTACTTTTCTCTCTCTCATTCTCTCTCATTATAACATTTTGCATTCTTTCAGTTTGCATGTATATAATAAAGTATAACATCTACTCTTTCAAAATGTGTACATAAACTTTAAAACATATATTTTATAATGATATGAGATATAAATCATACTAAAACTTTAATTAATGAAAGAAAAATAACAACTTTCTTTTTACTATTCTTTTAGAACACAACCATTCATTTTGCACAAAGAACTAGAATATTATTTCCAAAATGAATTGTAAACAAATAATATTCAATTTACAAAGTATATCTCCATATAGAGGAAATTTTATAATACAAAGCTATCCATTTAAGCCTTGGCCAACAAATTATGTTCTTTCTTTACAATATAATCATAAATATATTACATATCAAAGCCAGAGGAACTCTCCTTGATCAAGCTCTCATTGAGTTTTTCTAACAAGTGGCTAATGGATCAGGATAACCCGATGAGAAATGCACACCTATATGCTATTTTCTAAATACATCTATAAAATTCACACATTCATCTAATTTTTATTAAGAAATTAGAAATGCAAGGAAATCCATAATTTCCTTCTAGATATGGACTTTGTGCCCATTCCAAAACATAAATGAAATATCCCATATTATTTCATTATTATTGGGCTCTACATCCAAAAACCTTAATATTAAATTTAAATATTAAGAATCATCTACCATTATCATATATATATAAAAAATATATTATTTTTCTTTTCAAAGCATAACAAGGAAACCCCATAATTCCCTTGATTAAATGGATTCCACATCCATTTAATATTCAAATGTTTTCTATAAAATAACAAAGGTAAGAAATATTCTATAATTCTCCTTCATTAATGAACTCCACGTTCATTTAATAAATTCTAAAGTATTGTAGTCCTAAAAATTTTGCACTCATTTCCTTCAGGCTAATGGATCCGCACCTCGAAGGGGAATGGGAAAATGATGGGTCTACACCTCGAAGGAGATGCACTTGAGGTTGTGACTTTTTTATTAATTATCAGTGAATTGGGTGGGTTTACCAAGAAACATTTTTATGCAATTTTCCATGCCTAGGTTGGGAGTTATTTGATGGATTCTTTAAAATTCACTCACATTCACCTAGTCTTGCCAAATACAACTAAAACCTATGCTATATGCAATTTGGATTTAAATGGATACAACACACAACATAATACATAAGATAAAATAGAAGCAATGGTTAGTATTAAAGAAATTTCAAAGCTTACTCAATATGGACGACTGATTTGAAGTCTTTTTGCCTGATGCAGGTGATATCGAACATTTCAAGGTGATATCGAATGTTCGATATGGTATCGGCTGATCTGATCTGGTATCGAATGACCCAATACAGTCATAAACTTGCAACTACACAAATTGATGTAGAAACATAATTTTACAACATAATAGGAATTTGATTAAGCATGTATTAGACTATATAAAACTCATTATTTACAATATTTGAAAGAAAAAAATGTGAATATATGCTATAAATACGAAACAAAAAAATGAAATGCTATGATGGTGAACACCTAATATGATAAAAAAAACTTAGACCTAGATAAAATGATGAATAGGATATAAAATACTATTGGAAAAAATATATGGTAAGAGAATTTGCAAACAATGGTAAGAAATTAACCCCAAGTAGCTTGTAGATGATATCAAATGTTATAGGGCGATATCAGATGTTGTAGAGCGATATTAGATGTTTGATATCATATTGTATCAGTCGATACATAGCTCCAAACCTGCAAACCTAGAACAAACACAAAGATAACAAAAATGCAATGGGAAACGAGGGGCAAGAAATACTTAGGGATCCAGGGGGAATCCAGGGAGAGTGCCTATATTAAATAGGTAAAGGTAAGTTATGGGGGTTGTGCTAAAAAACAAGGGGAGTTATGATTTCTCCCATTCTGGATGATATCAGTTGATTCGATACCGTAACGTTTGTGTCATTGGCCAAGTACGGACAAGGGGTGTTAGAATTTTTTTTTTCCTTTTGCTATTTTGGGTATTTTTTGTTTTGGATGAAATTGGACTTTCGATTTCATACAATAAAGTTTTATATCGTATCGAATGATCAATATCATTCAAATAGATCCGATATCGTTAGGAAGTTAGAAACAAACTTGATACAAGCATGAAAATCGAAGTAGGAGGTTAGAAAGCAGTTTTAATTAATTTTTTGAATGTTTTTGACTTAGGGTAAATTGACATGGGTCAATTTTAGCCTATTACATTTTTCCCCTCTTTAGTGCATTTTTGAAAAAATGTGTTAAAGAAAATATGGCATGTTTTACGAGGAAACAAAAATTTATTGCAAAAATTGTTGAAGTTGTAATTCTTACTGTAAATTGCGTTAGGTGTGATACCCCCTTCGATTTTTTGTGCCAAATTATATATTTGGTGGATAACTAGAAATTTTTAAATTTAGGGTAAAAGTGAATAAAATGAAAGAAATAAGGTAAAACGTAACTCATTTTTATTTTGCTGTTGCTGAAATTTTTCTCTAGAGAGAAAAATGGTCGAGGTCACACACTGAGCTAATGAGGTGCGAATGAGGACAGGGAGCATATGGGTAAGGATATTAAACCTCTTTACCTTAGAAATTTTGAGTTTTAGTTTTTAATTTATGTGAAATTTGGATTTTTAGGGAACAACTACCGTCTCACAGTTGCATCAATGATATCAGACCATTTTTGCAATATCAGCCTGATTTTGATGATATCGAACCTTTCGATATCGTTAAAATAGATCTGATTTTGATGATATCATAAAAATAGATTCAATTTTGACAATATCAGTTTGATTTTGGTGATATCAAGTAAGCTGATATCATCGAAATAGTTTCGATATTGATCAAAATCATCCGATATTGCAATTTTAGGTTTGATTACAACTACCAATTGCTAACTTTTCTTGTTTTTTGCTTGTTTTTTAATAGAGAGAAATTTTGAAGAAATGAGAGTGGAGATACAATGGTCTCCAAGCAGACTTGAGTGCCCTTACATATGTAGAGAGGGACACTATAGAGGCTACGAGATTGAGACATATGGTAGAGATGCCATAAATCTTGACAGATTTGAGGTTGCTGATGGTATTGATCAACCAGTGGTACTTAGAGTCCTCATATTTCTAGCTATCGATGGGGTAGATGGCCCTAAAACTGGAGGATGTATGGAGGATATTAAGGGTGCCCATCAAGGGTATGTTTATAGCTACGTCTGGAAATAAGGGTCAGGCTTGTCTGGAGATCCGAGCTTCTTGATCAAGAAGGGTAAAGTTAGCATTGAGAGACTTGATCAAACAATTGGGGTTTCTTGATTGATAGTGGTTCTCAAAAATATGGTGGTAGGGTTATTATTATGCCATCTTAGCGATCGCTACCTACCATGGACTCTAGTAGAGGTTATAGTGGATATGAGGGATCAGGGTCTACAATTTGCATGGGGTTCGTACATTTTGTGTCGGTTGTACAAGACTCTATTCAAGGTTTGTTATAGAGGAGGTAAGGCATTGGTGCTTACCTATTTTTTGTAGGTGTGGTGTTGAAAGCACAAAGTAGTGCATAGACCTATAGGGCTGCTATTGATATGAGTGTTAGTAGAGAGGCCTAAAGTGTTCTACTAGTAATTGCATAGAGGACACCCAAGGCGAGTTAGCCTTGATATAGGTAGGAGTCTGGTGGACGCGTTGACTACAGGTGACATCCGATCGAGGCCTTGGAGAGATCTTCCAAGGTGGGAAGAGGAAGGTTTTAAGTTGGATCATGTGAGGTGAGTTGTATGGCTCTGAATGGAGCAGGGTGAGGTGGAGCTACACTGTGTAGACCAAGTTTTATGGTAGTTTGGGTTGTAGTAGGATATCCCTATGACAGGGGATGTCACATTTTTTAGGGTAATACAAGACACCACAATAGTGAGTAGTGATCTGAACATGGCTCAGTTTATAGACCCTTAGCTCAATGATGATGTGGTGGCCATGGTAGAGGGTGATAATGTTGGAGTAATTTCTAGATATTTATAGTGGTATGATAGCATTCATCCTATATGAATTACTATATTGAGGGCTACAGTGCATCAAGTAGTTGAGCATGTTATTCGATAGCAACACTTTGTTGGCCATCAGTAGAGGAGGACATAGGTACCCCCTATGATAGAGGGGCCTCAAACTAGGGGAGGACACTAGAGCCATAGGACGACTAGACCAAAGAGGGCATTTGGTACTAGGGAGAGATCTAGGAGGGTAGAGGAGGAGAGGGCAACATCTCCTCAGTAGCTAGGTGACACCATATTTTCCCAGGAAGGGTGTGGTTATAGAGGAGGGAGAGAGAAGCTAGATGGTATATCTACGAGAGGAGAACATGAGTCTGATGGAGGATGTTATGAATCATAAGACTTAGATCTAAAATTTAGAGGTAGAGCTTGCATAAGCATAGGCTCAAGTGGCTCAGGGAGCCTGGGTTTCTATTTCAATATATTCCTAATTGACTCAATCAGGGAGGATCTATTTAGGGGATGATGGAGCTTAGGCTCTTCAACAAGTGGCTTTTTAATAGGCATTGTACTTTATGACAATGTTTACAGATCAGATATAGCTATAGCCCAAGGAGTATATGACTCCAAGTCACTCGATATTAGTGTCTCACATTACATATAGGACAACTTCAGAGGTGCCACAGTTTCAACCATCGTGACCCCCTAGTGGGGATGATGAGGCTGAGAGCTCTAAGGGCTCGAGGACAGTATAGGGTGATATACTAAGATTGTTTTTGTGGTATACTTCTAGTGATTGAGTATACCAATTTAGGAGATTGTGGTATACCAGTTGGCTTTATTTTGTACTTATATTGTGATATATATATATATATATATATTGATCCTTTTTGTTTATGCAATATTGTACGATTTTATTGGATGATTTATTGTATTTTATTATGATTTTTGTGTTACATAGTTTCTTGTAATCATGCTCTAATTTTTTAATATTTTTGCTAATGCTTAACTTGAAAGAAAATGATTTTATAAAGTGTTTTTGGAAGATAAAAAATATTTTGTGAAGTGATAAAATTGATGGATTAGCAATGAACCTCAAAAGGATGTTGTGTTGTTATATGACTATTTGTGGAGATCAATGCTCGCTAAATCATGAATTGTATCATGTTATGAGGAAGTTTTGTATTTCTAATACAAAAATATTATGGGCTCAAGAGTAACCTTGAGGTTTGCGATGATGAAAAAGGATGGCGATTCCTTTAAGAGAAATTGATTTTTGAGAAAATGGGTTGATAAAGATTGTGTTTGTGAGAAATATAGAGTGATTTAAGCATGAAAATTTGGGAAGGATGACTTGCACTAGGCATAGAACTCCTAGTATGAATTTTGAAGTGAGAGTTATTACTAGGAATTATGCCATAATCGTGAAATAAAAAATGTAATGCATGATAAAATAATTATGTGTGATTCGAAATGCAATATTTATTTGAAATAATTCATTATATTGCATATTGAAAATTTTGAATATAATATATATATTGTAATTGCTAAAATGAAGTAATTTGTAGGGATTAATGCAAATGGTTACAAATTGATGTTTTCTAGCAAAATTCCAAAGAAATATTTTAAATTATTACAAGGATAAAGTCAAATTTATCAGGAACCAATGTGTGATATGTAAGTTCATTATCCATATTGGTTTACATAATGATACAAAATATCTTAAGGATCAAATGTGTGTGCTTTGTGAAATTGATTTATCAATTTTGAGTGAGGTAATGATACCAGCTAGCTTTTATGAACCAATGTGTGTGCAAGTGAGAGGTTTTTTAACCATGATTTTATGCATGGAATTGTATTGAACTACTATATAAGTCAAGTCACCAAAAGCTAGCTAATCCACAAGATGACATTGGTTTGTAACAAATAAGATCACTGATGTGACATACATGTCAGCATGCGTAAGGATATCACCATTGCCAAGTCGGCTTGATGCCACCTAACTTGTAATGAGGGTTACCCCATGGTGTTCGAATAACTAAGGAATTACAAGGATTCAAGCTCATTACCCCCTTCTTTTCTTTTGATTTATTTGAGTAGGGATTCTTGTTCATTTTGTTTGTGAACAAGGGGATTTATTACTTTTGTAGTAAAACTACATTTTTTTTTTTTTGTTTTTTCTTGATTTTTCGTTTTTTTTGTTTTTTCTTGGGATACTTGCTTAGATTAGACAAGGAGCAAGGAATTTTATTTGGATAGGGAAGAGCTTGTACTTTTGCCAATTCTTAGTATTCTAGACCATGCGCATAATAGGATAGCAGGGAAACTTTTTTCTTAAGGAACTAAGACTACTATGTAATATCATTTTTTGAATTTGCAAAATCATTTTAAGATGTGAATATGTGTTCTTGGTTCGAAAAGTAGCAAGTCCAGTTCCCAAAACTTAAAATTATATTTAGTGGAGTAATAGTGATTTTGGTTCAAGAGAGATTTATAGTCGAAATGAAAAAATAAATATTTATTAAAAATGTGAATTAGGTAAGTGATTCAAGATAACTTTTGAGTTTATCCAAAAGAAAATTAAATATAGATTGAATTATGAAAAACAAATTGTAATGATGCAAAATGATTACTTAACAACAATTTGACATATTTTTGAAAAAAAATCATACTTTTGTATTTTTTTGGTTGTTTTGTGATATGATAATTGCAAATTGAACGATAAAATATATTAAGAAGTTATTTACAATTATATACAATGATGGAAAATTTATTTTTATGTATAATATCTCTTTATATGCATGATTTTCATTGGTTATTTGAGTGATAATGAATGGTCCAAGCCAATTGGGTTGAAATTTACCTTTAAGGTCTTTTATAGCATTAGTATTTTTCTGATTTTCTTTAATAACTAAATCTCTGATCTCAAAATATCAATTATGAGCTTTCTTTGAATATGATATTTTTATTTTATCCTAATAAGCACGGATATGTTCTAAAGCATGTATGCACTTTTCATCTATAATTTCCAACTAACTTAGTCTTCTAGCATGATATTCATATCCTACTTCGACATCTTGAAGTAAAAGAGCTAAAGGAGGAAATTCTAACTCAAATGGGAAGATGGCATTAGCACCATAAACCAATACAAAAGGGTAAGTGACTGTAGGAGTGCGAATACTGGTTCAGTAAGCCCACAAGTTGGGATATAATTGAGTATGTCAATCATGGCCTAATTTATTAACAAATATTTTTAAAATCTTGATCAAAGTTTTATTGGATGCTTCCACTTGACCATTTCCTTGTGGATAATATGGAGTGGACCATCGATTTTGGATATTATATTTTTGACAAAGGTTCTTAATGTCTTTGTTATTGAAACATGTTCCATTATAAAAAATAAGTGTTGATGGAATCCCAAATATACAAATAATTTGATTAAAAAAGAATT
This sequence comes from Wollemia nobilis, assembly GCA_028583015.1. Taxonomy (NCBI): domain Eukaryota; kingdom Viridiplantae; phylum Streptophyta; class Pinopsida; order Araucariales; family Araucariaceae; genus Wollemia; species Wollemia nobilis. The sequence continues at coordinate 3,635,534 of JAQPPZ010017238.1, forward strand.
TAGATACTTGGAATCCTAGGCAAGAAGCTAGTGGCATAAATTCTACCCATTTTGTAAAATATTTTGTTGTTGTTATGATGAATTTGTGGCCATCAGAAGAAATGGGATTGACTTTACCAATGATATCTAGGCCCCATTTGGAAAAGGGTTAAGAAGAGGATATGGCTTGAAGTTCTTGAGTAGGAGCATGAACAAGGTATACATGTCGTTGACACTTGTCACAATGGTGCACATAATTGTTGGCATATTTTTCCATGGAAGTCCAAAAGTACCCCAATTGTAGGATTTTTAGCAATAACACTTCCATTAAAGTGACCTCCACAAGATCCATCATGGACTTCGCTTAACGCCTTCTTAGACTCATCTAAATTGAGCCATATTAAAAGAATACCGTCAAAAGATATTTTATATAAATTATTTCCAATAATAACAAAGCGAACAACTCACTTATGTAACAACCTACATTGGTTTCTATCTTATCCTTCTAGAAAAGTTCTCTTTTGAAGAAAGTTAAAAATATTTGTATACCATGGTTTGGAGTTATCTCATTAATCAAAAATACATCTAAAGGTTGCAAACAAGATTTAGATGAGGCTGGCTCTTGAATTTGGTGAATGATAATCGTAGCATATTTATAATCTAATTCTAAAGGTAATATAGAAGCAACAGCTACCATGGCAACTGCAATACAATTGTTAATACGAGGGATGACCTCAAAAGTCACTTTCTCAAATAAAGAGATAAGCTTTAAAATATAATATTTGTAGGGATGAAGTTTTTTATCTTGTGTTTGATATACATTATTAATTTTATTTATCACAACCTGGGAATCTCCAAAGACTAATAAGATTTTTATTTTCAGAGCCAAAGCTACTCGTAACCCAAGGATTAGGGCTTCATACTCTGTAGTGTTATTTGTGCAAGTAAATTGAAGTTTAAATGATAAGGGAATAAGTTTCTTTTGTGGATATATTAATATGATGCCTGCACTTGCACCATTCATACATATAGCTCCATAAAAATATAAGGACAAAGAATAAGAATGATCTTCTTCTAAGTTAAGACATTCATCAGGAAATTCGATGGTTAAAGGATGAGTAGACTCAAGAGGAGCAGCAGCAAGTTGATCAGCTATGACTTGGCCTTTGATATATTTTTGACCAATAAATGTGAGTTCAAATTCACTTAGAGCAAGAACCCATTTTTTGGTGCATCCTAATAAGTAAGGTCTACTCATCATATATCTTAATGGATCGAATTTAGAAATGACAAATATCTTTTGGCTAAGCATATAATGGTGTAGATTTTCTATACAAAACACGGCCTCCAAGCAAAGCTTTTATATGGGTGTATAACGAGTTTCATAACTTATTACTGTTCTACTTATGTAATAAGTGGCTCTTTCCTTCTTATCATCATCAATTTGATCCAACATTGCTCCTAATACAAGCTCAGAAGCAGAAATATATAAAATAAAATGGCATTCTGGTCTACGTGGAATGAGTACTCGAGGGATAAGGAGATATTGCTTAAGAAATTTGAATGCTTCTTGGAATTTATTGTCTCATTGGAATGGAATGTTTTTCTTAAGTAGTTTAAGAAAAGGTTGAGTTTTGTCTATCAATTTATCGATGAACCGATGGATGAATTGATGTTTTCCTTGCAAACTCCTTAATTTTGATATATTTTTGGGTGGTGGCATATCAATGATAGCCTTAATTTTAATAGGAAATATCTCTATGTCATGCATAGAAACAATCAATCCTAATAATTTTCCAAATTTTACTCCAAATACACATTTGTTTGGATTTAGTCAAATTTTATATTCTCTAAGTTTATCAAATACTCATCTTAGATTAGTGATATGATATTTTTATCTAATTGAATGAGCTATGATTTCATCCACATAGTCATGTATAATTTCATACATCATGTCATGAAAGATATACGTCATATCCCATTGATAAGTTGCAACTGCATTCTTAAACCGAAGGACATTTTTTTCAAAAAAAAATTTCTCCATGGTGTAATGAAAGCAGTTTTAGGTTGGTCTACAGGAGTTATGAAAATTTGGTTAAATCCTAAAAACCCATACATAAGGGATACCATTCTACTTTTTGTTGTAAAATCAATAATTTGATCCATATTAGGAAGGGAAAAATCATCTTTAGGACATGCAACGTTGATATCTCTAAAATCAATGCATAATCTAATTTTAGTAGCTTTCTTATTGGTTACTAGAATGACATTAGATATACAACTGACATAATCGATAGCCTAAATAAATTCAACATCCAAAAGTTTTTATAATTCATATTTAACTAACAATGCTACTTTAGGATGCATTTTTTAAAGTTTTTATTTTATAGGTTTTGCATCTGGGCACACCACTAAGTGATGCATGACTATAGAAGAGTCTAAGCCGGGTATATCTACATATGTCCAAGTGAAGACATCATCATATTCTGTGAGAAATTCTACATGTTGATTTTATCTTTCTTCACTTAATTCAGATCCAATTTTAACTAAGCGAGGGTAGGTTCGGTCCTAATATTGACGTTTAGAATATCTTCTATTACGATATTCAAATATTATAAAATTAGGAGGTGCGGGTGAGACACCCATTTATTGGAGTTCCTCTAAATTTAACTTAGCTAATTCATATTTTGGGGTAGTCATTTGAATGTGGGCTATACATGGTATAGACCTGTCAAAGAAGAATTCATTCCTCAAAATTTCTTCAATAGAAATATTGTGAAAAACATCTCCTTCCAAACATTCATATGGAGAAGAAATTATTTCAAGATATGCTATTGATAGAATGTTACAAAAATATATTTTCTTATTTGTTTTTAAATATTCTTGATGTGCCAAGTATTCTTGATATGTCACAAAATGGTCATTGTCATCAAAAGGGAAGGGTTGAGTTTTTGTAAGGATGTAGCCAATACCACATTGGGAAGGCCATTCCTCTATTTCTAAAGGTTCATATATGCCATTTTCAATAGGACCTAGTCCTTTACCTTTGTAACCCATGTTACACATTATCTATTTTGAATTCACATTTCCATGAGAGAAATAGCACCAAGAAAAACCATCTTGATCAATTGTAAATCTCATTTGAATATTAATTTTACTTGTATCATACCCTGCATAGATAAAGGTGCAACTCTCTATATGATAGATGCTTCCTTGTTTTTATGGTAAGTCTATCATTTGAGGAGATGATGGTAATTAGGACAAGATAATAGAGTCTTGTACAATGAAACTAGTATGCTCTGGGGTTGTTAATATTGTAGATAAATCTGGTAATATTTCATCTTAAAGAGGATATGAAGTAGAGGGATAATTTATTTTAGTTGTGGTACAAGTTGATGTGGGTTTAGTTTGTGAGGGCAGATTTTTAGGAGGGGTAGGCTTTGTTGAATATAAATCAGGACAGAATGGGACACCGATTGGTTCCACCATCGCACACATATCAAAGGGTCTAAGGTCACCATGGATAGTGACCGATTGATTTTTTAATTTAAATTTGACACATTGATGTAAAGTAGAAGGGAATACTCTCATTGCGTTAATCTAAGGTTGACCTAGGAGAATGTTAAATGATTCAAGACAAGATACAACAAACACGGTTGTGTCTAATATTCTTGGACCAACTTGCAATGGGATTGATGACACTCCACAAGTTTCTTGGGTTTCATCATTAAATGCTTTGATGATCATTTTAATTTTCCTTAAATATTTAGATCTAAATCCAAATGTTTGAAAGAAATCATATGTGCATATATTTAGTTATGAACCATTATCAATCATGACTCTTTTGACACCTACATCCCCAATTAGGACTGTAATATATAAAGGATTATCTCTATACATGCTTTGAGGAGGAATGTTTTTATCATGAATATCTACATAATTTGTATCGTGGGAAACTACAACATTGACAACATCAGTAGGTTCTATGTATTGAGGTACCATAATTTTTTTTAAGGTACCCATTAATTCTTCTCTATGTATAGATGAAGTTCTTAAGAGATCTAGAAGAGAAATTTTGGCTGTAGTATTAGCCAATTGTTCATTAATATCATAGGGAAGTTTTTGTTGTGGTTTTGATAAATTATTTTCTTTTATGGGTGCTTTTAACACAAATGGAGGTATTTCTTTATCATTTGTTTGATTTTGTGATTGGGAATTTTGATTCTAAACTTGTTGCCTAGTGAAAAATCCAATAGTACCCACAATTTTGTTGGTTTGTGAGTGAACCAAATGAGATCTGGTAGTTGCTACCTATTCAATTGGAAGTATTTATTGATAAGAAAGACGTGTAGTCATTCTTTTAGGAAATAGCTCTTTTGGAAACAATGATTCTGTGATAGGAAGGATTGATTCTGACTCATATTTAGAACTATTTGAGTTATTATAAATCATATACATTTCACTTTCGATTTCACTTTCAGAATTACTTCTTGTATCTTCTGAAGATGAGAATTAAAAATATTGAATTGGCCTAATTGTGATTGTAGATTGAGTAGGCACATAGGAGTTTTATGGATTTTGATACGATAAAAATTTTCTAATGGTTCCTACGTATCGAGTTTGGGGAGGGACATTATGGTGATCTAATTGATTCACTGCTTATTTACCATGATTGGGTAAAGGATGTTGGAATATGTCTAATGTTTGATTAGAATTTTGCGTTTGTTGCTTTTGAGCATTTTTTGGAGAGAATTTTTCTACTTCCATTGCTCATTTATCAATTAGATCTTGTATCACATGTTTTAATCATTTACAATATTTGGTTGAATGTCCATCCACTCGATGAAAATTGTAATGTAAATCAGCTCTATATCCAGGTAAAGTGGTGTCTGGTTGTCATATTTCTAGAAATAATATCAAATCTTCTTCTAATAATTGGGGTAAAATCAAGGTTAAAGGTTGATTCAATCTTATGAATTCTCGTGGAGGTTTATTAGGAACCTTTAATACAAATTTCTTTATGGCTTTGGTAGTATTGATATTTGGAGTGTTTCTGTTGTCAGTAACTTCGTCACCAACCACTTATTTGTGTTTAAATTGGTTTTTGTAAGATTTATCTTCATCCTTATTGAATTATCCTCTTCTAATGAGGGCTTCTTCTACCCTTATTTCTAGGTCTATAGCTTGATCAAAATAAGTTACTATAGCAGTGGTAATTTCATAAGATAATTGCTCTTGTAAGTTATCGATGAAGATTTCTAACATTTCTCTGTGTGGTAAAGCAAAGTCTAATTTACCTAGAAGTTGTATCCATTTAGCTAGGAATTCCACAAAAAAATTATATTTTCCTTGTTTTAAATTATATAGGTCTTTAATGGTAACATACCTTTCTATGTAAGCACCAAATTTATGAACAAACATTTCTATAATTTCTTCAAATTTTCTCAAGGAATTGGTTGGTAATTGATAATACCATTCCAAGTCCATGCCTCCGAGACTTTTAGGAAACATTTTTAGTAACAGCAAATCATCATATGAAATATCATGACAAGTTGTCCTAAACATATGAAGATGTTCAATAGGATATTCGGTTCCTTTATATATTGTAAGAACTTGCATAGGGAAATGTTTAGGATAAGGTTGGGCAACAACAATGGGATTCAATGGTTGACTACACATCTCTCTATAACTATATGTGGAATAATAAGGATCTATTTTATCTAAGCATGAAGCTAATTGTTTGACTATGGCTTCAAGTCCTTGTGGTTGCCCACTAAATTGGTTTTGTGTTATCATATTGTTGTGCATTTTATGATATGTTTGTGTTGTTATACGAGGATTTCCTGAATTGTTATGTGGATGCATTTTGTGTTGTAATTGCATTTTCCTAAATTTTTGAGTTTGTATTTTTTTAGCCTTTTGTGATGTGGATGCTTGTTGATTAAGAGCTTGAGAGAAAAGAGAAGAAAAAAATTGTTTTTTTTTTGTGTGCACAACCATGTTTTGATTAAAGTTTTGATATGGATCATATTGATCGACATCTTGCTCTGTTCTAATCATGTATATCAATAGATTTATGTGCATTTGGAAATCAGATTCTAGAGCTACATCTGTTGAATAATATCCTTTTGGAAGTAATTATTTTGTTTTTAACACTTGATTGATATCATCTATATTACTTTTTAGAAATTCACTAAAATTTTGAATGGATTTTAAACTAACATTGCCTTGAGGGTCTATTGTAGGCTTCATAGGATCTTCTTCTTCCACTTCTTTATTGTCATCCTCATATTGTTCCATGAACTTATCATCTTCAATATGTATCCTATCATCAAGATTTTCTTGATCCGGCTCTTCTACGAAGCCAGATTATATTTGTTTACCATTTATTAGGATTCTAGGCATTTTGCCTTTGGATGTTTTGTCTTTCAATGATATATATTACATATATATATGTTTGTGTGTGTGTTTTAAAATTTTGGGTATATATGTTATATATACCTATATGAAATATTGTAGATATTTAGATATTATATATATATATATATTGTTTTTTTTTTTGTTTTTTTTTTGAACATAAAGTAAAAGAAAGAATTATAATATTCTACATAATTGTTTTTGGTAGATAAGATACCATAGCATTAATACCGGATTTTATAGGTTGACCTAAAAACTTTTACAAAAATTAGCCTAGGGCTATTGATGAACATGTCCTTACTAAGGATCCTATATATGTAAAATCTATATGCCACCAAAGCCATTACATCCAGTAAGGCAGATAGCCTGTTATCAAAAAGAAACTTCCCATACAAAATTTTGGGTATACCCCGAGAAAACACACCTGCATCATAATTACAAAAAAAGAAACATACACATATCCCTTCCTTGAAATAGTGGAGAAACAAAAAGCTACAGACACACATAGTAGAGTACTGAAAAAATCTCCCACAAGCTCTATATTGATAGTTATTCTTAATAATTCTTTGGTAATTGCTTTATTTTGTATATGACATGCTTTGGGACAACATCTCGTGTTGGCAAATCATCCTTGGAGAAGTGAACCTACTGGATAGATTTATGGTGATGGTTATCTAGTGGTCCACGTGGCTCTGATTCGAAGTCTTATATTATCATTTATTTCCTGCCCTGTGATTATCAACCAACCTCAAATTACTAATATGACTAGGAGCCATGTTATCTGACATGTGACTATCCCCATTAGTCTTTGTGGTATTTCCAAGCAACATCCACCAATACTAACAGATCGGATAATTTTTATTGTGAGTCCATTTTAAAAAGATATGGGAATAATCATAGCTTTCGAACTTACAGTGCCTTCCCTATTTGTAAATTCGACAATAATTCTTGGCATTCTTGTTGAATAAGCTCCTCTAATTCGCTCAGGACACCGTGTTCGCATTTAAAAATTCTGTCACCATCGACACCCAAATTGGCTAGCTTATCAACAACTTTGTTAGCTTCCCGAAAGACATGTTGGGATTTTCTATCATGTCTTCCCTGGAAAAGGGTCCTAGCCTCTTCAACAATTGTTTTAATCATCAAAGGAGGTGTTTTCCAATTATTTAGGAGATTTATAACATGCATAGAGTCTCCTTCTATGATAAAATTGCCTTCTAAGTCATGAGTCATTTGAATTCCTCTCCACATAGCTCTAGCTTCAGCTTCATTGTTCATCCTTGTTCTCAAATGTTCATAAAATGCAAGCATCATATTCCCATTATGATTTCGCACAATGCTGCCAGCGCTTGGTCTTCCAGGATTTTCCTTAGCCACTCCATAAAAATTAATCTTAAACCAACCCGTAGGAGGTGGGGACCACTTAACATTGGATTTGGGGTTGACTACCCTAGGCACATACTCATCTAACAAGGTTAAGCTTAAATATTGAGTAATCATGGTTTCTTGCAGATGAGGTTTACGTCTATCAAAAGGGATAAGGTTCACATTCTCATTACCAAAAAATAGGATCCTGGTAATGATAGTTTGATGATCATGGATAGACTCATTAAAGACTCTATGGTTCATTTCTAACCACACTTGCCAAAGATAGTGATTGTGACAAATTTTCCACATGTATCTAAGTATTTGGCTTGAAAACGGGCAAGGCCACTGGATGAAAAATCAAGTATGGTGGCTGGTTTAACCCAAAAAATATTGAAGGCCTAAAAATTCCCACTTAGGACAATCAAGGAAAAAGGACACTCAAGGAAAATATGATAAATGGTCTCCTAATTAGCCCTACACAGATAACAACGATTAGTGATAAAAATACCTTTATGCATCATATTATCAATGGTTAGAATTCTTCCTTGGATAACCAACCATGAAAAGACTGTAATTTTTGGAATTAAATTTTTTATCCAAACTAAGTCCTTTTGGAGGACAAAATCCTCATCATCAAGCAGAAGCTTGTAAGCTGATTTAACAGTGAATCACATGTTTTCCATAGGAGACCAGGTCACTTGATATTCCTTGGGTCTCATGGGGATAAAATATTGCCCAAGAATGTTACAAAGATTATTTGATTCTACTTTAAATCCTCGAATCCTTATTTGTTTCCACTTCATTCTACCTATATCCTTAACCATATAATCAAAGATTTTTCTTCCAATGAGTTATTTCATGATATCTCTGATTTGGGCTAAGTTAGGATATTGCATCAGTGGTTCATCCTTATCCCACCTGTCATTCCAGCAATTTATCCTCTCACCATTGCCTAAAACCCATATTAATTTTTTTTTGATGATTTCCTTACAATTTAGAATTGCTTTCCAAAAAGCAGAACCTCTGATTGGAACTGAGTCACTTAGAAATTCCATTTTTTAAAGATACTTTCGTTTGATGATAGTTGTCCATTAATTTTCTTCACCAGAAATGATGCGCCATGCCTACTTAGCTAGTAAAGCTAAATTCATATGAGCAATTCTCCTCAGACCTAAGCCCCCATTTAACCTGTGTCTGCACACTTTGATCCATCCTACAAGGTGTATCCTTTTTTTCTCCTCTAATCCAGTCCATAAAAATTATTTTTGGAGTTTCTCAATTTCATGGAAAACCTTCACAGGGGCTTTGAAAACGAAGAGGAAATATACTGGAATGCTCTGAAGAGAGGCCTTAGTGAGGGTCAGCTTTTGTGCTTGAGATAGAAGATGACCTTTCCATCCAACAAGTTTTTTTTGAATTCTTTCAATAACCCTATCTCACATTGACTCTCTCGGAGAACCAATGAAAAGAGGGAGACCAAGATACGAAGTAGGGAGGTTTGATATATCACACCATAAAATTTATGTAATATTTCCTTGCCTTTGAATGGGGGTGTTCAAGAAATATAACTTGCATTTACTAAAATTAACTTTCTAACCAGCAGCGTCCTCGTAGAGTTACATGATGTATTTAATTATTTTGGCCTCAACCATCGATGCCTTAGTCAATAGAAGGGTATCATCAACAAATTGTTGGTGAGAAACAACCCTAGTGAGATATGTTGCCTTGATTCCTGATATTAGCCTTGAACTATAAGTATTTTTGATGGTTTTGTCTAAATCTTCTACCACAATGATGAATAACATAGGGCTAATAAGGTCCCCCTACCGAATTCCTTTGCGACTTTGAAAGTAACCAGCAGTTGTTCCATTAACCAAAATTGAGAACCATGCTTTAGAAATTCATTATTTGATCAAGTTAACCTGTTTGAGGTGAAAACCAAAATTAAGGAGGATAGCAATCAGAAAGTCCCAATTTAGCCCATCAAATGCTTTGTTCATATCAAGCTTGAGGGAAAAAATAGACCTGTTAGTCTTATGAGCAGAGTGCAGAGCTTCATGAACTATGATAACTCCCTCCAAGATTGACCTGCCCTAGACAGAGCTTGCCTAGCATGGATCTATGATGCGGGGTAGAACATCTCTCATTCTATTTTTAATGGATTTAGTTATGATCTTGTAATAAATATTGCACAGACTAATTGACCTAAAGTTAGCCATAGATTCATGGGTTTGCTTCTTAGGAACTAGAGAAATAAAAGTAGTTGAGACCTTTTGGGATATGATTGCTTGCTTGGAATTCTCTAATAGTAGAAATTACATCCTCACTTACAATGTCCCAAAAAGCTTGATAGAAATGAGGGGGAAAGCCATCGGGTCCCGAGGATTTATCTGGCTCCATGCTAAACAAGGCTTCCTTAATTTCCTCATCAGAAAAGGTAGCCATAAGCTTAAGGTTTATATCCTCAGTTATTATGCTAGGAATTAATTGTAAGAGAATATCTTTGGCCTCCTCATTGCACTACGATTCTTGACCAAGGATAGAATTGAAATAAGTTACTGCCTCGTTTCTAATTTCTGTTAAGTCCTGAATAATAGAACCATCTACTTTTTTTTAATTTTATATTGTTATTGCTTTTGTTTCTAAGCGTGGTTACGTGAAAAAATTGGAATTTGAATTTCCATATTTCAACCAAAGAGCCCTTGATTTTTTCCTTCAATATATTTTCTCACAGGCCAAAATGTTATGAAACTCTGCTAGTTTTATTCGTTCCTCTTGCCTAGTAGTTTCATCAGCATCACCATGTTGAATCCTCTAATAAATTATCTTCAAAATTTCAACAACCTATTTTTTATTTTCAAAGAGGTTCCTAAAGACCTCTTTGTTCCAAGTTCGAAGCTTTTCCTTAACAAATTTTAATTTTCCAGCAAGTTTAAAAGCTGCACTACCCATGACAGTTTGCTGCCACCACTGAATTAAGTTATCTCTAAAATTGGAATGTTTGATCCACATATATTGAAATCTGAAAGGTTTATTGAAGGACAAAGAGTTAGGGATCTCCAAAAAAATGGGATTATGATCAGAGGTAATTTTAGGAAGGGCTTACAAGGTAGAATCACCGAACAGATTTTTAGCCTCCTTTGATAAAAAACCTGTCAAGCCTTTCTTAAATGAGATGACACCCTATCTGCGGATTAATCCAAGTATAATTCGCTCCTCTAAGTTTTACATCCATCAACGTGTTGGATTTCAAAAAGTAATTGAACTCATCCATGCTCCTGATAGGTGGTCCATTTTCACCCATTTTGATTGAAGGGTAAAGAGGAGTGTTAAAATCCCTAGCTAGAATCCAAGGGACATTATGGAATATTTCACTCAGATTGCCTAAGTACTCCCATAGTAGAGTTCTGCCTTGAATTGAAATCGAGGCATAAATATTTGAAAGGATCCATGACTCGTTGTTGTTTATTTCCTTAAATAAAACACTAAGAACCCTATGATCTTTATGAATAATGGTGACTTCTACTATTCGGGGATACCATAAATTCATAAGGCCTCTAGACGCTCCTCTAGCTGATTTATGAACCATCTCCCCTTGATTATAGATTTTTTTTGCTACTTTTTTTAATTGAATCTCATCAGTTTTTGTTTCTTGCAACATGATAATAGTTGGATTCACTTTATTTCTTATTGCACTAACTTACCTGTGTTTGGGTAGCCCATTGAGGCCTCTCACATTCTATGAGAGGAACTTCATTTAGATTGTTTAGGATTTATTCCTCTCCCCCTCCCTTGAGGGGGTTTTCCTAGTTTGTTGTCTTTAGAACCTGGAATAACCTATTAAAACCCGAAATAATATTCTAGATAATAAGCTTAGTATTCCTAAAAGAGTTTATGAATGTCATTAATAGGTTCAAGTTCTTTAGGAGTCATATAATGCTCTTATTCAAATTGAAAGTTTGCTTTTAGGAATTTGATAAAGTGAGCTATAATAATGCTATCAATTTTATAATCTTGAGAATAAAACCATATTTCATGACAATATTCACAAAAATGGACTGCTCTTGGAGTTCTTTGCTATATTTTATTATTTTTAAAACTATCTCTTGATCTTCTATGTATGCAAGATATCTATGTACAGTTATGGCATTTTCCAGATAATATTAAAAAGTGTAGATGGATGAAGATATGTGTGCTATCTTATCATCTAACCACCTCTCACATGATCTTTGGATATCAAAGTAGTGAGAATGGTGATTGGGTCCCAAAATTCTAGCTATGCTGAATCTCTTGATTTGACTAAGTCTTTGTGTATTGGCTTTAATGATGTCAAGTCTTTTCTAAAGTTCAACCCACTATTCTTGAGATGGGATACTAGAGCGTTCAACTACTAGAGATATTTCTTGCGTAGATGATAGTGTTCTAATGTGTATAATTGCAATTTTTCCTATATTGGTATCTACCATTTAAGAGATGAATCTAAAACATGTAATTTTAACTAATGATAAATATATTTTTTTTTATTATATTTTTTTTATTTTTTTGAATCAGAATGATGTTTATGTAGTTCAGATCAGGTTCACCAAAGAATGTAGTCCTAAAAATTTTCCACTCCTTTCTTTCAGGATAATGGATTCACACCTCGAAGGAGAATGGGAAAATGATGGGTCTATACCTTGGAGGAGAAGCACTTGAGGTCATGCCTTTTTTAGTAATTGTAAATAAATTGGGCGGGTTCACCAGGAAATATTTGTATGGTAGTTTCCATGCCTAGGTTGGGAGTTGTTTGATGGATTAATTTTAATTCACTCACATTCATCTATTCTAGCCAAATGCAACTAAACCTATGATATATGCAATTTTGATTTAAATGGATATAACACAAAGTAGAATGCTTAGTATTAAAGAGATTACAAAGCTTACTCAATCCGAATGGCTGATTTGAAGTCTTTTTGCTTGATGCAGGTGATATCAAACATTCGATTTGGTATCAATCAATCTGATCTGGTATCGGATGGCCTGATACAGTAAAAAACCTGCAACTACACAAATTGATGCAAAAACAATTTTATAGTATATTAGGAATTTTATCAAGCATGTATTAGACTATATAAAACTTATTATTTGCAATACTTGAAAGAAAACAATGTGAATCTATGCTATAAATGTGAAACAACAAAATAAAATGCTATGATGGTGAACACTTGATATGATAAATGAAACTTAGGCTTAGATAAAATGATGAACATGATATAAAATACTATTGGATAAAATATATGGTAAGTTTGCAAACAATGGTCATAAATTACCCCTAAGAAGCCTACAGATGATATCAGATGTTGTAGGACGATATCAGATGTTGTAGGGGTTGGTCTAAAAAATAAGGGGAGTTATGATTTCTTCTATTCTAGATGATATCAATTGATTTGGTACTGTAACGTTCACATCGTTGGCCAGGTATAAACAAGAGGTGTTAGAACAAATTTTATCATTTTGTTGTTCTAGGTATTTTTTTGTTTTAGATAAAATTGGACATCTGATTTCATACAATAAAGTCTGATATCATATCGGACAACCGATATCGTTCAAATAGAGCTGATATCATTAGGAGGTTAGAAACAAACTTAATATGAGCATGAAAATCAAGGCGAGAGGTTAGAAAATAGTTTTAATTAATTGTTTGAATATTTTTGTCTTAGGGTAAATTGACATGGGTCAATTTTAGCCTATTACAAGTATCAATATTAACATGCAACTCCTACTGCATGTTTTCAAAACTTTCACCAATATTTTTTAATAAATAATTGAATAAATCATTTCATCATTAAACATTCATTATTCAATACAATCATACTTTATAATTACCAATAAAGCTTCATAGATGTTTTGAAGAATAATAAACAAATTTGTTCCTCATAAAATAAAATAAAATACATATTCTTCACACAAAAATTTAACAACCATTAATGTTATAAAGCATAAACACTTCTTATTTTTTAAACCTATATTTAAATATTTAAATAAATAACCAGATTTAAAACCTAGATTTAAATATTTAATCAAATAAATAAGTAGATTAAAAACAACTTAGATTTAAAAATTTAATAAAATAAATAAAACCCAGTCATTTCCCTATTACTCCTACTATAAACAAATTTTTATTTTATTTAAACCAATAGGTGCATAGCATAACAACCTAGTTATTAAATCATATAACCATTTTCCTTAAAAGCTCAATATTAGGCTTATTACATATTATATATAAGCCAAGCATTGAACCATATACTAAAAATCATAAACTAACTATTAAAGTATATAATAGAATCCTTGTGGGATGTTTAATTTTTTTTTTTTTGTAAAAGAGGGTAAAAATTTATTAACTCAGCAAAACATTCATGATACAAAGAAAAATTAGAAGCTATTCAGACATATCATCTCTCAATAAAGAAGAGAGAGATTGAGAGCAATCAGAAGAAAGTTGAGACCAATTTTGAACATCCCAACCATCTTGAAACTTAGAAGCCCATTTAGCTAACAAATCCGCTACCCTATTCCACTCCCGAGGAATATACACAAAAGAAATGAAGTCCAAGTGAGCAGAGATATTAAGAATTTTCCGAGCAACCCAACTCAACCGCCAACAAACATGAAGACTATCTCCAGAATTTAACAAATTTATAACAATCTGAGAATCAGATTCACAAACAATCTGACGCCAACCCAAAGCATACCCTTGCTCCAAAGCATATAAAATTGTGAGTGCTTCCATGAAGTTATTAGAGAGAGAAGAAAAGTGAGACTCAAGGGGTTTAACCACCCCACTCTCAACCAATGTTTCTCCCTCCATATGCAGTTTATGTGCATCTTTCTTTCTACCCGCCTTAATCAGCTTCGCAGGGGCCTCTTTTTTAAAGTTCTGTTGGAGTAACCCTAGAGAAGGACTAGGCCAAGAAACCTTTCCTCTACTAGAAGTCAGCAAATCAGCCAAAAGAGGGTCATCCCCTTTCACACCGTCCTGTTGCCCCTCCGAAACAGGAACAATTGCCAGGGCTGTGTTCAAAGAAGAATCTGTCACTTCCTGTTGCCCATTAGGATTCAACACCTCAGTTACATTTTGAGTATCCATATTCAAATTACCATTCATTCCTTCATCAGGAGATACCAACTCATCTAAGGCATCAAACTTATTATACAGGCCATCCATTTGTCTAGCAGTAAAGGTCCGCTTCAACCCTTTTCCCTTATTACGATTCTTAACTGGAACAAAGCCTTCTTTGTCTACCCCACTAACATCCATGGGAGCCCTCCCCTGTCCAGGTCCAGCCTCTTGTGTAACTGACTTCCCACCCTGAGATTGTAGATTTGGATTTTTAGAACCAAATGATTTATTTTCAGGCATTTTAGGGCATTTACGCTGAAGATGCCCGTACTCATGACACAACCGACAACGGAAAGGAATAGTTTCATAGTCTAATTGTTGAACCCAAGAAAAAGAGCCAACACATATTTGCATAGAATCAGGTAGAGGCTTAGATAAATCCAATTCCACACAAATACGGGCACATGAGACTACCTTTTTGTCTAAAGTTTGCTGAGACGGTCCCACCGGTTTGCCTAACACCAATGCAATCATGTGCAGAATATCCGTCCGCCAAAACTCCAAAGGTAGCCATGGAAGTCGAACCCACACTCGGAACCCTAGAAGGAATCTCCTCAGTCGGATTAAAACCCATATGCCAGGGTTTAATAAACAGGCCAATCTGGTTGTAAAAGTATGGGCCCCCCTCAAAAGCCCTATTTCGGTCTGCCAAGCAAGAAAACACCACCAGAAAGAAATTATTAGCTCCCATCATGATCTCCATATCACCGACCGGGTTCCAAGTACTCCTGGCCCACTTTTCAAATGCCAAGAAAGGGATGCGAATACCCAAGAATTTGCATATTAAAGCATGATTTTGCATATATTCAACATCATCTGCAATTGACTCAGGCTGAATCACAAGAACAGGCCGCTCCCCAACCCTTTCCAAGCATCCATTAACTCGCTTTGCACGAAACCCTCCTTCCAAAGAAGAATTACTTGGGCCTGAATAATTACCCTCTACATTATGCCAAACAGAAGAAAAGCCTGAGCCACGAAGGGCTTCCTTAAACGAGACATTATTCCGACATTGGGTACCTCCAGGCAAAGCCATTCATGCTGTTCCAAAAATCTCAGAAATCCCTTCTCCTCAGAGCACCTCCTAATTTTTTCCTCCTAAATTAAAATTCTAGATTTTTTAGCTTATTCCAAGGTGTATGTCTCTTCCATCAATGCCTTTAAACTGTTGCATGGAGTATATAGGGATTTTTCCCTACTATTAAACAATAAAGGAAAATTAAAACCAGTCTAGGTTTATTTATACAAAGGTTTTCAAACAATAAAAACTACTACCCTATTATATGATAAAAATACAACATGCAAACACTTCACTTTGAAGGTTTTTTTTTCCAGCTTTCATAAATTTTTTCTATGGTTCTACACCACACAGGCATACCATTTCAAACAAGGCATTTTTTCAAATGAAGAACTCATTCCAAACAATATTTATAAAAATGAATATCTTTTTTTTTAAATAGTATCCATTTCTATCAATAAAATAATATCACAAATACCACTAAATTTTAAAGTTCGATGACGCAAAACCTATTAATTTTGCTCCTCGTAGTGTCTCCATATTATTTGTCTTCTATCTTCCCCAAATGAGTCCCCCTCTTCTTCCTCTTCTTTATCTTAATAAGATTTTCATAAGGTTCTAGGAAATAGTTCGCTCATGCAACAAACTTTTTAACCACCCAAAAATAGTTGGTTCTCTTTTTCTTTTTTTAATAAATGCAAAGTCATTTTATAATTGCATTATGTTTTATAAATAATATTTTTTTCAAGGAGATAGTCCGCTCATGCAAGGAACCTAAAAATAATTTGTTCTATTTTTAATTTTTTTAATCAATGCAAAGTCTTTTATAATTGCCATTATATTTAATGCTTTTGATTTTCTAATGTTTATAAAGTATATATGTAAATATTAATAAGTCCACCTTATTAATACATTATATAATTTCCACATTAGAAAATATTAATTATAAAATATAATTATCAATATTAATAAGTCCACCTTATTAATATTAATACAACATTAAAAATACTAATGCTCAAGGAAATATACCTTAATTATTAATAAGTCCTTATTAACACATCATTAGAAATCATGAAATACTTATAATTGATTTCCATTAATGGTATTTTCATCACATGAAGCAAACAACCACAAGTGCAGGGAAGGTAAACACACAAACACGATACAAAATTGTGTAATACACCATCAATCCCTACTGCTCCTATCTAGTATGCAAAAGAGTTTATGATAAATTCTAGGTTATCAACTTCTACAATGGATGAATTTTTAGGTGATGATGATTACTTTCAAACAAATAATATGAATGCAAACTATATGTAGTAACCACTTGTTACCCTGGGTACATCTTACCCTAGAGCCATTTGTCACATCATTTCTCTTTTTAGCACCTCATTCTTGATGGTTGACTTCCTCTCCTACCTATAAGAGCACATAGTCTTGCATCCAAACACAACATCAGTAGTACCATATTCACATATCATATAATAAAAACAACAAATTCATAAAATCATCCAAATGCATCAAAACTAAGTATTAAATCATCATTTATAAATACATAATTTTTCTCATAAAAGAATCCTACCAACATGGATAATGGCATACTACCCCCCTTGGACTAAACACAATACTCTGTTTTTCTCCTGCAATAAATATTACATATCATTTTAATTTTCAAATGAATAAGAATTTTTTTTTTGCATCTCATCCATTTTTTTCCAAATGGCACTTTTATCAAATTATTGGTCTCATTAGATCTTTGCACTATTTTAGAGTTTATTTCCTCATCATTGTGGAACAAAAATCTAGAATATTCATCGGTGTCACCTTAATAAATGAGGAATATGCCACTACAGTTTAGAAACATCCCACATATGGTTAGGATCAACAATGTACTTTCTAAGCAGGGATACATGGAAAGTGTCATGGGTCTTTGATAGGTTGGGTGACAAGGTGAGATGATAGGATACTAGACTTATTATCTCAATGATCTCAAAAGGCCCAACATATCAAGATCCAACTTAGTAGACTTGATGGCACTTTTAATGGGTTTAAATCTTAAGAATACTTTGTCTCCCATAAGGAATTTTTTACATGATATTTTTAAATTAGCATAGATCTTCTAACAATTGATGACTTTATTAAACCTTTTCTAATCATATTGAGTCATTCCTTCATCACTTAGAACATGTACAATATGGTGATAACTCGATCCTTTAAATTATCCCAATATAGAGGAGTCCTACATCTCTTACCATATAAGATTTCAAATGGGTCCATCTTCAAGGAAGCATGATATCCATTATTATAAGCAAAATATACTAGAGATAAAAAGTCTTCCCATAAAGACTTTTTGTCCATGTAGTACATGCAAAGCATGTCTTCCAAGACTTGGTTAACCCTTTCAATTTGACCATCTATTTTTGGATTGGTATGCAAAACTTATGTTTAGCTTTGTGCCAACTACATGATGAAGAGCTTGCCAACACTTAGATGTAAATATAGAGTCCTTGTTTGAAATAATCACTTCAATAAACCCATGTAACCTAAATATTTCTTTATAAAAATTGTTTACCACCACCAAAGCATCATCCTTTGTGCTCCCTAGTATAAAATATGCAACCTTGGTCAACTTATCGACCACCACTAGAATTATGTCATGTTGGTACCTATTTGTAGGTAATCCCACAATAAAGTCTTTGGATATGACTTGTCATTTTTGCATAGGTATATCGTGTGGGCGTAATAGTCCCATTGTATGTCTATACTCAACTTTCACTTTTTGGTATTCCAAGCATCAAACAAGAAAATTAATGATATATTTCTTTATACTTGTCTAGTACAAGGTCTTTTTCATATTCTCCCTCATTTTAGCCCTGCTAGGTTGAGAGAAGTAAGGATATCTATGCACTTCTTGCATTATATATTTTCTAAAATCATTGATTTTGGGTATAACTACCCTATATTTAAAACAAAGAAGACCATATTTTATACCAAAATCTTTATTCTCACTAGGATTTCTTTCCATCTTAGCTCAAATGTCACTACAATACTGGTACTAAGATTACATTTTCTTGATTTGGTCCATCAAGTCTACGTGACTATGGGTCAAAGCAACTATATACATTCTTCTATTTAAAGCATCAATGACCTTATTTTTCTTACCTTTGATATAATCTATACCAAAGTCGTAGTCTACTAGAAACTTGGTCCATCTTCATTATCTAGAATTAACCATTGGTTGAGTAAAAATATACCTCAAACTCTAATGATCGGTCTTTACTTCAAAAGGCTTCCCTTGTAGGTAGTGCTACCACATTTTAAGAGTGTGCACTATTTTTGCTTGTTCTAAATCATGTGTAGAATATTTTATCTTATATTTCTTGAGTTTCATTGATTCATATGCTAAAATTGAATCACCTTGATATAAAACTCCTTCCAAAACTTCTAAGGAAGCAATAGTACAAACTAAAAAATACTCCCAAGAATATAGAAATTTCACAATAGGTGTAGTAGTAAGCTTCTACTTTAGCAGCTCAAAATTGGCTTCACAATTATCTATCCACTTATATCCCTTTCATTTCCTTTGAATTTTAGTGATAGAGTATGCTATTTTTGAATAATCTTTCACAAAATACCTATAATACCCTATCATGTCCATGAAGATCTGTACTTCAATTGCATTAGTGGGAAATAGCCAAATCAAAATGGATTCTATCTTCTGGTCATCCATTATAGTTCCTTCTGGAAGTATAATATACCCTAGATATTGTACTTGTAAGACATAGAAATCACACTTTGACAATTTTCCATAGATTTGGTTCTTCCTTAGCACCTCAAGCATGACTCTCAAGTGCTTATCATGCTCTTACTTATTCCAAGAATATATAGGGATATCATCCAAAAAGATAAATATAAATTGATCCAACTGCTTTCTAAATACACTCTTCATCAGATTCATAAAGGTCATCGGAGCATTAGTTAGCCCAAAAGGTAATACTGTGAACTCATAATACCCATACCAATTCTTGAAAGTAGTTTTGTGAGTATCATCCTTGCAGATCCTCAATTGATGGTACCCAAATTTCAAGTCAATCTTAGGAAATATAGTTGCACCCTTATGTTTATCAAATAGATCTTCAATCCTAGGCAAACGATATCTATTTTTAATGGTTACTTTATTCAAAATTAGATAGTCAATGCATAATATAAGAAAACCATATTTCTTTTTAACAACAAGAATGAGTGCACTCCATGGTGACACTTGTATTGATCAACCCTTTTTCCAATAACCCTTGAAGTTGCACTTTTTAATGGGATTCATACTACAAGGAGTTCTATGAATAGGTTTAGTTCCTAGAATCATTTCAATAGTGAAATAAAACTCTCACTTTGGCAAAATTCCAGGAAGATATTTAGGAAATACATCCCTGAATTCCAATAAAATTAGGTTTTTTCCAAACACCTCTTTCTTTTTATCATCCATGATATTTTGGTTCAACATAATGACATAGATCATACCATTTTTTCTAATATCTTTTTTTAGTTGCATTGTTAAAATCAACTGAGATCAAAATGACCCTTGATCACTATAGATTCTTAATCTCTATTTATCTTTATCTGTATAGTCTATCCATCTATCTTGGAAATTAATTAAGGCTCCATGAGCCTTTAACCAATCCATTCCCAAGATAATATCAAAAGTATGTAGTGATTCTACATAAATATACCAAATGGTAAATTCATTGAGTAAGGTTATCTCAACTATGGGAAACATTGATCCATTAAGTAGGTCTATCCAGATCCATACTCAACTTTCTACGATAATGCTAAAAATATTGGTATTTATGGCATATCCCTAACTATACTAGAAGAAATGAAACTACTAGTAGCTCCACTATCTATCAAAATTTTAACTTTCAAGTTAAAAATTTTACCATTCAAGAGCATAGGTTTACCTTACCCTTTAAGGTTTTGAATGCTTGTTGCTGCATAGATTTTGTGGTTGGGTTCTTCTACCCTTTTTCTTAGTCCTAACAAATCTTGGAATTGGTTTGTATTGTGTGGAAACCCACAATTGTAACAACCATCCTTGGGTCCTAGGTGCTTTTCCTAGTTTTGCTCTCTTGGATTTTATATTTGAGCTATTTTAGGTTGCCTTTGAGGTTGAAGGTTGTTATTATTGTTATTTCTCTTTTGTAATATATTTTTAAATTCCCTCGTTTCCTATCATTTTTCTTCTCAAACTTTGAGTTACCTTTGCTTTTCTTGTTTTTATCATGTTTCCATTCATAAAACTAGCACTTTTTCTTTTTCTCATCAATTGTTGATCCTCCTCTAACAATACTACATAATTAAAGAGAGTCCTATTTAACTATAGGTTAGACTCTACTTGTTGATCCAATTCATAAGATTTATATAGATTTTTATGCTTATTCATATTTACTATCGATCAAATCTTAGGATCTATTCCTAAGATAAACTTGTGTACCTTCATGTTCTCATCCTTCTCATATAAGGGTACATACTTGAGCAACTTAACAAATTTTTAGTAGTAGATTTCCATCGTCTTTGTTACTTAGAGGAGTGTGGACAATTCCTCGATTTTCTCCACATAGTGTTGTTCTATAAGGAACCTCTTCTTAAAGTATTTTAAAAAACCCCATGTTAGATTGATTGCCTCAATATCTTGCTTGACTTAAAAAGTGTTCCACCATTCCAGCAATATTTTCTACAAGTGGAGAGTTGCCCAAACTATCTGGGTCACTAAGGAGTAGTTCTTTATGGATAATTGGGTTGTCAAATTGTTTAGTCAGACCTTGGCTAAATCACCTTCATATTTTCTAGTGAACTTGGTGGTTCACATTCTTTAAATCCTTAACTAGTTCTACTTCAATAAGGGCTCTAGTCTCATGTTCTCCAGTAATAGTAGTTCCATCCTATCTAGCCTCAAATTTTTATTCTAGGAGGTCTAACTCATTATTTTTTCCAATATTTTCCTTTGTTGGGTCATTTTTTCCCTTTGTTGGTTCATTTATTATCTTTGTGGATTCATTGGTTCTCTTGTTTCTCTATTTGCTACTACAATAGAGATACAATAGTAGTAAGGTTCTCCACCTCTTTTTTGAATTCTCTAAAATTTCTCCTTGGGTTCTAGCCTTGGTTCTATCCTATCTAGGTTGCTTTGGCATTTGGGAATATCCTCATATTTCTCTTCTCAATCCTAGTGCCATACTTCCTAGCCAAAAAAAATAAGGGTTGAGTTAGGTTACAATTTCTTCTTTGAATTGCACTTCTAACCCCTAGTTAGTATCATCATCCATGAACAAATAGTAGAGTCTTATCATCTACTAATAATATTGATGGTCACATGTAAGGTTCCATCCCCAATGGAAGAAAATTTCTTCCAAAAGCCATGCATAAAGTCTAGCCAATCCTAAGTTTCACTCCATGGAAGTTACTAGTCCTATGACCTAGAGCTCTGATACCAACTATAACAACCCAAATCTAACCAACCTAGGAGAGATAATTTTTTAAAAGAAATAGAAAGATTGATAATGTTTTTCAAGATGTTTCCAGTTTAGGATTTATATTCATAGAGGCTTCACCATATTTTAAGTTCATTATGTTGTAGACATTCATCAAGTTGATAGGTGTAGCCCATATCTCGTAAAACCATTAAGGTTTACCTTGTACACCTCCACAACTTAAAGGACACTTTCACATGGTCACCCCATTTCCTTACATTCTTCATGAATGTAGGATATTTTGACTATACCATATGGATTAATCCTATCTCAATCTTTAGAGAAAAGGGATGTCAATTCCATTACTAGTATAATTCCATATATACTAGTACTTAGGTATAAAACCTCTTAGTTTACACATTATACCATGTATAGAACTACAGTGCTTAATTATCCCATATTCATGATGGTTTAATTGAGGTGATTATCACTCCATGTGATATCCCTCACATGGACACCCAACATCATTCGGGGATCCATCACAAAATATAATTTTCTAATGAGATCCAAACCTTTGTGGTTGGAAAAGAGGATTCAATCTTCACCACTTGAATACTTACCCAAGACTCCCCATATTTGGATCCACTTCAAATATCCTTTATCGAAAGTGCCCTTTTGAAAATCCTTACATGTTGCTACACCACAACAACCTTAGGTTTGGATCCATCCTTTAGATTCTTCTAGGTTTGGCTAACTAAGTATGTCCCCCATAGATACAAAAACCTAAACCCAAAGTGAAACATGAAACCATTCATTCCTTTTCTCTCTCTTATTCTCTCTCATTATTTAGCATTATTTTAGTTTGCATGTATATAATAAAGTATAACATCTACTTTTTAAAAAGTTGTACATAAACTTTAAAAAATACATTTCATAATGAGAGGAGACATAAATCATACTAAAAATTTAATCAATGAAAGCAAAATAACAACTTCATTTTTACATGGGCTTTGGTTGGGTGGGATAAAGTTACCCAGCCTAAGGACAAAGGAGGGCTGGGTCTGAGAAGTTCCAAGCTTAATAACAGAGCCTTGGCTGGAAAACTGTATTGGAGGTGGATTTCCCAGCCAACCTCCCTATTCAGCAGAATCCTTTCCAGTAAATATTTGGGTCATGTACACCCCAATGAGGTGGGCCGCTTTCCCTTGGAAGGTACTGGATCCTTAGTGTGGCAGACTCTTAAGCTTGGATCTCAGATTGTCAAAGACCAATTATTTTGGAAAGTGGGGAGAGGGGATAAGGCACATTTTTGGACTGATTCTTGGGACCAGCATCCGCCCATCATTGCCATGTTTCCTGAGCTTCAACCAATCAAGACCACATTAGAAGCCCAGGGCTGGATCCATATTGATAACTATTTCCACACCAGCCAATTGGGGGAGTATAAATTCAAAAAGTTTAAGAGGTGGGAGGAGTGGCCAATTACTATCCCTCCGGAGTTGGCGCCCATCTTGCACAAAATCTTGTCAGAAAGGTTCCTCACAGGGAGGGATGAGGAGGATGAATTAGCTTGGGGCTATGGGAGCCTTAGGGTCTATTCAGTAAAGGATGGGTATGAAAATATCCTCCTTGAGCCTCCCCCACACTCATTTTCGGTTCAGGATTAGAGAAGGATTTGGCATTCCAAGGGCTGGCTGAAAGTGAATTTCTTCGCCTAGCAGCTTATGCACAATGGAATTCTCACCTTTGACAATCTCAGAAGTAGGGGAATCATTGGCCTCTCTCAATGTGCTTTATGCCACAAACATGAGGAAACTGTTGATCACCTGATGTTCGAGTGCCCTTTTACACATCAGATTTGGGAGCCCTGGTTCTCTCAATTTAAATTCCAGGCTAATGGTGATCTAAATCATGCCAATATTTGGGAAAAATGGAAAATGGGCAGATTCAAATCCATAGATCTCCGAATTTGCTAGGAGTTAGGCTTTCTTTTTGTTTGGTGGCAAGTTTGGCTGGAGAGAAATGCCCGGATCTTCAGAGACACCTTCTCCTCGACAGACGGCGTTTGGCAGGTCATCTGGAGCAAAGTCACAGAAATTGTTGCCATCAATGCTGAAGAAGAGAATCAGGCTGGTCTTGGGCATCTTGAAGAGGGGGTTGAGGGGCAAGAGGGACAAGACAGAGTTTTCTGGAAACCTCCCCCAGAAGGTTGGATAAAGATTAATACCGATGGAGCTACAAAAGGCAACCCGGGCAGTGTGGGTATTGGTGTTGTCTACTGGGATCATTCTGGTGCGATGCTTTACTGGGAACTATAGGGCTTGGGTAGAGCCACAAATAATGAAGCTGAAGCCATTGCCATCAGATCAACTTCTATCTGGGCTATTAAGCAGGGTCACAGGAGGATAATTCTTGAATCCAATTCTCAAGTCCTGGTCGGCGCTCTTGATTGCATGCGAAAATTCTCCTCGAAAGCTTGGAGACTATGGATTTTGATCTCCCAAATCAAGGAGTTATGGAGGGAGTTAGATGATGTTATCCCTATTTATGTGAGCCAAAACTTGAATACGGTAGCTGACTTCCTTACGAAGATGGGTGCTGAGAAAGAGGTAGGGGTGCAGCTGCACAGTGATATGCCTCTGATAGATGAAGTGATACGGCAAGGTCTGGAACGATCCCTGCAATAATGAGCACAAAAACGGCTAAGGATGGTTTTTGTCGCGATTTCACGACCTGTTGCATTGTCGTGGCCTTTGCTGGAAAGCTGTCGTGATTTCACGACATGTTGCGCTGTCGTGGTCTTTAGAGAGAAGTTGTAGTGATTTCACTACTTACTGAGTTGTTGCGGCCTTTGATGAGAAAGTGTAGTGATTTCGCTACCTGTTGCGTCGTCGCGACCTTGGCTGGAAAGCTGTCATGATTTCACGACATGTTGCTCCGTCGCGGCCTTTCCCGGATAGCTGTCACGATTTCGCTACCTGTTTCGTTGCCACGGCCTTTGGAGGAAAACTGTCACAATTTCGTGACCTGTTGCGCCGTCATGGCCTTTGGTGGGAAGGTGTCACGATTTCGTGACCTATTTTGCTGCTGCAGTCGTTGGATGGAAGTCGTCGCGATTTCGTGACGTTTTTGGAAAAAGTGCGTTAAGGGGAAAAATTGTCGCGATATCGCGACATTTTTGGTGAAAAGATGCCCAAGGGAAAAATTTTCGCGATTTCGTGACACTTCTGCCGAATGGGCTCCCGGGGGAGAAATCGTCGCGATTTCATGACATTTTTGCAGCAATGGCACTAAGAGGAAAAGTCGTCGTGATATCACGACACTTTTGAAGATTGGGCATCAAGGTGAGAATCTGTCACGATTTCGCGACATTTTTGAGGAAAGGATGCTAAGGGGAAAACTCGTCGCGATTTCGCGACAGTTTTGGAGAACAAGCTTCATGAAGGAAAATCGTCGCGATATCGCGACATTTTTGGTGAAAAGCTACCCAAGGGAAAATTTGTCGCAATTTCATGACACTTCTGCCGAATGGGCTCCCAGGGGAGAAATCGTCGCAATTTCACGACATTTTTGCAGCAATGGCACTAAGAGGAAAAGTCGTCACGATATCGCGACAATTTTGAAGATCAGGCATCAAGGTGAAAATTTGTCGTGCTTTCACGACATTTTTGAAGAAAGGATGCTAAGGGGAAAACTCATTGCGATTTCATGACAGTTTTGGAGAACAAGCTTCATGAGGGAAAATTGTTACGATATCACGACTCATTTGAGGAAAGGGCGCCAAGGGGAGAACACGTCACGATTTCGTGACACTTGTGCTGAAGGACCGTCCAAGGGATATCTCGTCATGATATCGTGACACTTTCGATCAACTGGAGCCATGAGGAAAAGACGTCACGATATCACGACACTTTTGCAGTGTTGGCGTCAAGGGGTGAACTCGTCGCGACTTCGCGACACTTCTGGAGATCAGGGGCCTTCTGGCTTTCTCGTCGTGATTTCGCGATGCTTCTGGCATCTGGGTGCTTTGGTGTTGTGCCATCGTGATTTCGTGACACTTTTTGTGTTTTGCGGCCTCGACGTTGTTCTGCCGCGATTTCGTGACATGTCACGATTTCGCGACATGTCACGATTTCGTGACTTGTTGCCGTGGTGCGGCTGTGGTTAGGTTTGGTGTCGCGATTTCGCGACATGTCGCATTTTTGCGACATGTCACGTTTTCATGCCCTGTTGTCTTCTGGCTTCTTTGCTTTCGGTTGGGATGTTTTTTCTCCCACTTGTAACTGTTTTTTGTTTTAATACAAGTTTTTTCAATTTTTTCAAAAAAAAAAACTTCATTTTTACCATTCTTTTAGAACTCAACCATTCATTCTGCACAAGGAACTAGAATATTTTTTCAAAATTGAATTGTAAACAAATAATATTCAATTTACAAAGTCTATCTCCATTTAGAGGTCATTTTCTAATACAAAGCTATACATTTAAGCCTTGGCCAACAAATTTTATTCTTTCTTTACAAAATAATTATAAATAGATTACATCTCAAATACATAGAGGAACTCTTCTTCATCAAGATCTCCTTCAGTTTTTATGAGAAGTGGGTAAGGGATTAGGAAAACCCATTTTTGATGACAAATGCATACCTATATGCTATTTTCTAAATGCATTGATAAAATTCATACATTCAACTAATTTTCATTATGAAATTAGAAATGCAAGGAAATCCATAATTTCCTTCTAGAGATGGACTTCGCACCCAATCCAAAACATAAATGAAATATCCCATACTATTTCATTATTATTGGGCTCCGCATCCAAAAACCTTAATATTCTATTTAAATATTAAGAATCATCTTCCATTCCCATATATAAATAAAAATAAAAATCTTTTTTTTTTTTTCAAAGCATAACAAGGAAACCCCATAATTACCTTGATTAAATGGATTCCACATCCATTTTATATTCATTTGTTTTGTATAAAACAACATAAGTAAGGAGCACCCCATAATGTTCATTCATTTATGAACTCCACGTTCAATTAATAAATTATAAAATATCAATATTAACATGCAATTCCTACTTCATGCTTTCAAAAAATTCACCAACATTTTTTAATAAATAATTGAATAAATTATTTCATCATTAAAAAATTATTTTTTAATAAAATCGTACTTTGGAATTACCAATAAAGCTTCATATATTTTCTAAAGAATAATAAAAAAATTTGCTCCTCATAAAATAAAAAAT
The DNA here is from genome assembly GCA_028583015.1 of Wollemia nobilis. Taxonomy (NCBI): domain Eukaryota; kingdom Viridiplantae; phylum Streptophyta; class Pinopsida; order Araucariales; family Araucariaceae; genus Wollemia; species Wollemia nobilis. The sequence goes on from JAQPPZ010017238.1 coordinate 3,663,186, forward strand.
AACATATTCTTCACACAAGAATTTAACAACCATTAATGTTATAAAGCATCAACATTGCTTCTTATTTTTAAACCCATTTTTAAATATTTAAATAAATAACCAGATTTAAAACCTAGATTTTAATATTTAATCAAATAAATAATCAGATTAAAAAAACTCATATTTAAATATTTAATCAAATAAATAAATAGTTTTAAAACCCAAGCATATAAGATAGACCTTTTACTTAGTTGGTTGTTATATTGTGCCAACATATCCCCTAAAGCATAGTCAATGGTAGTTATAAATAATAATAAATATTTATTAGAGTTAGGTGATGCAAGGACGAGGGGTGACATGAGGTAGGACTTCATGTCATCAAATGTGGCCTAACATTCATCACCCCATTTGAAAACCATTTCTATTTTCAATATCTTGATGAAGGGTTTACATTTATCAACAAGCTAGGAAATGAATCTCCTAATAGCTTGTATTTTGCCTTGGAGATTGTGAAATTGGGTCAATGTTCAAAGGGTGGCATATAAATGATAGCCAATATTTTATTACGATCAACATTGATGATTCTTTAAGATACAATAAATCCTAGGAGTTTCCTTGATGTTATCCCAAAAATACTGATCGACAGCCAAAAATTACAGAGAAGAAAAACAATTCAATTTTATTCAAAATGCATGGAGAGAATTACAGTCATAGCAGAATTTATAGAAGTAGCGAAAGAGTTGCGCTTTACAAAATTTCTTTATTCTGAAAGACAGAATATCTATTATCATTACAGAAATTTCTCGACCCTTGTGCAGGCCTTTGCTTTGCCTTTTAAAGGTTCGAAGGTGATGCTCCATTTCCAGTTGGTGGCCCTTCGTTTCCTCTTCCAGAACCTTTCGTTTCGCCTTCCCATGTCGCTTCATTGTCCTGGTATTTGAAACGTCTCCCTTTTTGACTCTTCATCTTCATCTTCTTTTTCGTGTGCAAAAATATGACATGTCGCGATATCGCGACACTTTCCTGTCTCTGGCTCCTTCTCTGTCCTTTCGTCGTGAAAATGCGACATGTCGCGATATCGCGACAATTTCCTATTTCTGGCTCCTTCTCTGTCCTTTCATCACGAAAATGCGACATGTCGTGATATCGTGACACTTTTCTGTCTCTGGCTCCCTCTCTGTCCTTTTGTTGTGAAAATGCGACATGTCGCGATATCGCGACACATTTATGTCTCTGGCTCCTTCTCTGCCTTTGCATCGTAAAAATGCGACATGTCACGATATCGTGACACTTTTCTGTTTTTGGCTCCTCTTCTACCTTTTTGTCATGAAAATGCGACATGTCGTGAAATCATGACATTTTTCCCCGGTGCCTTTTCTCTCCTGTTTTGGTCGCGAAATCGTGACATTTCTCTTTTGTGCCTTCTCTCTCCTATTTCGGTCACAAAAATGCGACATGTCACGAAATCGTGACATTTCTCTTCTGTGCCTTCTCTCTCCTGTTTTGGTCGCGAAAATGTGACATGTCACGAAATCGTGACATTTCTCTCCTGCGCCATATTTCTCCTATTTCGGTCACGAAAATGTGACATGTCGCGATATCGTGACATTTTTCTTCCTTGTGCTTCTCTCTCCTCTTTGGGTCGTGAAAATGCGACATGTCATGATATCGCGACATTTTCCTCCGCATATTTCTCTCTCCTCCTTGAGTCACGAAAATGCGACATGTCACGATATCGCGACATTTTCCTCTGCAACTTTCTCTCTCCTCCCTAAGTCGCGAAAACGTGACATGTCACGATATCGTGACACTTTTTTGTCGCGATATCGCGACACCAAGGCAAAACACTTAGAAATTTTTTTTTTTTGTTGATGCAAGATTGCTCTGCTGCCCTTGGATGCTCCTGCATCAGACACCTGGGGTGGATTGAGAAGTGACCTTCACTTCTGTACTGTTAGAGGAAGACCCAGGCGATCAACCTCCATTTTTGACAACCAAGTTGCATCTTCTACCGGTCTGCCCTTCCACTTGACCAAATATTCAAAATACTATCTGTTCCTGGTACTTCTACCTTCTCGAGTGTCTAGTATTTCCTCTATCTCATCTGTGGTTGGAGTAGATGCTGGAATACTCCACAACTCTGCACTTGGTGTCTCACTACTGTCTCCCTCATGGTATTCCACCAAATCTAAAATGTTAAAAATAGGTGATATGTTAAGCCCACTTGGCAATTCCACTTCATATGCATTGCCTGAATCTCATTTTCCTATGATTCTGCATGGTCCAAACTTCTTCATTTTTAGCTTGTTATAGGTTTTAGCAAGAAATATTTCTTTTCTCAGATGGACCATGACTTCATCTCCCACTTCAAATTCCTTAAACCGTCGCTTCTGGTCTGCCCTTGTCTTATATTGAGTATTCATCTTAGTAATGTGCTTCTTCACTTCTTCATGCAAGCTCTTCAGATGCTCTGCAAAGTCCTCAACCTCGGCACTGCACTTTTCCCCTGTATCCATCTTCCTCAACTCAGAAGCATTTCTTGGACTACTTCCATATATTATCTGGAATGGAGATTTGTTAGTACTCCTATTGATAGAATTGTTGTATGCAAATTCTGCCTGTGGCAAAACCAAATCCCATCCCTTGGGCTTATCTCCTATCAAGCATCTCAATAGGTTACCCAAACTTCTATTCACCACCTCTATTTTTCCATCAGTCTATGGGTGGTATGTTGAACTGAATTTCAAATCTGTCTTCAATTTCTTCCATAAGGTTCTCCAGAAATACCCAACAAACTTGGTATCTCTATCAGAAACGATACTCTTTGGTAGACCATGAAGTCGTACCACCTCTTTGAAAAATAAACCTGCAACATGAACGGCGTCATTAGTTTTCTGACAGGGAATAAAATGTGCCATCTTTGAAAACCTATCAACCACCACAAATATGGAGTCATTTCCCCTCTGTGTCCTTGGTAGGCCAAGAATGAAATCCATGTTGACGTCCTCCCATGGTCTCTCTGGTACAGGTAATGGTTGATATAATCCCGTGTTCTGTCTCACACCTTTCGCCATCTGGCATACTCTACAACTTTGCACAAATCTCTTCACATCTTGCTGCAGTTGTGGCCAATAGTAGTTCTCACTAACCAGGGCAATGGTCTTATCCCGACCAAAGTGTCTAGCCAGTCCTCCACTGTGTTTCTCCTTGACTAGATTTTCCCTCATTGAACTCCTTGGAATGCATAATTGACTTCCTCTAAACAACATTCCATCTTGGATCAGAAAATCCAACCACTTGGTCCTGTCCAAGGTAACAGGTGCCAAGCAAGCCTTCCAGGCTTCTACAAAATTAGGATCTTTAGGGTACAAACCCTTCAGTTCATCAAATCCTACCACTTCCACCTTCATTTCTATCAACAAACACTACCTTCTACTTAAGGCATCTGCAACTCTGTTTGAATTTCCACTCCTATGCTTCAACACAAAGGAATAACTCTGTAGAAACTCAACCCACTTCAAGTGCCTCTGGTTCAGCTTCCCTTGGCTATTAATATATTGTAATGCCTGATGATCAGTATATAGAACAAATTCTTTTGGCAACAAATAATGTCTCCACTTCTTTAGAGCCTGAACTATGGCATAAAACTCTTGATCATAAACTGAATACTTCTTCCTAGCATCATTGAGTTTCTCACTAAAGTAAGCAACAGGTTTGCCTTCTTGACTCAATACAGCTCCTATGGCACTACCACTGGCATCACAATCTACCTGAAATACCTTATTAAAATTTGGAAGTGCTAAAATAGGTTGCTCTGTGACCTTCTTCTTCAACATATCAAAGCTCTTATCTGCTCCTAAGGTCCACTTAAAGTCTTTCTTATCCCCTCTCATTGTTTTTGTAAGGGGTGCACAAATACTGCTGAAATTTCTAATGAATTTCTTGTAAAAACTTGCTAGACCATGAAATGATCTCACTTCAGTTATGCTTCTTGGAGTAGGCCATTCAATGATAGCCCTCACATTTTTTGGGTCCATTTTTAGACCTTCGACTGAGATGACAAATCCCAGATATACTAACTCCTTCTTCACAAAATTACACTTTTTCAAATTTATCAACAACTGTTCCTCCCTCAGCTTCTCAAAAACCCTCCTGATATGCATCAGGTGCTCTTCCAGGGTCTTGCTAAATATTAAAATATCATCCAAATAGACAATGACAAATTTCCCTAAAAACTCCTTCAATACTTCATTCATCAGCCGCATGAATGTGCTTGGTGCATTGGTTAGCCCAAATGGCATGACCAACCACTCATACAAACCCTCTCTGGTCTTGAAAGTTGTCTTCCACTCATCTCCTTCCCTAACACGAATATGATGGTAACCACTCTTCAGGTCAATCTTGGTGAAGTACTTGGCTCCACTCAAACAGTCCATAATGTCATCCATCCTTGGCAATGGAAATCTATATTTTATGGTGATCTTGTTAATAGCTCGAGAGTCTATACACATTCTCCACTCTCCATATTTCTTTGGTGCTAGTACTACAGGTACTGCACATGGACTCAAGCTTTCCCGAATCAGTCCCTTCTTCAACAACTCTTGGACCTGCCTGTTTAGCTCCTCACTTTCTACAGGAGTCATTCTATGGGCTGCCTTATTGGGTAAACTAGATCCTCGTACCAAATCTATATGGTGATTGATCTTCCTCACTGGTGGTAAACCCTCAGGCACATTATCTGATATAATATCTAGAAATTCTTCTAACAGACGTTTGACCTCTGCTGGAATGTCTGTATACTGTTCCTTCTTAACAGTAGGAATTAATGCATAGCACATAGAATCCTTCTTCAGGCCCCCAAATTTTTTTTGCCATCCACCAGACAGATTCTAGCACTGCTGCATACTTTTTCATCCACCTCCTTCAGTGGCTTCAATTTGTGACGTACTCCATCTTTCGTCAGAGAGTACGTATTTGCATGCCCATCATGCACCGCACGTCTATCAAATTGCCATGGCCTCCCCAACAACAAATGGCAAGCATCCATAGGCAAAACATCACACAAGACCTCATCTTGATAATTTCCAATGTGAAATTTGACTAAACACTATTCACTGACTAGTGCTTTGTGGTCTTTCTGCAACCACGCAATCCGATATGGATGCGGGTGCTTCCTCTTCCCCAATTTTAACTTAGCAACCATCTCTTCTAAAACTAAGTTATCTGTGCTACCATTATCTATGATAACATTACAGACCTTCCCTGCACATTTGCACCTTGTGTAGAATAGGCTCTTCCTCTAGTCTGGTTCTTTCTCCTCATTCAACAATGCTCTTCTCGTCATCAACACTTCTCCTCCTTCTGCTTCTTTAGAGTGCTCTAATTCAGCACCTTCATCTACTACAACAGCTCTGGCATGACCCTCAGGTCTCTTATTCATTCTCTCTTGGTGTTGGGGACACTCGTATGACCGATGTCCCTCTTCCCCACACTGGAAACATGTTCCACGAAATCCTCCTCTTCCATACCCATGTCCAGGTCTACCTCTTCCTCTTTGGTAACCATTGTTCTGATTACGAGGATGGTAGGTATTCTCCTCTTTTTGGTCCTGGTTATTACTTGTTTCACCAGTCCTCTTCTGATCTTTATAATTTCCTCCACTGGTTCTTCCACTAGTTCTTCCACCATGATCTCTTCCTCTTTGTTTGCCTTCAAATTTTTTGTTCAGCTTCTCTTCAACCTTCAAGGCCAACTGATATGCATCCTCTATGGTGGTTATCCTGACCAAACTGAGTTCTTCTTGGATATTCATTCTCAACCCATTTATGTAACGAGCTACCTTCTCCTTAGTAGCCCCTAAATGGCCAGTTCTGATTGAGATCCTATAAAATTCCTCTGTATATTCTTTTATAGATTTGCCTTCCTGTCTCAAACTCTGCATTTTTCTCAACAGGTCCAATTCATAATCTTTAGGAATAAACTGTCTCTTCAGCTTCTCTACCATTCGGTCCCATCGGGTTATCTTTTCCTTTTCGCTTCTACTTCTTTCGAGTTGCACTCCTTTCCACCATATACTAGCATGGCCTTTCAATTTTGTTTTTGCAAACTTGATCCGATCTAGATCTGCAACCTCCTCATACTCAAAATATTCCTCCATATCGTTGATCCAATCAATCAACTCTTCTAGGTTGAGATTCCCAGAATAGGTAGAGACATCAAACTTTGACCTCTTCTCGGCCTGAGATATGGCTTTAAACAATCTAGCTTCAGAAGGATCCAATGCTTCTTCATCATCTGATGGAGCATCAGTTTCCCAGGCTTCATCGTCACTCTGGTCTTCTCCTTTCGGCTCGACCCCTCTTTGCAACTCTTCTTGCAGGGCTTGCACTTGCCTCTGCAATGCTCTAAAATCTTCATCAGGTACCACATTTCTCCCATGACCATGGTTCTTTCATGGAGGCATCCTGATCACTTCTCTCATAAATCTGAATCGATCCTGGTGCAAACTGCCTCACGTTCGGTGATCTGCTTACACACTCAGGGACCTCAAATTCTCTCTTCTTAGAACCCTTCCATAGATCCTGGTGCAAGCTGCCTCACTTTCGGCGATCTGCTCACACACTCAAGAACTCCTGCTCTGATACCACTTGATCGAGAGCCAAAATTATAGAGAAGAAAAACAATTCAATTTTATTCAAAATGCATGGAGAGAATTACAGTCATAGCAGAATTTATAGAAGTAGCAGCAGAGTTGCGCTTTACGAAATTTCTTTATTCTGAAAGATAGAATATCTATTATTATTACAAAAATTTCCTGACCCTTGTGCAGGCCTTTGCTTTACCTTTTAAAGGTTCGAAGGTGATGCTCCATTTCCAGTTGGTGGCCCTTCGTTTCCTCTTCCAGAACCTTTCGTTTCGCCTTCCCATGTCGCTTCATTGTCCTGGTATTCGAAACGTCTCCCTTTCTGACTCTTCGTCTTTGTCTTTCTTTCGGTCGCAAAAATATGACATGTCACGATATCACGACACTTTCCTGTCTCTGGCTCCTTCTCAGTACTTTTGTCGTGAAAATGCGACATGTCGCGATATCGTGACACTTTCCTATCTTTGGCTCCTTCTCTGTCCTTTCGTCGCAAAAATGCGACATGTCGTGATATCACGACACTTTTCTATCTCTGGCTCCCTCTCTATCCTTTTCATCGCAAAAATGCGACATGTCGCGATATCACGACACTTTTCTGTCTTTGGCTCCTTCTCCGCCTTTGCATCATGAAAATGCGACATGTCGCGATATCACGACACTTTTCTGTTTATGGCTCCTCTTCTGCCTTTTTGTCGCGAAAATGCGACATGTCACGAAATCGTGACATTTTTCCTCTGTGCCTTCTCTCTCCTATTTCGGTCACGAAAATGTGACATGTCACGAAATCGTGACATTTCTCTTCTACGCCTTCTCTCTCCTATTTCGATCGCGAAAATGTGACATGTCACGAAATCGTGACATTTCTCTTCTGTGCCTTCTCTCTCCTATTTCGATCGCGAAAATGCGACATGTCGCGAAATCGTGACATTTCTCTTCTATGCCTTCTCTCTCCTATTTCGGTCGTGAAAATGCGACATGTCGCGAAATCGTGACATTTCTCTTCCTTGTGCTTCTCTCTCCTCTTTGAGTTGCAAAAATGTGACATGTCACGATATCGCGACATTTTCCTCTGCATATTTCTCTCTCCTCCTTGAGTCACGAAAATGTGACATGTCGCGATATCGCGACATTTTCCTCCGCAACTTTCTCTCTCCTCTTTGTGTCGTGAAAACGCGACATGTCACGATATCGCGACACTTTTTTTGTCATGATATCGCGACACTTTTTTTGTCACGATATCGCGACACCAATTCAAAATACTTAGAAAATTTTTGTTGATGCAAGATTGTTTTGCTGCCACCGGATGCTCCTGCATCAAATACACTTTTTAGGTATATCATATACTTTTTTAACTTTTCAAAAATGTTCTTAAGTTCTCAAATATGATTTTCATGTTTTAGGGATTAGCTAAGAAAATCACCTACATAATATTCCATGATATCATGAAATGTATAGGCTATAGATCGTTGGTACGTGGCCCCTCAATGTTTTTACCTAAAGGGCATGACTTGATAGTATGTGGTGAAATTTTTCTTGGGTTGATTCTCAATATCTGTATTGATTTAGTTATAACTTGAAAACCCATCCATTAAGGATATATTTTACACCTTGCTATAAAATAAAAAATTAAGTCAATGTTAAGAAGGGAAAAGTCATCTTTGGGACATGCCTTGTTGATTTTTTAAAGATCTATACATATTTTAATGCTTATTGTTTCCTTGGTCATTGACATAATGTTAGAAATATAATCTAAATAAACTATGCCCTTAATAAAGCCTATGTCAAGGAGCTTTTACAACATTTAGAGGAAGGAGAGAGATTGGCTAGGTCCATAAAGTTTTTGTTGCTATTTGAATGTTTATTGATGAAAATTGTGATAAATTTACTATTACTTATTGTTGAATGTTACTTAGATTTATTCTATAGATGAATTGACCTCAATGTGTCAACTATAGGAAACTTATAATTTTAATAAGCAATAGCTAGATATTAGATATTAGAAAATTTGATAAGATGAAAATAGAAAATGGCTCTTTGATTTTGTACCTTGACCATCTTGCAATATTTGAATTGTTGGGGGTACAAAGGAATACAGTAGATCTTGCTCTTGTTTTTATACTTGATACATTGGTGTAGGGTGGATGGTAGGGCCCTCATTTTATGAAATAAAAGCCTACCCTAAATAATCTTATAGGACAAATAACAAGACATGATATAGAACAAGGTGTTGAGAGTTTAGTACCCAACTTTTAGAGGTAAAACTATCATACACCAGCCTCACATTTCTCATTATAAAAGGCATGAACTGCTAGATCAATTTTCTCTAGTAATTATTAGATAGAACAAAATGACTACTAACTTTTAGACTACATACATTTGGACCAGAGCCATTGTCAATGAAAAGTCATTTTACAAACTTGTCATCAACTTTGTTTGTAATGTACAAAGATGGTTCTCCAATCAAGGAGGATTGAGGAATTTCATCCGTATATAAATATATGTTGGTGTGTTTTGCCTTAATTTATCCAACTATATAAATAAATTTATTAGGATTTATGTCTTGAGGAATTGTGCATTCACTCAAAAATTTGATGAGAATGTCTCAACATGTAGGAGAAGAGTTGAGAAGTTAAAAGATGGATATTTTTTTGGGGTTTTTTTAGGGTTGTTGAAGAAAATAAAAATACCATTAGTTTTTATTTTATATTATGATTGAATAACCAAAGGGGGTCCTTCAAGTTGATTGGATATTTTGGATTTAAGGACCAAAGGTACTCCTAATGGTTGATTAGATGTCATAGATCTGAAGGTAAATTCCTATGTTGGTACCATGTAACAAAATAGATGTGTGAGATATTATTTGTTACCAATTTTTCCCTAACAAGGAGGTAGTACATTATAATTAATATTATTCACTATACTTAATTTTAACCAGTGTAGTTAGGCAATGTATTTTAAAAAATGCCAAGGTATTGTTTAGTTGAGAATTATGATTAGAAGCTATTTACAACAATTCTAACAATTATATATGAGATCTTATACCACATTAATGAGTTCCATTCACTTATTACTTGAGTTATAATTGAGTCTATACAAGGACCAATTCTCACTTCATTTTAATCTATGAGCTTTCTTCCTTCTAGGTCCTATAGGTTTAATTGGGGGTAGTTCTACCATTTTGGATATAAGAAATTGCTCTAAATCATCCAACCTGGTGTACTTCCTCTTTGGCCTTTTTTGTATGAAATTTTCTAAGGAGATTTTTTGAGGATTTTTAGCAACATTAATATTGTTGGTTTTTTAGGTAATTTGTGATGTCATCACCAACATGTTTGTTTTTATACTACCCCTTTTGGTTTGAAGAGGAAGACGTATCATCTTCCTTAATATATGTTTTTTAATTGCCCTCATTTGATGATATTATTTTCTACTATTTTATCCATGCCAATTGTATCTTTCAAGAAAAACACATTCAGTTTTTCTATATAAAAGGATAACTATTTATGAAGATTGAAGACAAAGATATTGATTAAATCTCTTGGTGGAGGGATGTATTTCAATATCCCCTCCAATTACCTCTATATTTGTAGGAATTTAGATGCACCCTCATATTTGGAGTATTTGAGCTAATATAGACTATTAATGGTTACATTATCCTTAATGTATATCTAAAACTATTTGATGAACATCTTGACTATGACTCTAAAGCTTTTCGAGGAATGCATTGGTATTTGATAATATTATTCTAGGGATAGAGAACTTAGACTATTAGGATATATTTTTAGGGTAACATTTCATCATAAATATTGTTGTAGGTGATTCTAAATAATATGATATGGTTATAATATCTCCTTTCTATTTATACATCTAAAACTTGAGAGTTTTAAAATTCAAGGGAAATAGCCTACTAACTATAAAAAAATCTATTAACTATGGGAGTTTTATACACATTATACCTCCTTAAATTTATATATATGATCTAGCCTATATACCTAAAAGGTCTCCCTAAAAACCATAGACTACCTATATACCTAGCCCCTCTTGATATACATATTGATACATGAGAGCAGAGTCGATACATAGAAGACTAGTGATACATGGAAGTAACCCGTCTAGGTACATGGTCAATATCAATACATGATAAAATAACCAATTCCTCATTATGACTTACACTATCCTACCATGATATAATGCCTACATAGCATAAGTATGCATGGAACCCCATGTGGGTTGTTGGTGGCTTGAGTTCAATATATACCTAATATAATTATATATTTTGTATAATTGCTACTCAAGGAATACACATGAATCCTAATAGGACTAGCACTTTGTTAGGTATTTTTTATATTTAGTAATTTAATTTAATCTATGAAAATAAATTTTTACTAATCTTGTTTATTTTTTTTGCCCAGAATATTGTAAGTTTTAAATTAAGCTAATAGGCCAAGCAAGAATCATGGGACCGATGTGCTGTTATTTTTGGGTTAAAAAAAATGTGGGATGGAAATATTGATGTGAATGAGAGGCATTTTGAATCCTTTATCCCTATCTCAAGTTCATACCCTACTTCAAATATATGGGGATATAGGTTAGGTCGTAGGATCTAAGTTTTAAGGGTTCATTGAAAAATATTTATATTTCCTAATGATTATAGCCTACCATATATTTTGTAGAAATAATATGAGTGATTAAATTGAAACATATTTGTTTAATCCTAGGCTACATATGCAAACATACAATATGAACATAACAAATCACAAACCTATTCTTGATTTTTCTTTAAAATTAAAACCAAAAGAAACTTTTATTTTATTTTTTCATGGGAGGGATACAAATAAAGTTTATGCAATAGGCCAAGCATGCTCTATATGCAATTTAATCTTCCTTTAAAATGCAACAACTAGTCTAAGTGTTAATTAAAATAAAAATGCCACTAAAGACAATTCCTTAAGCTATATGTACTTTGTCTTTTTTTCTTTGTAAACACTTGCAAAAAAATAGGTAGACCTAATGTGTAGTTATCTAAACAAGAAAACAAAATAGAAAAGGAAATAAATAGAATTTTAGAGAGATAAGACTCATTTTTCAATCTTGGATCTCACTTTGCTCTTATCTTAATATTTACACTTTTTTCTTGCTTGCTATGTGTAACAAGATACCTACACATAGGAAACATGTGTTATATTTTGATGATATATGTAGTGGGAGAGATCTAAACCAGGTCCTAATAAGATGTATAAAATATGAAAGAAAGTAATTATACAATATGACTGAAATATACTATAAATAGAAGTTACAAAAATACAATTTAGTATGGAGGTAATGGTCACTTCATCAATAAAAGCTAAAGAGCTACATTGTACTCCATACATGAGTTCTACTACTATTTTATACTCTCTACTACAATGCACTTGATATATGATATATCTCTATGAGGCCCTTTGCATAGGAAGATAGATTCCTTGGCCAAAACTCTACCTAGTTGTACAAGTGGACACCTTGCACATTTCCACTTGTGAATTTATCACATTGCTTGAAGTAACTAGCTAACTTCCTCCTAAAGTAATCTCCCACTCTAAATATATACCAAAGATGGTACATTTACATGACCCAAATGATGTATAGAATCTAACTCTAACACCACCCTGTATTACATTATTTGGATATTAAATATTTCAATCTTAAATATGGATCTTCTTCTTGGTCTTGGAGTTTGTATTATTCTTATTTGTTCTTTGTAACCTATTCAAGCAAGTAGTTAGTGTCTTTATATCCTGTTGTTCTTACTGAAAGAGATTTCACTTCATAATCATTTGTAGATTCTTCCAATTATTTAATTTCTTTCATTTTTGATCTAGGTGTCCTTTCTGATTCTCTTTTTGATACTTCAATTAGGGATAATTGGTTGGACGTTGAACTTGCTACTATTTTTTATATTGTCGTGGTTGAAATCTATTTCCATTGTTTGTCTGATTTTCTTGATTCTTTTTTATGGGATTTAATCTAACAATACATGTTAAACCATGGTTTTGTTGTAATCACAATGACACTGAGAAGGGGGGTGAATCAGTGTGTTCTTTAAAAACTTCTAAAACAATTAGATTATAAAACCAGCAGCAGTTTAAAGCAGATAAAAGAGATACTAAATGCATCAAGAAAGCATCACACATAACACAACATTTTAACGAGGTTCACCAATGTGGCTACTCCTCAAAAAGACTCGCTTGGACTACCATCCAAATCCAGTCAATGCAAAGCTACAACTTTACATAATCCTTTACCAAGCACCAAGCTGGAAGGAGCACCAACCCCTTAACTTTATCTCGCTTCAATAGAATGGAGCACCAACTCCTATTTTACCAGGCACCTACTGGAAAGAGGCACCAACCCCTTAATTTGCCAAAGCACCAACTGGACAAATTGTTTACCAGCACCAACTGGAAAGAGGCACCAACCCCTTAATTTGCCAGCACCAACTCGGACTTCAATATTGAATAAAAAAATGTTTGACATATACCTTTGTTATTGCAAGACTCTAAGTGGTCTACATCACCTTTGCAATCCTCGTGCACTCTGCTCTCTCTTGCACAATCACTTCACACAGTTTGCTGCACTGCTACAGCCAGACTTTGCAATCAACTTTGCCCTTCGCGCTTCTCTGCACACTCTGCTTTCTCTGCGCACACGCTTCGCACACTCTGTGTCGTTTCACATTCTCGCTCTCTGCTCAACACGAACTTCACTTTCACAAACACTATGCTCGCATTCGCACTTTATCTTTACACCCCACTTTTCAAACTCGAAGTACCCTTGCTTTTATAGAAGAAGTTTTAGGAACAAACCCTAAAAGAACGTCGGTTGAGAAACCCTAGAATTTGTCAACTGCCAAACCCTAAAATCCATCGGCCAGATTTAACTTTGTCGACCTCAAACACTTCTTCCACCTTCGTCACTTTCCTATAGCTTATTGCCGCGAAATAGTAACATGTCGGCCCTTTTAATTTAATTTAATATTTTAATTTAAATTTTAAATAAAATAAAATTTAAACTAAATATTTAAAATTAAATATCTTCATCACCGGGGCATCTTTTTCAACGAAACGAAGAGCCAACTTGGGTTTTAAGAAAAACCCATTTCAAATCTGTTATCCATGGTTTTAAATAAAACTTTTTATTTTGACTGCCTTGGTTTTCACAAAAAACCTTTCCGCTTCTTGACATCTCAGGTTCTGAAGACTTCTTCTTCTCATTCTGAATTATGTTTTTTGTTTATGTGCATCTATCATTTAAGGACTCATGATCCGACTAAATTTTGAACTTTATCCTCTCGCATCCGAGTGACTTCGAACTACTCGTCCATTGCATCATTAGATCTAACCGATCGTATTGACAACAATGACAATCCTCCTGCAACACCTTGCTCAACACCTGAACTCCTATCCATTGTACTTTGGCTGCACCTTGTTGTTCAATAAACTCTTGTCCATTGCATCAATAAATCTGTCTGACTGTGTTGACAACAATGACAATACTGTTTGCTGCACTTTGCTCAACAATCTCCCCCTTTGGAATTGTTGGCAACACATGTGCAATTTTCTGTAAATCTTCTCCCCCTTTGACAATAATACCAAAGGGTTGCTGCAGACTCCCCCTGAGTCTATGCACAATATTCTTAGACACAAATTATTACAATTAGCAAATATTCCAAGCATGAACAAGAAGAAAAACAAATACACAAATGCTCCCCACGAGTCCAAGACCACTTCATTTCAGCGATTGACAACATCATGATAAGCATAATAGGCATCAATAAAATCAACAATGTGAATAGCAGCAATAACCGATGAATGACACCATCACCGTCAACTTCACCAATATAACATGTGTAAGAACATGAGTGAACCACCTGTCTTCACGTGCAACTACCCTCTGTTACCTTGCAAACTCAAACTTGTCCACTTTTAGTGAAGGCATACAATAATCTTATATAGCCGACTTTTTGTTCTGCAATGCCGGCAACATCTCGCATACAACTTCACCATGCATCTTGGATATATTCTCAACAAGCTTGAACCTAATGACGGCTATTTGTCTCTCTCTCGTAGTGAGAATCCAGTGAGGCTACCTCAATCCACTTTCAACTCTGTGCAAGTACCAAACAACTGTACCACAGAGCACAACCAACATCTTTTCTCAACCAATTAGGGCTTTAGCAACAATGCTTATAGACAAGGTTTAACCAACATCATTCAACTCAAGATTAACCTTGAAGCATTCAACCAATCACTACATGAAAAGGAAACTAGTAGACATCCTTTTCCTTCCAAAGGTATTTGAACAAGATAGCCACCAACATAAATCACCAAGGCAAAGAATAACTTGCTCAAATCAAACTCAATGGAGTAAGCCCAAATCATGTATCAAGAAAAGCATTAACTTGATCAAAACAACCACTATGAAAGCAACTCAACTATTCATCACCAGGCTGGAAATCATCTGGCTGCTCATTAAAAAAAATTTTCTTCAATCTTCCCATTCAACATGCTGATTTCACTTTTGTCAACAGAATTGACAAGTGACTCACATCTGTACCAATTTTTGTCCAGCACTGCAATTTACTGCCAACTCTTACTTTCAACTATGCATGTCGAAAGAAGACATTTTGTCAAACACTTTATGGCCAACCGTAGTGCACCTTACTCAGCCTCAAGCTTCTTATCCTTGGATGGCATTAAATCAATAGTTAAAACAAAACTATCCGTGAATTAAATATATTCACCAAGGTGTCATGAAAGATCCGGCAATCTTCACATCAAAGAGTAAAAACAAATACATGCTGCTCGAAACACAAATACACAGCTAGGGCAAGCATTCTTTCGTTGAGCAAATTACCTGGACTATTATGATTCGTAATTTTGAACAGTGGTATTAAGAATCATCAACAGTACAACAGTGACATATCTCAAAACTACCAATGGTGACAGCTCTCAAATTAAACACCACACTTCACGGCATTTCCACAAACCACTATATAAACTGAAAAACACACTTTAACAACTATACAACATTAACCCGATTGCTTACCTTTCATCCTCAGATACCTAGACAAATACATAGGAGCATTAAAATAAAACTTTAATATTGCTCCTCCTGAGGATGTGCCACCGGGAGTTGCTTAGAGCAATGGCAGAGTAGCCTCCTTCACTCCAAGGAGACACAATTTCCTTTCTTCTGTCTTTCTCCAGACTTTCCTGAACTTGGGCTTGGGTTTTTCAACAACATCCCTATTTTGCTCCTGTTCGTGAACTTGAACATTTCTCTTGTGGGGTTGTCTCTTGTGCATTCTTGATGGATGATTATTTTCTTTTCTTTTATGCACATGATATGTTCCTTGTCGGTGTTGTCCTCTTTGTGTCTGATGAAATCTAGGGTTTTGCCTTAGATTAGATATAGAAGTGCTTGGACAGAACCTTGCTATGTGCCCTTGACCGTTGCATTTAAAACATTGCACATGTTTTATTCCCTGTCTCGTATTGCATTCTATGTGTATGATGAAATCTATGGTATTGCCTTAGATTGGATACAGAAGTGCTTGAAAAAAACCTTGCTATGTGCCCATGGCCATTACATTTAAAACATTGCACGGGGTGTTCACTCAAAAAAATAGAAGTATTTTTATCAAGCATAACTCTTTGATCTATTGTTAGATCCACAATAAATTGCCTTGTGACCAAAGTGGTTGCATTTAGAACAATAGCCATAAAAAGCATTATTATTAAAAGAGTGAGAGTGAGAGAACCTCTTTTGTTGTGGTTGCTTTGTCGTAGATCTTCTTTGATATTTTCTTCCTTTTGAGGATTCGACTTCAGACTTTTCTTGTTTCAATCCTTCAACCGAGGACTTCTTCTTCTCTCGCATATTTGGAGGATGAAGGTTGTTCAGCTTCATATCCAAGACCAAACTTAGTCTGTGGAGCTTCTTTGTTGATTTATCATTGTATCTAGCAACTCTGTGCTCTTCTCAAATTTGAGATTTATATTGGCCTCTTTTAGTTGTTTCTTCAATGAAACAATCTCTTCTTCTTGTTGGCAGCATACTGTCTCTTTCTCATTTATTTGATACCTGAGAGTTTCTTCACTCTTTTTGAACTCTTCTATTTTCAGCTCCAGATTGTTAACAACTTTGTTAGATTCCTCTTCATGTTTGCTGTATATACCAACTTTATTACTCATTTCTTCTGTCTGCATTCTTAAACCGTCAATTTCTTTTTCTAGCTTGCTGCAATACTCTGTTTTCTTAGAAGATTGCATTTCAAGATCTTCAAAAATTTTCTTGTAATCTTCTACTTGAATTTTCAAGTTGGTGATTATATCTTCTGCATCCTCAACCTTTTTACTCAAGTCTGAAATCAGTTTATGTTCCCAATTTGCTTCTGCATCACTTCCTTCTTCATCACACTCTTGTTCTGAATCTGTTTCTTTATCAATTTTGAACGGATCATCTTCATCTTCACTGCTACTAAACCCATGGCACTGGCGTCCATTATGCCCGAGTTGACCACAAACAAAACATTCTCTACCTTGTGAGCAATCAGCTACAAAGTGACCGGTCTTCCCACATCTGGTGCAAAACTTTATTAATCTGGCTTGTTCTCCACTGTTTGATTCATCTCTTGAATCTATTTTCATTCCCAAAGCAGCAACATTGAGATCATCTTCATTTTCTTTTGTGCCCTTGTGAGATTTCTTCTTCTTGTGTCTTATGGTTTTGCTTTTGCCTTTCCTTGCCATTTGTGTTCTTGTAAGATCTTCCTTCAAGCTGTTAAACTTTCCGAAGGAACTTGGCTCTGATACCAATTGTTGTAATCACAATGACACTGAGAGGGGGGGTGAATCAGTGTGTTCTTTAAAAACTTCTAAAACAATTAGATTATAAAACCAACAACAGTTTAAAGCAGATAAAAGAGATACTAAATGCATCAAGAGAGCATCACACATAACACAACATTTTAACGAGGTTCACCAATGTGGCTACTCCTCAAAAAGACTGCTTGGACTACCATCCAAATCCAGTCAATGCAAAGCTACAACTTTACATAATCCTTTACCAGAACCAACTGGAAGGAGCACCAACCCCTTAACTTTATCTGCTTCAACAGAATGGAGCACCAACTCCTATTTTACCAGCACCTCTCTGGAAAGAGGCACCAACCCCTTAATTTGCCAAGCACCAATTGGACAAATTGTTTACGAAACCAACTGGAAAGAGGCACCAACCCCTTAATTTGCCAGCACCAACTGGACTTCAATATTGAATAAAAAAATGTTTGACATATACCTTTGTTATTGCAAGACTCTAACTGGTCTACATCACCTTTGCAATCTTTGTGCACTCTGCTCTCTCTTGCACAATCACTTCACATAGTTTGCTGCTACCTTACAGCAAGACTTTGCAATCAACTTTGCCCTTCGCGCTTCTCTGCACACTCTGCTTTCTTTGCGCACACGCTTCGCACACTCTGTGTCGTTTCACATTCTGCTCTCTGCTCAACACGAACTTCACTTTCACAAACACTATGCTCGCATTCGCACTTTATCTTTACACCCCACTTTTCAAACTCGAAGTACCCTTGCTTTTATAGAAGAAGTTTTAGGAACAAACCCTAAAAGAACGTCGGTTGAGAAACCCTAGAATTTGTCAGCTGCCAAACCCTAAAATCCGTCGGCCCAGATTTAACTTTGTCGGCCTCAAACTCTTCTTCCACCTTCGTCACTTTCCTGTAGCTTATTGCCGCGAAATAGTAACATGTCGGCCCTTTTAATTTAATTTAATATTTTAATTTAAATTTTAAATAAAATAAAATTTAAACTAAATATTTAAAATTAAATATCTTCATCACCGGGGCATCTTTTTCAACGAAACGAAGAGCCAACTTGGGTTTTAAGAAAAACCCATTTCAAATCTGTTATCCATGGTTTTAAATAAAACTTTTTATTTTGACTGCCTTGGTTTTCACAAAAAAACCTTTTCGCTTCTTGACATCTCAGGATCTGAAGACTTCTTCTTCTCATTCTGAATTATGTTTTCTGTTTCTGTGCATCTATCATTTAAGGACTCATGATCTGACTAAATTTTAAACTTTATCCTCTCGCATCCGAGTGACTTCTGAACTACTCGTCCATTGCATCATTAGATCTAATTGACTGTATTGACAACAATGACAATCCTCCTGCAACACCTTGCTCAACACTGAACTCCTATCCATTGTACTTTGGCTGCACCTTGTTGTTCAATAAACTCTTGTCCATTGCATCAATAAATCTGTCTGACTGTGTTGACAACAATGACAATACTGTTTGCTGCACTTTGCTCAACAGGTTTGTGTCCTTTTGATGATGAAGCAATATTTCCATATGGATTATCTTTTGATGCCAATGTAGTGTTAGTCATTTCATATTTAATTGTATTCTCCATATCATATTGTTGAATAATATTGATTTGATCATCAAAAGAAGTATCTTTACTTAGGACTTGTAAAAATGTAACCAAATGTTTATAGCTATTTGGAAGTGCTCTCATGGTTACTTGAGTAAGAAGTTCATATTTAATCTCTTCTCCTAAGGTTAATAATTTCCCTTTGATATCTGCTACTTTTCTTAGGAATAGTTCTATGCTCTCGCCACTATTCATTTTTAGAGAATCTAGTTGAGTTCGAAGATGAAGGATAGTGGCTTTATTTTTCCCTTTAAATATCTTCTCTAAGTGTTTCCATGCTCTATAGATGTCTTTGTTGAACTAATATAAGGTTGTATTTCATTAGTGATAGCAAAGGTTGTTATCATTAGGGATTTTGCACCATTTTATTCAAACTTTTGAATCCCAATATCACCTGTGCTTGGTTTTTTTGTTGTTCCTTGAGCTATCTCCCAAAGTTTTTCATATACTAAAATATTTTTAATAGAAAGATTTTTTTTGATGCCATGATGATCATTGTGGTCCCTTTTTAATCCCTTAGTACTAATTTGATGATACCTTGGTAGAATTTTAGGTTTTGTAGAAACCTTGTGACTCCCAAATGGATTGATTACTTGATAAAATTTTGAATGAATTCTTTTATTATAAAGTTTTTTAGAATATATTATGTCTCCCTAGTGATTTTGAATATGTTGTATGATTGATAAAGTGTTTTTTATGAATAATAGTTCAATTTTAGGTTTATTTTGTAAATTTTTGTAAATACCAAAATCAACTTTTGTTAATCGTTATTTCTCCTATTAAATTAAGCACTTTTGCATTTGTTGAGGTTCTAATGGTTGGATTTATTTTACCCCTTTAATGTAGTTTTGAGACAATAATACCAATTAATTTCCAACTGTTGATAATTCTTAATGAACCTATTTTTATAGCTTTTGATATTTGATATTTAATGTTTTTAAATTCCAATATCCTACTTTGGTGTAGTATTACTTATAACTCCCTAATTTGAAATATTAGAAAACACTAATATTTGCTATAATGGAATTTTAATTTTCCAAGTAGAAATCCTAATTTCTCCTAAGTTTAACTTGCAAATATTAAGCTATAATTTTCCTTTAATTTTTGCTTTTAAAAATGGTTGATTTCCCTATAGTTTTCAACCTTATATTATACCCTTATAACTCCTATTAATGAAAGCAAATTAGAATAAGGTAAATTCTTACCTTTGTAATGTTGCAATATTGAAATATTCAACATTGAATTCGGTTGTAGATGACAACAAGCTTTATGTACTTTCTTTAGGTGCTATAGCCAATGGAATTCTTTAATTATTCCTTGGATTCAATGCTTGGATGGTGGCACCTCAATTATAGAGTTTTTGACCTATCTTGACCAGAGCCTTTAATGCTCTTCACCTTTCTTCCATGCTGCAACTTAGGGTGCTACAAATGTGCTATGAATACGGTTAGTCGGCTATGAATGTTGACCTCATTGGTATTTGGAACCTTTTAATAGAATAGGAATATTGAAATGTGTGACAAGTTTCATGAAAGTTATCTTTGAGTTCTTGAGGTATGAGAAGATGCTTATTGTCACTTGTAAATTTTTTCTAGGTAAATGATGAGCATCACAGTCTTGGATGAGCGCTCATTCTTTTTTATGACATGTGTCTTCTTACTTATAACACACCAACATGTATTATTTTATTGGTTAAACTTGCAATGGATGGATGCTTGTGCGGAAAATGTTAGAATTTCCATATAGGTGACAAGTTTTACCTTCCCTTTGTGCATGAGCTTTCTACTTAACAACTCTTTAACATATATTTGCAGTACCCTTATTAATAATGCAACATGAGAAACTCTTCCTTTGTTTGATGTTGCTTGGTATGAGTTGGTTCTAGTTGGAGAGGAGAGCAATGAATTTGAAGACTTGGAGCTAGGATTTGAACAACGATCTTGAAGACTTCAAGCAATGCTATGGTAGAGTTTGAAATACTCCAATGATGCTCCTTGGACGTACGTCTAGTGTAATATTTTATGTTTTATTTCCCTTATTTTTTTTTAACTTGTTATGAAATATCTTTTGTAGATAATATTTACCTTGAATATAATGCTTCTCCTTTTTTGTGTTTTGTTTATTTTCAAGTTTGGCTATCCAAATCATAGAATATATAATCCTTTTGAGAGACTCTTCTACCTTGCTTGGAGAATGCTCTTTACACGATCGCTTTGAGTTGTTTTACCTTGATAAGAATGTGCCTTTGAGGCACTTTAAAATTTATCCTTTTTCCTACGCATGATAGATTAGTTTAGTGTAATATAATGTAAATAAAATTTTAAATAGAATAAC
Source organism: Wollemia nobilis (assembly GCA_028583015.1). Taxonomy (NCBI): domain Eukaryota; kingdom Viridiplantae; phylum Streptophyta; class Pinopsida; order Araucariales; family Araucariaceae; genus Wollemia; species Wollemia nobilis. Next base: position 3,684,637 of record JAQPPZ010017238.1, read on the forward strand.
TTATTTTTTCACCTCTTTTTGCACTCTATTTTATTGGTTTAATGGCAGATTTTTTGTAGGCAAGGGTTGATTTGACATTGTATATTTTACTAGATAACTCTCTCATTTGCTTGGTTACTTTGGTAATAAACCCAAGCTAATAACCACGTATATAGAAGCCTTTTGTAGAAGTAATTTATGTATGATTTTTTATCTAAGCTTATTTTGCTGATTTGATGGTGGATTTTCTTCTCTACTTCCTTGGAGGAATCTGATCTAATTTTGGGTGGCTTATTTGGGCCACAAAATGCTATAGGTTATTGTTACAAGTGTGAATAGGGTCATCATAAAAAAGGCTTAGAAAAATCTGGTTATTTAAAAGCCTAAATGTGAACATACCTATTTTTGTCGGCAAGGTTTAGTCGACATCATTTTTAAATTATCCCTATTCTCCTGCCTATTTTTTTTCTCCTCCAACTTCCCTTCCACTTATTCCTCTGCACCTTCCTCTCCTTATCTCTCCATCTCCCTCCACGCTCATCCCCTTATCTCTCCCACCGTCGCCGCCCATGCTTTCCCTTATCACTCCAAGCTTCCACCCAATCGTCCCTTTATTCCCGTCGACTCCCTTACTATATAATGAGTCGCATGTTTCAAAGTTTTTTTTTGTAAGGTTTGAAAGGGATCAATTAAAATCAATAAAATATTCTTCTATTTTGTTTTTTTCTACATTTTTGACTGCATTTAGCACTCGATTTTACATCTGGTATCAAAGCCAGATTGTGCCAGTGTAGGCACGATTCTCGAGGCACACGATAGTCGAAGTGCTGACTGATAGGCACGACAGTCAAGGTAGATCGGCTCGGATCCCAAGGCAGATCATTGATTGAGGTGACACATGGCAGCAGCAGAGCAGACATGGTAGCAGCTAGGTGCTGACTGGGCAACATGTGAATCGAGGCAGCGGACGTGGCAGCTGAGCTGGCAGAGGCTGGCGAGGACACGTGGTAGCGGGTGATTGGACAAAATTTCGCCACGTGGCGATTCGGCATTGGTCGACGTGGCAGCAAGGTGTCAGTTTGTGATTGGTCGAAGCGGCGGTAAAAGGAGCGGTTGAGATCGACTGCCCGAAGGCAGTCAATGTTTAGAGTGTGCCTTCGGGTTTAAAAACCCTTGAGCACCTCCCACACGGTGCATGTGGGATAAAACCCACTATTTAAAATAAAAAAAAATGCCACACTTTGAATATAATACACCCCGCATTGTCTTTCATCCTCGTCCGGACGCCTAGCGAAGTTGGCTAGGGCGAACGCTTGCTCGAAGGAGGTCCGGGGGTCGAATCCCATCGGAGGCAATCGAACCAAATTTTTTTTAAAAAAATCATGCCACCCAAGGATTAAAAGGAAGGTGCTCCCTTTTGTTCGCAGCGGAGCCGCGTGGTCGAGCGGCTAAGGAGCCTGCCTAGCGGAAAGAAGGTCGCGCGTTCGATTCGCGCTGAGGATAAAAAGGTAAAAAATTTTTATAAGGTTTTATTTTTTATTTAAAGTTTTAAAAATTATTTAATAAATTTAAATTATATATTTATTTAATATTATCTTTTTAATAATAAATTTAAAAGATAATTTAAATAAAATATAAAAATTTATTAAATTTAATAAAAAAACTTTATAAAAATTTTAAAGCCTTATTTGAAGAGATTTTTTGAAAAGGAGAATTAATCTGCCCGTGAAATGTTAGATGTTCCGGTCTGAGGGGTGCTATAATGCACTGCTCTCGATTTTGAGACGAGAGACACCGGAATCCTTTGATGAAAGGGTTCACCGAACTAGTCTGCATACAGTGTTTTGTCAGCTTGAGAATCAGGTGATTGCTCACCTGAGAAAGCCGGATTCAGGGTACGAGGCAGATTCAGAAGACAATATCTTCGGAAAGAGGATTGAAGAGTCCGAGACTGAGCAATTTGTTTCGGATGTACGATCAAGTGCCAGTTACACACCAGGTGTACAGGTAGCTGCATCGAGTGAGAGCTATACTCCACGCTCTCCTGAACCTGAACCAGAAGAAGAAGAGGAAGAGGAAGAAGAGGAAGAAGAAGAAGAAGAAGAAGAAGAAGAAGACGAAGAAGAAGCAGCAGAAGAAGATCCAGAGGAAGTGGAACCTGAGATCATCATCATCAGCAACAGTTTCGAAGCAGAACTTGAATGTACTAAAAAGGCGAGATTTGATTTGAATAATTAAATCTCTTTGTACTGCTTTGTATTTCCAGTTTGCCTCAATAAAAGTTTGTTTTTATTAGAAATGGCATCAAATACTAGTCTACCAATCCCTGAGTTTAATGGTGGTGACTATGAATATTGGTCTATTAAAATGAAAACCCTTTTGATAGGAAAAGGTCTTTGGGATGTAGTCGAAGAAGGCTATACAGAACCAACTGCTGCTGAATGGGCAGCTTTCTCTAATGCTGATAAAAAGGCGAGAAAAGAAGCACAAAAGAATAATGCTTTTGCCCTTTATCACATTCATGTTGCCTTAGATAAAAGTATCTTCCCTAGGGTTGCATCTTATGTAATTGCACAAGATGCCTGGAATGCCCTAAAAGAAAGCTATAGAGGTAGTGACCAAGTGAAGCAGGTAAAGCTGCAAACTTTGAAACGAGATTTTGAGAATCTCAAGATGCAAGAGAATGAAAGAGTCGGAGATTACTGCGTGCGAGTGAAAGCGGTAGTCGACAAAATGGTCACACTAGGGGAGGATATTAAGCCGAGAGATGATGGTGAAGAAAGTGTTGAGAACACTTCTTCCTAAATGGAATTACGTTGCAATAATTATTGAAGAATCCAAAGACTTAACCACATTGTCTTTTGATGCATTAAGCTGGTTCACTTCTCTCACATGAAGAGAGGTTACAGGAAACTCCTACCACCGGTTATGGAGGAGATGACAAAGCTTTTGCCACACATGAAGGAAGAGGTAGAGGCCGTGGCGAGAGGTCAACAAAGAGGGAGAGGCGGGAATAATCAAAGAGGGGGAACTCCTAACGAGAGGAGGATCATCCAACAGAGGTGGAAATCAGAATAGAGGAGGACAACAACAATATAGAGGGAAACAATCTGGCAAAGGAAAAGGAGGAGACAAATCAAAACAAGTTTGCTACAATTGTGGCAAACCTGGCCATTATGCTCGAGATTGTTGGTCAAAGACTTCGCAAGGAAGCAGCAGCAACCGAAGCAGCAGTCAGTTTGGGAATTTTGGAGAAGAGGAAGAGTCCTCAAATCTCTTTCTTTCTTATGGCCAGACAGAGCAAAATATGAATGATACATGGATTTTGGACACTGGGTGTTCAAATCACATGAGTGGCAAAGAAGAACTCTTTGCTAAGTTAGACTCCTCATACAAATCCAGCATCCGGTTGGGAGATGACAAGTCATTGGCAGGTGAAGGCATTGGAGCCATGGAGGTTCCAACGAAAGAAGGCATCAAGCAAGTAAGTGATATCTATTACACACCTCATCTTCAACACAATCTTCTAAGTGTTGGTCAAATGCTTGAAAAGAATTATAAGTTGATTTTTGATGAGGGTAAATGCACCATTTTTGACAAGAACAATAGTAATAGAATCATTACACAAGTGCCAATGTCGAAGAATAGATTATTCCCTTTGAAGTTTGGCCAGCCGGGAGGAAATAAGTTAGCAAATGTTGCAATTACCAATCCAAGTGTCCTATGGCACTTGAGATATGGTCACTTGAATTCAGCAAGTTTGAAGATGCTAACTTCACAAGCAATGGTGACTGGACTTCCCAAAATTCAAGATAGTAAGGAAGTCTGTGAAGGGTGTGCCTTGGGCAAGCATGCCAGATCGAAATTTCCTCATGGACAAGCATGGAGGGCCAGCTATCCTCTTCAGTTAGTGCATTCAGACATCTGTGGTCCGATGCAGACCAAGAGTCTAGGTAACCACTCTTACTTCCTACTTTTCATTGATGATTGCACAAGAATGTGTTGGATATATTTTTTGAAGCATAAGGATGAAGCATTTGCATGCTTTGTTGATTTTAAAGCAAAAGTTGAAAGTGAGAGTGGATATTCTATAAAATGTCTTAGATCCGATAGAGGAGGAGAATACTCCTCTAATCGAGTTTTGAATTTTTGTAAACATCATGGCATCAAGAGGCGGTTCACACTGCCTACACTCCACGACAGAATGGTGTAGCAGAAAGGAAGAATCGCACCATTGTGGAGATGGCAAGATCAATGCTTGAGACAAAGCATTTGAGTAATGCATATTGGGGAGATGCAACAAGGACTAGTGTTCACATCTTGAACAGAAGTCCTACTTCAAGTTTGAAAGGGAAGACACCTTACCAAGCCTGGTATGGTAAGAAACCAAATGTGAAGTATTTCGAGTATTTGGTTCATTGGCATATGCTCACATTCCTGATGAGCTGAGAAAGAAGCTGGATCCAAAGAGTCGGGCATGCATTTTTGTAGGATACTGTGAAAACACAAAGGGTTATAGACTCTACAATCCTACGACTCGAAAGATAGTGGTTTCAAGGGATGTGATTTTTGATGAAGGGGAGAGTGGGGTAAGCCCCAAATATTCGGTGATGTTGAAGCCACTGATGTAGTTGCTCAGCAGGTGCAACCGCAGCTCCCACGAGAAAGGAAAGCGGTCTCCGCCCACACATCCTCCAAGTCCATCTTCTGATTCAGCTTCTTCACCAAGTCCTTCTCCACAGACGATCAGTAAGTTCCTCACCAATGGACATTGATGTTCCATCCAAAGGTAAGAGAACTTTACGATATCATCCATCATCTCAGATGTTGGATAAAAATTTTTCAAGAAGATATACTAGGAGTCAAGCTAGTGAAATGGAATCTGTTTTACACAGATTAGAAAGTATGCACTTGTATGGTGATGATGAATCCCAGCGGGAACCTAGGGGAGATCAAGTTAACTATGCTTTGTTAACTAGTGCACAGCTTGAACCTTCTAGTTATGAGAAGGCATGTACTCGAGAAGATTTGGCAAGATGCCATGAAAGAGGAGATAACCTCTATAAAAAACAACGACACTTGGGAGCTCGTGAAGCTTCCGAAAGGAAAGAAATGTGTTGGCTGTAAATGGATCTTCAAGACCAAGTTTAATGCTGATGGAAGCATTGAGAAGCATAAGGCAAGATTAGTGGCAAAGGGTTTTACTCAGAAATATGGAATAGATTATGAAGAGACTTTTGCTCCTGTAGCCAGACAGGAGACAATCAAAACAGTTCTTGCCTTAGCTGCACACAAAGGATGGAAAGTCCAACACATGGATGTCAAGAGTGCATTTCTCAATGGTTACTTGACAGAAGAAGTGTATGTTGAGCAACCACAGGGATTTGAAGTGCAAGGTAAGGAACACCTTGTTTACAGATTGAAGAAGGCACTCTATGGTCTTAAACAGGCACCAAGAGCTTGGTACTCACGCATTGATGGGTACTTCAAAGATTATGGGTTCACCGGGAGCAAAAATGAACCCACACTCTACTACCTAAAGCAAGGTAATGACATCCTCATAGTTTGTTTGTATGTGGATGATCTCATTTTTATGGGTAGTAATGAAAAAATGAATATGGAGTTCAAACACTCCATGATGACGCAATTTGAGATGAAGGATCTTGGCTTAATGCACTACTACCTTGGAATGGAGGTTCATCAATCGGATACGGGGATCTTCATCTGTCAACATAAGTATGCTCGAGGATATGATCAAGAAGTTTGCTATGGAGCATTGCAAACCGATTGCAACTCCAGTTGGACATGGGATCCAATTAAGCAAAGATGATGGAGCACCAAAAGTTGATGTGACCACTTTCGGAAGCATGGTTGGGAGTTTGATGTTTCTCGCCAACACCAGACCAGATATTCAGTATGTTGTATCTCTTGTTTCTAGATTTATGTCTAACCCCTCTAAGTTGCATTTGCAGGCAGCTAAAAGAATTTTGAGATATGTGAAGGGTACATTGGATTTTGGAATCCAGTACCATAAATGTAACACTATCAAGCTTGTAGGCTTCAGGGATAGTGATTGGGGTAGCAATATTGATGACGGGAAGTCAACATCGGGAAACTGTTTTAGTCTTGGATCGGGACTAATAACTTGGAGTTCAAAAAGGAGATAGTAGTAGCGCTATCTTCAACGAAGCGAGTATATAGCGAGTTACTTATGCAAGTACTCAAGCCTTGTGGCTAAGGAAAGTACTAGAAGAGATTGGAGAACAGCAAAGTGGTCCGACCAGAATCTATTGCGACAACATCAGTGCCATTCAGTTGGCATATAATCCTGTCCACCATAGCAGAACGAAACATTTTGATATGAAGTATCACTTCATCAGAGATATGGTGGAACATGAAATTGTTGAGCTTCAATACTTGTCACACTTTGGAGAATGTTGCAGACATCTTCACCAAGGCGATGACTAAAGCTCAATTTGTAAAGCTGAGAGACTGTGTAGTCAGTCCTCTCAACTTTAAGGGGAGAATGTTGCAAGTGTGAATAGGGTCATCACAAAGGAGGCTTAGAAAAAACTAGTTCTTAAAGCCTAAGTGTGAACACTCCCCTATTTTTGTTGGCAAGGTTTAGTTGACATCATTTTTAAATTATCCCTATTCTCCTACCTAATTTTTTCTCCTCCAACTTCCCTTCCACTTATTCCTCCGCACCTTCCTCTCCTTATCCCTCCATCTCCCTCCATGCTCATCTCCCTTATCTCTCCCACCACCGCCGCCCACGCTTTCCCTTATCACTCCACGCTTCCACCCAATCATCCCTTTATTCCCGTCGACTCCCTTTCTATATAATGAGTCGAATGTTTCAAAAGTTTTTTTTTGTAAGGTTTTAAAGGGGTCAATTAAAATCAATAAAATATTCTTCTTCCGTTTTGTTTGTTCTACGTTTACTTGACTGCATTTAGCACTCGATTTTACAGTTATGTGCACAAAATAGTGTATCTAGACACTTTTATAATCTTCTAGTTTTTGTGTCCTTGATCTTTAACATTCAACAGACACAAAGTAATCCTTTTGAGAGTAACTAGTGTAGTATTAATAATGCACTTTAATGGTAACAATAATACATATTTATTGCTCCAATAAACTTTAAAAATAATTTTTTAATGCACTTAATAATCATCTGCAACTTTTCAAGAGTAATCTGTAATGAACCCTTAATGAGTATTCTGCAATTTTTCACTACAATCAATATTGTAGGATGTAGTCTTCTTGCTTTATAAATAGATAATAGGTAGATGATACTTTTATTTCTTTTGAAAATATCTAAATCCTATTAAATGTGTAAATATATCCTAAAATGAATTCTCATTTTTGCACTTTCTTGAAGACTATAATATGGGTTCTTCTTCTTGCAAATTTTAATCCAAATATGGTGTTTAATAGAATTTGATAATGAATCCTAATTTGAAGTTCAACTAATTGCACCCTAGTTTCTTACCTTTAATGGATTCTAAAGTAGATGTAGATCTTGGTGTTTGATTCACCAAGTTGCTACCTTGTAGTGGATGAATTGAAAGCTTATTTTTTACTGTCCTGAACAACTTCTTGCTTCACCAAAATGTGGTCTTGAACTTTCTGTCTTGAGCCTAGGGTTTGGTGGTTTGATCCTTCTAGTGATCTTATATTTTATGCTATAGATTTAGAGAACTCTTTTCTCTAAATTGTGCCTTATTTATGTGAGAGGTAATCTCCAAGCCCCTTAGATATGGTAGGTTTATTTTGTCTTAATCCTCATTTAATATTCTTGTTAAATTCTATATTCAAATAGGATCTTCTTCTTCTCAATATTCTAAATGTATTGAGGTCTTCACTAGATTCTTCTTCTAGGATTTGGCACTCCTTGATAAATTCTTCTTCTCTTGGGCTTGTTGTCGAATGAAACTAATTGTCCTAAGTCCTTTGGTATCAGGATATTTCTCCTTGGTAGTGAATATCTCCAATGAATTCTCCTAGGAACTCTTTTGACAATGCTTCCACAAGCTCTAAAATAAGGCTATCCAAGCCTTCTTATTTTTCCTCCTTGAGACCTCTCCAAGATCTTCTATCTTGTAGCTTATATAGTCTTCTAACTAAGAAATTTTATTCAACTTTCTGCTTTTGGAAGTGTTGGTGATGAGATATTCTTCTAGGACATCTAAAATCTATTGCTTCTCTGATCAATAATAGGTTTCTAGTAGTCCCTTTCTATCTCTTCCAAGATTGGAATTGTTTCCAATGAGATCTACTTCAGATCTCTTTAGTTTTTTATAAAAAAATGTTTAATCAAAAAAGGATATCACCAATCTCCTTTTTTATGGACTCTTCTCTAGAGTCTTCTTCAGTAACTCTTCTTTGGAGTCTTCTTCTGAATTAGGAATTCTTCTTCTAAATTAGGAACTCTTCTATGAAGTCTTCTTCAGGAACTCTTAGAGTCTTTCTTCTAAATCAAGAATTCTTCTCTGAAGTCTTCTTCAAAATTAATACTTCTATGACCTTGTCTACTTTTGCACTCTATAGGTATTTATCTTGAATGGAGATCACCAATCTCCTATCTCCTTCTTGACTCAACTTTTGGAGTCTATTCTTCCTTGAGTCTGTTATAAGGCTACTATGGCATTTTATTCACTTCTACAATCTATAGGATTTGTAGCTCTTGTAATGGGACCCTTTTTTCAAGGTCTTTGAAATATTTAATATTCTCCTTGTTTTTGCAAGTGCTAGAATGATTCTAAGAAGATATTATTCCTAGCTCTATTTTAGGAGGTTTCCCAACCTTTTTCCTAAATCTCTTTTTCTTGCAACAAGTTGTTAGAAACTAGAATGAAAGAATTTATAATTTTGAACCAGGGCTTCTATAGAATTTCTTCTGGATCAAGGCTTCTATGGCCTTTCTTCTGAATCAAGGCTTCTATGTCCTTTTTTCTAGATCAAGGATTCTATGGAATTTTTTTGGATCAAGGATTCTATGGGATTTTTTTGCAATGTGAAGTTTTTCAATATAGCAATGGAGATATCCAATTTTCAAAATTCACCAAGACTCTACTCCTAGAGTCTCTTCTATATTTTTTGTTTTCCTACAATAAATAACATTAGACTATGGTTAGCATGAAAAGATCCATCACTAGTTGATCCATCAAACTAATGGAATGATATGTTGAATCCTAGTATTCATGAGTTTTCCTACAACTCTGTGGAAAGAGTATAGCCAAATGTAATCTCAAAATTTTTGTAACTAAGATTTATTTTAGTCCTCACTTGTGACTCTCCCTATTCCTATATCGATTCACCATGGATTTGATACCACTATTATATTATAAGGATATATGCAATGGGAGAGATCTAACACAGGTCCTAATAATATGTAAAAAATATGAAAGAAAGTAATTCTACAATATGACTAAAATATACTATAAATAGAAGTGACAAAAATACAATGTAGTATGGAGGTAATGGTCAGTCCATCAATACAATCTAAAGAGCTATATTGTACTCCATACAAGAGTTCTACTACTATCTTCTACTCTCTACTACAATGCACTTGATATATGATATATCTCTATGAGGTCCTTTATATAGGAAGATAAATTCCTTGGCCAACACTCTACCTAGTTGTACAAAGGTACACCTTGCACATTACAACTTACACATTGCCACTTGTGCATTTATTACATTGCTTGAAGTAACTAGCTAACTTCCCCGTAAAGTAATCTCCTACTCTAACTATGTACCAAAGGTGGTATGTTTACGTAAATCAAATAATGTAATATACTCTAACTCTAACAACATGATAAAAAGTATTAATAGATATACCTTAGTTAGATTCTTGTTCAAGAAAATATCAAAAACAAAAAGGCAAAAAAAGGATTAAAAACTCAAGATTGGAATCAAATGATAGAAGTGCAAAAGTAAATTTCCAATAAAAAAAGCATCAACGATGTTATTTATAGTACTACTAGGAAACATAATTGATCTTCTCAATCTATGAAACTACAACAATGATAAAAATATACAATCTTGGCCAATGTATGTAGGAATCCAGATACAATGCAAAGATTACTTGATAAAAAAATAGAATAAAAGATACCAATCATGAATATGAAATGCTTAATTACATGAGTGATCAAAATAAAATAGAATATATGAATAAAAGAAAATAAAATGAAGAAGAAAGGATTTGGATGGAAAATCCAAAGGCTTATAATAAAAGACTAGTTGCTCTGATGCCTATACATACACAATCATGCTATACCTTTAAATATGACCTCAATGGAGATTTTAATAGCATTTCTTTAATGATGTCAAACATCAATGTAGATTTTGATAGAGCTTTTTATTGTATTTTGAATATTAATTTTATGAAGGTTTTGGTAGAGTCTTCATAGGATAGCTAATCATGATGTAGAATATGCGCCAATGGATGGTTTTGTAGAAGTTGTTAAACAATGAAGCATACATTAAGGGAAGATAAAATACCTTAATAAGGACTAGAAGAGCTTTCATTAGATTATAATTACATGGTAAATTGATTGACAATTTAGGATAGTATTTATATTGAAGGAGACATGCATGTGATTTGAGAGCTTTTTGTTTGGTGAAATTGGTAGTTGTAAGTATACATTCATTCATGATTGCAAGTCAAGGAAGGTGATTTGTTATTGAGAGAGACCAAATAAGATTTACATGTAATATTCTACACTTGATGTGTAGCTAACATCAATTACCTACATGTTTATTCTTTTGATTCAAGGTTAGGCAAAATTGCTAGTGGTGCTAATGTTCCAGATGCTAAGGCCAAAAAGGATTGTTGGTCGATTGATTAGGTGGGAAATACAAAATTTAGAATTTTGACAAAATTTCTATCCATTAATCAAAAGTGTTTCTCGCACTACAATTTTTGGTATAGTGCTTTTGATTTAGGTCATTAAATGCCCTTTCTAGGAGATTTTAGATTGCTTTGTTGATCAAGATGTTTTTCATGGTTGATGAGGTAGATGTTTTAATGTTTGTATGACTGATGATGTATTCCAAATTAGGTGTCTATAGCTTAAACCATCTTACAATTCCTTTTGGAACCAATGATGTGCCTTAATATTACATCCCTCACATGCACTACTTAGAGGGGAGATACATTAAAGTCTAATGGCCATATGATAACTCATGTATCTCAAGGATCCATAACTAATATACCCAATCCTATGGTACCATATTTGAATCTCATCATCTACATGTGAAACCATAGCTACAAAGTATTTCTTCCTATAAAAAGAAAAAATATGATTCATCATTTCCCAACTTATACATTTGGTCTAGCACATCAAAATAAAAAGAAGCAACAATTTTAAATACATTTTCTATATCCTTAATTACACAATAATTAGACAATAATTATTCTTTCTTATTCTATGAATAATTTTATAAATAGACAAGAGATTAGGGCCAAAACTAGGAACATGAAGTACCTCATCAAAAGAATAAGATCCAATGTTGGTGTCTCCACATCCTACAATCTAGAAAGAAGATTCATCTCCAAAAATAGCATGCTCCCATTAATGTAATATCTTATATCATTATAAGAGATATTTGTGCTTTGTCATATGTCCTATTGCCCTTGAATTTGCAATCCACTCCTGAAAAGAGTGGATGTCCAAAATGTTTAATGAATAGCCAAATGTACCTATGAGGTATCTACATCAAAGTTGAACTCACCTTGTGCATAGAAGAGTTTAGCATCAACACCATCCTTTTCATTGCTTCCCCAATATTCTTGATATGAATTAATGTTTTTTGTTTTATATCCTTCCTTATTTAAATACTCATGTGTTGGCTTCTTATTGGACTTATTTTGATTCTATTTTGGCTTCTTGTCACTTTGAGTTTTAGAAATAGCTTCTTTTGAATGGGCCTATTTGATGATAAAATTATCGTTATGTGTTTTCCTTATAGCTTGATTATGGAGGAATAAATTGAATACCTCATCAATTGGTTGTGTGAGAGACTTAATTAAGTAGAATAAAAGCATTTCAAAACAACATAAAACCATATCATATATCTTTGAAACATTGTTGAAGACTATATTGAGTACTTCAATATTCTTCTCCTTAGCCATAACTTCTTGAAATTATCCTATGACCTTAGATATTTCTCTTGTAGTATATATTTCAAATTATAATATATTTAAATGACTAATGCACTCATGAATGGTATCAAAAGAATCCATAGTCATAGTAACAAGCTTAGCCACCAACTTACAAATTTGTGTACAATCAATGTAATCACATAGTCCCTAAAACTTATCAAGAAACTTCTTTCCATCCATGGTGTTTCTAACATAGGTGTCATAGATCTTGTTAGCATGAAGTACTATAAAACCAAGAACATCATCCTTATTAACCTTATAAACTTACTTTATTTCTTTATAATCAATAACACAAGCTTCCTCATTCACATATTTGAGTAAACCCCTACTATAGAGAAAAGATTTAATCTTAATTTACCAGATAGCATATTTTAAACCATTTATCAAGGGCACATGTTGATCCATAACTATCCTTCAAAAATAAAAATCCTTGTGTGTAGTTGTGACCAAAAACAACACTACCAATGCAAAGAACTCAAAAAACTATATAATTTAATAAAAGGCTAAAAATGCTTTCATATGCAAAAGTTATAATAACCAAAATTTTAGCCACAAAATCATACAATATGCCTCTATAACCATTGCTTTTTTTTTAAATAATACCTACAAAAAATGGGAGTTTTCTACATGTCACCACACAAGTGCTTCAGGGGGTGCCAATTGTTCACTAATTGGACAATGTACCAATGAATCATATGATACCACTTGTCATAATTAGAGGACTGCTACCTTTGCACTAAATATGCAAAACATTAGGTATAGTACCAATGAAATAGATTGTACCACTTATTATGCGTTGGTTTTATTTATAATCTATGAACTAAACTATGTCACTCGTTACTAACAAATTTGCTCCAAAATCCATGCTTTACCAAGTCTATTGCTAACATTAGGTTCAATGAGATGGTAGAATTTGATTGGTCAAATTAATTTTTATAGGTGAAAAATAGTAATATACATACCACATTGGCTAACACATTAGCCCTTTCCACATTGGTTTATACCACATCACCTACCACATAAATTGTACAAATTTCCATGTGAGCTATACAAACCACATAATCACTATAGATTATATGGAATACCATGTTATTAATATGGCCTACCATATCTTATGTTTCCATGTCATGATGTGCGATGTCAGTAATTGTATATTTAAAAAAGTGACACCATAAAGTGCCATGTCACAATGTAGTGCCATTTAATCCAATCTTGCCACATGTTTTTTTCATGTTAACTAAAGAACACAAGCTTTTATCGAGAGGGGCGTGAACAGTACAAGATAAAATTTTACTTTTCTTTCCCAAATTATAGTATCCAATATTATCAATTGCAATGTCAATGGTAGTAACAAAGCAATGCATAAATCATCACACACATGAGAGACACAAATTTAACGTGGTTCACCCAATGTGGGTTACATCCATGGAGAAAATATTTCTTATAAATTTTCTCAATAGATCTCTTGGGAACCAATTCCCTATTACAATGTTTATGGACCTCTATCCAAAGGAGATATCAATCCCCAATGCTCAGGTTCATGGATCTCTATCCATAGGAGAACTCTATCCCCTCTCTAGTTTGTGGATCTCTCTCCATAGGAAAACTCTATCCCCTTTCTAGTTTATGGATCTCTCTCCATAGGAGAACTCTATCCCCTCTACTCTGGTTTGTGGATCTCTCTCCACAGGAGAACTCTATCCCCTCTACTCTAGTTTGTGGATCTCTCTCCACAGGAGAACTCTATCCCCTCTACTCTGGTTTGTGGATCTCTCTCCACAGGAGAACTCTATCCCCTCTACTCTGGTTTGTGGATCTCTCTCCATAGGAGAACTCTATCCCCTCTACTCTAGTTTGTGGATCTCTCTCCACAGGAGAACTCTATACCCTATGTTTTGGTTTGTGGATATCTCTCCACAGGAGAACTCTATCTCATCTGTTCTAGTTTGTGGATATCTATCCATAGGATAACTCTATCCCATCTACTCAAAATTGCTTCAAGCCTTCACACAAGCCTTTCTCAAATCTGCACCAAGATATGCTCAAATCACATGCTCAACATTGCCCTAAATATCCACACATTACATGCACAAATCTGTCTCAAACCTGCTCACAAAATCTATCTAAATATACTTCAATTATTATCACAAATATATCCAAAACCTGCTTCAAGTCTGCCTCAATGCTGCTCACAAAACCTGCTCAAATATTCCCAAATCTTGCATACAAACAATGCTTATATCTCTTTCAAAAATGCTTTCTTCAACTAGGCAATTCAGACATATTCTACCTAGAATTTTTTTAACCTCTTGAACATATAGAGAATGATATGCATTATCAAATACCCAATATGTTCTTCACATTCACAAATCTTGCATTCATCCAATCCAATCTCTACCTCTTGCAAATCCCTTTCAAATCAAATCAAACTAGTGTATAACTTTGCTTCACAAAATTGGTTTATCTTTCTTGCAAATTTGCTCTCAAGGATCAAACATAATAATGCATAAATTTCCTTCACAATATTGATCTCAAACACTTCACAATTACTTTCAATGTCTTTCAAACCAATGCTCAAAATATTTCACAATGATGTACAAACTTAGTCTCAACCCTAGCACAAGTATTTCAAATTTCTTTCAAAAATGAAGCACATGTAGGTCTTCAAACCCCAACTCAAGTATTTCCAACAATGCACACCAATCAACCCTTTTAACTCCACCTTAAAATTACTTTCTCAAAGCACAACCACCTAGATAAAGAGTTGAACCACCATACCTCAAAATTCTTGATGAAGATGTGCCCTCAAATACCTATCTCAAAAACAACTCATCTTTCTTGTGCCACTTCAAGGGTTAGATATCATAACACTTTTTCAACCATTCACATGAAACACCTTTCCTCAAAACATATGCATGAAGATATTGTTTTACCACTTCTTTTAATTTCACAAGGCAAAGCTTTTTAATCAATAAACATCACCCTTTAAACACTTTATTTCACCATGCAGGAATACACATAATTATTAAACCATTTAACACCTTATAACTCCTACTTATGAAAGCCACAATTAATTTTCAATAATAGCAACCCAAAAACTCTAAATGCATATCACAACTTTAATTTCACTACCATACACCTTATACCTCCAATGTATCTAAATTATTTTAACCACACATAGAATATGAGATATCACAATGCACACAATATTTTGGATTTGAATTAAACATGAAAAACCTCAACCTTATATCTCCCTAAATAAAACAACATGCACATCAACCAATGCAAAAATTAACCCTTATGTCTCCCTAGGTCAAGCACTATGCATACTATATTATTATCAAAAAAATGACTTGCCTCAAGTGTTACCACCGTAGATCGAACCTGCAACCTTTCATTGGCCTATGTCCTAGCCCAAGCTAGGATTCCACGTGGGCTAGCTGCCCACTTGGAAAAAAATGTGTGCTACCTCCTAATTACTTCTTTGCCCACCTTGAAGCGTGTGAACTCTACCTTTTATCCTTTCTCTACCCATGTAGGCTATCTCCAAATTTGGATATCAATCAATGTGCTCAACCTTAGCCTCTTTGCTCTTGAATGGTGCAAATAATTCATCTTTTATCTACCTCCATGATGTGCTCAAACGAATCTACAACTTGTGCATTCAAAATTGACCTCTTTACCCTTAAATGGCACAAATAATTAATCTTTTATCTACCTCCACGATGTGCTCGAACGGATCTGCAATTCATGCTTCCAAACTTAGCCTCTCTATCCTCGAATGGTGCAATCGATTTGACTTTCCTCTGCCTCCACTATATGCTCGAGCGGATATCCGAAACATGCTTACTTGCCACCTTAGGCCAAGCAAATATTAACCTTTATATATACATTTTCTTACCTTTGGAACTTTGACATCGATGTTGTGCTTGGAGTAATATATTTTCAAATTTAAAACCTTTTTGGCACCAATATTTTAAACCTTTAAATTAATTATAATATTTTAAATCTTAACATATTTAAATATTATAATTTACATTTTAAACCTTTGGGCTTCTTTCTCACAAAATTAAGTCTTGTCATTTCTTTGCAAATTCCATCATGGAGAACTAATGCAACCATGGAGAACTAATTAAACCTTTGCTTTTTCTTTGCAAATGCAACCATGGAGAATGCTTTTATCTTAACAATTATTGCCTCACTTGCACTTTGATATTTCAACCTTGAAGATCATTTTCACCTATCTTTCCTTTGACATCAATGACAACCAATGTACTCAATATTTCCAACAATCTCCCCCTTTGTCATTGATGGCAACCCTTTCTAAAAATTCCTTTTCCAACCATTGAATTCCAAATATGCTCCCCCTGAGAAGTTGCTCCCCCTTACTGATTTCTCTCCCCCTTACTGAAACTCTCCCCCTTTGACATCAATGGAAAAGGGACTCCTTTGGGGCTAAAAAATAAGACTCTTAGCTCATCCCCCTCACCACCTCCTCTCCTTGAGGTGATTAATTTTGGGGTGGGAGTAAATCTACTCCCAACATACAATGCTCTTTTTCTTTTTCAACCTTCTTTTTCAACACCTTTGTAATCATACCCTTTTGATCCTTTTGAGTATCCCTATTCTTGCTTGACTCTGGAAGTTCTGGAAACTCTGTTCTACACCACTTGGCCTTATGCCCAAGATTATTGCAATTGTAACACCTAATGTTGTAGTTCTTGGAAGGTGCAAATGACTTGAAGTTCCTCTTGGTGAAGCCATAATCATTTCTGTCATGAACCCTATAGTGGATCACTTTATGACCAAAGCGATTACATGAGTAGCAATAACCTTGAAATAAATATCCATATTTGAATGAGTTGAAGTTCCTCTTAGTGAAGCCATACTCCTTATTTCCATGAACCCTACAATGCATAGCTTTGTGACCAAAATGATTACATGAAAAACAATGCCCTTTGAAGAAATATTCATCTTATCTTGAAACATCTGGTCTCTTAGTCCTTTCTTTGCCTTCTCTGTGATGATCCATATTTCTTGTTTGTGCATTATTTTCTTTCTTAGTGAAGCTTCCATTCTTCAACTTATCCACATAGGTCTTAGTTTCTTCTTCAATCTCTTCCTTTGAAACTTCCTTTTATTTTGAGCTTGAGCTTGACCCTTCTTCTTGTTTCCCTTGTCCTTCTTAAAAACCAAGTCCTTTTTTGATAAATGAAGATCTTTGTGAATTGATAATTTTATCCAAAGCTTTTGAACTTTTCCCAAACCTATGCAGCTTGTCCTTAGAATATTTCACTTCCATCCTTAGATAAACCACTTCATGTTCTAATATTTCACATTCTAACTCTTTTACCTCTAACTTTTCAACCATGACTTCTTTAAATCTCCTTGCCTTAGATTTTGAGTTTGTGAGGTCTTGTAGAAGATTTTCTTTTATTTCCTCATGTTCTTGAACTTGAGCCTTCAATATTGAATTCTGCTTTCTAACTCTTTTCAACTCTTTGAGAGCAACAATAAGTTCTTCTTCTAGATCAAATGTGCCTTCTTCTTTTTTTGGAACCTTTCTCTAGGTCTTCAATTATAGGAGCATCTTCTACTTGGTCTTCAATAGGAGTGTTTTCTTCCTCTTCTATTGCTAAAAATAGAATCTCTTCTTCTTCACTATCTGAGAGTCTTTCATCACTATCACTTGAAGCATTGCTTGCATTTTTAACATAGAAACTCTTCTTGTGCCTTTGAAAGAACTTCTTTTCATGCTTGCCTTGACCATACCTATTTTTCTTTTCATGCTTGAATTTTCTTTCTTCCTTTTTCTTATAATCCTATTTCTCTTCACTGCTACTACTTCCAACTTGTGGACAATTAGATGCATAGTGACCAAAGTCACCACAATTAAAACATTTCATAGTCTTTATATCTTTGTGTTTTCTTGAGTCCTTATTTCTTCTCACATAGTTAGCTTCTTCATTACTGCTTGACTCATCACTTGATTCTGGTTTCTTATCTTTTGTCTTCTTTGAAGCTTTGAAAGTTACCTCTTTCTTGGAATTGTGATCTTTTTTTGTTCTCATCTCATAAGTTGTGAGAATTCCATGTAACTCATCCATAGTCAACTTATCAATATCCTTCATCTCTTCTATAGCTGAAACCTTTGCATCATACCTTATAGGGAGTGATCTTAATACTTTCTATGAGCAACACTGGAGTCCTCAATTTTGAATCCAAGTCCATGCATGGTATTAACAACTTCATCAACATGAAGTAAGTATTTAGCAATATCTTCCTCATCTTCCATCTTCAACTCTTCAAACCTCCTCCTGTGAGTTTGCAGTTTTGCCAACTTGACCTTGTTATCTCCTTCATATGTTTGCTTCAATTTGTCCCATATCTCTTTTGTTGATTTGCATTGCATAACTTTCACAAATTCTAATTCACGTAATCCACTTAAGATTCCATTCATAGCCTTGGAATTATTCACATGTAATTGCTTACCATCCTTATCTATGGGAGGAGTAGTTGTAGGTGTGAACCCATCCTCAACAGATTTCCATGTTTCATATCCTTGTGCCATCAAATAAGTCTTCATCCTCATACTCCAGAAAGCATAATTGTTCCCATCAAACAATGGAGCCTTATTTGTTGAAGATCCATTCTGAGATGCCATTTGTGTTCCTATAATATCTTCCTTCAAGTTGTTAGAATTTTTAAAGGAACCCACTCTAATACCAATTGAAGAACACAAGAGCTTATACTAAGAGGGGAGGTGAACAGTATAAGATAAACTTTTTTTTTTCCAAATAATATTATCCAATATTATCAATTACAATATCAATGGCAGTAACAAAAAAATGCACAAATCATCACACACATGAGAGACATAGATTTAACGTGGTTCACCCAATGTGGGTTACGTCCATGGAGAAAATATTCCTTCTAAATTTTCTCAATAGATCTCTTGGGAACCAATTCCCTATTACAATGTTTATGGACCTCTATCCAAAGGAGATCTCAATCCCCAAATTCTCAAGTTCGTGGATCTCTATCCATAGGAGAACTCTATCCCTACTTTGGTTTGTGGATCTCTCTCCATAGGAGAACTCTATCCCCTTCTCTAGTTTGTGGATCTCTCTCCATAGGAGAACTCTATCCCCTTTGCTCTTGTTTGTGGATCTCTCTCCACAGGAGAACTCTATCCCCTCTACTCTAGTTTGTGGATCTCTCTCCACAAGAGAACTCTATCCCCTCTACTCTAGTTTGTGGATATCTCTCCATAAGAGAACTCTATCCCCTCTACTCTAGTTTGTGGATCTCTCTCCATAAGAGAAATCTATCCCCTCTATTATGTTTTATGGATCTCTCTCCACAGGAGAACTCTATCCTCTTTGCTCTTGTATGTCGATCTCTCTCCATAGGATAAATCTATCCCCTATGCTCTAATTTTTGGATCTCTCTCTATAGGAGAACTCTATCTCACTCTGCTCAAAACTACTCCAAGCCTTCACACAAGGCTTGCTCAAATATATACCAAGATCTTCTCAAATCACTTGCTCAACACTACCCCAAATATGCACACATTACATGCACAAATCTATCTCAAACCTGCTCACACAATCTATCCAAATCTGCTTCAAGTCTTCTCACAAATCTATCCAAAACCTCCTCCAAGTCTGCCTCAATGCTGCTCATAGAACCTGCTCAAATATTCCCAAATCTTGCATACAAACAATGCTTATATCTCTTTCAAAAATGCTTTCTTCAACTAGGCAATTTAGACATATTCTACCTAGAATTCGTTTAACCTCTTGAACATATAGAGAATGATATTATCAAATACCCAATATGTTCTTCACATTCACAAATCTTGCATTCATCCAATCCAATCTCTACCTCTTGCAAATCCCTTTCAAATCAAATCAAACTAGTGTATAACTTTGCTTCACAAAACTGGTTTATCTTTCTTGCAAATTTACTCTCAAGGATCAAACACAATAATGCACAAATTTCCTTCACAAGATTGATCTCAAACACTTCACAATTACTTTCTCAAACCAATGCTCAAAATGTTTCACAATGATGTACAAACTTGGTCTCAACCCTAGCACAAGTATTTCAAATTTCTTTCAACAATGAAGCACATGTAGGTCTCAAAACCTAACTCAAATATTTCCAACAATGCACACCAATCAACCCTTTTAACTCCACCTTAAAATTACTTTCTCAAAGCACAACCACCTAGATAAAGAGTTGAACCACCATACCTCAAAATGCTTGATGAAGATGTGCCCTCAAATACCTATCTCAAAAATAACTCATATTTCTTGTGCCACTTCAAGGGTTAGACATCATAACACTTATTCAACCATCCACATGAAAAACCTTTCCTCAAAACATATGCACCAAGATATTGTTTTACTACTTCTTTTATTTTCACAAGGCAAAGCTTTTTGATCAATGAACATTACCCTTTAAACACTTTCTTTCACCATGTAGGAATACACATAATTATTAAACCATTTAACACCTTATAACTCCTACTTATGAAAGCCACAATTAATTTTCAATAATAGCAACCCAAAAACTCTAAATGCATATCACAACTTTAATTTCTCTACCATACACCTTATGCATCCAATGTATCTAAATTATTTTAACCACACACAAAATATGAGATATCAAATTGCGCACAATATATTGGATTTGAATTAAACATTAAAAAACTCAACCTTATATCTCCTTAAATCAAACAACATGCACATCAACCAATGTAAAAATTAACCCTTATGTCTCCCTAGGTCAGGCGCTATGCATACTATATTATTATCAAAAATTTGACTTACCTCAAATGTTGCTAACGTATATAGAACCTACAACCTTTCATTGGCCTGCATCTTAGCCCAAGTTGGGCTTCCACGTGGGCTAGCTTTCCACTTGAAACAAAAATATGCGTTGCCTCCTATTTACTTCACTTCTCACCTTGAAGCATGTGAACTCTACCTTTTCTCCTTTCTCTACCCATGCAAGTTGTCTCCAAATTTGGATATTAATCAATGTGCTCAACCTTAGCCTCTCTGCTCTTGAATGATGCAAATAATTTGTCTTTTCTCTACCTCCATGATGTGCTCGAATGGATCTGCAATTCATGCTTTCAACCTTGGCCTCTCGGTCCTCGAATGGCACAAATAATTCATCTTTTCTCTATCTCCACGATGTGCTTGAATGGATCTGCAATTCGTGCTTCCAACCTTGGCCTCTCTATCCTTGAATGGTGCAATCGATTTGACTTTCCTCTACCTCCACTATATGCTTGAGTGAATATCTGAAACGTGCTTACTTGCCACCTTAGACCAAGAAAATATTAACCTTTATATATACATTTTCTTACCTTTGGAACTTTGACGTCGGTGCTACGCTTGGAGTAATATATTTTCAAATTTAAAATCTTTTTGGTGCCAATCTTTTAAACCTTTAAATTAATTATAATATTTTAAATCTTAACAAATTTAAATATTATAATTTACATTATAAACCTTTGGACTTATTTCTCACAAAAATTAAGTCTTCTCCTTTCTTTGTAAATGCCATCATGGAGAACTAATGCAACCATGGAGAACTAATTAAACTTTTGCTTTTTATTTGCAAATGCAACCATGGAGAACTAATTAAACTTTTGCTTTTTATTTGCAAATGCAACCATGGACAATATTTTTACCTTAACAATTATTGCCTCACTTGCACTTTGATATTTCAACCTTGAACATAATTTTCACCTATCTTTCCTTTGACATCAATGGCAACCAATGTGCTCAATATTTCCAACAATAACATCATACTTCATATTTAAAAGCTCTTATAAGGCAGTAGGTTCGAACCTATGACCTCCTATAAGGCCAAGTTCATCAACTAAGTCTTTACTAGCCACTAAGGTAGAGGTAATATCAAGACCATAAAGGGCACTCAACTTTTTAAACTTACCCCCTTTGCAAACCACCTTCCTTAATCATTATGCATGTGATTCTAACGTGTGTCATATTGACAGGTGAGTGTATGCATGCTATATTCTTGATAGCTTATCTAGAGAACCTTATTCAAATTTTATTTTTATTTTTGGAGATAAATTAATAAAAAAATCAAAGTATGAAAAATAATAACTAGAGGAAAATTAGGAACAAATGCTTAACAAAGACCCATCTAAAATTTTGCAAAGAATACAAAGATGTTGATAGCTTATTTGTATCTACTGTAATTTTTCCTATACAAATTTTTTATCCAATGTAACTAGTCAAGGCATCCTCTCATGCCTATGTAGCAAAAATGTTGATAGACCATATAAGAAACTTTTTCAAGCGACTCAAAGGTCTTTGTCATTCATGAAATATTGTAATTAACTTATCTAGCACTAGGGGTCTATCAAAATATGTTCAAATTCTTATTTTCTTGTTTCATGATAGATAAGTAGCATATCCTCTTATTTCTATTGCTATGGGACACAAAATGCCAAAAGAGAAAAGAAAATTTACTTTTTTGAAAACATTTATAAAACAAATGAGGTTTATGAAAAACCTCAAAAAACTTAATCCTACAACTATGGCATCCATCTACTCAAAAATAATAAAAAAGTCAACAAAGTATTGAGTTCCAATGAGAGGAACAAACAACCTATCAGTGAATTTATCTCCTAGAGAAAATCTTCTAAATACAATGAGATCCTTGTGATCCAAGTCCACCTAGGGTTTTATCAAAAACATTTCTTCCACTTTCATTATTAGCTCCAAAAATTCTTCTTGGCTACTCCAAATGTAGATTCCCTTGGGAGATTCCATAGAATTTTATTTGCTAATACCAAACAATCGTTTAATAGAGATTCATAGCCCTTTTAATACCATGTTAGATTTCACAATAATTTCTAGAAAAAAATGGAATCAACATATTACCCAATATTACTAAAAAAGAAATACATACAAATCAATACACATAGTTTATGGGGGTGTCCGTAGACACCAATATCACTATAAAAAAATAGAATTACACTCCAACTAATAATGAAAGGATTGGTATGAAGGGGTATTTATACCCAAATACAAGTTACCTTCAGGTCAAGGTTAAGTAACCAACCTTTAGAATTGAAATAATAAAATATTACAAGATGCTCCCTTTTCAAGGTTTACAAAGGCCCGTAGGGCTTATATATAAAATAGAATACAAAAGTTGGTTGTGGCCTCAAGAGAAGCTTAACCACCACACATTATCACATGGTCATGATGTTAGTTGTCTACTCTTTTGATAGCATATAAACTGGATTAAACATCTTGTTGTGGCCATTGCACAACTTGCCCCAAACTTGGGGACCCACCTTAAAATTTTGGTTTTGGGAAGTTTTGGTTGTTTTTGAGTGATTAATTGATAGGTTCCCACCTATGGTCTTGCAATGTAGGTTTCAAGGTTCATGGGTGTTGGCTAATGTCTCCTTGTTTTGTTAGTATTTTGGTTAGACTAATAGATTTAGTTGCTTGTTTTGATTTTTAAATTCAACTTTAAGACTTTTACTTTTATTTAAAAATTTCATGATTAAAAATTTTAACGTTAATCAATTTGTAAAAAAAAAATAAGAAGTAAATAAATAAATAAAAGAAAATAAATAAAGTATATAGACAAATAAAACAAATAAAACTATTAAAATTGTGCTTCAAAACATAACATAAAGTATATAAACAAATAAAACAAATAAAACTATTAAAATTGTGCTTCAAAACATAACCTATAGAGAAATAAAACTATTAAAAGTACATCAACAACCACCCTCAAGGGGTTTGAACACAAGACCACTTTAAAAACAACCACCATCCCTAATCACTAGGGCAACTGCATGTAATTTATGTATGTATAACTTTCATTCTTTTTACTTTTATATATATATATATATATATACAACTGCATGTAATTTATGTATGTATAACTTTCATTCTTTTTACTTTTATATATATATATATATATATATAAAAGTTATATATATATAAAAGCAAAAAGAATGAAAGTTATACATACATAAATTACATGCAGTTGCCCTAGTGACTAGGGATGGTGGTTGTTTTTAAAGTGGTCTTGTGTTCAAACCCTTTGAGGGTGGTTGTTGATGTACTTTTAATAGTTTTATTTCTCTATAGGTTATGTTTTGAAGCACAATTTTAATAGTTTTATTTGTTTCTATGCAGGGTTGGATGAACAGCGTGGACGTGAGCGTTTATGATTAGGATGCCGATGAACCCTACCATAGACATGGCAAACTCTAGATACGGACGTCACGTGGCGATGGCCATAGATGACATGGACTAGAGATGGCAAACTCTAGATACGGACGTCACGTGGCGATGGCCATAGATGACATGGACTAGAGAGTATGGACGCAAACGTGGACCCACGTGGCTACAATACGGTGGACACCTAGGTGGACTTACCGACGCGTAAACCTAATGACACTCGGATACCAAATTGGGGCTCTTAGAAAAATGCAGCGGCTCATCGACTCGAATGGGAGACGCGAACCATTCCAATAAATAACTCGGATAAGAATCGACGTCTACTGGCCCACGTGCCTGTGTAAACTGAGACCTTAATCCCAGGATGTGGACCCCTACGTGACCTAAGTGGATATTGATGGAGTTACTGGATGCCACAGTGAACCTTACCATGGTGAATCTGTAAGCATCCCATTCACACTGTCATGTCGAACATGTTCATTGGTGGATTTGGAGCACCCATGTAAAGGGGATTCTGGTAGTTTACTATAACGTACCCTGCTCTCTTCTGGCACATGACCTATCCTACGCAGGAGATATAACTGAGGTATCCAACAATCTATCATGCTAATAATACTAAAGTTGGCTAGGGGTAACAGGCTTTAAAGGGTGGTCCATCCAAATCAATGAAATGAAAATAAGGTGGCAGTGTGAGGACAATTTCGTTGAAATTGTTGTCAGAGAGTAATGAAAGACGGTATTCTCTAAGACAAAGGCTGTGATATTGTACGTAAAGAAAGAGAGGGGGCATACAGAGCCAAATAACAGGATTAATTTGATGGTGATTGGTCAAATTTCATTCTTCAATGGCCAAGGTATGGATGCTCGTTGGGGAGCATTACAACTAGACTTCATTCGCTCACTGGTAGGGGATATCGAACATGGTAGAATAGGGAGTTACAATGGAGATGTCATATTGGGCTATTCGTTGGTTAGAGCGTCAACGTGGTAATGGTAGCTATCAGCAAAGTATCTGAGCCCGTGATGATAGAGATACGCAGACGTGGACATGCACGAAGTATCAGTCATGGATAGAGGGCTATTTGACACCATTTGATAGGGCACATATTTAGAAATATCAGGAGGAAGCTTACTTGCTATCATAGGAACACCAGAATATTGTTTTGGCTTCTTACTGTGTGAAGAAAGGAATACCATGGTGAGGTGGATCCGTTAGATGACGTAACCACAACGGGGGTTTTTGAACGTGTTCACTGTTATTGGATGAAATTGATGGTGTGTGGATGTGTTCAATGCCATTAGATGAAATCGATGATGTGTGGATGAGATGGTGCTAATGCCATTCTTTGTTCTATCTCTAGAATGAAAAACAAGTGGCATCTACGTCCATAGTAAGCAGTGTCAATACGAAATGTTTGTTAGAAGCATTGTAAACGGATATAGGACAAAGATGTTATTCGTGGTACTCGTTAAGGGTGATGATAACACATCCCCTGAAACATTAAGGAAATAAATGACCACATGGGCAGTTTCGTATCAAAGCATAAGCATAGTATTACATATTAGACACCTATGGTTAAGAATGGAGTTGCACAGGGATGGTCCGAATGTTTAGACATTAGGACTAAGATAGGTAACGTTGGACCGGTCACAGGTTGAATGGACTCGTTACGGCACTACGAAGTATGGAAGAAGTGGAGATGCACATTGGTTGATTTTATACGATTTAGGGATCGTCGTGAACATTTTAGAATTCCACACATCTATGTTTATCGCTTGTTTGAAGGTTTTCACTTTCTTAGGGAGTGTATCATTGTGGTATTAACGTAGATACGAGTATTACCTATTATGGCATGTTATATCATGATGCCTTATTGGTATTTTTTGAACAGAAAAATAAGATGGTGGTGGATTCATATCAACAGTCGATATGTTCATTTGGAGGAATTCATCGGTAATGCAGAATTTCTTATTAGAATAAGTAATTATTCTTTTAAGTTTTACTAGGATAGACATACTTGAGTTTTTATTTTTCTATGAGTCACGTGAACTCTCCGTATAGTCTAGATCAGATTTTATGAGTTGTTGTAATCCAACGACTCTTAATGATCAACTTTGTTATTTGTACAAAGTTGATCCATGAAATAAATCAATCAGTTCCATTTTATTTCTTCAAATATTGTAATGCTTTGTAGTTCTATTCTTGGGAAAATCTAACATTGTACCAGAGCAGGATAGATTCTGCTAGGCATTCTCTCTTGAAGGCAGTTTCATGAATTGGTTCATAATCTCTTATCTTTTTTTTTTTTTAAAAGGAAAAAAGTTTTTATATCTATTGTAGATTGCTTATTTTATATCTACATTTTTTTTGAGAAATTTGTTTAAGGTAATATCTA
Organism: Wollemia nobilis; assembly: GCA_028583015.1. NCBI lineage: Eukaryota > Viridiplantae > Streptophyta > Pinopsida > Araucariales > Araucariaceae > Wollemia > Wollemia nobilis. The sequence continues at coordinate 3,711,438 of JAQPPZ010017238.1, forward strand.
AATAGTTTAACTAGATTTTTTTTTACCATATTATGCAAATTTTCTCCCTTTTTTTTTCAAAATATATTGAAATTGTTGTTCTTACACAACAACTATATAGATTTTGAAAGTTTTTCCTGCAATTTTATTTGTTCTAATCGTATGCCTATTTCAAAAAAATAAAAATCTCCATCTCTCTCGACGAATGCATGCTTGCATTGGGTCCATATAGCCATCACTGCATAACATTATTTCATGAACGCATGCTTGCCTTGGCTCCATTGTAGCCATCGATGTGTATCGTTCATAAGTGGAGACTAAGTTTCATAGGCATATCTTTTTGGTGGGCAATTAAAATCGTGTTTTTTTAATTGAAAGTTGGAATTTTTTTTCTTCGTGAGATCTTTAACTAAGAGTATGCAGCGTTTCTCACATCAAAGTTAAGTGGACATTTGATCTATATTTAAATAACACCAAATTCCATTAATTTTATAAAATGTGGGACATTTTCCAATGTTTTTAATTGGCACGCAACGATAAAGACTATCATATTCTCAATGGATATTTCCATAGTTAAATTTCAAACATTCATAGATCTTCAAATTTCCCATCTTCAGTTATCTCAAGCTTCTCATTTTTTGTCCTTCAGCGCTTTAGGAAGAACTTCAAAACATTTTTTATAAATATATCCATCTTAGTGAATGCTTGAAATATTATTCTCTACGAATACTTGAAATCTATTTTTTTTATCTATGTTATCTCTTGATTTGAATGCTTGAAATATTAATCTCTGTGAATACTTGAAATCTATTTTTTTAATCTGTTTTATTTCTTTATTTGCATGGTGTTTCTTCATTATAAAGCATTATATATTGATGGTTTTTTTATTAGAGTGGTGCCTTCGCTAATGTCTTATGGTTTTGATGAGGCTCTCTACATGGTGCCTTCACTGACATCTTCAAAGCTTCTCAAATTAGTACATTCGTTGATGTCTCCCACAATGTAAAGGATTTCAATGCCTCTCAAATTAGTACATTCATTGACATCTAGCATAACTTACCTGGGAAAAACATTTCTAGGAGCATCTCTATGTGTGAGCCTTCCCTGACGTATTCGATAGTAGCTGGTTTGTGTTCACCTTCCTTGTTGTCTTTCGCAACAGCCAAGACCTATAGAAGCCATTACTATGTTTGATATCCAAGCTATTCATTCCCTTTCACATTTTTTGAACACTCCTTTCCATTCCACGCTTGTGCAATCAGGTATATTTTAATATTTTTTTCTATTTTTTTATGGAACTAATCATTCCTTAGTGCAGTGATATTCATAGCCTTTAAAGGCTTTTGCTATCCTTCCTCACTGCCCCTTGATGTCTCTTGTGAAGCATATCAACTGTTCGTTGACGAAAGTAGCATTAAAGGCATTTGAAGCTTCTTCCTCGTTGCCTCTTGTCTTCTCTTGTGACTTCTATTAAATTCAACCATGGTAGAATATTTTATCCTTTTCTTTTAGTGCCCTTCCTTGGCCACTACAAGAAATAAAAAGGATAAATTTGTAATCTCAATAAAATAAAAAAATTGGGGGGGGGGGGTTAAGTGCCATTTTTCACCTATTCTAAGAGCATCAAGGGGGGGGGGTTATTTTTGTTTTTTTCATTGCCTCTTTTATTTTTGTCTCCTTACATTTGATCTGATTATTTTTTACTAAGATCCTTATTAAAATAATCTAAAATAATATATTGGTAGAGGAATCTAAACAAGGATATTTCTTTTAAACAACTTAAGGTAAACTCTAAGTAAGGATATTTCTTTTAAAAATGAAAATTAAATTTCTCCATAAACATTTTTAAATTTTATAAAGATATTTCTTTAAACCTTCATTAATGTTCCATCAACCTCATATGCCTTACTCATACTTGCCCAAATATCTCATATGTTTTGGGCTTGATATATAGATTCTCACATCAACCTCATTTTAGTCAATGGCAAGCAGTAAAAGGAATACTCCGCTACTTGCAAGAAACTCCACACTTTGGGCTCTTATATGAGATAAAATCCATGGATATCATTTGATACACGTATTATGATTAAGCATGTTTAGTAGAAGATATATGTTCAACTTTTGGCTATCTTTTATCTTGGTTCTTCACTAATTGCTTGGTTATGTAAAAAATAACAAGTAGTGGCCTTATCATCTATAGAGGTAGAATATAGGGCAACAAATTTGGCAAGTGAGGAAGCTCTTTGGCTTCGTTAGATACTAAGAGAATTTGGTTTTTCCCATGACAAACCTATTACTCTTTGGTGTGACAATCAGAGCACAATTAATATTACACGCAATCCAGTTGAGCATTATTGCACCAAACAAATTGAGATTCACATACACTTCATTTAGCAGCATATTCAGAGAGGGAAAATATACTTGGACTATATTCCCACTAAAAATCAAATTGTAAACATCTTCACCAAGTCATTTCCTTCTCCGTGTTACATTCAGTTGTGATAAAAACTTGGGGTAAAGCAGTTACATTAAAACAACATAGGTCTTTCACCTCTTATTTCTTCTTATTATTTTATTCTTCGGAGGATGGTTTTTTCCCACATGGTTTTTTTTATCATCTCTCCTAAAGTATAAATGTACATGAGTACCTCATCAGGCCAAGTTGTCGAGACTCATTCTTTTTTTCATGAGGACAATATTTGCCATCCGAAGACATGCATCTATCTTTATTTTTTTGACATATGGTTTTTTTCCAAGAGTTTTTTTTACCATCTGTATATTGTAAATGAGTACCTCATCAGGCCCTGTTACCAAGACTCATAATTTTTTTTGTCAATGAGAACAATCTTTGCAAACTGAATACATGCCTCTTCTTTTTTCCTTTTTTGATAGATGGTTTTTTCCCATGTGGTTTTTACCATCTCATAAAATAAGATCATTGTACATGAGTACCTCATTAGGCCTTATTTTCGTAAATCATTTGTATAAAACACCCCTAGTATCACTTAATGGGGGGTGTTAGAATATGTAATTATTCTCTTAAGTTCTACTAGGATAGACATACTTGATTTTCCACCCCTCCATGAGTCAGGTGAACACTTAGTATATTCTAGATCAGATTTTATGAGTCAGATGAACTCTCAGCATAATCTAGATCAGATTTTATGAGTTGTTGTAATCCAATGGTTCTTAATGATCAACTTTGATATTTATACAAAGTTGATCCATGGAATAAATCAATCAGTTCTATTTTGTTTCTTAAAATATTGTAATGCTTTGTAGTTTCACTCCTAGAAAATTGTAACATTTCTCTATGGTCCTAGGTACTCTAGTGGGGGCCAATGCTTTTGATTGTAGGGGTAATTTTATTAAATAATGTAATACTCCTATTGCCCAAGTGGACTCATTGTAGGTATTTTGTTTGGAGGTCAAGATCTATCATCATCCAAATACCTGGTAGAGATATAAATCACACGTTCCAGCATAGATGACCATTGCAAGTATGATGGTATCAAATATTAATAAATATTTTTGCATGGTCCTTGGCCTTAACATAGGATATTCCAAAGCCATTCATGGGTAATACTTTTAATATGATGTCAAAGTTTAAAAAAGGGCTTGGTGCACATGGTCGAATATGGTGGTTAACAAAAGTACCACTAATGAAAGAAACGTTATGAATTCAAAATTTGAAAAAAACATAAATAAAACACAAGAAGGCCAAACAAATAGGAGAAAAGAGAGAACGAAAATGTGGATTCAAAAAAAATTTAAATATATATTTCAAACACAAAAGAGGGACTCAAAATTCTTTGGAAAAACAAAGAGATTAATTTTGTGGTAAATTTCAACTACTCCAAAAAATTGCACCTTGTAAGCAGAATTGGAAGAGACATTTTTTGAATGTTTTGGGCTAACTATTTATTTTTCGCTTCCATGCTTTTTAGGATTATAGACAATTTTTAATGCAGTTTAATGGTTGCATTTTTTAATGTTTAGAAACATGGAATTTATTTTGTCTTCCATAGAATATTGAACCTAGTTTATTTTTTACCATGTGAATGTAGCTTCGATTAAATTAGGTTACATTCAGAAATTCTCACATCTCTGATTTTGTAGGATAGGGTAGCATTATATTGAAAGTAGTTTGTATTTTAATATTTTCAACATTTATTTTAGTTGTTTATTATGTTTGCTTTATTCTATTTAATTTCTTCTAGAGTATTATCAAATACTCAGGATCTCAGGGTTTTATTTTATCCATAAATTCAACCTAGGTAATTTGCAGTCACTAGTCATCCAAGCAATCAATTTTAAAAGGCATTAAAGTAGATGATTGTTTGGACATCTTTTCATTTCAAGGGTTAAAATAAACTCATTTTGCACAAGTTTTAGCACTCATTAAATATCAAGATAAAATTTATGCTCAAAGGGAGGGTCTACTAACCTACAATTTCACATTAATATTCATATAAAATGAAGTGGATCTTCCATAATATTTCCTAACTTTCACACCATAATCTGAAGATAAAAGGAATTGATGACTTTACTAACCTACAATTTCACATTAAGGCATAGATAAAAATGAAGTGGATCTTCCACAACACTTGCAAACATGCTAACATCAATATTTTAAGTTGAAGATAAAATAAACCTTCTAACAACAAATACTAACCTACAATCTCACATTAAGGCACATATAAAATGAAGTGGATTCTCCACAACACTTTCTAACTTTCACATTTTAATCTAAAGTAAAAGGAATCCACTAACATGGTTTTCATGGATAAGTCACATTAATCCATAGATAAACATTCATCATTTATCTATGCATATAAGGGAAATCAATCCCTTTTAATCAATGAACAATAAAAACATGTCAAAAATCACATAAACTACAAGACCCTTGTTAACATTTTACTTGCAATCATTGAGGTACTTTTAGCATTAAGTTTATATAGACTTACATATTTACATATATTGTCAAACACATATTTGTTTATACTAAAAGGAACCTTGGAGAAATTTCATATTTCTTTGCAAGAGAGGGTTTTCTAACCAAAATTCTGACTATGATGGTGATTTTGCCATTAGGAAAAATTACCACTCAAAAGAATTGATGCTAGAAGGAGGGCCTTATTGAGTGCTTTATGACTTGTTTACTGGAGGTATCTTACATCTAACATTGTTTTTTTGATGTAAGGATTTCTTTTTTGATAGCTAATGTGCAAGTTTAATGGATTTGTTTTGTTTTTATGTAGGGGTATGATATAAAAGATGTTTATCTAAAAGTAGTGAGAGTCTGAGAAGTCCTTTTTGAGTGATTGCATCTCCAATATGGATCCACCTTAATATATAATTACTAGATCCTAATCCACTAGGGATACTATTTTTTAAATTTTATCTCCCACTCATAGAAACAAAAAAATCAAGATTCAAACTATTTTTATCCCACCTAGTGCACTCGTAGTTGGATTATCTCCTGTTTGTAGTGCACTTAGTGTGTCTTTATATATTGAATCTGTTGCTCCTAGTGTTTCTTTAGGGACACCTCCATTGAATAAAATGGCTTAAAATATTGCTTGGTAAGGAGCACATAGTACTCCATTGAACATAGTTGGGGATGTCCATGATGTACCTAGAAACATTGAAAGGTTTTTTCCCAAGTATAAGCATGATGGTTCTATATCAGCCTAAGAACACATCTAGTATTATAAGGATGTCTTGATTAGATCACGAGTCAAACATGAATATGTGGCTTGTAGATTATTTCCTTTGAGTCTAGATGAAATAGCATATGATTGGTATATCAGTCAACCTATTGGTTCTATTACCTCTTGGTACCGATTATAGACTATTTTTATCAATCAATTCAGGTCACCCTTAGATCCTACAATCATCTATCACCAATTTATGACTTGTAAAAGGGGACCTAATGAGCCAATCTGGATGTTTAATTCTAAATTTTAGAAACTCTACATGATATTGACTCGTCATTTTATTGTTTATGCTAATATGGCTCTTCAAATATACTTTGGGGTGTTAGATCCCATGACTGCCATGTTTGCTAGGAGGAACCCTTAGGTTACTACCCTTTCCCTAGCTTACTCGAAGGCCATGACCATTGAGTAGAAAATAACACTATAAGGTTTTGGGATAACCCAATTACCCATGATAGGGTAGTTTGGTCCTTACAATCAAATTTCAATGATGAACTAGGCCATGGCACCACATATACCAATGTTAAATACCCTACCTTACAATTAACCTTGTCCATATATGCCCACTCATCCATCCATGCTCACCTATTCGGATACATCCATTCCTTCAACTACTCTTTTGGTTCTAGAGAATAAATTGGCTACTTAGGGATTCACTACAAATAATACTCAAGTCTTGGCATTATTTCCCATGCCCACCCCCTTACAGAGTGTGAACCCATTCTTGATTCAAAGTTTCCAAAACTAAAACATGATGCCAAGTAAGAATATTGTAGGTTTCGGGAACCCAACTTGTCCTACCACCATCATGCCTCAACCAAAAGAGTTAGATTCAACGGTTAAGGAAATATAAAGGCTTGTGCAAAATCTAAGAAGGTATATGGTTCAACTACAAAAATAGGGTTCTTAGGATCCTCAACAAAATTAAAACTTTGGTTCTTAGATAAAGCAATGGAATACAAGACCAAATAATAGGGGTGTGCCTACTCCTATTATAACCAAGCCAATGCTTCCATAAGTTCTAGCCAGTCCAATCCAATTATCAATCTTTCAGACTTAACTATGAAAAATTGGTGTAGGTTACATGCCACTAAGGAGCATAATGAGAAAGAGTGTCCAGAATTCATGACATCCATGAATATTATATAGTAAGAAGTAGATGTTAGTCTCACAATGACATTGAGAGGGGGGGTGAATCAGTATAGCTATTTAAAACTTAAATCTTCAACACTCAAAACCAAAATAATAAAAACATAAAATCAAATAGCAATTATAACAAGAGAACATCACACAACACAAGATGTATCGAGGTTCTCGATTTGCCTACATCTCCAAAAATAACTTTTTGGACTCCCATCCAAATCTAGCCTTTGCAAAGCACCAAATTTATAATCAATTTACCATCACCCACTATAAGGAGCACCAACCCTTGATTTATCTGCACCAATGGAAAGGAGCTCCAACCCTTTATTTATCTGCACCAATAGAAAGGAGCACCAACCCCTATACCAAGCACCCATTTTATTTTGATATTGATAATAAAATGCTATATATGAATATATTCACTGAAACCAGAACCCTCTATGATCTGCAAGCTCAAAATCTAAAACTTTCTATTTCACCCAGTATAACATCCCTCTCTCTGCATTACTCAGAATTTGAATCTTCTCTTCTCACAAAAAAATGGATTGTTCTCTTAGTTCGTTCTACCAATTACTAAACGCTTTCTGGGTATTGTGTAACACTTTGTCTGTGAACTCCTCTTAAAATTTTAGACAAAATGGATATCATATGATAAATTTATACCCAAAATACTGAAATGATATTTTTCACCACACTCCAAAAATCATGGATTTTCACTCTTTACTTTTCTCCACACACACTTCTCTCTTCACAAAATAAAGTCCCCACTTTTCAATAAAATCCCTTGTCACTTAAAAAGCACACACTTGCATTATTTTTTCCTTTTCAATTTTAAAAATATTTTATTTAATGAAGCTTCTTAAAACAATATAACTTCCTTTTTTTTTTTTTTTTTTTTGAGAAGGCATTTCGTCAAACACGTCACATGCAAAGAATTGACACCTTACTCGTTCTCTTATTTCGGAGCCACGTGACACCTCAAACTAAAAATGAAATATGCTCTATTTGATGCCTTAAAGGTGTAACAACACTGAAACCGAAACTCTGGCGACTATGCAAGGTTGAAATGGCCAACTAAAGAATTTTGCACAAGTGGAACAAATTGACATAAAAGTGACCTGTACCATTTTTGCAACAATCATAACTCTCACCTCGTAACTCTATTTTCTATAAAATGTGAAACATAGAATCTATACAATACTTAATACATCCAGTATTAATATCACTATATAAATCCTTACGGTTCTCTTGTACCACCTCCACAAAAACTATTGCTGACACACTTTTTCCAAAAAGAGCATTTTTGTGACAGTCTTGCAACGCTTGTAACATTCGTCTCGTTTCACAATTTTTGTGTAAATTTAGAAAATATATTCTTGAATATAATGACCACCTTTAGTTCAAATTTTGCTATCAAATTATTCTTTGTTTTCTTGCATTACTTCTGACAAAACTACCCTTTTTTGACCTGTACAACCACTTGCCAAATCATCCGCCAAGATACCAAAAATGTCACCGATCAATCCAAACACTGTGCTGACACCTCCAACATTGTTCTGGACTATTTCTTGACATGTTGGCATGTTCCAAACTGATCCATCCTATCCAAATGCGCCCGTGATGACTTTTGTAATTTTTTGACAACTTCTTGATGATTTTTTCAACTTTTGCAAATTTGCATGAACAACCTGTAACAACTTCACTTGAACACAAAAAACATCCTCATAAGCATTGAACATCATTGTACATACTTTGAACAACCTCTGAATAACTATCCACTACATCAACCTGTCCATCCGAGTGTGTTGATAACAATGACAATACTATCGTTGCACCTTGCTCAACAATCTCCCCCTTTGGAATTGTTGGCAACACACGCACAATTTCTTGTAACTCTTCTCCCATTTTGACAACAAGACCAAAGGGTTTCTGTAAACTCCCCCTGAGTCTATGCACAACATTCTTAGGTAAAAATTATTACACTTAGCAAAAAACACAAACATGAGCAAAAAGATAAACAAATACATAAATGCTCCCCTTGAGAATGTGGTCCTAATAGATAGTCAATTCTTGGGAAGTATGACCACTCCTAATTTCTTGTGAAGGTACTCAAAGACTTCCTTGGGAAATGGTTTGGTGAGGATATCCTCTACTTGCTCTGTTGTTGGAACAAAATCCAACTTAAGCTCACCTTCTACAACTTTCTCCTTCAAAAAATGATACCGGATAGCAATATGTTTTGTGTGAGAATGCATAACCAAATTCTTTGATATGTTAATGGCACTGTTGTTATCACACTTAACTGAAATTGGCTCACTAAAATTAATGCCAAGATACTTCAAAGTTTGTTTCATCCATAACACCTATGTACAACACATTGTCACTGTAATGTATTCTACATCTACTGTGGATAAGGAGACTGACTCTTATTTCTTACTATGCCATGTGACCAACCTATATCTAAGATAGAATGCACCTCCACTGGTACTCTTCCTTTCATCTACACATCCTTCCCAATCTGCATCTGAATACACAATAAGGATGAAGTCCTTACCTTTCAGATACCATAAACCATACTCCATAGTACCCTTGAGGTACTAAATAATCCTCTTCATTGCTGTCACAGGAGTCTCCTTGGGAGTAGCCTGAAATCGTGCTACCATGCATACTGCCTACAAAATATCTGGTCTGGTAGCTATCAGGTACAGTAAGCTCTCAATCATAGATCTATACATAGTTTGATCAACATGTGGATATTTTTCAACCTTGCTCAACTTGCAACCTGTCATCATGGGAGTGTTATCTAGCTTACAATCCTTCATTGTGAACTTTTTTAGCATCTCTTTCACATATTTAATTTGAGAAATCAATATGCCCTTCTCCTTTTGATTAACTTGCAATTCGAGGAAATATGAAAGTTCACCAATAATTGACATTTCAAATTATTTCTACATCTTATTTTCTAAATCTTTACACACTCATGTTTGCTACTTCCAAATATGATATCATCTATGTATACAACAAGAACAATATGATGACCATTTTTGTTTTAACATACAAATTACTATCCACCATACCTTTCTTGAACCCTTGCTGAGAAAGATAATTGTCTAGCCTTGCATACCATGCTCGGGGTGCCTGTTTCAAGCCATATAACGCTTTATTTAACTTGCAAACCAAGTTGGGATCATCACCAAGATGGAAACCATCTGGTTGCTCAATATAAACCTCTTCTTCAATTTTCCCATTCAAAAATACTAATTTCACATCCATTTGATAAACTTTGAAATTATTGTAAACTGCTAAAGCTAGAAATGTTCTAATTACCTCTAGTCTGGCCACAGGTGCAAAGGTTTCCTCAAAGTCAATACCTTCAACTTGTGCATATCCTTTGCATACAAATATTGCTTTGTTCTTGACTATCATTCAATTTTTTTCGAAGGACCCATTTAGTAATGATTACATTTTTATTTGCGGGTCTTGCTACTAACTCCCAAGTCTTATTTTTCTCGATCTGATCTAATTCTTCATTTATTGCATTTACCCAACTTTACTCTTTTCTTGCATCAGCAACATTTTTTGGATCAATGTTGGATAATAAAGAGTAGTTACTTACTAATCTTATTTTTTGAACACCAACTGTGGGGTCTCCAATTATTTGCTCTCTAGGATGATCTTTCTGCTAGCTACCTATTTTGAATTTCTTGTTTTCTTCCACTTTTGAATCATTGTTTGAATCCTCTAAGTCAATTTTTGGTTTATTTTCCATTTCCTTTTCCTCATCTCCTTCAATGACCTCTTCATAAATTGGGTAGTTCTCTTCATAGCTAATTACTCATTCCCTTCCTTCATCAACATTAATATCGACACTATCCACAATTTTAATTAGCCTCTTGTTGTAGCATTTTTAAGCTTTGCTTTTTGACGAATAGCCAAGAAAAAAACCTTCATACGCTCTATCTTCAAACTTACCAAGGTTTTATTCAGTTATTTTGATGTAACACTTGCTGCCAAAAAATTAAAAGTATATTGGTGTTGCCTTTTTAATGAACCACAACTCATAAGGATTTTTTCTTTCATGCATCCTCAACATGCACCTATTTTGGATGTATACCACAGTATGGACTACCTCTTTTCAAAATATGTCTACTACTTTGCTCTCAGTCAACATAGTCCATGCCATTTCCTACACTATCATGTTCTTTCTTTCTACCACACCATTCTGTTGAGGTGTCCTGGATGCTGAAAATTGTCTCCTAATACCATATTTTTCATAATACTCTGTGAAATCCTCTGAAATGAACTCTCCTCCTTTGTATGACCTTAAACATTTAATCCTTTTTCCTGTTTTATTCTCAACTTGATTTTTGAAAACTTTGAACATTTCAAAATCTTCTGATTTATGCTTCAAAAATAGTACCCATGTCATCCTAGAATAGTCATCTATACACAACATGAAATATTTGTCAATGTTTATGCTTTGCATTCTCATGGGTCCACATAAATCAGTATGTAGTAGTTCCAAAGGTTTGCTTGTGTAGTACTCTTTTGTTTTAAATGAGACTCTAGTTTGCTTCCCCTTTTGACATGAAATACAAATGCTATTTGATGGTTTGCCAATGGTGGAAATATCTCTCATTGCTTTCTTTGAGCTAATTTTTACTAGATTGTCAAAACTGATATGACCGAGCCTCTTGTGCCACAACCAATTCTCTTCTTCCTATCCAATCAAGCAAGTTCATTCTGAAGTATTTGAGAGAGACTATAGGTTGCCAGATGTCCTTGATCTAGTTGCTATCAACTTCCCATTGTTTGCCTTTCTGACTTCACAACCTTACTTCTTGAAGATAACTTCATGACCTCTATCACAAATTTGACTTATGTTCAACAAGTTATGCTTCAGACCAACCACAAACAAGACTTCTTTTTACCTGATTTTTTCATCACTAATATTAACTGAACCTCTACCAACTATCTTAGCTCCATCATTATTTCCAAAATTTACTGAATCACCTTCATATTGCTGCAAATTCTCAAATTTGTATTTGTCACCTGTCATATGACTGGATCATCCACTATCAAGTATCCATGATGCGGATTTATTTTGTGCTTTGAATGCCATCTATATGATCAAGGATTCCTTTTCTTCCTTAGGTCACTCTTTTTCTTTCCACTCAGGTTTGATTACAATTTTGAGCTTTTTTTTTGGATTTTATTTTTCAATAGCTTGTGCATGTTTTTTGAGAAATTTTCTATTTTTTCTTATTCCATTTGGCTAAAATTTTCTTCCCTAAAATTGATTTGATGCAAATGTACTTCGATAATTTCTTGCAATATGCCCAAAATTATGACAGTTATAACATTCTACTGCATAATCCATCAAAGGTGAAAAAGCATTTCTATTGGTAAATACCTTGTTCCTACATTATACTTGCAATCTGAGATCTTATGTCCATAACCATTGCATTTAAAATAGTAACCAGAAAAGAGATGATTGAACCTGGGTGGTGGTCTTTGCCATGTTGTCGTAGGAGCCATAAATCTTCTTCTTATTTGATGTGTGATATTGGTGAAGCCATCATTATCAATTCTCCTTCGGTGCCTTACATTATTGCTTTCCTTTGCATTATTCGTTTTTGCTTGATCAACCTGTTTCTTCTCTTCATTCTTTGTGGATTCTTCATTTATGGCCTTTGATCCAGTTGACGATTCTCCTTCATTAAAACCCAAACCAAATTTGATGCCTATAGTCTTTTGGTTATTTATGATCTTATCAAGCTTCATAGAACTTTCTTCACGTTTGTGATAGCAACCATTTTTTTATTCATCTCTTCTAGTTGCATTCTTAAACCAACAATCTCTTCTTCTAGCTTGCTGCCATAATCTATTTTCATGGTTATTTGCACTTCAAGATATTCGAAGATTTTCTTGGATTCTTCTATTTGTACTTTCAAATTTGTTATGATTTCATTTGCATCGTCAAGCTTTCTTGAAATTTTCTTATTCCTTTTTCTTTCTATCTTCAATTCATATAGAGCTACAATTAGTTCCTCTTCCAAACTCACTTCTGCATTAATTTCTTCTTCATCACATTCTTGTTATTTTTCTAGTTTTTCTTATTTGCATGCCATGAAAAGAGCTTCACCTGTTTCCTTTTCAGAATCCTCACTCGAGCTATCTTCTCATGAACTGACATTATTGGAGATGAAACTTTTCTTCTTGAAGTTGCATTTTCTAAATTTTTTTTTTTTCTTCCAGTCACTTTTTTCTTCGTGTGATCCTTCATCACTTTTGTTCTTCTCATTAAGTGGACATCTAGCTAAAAAATTCCCAACGCCTCCACATTTGAAACATTTAAACAATAACTTTCCTTTGTATCTTCCTTTTACCCTTTTTAGTGTTTGAACAAAGTTTGCTTCCATTTCATATGATGTCTCTTCTTCCTCGGATTCTTGTTTTTCTTTCATATTTTTATGGGCTTTAAAAGTAGCTTCTATGTCTATGGGTTTAGATTTTCCTATTCTCATCTCATATGCAGTCAAATAACCATGCATCTCATCCATACTAAAATAATTTAGATCTTTAGATTCTTCTATAGCTGAAACTTTAGAATCAAATATTTGAGGAAGGGATCTTAATACCTTTTTCACAATGACAGAATCTTTGATTTTCTCGTCGAGTCCTCTAATCGCATTAATGACTTCATTAACTCTCAACATATATGCCTCTATATTTTCATCGCCATTCATCTTTAATACTTTGAACTGAGCTCGATGTGTTTGTAACTTGGCCTCCTTGATCTCAACATCTCATTTATGAATGCTCTTCAGTTTGTCCCATATTTTCTTTGTTGTTTTACAACCCATAATCTTTACCAATTCACTGTCCACTAATCCACACATGATAGCATTCTTTGATTTTGAGTCATTCTCAAACAGTTTCTTACCGATAGCATCAATTAGAGAAGTGGGTATTGTGTATCCACTATCTACTGAATTCCAAATGTCGTATCCCAAAGCACAAAGATATGTCTACATCCTAAGTTTCCAAAATGTGTAATTAGTTCTATAAAAGAATGGTGCTTTGTTTGATGAGAAGCCTTCACCACCTACCATTGTGTCACTTCCAAGATCACCCTAATCGGTTAAGCATGTTTAAGAACATTGCTCTAATACCAATTGTTAGTCTCACAATGACACTGAGAGGGGGGGTGTATAAGTGTAGCTCTTTAAAACTTAAATCTTCAACACTCAAATCCAAAATAATGAAAACTTAAAACCAAATAAAGCAAGTATAACAAGAGAACATCACAAACACAAGATGTATCAAGGTTCACCGATTTGGCTATATCCTCAAAAATGACTATTTGGACTCCCATCCAAATCCAGCCTTTACAAAGCATCAAATTTACAATAAATTTACTAGAACCCACTGGAATGAGCACCGACCCCTAATTTATCTGCACCAACAAAAAGGAGCACTGATCCCTGATTTATCTACACCAACAGAAAGAAGCACCAACCTCTAATTTATCTGCACCAGCAGAAAGGAGCACCAACCCCTCTACAAAGCACCTACTTGATTTTTATATTTATAATAAAATGATATATATGAATATCTTCACTAAAACCAGAACCCTCTATGGTATGTAAGCTCAAAATCTAAAAATTTCTATTTCACCTAGTATAGCATCCCTCTCTATGCATTACTCAGAATTTGAATCTTCTCTTCTCATAAAAAAATGTATTGTTCTCTTGGATCATCCTACCAATTACTAAACACTTTCTAAGTATTGTGCAGCACTTTATCTACCAACTCCTCTAAAAATTTCAGCCAAAATTGATATCATATGAGAATGTTATGCCCAAAATACTGAAGTGATGTTTTTCAACACACTCCAAAAATCATAGATTTTCACTCTTTATTTTTCTCCACACACACTTCTCTCTTCACAAAATAAAGTCCCCACTTTTCAATAAAATTGCTTGTCACATAAAAATCACACACTTGCATTATTTTTCCCTTTTCAATTTTAAAAATATTTTCTTTCATGAAGCTTCTTAAAACAATATAACTTCCTTTTTTTATTTTTAGAAGGCATTTCGTCAAACACGTCACATGCAAAGAATTGACACCTTACTCGTTCTCTTACTTTGGAGCCACGTGACACCCAAAAAAAAATGAAAGATGCTCTATTTGCTGCCTTGAAGGTGTAAAAACACTGAAACCGAAACTCTAGCCACTTTGTAAGGTCAAAATGGCCAAGTAAAGGATTTTGCACAAGTGGAACAAATTGACATAAAAGTGACCTGTACCATTTTTGCAACAATCATAACTCTCACGTCGTAACTTTGTTTTCTCTAAAATTTGAAATGTATAATATATGCAATTCTGACTATATCCAGTTTGAATCTTGCTACATAACTCCTTACGGTTCGCCTGTACCACCTCCACAAAAATTGCTGCTGACACACTTTTTCCAAAAAGAGCATTTTTGTGACAGTATTGCAACACTTGTAACATTCACCTCATTTTTTTTTTGGTGGAAATTTGAAATACATGTTCTTGAATATAACGACCACCTTCAGTTCAAATTTAGCTATCAAATTCTTATTGGTTTGCTCGCAGTACTTCTCATTGTGGTATTAATGTAGATACGAGTATTACCTATTATGGCATGTTATATGATGATGCCTTATTGGTTGTTTTTGAACAAAAAAATAGGATGATCGTGGATTCATATCAACAGTCGATATGTTCATTTGGAGTAATTCATCGGTAATGGATAATTTCTTATTAGAATAAGTAATTATTCTCTTATGTTTTACTAGGATAGACATATTTGAGATTCTATTCCTGCATAAGTCAGGTGAACTCTTAGTATATTCTAGATCGGATTTGATGATTTCTTGTAATCCAACGACTCTCAATGATCAACTTTGCCATTTATACAAAGTTGATCCATAGTTCTATTTTATTTCTTCAAATATTGTAATTCTTTGTAGTTCTACTCTTGAGAAATTCTAACATGGTACTAGAGTAGGATAGATTCTTCTAGGCATTCTCTCTTGAAGGCAGTTTCACGAATTGGTTCATAATCTCTTATATTTATTTATATATATATATATTTTAAGAAAAGAATTTTTTATATCTATTGTAGATTGCTTATTTCATATCTGCAATATTGTTTTGAGAAATTTCTTTATGGTAATATCTAAATAGTTTAACTAGATTTTGTTTTACCATATTATGCAAATATTCTCCCTTTTTTTTTAAAAACATATTGAAATTATTGTTCTTACACAACAACTATATATATTTTGAAAGTTTTTCCTGCAATTTTTTTGTTCTAATCGTATGCCTATTCAAAAAAAACAAATCTCCATCTCTCTTGATGAATGCATGCTTGCATTGGCTCCATATAGCCATCACTGCATAACGTTATTTCATGAATGCATGCTTGCCTTGGCTCCATTGTAGCCATCGATGTGTATCGTTCATAAGTGGAGACTAAGTTTCATGGGCATATCTTTTTGGTGGGCAATTAAAATCATATTTTTTTAATTGAAAGTTGGAAATTTTTTTCTTCGTGAGATCTTTAACTAAGAGTATGCAACGTTTCTCACATCAAATTTAAGTGGACATTTGGTCTATATTTAAATAACACAAAATTCCATTAATTTATTATAAAACATGGCACATTTTCCAATGTTTTTAATTGGCACGCGACAAGAAATACTGTCCTCTTCTCAATGGGTATTTTCATAGTTAAATTTCAAAAATTTAGAGATCTTCAGATTTCCCATATTCAGTTATCTCAATATTCTTCTTTTTTCATCCTTCGGCGCTCTAGGAAGAACTTCAAAATATTTTTTATAAATATATCGATCTTAGTGAATGCTTGAAATATTATTCTTTGTGAATACTTGAGATCTATTTTTTTTATATGTGTTATCACTTGATTTACATGGTGTTTCTTCATTATAAAGAATTATATATTGATGGTTTTTTTAATTGCATGGTGCCTTCACTAACATCTTATGGTAGCCTCTCTACATGGTGCCTTCACTGATGTCTTCAAAGATTCTCAGTGAAATACTTTTCTAGAAGCCTCTCTATGTGAGCCGTCCTTGACATCTCCCATAGTGAAAAGGCTTTCAATACCTCTCAAAGTAGTGCCTTCACTAACATCTAGCGTAAATTACCTAGGAAGAACATTTTTGGGAGCCTTTCTGCGTGTGAGACTTCCCTAACATATTTGAAAATAGCTCATTTTGCATTCATCTTCCCTATTGTCTTCTACAGTAGCTAAGGCCTATTGAATCTATTACTGTGTGTGACATCCAAGCTATTCATGCCCTTTCACAATTTTTGAACACTCCTTTCCATTTCATGCTCATGCAATCAGGTATATTTTAATATTAGTTTTTGATTTTTTTATGGAACTAGTCATTCCTTAGTGCAGCAATATTCATAGACTTTAAAGGCTTTTGGTATCGTTCCTCACTACCCCTTGATGTCTCTTGTGAAGCATCTCAACTGTTCATTGATAGAAGTAGCATTAAAGGCATTCAAAGCTTCTTCCTCACTGCCTCTTGTCTTCTCTCATGACGTCTCTTAAATTCAACCATGGTAGAATGATTGTTATAAATTTAAATTTCACATCATAAGTTTCATTATCTATTTTTCTAGTAAGAGATACTATATCTGCTTATTGTATTAAATTGTACCCCTCTAAAATTTTCTATCCTTTTATTTTAGTGCCCTTCCTTGGCCACTACAAGATATCAAAAGGATAAATTTGTAATCTCAATAAAAAAAAATTTTTTTGGTGGGGGTTTTTAGGTGCCATTTTTGCACCTATTCTAAGAGCTTCAAGGGGGGGTTATTGTTGTTTTGGTCATTGCCTCTTTTATTTTTGTCTCCTTACCTTTGATCTAATTCCTTTTTACTAAGATCTTTATTAAAATAATCTAAAATAATATTTTGGTAGAGGACTCTAAACAAGGATATTTCTTTTAAACAACTTTAGGTAAACTCTAAATAAGGATATTTCTTTTAAAAACTAAAATTATTTCTTCATAAACATTTTCAAATTTGATAAAGATATTTCTTTAAACCTTCATTAATGTTCCATATAATTTTTAAAAAGAACATTAATTTATTTTTTAAAATCACCTATGTTCCAAGTATTGGACTTCTAATAACTTCTAGTTTCCCTCATGTAAGGGTGGGTTATTAAGAATTCGATATTAGGATATGGTTGATTATCCATTAAAATCCTATGTTCTAGTATCAACTCTCTCTTTGCTTATAGTTTCCCTCACGTAAGGGCGAGTAATTGAGAAGAAAAGATATATTAGCCTGACAAATTTTACTTGAATTATTAGCCTATTTAATTATACCAACACTCCTCATTTACTTATATTTTCCCTCACATTAGGGTAGGTAATTTGAGGACATTGGTATTTATTACAGGCTTTTGTTTCCTTCCTTATAAAATTCATTGCATTCTCTAAATAATATACTTGAAGTTAAAGGGGGGAATTATTTGTTCACTTCAATTTTCTTTGGCAAAATGAATACAATGAGTACAATTGATCCACTCACCCCTCATAACTATCATACATGGAAACCCAAAATATTAAATTCCATTTTTCAAAAAAGGGTCACACACCTGCTAGAAGAGAAGCAACCTAAATTTGAAAAAGAATATGAAATATTTGTTCATAAAGGGAAGATGTATGAAACAATGGGTATTATAAGCACTAATGTAAATGAAATCTTATGGTTTCACATTACGGATTGTAAAAATCCATATGAAATTTGGAAGAAACTAAAGAAATTATTTGGAAAAGTAGATCAAATAAGGTCAATGCAACTAGAGGAAGAATTAACAACATTATCTCCTAAAGACTTCATCAATATTGTTGACTTTCTCACCAAATTTAAAGAAGTCCTCACTCAATACAAAGGTAGTGGCAAGAAAAAAATAGAAGAAGAATGCATCTATCTAATTCTTTCTAAATTAAATGGTTTATTTCAAATTTTTGCAACCACTTTTTTTATCTACAAAAGATGCTCTTGGTGCAAGTTTTAAAATTCCCTCCTTAGAGGAATTTTGTGATAGGATAACTAGAGAAGAAACCAAACTTTCAAAGTATGAGATCTCTTCCTCTTCCTCAAGAGCCTTAGTAGCATCCACCTCTACTAAATAAAAATTTAAAAGGAAAGAAAAAATTCCTATTACTTGTACTCACTATAAAAAGAATGGTCATTATGTGAAAAAATGTTGGAAAAGATTACAACAACTAGATGCAACAATGAAGGATAAAAATATAGACACTAAGAAGAACTTATAAAATCCCTAAATGTTCAAGGCAAGACCACAAACACTTCCTCAAAATACTAGGTTCTAGATTCAGGAGCAACTCATCACATGACTTCCTCAGATAAGTCATTCACTTCAATCTCCTCAAGTTCAACAAGTAGCATAGAAGTTGGTGACTCATCCTTTATCCCAATCAAAGGAAAATGTGGTATATCCATTTATGGTGGTTATATGAATAATGTTCTCTATATTCCAAACATAGCAACAAATCTCCTCTCCGTCTATCAAATTTATACTTTTGGAAAGGGAAAAACAGTTCTCTTCTCACCAACATGAGTTGAGATAAGAGACTTTCAAGATCCCAATTCTCTCATAGCCAAAGGAGATATTTATCACAATAGTCACCTATTTCACTTCAAAGGATTCAAATATTTAGAAGGGGCCTCCTATTTTGTTGCATATGGAGATTTTGAAAGTAAAATTTGGCATGAAAGGTTTGGACATCTCAGTTATAACTACCTAAAGGAATTGAACACCCATGAAATGATAATAGGATTACCACAAGTCTCTTCTATTGATGGAGTATGTCCTAGATGTGCTCTTGGAAAGAAACATCAAGATCCTTTCCACCCCAGTGGTTTCTCTAAAGACCTCATCCCCTCTAGAGTTAATCCATAGTGACTTGATGGTCTTCCTAGAGCCTTCTTTCAAAGGAGAAAAATATGCTTTAACATCCATTGATGATTTTTTCTAAGAACTTGGGTCTACTTCCTAAAATATAGAAGCAATATTTTATCCCACTTCAAAATCTTCAAAGCCTTAGTTGAAAATTAGTCCTCTTTCAAAATCAAACAAATTCGTATAGATAATGGGGGGATTACTTTAGTAATGAGTTCTCCAATTTTCTATCCAGTCATGGCATAATTCATCAACATTCGGTCTCCCATAATCCATAGAAATATGGCATTGTAGAGAGGAAAAACTAAAATTTAAAGGAAATGGTAAACTATATGCTCCACTCAAGAGATCTTCCAAAAGTATTTTTGAAGCAATTAACTGTGCCAACTATTTTCAAAACTATACACATCATAAAGGTCTTTGTCATTTGACTCCTGAAGAAGCATAGACTAGCTCAAAACTTGATGTCTCTTTCTTCAATATTTTTGGGTGTACTAGTTGGGCACATATCCCAAAGAAGAAAAGGAAGGATCTAGATAAGAAAAGCAAAAATCTCATATTTATTGGTTATTTTGAGGAAATGAAATCATACATGCTCCTCTATCCCACAACTCATGAGGTATTTTTTCATAGGAATGTCCAATTTGATGAAACATTCTCTCATAAATATCCTCAACCATCCTCTTCCACCATTGATTCTCTTGAGCCTTCTTCAATGTTAGAGCCTCAATATAATTAAGAACCAACTTTAGAGATTAATATAGAGATTAATGATCAAGATGAGGAACCTACAACTCCAACTCAAAGTCCTGCCACTCCTACTAATCCTTCCACTATGCAAAAATGGACCTGCACCATTGTTAAATAAGCTACTCCATACATTCAAAATATTTCATCATCCATATTAGGCAACTCCATAGGCTCTGGTATTTTTTTTCAGTCCATTTCCACAGATCCTCAATCCTTCAAAGAAGCAATTGGTATTAAAGAATGGTATTATGCAATGGAAAATGAATTATATTCCTTAATCAAAAACAAAACTTGGGATTTAGTTCCCCTACCTAAAGGAAGGAAATTAGTTCACTGTAAATGGATTTACAGAATGAAATATGGACCTAATGGAGAAATTAACAAACACAAAGCTTTCATGGTAGCCAAAGGTTTCTCTCAAATTTAAGGGATTTATTATTTTGAAACTTTTGCACCAGTTGCCAAAATGGATTCTGTGATATTGTTTCTTAATCTAGTTGCTTTCCAAAAGTGGTATGTCTTTCAAATGGATCTAAAAAGTGCTTTCTTACATGGGGATTTAAAGGAAGAGATATTCATGGAACAACCTGTTGGCTTTGCTCAAGACTCCTCCCTTTTTTGTAGGCTAAGGAAGTCTCTCTATGGCCTCAAACAAGCTCCTAGAGCTTGGTATGAAAAATGGACTCCTTCCTTCTTTCCTCAGGTTTTTCTCATTGTGAGTCTGATGCCACAGTCTACATTTGGAGAGATGAAGAAAATCCACCATACTAGTTATATATGTTGATGATCTACTACTCACTGGTAGTGATTTCTCTCACATTCAGACTATAAAGGAGTCCCTCTCTAAAAATTTTGAAATGGCTGATCTGGGTTTAGCTCATTACTTCCTTGGGATTCAAATAAATCAAACAAATGTAGGAATTTCATTGTGTCAAAAAAAAAACACTCTAGACCTTCTTCAAAGGTTTAAGATGACATATTGCAAACCTTCTTCTAAACCTTTTTAGTCTGGAGTCACTCTAAGTACTTCTTGTACATCCCCTCTATTTGATGCAACTCTATACCATCAACTTTTACGGAGTCTTTTATACCTTACTCATACTTTCCCAAATATCTCATATGTTTAATCTAGATTCTCACATCAACCTATTTCAGTCATTGGAAATCAACAAAAAGAATACTCCACTACTTTCAAGGAAATCCACACTTTGGGCTCTTATATGATGGAAAATCTATGGATAGCATTGGTTACATGGATTATGATTGGGCAGGTTTAGTAGAAGACATATGTTCAACTTTTGGCTATGTCTTTTATCTTGGTTCTTCACCAATTGCTTGGTTATGCAAAAAACAACAAGTAGTGGCCTTATCATCTATAGAGGTAGAATACAGAGCATCAGTTTTGGCAAGTCAAGAACCTCTTTGGATTCGTTAGATACTAAGAGAATTTGGTTTTTCCCATGATAAACATATTACTCTTTTTTGTGACAATCAGAGCACAATTCATATTGCATGTAATCCAGTTGAGCATCAATTGCACCAATCGCATTGAGATTCACATGCACTTCATTTGAAAGCATATTCATAGAGGGGAAATATACTTGGATTATATTCCCTCTAAAAATCAAATTCCAAACATCTTCACCAAGTCATTTCCTTCTCTGTGTTACATTCAGTTGCGATAAAAACTTGGGGTGAAGCAGCTGCATTAAAACAACATAGGTCTTTCACCTCTCCTTTCTTCTTATTGTTTTATTATTTTGAGGATGGTTTTTTCCCATGTGGTTTTTTTATCATCTCTCCTAAAGTATAAATGTACATGAGTACCTCATCAGGCCAAGTTGTCGAGACTCGTTATTTTTTTCATGAGGGCAATCTTTGCCATCCGAAGACATACCTCTATATTTATTTTTCTTATAGATGGTTTTTTCCCAAGAGGTTTTTTTCACCATCTATATATTGTAAATGAGTACCTCATCAGGCCCTATTTTTGGGACTCATCATTTTTTTGTCAATGAGGACAATCTTTGCAAACCGAAGACATGCCTCTTCTTTTTTCCTTTTTTGATAGATGGTTTTTTCCCATGTTGTTTTTACCATCTCATAAAATAAGATCATTGTACATGAGTACCTCATTAGGCCATGTTTCCATAAATCATTTGTATCATACACCCCTAGTATCACTTAATGGGGGGTGTTAGAATAAGTAATTATTCTCTTAAGTTCTACTAGGATAGACATACTTGATTTTCCACTCCTCCATGAGTCAGGTGAACTCTCAGTATAGTCTAGATCAGATTTTATGAGTTTTTGTAATCCAACGGATCTCAATGATCAACTTTGCTATTTATATAAATTTGATCCATAGAATAAATCAATCAGTTCTATTTTATTTCTTACAATCTTGTAATGCTTTGTAGTTCTACTCTTGGGAAATTCTAACATTTCTCTGTGGTCCTAGGTGATCTAGTGGGGGCCAATGCTTTTGATTGTAGGGGTAATTTTATTAAATAACATAACAATCCTATTGCCCAAGTGGACTCATTGTAGGTATTTTGTTTGGATGGCAAGATCGGTCATCATCCGGATACCTGGTAGAGATACAAATCACATGCTCCAACATAGACGAATATTATGAGGATGATGGTATCGAAGATCAATAAATATTTTTGCATGGTCCTTGGCTTTAACATAGGATATTCCAAAGCCATTCATGGGTAATACTTTTAATATGATGCCAAAGTTTAAAAAATGGCTTAGTGCACATGGTTGAATATGGTGGTTAACAACAGTACCACTAATGAAAGAAACGTTACGAATTCAAAAGTTGAAACAAACGAAAATGAAACACAAGAAGGCTAAACAAATAGGAGAAAATAGAGAATGAAAAGGTGGATTCAAAAAGGTTTTAAATATATATTTCAAACACAAAAGAGGGACTGGAAATTCTTTGGAAAAACAAAGAGATTATTTTTGTGGTAAATTTCAACTACTCCAAAAAATTGCAGCTTGTAAGTAGAATTTGAGGAGACGTTTTCTGAATGTTTTGGGATAACTATTTATCTTTACCTTCCATGCTTTTTAGGATTATAGATAATTTTTAATACAGTTTAATGGTTGCATTTTTGAATGTTTAGAAACATGGAATTTATTTTTTTTTCCTTAGAAGATTGCACCTAGTTTATTTTGGACCATGTGAATGTAGCTTCGATTAAATTAGGTTACATTCATAAATTCTCACATATCTTATTTTGTAGGATAGGGTAGCATTATAGTGACAATAGTTTGTATTTTAATAATTTCAACATTTATTTTTGTTGTTTATTCTGTTTGCTTTATTCTATTTAATTTCTTCCAAAGTATTATCAAATACTCAGAATCTGAGAGTTTTATTTTATCCATAAATTCATCCTAGGTAATTTGTAGTCACTAGTCATCCAAGCAATCAATTTTAAAATGCATTAAAGCAAATGATTTTTTGGACATATTTTCATTTCAAGGGTTAAAATAAACTCATTTTTCACACGTTTCAGCACTCATTAAAGATTAAGATAAAATTTATGCTTAAAAGGAGGGTCTACTAACCTACAATTTCACATTAATGCTCAGATAAAATGAAGTGGATCTTCCACAATATTTCCTAACTTTCACACCATAATCTGAAGATAAAAGGAATTTATGACTTTACTAACCTACAATTTCACATTAAGACATAGATAAAAATGAAGTGGATCTTCCACAACAATTGAAAACATGATAACATCAAGATTTTAAGTTGAAGATAAAATAATCCTGCCAACATCAAATACTAACCTACAATCTCACATTAAGGCACATATAAAATGAAGTGGATTCTCCACAACACTTTCTAACTTTCACAGTTTAATCTGAAGTAAAAGGAATCCACTAACAAGGTTTTCAGGGATAAGTCACATTAATCCAAAGATAAAAGGAATTAGGAGCATCCTCATTCATCATTTATTTCTGCATATAAGGGAAATCAAGCCCTTTTAATCAATGAACAATAAAAACATGTCAAAAATCACATAAACCACAAGACTCTTGTTAACATTTTACTTGCAATCACTGAGGTATTTTTAGCATTAAGTTTATATAGACTTACATACTTACATATATTGTCAAACACATCTTATGAATAAATAAATATGGTCTATTAGATTCTAAAAATTAAAAAATAAAAACATGAACATTCAAATATCAATTTAAATTTCAATGATAAACTTATTAACATGATGTATAATTATCATACCGATGTCAAGATTCAACCAACAAGAACAATAAAGAAGGTTGTTGCCAACACAATCACATCTCAAATATCAAAATAAGTTAAAATCTAACTCATTAGATTAAAAATTCTTGATAGTAACCATTTAGAGTATTTAATTTTACAATTCATGAATATAGGAGTACAAATGTATGAACAAAAAAATATATACAAATAGTTAATATATCCAAATATATACATAGATACATGGTCATGTTTAGGAATAAGTCTATAATATCATGTAAAAATTATGATTACACACACATTAAATGCATGGTCCACCTAAGTATGTGGATATGTCTTAGAAGGAACTTGCATAATGCACAAACATAATTATCAATTAACCTAGCATGAAAAATATTAAAATCAAAATTTACTACTACAAATTTAACAAAGTTTAAAATTAAAATATTTTAGTGTCAATAAGGATAATTACATGTTCAAAGCTTATGATGGTGTGTCAATTTCCATAGTCTCATACATCTACATGCATATGAAACAATAATTATCTCAAGTTAAAATATATTGTCATCAACACTAACATTTCTCTATGAATAGAAGAACAATTCTTTAGGTTATGGGTTTGAATAAAAAATGGTATATCTATCTATCTATCTATAGATATGCATTTGTGTATGTATGCATGTAATTTAAATATTATAAAAATTAACAATATTGGTATATGGATGACAAATCCTATGTCAAACACCTAACGTTTATCACCTCAACCACCTAAATTAATTGCATTTCGAATCTCAATGATATAACTTATGCATGAATACTATATTTGGAGGTTGGGTTTATATTGGTGAACTATGTGTGATGTCTCCCATAGAACTAAAAAAAAATTAATCATGGCATCAAAATGACCACATTAGTTTTTATCAAAAGTGAACATTAGGAGGAGAATAAGTGGATAAAACATGACTTACATTAGATACCTACTTATGGGATCCAAAATTTGATGCATATCCCTATAATATAAATGGATTTTGAGTTCCATATAACTACAAGATATCAAAAAACTATACATGCTTGGTTTGGTTTGGACCAAATCACTAGTGTGCTTGGGCGTGTGGTTCTCACTGAACCTAAAAAATTTTCAATGCTCATTCGTCCTAACGAGTATATGTAAAGGTATATTTTTCAATTGATCTATCCAATTCCATCACTATTCAAGTGGGGGAGGCCACAATTTCTCAATGGGTGGTTTATATTATACATATTTTTTCTACCAAGCATCCAATCATAAGATGAAGAATTATTCGCACACATCGAATCCCAATCCAAAGTCAAATTTTGTGCCCATCCTTGGGGTAAATACTCAACCTAATGTGGATGGTTGAACCATTGTGGGTTGCCATAAAAATTTACATTCTCATGTTGTTCCCACTCCATAGATGATAGTTTTTTTCTAATCCATAGATGACAATTATCACACACTTGCAACCTTTGTAATAACTCTTTGAAACTCTACTCTATTATATGCCTAATTTATCTACAAGGATGAGATACTTCTAATCTATCTATGGATGCAGAGGACATGTATGACACTAGCAAGGACGATGCAAAACAAGGATGTCTTCTCAATGGACCACAAGATTATTCGGTGTAAGGTAAGTCAAGGAAATAATGAGCGGTGGTGTATTTTCTAGTTGATAGGGGCAAAGAACCCTATAGGCAATACATTCACCAGCAATCCATATAGATGCATGACATGTAGTTGCATCCATAGGGTTTTTTTAATACTTATATATTGTGATGTTTGATTGGCAATGAAGATGCTAAATGCATGAGAGCCATGGTTGTAAATAATAAATAAAATAGAATCATGATATGATTCTTTTGTGTTACGAATTAAAAATAATAATATAATATGTAAATGAGAAAAAATAAAATAATAATTGACAAACCTGTATTTTAGATTTATGTGTTTTGAAGAATTTATCTATGTAAAGGAAATAATATATTTAGCACATTCATAAAAAAAAAAAAAAAAAATAAATATTGTTATAGGAGCAATAAAATACAAGGTGAAAGCATTAACAAAGACACCAATGCTATAGCTAATTATGTTCTAATGAAAAATAATATAGCGGAGGAGTTCTTAAACCATATAAAGGAGCCAATTAAATTATAGGCCATGACATGTTTGCTTGACTTAATAAAATATTTAAGATAGAAACTAGTCGGCAAATAAATGGATGTTCTTTGATATTACGTTTGCTGACCTTAATATTGAAAGGAAAATAATTATTTTACATATTCTTGTGTTGCAAGATTTCAAGTCTTTTCCTTGTTTGCAAAAATAAATCTATCCAGGCTTTGTGAAGGAAGTATATACATTGAAAAACCTTAGTGCATACATGGATATATTGTGATGCATGTGTTTAATATTTGTGGAATCCATGCTCTAAAAATGAAATATATAAATTGAAAAACCTTAGTGCATGCATAGAAACATTGTGACACATGGGTTTAAATATTTGTGGTAATAATAAAATACAATGTGATTGTGTTTTTAAGCTCAGATAGTAGCTTATGAGGAAATTTGTTATATTTTTTCTCCCCTACATGCTGCCATTTTAAAATATTGAGGATGTTACTTGAACGTTGTGTTGTAACCCATTGCGAGATGGATGTTTTTAGCCTAGAATTGTGTATGTTGTATAGAAATATTATCTGCATGCTAGGAGTAGCTGCATTTCATTTTTAGTTTGGCCACTCTGACCCCTAAATTATTATCGAAAACCTATGTTGGAAAACTAGAGCTGGGTAAAGTCAAGTTGTAGTGCTAAATTTGATTGTTGGAAGAATTTTTGTGACCTAACCTTGAGAGATAATTTATAATACAAAATGAAAGCATGAGGATATAGAAACAAAAAGGAGAAGCCAAGATGCGATGTGAACAAAACAAAAGATAACGGTTAATCCTACGAATTGAGAGTGCATGAAAGGAAATATGCATAAACAAATCAAAACCCAATAGAAAGCCAATATGAAAGACATCCCTTTTTATTGATATGTTTTATAACTCGGTTACAATCCACCTCCTCCATTTTTAGGGGCTAGGAGCGTTAAAAGTGTTCTTGTCACATCAACAGATGGTATTCCTTCTTTCGCATGCCCACATGTAAAATGGGAAAACCAAAACGTCACCGCCGCTTGCGTTGATGAGTCTTGGACTCCTTTCTGCTCCTCTAATGTTGAGAACCTGTGTTCAAGGAAACAAAAAATAGTCAGTAGCACCTGTAGATAAAATAAAACATGTAATCCCCACGCCTTCAACTAGCATATGCAAAATATGAATAAAACGATAACTGAAATGGATCCAAATGAACTAAAAACTTGACAGGGGCATAAAAACATCATCGGGAAGGCACTACAAAAAGAACAACCCATAAATTAGCCATATATTTGTATTCGCTCCGGGGCGGGACGAATAGACCTGCAACAAAGTGTCCAAAAAGCACTGTTCCAAATGTCACACCTAGGAAGATCCAAATCACCTGTAAAGTTGGGGTTAGCTAATTGGGGGTATTTTTGGAAGACCCAAAAGGTCATATTTTCCCAATTTGGCCTCTACCACCGAGAATTTGATGATGCTACCTGCATTTTAGTAAATGAGGGAAATGATAAAAACATGATCAAAACTTGTTAGAATCACATGAAATTTAAATGACAGCATATGTAAACAATCTAGAGTCAGATGCAAAAGAAAAATCAGAGAAATCTATCATAGATTTCTAATCACTTTGGGGTGGTGCGTTTAGAACTGATACAGTTTGGGGGGCGCCCGGGGGCAGGACGCCCGCTATTTGGGACTTTGTTTCGACACTAATCCACTTGGGATGGGTCCAAAACCTATTATGGGGTTGTTGGAATTTTTGCCACATTTTTTGCTTTTTTTCGTTGTTGTTGTTCATGCAAAATAACTAAGTTTTGTGCCAAAGCAAAGTAAGTGAAAACTATCATGATATCGTGACATGTCGCGATATCGCGACCTATCACGTTTTCATGGCGTCTAATGCAAACAAAAGCTAAGCATAAAAAATGTTGCGATATCGTGACATGTTGCATTTTCGTGACCTATCGCTTTTTCACGCTAGGAAATAGCAAATGCAGTAGTAATGGCAAAATTGTCACGACATCGCGACATGTCGCATTTTCATGACTTGTTGCGGTGAGGGAGCAGTAAAGTGAAAGTTGTCACGATTTTGTGACATGTCACGTTTTCACGACTTGTAGTGGAAACTAAGCAAAGTGATAGGAAAATGTCATGATATCATGACATACAGTAGCAAAGGGGAGCGCCACAAAAAATTGTCGTGATATCGTGACATGTCGCATTTTTGTGACAAGAAGCGGCAACGAAGGAGAAGACAGGAAACATGTCGCGATTTCACGACATGTCGCATTTTCGCGGGGTGAAATCGAAAAATACAGCGCCAAGTACGAAATGTCATGATTTTGTGACATGTCACATTTTCACGATAGGTGGCAAATGGAAAAAGCAGTAAGTTGAAAATGTCACGATTTTGTGACATGTCGCATTTTCACGACCTGTCACATTTTCACGACAGAAGCAACAACAAAGGCCCAATAAAGTTATGTCCACATTTTTCTTCATATTGCATAAGAGAACATGAGGAGAAGATAAGGATCGAACAAAGTAATTAAAATCTCTCCAACTAATTTTGAGATCAAGGTCAAAGTGGCTCCAAGATTAAATATTTTTATGTTTACCTATGTGCACAAGATGGGTGAATGTGTTGAATCAGTTTGTTCTCGAAGCCACTAAAATTAAAGATGCCTCCGGTATTAAAATATCTTGGTCATGATCTCCTAACAACTTAAAGCATGCCTCGATAACAGTCATTTAATGAAGAAACATGGTCCCTTGTTTTCGTTCGATTTTCAATTTTGATCCATAAAAACAGGGAATGTGATTTCTCCGAGCCAGATTCAGGGGGATTGTTTCTCTTTTCAAGTGCATATTTTGTGGATCCCATCTTCAAAATCTGTTATGTTTTAAATGTTGTGATGCAAAAGAGAGAGGGAAGACCTCTATAAATACCAATGTATATCTCAAGAAAAATGGGAGGACCTTCTTGCAAAAATTAAAGCAAAAATCCTAAGTGCATTTTGCTCTATTCTTAGTGTCTTTTGAGTTGGTGATCCAAAATGTTATTCATGTGATGCTTTATATGTGATTCACATCTATTTAGTCCAGTTTTAAAATATGAGTTGAATTCTGTTGTTCTGAATTTAACTATGTTTTCATTTGAACATTTGAAGTATAATTGAAGGCAAAATTGTAGTCAGTATTTGATCCAATCTCTGTTTGTGCATTCTAAGAATCAGTTGCTACTTACCTTTAGGATTTAGTCTAAGGTTATTTGTTGTCTAAGGTTGTTCTCCCTATCAACTGTCGGCTTCGGCCATATTTCCATCTCTTTCTGTTATTTCCCTTTCTTTTTGCATTTTCCATTTCTTTCCCGCACCCTTATCTTCAAACAAGTTTAGATTAGTTTGGGAGCCAGCCCTCTCTGGAGATTGGCTCGGGAGACTTCTCTTTCTCTCGGTATTTCAATGTTGGTCAGGTCTAGGGTGCATTTTATATGACTAGGTGGATTCGTGACCAATAGTTTTTGGCACACCTGGTGGGACAGACTGTTTCTGTCTCAATAAGATCCATAATCGGTGGGACAAGTACTATTCCAAGTTGACAAACCCACCTATGCCAACAGTTTTTGGCACACCCGGTGGGACTCACAAGTCCCATATTTTGACACCCGGAGGAATCAAGATTTTGATGAACTGTCTTGACCTCAAAGCAGAGATTGTAAGTTCATCTGGTGACTCTGCTAGGGTCGACTACATAGTACCTAGAAATCTCTAATCGTGAAGTTGGTGAAAATATTTGCTTCATGATCATGAGATCAAGTGCCAAATAATTAGAAGACCCAGTTGAATTTTTCAATATTGATGTTAAAAACTAGAGGGATCTCTCAAGATTGGTAAGTCTTGTGAATCCATCATTTGCTATCTCTTCATAGGTGGCAAGTCATTTTGTGCCATCTCTGACTTCTCCCAGTACTGCTACGAGCTTGCTACATCCAAATCTAGCGGTGCAAATGGTTTGTCAACAACCTCCTCCATGTCGATTTCCTTCTTGGAACCATTCAGGAGCATTGGACCTGCCTTTTCAAAATCTAGTTCCTACTACAGCAATGAAGGCTTTGCCTACATACGATGGGACCGAAAAGACCATGTATGAGCATGTTTCAGATGTGGCATCCTTGGCTACAATTCATAATATCACAGATGAAGATGTCATGATCAAATTGCTCATGCTATCACTCCGAGGTAAGTTATTGTGCTGGTATAGATCCTTGTCTCCTAACTCCATAAATTCATGGGATCAATTAGCAAAAATGTTGATCCAAGGGTTCAATGAGCAAGTAGACCCATTTATTTGTTGCATCAATTTACTAATATCAAAAGGCATCCTCAAGAGGAGATAGTGGATTTCAATGTTAGGTTTGCCCGAACCTGGCAGAGAGTTCCTGATGGTGTTCACCCTACTAATGATCAAGCTACATTTTACTTTCTTAGGGATTTCCACTCAGATATTAGTATGAACATTAGGATGTCCAATGTTCAAACCTTTCCTACACTATATTCCCAAGCATAGAAGGCTGAGGCCGATCTGATTGCCATTGGGAAATTGCGTCCAAAAATGACTATACCCATTTTTCCTGAGCTTCCACAATACCAGCATATAGGTACAGGCTCCACATCTTACACTACTTCATTCATGTACCCTTCATCTTCATGGAATCCTCCAACAACTTCGGTACCTATGATTCTCTTTCCATAGTTAACCTCTCCAGTTTCAACTCTTGCATTACCTCCTCCACCAGTTCCATTACCTCTACTAGCACCGCCTGTGTCCTCAACCATAGACCCTCAATTGGCTGTTTTGCAATAAATTCAGTCGGCCATGAGAGCCCTCACTAACAAGGTGACATCTATGGAGTGGAGAGAGGCAAAAAGGAACTATCAGCCATGAAGATTTATTTTTGCAGTAACTAGAGAGCAAGTTGCTCCTAGCAAGGCTATAAAGAAAGTACCTGAAAGGAACTCAGTGATCCTGGTAAGTGAAGAAGCTGGCCCCTCTAAAGTTTCACATGAGCCATCTTACTGGTGTTCTTCATGCAATGACCCACATGATGAGTCCACTTGCATGGTCCACCAAAATTATTTACAAGTTCTTATGGGGAGCCGTATGAACATGATTCGAGAGGTGGATCAAAATTCTGCCATGTCTCCTGAGGAACACATTGCAGTCTTGACACGCAGTGGTAAGAAACCGATGGTGGTAGATCCAGCTAAGATGGAACCATTGGAAGTGTCTCCTGCATAAGAAACAAAGCAGAAAATACCTACAAAGGCTCATGATCCTCTAGCCCAGCAACAAGATCCACCTATTTTTCCAAAGGATTTGCTTCCACCACAAGCAAAAGAGAGGTTTCCAGCTAAGGCTTCTGCCTCCCAACCACAAGCAAAAATGAAGGAACAAGCTAGAGAGACGTTGGGGTATCCATCATTGACTAAACAGTAGCGAGTGGAGGCCACCCAGAAATATAGAAGTAGATTTGAATCTGCGAGTGGAGAGAGAGAGTCAATTTCGATAGAGTACAACATCGTCAAAGAACTCAAAAGGATACTAGCCAAGGTAGGTCTGTATGACACCTTGCAGCTGCCTAGATAGGTAAATCTCTTATAGGAATCCCTTAAGACCACACAAAGTAAGGGGAAGGCTCCAGCCCAGGTAGTTATGCCTCAACCTCTAACTTCTTTAATCACTAAAAAAATAGACCACCACCTTTTTATCTTTCATTGAGAATGGAGGGCCATGTGGTGCATAATTACCTCATTGACTCAAGAACAGCTACTACTGTCATGCCTAAGGCAGTATGTGATGTCATAGGCATGGAATATACAAGGATTAGCATGGGAGTTTTGCAGCTATATGGTACCTCAGTAAATATGGTGGGCATAATCAAGGATATTCCCATCTTCCTGCATGCTATGCCTTAGATTATTATGATCGAGGAGATCATAGTAGTGGACCTAGAGCCATGTTTTGGTATGTGTCTCTCCCAAGAGTTCACATCTAAACTCGGGGGTTACCTTTGTTTGGATTTTACTCATTTGGAGGTGATCCATAAAGGTAGAAAGGTGAA
Organism: Wollemia nobilis; assembly: GCA_028583015.1. Lineage (NCBI taxonomy): Eukaryota > Viridiplantae > Streptophyta > Pinopsida > Araucariales > Araucariaceae > Wollemia > Wollemia nobilis. The sequence goes on from JAQPPZ010017238.1 coordinate 3,744,576, forward strand.
AATTTTCAATGAGAAGCCTTCCACATTTCATGTGGAGAAAATAGATGAAATTGACAGGTTAGCAAATTCGGTGCACATGATGTCTAAAGAATTTGGTGAGCTTGACTTAATGGAAGAAGCTTTCGAAGAGCTCCACCCAAAAAATGAATTTTCCATGGCCAATTTCAACACCAATTTCATAACGAAGAAGATGAATTTTCCATGGCCAATTACATTATGTGAAATCATAGTGTTACCTTGTAAATAAAAAATAAAAAGGAAAAAAAAAAAGAAAAAAAAAAAGAAGAAAAAAAGGAAAAAACAAAAAAAGAAAAGAAAAAAAAAAGCACTACTTGTAGGAGTCCTTTGTACATAGTTCGTCAACTTTGGCTCCTTTTGCACACGAGCCCGTAGGTATGTCTATTTCTCTCTCTTTTTTCCTTTTCCTTCCCAGCAGGTAGTGGATTTCATCTACTTATTTCTTTCACTTCCTTATTTTCATTCCCTTCCTCTTCCACTCCTTCCACTGTACATAATCAAGCCACTACTGTTGTTTCTACTCCCCTCTCTGATGTTCCCATTTCTTCTTCCCCTTTCTTCTAACCCTTTGTATTTTGAGAACTTTTCCATAGTTCCTACCACTTTCTCCATCCCATCTCCTTCCATTTCATTATCTATTTTCATAGAATCCCAGAAGCTGGTAGCACAATAGCACCCTCTTCAGTTGTTGTATCTACCACTTCTACTCCATCTTCCACCATTCCATCATTCACCATTCCCATTCCATGGCCTGCACATCTTCCGGTCATCACCCCATTCATTCCCATTTTTGCAACTCAGGTGCTTATCACTACTGCCATGGAAATCCTTGCACATCACCTGGTGATTACCCAGCTCAACTGAGCTAGGCAAAATGCAGTAGTTACAAGAATAAGGGAAGTTCTGCTATTCCACAAATTTCTACTGAAAGTCCTATTTTAAGTACCAGCAAGAGCTTGTTGTAGTAGCCCATAGAAACAACCAGCATCAACCATCACTCACTTCTACTGCTCCTCCTACTTCTTGACTCTGTTTCCCAATGGATAAATTCCTGAGGTTCATGCAAACAGCAGAACTGTATACCCCACGAGCCGCCAAGAATGTTGGCATTTTTAACACATTTTTTGTTTTTTTCATTGTTGTTCATGCAAAATAACTAAGTTTTGTGCCAAAGCAAAGTAAGTGGAAACTATCATGATATTGGACATGTCGCGATACCGCGACCTGTCATGTTTTCACAGCATCTGATGCAAAAAAAATCTAAGCATAAAAAATGTCGCGATATCGCGACATGTTGCATTTTTGTGACCTATCACATTTTCATGCTAGGAAACAGCAAAGGAAGCAGTAACGGAAAAATTTTCGCGACATCGCGACATGTCGCATTTTTGTGACTTGTTGCGGTGAGGGAGCAGTAAAGTGAAAGTTGTCCCAATTTCGTGACATGTCACATTTTCACGACTTGCAATGGCAACTAAGCAAAGTGATAGGAAAATGTCATGATATCACGACATACAGTAGCAAAGGGGAGCACCACAAAAAATTATCACGATATCATGACATGTCGCATTTTCACGACAAGAAACGGCAACGAAGGAGAAGACAGGAAACATGTCGCGATTTCACGACATGTCACATTTTCATAGGGCAAAAGAGAAAAGGACAACGCCAAGTACAAAATGTCACAATTTTGTGACATGTCGCATTTTCGTGACTGGTGGCAAAAGGAAAAAATAGTAAGTTAAAAATGTCATGATTTCGCGACATGTCGCATTTTCACAACCTGTCACATTTTCACGATAGAAGCAACAAGGCCCCAATAAAGTTCTGTCAGCATTTTTCTTCATATTGCATAAGAGAACATGAGGAGAAGATAAGGATCGAACAAATTAATTAAAATATCTCCAACTTATTTTAAGATTAAGGTCAAAGTGGCTCCAAGATTAAATATTTTGTTGTTTACCTATTTGCACAAGATGGGTGAACGTGTTGAATCAGTTTGTTCTCAAAGCCACTAAAATTAAAGATGCCTCCAATATTAAAATCTCTTGGTCGTGATCTCCTAACAACTTAAAGCATGCCCCGAGAATAGTCATTTAATGAAGAAATGTGGTCCCTTGTTTTCATTTGATTTTCAGTTTTGATCCATAAAAATAGGGAATGTGATTTCTCCAAGGCAGATTCAGGGGAATTGTTTCTCTTTTCAAGTGCATATTTTGTGGATCCCATCTTCAAAATCTATTATTTTTTAAATTTTGTGATGCAAAAGAGAGAGGGAAGACCTCTATAAATACCAATGTATATCTCAAGAAAAATGGGAGGACCTTATTGCAAAAATTAAAGCAAAACTTCTAAGTTCATTTTCCTTATTCTTAGTGTCTTTTGAGTTGGTGATCCAAACTGTTATTCATGTGATGCTTTATGTGTGATTCATTTTTGTTTAGTCCAATGTTAAAATATGAGTTGAATTCTGCTGTTCTGAATTTAACTATGTTTTCATTTGAACATTTGAAGTATACTTGAAGGCAAAATTATAGTCAGTATTTGATCCAATATCTGTTTGTGCATTCTAAGAATCAGTTGTTGCTTACCTTCGGGATTTGGTCTAAGGTTATTTGTTGTCTACGGTTGTTCTCCCTATCAATTGTTGGCTTCGGCCATATTTCCATCTCTTTCTATTATTCCCCTTTCTTTCTACATTTTCCATTTCTTTCCCGCACCCTTATCTTCAAAAAAGTTTAGATTAATTTGGGATCCATCCCTCTCTAGAGATTGGCCCGAGAGACTTCTATTTCTCTCAGCCTTTCAATGTTGGTTGGTTCTAGGGCGCATTTTATATGACTAGGTGAATTCATGACCAACAAGGGTGTTGTCGATAAATTTGGTGGGATATTGTGGCCAAATGTTTGGGTTTGGGTCTAGAATGCGCCTCCAATAATCACCCAATAACCTCCCTCCAAAAGAGAGATCAAGGATGTGAAAGCACAAACAATGGGTGAGGATATATTTTAGCAGCACTTCATTGCTCCAAAAGCTCCTCTCTGTATCTTTTTGGGGTGAGAAGACTCACCAATTTATAGACCTAGGGTCTCTCTATTTGAATGCGCATGCGAGGGCGCCACTGGAGTTGCATGTCCTATTTTGAGAAAAATATTATTCCCTGATTTAGAGTCTCCTTGCATGAGGCCTCCAAGATCAAAGACATGCATGACTGAAGTCTCTCTCCTTGATTTGAAGTCGTTCCTCGCAATTGCATGGCCTAAAGCTGCAGTTAACTAGTGGACTTGTTGAGGTTTGAATTTTTGCCAGTCAAACCTACTATTCGCCCCACCCTGGGGCGAATGCTGATAATCGTCCCTGGGTGGGACGAATACCAGTTTGTATTCGTCCCTGGGTGGGACGAGTAGGGAGCAAAGTGCCAAAAAGGTGCCAAATTGACCTCTGACCTTCCAAACTGCTTTTGGGAGTGGTTAGGACCACTGTTTAACCTCTGGGGGCTGCCCTAGGGGCTGTGTGTGTCAATGCGATCGATGCTTGTTGTCACATAATCGGATTGGTGTTGTTTTGGTGTCTACAGATGCCCCTTTTTGGGAAGCACTAAGCAAAAATAGATACCTAAAGCACTAATGATTAGGGTTTCTCAGTAACCTAACCAACTCTTGATGCCCCAAGTATGGAAAGGGCATGCATTCTTGAATCCTTGCTTCTGACGAGCTAAGGAACTTAATTCAAGTGTTAACCTTTTTTGGTGAGGTGTTACTTGAGCTTGGACATTGATCGATCATGAATAGGCAAAGGGCGCAACCTTTTGTCTGTGGGAACCTTGAGTTCATGATTCATGAATGCCAAGTGTTTGATCAGCTTGTGATTATTGCTTGTTTGCTGCCCCAAGCGGGAGCATGATTGTCTTTGTCAATGATCCTTTGAATGCATGTTATTTCCTTGATTGGGTATATCTTTGTTGATTGGTGACTAAGTGTGACTACCCCCTCAAGCGACGAATCGATGAGGGAATGACCGACATGAGAAAAGCGACGAGTCGCTTGACCCAAGATGACTTATGTAAGGGTGCCTTCAGTTTTTTACCGTTGAATGCTTAAGCAGTTTCCGAACATTTTGACCTATTTTTGGTGGGTTTTAACCCTTTTTGTGACGCATTTTGGAGCTAAAATTGTCAAGAATCCGTCCTCCCGGGGAGCGGTCCGGCTATGGTAGCCTTCTTAGGGAGGAGGATAGTGACAATTTGTAACCCCAATGTCTATTTTGGATGCCAAGAATGTCAGGCGCAAAGGCGCCTTCGTTCGGCAATGTTATTGCTTTGTTTTGGTTGGGTTTTGACCCGTTTTGTGACGTCGTTTGGGGATAAAATTCTCGACAATCCGTCGTCCCGTGGAGTGGTCCGGCTATGGTAGCCTTCTTAGGGAGTAGGATAGTGAGGATTTGTGACCCCGATGTCTATTTTGCATGCCCGTAATGTCAAGTGCAAAAGCACTCTTATCGGACACTTTTTTTGCTTGTTTTTGGTGCATTTTGTGCAGTTTTTGCTGTTTTTTGAAATTTTTGCTCTGTAATCGTCCCTGGGTGGGACGAATACTAGTTTAGTAATCGTCCCAAGGTGGGACGAGCACTAACCAGAGTGCTCATCCTAGGGAGGAACGATTACAGGCTCAAAAAGCCTATTTAAAGGCCAAAACTAGGTTTTGGGCTCATTTGCATTTGTTTTTCCTGGCGATTTGGAGCTCTGAGGAGGAGGAGGTCAATTCTGCGAAGCGAAGCGCTGCCAAATTTTTCCCGCCACCATGAGTTCATGGACCGGATCATCCAACGATGGAGCCGAAGCGAGACCAGTGAGTGCCCTTCCTCTTTATTGTTTGTTTGCGTTACAATTTGAAAACCGCAAGTTAGTTGTTTTTTCCTTTTGTATTTGGTTTTTCAAATTAAAAATGAAACCCTAGTCTATCAAAATTAACACTTAGCTTAAAACTTAGTTTAACCCTAGTTAAACAAATATCAAAAGGTAGTTTAAAACTTAGCTAAAAAACTTAGTTTAGAACGTAACTTAAAAACTTTGCTTAACCCTAATTTAACAAAGATCAAAACTTAGGTTAGAAACATAGGGTAAAACTGAGCTTAACCCTAGTTATTTTTTGTTGTTTTTGTTTGTGTTTTTAATTTATCAGTTAAACTTAGAGTTACAAAACCCTAGGACGGACAAATTATTTGTTTTTGAATTTTTTTGTTTTTGTTTAATTTATCGTGAACTTAGAGTTAAAAACCCTAGGAACTGAAAAATTATTTTTGAATTTTTTTGTTTGTTTTTAATTTATCAGTTTAGAGTTAAAAACCCTAGGAACTAAAAAATTATTTTTGAATGTTTTTTGTTTGTTTAATTTATCAGTTTAGACTTAGAGTGAAAAACCCTAGGACTGACAAATTATTTTTTGAATTTTTTTGTTTGTTTGTAATTTATCAGTGTAGAGTTAAAAACCCTAGGAACTGAAAAATTATTTTTGAATGTTTTTTGTTTGTTTAATTTATCAGTTTAGACTTAGAGTGAAAAACCCTAGGACTGAAAAATTATTTTTTGAATTTTTTGTGAATTTTGGTGCTTATTTTTTTTTTTAGCCGTACATGGTTTTATGCATTGTTGTATATGCATGTTATTGTTGTACAATTTTTCATTGTTTTAATGTTTTTGTGTTGTTTTCTTTTGTAGGTTGTGAAGAGCCGGTACCGTGTGCCCACGGTTTTTATTGAAGCGCGTGAGGCGCTGACTTTGGCTGATTGGGAGTGGCTTGATGCCCTTGGGCTCAAGTAGGTGACTCAGCTGGAGCCTGTGGTCGGGGATCGGGCCTATCTGATGGCCCTGATCAACTTGTGGGATCCCCGAACCAACACCTTCCATCTCCCAATAGGGGAGATGACAGTGACCTTGGAGGATGTCTATCAGATTCTACGGATTCTGATAGATGGATTGCCGATCAAGATGACGCTGCGGGATCAGTGGACAGCAGTGCTGACACGCTGCTTCGGGCATGGGGAGGAGTTGGGTGTGGATAGCCCAGTGGAGAGGGCAGAGGGTGACTACCAGATTGGTGGTATTTTGGTTCGATGGTGGCTAGAGATGGGTGTGTTGGGAGTGAGGCACGTCGTACTGATGGGCCTCATTTCCAACATGCTGCTACCCGACTCTTCGGGTGCGAGGTTCCCATGGAACCTACTAGAGGTAGTCTTTCAGCTGGTGGAGTGTCCGACGGAGGCACCAATGATCATGAGATGGGGACAGACTCTATTGGCACAGCTCTATGATGAGTTGTACGAGGTCCGCTACCAGAGGCGGAAGGGGATTGGTTGCAGTTACTTGTTACAGTGCTGGGCTTGGTAGCACATAGGGGTGGAGAGGCCGGTTGGGTTGCCATGGATGACACGGGCGGAGATGGTAGACCGAGAGATCAGATACGGGGCATTATGGTGGTGGTCTGAGGAGCAAGGACAAAGTCGACAGTGGGCAGGTGTCGTAGGGCACTATGTCGATGCCTTCGCTCGGCTTGCTCCGGGGGAGGTGTTCTGGCGCCCCTATCGGGACTGTCCAGCCTAGCCTGAGGCTGGAGAGTGGCTCCGGTGGGTACATAGGGAGCAGTGGCTGATTGGGCAGCACGGGATCGAGCAGGAGTTCTTCCCATATGGTCGGGTGACATGATAGTTTGGGGTGCACCAGGGGTTTCCTGGTGAACCCTTGATCTATCGACGTCGGGGGGACGAGAGGACTCTGGTCTAGCCAGTCATTGCACCATTGGGTGAGGATTCAGATACTGCGATTGATGTCCCAGACATGGATGACGTCGGGACTACCATGGAGTATGACCAGTGGTGGACTTTGTGACGATGGCGAGGCGAGGGGCCTCTAGGCAGTGCAGAGGTGGCAACAGCAGGTGATGAGGGTGCAGAGGCACCAGGTGAGGGTTGGGGGGTTCCACTGGAGGATGCGGATATGGTAGAGGTGGATGATTTTGGGGGGATTTTGGGGTTTCGGATCAGCCGAAGATGCAGGACATCCCAGAGTAGGCTACTGTCCCGGATTTGCCTATGCACCAAGTAGTTTTGGAGGACACGAAGGCAGGGTTGCGTGCTGAGAATGCATGATTGGTGGGGCTACTTCGGAGGCGAGATGAGGAGCTAGGGGAGGCTCTAAAGGAGAGGGATCTCTTGTGGACTCAGCTAGCTGAGCGGGAGAATGCATTTGCTATGTACCATCGATGGGATGGGGACACGGATGCTGCACAGGAGAGGGATCTTCTATGGATGCAGCTGGCGGAGAGGGAGGAGGTGTTGGCACAGCACGACGATGTAGTAGTGATGTATCATCGATGGGAGGCAAAGTGGTGTCGACATCGGATGGACCTAGAGGGAGAGATCATCCACCTCGAGGGGCGAGGAGGTGGGTCTTCGCATCGAATGAGGGGCAACGATACTGAGCAGTCAGCATCATCTCATCGTAGGCGATTGGATGAGGGGAGGGCTAGTGGGCATGATGCGGGGGTGAGCAGCAGTCACCCTGAGGGGTCCCATAGGACCCACACCATGGGGGGTAGTTCCCGTCGCACCGATCCTGCATGATCATGGTGGCCGACGCCCTAGGCTTGGGGGTTTTTGAGTTTTTGCTTTGTTGCGAGGTCAGAGGACCGGTTCATTGTAGCCTATGGGCATTTTTGATGATATATATACAGATGAATTTCTTTGTGTTTATACACTTTTCATGGTTTGTTTTTCTATTTATGCACAGTTATTTATGATGGTGTATGCATGTGGTATTATGAATGCGATGTGTTGAATTATATGATGTATGCATATGGAATGAATGAAATGATTTGTTGATAACTTGGTCGATGGCACCATAGACTGTACAAGATTTACTGGCTTTTGTACTTATGGGATGGCTTTGTGGAATGACTTTGCATGTGATAACTTTGTTTTTGTATTTTGCATATTTTCTGATGGTGATGTACGTAATGAAATGTTCCAGTTTTTTTTTTTTAAATGTAGTTAAGCTTTTCTAGAGATTCAGATATTTTAACTAGCTAGCCAAAACTGTACATTTATCTTACAAGACTTTTGAACAAGGTATAAATCCGACTTGAGTTTAACCAAGGTATTTCACATCCCTGTGTGTGCAATTGAGTTCATTTATGTGGTATTTGTCAGGATACCACCAGTTCCAGATAGGCTATCAACCAAACCTATACTGAGGATCACCTAATTAGCTCCACTAACTCCGTTGTTGTATTTAGTAAGATTAATCCATGGGACAATCTAAGGTACCATAAGCTAGCTCATCCACATGCAAACATTGGTCTGCTCACACGCAAAGCTAATGTGATAGACATATCGTCATGCATTTAGGATACCGCCATTGCCAGGTAGGCTGTCCACCAAACCCGTAATGAGGATTACCTAGATGGTTTTTCGAATGTTGAGAATTCCAAGGATTCAAGTCCAGGATTTTTATTTTCTCAACGGTTTAGGATACTTGCTCGTATACATAGTGATAAAAAATCACTGTTTATTTTTATTCTTTTGTTTTTCTTTTTGAGCAAGGATTTTGAATAGTGGTGATAACCACTGTTATTTGATTTTGCATTTTAGGTCGCAAAGTTGAGCTTGTAGGTTTGTGGCTTATGAATGGCCTTGATCCTTTTAGGCCTTGGGGATGACTACCCATCCTGTTCAGGGATGTGTAGTATGAATCCTTACGACTTTGGGAACCAAAGGGGATTAGGGATATGATGAAGTTAGGGCATTGATATTTTAGGCCTTGGGGATGACTACCCATCCTATTCAGGGACGTGTAGTACGAATCCTTACAACTTTGAGACCAAAGGTGATTGGAGATGGTCGTGATGATGGCTTGTGGGAATTTTTTTTTTGAATGGCATCAATCCTTTTAGGCCTTGGGGATGACTACCCATCCTTGGCAGGGACGTGTAGTACGAATCCTTACAACCTTAGGGACCAATGGTGATTGGGATTTTTTTGTAGTGGTGAAAACCATTATTTATTAGGGGGAATTGATGGGGAAGAGCTTGTCCTTTTGTCAATTCTCAGCACTCTTGAACCATTCGCACAGGGGGATGAACAGGCTAATATTTCACCTATGGTACCCTAGACTGCTTTGTAGGTTTCTCTTGCATTCACACAACTTAGGAATTATTTTATGTGTTTTAACTTGTGTAGGGATGTTACATAACGAGGCGTGATCCAAGTAAAACTTTCCCTTGTAAAATCCATTTAACTTTGTACAATTTTTGGCTAGCAATTTAAAGACAGCTGAATGACGAAAAACCCTATATACATGAGGAGACAACTGACTATGCTAAAAATGGGGATGGTGTTATTCTGGATGTATGTGTTTATATAAAATGGATGGAATGTGGAAAATGATGGAATTGTCGAGCAATTACAGTCTATGGTGCTTGTGACATGTATAACCAACAAATATGCAATGTATGGATGTGATGCCTAATGCAACTTATATTTTTGTATTTTTATTTTTACGAGTATGCATGGAATGGAGATGCAATTTTTTTTTTGTTATTTTTGATGATTTTATTGTTTTTTTGTTTGTTTTTGAATATTTGTTTTGACCAAGTGGTTAGGGTAACCCTTGGAGCTTTTGGTTTGACCAAAGGGTTTATGGATACCTTTGGGGCATTTTTGGGTTGACCAAGCGATTGTGGGAATCCTTGGAGCTTTTGGTTTGACCAAAGGGTTTATAGATACCTTTGGGGTATTTTGGTATTGACCAAGCGATTGTGGTAATCCTTGGAGCTTTTGGTTTGACCAAAGGGTTTATAGATACCTTTGGGGCATTTTGGGTTGACCAAGCGATTATGAGAATCCTTGGAGCTTTTGGTTGGACTATGGCTCTCTAAATGTGGAATGGCCTCAAATGACTGATGTTCAAGGGTTCTAGCTCCTTGATTCCTTCAAGAGAGGTGAGCCGGTATGTTCCAGGTCCTATTTTACTGTCAATCACATAAGGACCTAACCAGTTTGCCGTGAACTTGTCCCTTAGATGGGATGACAAATTAGAATTCTGTTGGTTCTCTTTTAAGACCAAGTCACCAACCTGAAAGTCCCTTAGGTGAACCTTCATGTTGTATGCTTTCTTAAGTCGCTCTTGATAGATACGCAAATGCTCGAGAGCATTGATGCATCGTTCATCGAGCAACGTAAGTTGGTCTAACCGGGCCTACCGTGCAGTGTCATCATCGATGAACTCTTGCATTGAAATGTGCATAGTGAAGGGATTTCCAACTCGAGAGGCATGACTACCTCAGAGCCATACACCAGCAAAAATGGAGTTGCCCTAGTGGGCGTCCGAATGCTAGTGCGATAAGCCCACAGGGCAAGTGGGATCTGAATGTGCCAATCCTTATGACTGTCTGCGACTATATTTTTGAGGATGGCAACTAACATTTTGTTTGACGCTTCTGCTTGCCCATTTGCCTGTGGATAATAGGGTGTTGAAAAACTATGCTAAATTTTGTACTTTGTGGTCAAAGCACGCACATATTTATTCTTGAATGATGTCCCATTATCCGAGATGATCTTGGATGGAATACCAAAATGACATATGATGTTATGTAAAATAAACTCCGCAATGCGGGTTCCAGTCGTAGAGGTTAGCAAAATTGCTTCCACCCACTTGGTGAAGTACTCTATGGCCGTTATGATGAACATGTGATGACCTGACGACATAGGGGAGATCTTTTCGATTAGATCAAAGCCCCACTACGAAAAATGCCAAGCCGATTGGATCGGTTGCAAGGCCTGAGAAGGTACGTGTGTCAAATTAGCATGGTGTTGACACTTCACGCACTTCTTTACATACGTGCAACAATCTCGCTCTAAAGATGGCCAATAATAGCCCATGCAGAGAATGCGCTTTGTGATGGCCATACCGCTGAAGTGGCCACCGCATGTACCATCGTGGGCTTGGGTGATCGCCCAAGAGGACTCCTGCTGGTCCAAGCAACGGAGGAGGATTCCTTCATAGCTTCGATGATACAAAATGTCTCCTAACAAGACATGTTTTTCCGCTTTTTGTTTAAATGATCTTTTCGTGGCTTGTGTCAATCCAAGTGGGAGGTTACCTAGCTTGAGGTAATCCCTTATGGGTGTGTACCAATCCTACTGATCAGAAACCTCGATGGTATGAATGGCCAATCCCTCTTGAAGTTCATCCCTAGCAAAAGCTGAGTGGGAAAGAACTTGTAAAAATAGCGTTGTGTTGCTATTAAGAGGGGTCGAGGAGAACAAGGACCCCCAGTTGGCTTGAGTCAGACAATCATGGATTTGAGAGAACCTATCTTGAGATGGTTCAATCTGGATCAGGTGGATTCCTGGCGTTAGGTCAGAGCTTGCACGCTCCATCACGGATTGCGATAATGTTTTGACCTGAATGGTTGTCATCTCACCGAAAGGGTCTTGCGAGATTAGTGACCCCAAGGAGGCCATAGTATCCACAAAATGATTCGATGATCGAGGGAGTGCCTCGATGTCATACCATTCAAGTTGTGCCAGGAATTTGTCCACAAGGGCTTTGTAGGCCTACAGAACTGGGCATTTACATTGGAATACCCCCTTTACTTGATTGACAATTAACAGCGAATCACCAAAGATGTTTAAACGTTTGATGTTCATGGTGATTGTTGTCTGAAGACCTATGAGCAAGGCTTCGTATTCTACATTGTTGTTGGTGCATGGGAAGTCTAATTTAAATGATAGAGGCATTGGAGCCCCTTGTGGTGTGAAGAATACAATTCTCGTGCCACCTCCTTGCTCACATTTAGAACCATCGAAGAATAGGGTCATGTCAGCCTGTGACTCAGGCTCATCAGAATCTGGTGATTCTGAAACATGGAAGACCCCATCATCCGGTAGTTCTACGGTCAGAGGTCGATCGTCTTCAAGAGGAGCCTCTGCTAGTTGATCGGTGATGACTTGACCTTTTATGGATTTTTTTCCAATGAATTCTATGTCAAACTCCATCAACAACATGATCCATTTCGTCGTGTGGCTACTATGATAAGTATGACTCATCATGTATCGCAATGGATTCTCCTTAGACACAACATACGTCGTATTGCTGAGCATGTAGTGGCATAGATTTTTGGTAGCAAACACCACTGCCAAGCAGAGCTTCTCAACGTATGCATAGTTAAGTTCATAACTGACCAGGGTGCGGCTAAGATAGTAAGTAGCCTGTTCTTTGTGTAGTTCATTTTTTTGGGACAGCATGGCGCCCAGTGCCACCTCAATAGCTGAGATGTATAAGTAGAACGACACTCCTGGTCTAGGTGGTGCCAATACTGGTGGCGAATCCAAGTATTGTTTGATGTCATCAAAGGTTGACTGGCACTCGTCATCCCAGTGAAATGCTACCCCCTTGTGCAATAATTTATTCATGGGTCGACACTTGTCAGATAACTGTGCTATGAAGCGCTTGATTGACGCGACCTTTCCCTGTAGACTTATGAGCTGCTTGATGGTAGTTGGGGGAAGCATTTCAAGGATCACCTTGAATTTGTGTGGGTCTACCTCGATTCCTCGTTTGGAGACTATGTAACCCAAGAGCTTTCTAGATGTGACGCCAAATACACACTTCTTGGGGTTTAGTCTGACTTTATGTTCCATGAGGTGATCGAGGATCTTGCTTAAGTCATCGAGATGATCTGGGTGCAAAAGAGATTTGGCCAACAAATCATCCATGTAATCTTCCAAAGTTTTGTGCATGTGATCATGGAAGATGTACGTCATGGCACGTTGGTAGGTGGCGCCAGCATTTTTAAGGCCAAAAGGCATGACCTTATAGCAAAATGTCCCCCAAGGCATTGTGAACGCCATTTTTAGTTGGTCCTCGGGATTGATACGAATTTGATTGTATCCTGAGAAACCATCCATGAGGGAAAGCATTTCATGGCTCGCTGTAGCGTCTACCAATGCGTCGATGCTAGGCAAGGGGAAATCATCCTTAGGACTCGCTTTGTTTAGATCTCAAAAATTGGTGCATATGTGAATCCTCCCATCGGGCTTTTTGATGGGCACCATGTTAGACAACCATGGTGGGTAATCCACGTAGATGACAAACTGTGCATCCAACAGCTTTTGTAGCTCATATTTGACCATTAAGGCTACTGTTGGATGCATCTTACGTAGTTTTTGCTTTACTGGCTTGACTGTCGGATCAAGCGTTAGATTATGCGTGACTAGCTACGGGTCTAGCCCCGGCATGTCTTTGTAGGACCATGCAAAAACCTCCTTCTTCTCTTTGAGAAGGGCAATGTAGTCGGCTTGCTCTTCGGGGGATAGACTTACCCCTAGCTTGATGATTTGCAAATTCACTGGATCTGAGCCGATGTCTACGTCAGTCGTCTCCTCGATCGACATGTGGGACCCATCCTCCAACTGGTGTGGAGTTGGGATCAAGTGGATATCGTTTGCTGAATTTAGATCATCGTTCGGAACATCGGGTTCCTCTTCAGCATGGAAGACATCCTGAGTCTGTCTTGGGGTGAAATGGAACATCCCACCGCAAGGCCAATACTCTGATGGGGATGGCGGTGTGTCAGCATGATCCTAGTCTATAGCATCTAGGTCTAGATGCAATGACCATGTTGGGTCGATTGGATTATGGATGGGGGTGGTTAAATCAATGGAGATCATGTTGATGAAATGATTGTGGTCTCCATTACCGTGGGTGTTGTTACTCGGACATCCTAGATGATCTTTGTGCTTCGGATCTGGCTCTGTGGGTACTGGCACAAATGGATCGGCCCTATGTGTGGATAAGAGGATAGGATCTGCCCTAGGCACTGATGGCTCTATAGGGTCTCCAGGCGAAAGGTGCTCTCTGTATACCTGGAGTGGCGGGTGCAGTAATTGGTCCAACTGCATCGGGTTGAGGTGCCACCTATGCCTTGGCCCTATGTGCAGGTGTTCAAACATGTCGTCTATGTCCAAGGGATATTGTTGTTGCATCTATCGCATGTGATTGAGATAGGCCATCTCAGTTTCATCTTCAGAATCACTGTCAGAGATCCAAAGGCCTTCGTTGGCTCCAATAGCTGTTTGTGACATATGAGGCTCATCCTGCTCGAGCAAATTAATGTGGTCCCATCGAGGTTGTTCCGCTCTCTATGGGGGGACCTGATTCTCTTGAGGTGGCATATGCTCAATTGGAGCATCCAAAGGGAACATTGTCAGGAAGCTCTCCTGATAATCATCCATGGGAGTCACTTGTGAATGATTGCTATCAGACTCGAAAGGATCCCAAGGTGCTACCTCGTACTCTGACTCATCTTCTGAAGACCCTTCTTGGTCTTGTCCATATCCCTCTTGTAGGTGAGTCCTCAAACTTTCTCCCTTTTTGACCGAAGGGAAAGGGTTGTTACGGTCAACAAGGTTGGTTGTTAGCAATGGGAGATAATCCCCCAATGTATATGTTGTGTTAGGATTGGCATATGGATCTAATGCCAACCCATCCTTGTTGCCTATCCCTAGGCCTTGCATGTTCTCTACCAAGATGTCCAAGGGGTAGGGGGTGGTTGAACCCTACTCCTGACTTGTCATACGACATTTGATATCTCGGTTGGCATAGAACACGCACTCCTTGCTCATATCGGCCCAACCCATATCCATGCCAATTACATTGGCCAAGATATCTCAAAGCAAAATCTGGGTTGGACAAATAGTTGACGTCCTCAACAAAGGGCTCTTCATCTTCATCTTCTTGCATGTAAGGTTCAATGCCATTATCCAGGCCCCCATAAACAAAGTTTGTCTGATTGGGTGGGTAGCCTAGAGGAACCACAGAGCCGATGGGGAGTCGAGGTCTCCCCATGTCTTGCATGGACTCAAGTGCGGGGGTTGCTACAATGTTCCACACTAAATACTCCCCCAGGCCCGTGTTGGCCATCTCAACGGTGATCGTTGGCGGTTGAGGGGGAGCGAATGGGAGTTCTTCCGAGTCCACTCCATGTAGGGTGAACTAGGCATCTCGACTTCCATTTGGCTAGGCATCTCTTCGGTAGAGATGGTTGAGACTAGGGGTGGTTCCTCTTCTAGGGGTTTCTTTCCCTTGTCCTTTGGTGTGGCCACCATAGGTGGCATCGTTGTTGAAGGACCATATGAGGAAGATGGACCCTGCTAGGGATTTGATGGACTTGTCAATGGGGACGCCTACGGAATTAGACCCTGTTTAGATGGATTCAACTAAAAATCCAAATGCGTTGATGGAAGGGTCGACTACGGCATTAGCTGCACCATATTGTAGTACTTGAAGGGCTCTAAGTCTGTCGAGACTACATGCACCTGTCCTTCAAATGTATACTTTAGGCACTGATGAGCTATTGAAGGGACACACTTCATGTCCCTGATCCAAGGCCACCCCAACAAGATATTATAGGCCATCTCACCTTCCAAGATGTGGCACAATGTATGAATAGTATTTTGTCCCACTTGGATGGGTAGGACAATTGTGCCAACCATCGAGCATATTGCATCATTGAATGCTCGAAGAGTATAGGTGGAGGCCACGATGTGAGATGCCGAAAACTTTAGATGTTTCAATGTTATTGTTGTGATGATATTACTGGATGAGCTAGTGTCCACCAACACCCTCTTATACGGAATCCCGTTGACCCGCGCAATGACGTGTAGGGGTGGATCCACCACATCACCAGTCACTGATTTCAATTCATCTTCTCTAAAGGTGATGACTGGTTCTGTACATTGTTTTACATGTCCCACAAAGTTGTTGAAAGAGTTTGCTTCATGGGGCTGTAGCTCGATGGCTTTTAATATCTCCATTAGAGCCTCCTGATGGGGCGTTGATTGTTGAATGAGCTCGTATATGGAGAGCCTAGCCGACGTGGTCCTTAGACTTTGGGTAAGTCTAGTCCAAATCGTGGCCACTGGTCTAGGTGGGGGAGGTTGCGTAGGGTTTTGTTGAGGTTGTGACGTCGATGGAACTTCTCCGATGGCCACCGCGGGGGCAGCTCCTGGGTACCTCCTGTTCCTAGTCACTATGCTTATCATCCCTACATACCCCTGCATGGGGAAATTTTGTTGCACCTCATTGACTTGAAGGGGTTTTGCCTACGCATCATGGGTAGGCAGGGGGTCTCTGAAGACTCCCATCTGTTGGTTGTTTGGCGCTACGGGGTTGTCCACTACCAATGTCTTGTTGTCGATTAGGTCTTGCACCAAGCCTTTAAACTTCCAACATGCATTAAGGTCATGTCCCTTCCGCCTGTGGAACCTACAGTACAAGTCCTCCCGATACCCCTTAGGATTTGGCGCATTGGGGTCTATGGTTTGAATCTCTGGCAGGTTGATCAAGTTCACCGCTGACAAGCGGTCAAATAGGGAGTCCCTGGACTCTGTGTAAGGTGTGAATTGTCGCCTAGGGCGACACTGCTAATTTTGTTCTTGCCTCTGGTTTTCTCTGTCATAATTATTAGGAGGCATCGCCTGATAGTTAGCCTTTTGAGGCTATGTTGCTTGTGCAGGCTTAGGGATGTTTATAGCAACTTGATTGACCACAGTAGGTTTCTGTTGCGTGGTCCCTATTTTGGTGTTCTTAGACCATTCTTTCTTCTTTGGCTTGGCAATATCGCCATCCTGTATCTTGATCTCCTCAATGATTCTGGATTGTGCCAGAGCTTCCTCAAGAGTGGCATATTGTTGCAGCTGCAATAGCATGGAGATCGATCTCAAATAGCTCTTTGAGAACATTTGGGTCAGGTCGGACATGGGAGGGAGGTAGGGCAGCTTTGAAAGCAACGTCCTCCACCGGTTCCCATATGCCACCATGGTTTCTTCCTCATACTGCCTGAGGCTAGCTAGGTCACTTAGTGATGCCTTTTTCTTGGTGTTGAAGGCGAAGCATTCGAGGAACGCGTCCACTAGCTGATCCAAGTTACTGATGCTATGTTTTGGCAACTGAGTGAACCAATCCGAGGTAGGGCCTACGAATGTGGTTATAAATGTTCTTAGCAACAAAGCATCGTTATCCTGAATGCCAAAGCACTGGCTCAGGAATCTAGTCACGTGCTCTTGGGCATCCTCCTCCCCTCTAAAGAGTGCCAACTAGGGTAGTTTAAAGTGTTCAGGGTATGGAGGTGCCGACACTGACGGATGCACAGGATGACTATGGAGTTGGCATAAAGTAGGCTTTTGGGGCCCAGAAGTCTTGGTCTCCATAGACTCTAAGTGCTCTAGCAATGCTTTATATGCATCGAAGGATTTGATCTCTTCCTCCTTGGTTTGCTCCCGTTGTGGGTTGCGGGGAACTTGAGGCCTATGGAGGGGTGGCTGGATAACACCCCCTCTGCCTTGGTAGGGCATTTCAGCCCACTCTTCTTCTTGTTCATACTCCTCATAGGCTTCTTGAGGAGTGCCTAGCCGAGACCTATAAACATGGGTGGGTGCCCGCGGAGGGTGCCCATCGTTGTTCCTGGGAGTGGCCTCCCGCTCAGGTCTAGGAGGCCTCGGAGGTAGCACTTGGTAAGGTCGCGGGGACCTGTCTCGCACCAAGGGGTTGCGCCTCTCATACACTTCTACTTTATGCACGTGAGGGGTTGGGACCTTCTCAGGCACAGTGTTATGAAGCAATTCGGTTGTCTGACGTTGAATGCGCTCTTTGTTAAGGCGATACAGATGCTCTAACTATTGTTGATCTTGCTTGAGTTGCGTGATTTGCGCTTGGTGGGCGGCATGTCTGGCAAATGCCAAGTCAATTTGTTCTGTCGTCTCATGTTTAGGAAGCCTAGATGCCTCTCCTACATGTCTATCTCGGTTGTGGTGATCCAAGACCCCTATGGGTTGCTTTCCTCTATCGAGGTTAGCTGCATTCACCCGAGGCTCTGGCCTCAATGGGTGATCCTGATACATAGCAGGTGCGGAGGTGCATCGCTCCCGCATTGTGTACTACTCTTGAGGAACGTAGTGTTCTTCCTTGTACTGCCCTTCATATGCATGAAAGGTGCGGGCAGAATTGTCTTGCCCTGTCTGGAGAGCCTTGTGCTCTAGATTTGGTCTAGTGTTTCTAACAGTAATATGGGGTAGAGGAGGGATGACAAAATCATGTGGCCCCTCCTTATGGACCCTATGTTGCTCTAGCACTTCATCACTAGGCCACTCATAACGAGCATCTAAGGGAGGCCTCCTGTCTATGTTGAGTGCCACGTGTAGGTTCTCCTCTTGAAAGGATCTATGCTGAGTGGGGGTGCCCCTCAAAGAGGTGCCTCTATAGTCCTATTTTGTAATGGCATGATGTGGACTATCTTGTGTGTCAGGCCACCAAGGCGGGATGACCAAGTCCTCAGGACTATATCGAAGGTGACTTGTCCCCCTTTGTACACTTTTTGTAGTGCTTTCCCATGATTGGGCTCGGCTATGGGTGTACACCATGGTGATGCTTACCTAAATATGTGTACATTTTTATCTTCTTTTAGGATTTCTTATGCTACACTAAATAGAAAGGAAACACACAATCAAAGCAATGGTTATCTTGTTTATAGATTAAAAGTGTGCCCTAAATCTGGTTTTAGTGTGTTTTGATTTTGTTTTGAAAGCTTTTGTAAAGAACATTTAAATGCAATATGATGGCTCTTATGACTCCCAAAAATGGTCGCCCCTTCGATATACCATTGCCAGGCCGATATACCAACCTCTCTATATACCCGCCCTTACGTGAGGGAAACTATTGGTACATGAGAGCAGATGGTATATGGAACGTAGGCGGTATAGAAGGGGAATCACTCTATTTATGACACCTACCATAGAAGACTTATCCTCATGCACTAGGAATCACCCCAACTACACTTGGTCATATTTCATCAGGATTTACGTCTAGCAACAATCATGATCGGGGTTATGTATGCAGTATCTCAAGCCAAGGTGGTGATGAAATCCACCGTTGGTCTTGCTCAAGGGTTGGGGTTTTACGACCAACTCCTTGTTGTTTTAAATTACCACGTGGTGTGTGGGGTTCTTTTTAAGTTGCATAAATGAAGCAAACAAGCATTCAAACTCTCCTATGCAAGAAAATAACTAGAGAACATAAAGCAAAAATTGACAGAAGGTGTTTAGGACCCCTACCTCTTCTCTGCCCAAATCGGATGTCTCTGAATTTTTGCCCTAAAAATGCATAGAGAGCTATTCATCCCTAGGTGAAATGAATAACAGAACAGTATTCATCACAGGGTGGGGCGAATGCCCATTCGTCCCTGGGTAAGATGAATTCCAACTCTGTACTCATCACAGACTGAAACGAACAACAGTCCAACGTTTGAAAACTTGGTACCTGTAAGCAAAAACAAGCAACTTCTGATTAGAAATTTAATCTTAAAATCAAGGGATAGAGGTCCCACCGTGATCACCACTGAAAGCACGAGGATATGGAAACAAAAAGGAGAAGCCAAGATGCGATGCGAACGAAACAAAAGATAACGCTTAATCCTATGAATTGAGAGTGCATGAAAGGAAAGATGCATAAACGAATCGAAACCCAATAGAAAGCCAATATGAAAGACAACCCTTTTTATTGATATGTTTCAGAACTCGGTTACAATCCGCCTCCTCCCTTTTTAGGGGCTAGGAGCGTTAAAAGTGTTCTTGTCACATCAACAGATGGTATTCCTTCTTCCGCGTGCCCACATGTAAAATGGGTGGACCAAAAGTTGACATCACTTGTGTTGATGAGTCTTGACTCCTTTATGCTCCTCTAATGTTAAGACCCTACATTCAAGGAAACAGAAAATAGTCAGTAGCACCTGTAGATAAAATAAAACATGCAATCCCCACGCCTTCAACTAGCATATGCAAAATATGAATAAAACGATAACTAAAATGGATCCAAATGAACTAAAAACTTGATAGGGGCATAAAAACATCACCAGGAAGGCACTACAAAAATAACAGTCCACAAATTAGCCACATATTTGTATTCGCTCCGGGGCGGGACGAATAGACCTGCAACAAAGTGTCCAAAAAGCACTGTTCCAAATGTCACACCTAGGAAGCTCCAAATCACCTGCAAAGTTGGGGTTAGCTAATTGGGGGTATTTTGGGAAGACCCAAAAGGTCATATTTTCCCAATTTGGCCTCTATCACCGGGAATTTGATGATGCTACCTGCATGTTAGTAAAGGCGGGAAATGATAAAAACATGATCAAAACTTGTCAGAATCACATGAAATTTAAATGACAACATATGTAAACAACCTAGAATCATATGCAAAAGAAAAATCATAGAAATATATCACATATTTCTAATCACTCCGAGGTGGGGCGATTAGGGCTGCGATAGTTTGGGGGGCGCCCGGGGGCAGGACGCCCACCGTTTGGGACTCTGTTTTGGCACCAATCCACTTGGGATGGGTCCAAAACCTCTTATGGGGTTTTGTCAGAAAATTTGGTGGGATATTGTGGCCAAATTTTCGGGTTTGGGTCTAGAATGCGCCTCCAATAATCACCCAATAACCTCCCTCCAAAAGAGAGATCAAGGATGTGAAAGCACAAACAATGGGTGAGGATATATTTTAGTAGCACTTCGTTTCTCCAAAATCTCCTCTCTATATATCTTTTTGGGGTGAGAAGACTCACCAATTTATAGACCTAGGGTCTCTCTATTTGAATGCGCATGCGAGGGCGCCACTGGAGTTGCATGTCCTATTTTGAGAAAAATATTATTCCTTGATTTAGAGTCTCCTTGCATGAGGCCTCCAAGATCAAAGACATGCATGACTAAAGTCTCTCTCCTTGATTTGAAGTCATTCCTCGCAATTGCATGGCCTGAAGCTACAGTTAACTGGAAGACTTGTTGAGGTTTGACTTTTTTCCAATCAAACCTACTATTTGCCCCACCCTAGAGCGAATGCTGATAATCGTCCCTGGGTGAGACGAATACCAGTTTGTATTCATCCCTGGGTGGGACGAGTAGGGAGCAAAGTTCCAAAAAGGTGCCAAATTGACCTCTGACCTTCCAAACTACTTTTGGGAGTGGTTAGGACCATTTTTTAACCTCTGGGGGCTGCCCTAGGGGCTGTGTGTGTCAATGCGATCGATGCTTGTTGTCACATAATCGGATTGGTGTTGTTTTGGTGTCTACACAAAAATACCAAGGCAATGTAATAATGATGAATTATTTTACCTTTAGAGAACAAAGAAGCCTTGGATTCTTTAGATGCATATCTAGTATTGCTTTGAATTAATGTCAATTTTAAACCAACATTGAATTTGTGATACACTTGCCAACCTGTGAATGGAAAAAGGAAGTAGTGCAGTCTTACCTTTAGTAATGGTGTTAAAACAATTTTGTATTTTTTTATTCCACCATTTATTTGTATAATACATTGTTCAAAAATGTGATTTGAAATTGGACTGAGGTTCAATAAATCCCTTTTAGTGATTTATGCCATTAATATTTGTACAATGGAATATTCTTTAGCTTTGCATGAAATATTATGATATCTAAAAACGTAGGTATGTAGGCTATCTAGGACAGCTACAACCATAACATAAAATAATTGGCATGCTATAATGTTATATTTACTATGTATGTTATGAGAAAATGGGAAACAAAGATTATGGTAACCCTAATTATGTTTTGAATGTATAAGTTATGAATGATGATTTTATTATACGTAGTGAAATAAGAAATCTGGAATTTCTATATTTATTAAAACCAACCGGAACCTTGGGGAATGGTAGAAAAATAAATATGCTTAAACTAGGTTGTGTAATAATGGGTTCACTCATAGGTTGAAAGGAATTATGCCACACGATATTAAAGCAAATGAAGTGTAATTTAAACTAGAGTGTAGGTTTGGCAAAACTACAACTCGAACCTATGCTTGAATGCGACATTGAATACTGTGGAAACTGATAGGAATTTTTTAAAATCTAGCAAGGATAAAATAAACTTATACCAAATGAAACTGAAAGTGTATGAAACTAGGGTTTAATAATAATAAAGCTTGTATGAGGTGGTGTTAATAGGGGTATTTCAAGAAATTCATATGATATATTACATAATGTAAGGGATGAGTATTATAATTGATTGTTTGAATGGCATTATTTAGTTTAGCAGTAAGCATCATTGTTATTTTAAGTTCATTTGAATTAGATATCAACAATTATAAATGAAATTATGACTATAGTTTATTGTTGTTTCATTGATAGAACAACTTGGTTTATAATTTTACTTATTGGAAAGGATTTATATGATATAAGGAAAAGTGAATCATGAATGCATATGTTATTGTAACCTTTATTTCAAAGGAATAACAATTATATAGAGAGTATAATTTAATTTATTTTTAGTAGCAATAAAAATCTTTACTTTTGAATGTAGTACTTAAATTAGCCTCTTAAACTTATATTTTACACTACCCAATCCTCCAAGTAGTCAATTAGGAGTAGATGTTCCTCGAAAATGTAGCAAAGCCTTGAATTATATTGAATTACATGCAATAGAAAAATTTTAAACGAAACATAAATAAACCTTAAATTATGTAATATTAAGATTGTGATGGGGACAATCTTATTTCGTAACCCAAGGTTATAAGTAGGACAACCTGGAATCTATCTCGAGATTATGGGTGTGACAATATTATTTATATAAATTTCTATGGGTGCTTGTGGGCAGGCAACCATCATAGCCTTAATTCATTTCAAGATTGTGGGTAAGATAATATTGCATAAAATTTGATAATGGTACTTTCAAGAAGGGAGCCAATAAATACCAAGGTTCTAACTGTACTTCTAATGGTAAAAGGTCAGAATGAGAGGTAATTAAGGGTTGTATGGGCATCCCTTCTAGGTTATCCTTGCTAGTGATGAGTGGTGAATTGTGCTTGACTAGGTAAATCTAAAAACATGATGGTATGGGATATTATGTTGGTTAATCAACACAAAATGTCAGGTGGTTACTAGGGTGTTCGTAAGACCCTAGATAATGCTCCATAGAAAAAGGAAGATCGTCTAGCTCGATCATGTATGCACTAAATCTTACATGACATATATATTTTTGGAACATGTTAAGACATGGGGAAAATATGTGTCACACCTCTACATGTTATGGGCCCTAGAGGAAAAGAAACCCCCTACCTAAACTTAAGATTCTCAGGAGGAGAGTTCAAAATGGTCAACTTTATGAGATTTGGCCAATATTGATATCATGAGTATTCTGACTACAGGGGGACAACACTCATGAATATTAATCTAACATGATCATTCTAGGAAATAAAACAAAAATAAATTAGAATAAAATAAAATTTCTCATATGGTTAACTCTGTGATTGGACAACCAAGTGGGTAGACTTGGGGTGTTTGGAAAACCAAGTCGGTATGTTAGGATCCTCAATCCTAATATTATTAGTTAGTATTATTAATCATTTAATTATTATATTATTAACTTATAAAGTGAACCATCAGAACCCTTCATAACATGAACCATCACATCTCTTCATACGTGAACCATCATGTCTCTTCACCAACATAGCTTTAGGGTATATATATATATTAGGCTGGCCATCCATATCAAATCATCCAGGAAGAAGAATATTAAGCATAGATTCTAATGAGGGAGCCCCCTATAGTGGTAAAGCGATTACAAGGGAGCCCCCTTTGAGTGGCCTGCGATTACATTTATATTAATTTGTTAATAATTTTATAGTAATACCTTGGGGTCTTACCATTTGGTATCAGAGCCATGTGGGACCCAGTCATGTGGGAATTGCTCAAAGATCTTCATCAAATCACTTTTGTGCATGAGTATCAAAATCGGTTTGAGGATATCACCAAACACAACATAATATTGGATGAATCAATTCTCATAAATGGCTTCATTAGGGGATTAAAAGATGAAATTAGAATGGAGGTGACAAGGTTCAATCCCTATACCATGATGCAGACCTATGGATTGGAAAAATTAGCTGAAGATAAAATCAATGCACAACAATGATTAGGGAAACCACTTATGGAAAAATTGTCAACCATTTAAATCACTCCCAAACCGATGCATAATGGAAGGGCACAAAGCACTTACAAAACCCCCAAATCTAACTGAAGTTTATGAATTAAACATCTTAGATTTTAGGAGATGAAGTAACGACGAGCAAAAGGACTCAGTGATAATTATGATGAACAATTTGGACCCCACCATAAATGTGCTACACTAGCATTGTATTTATTGAAGGAAGTTGATCCATGTCTCTCCATAGAGCAAGCGGATGAGGTAGTTGTGTTCGAAGCGACCAGTGCACCTACTCACCACAATGAAGACAATGAGGTCGATGTGCAAGAAGTGATTGACGTACCAAGCGAGGATGAGGTAGACATACCCAAAGTGATCAATGCTAGCCAAAAATGCACTCTAAAAGACCTAAACATACCTTCCTCACCAATAGTGAGTTCTTTTCATATGACTAAACCTATTCGAAACCAACATAGAGTGACTACACACTCCTCCGTTGGCTCTATCAAGGAACCAAAAAAGGATATGAAATCATTACCATCACTTTTGATGCATCATTCTAAAGTATTTGAGGAACCCCAAGGGTTGCCCTCCCATCGCCATCATGATTTTCCTAAGGAAGATTCTACTATTGTTCTTGACAACCCCCCGCTAATGCTTCATCCTTCTCAATATCCTTGCCTATGAAAGGATTCCATTAAAAGATTCCAAGAACTTACGCAAATCCTTCTTGGAAAGCAAAAGATAAAGCTCCTTACCTTGAGATTTGAGGACAAAAATATTTTTAAGGAGGGTGGCATGTTAGGATCCTCAATCCTAATATTATTAGTTAGTATTAGTTAGTATTATTAATCATTTAATTATTATATTATTAACTTATAAAGTGAACCATCACAACCCTTCATAACATGAACCATCACGTCTCTTCATACGTGAACCATCATGTCTCTTCACCAATGTAGCTTTAGGGTAGATATATATATTAGGTTGGCCATCCATATCAAATCATCCAAGAAGAATAATAATAAGCATATATTCTAAGGAGGGAGCCCCCTATAGTGGCAAAGCGATTACAAGGGAGCCCCCTTTGAGTGGCCTCCGATTACATTTACATTAATTTTTTAATAATTTTATAGTAAGACCTTGGGGTCTTACCAGGGTAGAACTTGGGTTGTGACTTTTGGTATCAGAGCAAAGGTTGTGAATCCTAAATTTATAAAGCCTATGAATAACTTAATTTAATGTTGCTAATGTGTTAATCTAAACTTAGAGAAATTTCCTAGGCTCCTTGTTTTACTGAACAAGCAATGTCATCTGGAAAAAGGGCAAGTTACTCAAAAATAATTGTAGTGGATAAGTGGTAAGGGCTTACCAAAAACCCTAGAAGGTTCAATAGAAAAGTGATGAGACTTGGGGCTTTAGAGGAAACCGTAGAACATCCTTGAGAAAAGAGGAAGTAAAAAGAACCAGTAAATAAAGAGGATAAAATGGTTCGAATGGTACAACTATTGTGGAAGCAAATGAACCAATAGAAATAACACATACAGTAGAAAAGTTTCCAAATGGTTGAACACATGGCATAGCAAAATGCCCAAATTATAGAACATATGAAGCAGCAAAAAACTCAGCTGTCTCAATAGAAAGAAATGATTTCCCATCTGCATAAAATAATAGAAAACCTATCCAGAGGAAAAGAAATGGTAATAGTTTAGGATGAGGAAACTATTCATCCAGGGAGGAAAAAAGTTGGTTCAAAGTTTGACAAGGATATGTGAAGGCTTGATATAGCTAAATTTGATGGCAAACGTGATGGGGAAAAGGTTGAGAGATGGTTAAATAGTGTAGAGACATATTTTGTGATTAGAACCTTATCATCTAAATCAAAAAACTTTTGGGAATTCTTTCATTTTACAAGATCTCTCATTGATTGGTGGGATACCTATAGGAAAACTCATAATGTGGAGGCTATCGATGTGCCTTGGGATACTTTTGTGATTGCATTCAAATATAGGTTCTTAACACCATAATTTTACCTTGAAAGGACTAAAAAAATTTCAAGGTTAACTCATGGTAGTATGACTATGATTGAGGATTACCAGTGATTTGTGCAATTGCTCAAATACATGCCTGAGTATCAGCAAAGAAACGAGATAAAAATTCAAAAATTTCTCCTAGGACTGCATCCAAAAATTGGACATCTGATTCTTATGCTAAAACATGCTACCTTAACTATTGCATGTGACTTGGCATGACAAGAAGAGGATAATCTTAAGGTTAAGAAAATGTATTATCAATAGTCCTCTGAAAAGGAAGAGTCATAAAAAATAAAAATGTGTGTCCAACAAAAGAGAACAAGAATTAGAACAAGAATCATGAAAATGGAAATAAAAACATTTTTATAGGAATAAGAACAAATATCATGGAAATAGGAGAAATCCAAACTATCAAGGTGGCCAAATAAATTTCAGGGATAAAAATGAACAAAGAGCTAATGCACCATAAGTTGGTAATCAGGAATATAATGAGGGAAATAAGAAAGAGAGGGCACCACGAATTGGTTGTTGGATTTATCAAGAACCTCATTATGCTGACAAATGTCCATTATGAGATGATAAGAACAAGGAACATGTGGAACTTGCTCATAAGATTTATGCAGCAATAGGTAATTCCAAACTTAATGGTCAAGCCACACATTTCTAGTTGAAAGATAAAATTTATGATAGAAATATTTGTAATTTAGTTGACTCTGGAGCAACTGAAAGTTTTATTTCACAAAATATTTTAAGGGACATAGCGAAAAAACCTAGATTTATGGTTAATGGATGGAAATTTGAGTATGGGTTTGGGAAAACCTATTATATCAATCAATGTCTATTTGATCCTCAAATAATACTACCTCGAGGGCAAACCCGGTGGCATTTATAGGTAGCTCCATTTGATGCCTTTGACATGATTTTAGGTGTTGACTGGCTCAAACTGCATAAAGCATTATTAAATTTTGAGGAAATATGAATGGAATATACTAATGATACTAAGGATAGGATTTGAATTTATTGTGAACATGAATTTTTGGAACCCCACCTATTTTCATCAATGCAATTTAATAGATCACATGGAAATGGAAGCAGATATTTGTGGTTAAACTTAATAAAAAGGAAGAAAATGAATCTGGAGCAAGTCTTTTTCAAACCTATATAGTATTTAATGATTTTTAGGATGTTTTGCTTGAGGATTTACCGAGTCTTTCATCCCAAAGAGTGTTTGATTTTACTAGATTTATTTTACTAGGAGCAAACCTTATAGCTCGTGCACCTTATAGAATGACTACAATAGAGTTACAAAAACTTAAGACTCAGTTGCAAGAAATTTTAGAAAAAGGACCTATTAAACCTAGTGTTTCACCGTGGGGTGCACCAGTCATGTTCGTGAGAAAGAAGTATGAAATTTTAAGGCTATGTATTGACTATAGAATGTTAAATAATATGACTATTAAGAATAGGTACTCTTTGCCCAGGATATACGATTTGCTTGACCAACTAAAAGGAGCCATAATTTTCTTCAAAATTGACCTTAGATCTAGTTATCATCAATTGAGGATTCGAGAATATGATACACATAAAATTTATTTTCAAACTAGATATGGTCATTATGAATTTATATTCTTACCTTTTGGACTCACCAATGCTCCAAAATTTTTTATGAATTTGATGAATAATGTATTTTGTGAACAATTAGATCAATTTGTGTTGATATTTCTAGATGATATACTGATCTATTCTAAAAGCAAGGAAGAGCACGATTTACATATGAATATTGTTCTTGAAATACTCAGAAAGAATCAATTATATGGAAAATTATCCAAGTGTGAATTTTACAAACCAAGTCTAATATTTGGGTCATGTAATATCTACGGAAAGGGTGGCTATTAACCCAAATAATATTGAGGCTATTATTGATTGGCCTGCTCCAAAAAATATGTTTGAAGTGTGAATTTTTATGGGAATGGTTGGATATTATCGTATATTTATTCAAAAAAATTCTAAGATAGCTTATCCGATAACCAATATTCAAAGGAAAGGAAAAGTGTTTAAATGGATGGAACGGTGTGAGGAGGCTTTCAAAACTCTTTAAGAGAAGCTAAAATCAGCAATAATTCTTACAATAGTAGATCCTACATGACCATTTATAGTGTGTATTGATGCCTCCTTAGAAGTTTTAGGAGGAGTTCTCTTGCAAGAAAATGGTGTTGTCACTTATGAGTCTCAGAAACTTGAGAGACATGAAATAAACTATGCCACACATGATCTAGAGTTGGCAGCTATAGTGCATGCTTTGAAAATATGGAGACATTATCTATTTATAAAATATTTTGAACTTAGAACTGATCATCAAAGTTTAAAATACATTTTTACCCAACCAATGCTTAATGCCAGATAAGGATACTGGGTAGAATTTCTTGCAAAATATGATTTTGATATAGAATATATAAATGGGAAGGAAAATAAATTGGTAGATGCTTTAAGAAAAAGGTGGCATATTAATGCTATGTCCCATTTTCAATCTACCATAATCAGAAAATTAGAAAATTGTAAATTCAATATGAATATTATCAAAAGTATCGAGAATTGGTTTAGAAAATTTTTGATAAAGCAAGAGAATTTAGAATTTGGGAAGATACATTATTGTTTGGAAATAGGGTGATAGTCCCTAATGATCAAGATCTGAGTAATATGATATTGCAGGAGGTGCATAGTTCTCCTTATTCCACTCATCCAAGGTATGTAAAGATGTATGAGAATTTGAAAAAGGAATATTATTGGGCAGGATTGAGAAGGGACATCGCTGAATTTGTGGCTAGATGTTTAGAATATCAAATAGTGAAAGCTGAAAATTTAAATCCAGATGGACGTTTAATTTCACATGATATTCCATAACACAAGTGGTAGGTTGTGACTATGGATTTTATTGGTGGGCTACCTAAAAATCATTTTCAACATGATGCCATCTTGGTGGTAGTGAATAAATTGACCAAAGTGGCACATTTTTGCCTAGAAATATTAAATATGGAGCTCCCACTATAGACCAAAAATTTTCTAGGGAAGTGCTATCGCTACATGGTTTTCTCGAAATAATTATATCAGATAGGGACTCCCGATTACATCTAAATTTTGGTAAACTTTGTATCAAGCATGGGGAACAAATATCAATATTAGCACTGCTTATCATCATGAAACAAATGGAAAAACAGAAAGGGTAAATCAAGTCTTAGAGGATATGCTCTACATATATTGTATGAATCATTAAACAAAGTGGAAATATTACCTTTTTCTAGTTTAATTTGCTTACAATAATAGTTACCATACTTCCCTAGATATGGCTTCATTTCAGGCTCTGTACGAGAGGAGGTGCAGAACACCACTAACATGGAGTAATCCAGAGGATCAGGTGATGATCGAACTGAATATGGTTATATAAATGGAAGACCATCTCAATGAAATTTTCCAAAGGCTCAAAGAAGCCTCAAATAGACAAAAGAGTTATGCATATCTTTAGAAAATACCCAAGGAATTCTCTATGGGAGATAGAGTATTCCTAAGAGTTAAACCTACAAAAAGTTCTATTAAATCCTCTAAGCTTATCCCACAATTTTTAGGGCCTTTTGAAATTGTTACCAAATTAAATCCAGTTGTCTAAAAACTAGACTTGCCACCCAATATGTCAAAAATTCATGATACATTCCATGTGTCCCTTCTGAAGAAATATGTTCTTGACCCTTCACATGTTTGGAATGTTGAACATTTGCAGATGGAAAATCCCCTATGCATTGAAGTGCGACCTATTAAGATCGTTGGATATTGAACTAAACAACTGAGGAAGCAAAATATTAAGCAATGCAAGGTCCAATGGGACCAATTATTTGAGAATAGTACCACATGGGAAGATGTATCCATCATGAAAAGATAGTTTCCATTTTTATTTGAATAACTTGAATAGTGTTATTATCATGGCATGGTTCTATTTTTATTGAACAATGATTTTATCATAACTTGGTTTGTGAAGTATGATCAGTATAATTTTATGCTGAACATGTTTTATATTAATATTGCATAATAATTCAACCTTGAAAAAATGTAAATTTATTGATGTGTTGTCTCAATTTTGTATTAATCATGACTATCTTCTTTTGTTTTCTTTTTTAAAAAAATGCATCAATGGAAGTGTAAACACATGGACTATGTTTAATATTAGGGGGAAAATATGTAATTTTCCTCCAAAACTCTACTTTATTATATACCTAATTTTTCTGCAAGGATGATATACTGCTAATGTATCTGTGGATGTAGAGGATATGAATGGCACTAGCAAGGATGATGCAAAAGAAGTATGTCTTCTCAATGGACCATAGGATTTTTCGGTGCAATGTAAGTCACATAAATTATTAGTGGTGGTGTATTTTTCAGTTGATAGGGGTAAAGAACCCTATAGGCAATACATTCACCAATGGTCCATATAGATGCATGACATGTAGTTGCATCCATAGGGTTGTTTTAATACTTGTCTGTTGTGATGTTTGATTTGCAATGAAGATGCTAAAATGCATGGGAGCCATGGTTGTAACTAAGAAATAAAATAGAATAGTGATATGATTATTTTGAGTTACGAATTAAAAATAATAATAATATAATATGTAAATGAGACAAAATAAAATGATAATTGGAAAACATGTATTTTGGCTTTATGTGTTTTGAAGAATTTATCTATGTAAAGGAAACAATATATTGAGCACATTCATAAAAAACAAAAAAATAATAATTAAATAAATATTGTTATAGGAGCAAGAAAATATAAGGTGAAGGCATTAACAAAGGCACCAATGTTATAGCTAATTATGTTCTAATGAAAAATAATATAGCAGAGGAGTTCTTAAACCATAGAAAGGAGTCAATTAAATTATAGGCCATGAAATATTTGCTTGACTTAATAAAATATTTAAAATATAAACTATTTGGAAAATAAATGGATGATGATTGAGCTCAGCTTTTTGGATGTGAGGAAGTGGATAAAACTTTAGTATTAGCATATTTTGGCAAGGAAAACTGAATGGTAGTATACTAGGAGTAGAAGGGAGATGTTTGAATAAAAAATGAAAGAATGGACAAAGAGAGAGGGGAGATTTAGATCTGGTAATTTCAGCAAGTAGAAGAGAGAAGTAGTAAATTTGAAGAGCAAGCGGATGGACTACAAAGAGTAGTAAGTGATCTAGAATTATTTAGAAATATATATATTTATATATATAATTAAATGATGCACTCTGTTCTGTGTTTGAATTGATGTGACATCTGCTGGTTATGAAAGAAAAGAGAAATAATAAAGTTCTGAGAACCTGTATGGTGTGGTTTAAAATATGTGTTGCAGAAGTTTTTACTACATTTGATGTTCTCTGATATTACGTTTTCTGGCCTTAATATTGAAAGGAAAAGAAGTATTTTATGTATGCTTGTGTTACAAGATTTCAAGTCTTTTTCTTGTTTGCAAAAATAAATCTATCCATGCTCTGTGATGAAAGTATATACATTGAAAAACCTTAGTGCATACGTGGATATATTGTGATGCATGTGCTTAATATTTGTGGAATCCATGCTCTTAGAATGAAATATATAAATTGACAAACCTTAGTGCATACGTGGAAACATTGTGACACATTATTGAGCGAGATGAGACACAAAATGTTCGTAACTGCATTATTTGTACATGGAAGTTGGGAAAGGATCATTTATTGTAAAATAAGAAAGACATAATAGAAAAACATTGTGGGAAAGTTTACATAAAATAAATATGAAGTGATGGAACAATTAACATATTTCATAGTTGGAAGGATGCATCGGAATGTGTGCATGTGAGATATGCACTTGAATATGAAAAAGCAATGAAACAACAACAAACTCTCATTGAAAAGGGTCGAACAATCGAGGCCCAATTTCAAAAAATTAGTAAGACTATATTAGACTCAAAGAAATTGTAGTTTCTTGTTGTATACAATATTCTAAAAAAGGTTTACCCATGTTTGATTTTGCTGATTTTAAGCAAATACTTCAACTAGCCAATGTACAAAACCTTAAAAATTCATATTGGTTCGATTGAAGTGGTTGTAAAATGGCAAAATTTCTATCACTGGTTGAGAAGGAAGACCTAAGATAGAATGTGAAACAAGCCAAATTTATTTCACTTTCCATTGATGAGGTAATAGTTGTTGACAACACACCTTGGATTTGCATACATGTTTACACATTCAAAAATCGTTTGAGACAACCCCATTTACTAGCACTACATAATATGATTGAAAATGGTAATGCGAAAAACATTTATAATCTTGTTGTAAATAATTTAAAGGATATTATCGAAATGGATGAAAATGAAATTGCCACAAAGTTAATTTGTGTTGGAGCTAATGGTGGGCTACAATGCAAGGACAAAGGAATGGTCTTTGTGATAGGCTTCAGACATAAATTGCTCCATCTGTGATTCCCATTCATTGCATGGCTCATCGAATGAATATTGCATACAAAATTGTGAGCAAATTTGATAATGTAACCAGAGTGGAAGAACTCTTTCATGAAATACACTCATACTTTTCATGCAATCCAAAAAGGATTATAGAGTTTCAACAATTTTCTCTAGGTGTAAAAAAAATATTAAAAGATGTGGACAGTAGGTGGATTTCATTGTTTCTTCTTGCAAAAAGGGTTTTTTTCATAATATCAATCCTTGGTTGGGTTTATGTATGCACATCGTAGGGATGTTGACAAGGCAAAATATTTACTATTTCATATGATTGACGTGGAAACTCTTCTCACATTATGTGGTATTCTTCCATTGTTTCAAGAAATAAATTCTTTGATTAAACTCACACACGAAAGACCAATTTATATTTTTGATTTCATTAGGATGAGATAACAAATATGTATGATTATTGATAGGATTTACTTATCCGAGAAATATTTTGAGGATCCCAAGTTTGATAGTTGGAATACGTTAGTTGATGTCAATGATCCTAACAGGATTTTAAAGTTCAACATCAATGATAATATTTGTATTGATATCCATGGAAAGATGATTCCTTTATATCATTATGAAAAGTAGTTTGATACACTAATAGATGATGTTGAACAAGTGCCCTAACATATTTTAGATTTGATGAGGTTTTGGATAGCATTAAGAATAAATTGAAAAGAATTGCAAATACATTAACAAGTGAAATAAGAGATCGTTTTAAGAGATATGAGACACTTGAGGTCATGACTGTTTTTAATCCCATATTTTAGAATCCTAGTGTTGACCATAGTAGTAGAAGTGAGTTGTTTGTAAAATATATGGGTAATATTATAACACATTTCTCTAAAAATATGAAAGTAAATGGCATTGAAATTAATGGTATTCTAAACAAAGATCTTTTGAGACAACAATTAACCAATTTTGGAATAAAAATGGATAATCAAATTGCACATTTCAAAAATCTACATGTGACTGGTTCAATCACGCATTTATAGAAAAAATTGTATCGAAGTAGTGTCTTACAATAAACTATGAGTGAATACTTTATTTTATATGAATTATGTCAGACAATGATTTTGGGATCTATTGAAGACGAAAGGGTTTTTAGTGTATTATCTTTTGTTAAATCAAAAGATCATAAAAGGTTGAACAAAAATTTGGAAAATTGTTTGAGAATGTATGTGTCATCGTATGAGGTCAGTAAGTTTCCCTATGATAGAGCTTTGACATATTGGAAGTCCCTAGCATAAAGAAGAGGTCTCACTAATACTATTGATAATGATGAAAATGATTTAGCCTGGAACGATAATGAGATTATGGAAATGTATAATTCATAAATTATTCTCGGTTCTTTTGGAGAAGTCGATAAAAATTTGTATTAGCTTCCAAAAATGTAAAACTTTCAATGATTATATGAAAAATTCATATAATCAATGATTTTTCAGATTTGAAATCATTTGTAAAATTTTAGTGATTTGACAAAATTCATATTATCAATGATTTTTCGAATTTGATATCATTTGTAAATGTCAATGATTTGAAAAAATTCATATTATCAATGATTTTTTGTATTTCATTAGTTGTAAAAATTTCAATGATTTGAAATAAATCATATAATCATTCTATTTTCAATGATTACACATATTTGTTTTTTTATGTTATGGACTATCTATGTTTTCAAAATTTATGATTTATGCTTTAGCTTTGAATAAGCTAAAAATTTGAAAACCATGCATACCTAATGATGCTATGTTATTGAATTAATTGTATATGTTGAAAAAATATAGTGATTTTTGCTTTGAATTTGAATGTATGTATGTATGTATCATTAGTATCATTAGTATATATGCTATGACTCTAGAAGTGTTATTGACTTTTCATGTTGACAAAATTTTATGATTTATGCTTTATCATTAAGTAAACCATGTATGCATACATAACTAGTAAACATTTATTAGTATCATTAGTATGTATGATTTGACTCTAGAAGGAAAAATGCATGTAGCATATTACTCTAGATATGGAAAATAAAAATTTAAACCCATTCATAGATATATCCATAGTAAAATCACTTTGAAATATAAAAATAATATAGCATAATACAAAAGACCATACTCAATTTTATACAACAACAAGAATGACTATGAATAAAATAAGAATTTAAACCCATACATAGATATATCCTTCGTAAACTCACTTGAAAATTGAAATATAAAAACAACATAGCATAGTACATGGAATTGAAAATTTAAACCCTTTCATAGATCTATCCATCGTAAAATCACTTTGAAATATGAAAACAATATAGCATAATACAAATGACAATACTCATTTTTATACAACAAGAATGACCATGAATAAAATGAAAATTTAAACCCATACATAGATATATCCTTTGTAAACTTACTTGAAAATTGAAATATAAAAACAACATAGCATAATACATGGAATTGAAAATTTAAACTCATTCATAGATATATCCATCATAAACTCACTTTGAAATATAAAAACAATATAGCATAATACAAATGACAATACTCATTTTTATACAACAACAAGAATGACTATGAATAAAATGAAAATTTAAACCCATAAATAGATATATCCTTTGTAAAATTACTTGAAAATTGAAATATAAAAACAACATAGCATAATACATGGAAATTGAAAATTTAACCCCATTCATAGATATATCCATTGTAAACTCACTTTGAAATATAAAAACAATATAGCATAATACAAAATACAAAACACATTTTATACAAAAACAAGAATGACTATGAATAAACTAAAAATTTAAACCCATGCGTAGATATATCCTTTGTAAACTCATTTGAAAATTGAAATATAAAAAAAAAACATAACATAATACACAAGACAATACTCATTTTTATATCACAACAAGAATAACTTTGAATAAAATGAAAATATAAACATATGCATACATATATTCTTCATAAACTCAAGCATATTTGAAACACCATAATACTCAAGAGATGAAAATAACACACAAATATAAATATAAATAGTATAATAGTAAAGTAATAGAAGCAAGTATCTTTTTTTCAAATGAAAACATATGAAATATCATGAAATAGTCTTTTTCAAATATCAAATTTTGAAATTCAGTTTCATACATCAGAATCTTTTTCGTGTTCCACCACTTTTTTTTCCTTTTCAATGACTTCCACATTCTGCAAAGCAACGACTCCTCCCTCATATTTTCCCTATTCAACTCATTTTTCCTCTTCCACTACTTCCACGACTTTCACATTCTACATTCCAACAGCTCCTCCCTCGGGATAGGTAACAGTACTCTCAAATGCTCAAGAACTGACAAGGATATTCTCAAAACTTTAAAATCCTTCGAGTAGGGTGTTTTCCTCTTTTCCAACATCTTCAAATATTGGTCCTTGAACTTATTTACCCTTCTCTTTTAGCAAAACATCAAGATCCAGTATGTTTCGGATAATGATTTTTTGCAAAACATTATTTTGTTGAACTGCTTCTTGAGCTCTTTTTTCATTGCCATAGAAGCATTTAAGAACTCCTATGTCATCCAGACATAGTCTTGTAGGTTTTGAACCTACTTCTTGAGATTATCATACTTTACCTGCAAAAAGAAAAATAATTAGTCAGCAGATAATTACATTTGAAAAAAGAGAACAAATAATTTTCTCAACACATGAGTGACTAAGTCAAACCTCAACAACATTATTTGTAGCTATAGCAACAATAACATTTTTCTTATCACATGCCCATTAATTATAATAAGCTTGGGCCTGACCGTTTATGCTCTCTAATTTGTTAAACAAAAACTTTAAAATTTCATTTGTGTAAAATGTATTAACCTTCACAATGCCAAATTTTACTTGTAGTAGAGCCTCCATATTTTCAAATTCATTTTCAACAATAAAAAAATTGTTTTCTCTTTTTTTAAAATTATTGTATCGGGCATTAATTTCCTTTATCAATACTTTGGCCCAATACTCCTATTTTTTATTTCTATTACATTTGGTAGTAAATACTTTATGGTTTATTAAACATTATCAGAAACCAAATATTTTTTAGAAATATTTAATCTTTCATCCTCTGGTCGAGGATGAGCTTGAGGGGTGTAGGTTTCCCTATGAGGAGATTTGCTTGAACATTTTGCTCCTTCATTTTGATTATCTCAAAGTAGTTTTGATACTTGGAAAGTAGTGGGTGGGTTGCCTTGCAAAAATAGATTTTGATCAAGTGGAACTTCATCCAACCCAACACTAAAAGCTTCCATTACACCAACAAAATTAAAATTACCAAGAGAAATTCGTCTGAATCCTCAAAATGTCTTTGATGCTTCTTTCTCTAACAATTGCTTTGTTGCTTCTCTCTATATAGAAGAATATTTTTTCCAACTGGGAAGCATTGACCTCATATTTTATGTTGGTATGGTGGAGGAGGGTGCGACATCGATTGCTAATTTTGATGATGGAATTGTTGTATAGGAACTTAAAACATTAAAATAAAAATTAGTTATAAAATTTGTGAAGGTAGATTATGAAAATTGGTTACAAAATTTGTTATAACACTTACCAACAAAAGAAGAGACATATTGCGTAGCTATAGATGCAAATGGAATGTAGGTGTACCGTACATTTGAAAAAACAATATAAAATTTAATAAAAAATAGTAAAAAATTTATAAATTTTTTGTTTTTGTAGTCATTAAAATTTACTTCCCGAAGATGAAACATCTTGCACAACTACACCCGTTGGTAGTGGACGTGCAGTCGTAGGTGGAGGTTGTAGAGGATCAGGAGAACTATATCTTATATTTTTCCTTATTAATATTCTCCTTAGTGGTGGCGTTGTTTCCTTTGTAGGTGTTTTGGAGTCTCCTAATTCCATTGGATTGTAACCTTTTAAAGTAGTATCCCGCTTTGAAGAAGAAGACGATGCCCTTTTCTATGTTTTGTGTAAAATTTCAAAATTATAAAAAAGAAAAACATATGAAAAATAAAAAAAAATTACTACAATATTAACTAAAAATTACTTGAACCTGTTATTATGTCATGGTTGCATTAGCTAGGGTTGAGTTCCAAGATTTCGGTACTTGAGTGTTCTGCAAATGATAAAAAAATTCATAAAAAAAAGCAAAAATATAGTTGTATGTGCTGAATTTTTACGTGGGTGAAGCGTGGGTTATCATATTTTGGATATTCAATCTGATCCAATGTGAGACATAGCTAGACTAGTTGAATTGTTGGTGTGCAACACAACAAACCAAATATGCTAAGGCCCACATAGGAATTTCTATCGGTATTCCTTGCAGAACGAGTCTAGCAAGGAAGAATTCAAAAAATGTCCAAAGAAATCTATTTTCAATAGCTGGTAAAATCAAAACCCTTCTAGACTTTGTGGTCATAACTATAAAAAAAAACAAAATTTGTAATTGTAGACACTAGTGACTAGAATTTAAATTCAATTAAAAAAAAAATAGATATACCTTGAAAGGATTTCGACTGCACTTTGAATTTGGTCTCCAGGTAGAGTTTTTCATCATCGATTAGTGAGTATTTTGATGTGATTGGCTGACAACCAACATGGGACAATGTAGTCAATTTGATGATGTCAGAGGTTGTGAAGGAAAAAATAATGTTTTTGTTGTCAATGACAACATTTACCTTGCTCGAATCAATATTATAACCTGCAATGATATTCTCTAGTAGTTTGGTGTTCGTGTTGAACTATAGCATCGACACTAGACCCCGAAGACTAGAGTCCATGAACCATGACATGTTGTAACCCGATGTTGATGGAATTTCAAAAATCAAGCAGCAAACTATGTTTTTAAAATTAATTTTAGACATTCCAAGGGTGATAGGGGATGTCATAGGGTTATTTCATTGTGTAAGAGAGTATGGATCAGATGATATAGTGGATGGTATTCGACACTTGATGGAAAAGGGTCCATTTGGTGAGAAAATACTAGCACCTTTAAATTTCAAAGTTGCAAAAAAATATATTTCTTTAATTTTAATTTGCAATATTTAAGAAAATTTTAATAAATCATTTTAATGAATAATAAAAAACTAAAAAAATATATATGTTTTAAATAAATCAACTTAAATATTAAAGAGAAATTGATTTATGAAATAAAACATTATTTTTTTAAAAGTTTAAATTATTAAAAAATAATAATAGTAAAAAAACTTTAATGTTAATGCAAAAAAAAAAAATAATAATAATTAATGTACCTTGGCGTCGAAGGCAAAAAATTGCCTTCTGTACCCGACGGGAGTCGAACCCTCAACTCCCCTCCTAGGGCCTTAGCTCAACTCGATCAACTGGTCGTGCTAAAGAGCTCGATGGGTACTGAGGCACACAATGTGCCTCTTAAACTCTGCAGACGGTAGGAGTTTTTTTTTTAAGTCGTTGGACTTTTATCCCACATGCATTTCGTAGTGAGATGTAGAGTGGTTTTTAAGACGAAGGCCTCCCCTTGTATGTCGATTGCCTTCGGGTAATTGAACAGAGTCACCTACCCTTTTGGACATCGCCACGTGGCACCAGGGGTAGGCCAGTCAGTTCGGGTGGGTCCTATGGCGATGTGCCATGTGTCGAGTCATGTTCGGTCAATGTCGTGCATCATCCAGTGGCTATCAACAACATGTTTGGTCTTGGTCTACTCTGCATCGATCATCATCCAATGGATATCTACCACGTGTCTGATCCTAGTCCAGTCTAGGTAGCACCTCGAGGTGCATGCCAGGGTCCAATCCATGTGTCCCTCGAGGTACGTATAGGTTAGGCACAAAAAAGTGCTACATG
This sequence comes from Wollemia nobilis, assembly GCA_028583015.1. Taxonomy (NCBI): domain Eukaryota; kingdom Viridiplantae; phylum Streptophyta; class Pinopsida; order Araucariales; family Araucariaceae; genus Wollemia; species Wollemia nobilis. The sequence goes on from JAQPPZ010017238.1 coordinate 3,784,001, forward strand.
TCGATTAGGGATTGGAGGGCCGCCTACCCTCTCATATCCTAAGGTCTGGGTCTGTGTCTGTGGTGAGGGGAGGGTGCTCCTACCCTCACTGCTCTCTTGTGAATGGGACTCATGGCCTACTTGGCCTACGTGGCTCTACGGGCCCTAGGCTGGTGCGGGAGCCAAGGATTTATGGCCTCGAGATGTCAACCACACCCGTTCTATGGGATCGTGGACCCTTAGCCTACGTAGGCTAGGTCGACGGGCCAACACGTGGGCCCTGGTTGCATCGACCATGCAAGCCAAAGTAGGAGCATTGCAGTTTCTCCATGAGGTACTCCCTACGTCGAGCACCTCAACTACTCTATGGGAGTCTGCATCGATGGGGAATGAGTGAAATCTTGTATTATCCTCCTTGGCGAATGATACCAATGTAGATCCGAAGGTAAGTTCACAAAATAATCAATAGATTAATTAACCATTGCTAAGGTTTAGTCTATGCTTAAATAATAGACTAACCAATAGTTTTGAGGATATAGCGCTAACTACCCTCTAACAATAGAATAGGGAGGGAGTTGTGTGATGCTAACCACTAACCTAGGTAGAGATTTCTAACCATAACACTAACCTAAATATCTAACATAGGATATTTAGGTACTTACCTAGTTTAACCATGAGGAAATATCTCATGGTAATTACATAATTACATAGAAAAGTAAATGTAATAACCCCACGTAGTGTAATGCAATACACTACCTTATTTTACCCTAACAAAAACTCCCTTAAAATTTAAGGTAAATGGTTAAAATTAAGATAAATCAAGAGGAATATGATTAAAAATACATTAAAACGAGAGGAAAAGGGTTAAAACTATGATAGAAAAGGTAAAAAAATAATTGTTTTTCCTTTTATATAGACTTTTCTACATGCAATCAACTCATGGATGGGTGACATGTGGCATATGCATGCAATGGTTTCATGGATGGTTGACAAATGGTATAGATGCACCACATCGGGTGTGCTACAATCAACTGGTTACTTTGCAACCGATTGAATTTACTGCAATCAATCATCATTCTTGCAGCCCATTGACATTGTTGCAACCGATCAACTTTGTAGTAACCTATAATCTTTGTTGCAACCAATTGACATTTTTGCAACCAATTTTCATTCTTTCAATCGATCAATATTCCTACAACAAATTGGCATATCAGTAGTCAATTATCATGTATGTACCCGATTGAAATTTCTACAACCAATCGGTACTGTTGCTACACATCGACATAGTTTCAACCACATTGACATATCTACATCCGATCGATATGCTTGTGGCTGATTGGTATAGTTGCAATAGATTGGCATAGATGAAATTAATCATCATACTTGTAGTCAATCGCCATACCTGCATCCTATTGTCATGCCTGCAAATGATCATCATAATTACAATCGGTCATCATACCTATAGTCAATCGTCATGCCTGGATTGGATCAATATTTCTACAACCCTTAGCATAGTTGCAACGCATTAGCATATCTACATCCAATCATCATGCATGTAGCCAATTGGTATAGTTGTAATCAATTGGTATAGTTTCAACCGATTGTCATGCGATTATCATGCCTACATTTGATCATCATACCTATAGCCAATCGTCATACCAGCAATCGATCATCATATATATAGTTGATAATCATGCCTACATCTGATCATCATATCTATAGTTGACCATGTCTGTAATCGATCATCATGCCTGCAATCGATCCGTATGTCTGTAACTGATCATTATGCCTACAATCGATCATCATATCTGCAGTCGATCATCATTTTTGCAGCTGATCATCATGTTCGTAGTCGATCAACATTTATTTTTGAGATCGATCATAATAAAACATAAAGGCTAAAAGTCTTTCATGTCAGTCTAAAGCATTTATGTGTGTTGTACATTTTTAGAATTTGCAAACTGGTATTCATGGCCCCAAAAATAGAAAAATTATCCATGGTTTAAACATTTTTGGATAAAAATGAATGCAATTCACCATGTATCCTTGGACATAATTTGTTAGGATTTTGAAACAATTCGCCTTGATTTTATAAATAGATTTTAGGGCCAACCCCTTATGCATAACCCTGGGTAGTTCTAAGTAATTTATAAATGAGTTAGCTTTAGGTGGCTTGTATTACCTAGTAGTCTAGGCTAACTACGTCCAAACTTAGGATCATGATGAAAATTTGGTGATCCTCATTATAGAAATGGGCTGAATGAATCCCGCCTGGTAATGAGGTAGTCTTATGTCTCATCTAATATATTCATTTGCACACATAGGGATAATGAATATCTTGGTCTTCATAACAAAAATTTTTATCTTTTAGGATCCTTGTATAGTCATTATACAACTTTTTATTAATCAACTAGGGTGTTTGAGTCTCATGGAAAACCTCAAAAATACCTTATAGCAACAAATCATCTCATCAAAATCACCAATTTTCCGTATGAGGTTTTGTTTATTAAGGAATGTCCATGAAATAGGTTAGATACCATATGGATATCAGAAATGAAATTTAAACGGCAACTGACTATTTTGTGCATATATTTTAATTTACAAGAGCTTATAAGGAAAACCCATACATCTCACATTATCTCATTTCACATATGGATGCCTAAATGATTAATTCTTATGATAATAAATATCATTTTCATTCATGATTTTCATACATTTTGTGGTATCATCCAATAGTTTGCTAAACATATATTAGATTCATTTTCTATATTCAATCATCCTCATATAATTAATGCATTTGCCATACATCATTTCATCCATATATATGAATACATAGTAGTGCACCTACACATTTAGATCATAGCATCTAAGCATACATCTATCATCTAGCTAGTGCATGTCATTAGTACATCACACACACATAAGCATAATCAAAATTTCATCTAGGCATTGCATCCATAAATGCATCCATGGACATCAAAGCATATCTACCAGTCCAAAATATTCAAAAATCATCAAAATAACAAAAAAATCAAATAAAATATGTCTTGTACCTAGTTATTTATTCTACACATTTGGTGGTTGTAGTGATTTGTGCTCTATGCAATCCGACAAGATGAGTAAATTTCCATAAGGCTATTTGAACCAAATTATTAATTGTAGACTCAAAATATTTTCACTTCAATCCCCAAGAAGGCCATTACGATCAGATTGCTCTACGGGAAAAAGGCATTCATTTTATTTCTTCTATGACATTTTCAGTAGATCATCAAACACAGTGATTCACCACAATCTTCAATGGAATTGCTATCACCTTAATTATTTAAGAAGTCCATTGCATTCAGAATACTTCCATTGCATTCAGAATACTTCATGTGATAGAGATGTATAATTAATTTAATGGTTGACATCATAGCTATACTAGGGCTTACTATACAATAATTACAATCATCTTGAATTGTCCAAATTATTCATCTTGGTCAAACGACTCATTGCTTTCATCACTTGCCCTTTCCTCATTGACTCATAACTTGAGGGGTAATCATATATCATTTAATTCATAATTTAAATCAATAATTAACACTCAATTGTTGCTAAGTGCATTCATTCAAGAATCATTGTCGAAGACAATCATGCACCCTCCTTGCTTGGGAAAAATAAAAAAATATCAAAAGCAAATTAAATCAAACTTGTAAGCTTGTCTCCTAATCACCACCAAGGCTAGGATTTGACTTAAGCTTATCTCCTAATCACCACCAAGGCTAGGATTTGACTTAATCTTATCTCCTAATCGCCACCAAGGCTAGGATTTGACTTAAGCTTATCTCCTAATCACCACCAAGGCTAGGATTAGACTTAATCTTATCTCCTAATTGTCACCAAGGCTAGGATTTGACTTAATATTATCTTCTAATTGTCACCAAGGCTAGTATTTAACTTAATCTTATCTCCTAATTGCCACCAAGGCTAGGATTTTGACTTAAGATTACCAAAATCAAGTTCTTCAACTCATCGAATGCAATTATTTAACGATGTATGCTATTTCTATGATTGGGGAATCTAATTTTAACCAGGTCAATGAACATCAATCAACCTATAATATGATGTTAGGCTATATATTTTTTCTTAGTATTGTGTTTTCCCATATTGTATCCCAAAAAGAGGTATTTATAGACACCTAAAACACATAATATTTAGGAAAAAACTCATATGGAAACCTTTGCAAACCATATGAATGATATTGGACCTTTCCAAGGCCAAGCAGTGGTTTTAACCACTCATTTTAGGTAGTTTAGGACTATACAACCTTAGCCACTGATAGCATGAGTAGCTAGGATCCCAGCCACTAATAATTAGAGTGGCTAAGGGTAGCCTGCCCCTAGCTGCACTAAGCAAGAGCAATTAGACCTATAACAAACTTGGCCTTCTTGAATTGAGCAAAATTAGTTACAACTACCCAAATTGCAATGGTTTTGGAGTGGTTTTAGACGAGGAATATTCCAGAGGATTCCTCCCAACTACTAAGGCCAACTAATTATTTGGCTTCCATGAGAAGCCAATATTAGAATTTGGAGAGTCTATTTATAAACCCCCCAAATAGGTAAATAGAGAGACAATTTGAATGTAGTGAAGCCCTACCAAACTAGAGAGCCAATTGCAACCCTTGAGGAGTGCCAATATGTTATCCAATTGGAGAATGACACCTACATTTGAAGCAATGGAGTTTCCAATAGCTTGAGGAGCAAGCTTGCCATTTCATACCAATCCATTGCAAATTCACAATAATTCACTTGTAAATTTGTGTTTGGACATACCAACAACCCTTGATCATCAATTCCATGAAGAAATTGAGCATCCACAAGCCTAATTTCAAGAGCAGAATACCTTCCTTGTGGCCACTATTTTTAGCAGTAGCCTGCAAGTTTAGCTGCTAGACTTAACAGTGGCTAGAAGAGCTAGCTACTATGAGCATGAGCGGCTAGGGTTTGACATGCATATTTTTCATATTTAACCATAGATTTATATTCCTTAGCATGCATTTAGCTTTATCTGGTCTATATTTGTCATATTTGCTGCATTTCTACGATGTAATTTCAATTTCATAGGCATATTTGCTTACATTTGTACACTTCATGCTTTCCTTTACATGCTTTATATATTAGGTTCTTTTATGCTTAATATCCATGATTACATGAAATTTTAGGTTCCTTTATATGTTTCAAGATTTTATTCATGCTTGTTCATCACTCTTTAGGTAAATTTATGCATATTTATGTATGTTAATGCTTTCTCTACACATTTGCTATATTTCATACATTTTATTGGAAATCAACCTCATTGTGAGAGGTTTCATGTGCTACTGATGTGCTTTGTTGTTTCCTTGAATGTATATGACAGCTATTTCTAGGGACAAAGAATCATTCAAGATCCTACCTCTTGAAATTGGAGAAGGAGGTATCTAGTAAGTCCTCAAGCAAACTTATGAAGATCTTTAGAGTCTATTGAAGGCACATACTACATGAGTTGTGTATTGTAATATGTATCATAATGAACAATCTCTAATAGGGATGTTCTTGAAACCTTGTTGTAAATTATATTCACAATCATTAATAAATATGGGCACATTCCTTTACTTTACCTCTTTGCATTTGGTTATTTGATCAATATTGTCTTTGATATTGTATTGCACTAGTTGTTAGACTTTTTATGCTCTTTCACATTCTTGCACTTTAGGGTTTCTAGGGCAACATAAAGAAGATTGTGCTTTTGAGGTTATTCCTTGCATTTCAGATCCTTCAAAATAAGGCAAACCTAAATATGATAAGTCTTACTATGAGTAGTGTGAGAAAATTGAAGATATTGATGAAGATGAAAGTATTGTTGGGAATGAAAAAAGAGGAGAAGACCTAAGAAGCAAAAACAAAGAGAAAAAGAAACCCAAAGGGATATTTATATGGAAAAGAAAAATGGATATCACAAGTGCTAACAAGAAGTGGGGCTAAACCCACAAATAAAATAAAAAAATAACAATGAAAATAATATCTTGGAATATTAGGGGAATAGATAAGAACCTTTAAAAAAGATATTAATAAATTGTGAGGTTATAAACAAGATACTTATAGATATAGAAGTTGGGCAACAAATATTTTAGCCATTAGTAGTGTTGAATTTCATCTTGGCAAAATTTAAATTTTAGAAGGCATCTGCTATAAAAAGAGTTTATTGTGGAAACTTAGCAGTTTGAGGAATATGAAGAATATTTTTGATAGAAATACAAATGAAGAATATCTTTGATTGAAAGGAAATGTTTGATATGCTTTAATTAAATTGTTATAAATGTAATGAGAGCAATGTAATGTTTTTTTTTGTAATGGGAGTGGCCCCCAATGGAATCCACGCATAACTTATTAAAAATAAATTAATTAATTAAACCTAAAAATATTTTTGACTCCGAAATAAACTTTGAAAAACCTATATTTAATTTTACCTTTTTATTATTCTTGCGCCTATTCTTCTTGCTTCATTTTATTGCCTCGAATACCTCTCCCAAGGTTATGCATAAGGGTTTGGACGCAAAATGTACTTGTAAAAAAATGGTGAATCATAATCAAAATCAAGGTGAATTCTAAGCTAATAAAATCAATCATTTTCATACCAAAATTTGGGGGCATTTGAAGCTATAAAAATTAAGTTCATATTTAGGGCAAATTTTGACCTATTAAATCATATTATAAGTTCATAAAAATACCACCATTAGATTAAAAATATCTTTCCAACAAGTACAAATATGGCTATATTTGGATATATATTGTGGAGAATTAATCCTAAGAAAAACTTGATCCCAAAAATTTCAAGCAAATGGGCCGACAGCAAGGGTCCTCATATTCACCAATTTTTAGTTTAATAAATCCTAATATTTATCCAATTTTTGAATATTCACCACTATGCATAACCCTGGCCTCTCCAAACTCGTGTGAACAGTCTTTAATTAACTTGCTCGAATACTACATGTCGTGGTTGGATGTTTCACTTCAAGTAGGTAGAACTAAAATCTTAGGGTTTTTAAATGTTCTAAATTTGATTGTATTGAGAATTTTATGTCTCAAGGTGGTTGTGCAATGAGAATTTTCCATTAGCACTTCTACCTTTCTCTATGATTTTTAAACATTCCAAATTTGATTGCATTGAGAATGTTACGTCTCCAGGTGGTTACAAAATGAGTGTTTCCAATTGGTGCTTCTACCTTTCTCTACAAGTGTTACATTTTCTTCTCTACTAATGATGTGTCTACACCTATCTTACCAATGTCTACTCATTTAATTTGACTTTCACATTACATAAAGATATTTTCTTGGCATTGGACATTACTATGCAATTCTTCTTCCTATGCTAACTCTTGGAGATTGACTGCCACATTTCCACTATGTCTATCTTCGACATGGATATGCCTACGTTTCATTCAATTCAAACATGGCTATTCCATATTTACATACTATATCTTCTTGGTTCAAGCTTTGTATATGCTACTTCTACTTACTTTAATATTTTACTCATTTTTTCAGGTCATACAACTCATCTTCTTTGTTTGGCAATGGTTTCTCCATGTTCTCCTCACTAAATAGTTTGTAACCATTTTTCACAACCTTTAACATTTATACAGGCCAAATAGTTCTACTCTGGTCTGATTTGGATAGCTACACCCTAAAACTCTTTCTTAGGCATCTCTTCTAAATAGCTGCACCTTGAAACTTTATATTAGGGCATCATTTTTGAATAGTTGCACCCTAAAACTTTATCTTATGGAATCTCTTCTAAAAATATTTCATCTTGAGCTTCTTCATTAGTCTTCTAATGGCCATTTGTTGATTGTTGTTGTAATGCAATATATACCTTCTTCTCTTAATCCTCTTAATTAAAAAACTATTCTTTTTGTTTCTATCTATTGCTTTTTAGATATTCTTTCAATTGAATTTCTTCTATTAGATGGCTACTCTTATCAAGTCTCTATGTCAAGGTCTATAACATGAAACTTTCTAGAAATTTCTCTATGTCAGGCTTTATCTTCAAGACCTGAATCTTTTCATAGACTACCTCTATTTTGAATAGTATTTTAGAATAGGTAACCTCGATCTTTTGTTGTTTTTCTATCTCTATCAAGGTCTCTCTTCAAGATCTGAATCTTCTTTATGTCAAGGTCTCACTTCAAGACCTAATTGTTTTTGCAACTTTTGATTAACCTTTGCTTGATGAAAATTAACTATAATATAGATACACCAATCTTTGATATATCCTTATTTCTGCTTTCTCTTGCACTTGAAGATGAAAGTACTCTCTATCTATTCTAGGAATATTCTCACACATTCCTAATGATCAATATCTACTACAAATTTCTTAGGTCGCACCTAAGAACTCAAATAATATCAAGGTGGATCAAATTTCCCTAATGACTCAATCAAAATCAAGATGACTTGATTGTACTGAATCCTTCAACTTCCATATGAATTGATAGAAATTAGTGTCAAATATTATCTGTCCTTGAAATTATTTCGATGTTAATAATTGGTTATTTCCCTGTAATGATCAACTATCTTAAAGTTGATTAGACCTCCAATAGGTGAGTCCTTGTCTTCACTAGCTATTCTTCAACCATGGAAAGACTCTATACTTGAGTCCTAGTCTTCACTAGTTGTTCCTGCAACCATGGAAAGACTAGCCTTTCTACTTACATTTCTTTTACAATAGAGCCCAAGTCTATGTAGCTAAATAAATTCAACCAATGCAAAAAACTACTTATTGTATCTTCGATGCCACTTATGGCTTTTTAAGCCTAAATATTAATATAAAACTCATAGGATCAAATATTAGATAATGGCAAAATACTAAGATCAAGATAATGATGTAAATAGAATAATATAAGTAAACTAATATATATATATATATATATATATATATATATATATATATATATATATATATATATATATATATATATCAAGACTTATAATATATCAACTGACATTCATTATAAGCAGTAATTATGAATACAAATAGCTTAAATCATACACATACAAAGCATGTAGCACAAATTAGAAAATTAGTTGCTCAATTGTATGCAAACTTTATTAGTCCTCTTTCTCTTACAATATAGCTCTTTCTTTTCTATAATTGATGAATGATGATTGACATTGGATAGATCAATTCATGCTTCTCTATGGAGTACTTTATAGCCATAGTAGAATGAATCTTTGTATAACTGACTATTCCTTTCTATATGCCAAGTTTCACGACTCTTGTCTTCTCTACTTGACACTTGCATACACATGACTATCTTGTATGCACACCTAGACATGACTCTTCACTTAGCATACTCTAATCTAAAGACACTTGTGCACATAGACTCACATTACACTTGCACACTTACTCACATGACACTTGTGCATTTCCTACACATACACACATATCACTTGTGCATTTCTTATACATTATTACATAAATTATTACTCACACTCTAAACTAAAACTCAACTCTAATCTAATATGTAGAGGATGTATCATGAATGTACCACGAGGATCCATTATCATGTATAAAACAACTTAATATACTCCAATACTATACTCTAATAGAGTGTAGCCCCTAATTATATTTAAAATTAAATATCTAAATAAAAAAATATTATTTATATCCACAATCCTATTTTACTATCAAGCAGATTCAAATCTTGGGGGTTGCCTTCAACATCACCAATTCCACATTGTTATTGTTAACTCGATGTGACCGCGTGTGGTTGGTACCACCATCAGATTGGTGCGTACTCAACTAATTCAGGTCAGACTACTACCTTTGCAAATAGACATATCCTAAAATTTGAACCTAAATCTCTTCTTGATAAAATACCAAAACTTACCAATCCACTAACAGCTGAAAACAATATCTTGGAAAGTTAACAGTAACCACCATGGAAATAATGATATGGGATAGATAGGTATTAAAATATATGTATTTTAATGTCATTTAAAATAATATAAGATATCTTTTGTATTGTATCGTGTGTTAGGTGATAGGTTTTTTGGGTTTAACTATTCAATGTGGATTGAACTATTATTGTTAAATCTAGCTTAGATTTGGTGTTAAACATATTTTACCTAAATATAATGAAAACACATATACAAACTTAAATCTAAGAGTCCATTTACATTCATGCATATAAATAGACTTCACACAACCTCTTCTTGAAGCCATCAAATTTGTAAACTTATGAATGTTGGAAATAAAATGTAAAATAGAAATGTAATTTTTTTTAATAGGTTCAGTATGTAATTAAATTATTTTAATAGAAATTGTAAATTATATATTTTTGTTGAGGTTATTCTTATTTTTAAAAACTTTTATAAGGTAATTCATATATTATTAATTTTATATGATATGACTATTTCATTTAATTTTCTTATTTGGAAGATATACGATATAAATTGCTCTAAGCTTGTATGAATAATAATTTTATGTGTTATATGGTTCATCTTGAATAAAGTAATAAACATATGTTATCCATGTTTATGGTGTAATGTTATAAGTACAAAGGGATGAGATATACCTAACTATGGACTAGTGAACAAGCCAACCAATTCATGGTGTATGAATAAAATCATGAAGCTAGTATGTTGCATTTTAAGCTTTAGTTGTGCCATTTTTATGAATACATTTCATATGTGTGTTTAGTGTAAACTTTGAATCTTATTTATAATTTGAAGATTTGATAACCATGTATTATATGCAAAATATAATTGTTCATAAATAGTGAAATATAACCATCTAATTAGTTTATTTAAAATTTCTTCATCCTTTAAGTTTATAGTAAAGGATACAATTATATTTTTGTTGTTCACTATGATTTTTAACATATTAAGAGGTCAATTTTTATCTTATATGTAAAATGAAAATGCAACATATTATGTAAATTATAACACATTCATATAAATAAATAAATATGGTCTATTGGATTCTAAAAAGAAAAAAATTAGAACATAAATATTCAAAGATCAATTTAAACTTCAATGATAAATTTATTGACATGATGTATAATTATCATACCCATGTCAAGATTCAACCAACAAGAACAATAAAGAAGGTTGTTACCAACACACTCACATATCAAATATCAAAATAAGTTAAAATCTAACTTATTAGATTAAAAATGCTAGATAGTAACCATTTAGTGTATTTAATTGGATAATTCATGAAGATAGGAGTACAAATGTATGAACAAAAAAATATATACAAATAGTTGATATGTCCAAATATATACATAGATACATGGTCATGTTTAGGAATAATTCTATAATATCATGTAAAAAATATGATTATACACACATTAAATACATGGTCCACATAAGTATGTGGGGACTGCTTAGAAGGAACTTGCGTAATGCACAAACATGATTATAAATTAACCTAGCATGAAAAATATTACAAAATCAAAATTTATTACTACAAATTTAACAAAGTTTAATTTTAAATATTTTAGTATCAATAAAGACAATTGCATGGTCAAAGCTTATGATGGTGTGTCAATTTGCATAGTTTCATCCATATACGTGCATACACAACAATAAAAATATATTGTCATCAACATTGGCATTTCTCTATGAATGGAAGAAAAATTCTTTAGGTTATGGGGATGAATGAAAAATGGTATATTTATATATCTATCTATAGGTATGTATTTATGTATTTATGTAAGTATGTGTGTAATTTAAATATTATAAAAATTGGCAATGTTGATAAATGGATGGTAAAGCCTATGTCCAAAACCTAACTTTTGCCACCTCAGCCACCTAAATTAATTGCATTTCAAATTAAAAAACAAGTTAGATTTTAACTATAAAATTAAAACATAAATCTCAATGATATAACTTATGCATGAATCCTATATTTGTATGTTGGGTCCATCTTGGTGAACTATGTGTGATGTCTCCCATAGGAGTAAAAAATCAATCATGGCATCAAAATGAACACATTAGTTTTTAATTAAAAGTGAACATTAGGATGAGAATAAGTGGATAAAACATGACTTACATTAGATACCTACTTATGGGATCTAACATTTGATGCATGTCCCTATAATCTCAATAAATGTTGAGTTCCATCTAACTACAAGATATCCAAAAACTATACATGCTTGGGCTAGTTTGGACCAAATAACTAGTGTGCTTGAGCATGTGGTTCACATTGAACCTAAAAAAATTTCAATGCTTGTCCGACTTGAAAGGTATTGTTGGTGATCAGATCTGCTTAGGTAAGGATTTTGAGTAGATGCATGCGCCCTAGACCTGGACCAACATTGAAAGGCCGAAGGGAAGAGATGCCCATCATGCCAATCTTCAGAGAAAGGCCGAATCCTATGCTAAACTACTTGGGTGTTTGAAGACAAGAGTGTAGGAAAGATATAAAAGGAGTTAGGGTTAGAGAAATAAATAAATAAGGGTAAGGGAAGAGAGATCGGTGATTTGAGGTGGGAGAGAATAGGAAGCACGATCGCTAACAGACAACTTGAATAGCATCAAGGAACACTAAGGGAAAACGAAGGAAATGCAATATCGACCTTCCTATGTATCCTTCGGGCGAGTTTCAAGGTACCTTCCCCGATCATACACCAGACGTAGAGTTCAGCATCCAACATACGAACGAAGAAAGACAAAAGAAGCAAACACAGAAGGTAGCATAAAAGAAAGCCAATACGACACTTTTCTACTCCTATGTATCCTTCAGAGCGAGTTTTAGGGTGCAGTCCCTGATCACACACCGGACGCAGGATTCAGCATCTCGATATACAAACAAGGAAAGGCAAAAGAATCAAGCACAGAAGGCAGCATAAAAGAGAAGAATTGAGCTCAAAGCCTTTTAGTATTAATCGCAGGACATCAAGTTATAGCAGCTTTCTAGCAGATAGTTCCCCCCTTTTTACATTAAAAAGTTTGGGTTTTTATAGAGGACCCGACCCTTTGGGTCATAATTACATAGAATGGTGAAGTATACTCATGAGATCTGAGAAGTCGGCTCCTCGCGGCCCTTGAGACTGAGCTTTCAAATCCATTACCAGAACTGGTAACTGTGACCAAGTCAACCACAAAAATATGCAATGATGAGCCATCTGAGTGTCCTTGGTCTCTAGGTGCAATGCTCGAGTGGCCGCCATGCTTGACTGATACTTCGTTAGGGACTGATACTTCACTTCCAATTGCCAAAAATGAGCAGCGAGCTTACCGGGCAAGCAAAAATGCATTTATGAGGCACTTTGATGGTCTCGAGAAAATACCCAGCTTGGAGTGTGTGCCCCTCACAAAAAAGCAACATGTCGTGATATCACGACATTTCTATGCCTTCAGCTTGATTCTTCTTGTTGCATCGCAAAAATATGACATGTCACAAAATCATGACATTTCTATGTCTTTGTCTTCTTTTGTTGCTTGGAGTCATGAAAATGCGACATGTCACGATATCATGACACTTTCCTTCTTTTGCCCTTCCTTGTCGCTCTGAGCCGTGAAAATGCAACATGTCACGATATCGCGACACTTTTCTCTCCTAGCATTTTCTCTCGCTGTCGGTCACAAAAATGCAACATGTCGCGATATCATGACACTTTCTATTTCTTGTGCCTTTGCCTTGCTGTTGGTCATGAAAATGCGACATGTCACGATATCGTGACATTTTTGCCCTTTTGCTCTTCTTCCTCTCTATTGGTCATGAAAATGCGACATGTCACGATATCACGACAATTTTTCTTTGTTGCGCTTTCTCCTCATTATCGGTCACAAAAATGTGACATGTCACGATATCATGACACTTTCTCCTTCTTAGCCCTTTCCTTGCTGTTGGCCACGAAAATGTGACACGTCATGATATCGTGACACTTTTTTCTTTGGGCGCTCCTTCTCGTTGTCAGTTGTGAAAATGCGACATGTCGCGATATCGTGACACTTTTCCCTTCTGGTGCTCCTTCTCACTATCAATCATGAAAATACGACATATCGAAATATCGTGACACTTTTCCCTTCTGGCACTTCTTGTTGTGAGCTGCAAAAACACAACATGTCGCGATATCACGACACTTTTTCATTTTGGCACTTCTCCTTATTGTGAGCTACGAAAACACAACATGTCATGATATCGTGACACTTTTTCATTCTGGCACTTCTCCTTGCTGTCGGTTGCAAAAATGCGACATGTCGTGATATCGCGATATTTTTCTTCTTTGCTCTCCCTTTTCACTTTGAGCCCTAAAAATGCGACATGTCATGATATCGTGACACTTTTTGTCTTCTGCTCTTCCTCTTGGATTTGGGTCACAAAAATGTGACATGTCACGATATCGCAACACTTTCTCGCTCTCAGTTGTGAAAATGTGACATGTCATGATATTGCAACACTTTCTCGCTCTCAGCCACGAAAATGCAACATGTCACGATATCGCGACACTTTCTCGCTCTCAGCTACGAAAATGCAACATGTCGCGATATCACGACACCTTTTCTTTCTTTTGGCGGAGCTATTTTCTTTGGCCTGCTTGGCAGTGAAGCTTTTTCTTCTTCATTCTGTATACAAGGGAGTGGCATGGAAAGCCAAAATTGCTGCAACACTTACAAATGCTTTCGAAGCAATAAAAAGAAACACTTTACAAAAGGAATTTTTTTGATTTTTTTCTACCCCTTGTGTAATGTGACAAAATTGTCAACATTCTTGGCGGCTCGCGGGGCATTTAGCTTGTCTGAATGCAGATATCCCAAGCCTTTATCCATTGGGTAATAGAGTCATTCCCATTGTCTTCTTCTCTGACCATCCCCTAACAGCATATATTTTTTTCTTTTTTTGTGCCTAAGCTCCTAAGCAACCTTAGTGCTTTTGGCTCTTATTTACTAGCCGGGCTATTTACAGTATCTACCCAAAATTTTGTGACATCATTGGCATGCCGCTACCATAAACCTAGCTTCGGGTGCTTATCCGGTGAATCTACAATGTCCGGACCAGATCTGATTGAACTTCAGCTGATCCTTGAAGTTTGGTTGGCCTCTGCCCAAAGTTGTCCATGTTGCAAATAGAGTGTAGCGTGGCAGGTTATCACTTTTGCCAGTACCCATACTAGTGATGAATGGTGTGGCAAAGAAGTTCGTAGCATGAGGGTCTTTTGTGGGTACCGGTTGTGGTGATGGCTGGAACCAATACCAGAATACTGAAGAATCTACTAACTGTGGGTCAGGTACAGGTTCTTCCATCCTCCTGGTGCAATGATAGGGATCCTTCTGCAAAGAGTAATCTTCTAGGGTCTCCTTAGGTTTAGCTTCTTGATGAGGCATGCCTAATGGACTCTGGCTGAATGTTTGTGTGCTATCCACTAGGACACAAAAAGGGTGCAAAAATGTGCCCTCTTTGTTCTCAGGTTTCGCCACTTGAGTCTGCTCTTCTCCTTGGCCCACCTCTTGATGAGGTATGCTTAAAAGTTGGAAGGGGTCCTGAGAGCCATCAAATGCTTCAAATAGTGCTCCCGCTAAGTCATCCCATGAGCAGATGCTTTTACGCCTGAGCAGTCTGTACCACTGCAGTGCCCTTCCTTCCAGAGACAGGACCAGAAGTCTGACCATGACATCTTCATGGAGTATGTCATGGATGAACCTTAACACAACAAGATCTTTCAGGTGCCCTAGGGCCATTCCCTTAGTGCCATCATATTTTGGCATGTTTTTCAAGACACCTCTGGGAATTTCATGGTAACTTTGAAGATTCAGAGGGTTATAATCATCCTAGCAGGGATAACATACCCTCTCCATTATAGCAATGGCCTGCAAAGATCACGGTCCTCGCCACTAGGTCGGAGTCGCCAGGTGAACATACTTTTCTTTGCTTGTGAGGTCAGGGCTGCTCACCGAACCTTGATTCCTTCGGGATATCTTCTTTTAGCTTTAAAAAGGTGCCTATGATCAAGAAATCTAGATCTTCAACTTAGTCAGAGTCGCTAGGTGATTTTGTCAGATGGAGGCAAGCCAAAGATTCACCAACTCAAACTTCCTTAAAACATGGGGACTTTTGCCATGAAGGCAAATATTTAGGTGCTGGTCTTTACGACTTAGAGATTTTTGGGTTGAACAGAGTCACCAGATGCTAAAATTCTTTTAGTAATGAGGGCATCGGTCCTCACTACCACTAATCAGGTGAGACTGACCGGGTCACATCGAGAACTGGTTAGCGCTATTGGCCCCGGTGAAGACGGGTTTGATATTTAAAGTATGGGACCTTGACTGGTTATGGATCTTTCTAAGATAGATATAGTCGGTCCCACTAGGCTTCCAAAATTGTTGGTGAAGAGATCTGCCTAGGTAAGGATTTTGAGTGGATGCATGCACCCTAGACCTGGACCAACATTGAAAGGCCGAAGGGAAGAGATGCCCCTTGTGCCAATCTTTGAAGAAAGGTCGACTCCTATGCTAAACTACTTGGGTGTTTAAAGACAAGAGTGTAGGAAAGAGATAAAAGGAGTTAGGGTTAGAGAAATAAATAAATAAGGGTAAGGGAAGAGAGATCGGTGATTTAAGGTGGGAGAGAACAGGAAGCATGATCGCTAACAGACAACTTGAATAGCAACAAAGAACACCAATGGAAAACAAAGTAAATTCAATATTGACCTTCCTATGTATCCTTCGGGCGAGTTTCAAGGTACCTTCCCTGATCGCACACTAGACGCAAAGTTCAGCATCCAACATACGAATGAAGAAAGAAAAAAGAAGTAAACATAGAAGGCAGCATAAAAGAAAGCCAATACAACACTTTTCTACTCCTATGTATCCTTCAGAGTGAGTTTCAGGGTGTAGTCCTCGATCACACATCGAATGCAGGATTCAGCATCTCGATATACAAACAAGGAAAGGCAAAAGAATCAAGCATAGAAGGTAGCATAAAAGAGAAGAATTGAGCTCAAAGCCTTTTAGTATTAATCGTAGGACATCAAGTTACAGCAGCTTTCTAGCAGATAGTTCCCCCCCTTTTTACATTAAAAATTTTGGGTTTTTATAGAGGACCCGACCCTCTGGGTCATAATTACATAGAATGGCAAAGTAATCTCATGAGATCTGAGAAGTCGACTCCTCATGGCCCTCGAGACTGAGCTTTCAAATCCATTACCAGAACTGGTAACTATGACCGAGTCAACCGTAGAAATATGCAATGATGAGCCGTCTGAGTGTCCTTGGTCTTTGGGTGCAATGCTCGAGTGGCCGCCATGCTTGACTGATACTTCGTCAGGGACTGATACTTCGCTTCCAATTGCCAAAAATGAGCAGTGAGCTTACCGGGCAAGCAAAAGTGCATTTACGAGGCACTTTGATGGTCTTGAGAAAATAACCGGCTTGGAGTGTGTGCCCCTCAAAAAAATCCAACATGTCACGATATCATGACATTTCTATGCCTTCAACTCGATTCTTCTTGTTGCATCACGAAAATATGACATGTCACAAAATCACGACATTTCTATGTCTTTGTCTTCTTTTGTTTCTTGGAGTCGCAAAAATGTGACATGTCATGATATTGCGACACTTTCCTTCTTTTGCCCTTCCTTTTTGCCTTGAGCTGCAAAAATGCAACATGTCGCGATATCACGACACTTTTGTCACCTGGCGTTTTCTCTCGCTACCGGTTGCAAAAATGCGACATGTCATGATATCGCGACACTTTCTCTTTCTTATGCCTTTGCCTTGTTGTTGGTCGCAAAAATGCGACATGTCGCGATATCGTGACATTTTTGCCCTTTTGCTCTTCTTCCTTTCTATTGGTCACGAAAATGCAACATGTCGCGATATCGCGACAACTTTTCTTTGCTGCGCTTTCTCCTTGCTGTTGATCGTGAAAATGTGACATGTCGCGATATCACGACACTTTCTCCTTCTTAGCCCTTTCCTTGCTATTGGCCACGAAAATGCGACACGTCGCGATATCGCCACACTTTTTGCTTCTGGCGCTCCTTCTCGCTGTCGGTCACGAAAATGCGACATGTCATGATATCGTGACACTTTTCTCTTTTGGTGCTCCTTCTTGTTGTTGATCATGAAAATGCGACATGTCGCGATATCGTGACACTTTTCCCTTTTGGCACTTCTTGTTATGAGCTACGAAAATGCAACATGTTGCGATATCGCGACACTTTTTCATTTTGGCACTTCTCCTTGCTGTGAGCTACGAAAATGCAACATGTCGTGATATCGCAACACTTTTTCATTTTGGCACTTCTCCTTGCTGTCGATCGTGAAAATGTGACATGTCACGATATCGTGACATTTTTCTTCTTTGCTCTCCCTTGTCGCTTTGAGCCATGAAAATGCGACATGTCATGATATCGCGACACTTTTTGTCTTCTGCTCTTCCTCCTGGCTTTGGGTCATGAAAATGTGACATGTCGCGATATCATGACACTTTCTCGCTCTTAGTTGTGAAAATACGACATGTCGCGATATTGCGACACTTTCGCGCTCTCAGCCATGAAAATGCAACATGTCGCGATATCGCGACACTTTCTCGCTCTCAGCCGCAAAAATGCAACATGTCACAATATCATGACACCTTTTCTTTCTTTTTGCGAAGCTATTTTCTTTGGTCTGCTTGGTAGCGAAGATTTTTCTTCTTCATTTTGTATACAAGGGAGTGGCATCGAAAGCCAAAATTGTTGCAACACTTACAAATGCTTTCAAAGCAACAAAAAGAAACACTTTACAAAAGGAAATTTTTTGATTTTTTTCTACCCCTTGTGTAATGTGACAAAATTGTCAATAGGTATGTGTAAAGGTATATTTATCAAATGATCTACCCAATTCCATTACCATTCAAGTGGGGGAGGTCACCATTTCTCAATGGATGATTTACATTACACATGTTTCTACTACCAAGCACTCAATCATAAGGTGAAGGATTGTTCACACACATCGCATTCCAAGCCGAAGTTGAATTTCGTGCCCACCCCTCGGGCAATCACTCAACCTAAGGTGGATTTTTGGACCACTTTGGGTTGTCCTAAAAGTTTACATTCTCATGTTGTTCCCATTCCATAGTCGATAGTTTTTTCTAATCCATAGATGATAATTGTCACACACTTGCAACCTTGAGCTCCATAGTCAAAAATTTTTTGATCCACAACCAGAAATTATCATAAGCTTGATGTCTTCACTTCTATATATTATTGTTTTTCTTGTTCCATATTCCTCATCCATGAAGAGCACAATACCAAATGTAGATCCATCATCAATGGAATTGGCAATTCCTATGGAGTAAGTAAAATATGAATATCCCTCCCTTTTGTGCAGTTTTGGCATTCCCACAATCCTTGATAGGGAAAAGAAGATGGGGAAAATCTACCCAAAAAATGGTTTCACCCATTTAAACCTTAATGGTTGAGTACCAAACCTAACATTTTCAACAACTTTGGGGTATTGTCATTGCTTGAATAGAAGTAGGATGATGAAGTCTTATTAGAGCAATAAATATTTAAGTTTTCTTGGAAATATTTACTTACATGTGTATCTGATGAAACCAACCAGTCTATGATTTAGATCTCTAAAAAGTTACAATTTTATTGTTTAGGGCTTTATTTTTCAGTTTCTCAGTTCTATAGTGGTAACGACAGATCTCTTGGTGATCTATTCATCATTTTTCATTTTCTTTGGTTTTAGTTTCTTGCATAGGCTTTGGGGTGTGCTTCCATATCACCCACTTTTTATGAATTCGTATTCTTATTACTTTTTTTAATAAGATTATGTCACTTTCAACCAAAAAAAAACTATACATGCAAAAAATATATTTTAATATAAAATCATACATTCATTGATCAAATTAATATTTTAAAAATAGGTAAAAATTTTAGAGATGTTGTTTAAGCTTTATTATATGTTTAAGATCACTTATTCTCATACAAGGCTCGAACTAGACATCAAATTCATATTGATCAAAATCAATAAAACTTACATTATCTTATTACAGGTGAACCTCTACTTGTGTATTATAGTGTGATGATGATACATAAATATCATTAGCTATTGCAAATAAGTTGGGAATATACTTTCCTTTAGAGATTGTTATCTCACTTGCCCTCTTACCTTCATAGTCCAAACCACCTCCTACAACAACATCCCCAAGGTGAAAAAGCTTTATTTCGCTCTATCCTTGCATTTCCAAAACTCAATTGTACACCATCTTGCAATCTTCCTCAACTTAGTTTAGTTCTTGCTAGTATACAATATTTTGATAAAAATTTATATTTAATATTTCTTGGTTGCAAGAACTTTTACAAAAACTAGTTTTGCAACACACGATCACACATTGCCTGCAAAACTTCTAGAAAATCACCCTTGCTCTAGTTTGCAAGGTAGGGTACAAACCAAAAATTCACATGGAGGGGTACAAACCAATTTGAGATACAAGTCAGATCTTGACAACATCTAGACAATATTCCAGAGATTGAATATCATAGTTAATCACAGAAGAACCCAGTTATTTAGTTTATATTGCATATTTTTCTTCATTTAAATTTAAATTTTTGCATCTTCATTTTACAAAAGTTCCAAATTACTTTGAGTATTTTAAAAACACACTATTTTTGCTTTTATGCTTTATAAAATGCACTACTTTTGTTTTTATGCTTTACAAAACACACCAATATGACTTTGGTCATTAGTTTAAAAGCTTTTAGAAACAATTTCTTTGATAACACTTTAGTCCATAGCTAGTTGTGCATTAAATTCTGATTAGTATAGCATACAACACTTGCATAAGGCATAAGGAAAGCCTAAAATTTCTTTATCTGCTTGAACTGAGAATAGATCTCGATCTATCTCATACATAAATCTCTTTTAGGACATCTAGCCATAGCCTTAATTGATATATCTTGGTTAGTGTAGATAGATTTGCAATCAAACAAATTGTAGAGCAGTTTTCACTAAAAGCATATGATCCTTTCCTTTTTCTATTGCATAGATCCTTGCTACCAAAACATAAATTCCATTACTTTCTTAGTGTAGATTTTCTTTTCAATAAGACAATTTTCTTTCACAAAAGTCAAAAGGCATTTTATCACTTAACTATATTAATTTATTTTTTGCATATTAGTTTCAAGTAAAATCATATAAACCCTACTTTCATCCAAGCAAAAAAACTCTAATTTTGTTCAATTATGATCCTCACACCAATGGCTGCATGAAATCCCTTTTTGAAACTAAACAGGAAAAACTCTAGGTCTGCATTGCATGAAATCCTAGGTTCAAATCGGTTCACATATTCTTAGCTTGAATTAGTTTACACATTTGTCTGTGTTGCTTCAACCATTTGAAATGGTACTACCAGTTACCCGTAATGTATTATGCCTATTCCTACCAGGTTGCTAGACCTATAGCTTCCTCTGTATGGCAATTACCAGCACTTGAGTATTGGGACCAGACTTTGTACTCAATAATGCCTCTACTTCACGTCAAGCAATTTCTAAAAATTCTATCTTTTAAACTATTATCATATTTCTTAAAAAGAAAGAAAATCACCTTTTTAAGTAGTTTGAAACTCAAAGCAAAAGAACATTTTCTTGACCTAAACAAAAAATAACGATACACAATTAATTCCTCTTTAATAAAAAAAAAATTTGAAACTCTAAGTAGAAAGTCTAAGATTTAAATTTTGCAGTGATAAAGTTGTATATTAAATTTAATAACCAAAGTATGGTGAGATAAAAATATATAATATAAACATCTTGAAGAAGATCATTCCATAAAACATATGACCTTGTTGATGTTAAAAACTATATCACCCTTCACCTTTTTCTCATAAGATACTATACATAAAAAATACAAGGATACCAATTTTAGTTAAAACATAGAAGTAAGAACACTTGATAAATATATATAACCATCATACTAAAATCAGTCAACATTAACTAACAATATAATATAATATATAATAAAAATATGGTATTTTTAGTCAACTTGTTCACATGAAAAACTATTATTTAAAAAATTGAAACCATTTAAAGTTAAAAGTTTTATTTATTATTCGCTTTTAACTTATTCTGTATATATTTAAACAATTTTAATAATAAAACATAATCAAAATATTTTATGTTTATAATTTTTATACAATCTATGCAATTTTTTGTTTAGTCATCAACAATGTCAAAAGAACTCTTTTTTGACACTCGAACAGTTCTGTCCTAGAAATATGCCACTGTAAAGTCAAAGGAAGGGTGAGTGTCAAATCTAACGACCTTCACGGAGTAGCGACAATGACTCAGGGCCTAACACACCACCCCCTTCAGATGGATACCTTTCATCGCCTGCACTCTCTGTACCTCTAATGGAAGGCATGAGTTCATTATTCTTCATCGCAGTCACGATGTGCGACATGGAGGGTCTCAATTCTCCCGTTGTTGCCAAGCAAAGATTGGAGATTTTAATTTTGTTTTGGACCCAACTTTGATAGCCCAAAATCAGCCAGCTTAGCGTGGCTGTCATCTATCAGCAGTACGTTTGAAGACTTGATATCGCGGTGCACTACAGGAGGTTTTGTCTCCTCATGCAAATATTCCAAAGCCACTGCAACCTGAAACGCAATATGCACTCGAGACGCCCATGGTAGGGGTTTCGCCACGCCCTTCTCTTTATGCAGTCGGTCATACAGACTCCCTTTAGGAACAAACTCGAATACAAGAAAATCAAATTGTTAAACTAAAAGGTCATACACAAAAGCTGTAAAATGATGAAAATGCATAATTAAAGTCAAATATCAGGATAGAAGTGGACTCATGATAAACAAACTGCATATATATATTTCTTGACTGCTAAAATGCTATCCAGATGCATATATTTCTAGAAGTCTAAAAATATCTGCAATTTAATTATGTCTTAATAAGTTGTTTATATTTAAGTAGATACTTGGCAAGCTTAACCCTACTTTCATTATTGTAATACAATATCTGAAGGCCAGTCTGGTATTGTTTTAACTTAAAGAATTGATTAATTTCTTAAGTTGTTTGAGTAAGGGTTCAAATAACACCTATATCATTAAGGAAAATTAAATGATATAAATTATAAAACGTATAAGATGACACGTTTTCAGTCAGGAATTCAATTGATAGTTATTTATTATATATATATAAAAAAATTAAGTTAGACAAAATAAAGATGATATTAATGTTTTAAATATTTGTAAGATTTAACCAGGTAAATAAATTCAGATTGTATTAAAAAAAATTTAAAAATATAAATTATAAAATATGCAAGATAAAAATAAAATGATACTTATATCATAAAAAATTAAATGACATAAGTTATAAGATAAAAACATAACACTTATATATTATAAATAAATAATATATGAGATTTAACAATTTAAAATATTTAAATAAATTTAAATAAAAAAATAAAACAATTTTTAAGATTTACAATTCATGAAAGAACTCTTAAAAATGTTATTTGTCAATACATGTTCATTTAAAGAAACTCCAACTATTAAAATATGATATATTATTTTATTTTTAAAATTTTATTCCCTATTAAACTTTTATTTATAAAACTCTAAAATTTTATCATTAAGCATAATCAGGCTGTACATAAATGCAAAACAAATGTACCTAAAATAAAAAAGACATGAATTCATGGGTTGTTCTTCCCATGGTAGAAACTCTGTCCATACTAAATGAAATTAAATAAAAAAAAAAGAACAAAACAAAAACTCTGTCCATGCTTCTCAGCATATGCTGTTTATTGTGTTAGTGGTATTCATTGTGTTTGTACATCTTTACCTAGCAGCGTTAACGAAAGCAAGATATAAAATTCACGAAAGCTTATAAACAGAAACTCAACGTAGCCCTTCCGAAACACAATCCGATCAAGCTAACTAGGTAAATAAAAAAAAAGAACAAAACAAAAACTCTGTCCATGCTTCTCAGCATATGCTGTTTATTGTGTTAGTGGTATTCATTGTGTTTGTACATCTTTACCTAGCAGCGTTAACGAAAGCAAGATATAAAATTCACGAAAGCTTATAAACAGAAACTCAACGTAGCCCTTCCGAAACACAATCCGATCAAGCTAACTAGGTAGGGATGGCGGATTCTGAGGAGGACGGATTATTCTTCTTTGAATAATTTCTGATCTCTAATCCCTATTTTTGTGGCTCGCTTCACGGCCCCTGTTCTGTTGCCCTCGAGATTTGCCCGGTAGACCTCGCCGAACCCGCCTTCACCAACTTTGTCGGTGAAATTGTTTGTGGCCTTGGCTACTTCACCCATAGTGAAGGTGCGTATGTCAACCTGGTTTCCATTCTTCATTTGGCATCTTAGATCTCTTGGAAAGTCAAAAAGCCAGCGACCGCTATGCCTATGATGGCGGCTACGCTTCTCTTATTCCTTTGCCTTATTTCCCTCCTGATTAACCTGCATAGCCACGGTCACGTTGTCGATCACAGGAGCGCAAGTTCTGGCTTTCATGCTGTTGATGAATGTGAGATTTGTGAATTCAGTTGTTGCCGTGAAATCCAAAGACCTGAGCTCTCATCCCATGTTGATCTGAGATTTACCTTCTGAATCGAACAAATATGTCTCGTTGGCCAAAAGACCCAACGAGTTATTAGATGGAGAAAGCTCAACTCTCACCGTTTTCTTTCGCTTCGCACAGGGACTTACCGAATATCCAGCCAAGAAAAATGAAAGCGTATAATTTTCACGTGGCCTGGTGCGAATGAGTTGGGTGAGAGTGGCGTCGCCCTGAAGATTATCTGCTCCAAGCAGCAAACTATTGGAACCCTCTCGTGGATACCACCCGCCATTCCCGCTGTTAACGACGGAATTTTTTTGGCTGTAAATATTGACATCACCCACCGTCCAATAACATAAGTCGGGCTCTCCCCCCACAATTTTGAACGTTCCGCTGGATGTAGTATTCCTGGGAGAGGTAACCTCGAAACCGCCGTTAGAAACGAGGTTGGAACCCTCGCCGGGAGAAGGAATAGCTGCCATTTTTGCTGACAAAGGGATTCCATTTGTAGGGACGGGAATAAATGTGAAGCCCAAATGTAGACCCTCCGCCTCTGCTGGGCCGAGAAACAGCCCTGTCATTGACCAGTGGTCCGCCTTTAGACTTGCCTGAAGATAGAGAGCTTTTCCGCTCTGTGACAGAAGAGCACTTCTGATTTTACCGTCTTCTTGAAGAAACCATTGTTGTGTAATTTCTCCCGTACAGTTGGTCACTCGGAAATAAAATTTGGATATGTCCGTGGGAACACAAAGGACTTCTGCGCTCCGGATTGAAGTGGTCCGTGGCGATCCAATTTGATCCCTTTGGTGTCTCTGTTAAAGGACTCTGTGCAACTATTCCGTGTGCCAAGCACAATACGCCGACCATGCAGGGTAACAAGCTTTCCATCGGAACAACTCGGTGTTAGCTGCAATTTTACATCGTGTTGCAAATTAATGAGATACATATAGAACTGAGTTCTTAATGGGTATTGAATGTTCGGTGAGGAAAAGCTTTCTGTGATTATTGACTTAACTTGACTGTGCGTTTAGGATAGATGGGACAGAATGCAGCTTGAGCCAACTATATATATCGACACATGGAAATCTTTGACTTTTGATTAATCTACTTCGATTAATTTTAGAGTTGTCCTAGTCAAGACATCGAATGCACGCAAGGGCTGTCATGGGCTGCATGAGTTTATACATCAATCACCAGATATAGATATATGTCAGATACAATTTTATATTTTATAATAATAGTCGTTTAAATTATCATTAAAAAAATTTATAGTAAATATTTTTTTTAAGTTATTCTTTTAGCGTTCCTAAGAGTAATCACTGGGCAAAGATTGCGGAAGTCTCATGTGAAAAAGCCGACGTGCGCTTGCAACCATTGGTAGATGACTGTCGCAGGTCAAGTCAAGACCACCGCGGCAAGGATTGCGGAAGTCTCGTGTGAAAAAGCCGTCGTCCGCGTGCTACCATTAGTGACTGTCCCAGGTCCATTCAAATTCTAAGCTATTTCAAGGACTTGTTGGGAACCATTCCCACGATAAATTTGTCCTGATTTTTATACCAAATTAGATAATTAAAATGTGTATAATTATATTTTAACATAAAAATAAATAAATGAGAGTAAACGGAAGAAGTGTGAGCACAAGTCGAGAGTGAGTGTAATCGAGAGCGAGTGCGAGCACGAGCCAGGAACGAGACGAGTGCGAGCACGAGCCAGGAACGAGACGAGTGCGAGCACGAGTCTGGAGTGAGTGCAGCTAGAAACAAGAGTGGGAGTGTAAGCCAGGTGTATTGGGAGAAGTGCAACCGGAAGCGAGTGCGAGCACGTAGCCAGAAACAAGAGTATGAGTGCAAGTCGGGAGTGCAACCAAAAACAAGTGCAAGCACGAGTCGGGAGTGAGTGTAGCCAAAAGCGAGTGTGAGCGCAAGCTAGGAGTGAGGAGGAAGTGTGAGCAAGAAAGAAGAAAGTAGAAAGCAAAGTGTGATCAAGTAACAAGTGCCACTTCTTATTCCAGATCTTAGGAGAATTTAGAGGATTCGTTTGAAAAACAAATCTAGGTAACATGGAATGAAAGTCATTTGTAAAAGTCCTTAGAAAGTATGAATGGCCAAGTTGGAAGTTTGGATGCCCTAGCTGTAACAACCCAAAATTTTAACCCACTTGAGAGAGAAAAAATTTACACTCAATAGGGATTTACATATCCCCACCTTCCATAAGTCATTCTATGAAGTTGTCTACTGACTTAATACCTTATGATTAAGTTGTTCATATCATCTCCACAATTGGCCAACTTAACCCTTTAAATTTGTCAAAAGTGTATGCAATCCCTACACCATACATAAGTCTGTCTATGTAGGTGCACTAAGTGTAATGCAAATAAGCTATACATCTCATCTTCATGATGAGTTAACTTATCGATCATTCATTGTAATGCAAATAATCTATATACCTCATCTCCATGATGAACTAACTTATCCATCATTCATTGTAATTCATATAAGTTATTCGTCTTATCTCCATGATGGGCTAACTTATCCATCATTCATTGTAATTCAAATAAACTATCCGTCTCATCTCCATAATGAGCTAACTTATACTTTTTGTCTATCATAATGGTACACCCATCCCTACACCATACATAAGTTCATCTATGTAGGTGCACTAAGTGTAATGCACATAAGCTAACCATCTCTCTCTCAATCTCTGTCTAATATTCTAATCCATAAGCATAAACAATAATAGATCTCATTTTCTAATCATCTAATATTCATCAAATGCAAGATCAAAATGTGGAAATATTCGATACACACAACACATCATATATCCTAGGAAACCCTTACGAGAAAAACCCAGCTTCGAAACATCTTTTTTATTGCATAAGTTTAGTTGTCTCCAAAACAACTATATAAAAGAATCTCATAATTCCTCTTTCCAAAACATCGATACCAATATAAGTACATAAGAACCCCATAATTCTTGTCTCCAAAACATGAATTGTTCTTTTAATTCACATTACAAAATCAATGAGGGAATCCCATAATTCCCTCGAATGAATTCCACATTCATTCTTCTTTTTCCAAAACATCAATACTAATATAAATACATAAGAACCCCATAATGCTTATGTCCCCAAAACATGAATTGTTCTTTTAATCCACACTACATAAACAATGAGAGAACCCCATAATTATTTTCGAATGAATTCCACATTCCTTCTAAAGATGATTTCTTCTAAATATATAATAACCTCATAATTCTTATGTCCCCCAAAACATGAATTTTTCTTTTAATCCATATTACAAAACAGTGAGGAAATCCCATAATTCCCTTGAATGAATTCCACATTCGTTCTTCTAAAGATGATTTCTTCCTTCTAGTAGCATTTAAAAGAATAAATGCTTTCTATAGGTCTAATGTAACCATCTACTATAAAATAACACACAACAAGAATAATAGAGAGGACCCCATAATCATCTAGAAAATAATTCCATTAGTAACTTTCCAAATAGAAATTATATTCCACAATGATCATCTATACTTTCCACACATAATTTATCCAAAATAAAATATATTATCTACGATATATTTCAATCATAAATTAACCAAAATAAAATATATTATCCTTAATACATTTCAAACATAATTCATGGAAAATGAAATATATTTTTGTATTGTTGAAACCACGTCCCATTGCGGGGAACGAATTCTTGGAATTAGATTTCGTGTTTGGGGGGTTCTTTTCCATCAAATTCACCTGGGAGTCACACCCGACCCCATCCATGCCAATTGGCCTAACGGACCATAGACTGGACTTTTTAGCATATCTGCAGCATGTGAGGGGGAGAGATTTGAACTTGGGACCTCTCTTTTTCAACTTGAGAGTTTTAACTTTCCCACTTGCTCTCCAACTCCCCCACATGAGCAGATTAAATATATTATATTTTATATATTTCAAACATAAAATGAAATTCAATCATCATTCCATCAAACATCGAATAATCCAATATTCATTCTTTCAATTAATCAAAAGCCCATACTTTCAATTAATCAAAATACCCAATAATTATTCTTTTAATTAATCAAAAGCCCATACTTTCAATTAATCAAAATACCCAATAATTTGTTCTTTCAATTAGAAAGTCTTTCTTCCATTTAATCCATCAAAATGTCTTTCTTCCAATTAATCAATCAAAGGGAAATTCAAAATACCCATAACTATCATAACCATTCTTTCAATTTCTCAAACATAATCAAAAATAACATTCACAAAATAAACGTAGGTTCTAATCATTATTCTTTCCACAAAATTGATCCTAGGTTATCATCCAATTTTTCCACCTATTTGCTTCCTAAGAATCATTCAAATTTTCCACAAATTTGTTTCCTAAGATTCATGCAAATTTTCCACAAATTTATTTTCTAAAAGCCATTCAAATTATCCACAAATTTGTTTTCTAAGTTCCATTCAATTTATTCATGAAATTGATCTCAACGTTCATTCAATTTC
The DNA here is from genome assembly GCA_028583015.1 of Wollemia nobilis. Classification (NCBI taxonomy): domain Eukaryota; kingdom Viridiplantae; phylum Streptophyta; class Pinopsida; order Araucariales; family Araucariaceae; genus Wollemia; species Wollemia nobilis. The sequence goes on from JAQPPZ010017238.1 coordinate 3,813,029, forward strand.
TCCACAAAATTTATTCCTAAGTTTTACTTAATTCTTCCATAAAATTAATCTTAGGTTCCATTCAATTAACCCTTATAAATTTGATCACATAACACAATCAACTTGTCCACAAAAATTGATATATATGGTTCATTCAATTTTTACTCAAAATTGCATATAGTTAACATTCAATTTTTCCACAAAATTGTCCTTCCAATAAAATCGCTCTATAATTTCCTTCAAAATAGAAGGTTTGGTTTATCTTAAAGGTTTGTTTTAGCAACACAAATTATTCCAAAGCAAAGGGTTTATTTAAGCAAAAAGAGGATTTGACTCCATCACAAGTCAAACCTTTCAACTCAGTCAAACTAAAGGGTCAACCAACTAAGTCAACCAAACAACAACAACACCCAAATAGTTGGTGTTCGAGCCTCCGTCGATCAATGGCTATCTTAACCATCACCTGGTGGTCAAGAAATAAGTGGTTGCCTCCCATATATTAGCTAACAAAGTGCTCCCATAGGGAGCATGTGGGACTTTTTCCACATACTAATGCAAAATATGTTTCTACTATTCACCTCCAAGCAATCGAATGGAACATCCAATCAGAGGCGCACAACTAACAAACCAAGCAAACTAACTAAGCACATCATACCATGTGGTAGAAAACAAATGTATCATCATGTCTAGCAGTGGTCGAGGGATCTGTGAGGGCTTAGCTAAGCGCTTAAGTGCTTGGCTACTAAACTCTCGATGCTTAGCGCTCTTTAAACCCTAATTATCCCACCACACAAGGCATGTGGGATAATTACCTTCAACCTTTTTTCAAATGGTTTTCCCACCTAGCACAATAGACAAACAAATGGGAGTCAACAACCAAGTAGAATGGAAGTCCACATGTCAATATATTGCACTACAACCGATGCGAGGAAACCATCAAGTGGAGTGGTCTCGACCACTACCCATGGTTAAATCTTATGGGACTCAAGCAAAATCCCTTTAAGGACCGCTCAAGCCCCCTATGTATCTCATGTGGGATTATTAGAGGGAAGGCATGATCGACATTCCCTTTTTTTGTTCCCCCTTGAACTCGAAAACGGTGTTTAACGACATTACAAAGATGGGGGAGACCTTTAATTAAATCTCAGACTAAGGTTGGACATTAGTAAAAACAAATATTATTCGATGATGATGATAAAAACACCTCCATTTTCCATTATACCTCTAGTGGAGCATCTAATGAAGATGTAGGGGTAATTGCAGGGGGGTTGTTTAAGAGATTAACTAGTAACTTTCATCAAAAAATCTCCACTAGAATAGGCGACCTGAATCATGAGGTCTCCCTGAGACATCGAATGTGGTAGAAAAAGTTAAATTGATTGGGAAATAGATTTCATCAAATAGAAATATAGGGTCTCCCTAACGCAAGGAAAAATCTACCATTCAATGAATCTGATGGCATAAAACAAGGAACAAAAGGGTCAACTATTATTTGATGTCGATACCTCCTTGTTACCATAGATCAAAAGAAAAACAACAGAGGGCCATAAGGCCTGCAAACCAAAAAAACTTGTTCACTGGGAATTATCCAACTTAAATCTTTAAATAAGAGGGCGCTAAAAGGGCATCATCATCTTTTAAATATTTCTAATAAAATTATAGTGACACACATCACCAAACAACAAGGGCAACTACGTCATTAAACGACTCCATGAGAGCATTAAAATAGTAAGACATTGTTTCAAGGTAAACCATACAACAAATTCAAAGTCAAATACATATATTTGCTCTTTAACAAAAAGGGCAACATCTCCATATTTCTAAAAATAAGGAAATAGGGCTAAGGAAATGGAAGCTCCAACCTGGTTTGACTCCTTAGGTGGCTTCTTATAAAATCCTCCTCCATTATTTTGATCCTCCCAAAGGCTTCTTTCTTTATTTTCATTTTTCCTTGGCCTCTCTTTCGGCCTTCCTTCCTCCTCCCCCTGTAATGGCCTTCCTTTTTTTAAATAAAAACTCCCTCTAGCACATGCCCTTCGATGCACCATAACCAAGGACATCATTGTATACCTGATAAAGCCTCCCAGTTGGAAAGGGGAGTATACTTTTCAATAATTCTAGCCCTCTTGCTCAATCCCATCTGGCATGAAGCCATTAACTCTTCTTTCCAAAAATATCCAGCTTCTAATATATTCAAAAATACTTGCTTCATTTGGAAATTCAAAGGATACTTTTATATAAAACAAAAGTATTAAACAATCCATAATTGTTAGTCTCCTTAATTAAAACTATGATATGTATAAAATGATATTAATCAACTTCTTTTGCTAATAATTTTAAAAGCAATATCAAGGCAACTATTAATTTGTTAACTTAATATTTTAATGGTTAGTCGTTTTAAATAAAAATCATTATATGCATAAAACAATGTTAATAAATTCCTTTGCTACTAAATTTAAAAGCAATATTAAAGCTAATATTAAGTTGTTAGCTTGATATTGTTCACCTAGGTATTAGTATATCCTCTTTTGCTAATACCCTCCTAAGTGGGTCAATTTTCGGTGGTGGATCCTTTCTTCCACCTTCAAGTATAAATAGTCCTACAATACCACATAACTTAGCAGTACCATATTCATAAAATATCTCCATGTTACTATATATTTAGGTATATCCATATTACCTTCAATATTAGGCATTAAAATAGTAAATTCGCTTATATTATCATCTCATCAAAAGTCTTGCCAAGGCGAGTTTTCACACTAACTAGCAATAAGAGGAAGAGAGAATCTATGGCAAACCCAGTCCAAGTAGCAAATTCTACACCAAAAGTGATTATCAAGGATGAGATAATTGAGCATGATATAATGATTCTTAAAACCAAGGGGTTAATTTATAAGTTTCATGGATATTAGCCAAGTTTTTTTGAGATTCAAAATTGGATTAAATGAAAGTGGGGATTGAATTCAAATTACTCCATGACTTTTCTTCCAAAAGAATTTTTCCTCGTTATTTTCTCCAGTTCATAAATAAGGGATAAAATAATGGATGAAGGCCCGTGGTTTTGCAGCAAAGATGCATTATATTTAAGACCTTGGAGTGAGAATTTTTTTGTAGACACAGAAACTATTAAAAGGCTTCCGGTATGGATTAGGATTTTTGGACTTCCTTATCAACTCATCAATAAGGAGGTTTTGAAGAATATTGGTAATACTCTAGATGAATTCATCCAAGAGGGACCAACTACTAAGGAGAGAAGGCATGTTTTATACACTCAAATATATGTTGCCATGAAAATTTCTAAACCTTTATCATAGTTGATTAGGATAAAAATTGAATCAAGATAATGAGATTAGCAAGTGGATTGTGAAAACATTGCATTACAATGTCGCAAATGTCATGAAACTAGACACATGGCAAGAGAATACAAAGTGAAAATGGAGGAAGAGATATAATTTTTTTGGCATGAGGGTAGCTTCAATTTGAAACAAAGAGACCATATTATAGGATACGCTAGGTTAAATCAAGGATTTTCCACTCCTATGAAAGTGGCTAGAAAAATCCCTCTACATCATCATATGGAGAAGGCCATTATACTTCACTCGAATCAACCATTAGAAGAAAAAATGATATGGGGGATGAGGAAGGACAATGCACAAGTTAAAATTTAGGAGCTAAAGATGTGAAGGAAGAGGGGAAGACAAAGTTTAATACAAAGGAAGATGAGGAGATGAATTTTATAGACAATAAGGTGAAGGAGGTCAAGCTTAATCTAGATAAATCAAATTTATTATCTTTAATTAGCTTAAAATATTCTTCTTACAATAAAAATGAAAGTAGTACGAAGTGAATTCCTTGCACGTTAGGTTTTCAAGAGTAGTATAGTAAAGAAAATCTTATGGAGGATATCCAAGGAAATTTAAGGTTTTCAAGACAACATAAAAAAGTGATGCCTATGGAGGATCATCTATGCAGTTTAGAGTATTTAGGGCAACATAAAGAAGAAAATGCTAATTATGCTATTCCTTGAACTTTTGACTCTTTAGGGCAACATAAATCTTTAGAAGATAAGTCTCATTTTGAACAATATGAAAAAATTGAAGATATTGATGAATATGAGAGTGTTGGAGGGAATGGAAGAAGGAGAGGAAGGTCATCAAAGCAGGAACTAAGAGAAAAATAAACTCAAAAGGATATTGATATAGGAAGCCAAATAAAAATATCACAAGTATTAAAAAGAAGTGGGTCTAAGCCCACTAATATCCTAAGTTGGTTCTTTCTTAAAAAAAATTGAAACTTGAACCCTCACTAGTTATTCTTCAACCTAGTGGAAATTTGTGTAGCTTCATTGGTTTTTCTTCAACTCAATGAAAATACTTATATTTAGTGGTTTTTTCTATCTAATGATAATATCCTTAAACTTCATTGGTTTTTCCTACCCAGTGGTAATGTCCTTAACTTCATTGGTTTTCCTATCCAATGGTAATGTCCTTAGACTTTTGCAACTTCCAAAACCTATGCAAGCAACCTTGTTGTGGCTATGATACCACTGATGGATTTTGAAGCCTCATACTTAATATAAATCTCATAACAGAAATAATCACATGATCAAATATAATGAAGTTACAATATAATGGATCCAATAATATTATTGTAACAAATATAAATGAAGCAACTAATATGCAATTCAGGTCTTAATGATATATTAAATAACATTCAATAATATACTGAAATATGAATATAAATCCTGAAATATACAATATATCACTTATGATACTAGTTTCTCAAAAGTATGTAAACTTGTATTACTCCTCTTTCTATAAAAAATATCAAATAGATATGAAAATATAGGACACTATAGATAAAAATAAATGTTGTATTGAAGGTTGTATGGACAATGTCCTCTATAGAGTAATATATAGCCATTCTAGGATGACTCTTTGGTGACCATGAATCTTCCTTTCCATATGCCAAGCCTCATGACTCTTGGCTTCTCTTCTTGACACTTGCATACACATGATACTATCTTGTATGCACACTTGGACTTGACTCTTTACATGGTTCTTTCTAATCTAAGGACACATGTGCACTCTTACATAATGGAAAATTGTGCACATTTACACTCATAACACTTGCACACATAATTACATGACACTTGTGCATTTCCTACATATTATTACATTACATGAAATATTAACTCACACTCTAATCTAAGACATGACCCTAATCTAATATTTATAATAATATACCAAGGTGGTACATTGGCATGTACTAAATATGTATTAATCTCCAACAAATTGCATCAAAAGTTGGTAGTAGAACAAAATGATAAAAATTATCCAATTGAAAAAACGTATATCATAAAAAGAAAAAAAAGGTTCTATAGAAACTAACATGTCCCTCTACTATTTTTGCACCATCATATCAAATCCAAGATCATCGCTCTAATACCACTTGTAATAGAACAAATTCTAGAATAGCAATAGTTGTAGTAAATATTAGAAATGTGGAAACAAAAAAATATTCACTAGAATAGAATTCAAATTCCATAATAGTAAGAAATAGGAATAGTCCTAATCACTTGGAGAAGGTAAATCTCTTATGGAAACTAGAGGTGATAAAAATTTACAAGTATGAATGATAAAACAACTATCATATGAATCATCTATGTATAGTCTAAAATAATAAAAAAGCCCCAACCCTAATATTGAAGGATCAACTAACCTAATCAACTGTGTACGCTAAGAATAATTAAGGTATCTACTATTTGTATTTTTATCTACTATTTATGTAGTGAACATTTTACTATAGTGGGGTAAACCCTTGTACTAAGGGAAATTTAAACAAATTAGTTCCCAAAATAATTAAATGAAGGGGCCTAAAGCTCTACCCAGACATCAAGTAGTTGATTTGAAGAAGATACCATCCAAGGATTGTCTATGCCAAAGCTTGAGAGCATGCTCCAAGCTCCCCTCACCATGAGATAAAGTCATCCACCCAGATAAAAAAAACAAAGGATTTTATCCTTTTTTATGGTGACTAGACCCCATACCATTATAATGGGTAACCCTCAGTGTGATTTAAAGGTTCCCTTTATGATGAGGCCTCCAAGAGCTTGTTTCACTAGGACCCACTTGCTTAACTAGTAGAAGGGCCCCAAAATCGAACACCCTCCTCTAGTAATTGGATTGTAGCTCCTAAGGATAGTTGGTCAATAGCATGATTAATATACCATAAAGAGAAACCTAAGGATGTTGGAGGGAAATAATAAGGGGGATTACATGAGTCAAGTAAGGACTCAATGAGGCCACTTGACCTTACTAGTCCTCATATATCCCCTAGAGGCTCAAAGGTGATAGGGGTAAGAAGACTATGGAAAATACATCAGATACTAGAAGCATACCCATCAAATGAGTCATGATGGAATCCTATGCATGGGCATCTTCAAAATGTCAACTATCAAAATAATCATAACAATAATAGAAATGATATTTGTAAAACTAAGGGTCCATTTAAGAGAGGAATGCCATTGAAGCAACCAAATCATCAAAGAGGAGGCCTTAGACCAAGCCAATACCAAAGTTTGATGAGCTAGTGTGAGAAGGGAGAATCACTGAGATGGGTCAAAGGCTGAAGAGGCACAAACCCACAACCACTTGTGTGAAGCACCAACCTTGGTTACTACCACCCAAAATCATATATATGAAGGGAGTTGAAAGTATTAATGACACCTCTAAAAATAATACTATATCACCATGTAGGTACTTATGGTGATTTAACATCCTAACCTTCCAAAAATGAATGTGATCTAGACCTCCTAGTTTACCAATTAGAAATATCGTCAACACTATGACCTATACCTGTTTTGGGGGGTATTTTGAATTTTATTTTTTCCTATAAATATTATAAATAGTCATATCTATAGTGAATAAAATGAGAATATGAATTGTTACTATGTCAAATATCTAACCTGTGAATTTTTCTCTCTTTTTATTTTACTTCTTAGTCTAGACTCGAGCCTTGTGCCAATTGCATGTACAGGTCATTGAGCCTATTTAGGTCATATATATATATATATATATATATATATATATATATATATATATATATATATATATAATATGCACTTTTAAATATGAATACAAGGGGTTGTGACTACATCAAAATTTATATCCTATTCTAAGCATTCAAATACTTTATGTGGAGTATTGACTATTCCAGTGTTTATGTCCTAGCCTCTATAGAAATTCATTAGAATTGCATGTGTGTATGATCAAGTCTATGTTTAATTTTGTTGTCTTGCTTGGTTCATGTGTTCACTTATCCCACCAAGTTGTAAGATGGAAATTGATTTCTATTGGTGCATCACCACCCTTATATAGGCTAGATAGGTCTCATTTCCTACAATTTAAATTTTAAGTTATTTTTTGTTTCCTTTATTTCCCTTTTATCTAGAGAAACTGATTAGAGTAGGTTAGTGAGGAAAGAGAACCAAAATACTACATCATAACAAAATCAACCTTGGTAAAAGAGCCTAAAGGTCATCCAAAGGAGCCAAATCCCATGCTTCCCCAAACTTCCTAGGACTGATGTCCCATACAAGGTGTAGGGCACTTGATGCACCCACTCAGAGTAACAAATATTGAATCACAACCATGGGGGTCATAGAGCCTAGGGTGCAGGGATCATTTCTAACCTCTAAAAGTTCAAACTGGTAGGCTCAATGAGACTCAAACAAGAAAAAATCCATCTCTTGATTTGAATTCAAGTCATGGTTCTAGTGAAGATCACAATTATTAGCTTTTTGAAGCATCCAAAAAAATCACCTAGCAACTCTAGCACACAAAAGAAGAATCCCAAAAATAATTGCCATTCTTGGACAAATTTATGGTGGGATCTTACTTTTTGTTGAGAAATAACCACTTGGTGACTTTATTGCATAAAGGATAGAGAAATCCTCAAACAAGGGGCCCACTCATGTGTCTCATTACTAGGCTAAGGAGAACAATATGAGATTCAGGGATCGAGGGCCACGTAGATCATATGGTCATGATTTTTGTATGCCTTGTATTCCACGTTCAATGCATACTTGCACAATATCTTCAAGAGAATATTACCTCCAATCATTAAAAATAAAACTGGATAGGTATTTTGCATTCTATAGACTAGGAGTGTCATGTTAGGGTCAAAACTAGAAAAACAATATTCACCTTCCCTTTGTATTCTCATGAACAATCACAATAATAATTTCTATAAGGTCCCACAATTGATATTATTGGTACTGAGTTATCCATTAGAACTATAACACTCTCCATGGCAAAATAATGGTCTCAAAACCATTGATTAAGAAATCAATCAATATCTATCACATTTTTCTTCAAGAGAATCCTCAAATATACTTGGAAAATGGAGCTCCCTACAAGGAAAAAGATATTTTGTAGAAGTATATAGAGGTGGTATAGCTTTTCTTTACCTTGTACATATCTACTTTCAAGGTTTTTTTTGGATGCAGAGTTAATATGCACCAATAATTTATTTTTAATTTTAATTTAATTTGTCCAATAGAGTCCAAAAATTTATCCAGTGAAGGGTTGTCTTTGAAACACTAGCTCTTCTAATTTGCTTCCTAAGATCCATAAATACAAAGGTAAGGTTACTTTGTGTGCTTTGCCCATGAATCATATGTAGAGGAAAATCTTTCGTAGTCAAAAGAAGTGTGTGATTAGCATTGTAGAGGCACATAATATGGTGGTGTGCAAACACATGCTCCTGTGCAAGTCATTTGTCTAAATTTAAGTGCTTCAGTGGATGTGGAGGAAGATAACTCCTCCCCTAATTCCTCAATATTTGAATCAAATCAATATTATGTGCATCATAGCTTGATCAAATGTAAAAATGGAGCCAATCGATGCATACAGAAGCCCTATGTCTTCCTAGAATGTGTTACATAGACTAGTGATTTGATTTCGTTGCTATAATATTGTTAATGTGATAAGTAGAGTATATGAGGTACATTCAAATCAGTTTGTTTGTGTTATATATGTGTGTGTGGGTGGGAGGTTGTGATGTTGTCATTGGACTTTCATGCTTTACTATAATCTAATGGAAAATTTGGGTACTAAAAAAACATAGGCATGCAACAAAGTGGAATATTCTTCAGATATCAAATTAGACTAAAATAAGGGGAAGGAGGAATCTCCACAAGGGTGGATATTCCCCCTCACAATACAAGGTCAACCTGATTTAAAATCCAATAAAACTTAACAAAAAAAAGTAAATAAAACTTCAAATCCAATGTTGAATAATTTTCATTTATGTTTTTGAATATAAATATTACAATTTGTGAATATGCACAATTTGAGATGTGCCTTTACAATGCAATTTTTTATAATTAATTATTAATTATTTAATTGAATTTTGAATTTAATTTCCTTATCAAAGCAAAAACCAATAGACCACCCAAAGGCTACCAAAAATTAAAATAGAGAAAAATGTGAAAGATAAGATTCAATTGAATGAAGGAAATCGATAGGATCTAAAGTAGGGTAGGGAACCTTTGGTTTCTCCCAATAATGATTTGGTGGTTTATTCACATAGGGTTGGATTTCGTATAGGTTTCATCTAGGATAAGACAACAAATCAATAAAAGAATGAAACTAGATACTAATAAGTTAGGGTGGAAATTAAACCATCACTATAATACTAGGGAAGGAAAAAAATTAATTGTTGAAGGTAAGGTCACTTTACAAATCTCTTCAATCCCCTTTCTTAATGAGAATAATTTCATGGAATGTTAGAGGGATTAAAGGAAGCCCCTCTAAACACAATGAAATTAAAAGGATGATTTAAATAAACATATCACATATAGTATTTCTCCAAGAGACTAAAGTGTCGGTGGAAGGAAAATAAAATATGGCCTATGGGGAATTTGGACTCTCTTAGTTCCCAAGGTTCTACGAGAGACCTCTCTTGTCTATGGGATCCAAGGGAGTTTGTAGTTCACTTAGCCATAGAAAGTTGGAAAATTGTTTCTCTTCTAGGTCAAGGTAGGAAATTAGATTAAAGTCTTTTGTGTATTATTATTTATGCATTCATCTTCATAGAGGTAAAAAGAAAGCAATGAAACCATATAACCCACCTTGTTGCCCAATTCTTTATAGTAAAACTTATACTAGAAGGAAACTTCAACACCATTATCCCTATAAGACAAAGTGTGAGTGATTAAAACACTAGATGTTAGATCAAACCTAATGCTTGAACATATGAGGTATAGCCAATTAATTGATTTAAAAAAAAAAAAATGGTATGATGACTTGGTCAAATAGGAGGTAAGGATCAACATACATATTGGAGAGACTAGATGGATTCATGATCTTGAACAAGATCCTCTTGCATGGGATCCATTATCATCTTTGATTGTCCTTGGTAGGGCCAATCACATATTGTGAGGAGCGATATAGTAGGGCCGCAACCAATAATGTGGGGTTTGGCTCAATCAAAGGTGTCAGGGATTTTTTACAAGGCCAAATCCTTGTTAAGATGTGATCCTCAAGGTACACTTCGACTCAACAAAGGGATAAGGAGTGCAAGAAATAAAATAAAATAAACTCAAAAAAAAGAAAAGGAGTGGCGATGCACCAAGATATCCGCTAAGATATTCCTTCAAAAATTGACTTTAATGCTATGTGCAAGCGATGAACACTTCCTCTCCTCAACATAGTGAAGCACATATGAGAGTTACTAGTTATAGGTATCCATAATGAGGTAGGTCCTATAGGAGAGTCAACAATAGATGATTTATCTGAAAATAGAAGCAAGCCCTTCACAAATACATGCACTTAATAAAATATGAAATAGGTAAAGAGTCACAAACACATACATACACACAAAAACAGATCAACAAGAGATCACAGACGATTATACCAAAAAATTAACACAGAATTTTGTATATATAGAAGTCTCTGTCAATAATATATATATATATATATATGCAAGCAAAAATTATAGATATTAGGTTAGAAGTGGGGGTTTTAGATTTCCCATAAGCCACTCAAGAGTTGACTACTTTTACAAAAATAAATGAAATCCTACAAGAGAATACAATTCCAAACTTGTCGATCCTTTACAAATCTAATGCTACTCCTATTTAAATATTACAAGAAGAGGTTATTCCCTCCAAAATATATGTTGATATTTCAAGGTGGTTGTTACTTCTGATTTCACATCATGTCTCATATAAATTATCGGTCCCTCCCAAGTCCTCTAGATTCAAATTCATGAATGTCAAATGGCGTTGAGCCCTTTTATGAGTAGCTATTATCTTTATTGTCATCTACCCTTTTCTAGAAATTCCCATTATCTGGGCATAAAATATCTCTTCATTTAATGCTTGGGATATTTGAGTTACTTTTGCCATGGCTCCCATGCTACTGTTGTCCTTTAACAGATATATAAGATATTCCTTTGCAAGAAATAATATGGAATAATCAGAAGAATGACCCCAAAACGATTCATAAAGGCGAAGACAAGAAATGTATAATAAGACCCCTGATTATTGCATTGAATTCAAGAAATATTTATAATCGATTACAAGCTTGAACGGATAAGTATGCAAGTTGTTCTCAAAAGATTATCCATCCAATATAGAAACTATGAAAATATAGCAACTATGAAAGATAATATAATTACAAGGAATTATAGAAATTATCTCTACGTACATTATTCCCTATCATTCCTCCCCATCGTAAGAGCATTGGGTTCCAATACGGTCAAAAGGTAAGGAAAATATCGAACCATATGGGTATGAGATATCCATCGGGCCTGATGTGGAAGTTGTCCTCACTTGGATACAAGGTATGAAGTAGAAGAGACTTGGCGAGTACGACATGTCCTGGTGTCGAAGAGATGATCATGCTCCAATGGAAAATGGAAGTCAAGTACAATGTCAACAAGATGACTGGTAACAGGTTATGTCTCCAATGTAGAATCATGGTATGGTCAGATCAAGTCAACATTGATGATATCATGGATGCCCAAGTGTGTTGGAATATCAAGCCAAAAAGTATTCTCGGACACCTATTGGATAATAGTGTATGGTCCAAAGCGGATGGGTTTGATCTTGCTATGTTCTCGGGACTGGAACCTGCAATGATCAAGGTGCAACCAAACTCTATCTCCTACCTGGAAATGATGTGGAACACGGTGCTTGTCCATGGCCTTCTTCTGTTGCTGTTGTGTTTTTTGCAAAATAGAAATAATGTTAGAGTGAAGTTGTTGCAGATGGTGGATGAAGGAGTGAGCTTTATCTTGCTCTTTTTGCATATGGGTTGTGATAGGGAATGGAAGGGATAAAGGTAACTCATAAGGTGCTAAGGGTTGAAAACCTAGACACACTTCAAAAGGAGAGTGACCTATAGAAGAGTGAACAACCCGATTATATGCATGCTCAATGTGGGGAAGACTCAAATCCCATTTGGATGGTGAAGAATGGTGAAAAATACTAAGACTATGGACAAGGGTGTGGTTGACCACTTCAGTTTGACCATCATACTAGGGGTGGAAGGTAGTGGAAAAATTAAGAGACACCCCTAGAAGTTTCCACAAGGAATGCCAAAAATGACCAACAAATCTGGAATCTTGATCAGAGACAATGCTAGTGGGTAGACCAAAAGAACACCAGAAAATATCAAAGAAAAGTTGGGCTAAGTGGGTAGCAAAACTAGACTTTTGAAAAGGGATGAACTTGGCCATTTTACTAAAGCGGTCTACAACAACAAAGACACAATCATGGTGGCGAATGATCATTGAAAACCCACTGACAAGATCCATAGAAATACTTTCCCATGGGCGAGAAGCAATATGCAAAGGCATATTGAGGCCTTGAAACCTGTTAACTGGTTTGGATCTACAACAAGCTACACACTGTCACAAATATCTCAAAACATCGCGTTGCATATGTGACCAATAGAAAAATCATTGCAAGTGATGGAGAGTTTTCTATTTGCCAAAATATCCACCATAAATAGTAGAATGTGCCTCCTTAATAAGAGATTGCCTAGACTCAAGTGGTACACAAAGTTTGTCCAAGCGATAAAGTAATCCTTCCTTAATATGGTAATATTGGAAAGGGGCCAAATTGGATGAGGAAGGATGTTGCAAATGCTGAAAGACTTGGGAAAAATTAGGATCATTTGGGTATAATGAAGGCCATGACTGAAATCCCAAATGTGAAGTAGTAACAATGGTCAAGGCATGGCTAGAAGGAGGACAACTTAGATAATCAACCACAAAATTATGACTACCCTTTTTGTATTTGATAACAAGGTGGAACTGCTAAAGGTAAGAAGCCCATTTCATGTGGTGAGCTTCTTGGATTTTGTTCTGAGACTGGAGGAACTGCAAAGGCAAATGGTCTGTATGGACAATGGTTTCTTTACCTAAAATATAATGACACCAATATTTTATAGCTTGGACTAAGGCATAAAGCTCTTTATCATAGGTGGAATAATTTCTATTTTGAAATGGTGAAGGATTCATAATGATAAGCAATAGGATGACCATTTTGCTTTAGGACAACACCAAGGACAAATTGAGAGGCATCAGTTTCTATCTCAAAGGGTTGTCTAAGGTCAGGAATAGCCAAGACAGGGGCTGAACAAAGCTTATATTTGAGGATGGAAAATGCATTGGAATGAGTAGGAGTCCAAGAGAAAACAAATTTTGCCTTAGTCAAATTATGCAAAGGATTGGCAATGGTGGAATAGCCTGGAATAAACTTACGGTAGAAGTTGGCTAGGCCAAGGAAACTCCGTAACTCAGTGGGATTGGTAGGAGTAGGCCAATGGAGAAGGACTTCAACTTTGCTTGGATCCACCTTGATACCTTGCTCATTGATGATAAAGCCAAGGTATGAAATAGAAGTTTACCCAAAGGAACACTTAGGCAAATTGGCATATAATTGATTATTTTGAAGAATAGAAAGAACATGATCAAGATGTTGCAAATGGGCCTCCCATGTTGGATAAAAAATGAGGATATCATCAAGATAGATGATGACATATCTATCTAAACAATCTCTGAAAACCTCATTCATAAGCCTCATAAAATTTGTTGGAGCATTGGTGAGGCCAAAAGGCATGACAAGCCACTCAAAAAGACCCATCTTTGTTTTGAAAGTTGTCTTCCATGTATCTTCAGCTTGGATTCGGACCTGATGATATCCACTTCGGAGATCAATCTTAGTGAAAAAATTTGCTCCCTGAAGTTGGTCTAAGAGATCATCTATACGAGGGAGTGGATATCTATTTTTAATTGTGATTTTATTAAGTGCTCTAAAATCAATGCAAATATGCCAAGTGCCATATTTTTTGAGAACAAGAAGAATAGGAGATGCACATGGTGAAACACTTGGTTTTATGAATCCTTTGTCTAACAGGTCTTGAATTTGCTTCTTTATTTCTTCATATTGTATGAGTGACTGCCTGTACATTGGAGCATTAGGAAGTGGTGTAGCTGGAATAATATCAATTGAATGACTAATTGCTCTTTTTGGAGGCAATGTAGTAGGCTCTTGAAATACTTTATGATACTTATGCAAGATTTTATCAATTGCTTGTGGTCTGTTACAATGTTGTGCTAAAAATTGTTGATGTTGTGGATGAATGAAAATTAGGGCAAGTGCCTGTGCATGATTAGCTGCTTTTCTTGCTTGTCTACAACTTAGCAATAGATTATTTGAATGCTTGGTATTATCTTGAAGTGCTTCAATTAAATAATGCTTATTATCTTGCTTCAATGTGTATGTGTTTTTGAAAGCATCATATGTAGCTCTCCTATCATATTGATAGGGTTTACCAAGAAAAATACCACAACAATCCATAGGGGTCACATCACAAGTGACCTTATCTTGAAACTTGGGACCAAAAGCAAATGCAAGAGTGCATGTGTGTGTGATCTACGAAGATGTCTTGCTATCCTTCCATCCAAGAGAGTAAGGATGAGGATGGGGAGCAGTGGGAAGCTTCAACTTATCGACAATGGAATACACTATCAAGTTCTTTTGTGAGCCATTGTCGATGATACAATCGACTGAAAAGTCATGCCGGAGGTGAGCACATGTGACAAAAATATGGTCACGGTATTGAGTAGAACTATGGTGCATTACAAGATTGAGTTTGCCTTTCAACTCATCATAGACCTTCTCTTCACTAGTAGTCTTGATGGGGTTAGTGTTTGTTCCCTCATCATACTGTACAATCAATGCTTTCTTCTTCTGTAATTGTCTACATTCAGATTTAAGGTGGCCTTTCCTTTTACAATAATTACAAAAATTTTAAGACTTAGAAGTAGAAGAAGATGAAGAAGAAGCATGAAAGGTATGCTTAGAAGCAAATTATTGAGAAGGAGGGGAAGTAGGAGAAGAATAAGAAGGGGGAAGACTTGGAGAGCTCTTCGGTGCTTGTTGTTGCGAATGAGGCATCGACTTCGAACCTCCTGAAGAGAAGTGATTCCCCTTGTGTTGTGCTCCAATTTTCTCCTCCATGAGCTGAGCCTGATTAAAAACATCATCCAAAGTTGTACATGGAGTGTACTTAATTTCCCTATAAAAGTGTGCGAGAAGACCACTTTTAAATTTGGCAATGAGGGAAATAGTGGGATCCGAAATGCGGAGCAAAATGTGTAATCGGTTGAATTGATGGATATAATCCTGGATTGACTGATTTTTACTTTGACGAAGGTGAAGCCAATGGTTAAGGAGATCATTGTCATAATTGGACGGATATAATGTGGCCTTCAAGGCTGAAACCAAGCCATCCCAAGAGGTGATGGGGTTTTGTGTTCCTTGGCATTTGGTTATGAGAACCTTGGCCATGCCAGAAAGCTTAAGCTTGGCGAATGGAACTTTCTCATCGTCTGGGGTTTGGGTGAATTCAAACCATGTCTCCATATCTAAAATCCATGAATTCAAAATATCGAGATCCCTAGAGCCTTCATAGATCTTGACCTCACATTTTGGGTGATGACTATGAGGGGAAGGGGTAGGAGCATTCAATTGGAGGTCTCTAATGGTGTCGGCCAAGGTATTGACTAAAGTGGTGACCTCGGCTAATTTTTCTATGACATTGGCAGCCATTGCTTTGGGTGGAGCTAGGAAAAATATTCCTATCCAATTGAAAATGATAAAACTTTTTGTTTGTCTTTTTTTTTTACAATGTGAAAAGGCTTAAAAAAAGATGTTGATATGCCCAAAAAAGTTTTTTTTTTTATTGGGTAAAAATTTATCTTTGAGATTATTTTATACCCCCCACGGTAGAGCAACTGCAAAACAACCAAAAATGGGAGAGGAGCGCAATGGCACGACAATTGGAGCCTAACTGCCGAATGCGACGACGGTGGTAGGGCTGTGCTGGGGTGAGAGTGGTGGCCATAAGCTGGTGGGATGGTGGGGATAGAGGGTTTGAAGAGCAACAGAGGAAGATAGGCAGCGTCAGGGACAAAGGGTCAAGGAAAGCCAGCCCGCAAGGGCTGGCTAGTATAAGGAGTGAGGGAATGCGATTATAAAGCACTAATCATGCGCCACAATGCACATGTGGGACTTATGTCCCAACTTTTTTTTTAATGAAAGGTTTTTCGACATCGAAAAGGAGAAAGACAGCCGCAAAAAAAATTAAAATGAAAATTAAACTTCAGAAAAAAAAATTATATACCGTCGGAATGTCGTGGAGGATGTGGAAAAACGCAGGAGAACAGATTTTAAACGTCGAAAATTTTAGAAGGATCATCAGAGAGGATGTTGGAAGAGCCAGAGAGGGAGATTAGATTGTCGAGGAATGTAGAAGATTATATGCAACACGAGTGTTATTGGGAAACTCAAGGAAGACCAAGAATATCTGAACGTTGCCAGAGAACGCGACCCAAGCTGTGAAGAACACTGCGATCGTCAAAATGTGGCAGATGAAAGAGAAAAAATTATCGCTGGCCAATGTTCAAAACGACAGCAGATGTAGAAAATTGTCATCACAATTTGTCGAGGAAACTTTCGATCACACAGAGGATGCCGTTGGGAAGGAATTTTAAGCCAAAAAGGGACATAGGGTCGGCTGCACACAGAGAAAGTTAGTGGCGATGGGGGAAGTGTCAAACGGAGAGAAAGGTGGCTAAAGGGAGGGGGACATCAAGGAGTAAAACAACCAGGAATCATCGCAAGTGGGGCAGCGTCGTAGGCAGAGACGACAAGTTGTTGGCGATGTTGTGGTGAGGAAAAGAGAATAAAAAATATTTTGGCTCTGATCCAGTGATATGGAATAATCAGAAGAATGACCCCAAAATGATTCACAAAGGTGAAGACAAGAAATGTACAAGAAGACCCCTGATTATTTCATTGAATTCCAAAAATATTTATAGTCGATTACAAGCTTGAACGGACAAGTATGCAAGCTATTCTCAAAAATCTTATCCGTCCAATATGGAAACTATGAAAATATAGCAACTATGGATATAATATAATTACAAGGAATTATTTCTTCGTACATCATTCCCTATTAAGAAAAGACAGTATTCCTATAAGAATATGCACCTTATTAGTTTGAATTCTAAGGCATCCATGTTTTCTTCTTTGGGAGTGTTCTTCACCACTTGAGCTTGAAGCTACTTGACATCAGATCTTTGAGACTTTTTGTGTTGGGTACCTTTCTCAAAATGTTTGCTCCTCTTTTGAAAAAAAAAGATGTAGTGATTCATAACTATAGTTTTGGAGGAACCTAGAAGACCGGTGCCTTAGTCCATTGGGCATAGGGTCAAAAAAATCTCCCTTGAAAGTAAAAATTTTTAGTAGTCAAGCCATATTTTTAAAATTCTGCAAGTGGTCGAGACTTTTGCTATATTATAAAAATAAAATCACTTATGATACATATATACAATTTTTTAAGTGAGTGCCCTTTATCCATTAGGAATGGAGTCAAAATTTCCACAACTTATTTCCTTAGATTTTGTTGTTGTTTTTTCAATTTTGTGGGGAAATTACTTCCACCACTCTAGGGTTTAGATTTATGAGCAAATTTCATGATTTATATGGATTGGTACTAGAGACCAAATGCTTTCCTATTGAGATAAGGTTGGTGCCAATATCTACTCCTTTAGATTTGACCCTATTGGCATGCATCATCCTCCTCCAACTTAGATTTTTTACCTCTTCTATGCTTGCAGAGGGGAAGAGGGTTTATTTTGGGCTTGTAGAAATGTTTGAGCTTGCTTGCTTGAACATTTCTAAGGTAGTGGATCATGTGATCCTTGTGATCCTCTTGTCTACTTGATAGTCATTCTAGTGGTAGGACTTACTAAGAACTTTCACCTCTACCTTCATAGAATTTTCTTCCTCTTCCCAAATTGGCATAACCTAGTGAGGAATAGAAAGCTTTTGAGTGAGAGAGGACTAAGAAGTAGTAGCTTAGACAAATGGGTTTGATTGCTTCATATCCTTGAATCCATTTATAAATATATCAACAAGCTAATACCATTCTTTAATTGAGTGCGGGGAGAGGGAATAGAACCCCTTACAAGCCCTTCCTTGAAATAAAATTGTAAGTAACCTTAGAGCCATGTACTACTTTGTGATATTTTGTAATTGATAAAAGCAAACCATATATTACATATGCTATTATGGGGTTGACTGTCCTTCACCATTATAATAAGGTAATTTTTGTAATATGGATGTTGGATAGTCATCCCAAACATTTGATGGCATTGGAGGTCACAAGGGACTTCTCTTACTCTATGCTAAGAAGTTCACAAGGATAGAAACATTCATATTCTGGAATGCAACATCCATAGTGGAGTTTTCATAGTATTTTTGGGCCCTTTGGATTGTGGTGGATTCATAAGGTGAATGCAACTTATTGCTTCTAAAAAGTATGTAGATTGAGGTCTTCACTCGAACCTCAATTTGGTATCTTTAGTAACGACTTATCCTAATGTTTGTTCTACATTGAAGTCACCAGGTGAGTAAAGAGGCACTTCAACAAGTGAAGATATACATAAAGCCTTATCAGTTCTAATATTTGTTGTGATTCTAGGACCAATGATGTGTCATTGGGGTCCCATTGGGCATGCCATTAAACTGTTATCATCTTCGATTGTCCTTGATAGGAACAATTGTTCCTCATGGAGAGTGATATAATAGGGCATATATATATATATATATATATATATATATATATATATATATATATATATATATATATATATATGCAAGCAAACATTTATAGAGATTGTTCCAAAAATGAAGGTTCAAGATTGCGCACAAGCCACTTAGGAGTTAACATTTTTACAAAAATAAATGAAATGAAATCCTATAAGAGAATACAATTGCAAACTTGTTGATACTTTACAAAGCTAATGCTAATTCTATTTATAGATTACAAGGGAAGGGTTTTCCCTCCAAAACTCATGTAGATATTTCAAGGTGGCTGCCACTTCTGATGTTGCATCATGTCTCATATGAATTATTGGTCCTTCTAAGGTCGTCTAAATTCGAAGTCATCAATGTCAAATGGCCCTAAGCCTTTGGATGAGTAGTTACTATATTTATTTCCATCTACTCATCTTTGAAAATTCCCATCATCTAGGCATAGAATATATTTTTATTTAATGTTTTAGATTTTTGGGCTACTTTTTCCATGGCTCCCATGTTGATGTTGTTCTTTCGTGAAGATATGAGACATCCCTTTGCAAGAAAGGACAATACTCCTTGAATGACGTGCACCTGATTAGTTTTGATTTTTGAGGCATTGGTGTTTTCTTCTTCAAGGGTTTTCTTCACCACTTGAGCTTGGGGCCACTTGACATCAGATCTTTGAGACTTTTTGTCTTGGGTACATTTGTTAGAACTTACACTCCTTGTATTCTAATAGAGACTCACAAAATTCCTCGTTTTTTGATATATTTTACTTTTGAGACCTGACCTCCAATCATTGGATCTTTTTTATCAAGGTTTTATTCTATGCTTATCCTTGAATAAAATTTTTTGCTTTCTTTTACCAAGCAAAGGGTGTAATAATTCATCACTGTAGGACAATCCCAAAAGGATAAACTCTCAACAATGTTGGTTCAAATCACTGGCCTATCTTGATGGACCTTTCAAAACCTAGTTGCAACTATACTCCATTCAGATTCTAGCTTATGTTGCTTTAAGATAACACTTTCAGACCTCAAGTATAGTAGTGGTGGATGGAAGGTAAGCCAAGATTTAATTGAAAAATATATTGCTTTGCTAAGAGATTATAATATTTAAAAAGCATAATCAAGGCATGGAATTGACAATATTTTGGGTATGTAAATATAAAAAGATGTTGTTGGCTCATCAACCTGAATAGGTGAATGAGAAAATTTGTACTACAGGTCTCTCATAGAGTCTAATCAAGATAGAAATAAAATTACCCACTTATTTTGAAGAATGGGAGAAATTAAAAGGGTTGTTATGAAAGCAAACATTAAGGATTCAATGGCTATAGAAAGGTGACATGAATACAACTATTTTTCATAAATATCTTCTATTAATAAGGGTTTATAATTTCATATCATCCTTAAAAATAGATATAGGTGAATTAGTATACTCATAGGATAATATGAAGGCTATTGTTGTTGATTACTTTGCAAAACCATTCTCAAAAAATATTTTAGATCCAAGAGCTCAACAAGAAGGCCTACAATAAATTCCTTTGCATATCATAGAAGAAGATAATTTAGTCTTGATAGGTGTTTTTACTATTAAGGAACTATAGGAAGTGGTATTGAAAATGAAAAAAGGAAAAAAACCTTAGACCAAATGGATTTCCCATTAAATTCTTTCAAGAATTTTAGGATTTACAAAAGAGGAACTACTTGAGGTGGTAGTGACAATAAGGAAGGTCAAAATAGTTCTCAAGGAAATTAATAAAATATATATAGTGCTTATCTGTATGTCTCAATATGTGGACCAGATTGTTGGTTTCAAATTGATAGCCCTATAGAATGTGCTTCTTAATATTATTACAAAGACATTGATAGGCATATTGAAACCTCTCCTCCATAAGATAATTTCTCTAGAGCAAGGAGGTTTTGTGCAAGGAAGGAAAATTGTAGATGAGATAGTCTTAGCTCAAGAGGCTTTACATTCTATGTAGGCACAAAGATCCCTATCCATATTTATTTGATTGGACCTATCCAAGGCATATGATAGAGTAGATTGGAACTTTCTTCTTAGAGTGTTGGATTAGTTTGTTTTTCATAAGAATGGATAGAGTAGATTAAAAAATATATTTATTTAGCCTTCTACTTAGTCCTTATCAATGGGATCCCATCCTCTTTGTTTATAACTTCCAAAGGAATTAGGTAGGTGATCATCTCTTGCCTTACAAGTTTATTATACTAGTAGAATGTTTAGGATAAACTATTTCCAAGATTAGAGCAAATAGATCTTTGTAGGGAATCATAATAATGTCTGGAGCGATACTAATATTCCATTTGTAGTTTGTGGATGACTCCATGTTATTGGGACATGCATTTATGAGAGAGGTTTCAAGGATTTAAAATATTTTGAATCTCTTCTCCATAGCCATAGATCAATTGATTAATTAAGATAAATCAAATATTACTTTTTTCCATTGTTCAGATTGTCAAGAAACCATAGTTATGGATGTTCAACATTTCAAAAGAGCCTCTCTTCCAATTACCTATTTAGGAGTCACACTCAAAGCCACAAGGTAAAAGGAGTGGTCATGATTGATAGATAGAATAAAAATAAAATTAGACAATTGGACTAATAGATGGCTTTCTTCAAGAGGTAGAATCACTTTGGTCAAATTGGTGCTTCAATCCATCCCTATATATGTGTCCTCGATCTTGGAAATACCTAAAGTAGTTTTAAGGAATTTTAATAAAATAAACCAGAAATTCCTATGCTCTGATACCAACTATAACATCCCAATTCTACTCATCTGGATGTCAAAACATAAACTCCAAATTTTTGATATAATCTTACAAAAGTCATTTGTTGATGTAAGCACACCCAACCATGCATTAGTACTAGGCATAGATTATCACACTTCGAGTATCTTCTATGTTGTATCTGAAGTCTCAAGTGCTCGGGACTGGTCAATTTGCCGTTGTGACCAACCTTATTTGAGACCCATTTACTTCATACTCAAGCTTCTCAGGTTCTCAGCAAGGGGCTGCCCTTCCAGGGCCCATATCACTTGGAAGGGTGGACGCATAATTCCCCATCTCATAGCATGTAGGACATTGATCTATGACTTTATTTTGTCCTAATGGTCCACTAACCTTGTTTTGAATTTATTCAAACTTTTGAAGCCCATGCTAGAGTTAGCGTAATATGCTTGTTCTTGTTAGCGATTCATCTTCCTATGAATTCTTACAGGGTCTACCAACACTTTGGCTATTTGGATCAGGTATCCTAGAATGTAACTTAGTTGACAATAATGTTGCGCATACCATCTATCATTGGATTTTTTCAACCTCATAGACTAGCTCCCTAGTCATGAGTTATCGTTGGATGCTCCGCAATAGGGTTACAATTTGTGAGAACCCTCATGTAATACCTGTATGACAACCTAGAGAGATATCCTATACCATCGTTCTTTACTCTCCATAGAAGGAGGTCCTATGACCCTTCTCAATCTTTGCTAGAGAACAGTTATCTTCGGAATCACAACAATCACCTCTATGATTTTCCGAGATTGAATGGGTGTCTTAGCCCTCCTCGACTGCTTTTACATCAGCTTATTTTTATCGAATATATAATCCTATATCCCTTATCGGCTTCCTGAGTAGTCTTTCTTCAAAAGGTTATGAAGATACTTATGTAAATAGTCTTCATGGTTTCAATGTTAGCTTCTTTTATATCAAGACATATTATGAGGACTTTGAAAGAAAGCATTTTAAAATATAATCTAGTATTACTATTACCAAAGCTTAGTTATATCAAGATAATAAATTAAAAATATAATGTAATACTTTAATAAAAACATAACATATATCTACCTATACAAAATTATTTGTACTATCATTAAGTAATAAAAATTTATCTTTAAATCTTAAATCTTCTCCACCTAACTAAACTAATAAGCTATCCTAATTTTTCCAATAAAAATGTAAAGTGTTTTAAGTTATTTCTTCTAAATTACTTGAAGATAAAATAAAATAATATAACTTAATAACAAATAATAAAATACCGAAGTGGAACAAAAGTAAAGAGGAAGTGGTCACTAATTAAATGGAATCAATTTTGTCTACCAAAAAGAGAAGGATGATTGGGATTCTAGATAATGTATTAATAATAACAAAGCATTGGCAACCAAATTATATTGGAGGTTAGTCAATTCTCCTAATGCATTTTGGATCCAAAACTTGAGAGTCAAGTATGCTTAAACATTATGACAACAAAATTTATTAGATACCAACTACCCAATAGAGGTTCCTAAATATTTGTGGTGTTGAGAATAGTAGAAGTGATTATAAAGAAACAACTATTCTAGATCATCAACAAGGGACAAGCCAGCTTTTGGATTGATGCATAGGATGGACACCCTCCACTAACTCTATAGTTTTTGAAGTGGAAACCACTCATAGAAAAATTACATACAGAGGACTAGGTATAAATTGTCTTAGTATTACAAAAATAATGTAGGTAATGTTGAATTAGGAAGAAAGTGGATTCCAACCATAGAGTGACCTAAGGTATCTTTGCAGGCGCAATGAAAAAACATTCAAAAGATTCTCCAAATGAGGTTACTTTCATGGTCTTAGGAAGAGGACTCACTCAGGTATGACACCAACTCCACGAGAGATTACATAGTGGTATTAGGATACTCTTCTTTATGTCAAATCATTGTTAATCCTCTTTATGATATTTTTTCCTAGTTATGACAACAATCAATTTGGCCTAAAGTGAGATTTTTCATATGGCTTCTACTCCATAAGAGGGTCCTCATTGGTGATCAACTAATGAAAAGAGGTTTTTGTGGTCCATACAAATGTGAAATATGTTGTGGGGAAGATGAGACTATGAACTGTCAATTCCTTTCATGTCCCATAACTATCAGACTATGAAAGATGATGGTTGTCTTCCTTTGTCTCATACTCTATAGTTTCACCTCCTTTGAGTAAATTTGGTGTACCTATCCTCGGATGGATGGTATGGATAGATCCATGAAGGAGATGGTATGGATTGGTATGATACTTATATTGTAAAATCTATGGACTAAAAGGAATAACAAGATTTTCAAACACTTTCTTCAGGATACTCATTACATATGGCAAATGATCCTAGCTAATATTAGAAAAATAATATAGTATGTAATGAGACCTTCTCCAAACACAAACCAAGACCAAGATCATATTTTGTATAAGCTTTGAATTACCTCAAATGATTGTAGGAAAAAAAATACTTAAGAAAATAGTTGTTAGGTACAAAGGGATGATCATTTGCAAGCCTCTCTAAAAAGTACTAGGAAAATCAATATATATGGGACATGGAGATGAAATCTAGGGAAATCTAGCATAGGGGGCATAGGGAGACTTTCAGATGGTTACCTTATCTTCATATTTATAGAAACCTTAGACATCCTCTCAAACAACTTAACTAAGGCTTATGGTATTCTTTGAAGTCTACAAGAGGCATCCAAAGTTGGATGGAACGTGATACAAGTGGAATAAAATTCACAAATGATCATCAATTGATTGAAGGACCCCACAAGAATTGCATCCCTAGATTAGAGATTATAAAGAGTACTAGAAAAGATATACGGTTTACAAACCATATTTACAACAATTGAATATATCTATGCTCCACATGAGCAAAACAAGATTGCAAATGCAATGGAAAATTGGACGTTGGATTGAGGAAATCTAACTTGCTATGAATACCTACCTAGATGGTGTATACAACAAATTAGGAAAGACATTTTCTCTATTTTACATATTGATGCTAGTATCATTAACAAGTGTACTTAATGTATTAAAAGAAACTAGTAGACATAATTCTATGTATAATTACCTATTACAATTAGAGTATTATTATCAATCATATGTAAATTGGTGGCTAGAAGCCTTGTATGCCTTGAGAGGTAGGAGATGTAAAATGGTGGCTAAAAGCCTTGTTTGCCTTGAGGGACAAGAGACATAAATTACTTGCTTTCTTCTAAATAGTAATTTTTTATATTTAAAACTAAAATTGACATGTCTTTGTCTCTTATATTTATATTTAAAAATAATATTGAACTTATATTTTTAGTGGCATAGTGGCATGGCTATTGAGGATGAGAGGATTAGGCAGGTTGGTGAGCAAATCCAATGTTTAGCTAATTTGGACAACTATTGTAGACATATGATTTAGGAGATTTGGCTCCAATGTAGATCTCCTTTTACTTTTGTAAATAGGTGTTCTTGTCAGCTAAGGCTGAGAGGAGTCTCATCCTAACTTGTAAATAATCTTTGTTTTAATATAATTATTTTAAATTCCTTTTTTAAAAACTTATATTTATATTAAAAAATAGTATTGTCTCAGGGTGATAGTGCAAAGGTTTGGGCTTTGGTTCTTCTTCGGAAGGTTCAAGGTTCAAACCATGACATGGACGAGTGTGTTAAAGGGTGGGTGTGTGATGGTTGTGTGTTAAATTTCCTATTGATAAGCGTAATTCTTGACTTTAGAAGGGGTCATGGTTGGGAGAAGACTACTCATCCCTATGCGTCGTTCGTAGGGATTTTTCACACTACCCAAATTAGAATATATATATTAAAAAATAGTATTTAATAATTAATAAATTTTAATATAAATGTTTTGTAAATAAAATAATAATTAATTATTAAATAAAATTATATTTTAATATTATAAGTAAAGTAGTTTTTATGGTCCATGATGCCATAGGCTATGTGGATGATCCTTGTGGCCCATGTTATTTATCCAACCAAACTTTTATTGTTGGAGCATGGCATAAACCACTAACATCCTAGATTTAAACCTTAAAATTGTATGACTGAAAGCACGAGGATACGAAAACAAAAAGGAGAAGCCAAGATGCAATGTAAACAAAATAAAAGATAACGCTTAATCCCATGAATTGAAAGTGCATGAAAGGAAAGATGCATAAATGAATCAAAACCCAATAGAAAGCCAATATGGAAGACAACCCTTTTTATTGATATGTTTCAAAACTTGGTTACAATCCACCTCCTCCCTTTTTAGGGGCTAGGAGCGTTAAATATGTTCTTGTCACATCAACAGATGGTATTCCTTCTTCCACATGCCCACATGTAAAATGGGCAGACCAAAACGTCATCGCCACTTGCATTGATGAGTCTTGAATCCTTGCTACTCCTCTAATGTCCAGATCCTGCGTTCAAGGAAACAAAAAATAGTCAGTAGCACCTGTAGATAAAATAAAACATGCAATCCCCATGCCTTCAACTAGCATATGCAAAATATGAATAAAACGATAACTGAAATGGATCCAAATGAACTGAAAACTTGAAAGGGGCATAAAAACATCACTAGGAAGGCACTGCAAAAAGAACAGTCCAAAAATTATCCACAGATTTTTATTCGCTCTGGGGCGGGACGAATAGACCTACAACAAAGTGTCAAAAAGAACTGTCCCAAATGTCACACCTAGGAAGCTCCAAATTGCCTACAAAGTTGGTGTTAGCTAATTGGGGGTATTTTGGGAAGACCCAGAAGGTCAGATTTTCCCAATTTGGCCTCTATAACTAGGAATTTGATGATGCTACCTACAAGTTAGTAAAGGCAAGAAATGATAAAAACATGATAAAAAATGCTCGAAACTATGTGAAATTTGAATGACAATCTATCTAAGTAGTATAGAATCAATAATAGAAAGGAAATATGCCATAGATTTCTATTCACTCCGGGGTGGGGCGTTTAGAATTGCGACGGTTTGGGGGGCACCCGGGGGCAGGACGCCCGTCATTTGGGACTGTGTTTCGGCACCAATTCACTTGGGATGGGTCCAAAACCTCTTATGGGGTGTTGTCGACAAATTTGGTAGAATATTGTAGCCAAATGTTTGGGTTTGGGTCTAGATTGTGCTTCCAATAATCACCCAATAACCTCCCTCCAAAAGAGAGATCAAGGATGTAAAAGCACAATTGATGGGTGAGGATATAATTCGGCAGCACTTCGTTGCTCCAAAGGCTCCTCTCTGTATCTTTTTTTTTGGTTGAGAAGACTCACCAATTTATAGACCTAGGGTATCTTTGTTTGAATGCGCATGTGAGGTCGCCACTTGAGTTGCTTGACCTATTTTGAGAGAAAAGATTATTCCCTGATTTAGAGTCTCCTTGCATGAGGCCTCTAAAATAAAGTCATGCATGACTGAAGTCTCTCTCCTTGATTTGAAGCTATTCCTCGCAATTGCATGTCCTGAAGTTGCGGTTAACTGGCGAACCTGTTGAGGTTTGACTTTTTGCCAGTCAAACCTGCTAATCGCCTCACCCTGGGGTGAATGCTGCTAATCGTCCCTGGGTGGGATGAATACCAGTTTGTAATCATCCCAGGGTGGGACGAGTATGGAGCAAAGTGCCAAAAGGTGCCAAATTGACTCTTGACCTTCCAAACTGCTGTTAGGAGTGGTTAGGACCACTGTTTAACCTCTGGGGGTTGCCCTAGGGGCTATGTTTTTCAATGTGATCGATGTCACATAATCGGATTGGTGCTATTTTGGTGTCTACAGATTCCCCTTTTTGGGAAGCATTGTGCAAGGCAAAGCGCTGAGTAAAAATAGATAACCAAAGCACTAATGATTAGGGTTTCTCAGTAACGTAACCAATTCTTGATGCCCTAAGTATGGAAAGGGCACACATTCTTGAATCCTTGCTTCTGACTAGCTAAGGAACTTAATTCAAGTGTTAACATTTTTTGGTGAGGTGTTACTTGAGCTTGGACATTGATCAGTCATTAATAGGCAAAGGGTGCAACCTTTTATCTGTGGGAACCTTGAGTTCATGATTCACAAATGCCAAGTGTTTGATTAGCTTGTGATTATTGCTTGTTTGCTACCCCAAGCAGGGGCATGATTTTCTTTATCAATGATCCTTTGAATGCGTGTTATTTCCTTGATTGGGTATATTGTTGTTGATTGGTGACTAAGTATGACCACCCCCTCAAGCGACGAATCGATGAGGGAATGACCGACATGAGAAAAGCGATGAGTCGCTTGACCCAAGATGACTTAGGTAAGGGTGCCTTTAGTTGTTTATCGTTGAATGCTTGAGCAGTTTTTAAACATTCTAACCTTTTTTGGTGGGTTTTAACCCTTTTTGACGCATTTTGGAGCTAAAATTGTCAAGAATCCATCCTCCCGTGGAGCGGTCTGGCTATGGTAGCATTCTTAGGGAGTAGGATAATGACAATTGGTAACCCCAACGCTTGTTTTGGATACTAATAATGTCAGGCGCAAAGGCGCCTTCATTCGGAAATGTTATTGCTTTTTTTGGTTGGGTTTTGACCCGTTTTGTGATGTCGTTTGGGGATAAAATTCTCGATAATTTGTCATCCCGTGGAGCGGTTTGGCTATGGTAGCCTTCTTAGGGAGTAGGATAGTGAGGATTTGTGACCCCGACATATATTTTGCATTCCCGAAATGTCAAGTGCAAAAGCACTCTTATCGGACATTTTTTTTGCTTATTTTTGGTGCATTTTGTGCAGTTTTTGCTATTTTTGAAATTTTTGCTCTATAATCGTCCCTGGGTGGGATGAATACTAGTTTAGTAATCATCCTAGGGTGGGACGAGCGCTAAATAGAGTGCTCATCCCAGGGAGGAATGATTACAGGCTCAAAAAGCCTATTTAAAGGCCAAAACTGGGTTTTGGGCTCATTTGCACTTGTTTTTCCTGGCGATTTGGAGCTTTGAGGAGGAGGAGGTCCATTCTACGAAGTGAAGTGTTGCCAAACTTTTCTTGCTACCATGAGTTCACGAACAGGATCATCCGGTGACGGAGCCAAAGCGAGACCAGTGAGTGCCCTTCCTCTTTATTTTGTTTGTGTTGTATGTTACAGTTTTTAAAACCGCAATTTGCTTTTGTCCTTTTGTATTTGGTTTTTCAAATTAAAAATGAAACCCTAGTCTATCAAAAATTAAAACTTAGCTTAAAACTTAGTTTAACCCGAGTTAAACAAAGATCAAAATTTAGTTTAAAACTTAGCTAAAAAACTTATTTTAGAACGTAACTTAAAACTTTGTTTAACCCTAATTTAACAAAGATCAAAACTTAGGTTTAGAAGCATAGGGTAAAACTGAGTTGTAACAACATAGCTCAACCCTAGTTATTTTTTTTTTTGTGTTTTTAATTTATCAGTTTAGAGTTAAAAACCCTAGGAACTAAAAAATCATTTTTTATTTTTTGTTTTTGTTTAATTTATCAGTTTAGAGTTAAAAACCCTAGAATTGAGAAATTATTTTGTTTGTTTTTAATTTATCAGTTTAGAGTTAAAAACCCTAGGAACTGAAATATTTTTTTTGAATTGTTTTGTTTGTTTTTAATTTATCAGTTAAACTTAGAGTTAAAAAACCCTAGGACTAACAAACGGTTTTTTTGAATTTTTTTGTTTGTTTTTAATTTATCAGTTTAGAGTTAAAAACCCTAGGACTGACAAATTATGTTTTGAATTTTTTTGTTTGTTTTTAATTTATCAGTTTTGACTTAGAGTTAAAAACCCTAGGACTAACAAATTATGTTTTGATTTTTTTTGTTTGTTTTTAATTTACCGTTTAAACTTAGAGTTAAAAACCCTAGGACTGACAAATGGTGTTTTTGAATTTTTTTGTATTTTGTGTTTAATTTATCAGTTGACCGTTAGATTGAAAAATCCTAGGAACTGAAAATTATTTTTTATTTTTTTGAATGTTTTTGTATTTTTGTGAATTTTGTTGCTCGTTATTTGTTTTTTTTTAGCTATACATTGTGTTATGCATTGTTGTATATTTTTTCATGGTTTTAATGTTTTGTGTTGTTTTCTTGTGCAAGTTGTGAAGAGCTGGTACCGTGTGCCCACGGTTTTCACTAAAGCACGGGAGGCGCTGACTTTGGCTGACTGGGAGTGGCTTGATGCCCTTGGGCTCAAGCAGGTGACTTGGCTAGAGCCTATGGTCGGGGATCGGGCCTATTTGATGACCCTGATCAACTTGTGGGATCCCTAGACCAACACCTTCCATCTCCCAATAGGGGAGATGACGGTGACCTTGGAGGATATCTATCGGAATCTACGGATTCTGATAGACGGACTGTCGATCAGGATGACACCGCAGGATCATAGGACAACAGTGTTGACACGCTGCTTCGGGCATAGGGAGGAGTTGGGTGTGGACATCCCAGTGGAGAGGGCAGAGGGCAACTGCCAGATTGGTGGCATTTTGGTTTGATGGTGGTTAGAGATGGGTGTGTTGGGAGTGAGGCACGCCATACTGATGGGCCTCATTTCCAACATGCTGCTACTCGACACTTCGGGTGCAAGGTTCTTGTGGAACCTACTGGAGGTGGTATTTTGGCTGGTGGAGTGTCCGACGAAGGCATCGATGATCATGAGATGGGGACAGACTCTATTGGAACAACTCTATGATGAGTTGTACGAGGTCCACTGTTGAAGGTGGAAGGGGATTGGTTGTAGCTACTTATTGCAGTGCTGGGCTTGGTTGCACATAGTAGTGGAGAGGCCGGTGGGGTTGCCTTGGACGACGTGAGCGAAGATGGTAGACCGAGAGATCAGATACGAGGCATTGTGGTGGCAGTCTAAGGAGCAGGGGCAGAGTCAACGGTGGGCAGGTGTCATAGGGAACTATGCTGATGCTTTCACTCGGCTTACTCCTGAGGAGGTGTTCTAGTGCCCATATCGAGACTGTCCAGCCTATCTTGAGGCTGGAGAGTGGCTGTAGCAGGTTTGCAGGGGGAGGTGGCTGATTTGGCGACATGGGACTGAGTAGGAGTTCTTCCCATATGGCTGAGTTACACGATATTTTGGGGTGCACCAAGGGTTACCTCGTGAGCCCTTGATCTATCAACGTTGGGGGGATGAGAGGACTCTAGTCTGGCCAATCATTGCATCACTATGTGAGGATTCAGATACAATTATTGATGCACCTGATGTGGACGACATCGGGGCAACGACTGAGTATGAGTAGTGGTGGATACTATGGCGATGGCAGGGAGAGGGACCATTGGGAGGAGTAGAGGCAGTAGCAGCTGGCGGGGAGGGTGGAGAGGCACCAAGAGATGATTGGGGAGCTCCACTGGAGGATGCGGACATGGTAGAGGTGGATGACATGGGGGAGGATTTTGGGGTGCCAGATCAGTCGGAGATGCAGGACGTCCCAGAGCAGTGGGAGCCGGAGTAGCCTACCTTTTTAGAGATGTCGATGCCTCAAGCAGTCTCGGGGGATATTGAGACAGGGTTACACACTGAGAATGCATGATTGGAGGGGATGCTCCGAAGGCAGGATGAGGAGCTCGAGGATGTGCTGCGGGAGAGGGATCTCCTAAGAATGTAGCTGGTAGAGTGGGAGAACGCATTGGTTGTGTACCGTCGATGGGATGGGGATACCGATGTTGCACGGGAGATTGATCTCCTACGGACATAGCTGGCGAAGATGGATAAAACATTGGCACA
This sequence comes from Wollemia nobilis, assembly GCA_028583015.1. NCBI lineage: Eukaryota > Viridiplantae > Streptophyta > Pinopsida > Araucariales > Araucariaceae > Wollemia > Wollemia nobilis. Next base: position 3,844,675 of record JAQPPZ010017238.1, read on the forward strand.
GCGTGACGAGAACTTGGCCACAGTTTGTCAGTAGGATATGGACTTGATTTGGCATCGATTTGAGCTAGAGGCAGATATTATCCACCTCAGGGGGTGGATTCTTATGGCTAGTGTAGGTAGATCATCGCGTCGCACGATATGGAGTGATACTGAGCAGTTAGCATCCTCTTGATGCAAGTGAGTGGATGAGGGAGGTGCTAGTAGGCATGATGTGAGGGTTAGAAGCAACCACCCTGAGGGGTCCCATAGGACCCACACCACGGGGGGTAGTTCCTGTCGCACCGATCCTACGTGATCATGGTGGCTGACGCCCTAGGCTAGGGGGTTTTTGAGTTTTATGCTTTGTTCCAAGGTTAGAGGACTGGTTTATTGTAGCCTGTGGGCATTTTTGATGATATATATACAAATAACTTTCTTTGTGTTTATGCATTTTTTATGGTTTGGTTTTATGCACATGTATTTACATTGATGTATGCATAAGTTATTGTGAATGCGATATTTCTAATTATATGATGTATGCATATGGAATGAATGAAATGAGTTGTTGATAACTTGTCGATGGCACCATAGACTGTACAAGATTGACTTTCTTGTTGTACTTATGGGGTGGCTTTGTGGAATGACTGTGCATGCGATAACTTTGTTTTTGTACTTTTCGTATTATCTGATGGGGATGTATGTGATGAAATGTACCAGTTGTTTTAAAATGTAGTTAAGCTTTTCTGAGATTCAGATATTTTAACTAACTAGCCAAGACTATACATTTATCTCGCAAGACTTTTGAACAAGGAATATGTTAGAGTTAAAGTGCACTATGCCTTCAGTTTGACACTTGTCAGTTTCATTGACAAGTGTCATGTTCATCATATAGGCCTTCTGCCTATATATGTAACACATTTTTATCAATAAAATAATCCCCTTTAGTTTTCCCTCCTAACATTTGGTATCAGAGCGGGCTTTCCCTGCCCTGTGAAACCCCTTGAGGGGGGATTTCCCTCATGGAAATCCTCCCTCCCCTGATTTTTATTTCCCCATTTTTTTTTAATTTTTTACCGAGGGAGTATGCTCTCCATCATTTGATGGATCAGAAACCAGATGGTAAAATGTTTAATTTAGGGAGAATTTTTTTTTAAGTTTGTTAGGGTTTGCAGGCGTTGGGGATAATTAGGGTTTGATTGTGCAGTTTTTCGAGCTTCGATTTTGTGTTGTTGGATTTGCTGGTCGCGGAATTTGTGTTTTTTTCTTCTCTCTTGATGGAAGGGGTTGAGGTCTGGTGCAGGAGCCCGTGTAGCATTGTGGAGAACACGCATATTTCAGCATGTGAGCGTAAGTTGTGTCGGGCGGCCCGTCGACGGCGCATGGAGATCAAGAGGAGGTTTAAGCTCAAGGCGACCTCGAGTGTTATGGCGCCTGTAGGTGCAGGGTCCGCGGCAAAAATAATAAAGGTTGCGGGTTCGAAGCGCAGCGGGGAGGTCGTTAGGGAGTGCGTTTGTGGTGTGGAGAGCTCCACGGAGACGTCACAGGTTCAAGCGTCACTGCCTGTTATACACGTCGTCGTCGTGGCCGTCCCCTTCCCGATGCAGGCCGCGTCCATACTCCACGTTTGGCTACCGTCCGGTTTCAATGTGAAAGACAAAAAATTACAGCGGTCGGAGCAGAGAAACGAATTAATTTCGCCGACGGAGAACAGGCGCTTCACAGTTGTCGCCCACCTGAATTTTTTTTTTTTAGCATTTTTTTTGCGGCTCTCTTTGGCTTCGGGTGTCTGTTATTTTTCTACCATCTGTCTGTCGCAGCGCTGGTGATATGAAGAAGCACTGGCGATTTCGTCTACTTCGCCTGTAGGTACGACGCGACGGGCGATCGATGGGAGGCGCTTCCGAACATGACGACCGATCAGATTAACAGTTTGCAGACTTGCTGCATCTTGCAAATCACAACGGGCGACGTTGATGCCATTGATGTTCAGAGATCATTTGCTGGCCGTTAATGACGCTGACGTAGTCTCCGATGCGTGGCGAGCCGTCTATCTGCGAGGATTGGCCGGGATGGCCCCGTCGCCGTATGTCATACCAAAATATCCCTGAAAATCTGAACATGGGCTGCAGATAAAATGTGATTATTGCTATGGTGCATGGAGGTGACGAGCTGTTGAAGTACTTGATCCAAAACAAATGGTTGATTGGTGACATAACGGCAACGGGGACCGCATTGTTGATATTTGGCATACTTGGGCCAAATATGTTTGTTTATTGTTTTTTTAGTGGGATATTTAAACATGGTAGGGACACCTTTTATTAAAACACATGGAATACTTATTTAAGAGTGGGAGGAGACCACTTTCTTGTCTAAAGATTTTATTATGCCAATGTTTATGGCCGACAGTAAAACTTTATTGGCATGTTTCCCCTGTGAGGGAAAATTGAGAGACTATTTTTTTCCGCCAGAGAGCGATGCCGCCACAGTGCGAGGTTTTAGTTGCTGTCTTAGAGAGGCATGTTGTTTTTTCACTATGATGAAGGCCCTTTTGATGGTGAAGTATAGGGGTATTTATAGTCGTTGGAAACGTTTTTCCATGACGGACACATTGGTGGTGTCCAATTATAATTTTGAGGCTGTTTCATTTGATTTTTTTTAGCCTAAAAGTTTTATACCTTGGAGTGCACTCTCGATTGTACCCGACACTCCTAAGGTAATTTTATTTGTGATCCTTGTACCTAGTGACCTTTTCTATACACTTGGCGAATGCAGCGGCTGGTTACCCATGCATTTCGATGGGATGACATGGTCACCATAAGGACACTTATACTAGGGACTACAGACAAAGACACCCTAGACTCTATCCGAGGTTTTTTCGGATCTACTTTTGAAGACTACAGACGAAGACACTTTAGAAGATTCTCTTTTTTTCTTCTTCTCTCCTCCTATTTGGATCTATGGCTCATTTTATTGTATTGAGTGCATTTTCGACAAAGACTGACATTGTTATATGGCTCATTTTTCCTTTCATTAGGTGCATTTTCAACAGATACCGACACCTTCTAGATTGAGTTCACCATGAGGAGGGATTTCATACTCATGGTGAATCTAGTCAGTGACCTATGAGAGGCAACATCCTCTGAGGATGACCTGCAGAGGCAACAGACCAAGATGTGGCTGACCCTGAGGCACCCATGATGACCCCGAGGCACTTAGACGGCTGACCTAGTGGCAACAGACCCGTGGAAGTGGCTGACCCTGTGGCAACAGACCGAGATGTATACACAGTGGATCTAGCATTATTCATAGTTGGAGAGCCAAGCGCAAAGAGCACGAGCCTAGAACAAGAAAAAAAGAGGATGATAGGTTATTTTTTAGAGAAGTCAAACAAATGGGAAAAAAAAAAAATCAGTGACCGACACCTTCTAGATTGAGTTCACCATGTGGTGAATCTAGTCAGTGACCTACGAGAGGCAACATCCTCTGAGGATGACCTGTAGAGGCAACATAACTAGATGTGGCTGACCTTGAGGCACCCATGATGACCCCGAGGCACTTAGACGGCTGACCCAGTGGCAACAGACCCGTGGAAGTGGCCAAGCACAAAGAGCACGAGCCTAGACCAAGAAAAAAAGAGGATGATAGGTTATTTTTTAGAGAAGTCAACATTAAGGAGGAATGTTACCTAATGTTGACTTGCTTTGTTTTTTTCTTTAGTTAGGATAGTGCACTTTAAGGGGGAATGTTAGAGTTAAAGTGCACTATGCCTTCAGTTTGACACTTGTCAGTTTCATTGACAAGTGTCATGTTCATCATATAGGCCTTCTGCCTATATATGTAACACATTTTTATCAATAAAATAATCCCCTTTAGTTTTCCCTCCTAACAGAATAAATCCGACTTAAGTTTAACCAAGTTATTTCACATCCTTGTGTGTGCAGTTGAGTTCGTTTATGTGGTATTTGTCGGGATACCGCCAGTGCCAGATAGGCTGTCAACCAAACCTGTACTGAGGATCACCTAATTAGCTCCACTAACTCCATTGTTGTATTTAGTAAGATTAATCCATGAGACAATCTAAGGTACCATAAGCTAGCTCATCCACATGCAAACATTGGTTTTCTCACATGCAAAGCTAATGTGATAGACATATCATCATGCGTTTAGGATACCGCCATTGTCAGGTAGGCTATCCACCAAACCCGTAATGAGGATCACCTAGATGGTTTTTGAATGCTGAGAATTCTAGGGATTCAAGTTCAAGCTTCTTGTTTGTATTTGCTCAATGTTTTAGGATACTTGCTCGTATACATAGTGATGAAAATAATTGTTTATTTTTCTCTTTTTGTTTTTCTTTTTGAGCAAGGATTTGGAATAGTGGTGATAACCACTGTTATTTGATTGTGCATTTTGAGCTTCGTAAGGTTGAACTCGTAAGTTTTTTTGCTTATGAATGACCTTTATCCTCTTGGCCTTGGGGATGACTACCCATCCTGTTTAGGGACGTGTAGTACAAATCCTTATGACTTTGGGAACCAAAGGGGATTAGGGATATTATGAAGTAAGGGCATTGATCTTTTAGGCCTTGGGGATGACTACCCATCCTGGTTAGGGACATGTAGTACGAATCCTTATGACTTTGGGAACCAAATGGGATTAGGGATATGGTCGTGATGATGGCTCATGGGGATTTTGTTTTTGAATGGCATTGATCCTTTTAGGCCTTGGGGATGACTACCCATCCTGTTCAGGGATGTGTAGTACGAATCCTTACAACTTTGGGGACCAACGGTGATTGGGATTTTTGCTAGTGGTGAAAACCACTGTTTATTAGGGGGAATTGATGGGGAAGAGCTTGTACTTTTGTCAATTCTCAACACTCTTGAACCATTCGCACGGGGGATGAACAGGGCTAATCTTTCACCTATGGTATCCTAGACTGCTTTGTAGTTTTCATCTTCGATTCACACAAGTTGGGAATTATTTTATGTGTTTTAACTTGTGTAGGGATGTTACATAACGAGGCGTGACCCAAGTAAAACTTTCCCTTTAAAAATATGTTTAACTTTGTACAGTTTTTGGCTAGAAATTTAAAGACAGCTGAATGACGAGGACCCTACATACATTAGGAGACAACTGACAATGCTAGAAATGGGGATGGTGTTATTCTGGATGTATGTGTTTATAAAATGGGTGGAATGTGGAAAATGAAGGAATTGCTGAGCAATTACAGTCTATGGTGCTTGTGACATGTATGACTAGCAAATATGCAATGTATGGATGAGATGCCGAATGCAATTTATATTTTTGTATTTTGATTTTTATGAGTATGCATGGAATTGAAATGCAATTTTTTTGTTATTTTTGATGATTTTATTGTTTTTGTTTGTTTTTGAATATGTATTTTGACCAAGCGGTTATGGTAACCCTTGGAGATTTTGATTTGACCAAAGGGTTTATGGATACCTTTGGGGCATTTTAGGCTGACCAAGCGATTGTGAGAATCCTTGGAGCTTTTGGTTTGACCAAAGGGTTTAGGGACACCTTTGGGGCATTTTGGGGTTGACCAAGCGATTGTGGGAATCCTTGGAGCTTTTGGTTTGACCAAAGGGTTTATGGACACCTTTGGGGCATTTTGGGTTGGACCAAGCGATGGTGGGAATCCTTGGAGCTTTTGGGTGGACTATGGCTCTCTCTAAATGTGGAATGGCCTCAAATGATTGATGTTCAAGGGTTCTAGTTCCTTGATTCCTTCAAGAGAGGTGAGTCGGTATGTTCCAGGTCCTATTTTACTTTCAATCACATAAGGAATTAACCATTTTGCCGTGAACGTGTCCCTTAGATGGGGCAGCAAATTAGAATTTTGTTGGTTCTCTTTTAAGACCAAGTCACCAACCTAAAAGTCCCTTAGGTGAACCTTCATGTTGTATGCTTTCTTAAGTCGCTCTTGATAGATACGCAAATGCTCGAGAGCATTGACGCGTCGTTTGTCGAGCAACGTAAGTTGGTCTAACCGGTACTGCCGCCTAGTGTCATCATCGATGAACTCTTGCATTGATATGCACAGTGAAGGGATTTCCAACTCGAGAGGCATGACTGCCTCGGAGCCATACACCAACAAAAATGGAGTTGCCCCAGTGGGCATTCGAATGCTAGTGCGATAAGCCCATAGGGCAAGTGGGATTTGAATGTGCCAATCCTTATGACTATCTGTGATGGTCTTTTTGAGGATGGCGACTAGCATTTTGTTTGATGCCTCTGCTTGCCCATTTGCCTACGGATAATAGGGTGTTGAAAAACTATGCTGAATTTTGTACTTTGTTGTCAAAGCACGCACATCTTTATTCTTGAATGACGTCCCATTATCCGATATGATCTTGGATGGAATACCAAAATGACATATGATGTTATGCAAAATAAACTCCACAATGCGGGTTCCAATTGTAGAGGTTAGCGAAATTGCTTCCACCCACTTGGTGAAGTACTCTGTGGCTGTTATGATGAACGTGTGACGACCTGACAATGCAGGGGAGATATTTTTGATTAGATCAAAGCCCCACTACAAAAAATCCCAAGCCGATTGGATCGATTGCAAGGCCTTAGAAGGTACGTGTGTCAAATTAGCATGGTGTTGACACTTCACGCACTTCTTTACATATGCGCAACAATCTCGCTCTAAAAATGGCCAATAATAACCCATGCAAAGAATGCGCTTTGCGATGGCCATACCGCTGAAGTGGCCATCGCATGTACCATCGTGGGCTTGGGTGATCGCCCAAGCGGACTCTTGCTGGTCCAAGCAACGGAGGAGGATTCCTTCATAGCTTCGATGATACAAAATGTCTCCTAACAAGACATGTTTTACCGCTTTCTGTTTAAATGATCTTTTCATGGCTTGTGTCAATCCAAGTGGGAGGTTACCTAGCTTAAGGTAATCCCTGATGGGTGTGTACCAATCCTGCTGATCAGAAACCTCGATGGTATGAATGGCCAATCCCTCTTGAAGTTCATCCCTAGAAAAAGTTGAGCGGGAAAGAACTTGTAAAAACAACGTTGTGTTGCTATTAAGAGGGGTCGGGGAGAACAAGGACCCCCAATTGGCTTGAGTCAGACAATCGTGGATTCGAGAGAACCTATCCTGAGATGGTTCAATCTGGATCAGGTGGATTCCTGGCATTAGGTCAGAGCTTGCACGCTCCATCACGGATTGTGATAATGTTTTGACCTGAATGGTTGTCATCTCACCGGAAGGGTCTTGTGGGATTAGTGACCCCAAGGAGGCCATAGTATCCGCAAAATGATTCGATGATCGAGGGAGTGCCTCGATGTCATACCATTCAAGTTGTGCCAAGAATTTGTCCACAAGGGCTTTGTAGGCCTACAGAACTAGGCATTTACATTGGAATACCCCTTTGACTTGATTGACAATTAACAATGAATCACCAAAGATGTTTAAACATTTGATGTTCATGGTGACTGTTGTTTGAAGACCTATGAGCAAGGCTTCATATTCTGCATTGTTGTTGGTGCACGGGAAGTCTAATTTAAATGATAGAGGCATTGGAGCCCCTTGTGGTGTGAAGAATACAATTCCCGTGCCACCTCCTTGCTCACATTTAGAACCATCGAAGAATAGGGTCATGTCAGCCTGTGACTCAGGCTCATCAGAATCTGGCGATTTTGAAACATGGAAGACCCCATCATCAGGTAGTTCTACGGTCAGAGGCTGATCATCTTCAAGAGGAGCCTCTACTAGTTGATCGATGATGACTTGAACTTTTATGGATTTATGTCCAATGAATTCTATGTCAAACTCCATCAACAACATGATCCATTTCACCGTGCGACTACTATGATAAGTATGACTCATCATGTATCACAATGGATTCTCCTTAGACACAACATACGTCATATTGCTGAGCATGTAGTGGCATAGCTTTTTGGTAGCAAACACCACTACCAAGCAGAGCTTCTCAACGTATGCATAGTTAAGTTCATAACTAACTAGGGTGCGGCTAAGATAGTAAGTAGCCTGTTCTTTGTGTAGTTCATTTTTTTGGGACAACATGGCGCCCAGTGCCACCTCAATAGCTGAGATGTATAAGTAGAATGACACTCCTGGTCTAGGTGGTGCCAATACTAGCGGTGAAGCCAAGTATTGTTTAATGTCATCAAAGGCCGACTGTCACTTGTCATCCCAATGAAATGCTACCCCCTTGTGCAATAATTTATTCATGGGTCGGCACTTGTGAGATAGTTGCGCTATGAAGCGCTTGATTGACGTGACCTTTCTGAGCTGCTTGATGGTAGTTGGGGGAAGCATTTCAAGGATTGCCTTGACTTTGTGTGGGTCTACCTCAATTCCTCATTTGGAGACTATGTAACCCAAGAGCTTTCCAGATGTGATGCCAAATACGCACTTCTTGGGGTTTAGTCTGACTTTATGTTCCATGAGGCGATCGAGGATCTTGCTTAAGTCATCGAGATGATCTGGGCGCAAAAGAGATTTGGCCAAAAAATCATCCATGTAATCTTCCAAAGTTTTATGCATGTGATCGTGGAAGATGTATGTCATGGCACGTTGGTAGGTGGCGCCAGCATTTTTAAGGCCAAAGGGCATGACCTTATAACAAAATGTCCCCCAAGGCGTTGTGAACGCCATTTTTAGTTGGTCCTCGAGATTGATACGAATTTGATTGTATCCCGAGAAACCATCCATGAGGGAAAGCATTTCATGGCCCGTTGTAGCGTCTACCAATGCGTCGATGCTAGGCAAGGGGAAATCATCCTTAGGACTCGCTTTGTTTAGATCTCAAAAATCGATGCATATGCGAATCCTCCCGTCGGGCTTTTTGACGGGCACCATGTTAGACAACCATGGTGGGTAATCCATGCAGATGACAAACTGTGCATCCAACAACTTTTGTAGCTCGTCTTTGACCATTAAGGCTATTGTTGGGTGCATATTACATAGTTTTTGCTTTACTGGCTTGACTGTCGGATCAAGCGTAAGATTATGCATGACTAGTTGCGGGTCTAGCCCCGACATGTCTTTGTAGGACCATGCAAAAACCTCCTTCTTCTCTTTGAGAAGGGCAATGTAGTCGGCTTGCTCTTCGGGGGATAGACTTACCCCTAGCTTGATGATTTGCAAATTCATTGGATCAGAGCCGATGTCTACGTCAGTCGTCTCCTCGACCGACATGTGGGACCCATCCTCCAACTGGTGTGGAGTTGGGATCAAGTGGATATCGTTTGCTGAATTTAGATCATCGTTTGGAACATCGGGTTCCTCTTTAGCATGGAAGACATCCTGAGTCTATCCTAGGGTGAAATGGAACATCCCACCGCAAGGCCAATACTCTGATGGGGATGGCGGTGTGTCAGCACGATCCCGGTCTATAGCATCTAGGTCTAGATGCAATGACCATGTTGGGTCGACTGGATTATGGATGGGGGCGGTTAAATCAATGGAGATCATGTTAATGAAATGATTTTGGTCTCCATTACCGTGGGTGTGGTTACTCGGACATCCTAGGTGATCTTTGTGCTCCGGATCTGGCTTTGTGGGTACTGGCACAAATGGATCGGCCCTATGTGCGGATAAGAGGACAAGGTCTGCCCTAGGCACTGATGGCTCTATAGGGTCTCCAGGCGGAAGATGTTCTCTGTATACCTGGAGTGGCGGGTGTAGTAATTGGTCCAACTACGCCTGGTTTAGGTGCCACCTATGCCTTGGCCCTATGTGCATTTGTTCAAACATGTCATCTATGTCCAAGGGATATTGTTGCTATCGCATATGATTGAGATAGGCCATCTCAGTTTCATCTTCATAATCACTGTCGGAGATCCAAAGGCCTTCGTTGGCTCCAATAGCTGTTTGCGACATATGAGGCTCATCTTGCTCGAGCAAATTAATGTGGTCCCATCGGGGTTGTTTTGCTCTTTACGGGGGGACCTGATTCTCTTGAGGTGGCATATGCTCAATTGGAGCATCCAAAGGGAACATTGTCAGGAAGCTCTCCTGATAATCATCCATAGGAGTCACTTGTGAATGATTGCTATCAGACTCGAAAGGATCCCAAGGCGCTACCTCATACTTCGACTCATCTTCTGAAGACCCTTCTTGGTCTTGTCTATATCCCTCTTGTAGGTGAGTCCTCGAACTTTCTCCCTTTTCGACCGAAGGGAAAGGGTTGTTAAGGTCAACAAGGTTGGTTGTTAGCAATGGGAGATAATCCCCCAATGTATATGTTGTGTTAGGATTGGCATATGGATCTAATGCCAACCCATCCTTGTTGCCTATCCCTAGGCCTTGCATGTTCTCTACCAAGATGTCAAGGGGTAGGGGGTGGTTGAACCCTACTCCTGACTTGTCATACGACATTTGATATCTTGGTTGGCAAAGAACACGCACTCCTTGCTCATACCTGCCCAACCCATATCCATGCCAATTACATTGGCCAAGATATCTCAAAGCAAAATCTGGGTTGGACAAATAGTTGACGTCCTCAGCAAAGGGCTCTTCATCTTCGTCTTCTTGCATGTAAGGTTCAATGCCATTATCCAAGCCCCCATAAACAAAGTTTGTCTGATTGGGTGGGTAGCCTAGAGGAACCACAGAGCCGATGGGGAGTCGAGGTCTCCCCATGTCCTGCATGGACTCAAGTGCGGGTGTTGCTACAATGTTTCGCACTAGATACTCCCCCAGGCCCGTGTTGGCCATCTCAATGGTGATCGTTGGCGGTTGAGGGGGAGCGAATGGGAGTTCTTCCTGAGTCCACTCCATGTAGGGTGAACTAGGCATCTCGACTTCCATTCGGCTAGGCATCTCTTCGATAGAGATGGTTGAGACTAGGGGTGGTTCCTCTTCTAGGGGTTTCTTTCCCTTGTCCTTTGGTGTGGCCACCGTAGGTGGCATCATTGTTGAAGGACCAGATGAGGAAGATGGACCCGATTGGGGATTTGATGGACTTGTCAATGGGGATGCCTACGGAATCGAACCCTGTTTAGATGGATTCAACTAAAAATCCAAATGCATTGATGGAAGGGTCGATTGCGGCATTAGTTGCACCATATTGTAGTACTTGAAGGGCTCTAAGTCTGTCGGGACTACATGCACCTGTCCTTCAAATGTATACTTTAGGCACTGATGAGCTATTGAAGGGACACACTTCATGTCCCTGATCCAAGGCCGACCCAACAAGATATTATAGGCCATCTCACCTTCCAAGATGTGGCACAATGTATGAATAGTCTTTTGTCCCACTTGGATGGGTAGGACAATTGTGCCAACCGTCGAGCATATTGCATCATTGAATGCTCGAAGAGTATAGGTGGAGGCCACGATGTGAGATACCGACAACTTCAGATGTTTCAATGCTGTTGTTGTAATGATATTACTGGATGAGCCAGTGTCCACCAACACCCTCTTATACGAAATCCCGTTGACCCGCGCAATGACGTGCAGGGGTGGATCCGCCACATCACCAGTCACTGATTTCAATTCATCTTCTCTAAAGGTGATGACTAGTTTTGTACATTGTTTTACATGTCCCACAAAGTTGTTGAAAGAATTTGCTTCGTGGGGCTGCAACTCGATGGCTTTTAATATCTCCATTAGAGCCTCCCGATGGGGCGCTGATTGTTGAATGAGCTCGTATATGGAGAGCCTAGCCGACATGGTCCTTAGACTTTGGGTAAGTCTAGTCCAAATCATGGCCACTGGTCTAGGCGGGGGAGGTTGCGTAGGGTGCTGTTGAGGTTGTGACGTCGATGGAACTTCTCCGGTGGCCGCCGTGGGGGCAGCTCCTGGGTACCTCCTGTTCCTAGTCACTATGCTTATCATCCCTACATACCCCTGCATGGGGCAATTCTGTTGCACCTCATTGACTTGAAGGGGTTTTTCCTATGCATCATGGGTAGGCAGGGGGTCTCTGAAGACTCCCATCTGTTGGTTGTTTGGCGCTATGGGGTTGTCCACCGCCAATGTCTTGTTGTCGATTAGGTCTTGCACCAAGCCTTTAAACTTCCAACATGCATTAAGGTCATGTCCCTTTCATCTATGGAACCTACAGTACAAGTCCTCCCTGTACCCCTTAGGCTTTGGCGCATTGGGGTCTATGGTTTGAATCTCTGGCAGGTTGATCAAGTTCGCCATTGACAAGCGATCAAACAAGGAGTCCCTGGACTCTGTGTAAGGTGTAAATTGTCACCTAGGGTGACATTGCTGATTTTGTTCTTGCCTCTGGTTTTCTTTGTCATAATTGTTAGGAGGCACCACCTGATAGTTAGCCTTTTGAGGCTGTGTTGCTTGTGCAGGCTTAGGGACGTTTATAGCAACCTGATTGACCGCAGCGGGTTTCTGTTGCATGGTCCCTATTTTGGTGTTCTTAGACCATTCTTTCTTCTTTGGATTGGCAATCTCGCCATCCTGTATCTTGATCTCCTCAATGATTATGGCTTGCGTCAGAGCTTCCTCAAGAGTGGCATATTGTTGCAGCTGCAATAGCATGGAGATCGATCTCAAATAGCTCTTTGAGAACATTTGGGTCAAGTCGGACATGGGAGGAAGGTAGGGCAGCTTTGAAAGCAACGTCCTCCACCGGTTCCCATATGCCACCATGGTTTCTTCCTCATACTTCCTGAGGCTAGCTAGGTCGCTTAGTGACACCTTTTTCTTGGTGTTGAAGGCGAAGCGTTCGAGGAACGCATCCACTAGCTGATCCAAGTTACTGATGCTATGTTTTGGCAACTGAGTGAACCAATCCGAGGCAGGGCCTGCGAATGTGGTTATAAATGTTCTTAGCAACAAAGCATCGTTGTCCTGAATGCCAAAGCACTGGCTCAGGAATCTAGTCACGTGCTCTTGGGCATCCTCCTCCCCTCTAAAGAGTGCCAACTAGGGCAGTTTAAAGTGTTCAGGGTATGGAGGTGCCGGCACTGATGGATGCACAGGATGACTGCGGAGTTGGCGTAAAGTAGGCTTTTGGGGCCCATAAGTCTTGGTCTCCATAGACTCTAAGCGCTCTAACAACACTTTATATGCATCGAAGGATTTGATCTCTTCCTCCTTGGTTTTCTCCCGATGTGGGTTGCGGGGAACTTGAGGCCTATGGAGGGGTGGCCGGATAGCACCCCCTCTGCCTTGGTAGGGCATTTCAGCCCACTCTTCTTCTTGTTCATACTCCTCATAGGCTTCTTGAGGAGTGCCTGGCCGAGACCTATAAACATGGGTGGGTGCCCGCGGAGGGTGCCCATCGTTGTTTCTGGGAGTGGCCTCCCGCTCAAGTCTAGGAGGTCTCGGAGGCAGCACTTGGTAAGGTCGCGGGGACCTCTCTCACACCAAGGGGTTGTGCCTCTCATACACTTCTACTTTATGCGCACGAGGGGTTGGGACCTTCTCAGGCACAATGTTATGAAGCAATTCGGCTGTCTGACGTTGAATGCGCTCTTTGCTAAGGCGGTACAGATGCTCTAACTATTGTTGATCTTTCCTGAGCTTCATGATTTGCGCTTGGTGGGCGGCATGTCTGGCAAATGCCAAGTCAATTTGTTCCGTCGTCTCGTGTTTAGGAAGCCTAGATGCCTCTCCTACATGTCTATCTCGATCGTGGTGATCCGAGACCCCTATGGGTTGCTTTCCTCTGTCGAGGTTAGCTGCATTCACTCGAGGCTTTGGCCTCAATGGGTGATCCTGATACATAGCAGGTGCGGAGGTGCATCGCTCCCATTCTATGTACTACTCTTGAGGAATGTAGTGGTCTTCCTCGTACTCCCTTTGTATGCGTGAAAGGTGCGGGCAGAATTGTCTTGCCCTGTATGGAGAGCCTTGTGCTCTGGATTTGGTCTAGTGTTTCTAACAGTAATAAGGGGTAGAGGAGGGATGACGAAATCATGTGGCCCCTCCTTATGGACCCTATGTTGCTCTAGTGCTTCATCACTAGGCCACTCATAATGAGCGTCTAAGGGAGGCCTCCTGTCTATGTTGAGTGCCACGTGTAGGTTCTCCTCTTGAAAGGATCTATGCTGAGTGGGGGTGCCCCTCAAAGAGGTGCCTCTATAGTCCTATTCTATAATGGCATGATGTGGACTATCTTGTGTGTCAGGCCGCCAAGGGGGTATGACCAAGTCCTCAGGACTATATCGGAGGCGACTTGTCCCCCTTTGTACACTTTCTGCAGCGCTTGCCCGTGATTGGGCTCGGCTACGGGTGTACACCATGGTGATGTTTACCTAAAGATGTGTACATTTTTATCTTCTTTTAGGATTTCTTATGCTACACTAAACAGAAGGGAAACACACAATCAAAGCAATGATTATCTTGTTTATAGATTAAAAGTGTGCCCTAAATCTGGTTTAGTGTGTTTTGATTTTGTTTTGAAATATTTTGTAAAGAATGTTTAAATGCAATATGATGGCTCTTATGACTCCCAAAAATGGTCGCCCCTTCGATATACCATTGCCAGGCCGATATACCAACCTCTCTATATACCCGCCCTTACGTGAGGGAAACTATTGGTACGTGAGAGCAGATGGTACGTGGAACGTAGGGGTTACAGAAGGGGAATCACTTTGTTTATGACACCTACCATAGAAGACTTATCCTCATGCACTGGGAATCACCCCAACTACACTTGGTCAACTTTCATCAAGATTTACGTCTAGCAACAGTCACGATCGGGGTTATGTATGCAATATCTCAAGCCAAGGTGGTGATGAAATCCACCGTTGGTCTTGCTCAAGGGTTGGGGTTTTACGACCAACTCCTTGTTGTTTTAAATTACCACGTGGTGTGTGGGGTTCTTTTTAAGTTGCATAAATGAAGGAAACAAGCATTCAAACTCTCCTATGCAAGCAAATAACCAGAGAACAGAAAGCAAAAATTGATAGAAGGTGTTTAGGACCCCTACCTCTTCTCTGCCCAAATCGGATGTCTCTGAATTTCTGCCCTAAAACTACACAAAGAGCTATTCATCCCTGGGTGAAATGAATAACATAACTGTATTCGTCACAGGGTGGGGTGAATGCCCATTCGTCCTTGGGTAAGATGAATTCCAGCTCTGTACTCGTCACAGACTGAAATGAACAGTAGTCCAGTGTTTGAAAACTTGGTACCTGTAAGCAAAAACAAGCAACTTTGATCAGAAAGTTAATCTTTAAAATCAAGGGACAATGGTCCCACTATGATCACCACTGAAAGCACGAGGATACGAAAACAAAAAGGAGAAGCCAATATGTGATGTAAACGAAACAAAAGATAACGCTTAATCCTATGAATTGAAAGTGCATGAAAGGAAAGATGCATAAACGAATCGAAACCCAATAGAAATCCAATATGGAAGACAACCATTTTTATTGATATGTTTTAGAACTCGGTTACAATCCGCCTCCTCCCTTTTTAGGGGCTAGGAGCATTAAATATGTTCTTGTCACATCAACAGATGGTATTCCTTCTTTCGCGTGCCCACATGTAAAATGGGTGGACCAAAACGTCGCCGTTGCTTGCGTTGATGAGTCTTGACTCCTTGATGCTCCTCTAATGTCCAGATCCTACGTTCAAAGAAACAAAAAATAGTCAGTAGCACCTGTAGATAAAATAAAACATGCAATCCCCACGCCTTCAACTAGCATATGCAAAATATGAATAAAATGATAACTGAAATGGATCCAAATGAATTGAAAACTTGACAGGGGCATAAAAACATCATCGAGAAGGCACTACAAAAAGAACAGTCTAAAAATTAGCCACATATTTGTATTCGCTCCGGGGCGGGACGAATAGACCTACAACAAAGTGTCAAAAAGCACTGTCCCAAATGTCACACCTAGGAAGCTCCAAATCACCTGCAAAGTTGGGGTTAGCTAATTGGGGGTATTTTGGGAAGACCCAAAAGGTCATATTTTCCCAATTTGGCCTCTATCACCGGGAATTTGATGATGCTACCTGCAAGTTAGTAAAGGCGGGAAATGATAAAAACATGATCAAAAATGCTCAAAACGATGTGAAATTTGAATGACAATCTATCTAAGCAGTATAGAATCAGATGCAAAAATAATAGAAAGGAAATCTACCACATATTTCTATTCACTCCGGGGTGGGGCGTTTAGAACTGCAACAGTTTGGGGGCGCCCGAGGGCAGGACACCCGTCGTTTGGGACTCTGTTTCGGCACCAATCCACTTGGGATGGGTCCAAAACCTCTTATGGGGTGTTGTCAGCAAATTTGGTAGAATATTGTAGCCAAATGTTTGGGTTTGGGTCTAGATTGCGCTTCCAATAATCACCCAATAACCTCCCTCCAAAAGAGAGATCAAGGATGTAAAAGCACAATCGATGGGTGAGGATATAATTTGGCAGCACTTCGTTGCTCCAAAGGCTCCTCTTTGTATCTCTTTTTTTGGGTGAGAAGACTCACCAATTTATAGACCTAGGGTCTCTTTGTTTGAATGCGCATGCGAGGGCGCCACTTGAGTTGCTTGTCCTATTTTGAGAGAAAATATTATTCCCTGATTTAGAGTCTCCTTGCATGAGGCCTCTAAAATAAAGACATGCATGACTGAAGTCTCTCTCCTTGATTTGAAGCCGTTCCTTGCAATTGCATGTCCTAAAGTTGCAGTTAACTGGCGGACCTATCGAGGTTTGAATTTTTGCCAGTCAAACCTGCTATTCGCCTCACCTTGGGGTGAATGCTGATAATCGTCCTTGGGTGGGACGAATACCAGTTTGTAATCGTCCCATGGTGGGACGAGTAGGGAGCAAAGTGCCAAAAGGTGCCAAATTGACTCTTGACCTTCCAAACTGTTGTTGGGAGTGGTTAGGACCACTGTTTAACCTCTGGGGGCTGCCCTAGGGGGTATGTGTGTCAATGCGATCGGTGCTTGTTGTCACATAATCGGATTGATGCTGTTTTGGTGTCTACAATGACATAAACCACTAACATCCTAGATTCAAACCTTAAACCTGTATGGCATAAACCACTAACATTGTAGATTCCAACCTTAAAACTGTTGTTCGAAGTTCCAAAGTCTTCACCGTGAGACTCAATTGCTTTATTCTAGTTTTCATAAAATTATAATATAATTAATGATAATTAAATTTAAATATAGATATAAAGTTTTATTTATTTTTAAAACAATTAAATAATCTTTTTTAATGGAAAAATGCATTATATTAAAGAAGTAATAGAATACATTTTTACAAACAAATAGAGAAGCAAATATACATGTCATGTGGCCAACACCATCAACTAAAAAACCATTGTTGTAAAAACAACACGAGAAACCAAGAAATCAATTGAGTTAAACAAATTCACCTTATAAAATTGGTGGGCAGACACTATCAACTAGCTAACAAAATGATTACATATTGAAAATAATGATTGAGTGCATGCCATAAGAGCAAAAGCAAAAAAGGAGGAATCCCTGCAATGGTGAAGAACTATTACACAGGTTTAACCACCACTAGGATCAAATCCCATCCAAAAATATTATTAGAATATTTTGGCGTTGAACCCCATCCTTGTCTAGAAGAAGAACTGTCGGGAACATCCATCTTCCCAACCATGAATAAACGAATCCTCGTTGGTAGCAAACACCTAAACACCTGACTTGACCTAGGCATTGAGCTGAGAAGCCAGGGGAGAGTAGTCAGGTTACTAGGGCAGCTTTGTAAGGAAGGGGAGCTTGAGCTAGGGTAGGAGTACGATTTGGGATCGAGTGATGACGCTACCTGGATCTAGAGCGGCTTTTGGGATAATCGTGCTCAAGAGAAATTTCGTTGATTATAGCGACTTTTGAGATAATCCTGCTTAAGAAGAATTCGGTTGACTATGCACGAAACATTTCCTTAATGATCAATAAACTCTTGAAGATGAGAGAGCTCCATAGTCACCTTACTGACTTGAACTACAATCTGAAAATACACAGACAAAATAATATTAGATTTCTCATAAACAAAAATGTGAAGAAAGAAAAAATACTTACTAAAAATACAATCATTTCTAGCTTTCCATATACACAGACAAAATAATATTAGATTTTTCATAAACAAACTCTAACATACGAACATACGAAATAATCTTTAAAATAGTTAAATTAAATTATTTTTAATTAAGATTAAGATTTTAACTTTGAATAATGTTTTTTTTCCAATTGCATAAAAGAGTTGGTCACAACCACGCTATTTTTAGTAACTGGTAAGTACTTTCACCAAACCTATTCCACTTTGTTGACCCGGCGTGAAGGGGACCACTTCACACCGATCACTCAAGATTCATACCATCATCATCGGTCTACGCGCACTCAAAGGATTCAGATCAGACTACCACCTTTGCAAACAGACTACCCCAAAGTTTGAACCTGGATGTGTTCTTAGTAAAACTACACCCGAAGTTTGAACCTGGATGTGTTCTTAGTAAAACTACACCCGAAGTTTGAACCTGGATGTGTTCTTGGTAAATGCTTAGCCAGATAAACACTTACGAATCTATAGCCCTGAGGTTTGAATAATGTAATGAACAATAAAATATAACAAAAAATTGTATTTTTATGTTAACGTTGATTTGGAAGGCGCCCTGTCTGCCGATTCCAAAGGGGCGTGGCATGATATCCGAAAAAACGGAGGCAAATGTTTGAATTTATCTACAGTCTTTGATATTCCATTGGCAATATGCGGACACTCAAGGAAACGGATGACTTCCTTAATTTTAAGGGTCCCTCCACGCCCTTTTGCAAGACTCGGAAATGGTGTGTACATTTGAATAGTGCAAATTTGTCGGGCCTATCATTACTTCTATTAACTTTTCATTTGTACTTCCCCCCGTTTTCTGCCGAGAAATAGTTTTTAGTGTGAATTACCATCTTTGTAAACAGACTACCCCAAAGTTTGAATCTAGATGTGTTCTTAGTAAAACTACACCCGAAGTTTGAACCTTGATGTATTCTTGTAAATGCTTAGCCAAATAAACACTTACGAATCTATAGCCCCAAGGTTTGAATAATGTAATGAACAATAAAATATAACAAAAAAATTTGTATTTTTATGTTAACGTTGATTTGGAAGGCGCCCTGCCTGCCGATTCCAAAGGGGCGTGGCATGATATCCGAAAAAACCGAGGCAAATGTTTGAATTTATCTACAGTCTTTGATATTCCATTAGCAATATGCGGACACTCAAGGAAACGGATGACTTCCTTAATTTTAAGGGTCCCTCCACGCCCTTTTGCAAGACTCGGAAATGGTGTGCACATTTGAATAGTGCAAATTTGTCGGGCCTATCATTACTTCTATTAACTTTTCATTTGTACTTCCCCTCGTTTTCTGCCGAGAAATAGTTTTTAGTGTGATTATAGATCGTACAGAACAATTTAAATATTTATTCACCTATTATAATATAATAGTTTTTAGCGTGATTATAGATCGTACAGAACAATTTAAATATTTATTCACCTATTATAATATAATAGTTTTTAGCGTGATTATAGATCGTAAACAGAACAATTTAAATATTTATTCACCTAATATAATATATATAAAAATGGATGGGATGCCCGCTATAATGAGGGCCGCAACACACGGGACGATCGATAAAGTGTATTTACATGTTTGTCAGTTTTCGCGTTTTTCTTGAAACTGTCGACTTTCGTTAGCGTTAGTGTTGGAGACCTTGGAGGACAGATGTGACTTCTATCATAGGCAAATGTCTTATTGTATAAGCGGTGTTTAAGACATTTGTCTTGACTTGACCTGCTACAGGCATCTAAGACATTTAACTTTACTTGACCTGCGATAGTCATCTACTCTACTAGTGGTTGCACAAAACACTAAACAATCATTCACACTATACTAAATAATAAATTATACATCTACAAATTTATATAATAATATTTTTTAAGAAAAAATAATTCCTCTTAATCTCTAGGATATATGAGACCATTCAGAGAATATTATCCTTAGTAGGACAATTTCCTTCTATAGTGGGTATGTGACAGCCATATCAACTATATAATATTTTTATATAAAATAATATTATATATATATTTATTTTATATTAATTATTTATAATATTTTTATAAAATATAATATAATATTAATATATAATAATATAAAAAATATTAATATACTTTGTAATTGGAGTTTCGTTCCACTTTCGCCTCAATGCCTTCACTAGTACTTCACTAGTACCTAAAATGACTCGAATATATGGACTTCACAAGTTCCCATTTACTAATTCTCAGTTTCGTAGAAAAAAACGAGAAACATGACCATGTGTCCAGCTTGCCGTCCATCCATGGTTGGCTCAAGCTGTATTCCGTCCCATCTATCCCAAACGCACCAGTCAAGTCAATACTCACACTATGCTTTTTTTTGTACAAGTCAGAGTATGCTTGTCTGACCAAACATTGATTAACATTTAGAACACAGGTCTGTATGTTTCTCACCAATTTGCACAGACAAAGGTAAAATTGCAGCTAACACCGACTTGGTCCGATGGATCGCTTGTTAGTCTGCATGGTCGCCTTATTGTGCTTGGCACAGGGGATATTTGCACAGAGTCCATTAACAACAGAGATACCAAAGGGATCAAATTGGATTGCCACGGGCCATTTAAATCCCGAGCGCATAAGTCCTTTGTGTTCCCACACCTGCTTCAAAGCCTTCTGGAGTGGAGTCCCCGAACACTTCAGCCGAAACGTCGGTCTGTACAGATGTGTTTTCTCATCCGCCGGCGGGAACGACTGGTGGGCTTACAATTCCTCGTCCAGGGCCATCACTATAACCGACTGGCGAACATACAGACCCTCTGCAACTTACTGTCTCGACAGTTTTAACATCACAACGCCATTCATTGGCATCGAAGATGGTTTCTGAGTGACCAACTGTACGGGGGAAATTACACAACAATGGTTTCTCGAAGACGACGGCAAAATCAGAAGTGCTCTGCGGTCACAGAGTGGAGAAGCTCTCTATCTTCAGGCGAGCCCACAGACGGGCTTCGTGTCAACGACGATGCCGTTTCTCGGCCCAGCACAGACGGAGGGTGTCCATTTGCACTTCACATTTATTCCTGTCCCTACAAATGGAATCCTTTTGTCAGCAAAAATGGCAGCTATTCCTTCTCCCGGCGAGGGTTCCAACCTCGTTTCTAACGGCGGTTTCGAGGTTACCTCTCCTGGGAATGCTACATCCAGCGGAACGTTGACCCTTAACCTGGGAGAGCCCGACTTATGTTATTGGACGGTGGGTGGCATCAATATTCAGAGCGAAAGAATTTCCGTCGTTAGCGGAATAATTTCCGTCGTTAGCGGCGGGAATGGCTGGTGGTATCCGCAAGAGGGTTCCAATAGTTTGCTGCTTGGAGTAGCGGATTCCTTTAGGTCTCCGCTTGAAGCAGATGCTCTTTATGGCAACGTCACTCTCACACAACTCATTCGCACGAGGCCACGTGAAAATTATACGCTTTCATTTTTCTTGGCTGGATATCCTTGTGAGAAGCTAACGAAAACGGTGAGAGTTGAACTTTCTCCATCTAATAACTCGTTGGGTCGTTTGGCCATCGAGACATATTTGATCGATTCAGAAGGTAAATCTCAGGCCAACATGGGATGGGAGCTCAGGTCTCTGGATTTCACGGCAACAACTGAAGTCACGAATCTCACATTCATCAACAGCATGAACCACACAACTTGCGCTCCTTTGATCGACAACGTGACCGTGCAGGTTAACCAGTTCAGGTTGCATGGCCATAACCATAGCCTTGGTGATGAGCGAAAGAATGCAAGGAATAAGAGTAGCGTATCCACCATCATAGGTACAGTGGTCGCTGCCATAATCGCTGTTAGTTCCCGGGCTTCTGGTTTTAGTTGTTTGGCTTTCCAAGAAATCTAAGATGCCAAATGAAGAATCGAAACCAGGCGACAACATGCCAGATTCTTTATGAGACATTAGCACCTTCAGTATGTATGGGGGAACTAGCCAAGGCCACAAACAATTTCACGGACAAAGTTGGAGAAGGCGGGTTCGGAGCGGTCTACCGGGCAAATCTGGAGGGCAACAGAACAGGGGCCGTGAAGCGAGCCACAAAAACAGGGATTAGAGATCAGAAAGTATTCGAAGAAGAATTATCAGTCCACCTCAGAATCCGCCATCCCTATCTCGTTAGCTTGATCGGATTGTGTTTTGAAAGGGGTAAGTTGAGTTTCTGTTTATGAGCTTTCGTTTTTACTTGCTTTTGTTAGCACTATAAGTAACGAAGTACAAACACAATAAATACAAACCAACACAATCAAATTTAAGCATATGGTGAGAAGCACAGGCAAGAGTTTTCAGCAGGAGGAGGAACGACCCTTTCATGTATGTCCTTTTTTATTTCACCTAGTACGGAGAGAGTCTTCGGCATGGGAAGAACAACACAAGCATTCCTGTCTTTTTATTTTATGTCCATTTATTGTTTAATTCCAAGAGTTTGGAGTTTTAAGAAAGAAGTTCAAAATTTGAATTTATTGTAAGATATAGTGAAAGTTTGGTTAAATATTTAATGTAGGATATAGTGGAAGTTTGGTTAAATAAATAAATATTAGTAAATCATATTTTATATTAAAATGTTTATGATTTTTAAAAATTATTTTATGTTTTTAATTTTTATATGTTTATTTAAATATATTTACTTATTTTGTATTGTTAGGTCTCACAAGTTAGTTATTTATTTACAATATTTGTATTATTAATTATCATCTTTATCGTATCTCGCATGTTTTATAATTTGTATGTTCAAGATTTGAATTTAATGTAGGATATAGTGAAAGTTTGGTTAAATATTTAATGTAGGATATAGTGGAAGTTTGGTTAAATAAATAAATATTAGTAAATCATATTTTATATTAAAATATTTATGATTTTTAAAAATTATTTTATTTTTTAACTTTTTAAATGTTTATTTAAATATTTTTATTTTTTTGTATTGTTAGGTCTCACAAGTTATTTATTTATAATATTTATATTATTAATATCATCTTTATCTTATCTTGAATGTTTTATAATTTGTATTATTTGATATTTTTTAATGATATATATTGTAATTGGAAACTTTTAAAAAAAGATTACCATGTTTAATAAATTATATTAATTAATTAATTAATTATATATATATATATATATATATATATATATATAAAGTTTTTTATAACTATGTTGATTGTTAAATCTCATAAATTATTTATTTATGATATTAATATCATCTTTATATGTTTTATAATTTATACCATTTCATATTCTTTTATGGTCTTTAACTGCAATTTAAATCCTTGATTAGAACAGGAACAATATATGTTATCTTGAATGTTTTAAAATTCATGTTATTTGATTTTTTAATAATATATAACTGTAATTTAAATCCTTTGATTAAAACAAAATTAAATTAAATGACCTAGAATCAATTTCTCTAAGTTACAACTATAATAAACTAGGCCTCTAATATTGTACTATGATAATCAAAGTATCTCTAAGCTTACCAAAAATCTACTATTTCATGCAAAATTAAATACATTGGAGTATAATACTTATACATAGAGAAATTTATTTCACATGTAGTTTACCTTAAATATTGCATGACACAAGATCAAATTGCAGGTATTTTTAGACCTCGATAAATATATGCATTTGGATGGCATTTTAGCAGTGAAGAAAACTCTCTCGGTTTGTTTATCATGAGTCCACTTACTTCTATCCTGATGTTTGATTTTATTATGCGTTTTGATCTTTTTACAGCTTTTGTGTATGACCCTTTTGTTTAACAATTTGGTCTTGTTGTATATGAAGGAGAACAAATTCTTTTAACAGCTCTTGTGTGTGACCCTCTAGTTTAACAATTTGACCTTGTTGTATTTGAAGGAGAACAATTTCTTGTATTCGAATTTGTTCCTAACGGGAGTCTGTATGACCGACTGCACAAGGAGAAGGACGTGGCAAATCCGCTACCATGGGCGTCTCGAGTGCATATTGCGTTTCAGGTTGCAGTGGCTTTGCAATATTTGCATGAGGAGGCAAAACCTCCTGTAGTGCACCGAGACATCAAGTCTGCAAACGTACTGCTGATAGATGACAGCAACGCTAAGTTGGCTGATTTTGGGTTGTCAAAGTTGGGTCCAAAAAATAATGAGGCTACCTCCACTGCTCCGAAAGGCAGCTATGGTTACATTGACCCGGAGTACATTAACACGGGCAAATTGTCTCTTAAGAGCGATGTGTATAGCTTTGGCGTGCTCCTCCTTGAGCTTGTCACAGGCCGTAAATCTGTACAAGGTACGATGACTCTGGCCGATTGGACTGAATCCCGTTGCCGGAGCGAAGACGCAACTGTGATTATGGAGATTGTTGATCCAAATATCAGAGCGAACGTCGATTCCAAAGACGTGGAGAACATAATTAAAGTCTCCAATCGTTGCTTGGAAGCAACGGGAAAACTGAGACCCTCCATCGCGCAGATCGTGACTGCGATGAAGAATAATGAACTCATTCCTTCCAGTAGAGGAACAGAGAGTGCAGGCGACGAAAGGGATCCATCTGATGGGGGCGGTATGTTAGGCTCTGAGTCATTGTCACTAGTCTATGAAGGTCGTTAGATTTATCATTCAACATTACTAACTTTGACTTTACAGTGGCATAATTCTATGACGGAACCCTGGGTCTATCAATTATGCCTACTGGTGCAAAGCAAGTATCAAAATGGAAGAGTTCTTATGAGGGCGTTGTATAGATTTTGTTGTTTGATAGTATTTTAGGGTTTGCTTGCTAAATCCTAGCAATTATATTACAACAGTTTTTTTTTGCATTACAAGATATATTCACCAACAAATTCCTTTACCTTTCTTGTATTTTAGGGTTTGCTTGCTAAATCCTTAGATGAACTTGGATAGCAATTATATTACAACATTTTTTTTTGCATTAGAAGATATATTCACCAACAAGTTCCTTTACCTTTCTTGGTATTCAATTCATTTTCATCTTGACTAGATTGATGTTTTAGTTGTTTGAGTTTTTGGAGGTTGTTCAAAACTCTTTCATGTTTTTTATGGATATTAAAAAAAAAGTGATTTCTTTTCTTTATTGTTTTTTTCTTGGCTATTGATATAGTAGAGAGGTTGCAAAAGAAGGAAAGAAGTTAAGTATTTTTCTATATCTCCATATATTAAAGGACTTATGGATGGACTTACAAAGACCTTTAAGCCACTTGATAAATTTTTTAAAAGAGTCTGATAATTTTTTGTTAAAATGGTAGGAGAGGATGGCTTAATTGGTTACATTCTTAAAAAATATTATGTAGAGCAAACCATAGTAGATATGGATGAACCATTAGTATTTCTAAATCTTGGTAAAATTACAAGGGCTCTCAGTTGGAAATTTTTTATCATTTTATCTCGAGGTATTTTCTTTTCTCCATAAAAAAAATATACTTAAAATTACCTCATTTAAAAAAAAAATGAAATATAAAAATGGAATGTTCTTACAAATATTTTATGCATTAGGAGAAAATTATAGAATACGTGGAAATACGAGATGCTTTATTTGGGCATGAGCCTTATTTGCAAAACGTCTTGGTCTTAAGCACATTGAAGGTTGTTCTTTATAGGATTATTCTTGCGCCTTGGGAACCCCATGTCACAGTTTGAGTTGAGAGGAGGTCACTTTATTTTTGATAGGTTGTGGATGGTTTGTGGAGTGCACTTCCCTTCCACACATGTCACTTTATAAATGGGAAGGAGATATCCCTATTAGAACACAAAGCAGTGATTAGTTTGATGGCATGGGGAGCATGTGGGTAAGAATTTAGTTCGACATTATTTGGGTTTAAATCCCACCCCTATTACCTTGGATGGAAGGAATGTGATGCTTGAAAAGAAGTTTGTGGAATCTTCTTTGGTGAAATCTTAGTTGTATGTTGTTGTTTAGTGCTAAGATCCTTGAGCTCAAAACACTTTTGTGGCTTTAAAAATAATGAAGTCAACCTTAAGACATAGGGCCTTGTCCCCAAGCCTTAACAAAAAGCTTGATTAAATCAGAAATGAACTCCGCTTAGATCTGCCCCAAGCCTTAACACAAAGCTTGAGCAAATCAAACCTGCTCTTACTATTATTTCAAGTCTTCACAAGACTTACTCAAATATACTTTCAAGCCTTCTCAAAAGCTTGCTCAAATCTATCCTCAAGCCTTCACTAAGACTTGCTCAAATTTATCCTCAAGCCTTCACCAAAACTTGCTCAAATATGTCCTCAAGCCTTCAACAAGACTTGATCAAATTTGTCCTCAAGCCTTCACCAAGACTTGCTCAAATTTTTCCTCAAGCCTTCTCAAAGAATTACTCAAATCTATCCTCAAGCCTTCACCAAGACTTTCTCAAATCAAAAACCTTGCATAGAAAATACAACTTAACACTATTTTAGAAATATATTTTCACACAAACAAATTCTATTTAGAATTTGTTTAACCTCTGGAACATATAGGGAATGATATGCTCTATCAAAAACCTCAATATGTTTCACACTCACAAATTATGTACTCAACCAATCAATCTCTATCACTTTATAAAATCTCTCTCTCAATTTAATTCAGAATAATGTATAAATTGTTTCACAAAACTGATCTATCCTTTTTAAAAATTTCCTCTCACACATCAATCACACTAACACAAAATTCCCTTTCACAAATTAATCTTAATTACTTTCATAATTTCAATAAATATTTCAATGTTCAAAAGATTTCACAAGGATGCACTAACTTGTCTTCAACCTTAGCACTAGAAGTTCACAATCTCTATCTCAAATGACTCCAATACATTCAAACATGAATCACAAAAATATCACTCAAATATTTCCAACAATGCGTATCAAACAATCCTTTTCACTCCACCTTATATTTCAGAAATATTCATCAAACACCTTAGATAGAGAATGATATGCCCATACCTTTTTGATTTTTCTTATGGACATAAGTCTTCAAAAATTTATCTCACACACACTATCTTTTACAACTATAAAAGGTTAGCAGAACACCTCTTTATGAGTTAGCAATCCTTCAACATGTGTGCTCAATTAAATTTCACATCAACACTCTTGGTTTCTCAAACTATAGCATAAACTCATAAAATCAAACCCTTCAAAATATATGCACAATTACAAACAATTAAAATACCTTATACACCTTTTAACTCCCTCTTAACTTCTAAACACATTCATAATAGATTTAACAAGGATTCTTATTACTCCAATAGTTCACTTTAAAAAATATTTCATTATAATTTTCTTCAAAAATAAATGCATGTAATAATAAAAAATTTCCCTTATATCTCCCAAAGCCAATAGAACTCACAATAATCAATTAAACCACATGCACCTAATCCTGAAACCTTAGCAATTACCAAATTTAAATAGCGCTTACCAAAAACATTTTTGTGGAGATTCAAACACAATGTCTATCACCTGCCAACGCACTAGCACCCCTTGGGCCACCGCTAGGCCAACTACCCACACAAGGACCAAATACCACAATGCGCTCTTTAACCACTGCTCACCCTTCTTGCTAGAAAAACAAAAAATATTGCCATCGATATTCGAAAACATGATATGTTGTTCACCAATGCCTTAGTGCTCTATGGGTTACTGCTAGGCCAATATCCACACAAGGACTAAATACCACAATGTCCTATCTAACCACTATGCAGCATTCTCACTAGCAAAACAAAAAAACTGCCATCATCAGGAATTGAACACAGGATATACCATCCACCAATGCCTTAACCCTGCCAAGCCTACCGCTAGGCCAACCGCTTGGTTGGTGATAGAAGCGTACAACCTTATCCCTTTATTTATCTATGTTGTTTATTTTGTTTAAAAAAAACTTTCTTCCACCTTGCTCATGAAATTTTCATCAACAATTAACATTAATCACTTGCAACATGCATAAAAAAACTTATTTCTTTTGCCTCAAAACTATATCATATAAATATCAATTTATCTCCATGCTAGGACATCGGTGGATTTCAATAATTTAAAATTATTTTTGGTGCCAAACCCACTTAGGGCTATAAAACATTAAAATTTATAATTATTTTATAATTGTCCTTAGGCTTTATCTTAACAACTTTAATATTATAATAATAAATATTATAAAATTATTTCCTTTGGGAGCCTTAAATATTTTCTTCCTTCGGGATATTTAGACCACCTTTTTGCCAACCATGTGGAGCTTTGTACCAAATATCTTGGGCTTAAAATATAAATATTTTAACCCTCTTTTTATCAATTCCCTTGCACTGAGATGAACTAACACTTGACATCAATGAAAACAAACTTACTCAAAATTTCCAATATTGTCATCTCATTTTAAACATGTCTTGGTCTCTCTTCTATCCATATTTGGACTTTTTTTTCTTCTTCGTCTAACTAGGGTTTAGTTTTATAGAACCCCTTATTTAACATCTATTTTTATAACATTAGAAAATTGTTCATCTTCATTAGACTATTATGAAAAGTTTGTAGCCCATAGTGTAAACGATTCAAGTATTTTAGTACTTTAGTCTAACAGAAGATGGATTTATATTTTTATGGTTTTTAAAAACCTAGTTTTTTAGTTCTCGATCTAACTGGGGTTTTGGTTTATAGATCTCCTTCTTTCACTTTTATTGCTACTGTAATCACCCCATTTTATATATTTTTGCTAAATAGCTTTACAAAACTACTCATCATGCAAATAATTTAGACCATAATGTAAACCATTCAAGTTTTATAATACTACATACAGTCTTCAAATAAAAAATATACCAAGTGAGGTGAGGTTAATATACCATGGTAGGAAATTATATGATAGTGGTGTGTGTAAAAATGGTGGGTGTAGCGAGAAATACAGAGAATGAAACCAATGAGAAATGAGAATAATAACATATATCATAAAGTTGTGGGAAAAATGATTTAAAATGAGGTCTCTCAATGTGAAAATCTAGGCTTACACATTTGTTTGCTTAACTATCAAGATGATGAAAATGTAATTGAATCAGCACATGCTTATAGCTTAAACATGATCCTCAAATCCTGACCTATTAATTAAAACCGATTGAAATTTTTTCTCTAAAGGCTATCCCATTAACCTTGTGAGTTGGTACATCAAAGGAGAGAAATAAAATATCATAGTCCTAGGCACTTTTTATGTCTATTCATCAGGCTATAAACTCATTCTAGTGTGTGTTTTTTGGAAAAATCAAATCTTCATGCCATGTACATGCACACATACACATATATTAACAAAATGAAATGAGCCTTGAAAAATCAAACCTCCAATGTTGTTCTCTTCCACAATGAAATGAGCCTTGAAATCTAGTCTGAAATTCTCAGCAAAGTAGATTATAAATAATTGTTTTGGAGTTCTCTAATTCCTCCACTTTTTTGCTTTGAATTGATCATCTCTAGACTCTCTTTCTCTCTTCTCCTACATCTATTTTTATTCTTTAATATGCCTACTCTATTTTTATTTTAGATATATGGAATGTTGTTAGAAGACTTAGACATACTCAAACATGAAATTGTTAAACTATAGCAAAATAGTTGCATGTCTTATCAAATTTGAGTAGAAATAAGATCTGAGAATAGATTTAGCTACCAATAATGGATAAGAGAGAAAATTTGTTATAGGTTTTTCTTAAATTAATATAAACTATCGAGGGACTGATAATATAAGAGCATTTGTAGGTTCTCGATCACCCATTTTATGGATAAACTCATTTTTGGGGTTTAATTAGAGCTATATTTTGTAGCAAGGTGGCGAGTGGCATGCTATGAGGATGGTGGGGGAAAACCCCTTTTTACTTATATAAATTAAAGATAAAATTGTTTTACCTTCCATTCAGGGGGGTAGCAACTATCATGCGGTTGATTGAGGTGTGTTAAAAGTGTAGTCTCAAGCGATACTCATAAGTATGCTTTATTGAGTTCTAGTTTCCTCTTCTATAATTATGATTGCGGTTTATTTGCAATTTTATGGGTTGGTTGAAAATAAACAATAGCTTGAGTAGTAAACTATAATATATTTCCTCGAGTAGAACGATTGTTCTGAACTGGATTATTAAGAAACATGCTTGATTATTTATGGAATTCTTTCTCAATAGATTATTATGAAATAATTCTAACTATTTATGGATGGATTATTATGAAATAAGCTTATCTAATTGTAGAATCAAAACTAAATTATCTATACCCAATGTCAATTCATCTAATTGAATGTATTCTAGATGATTCTTTGATGTTAGGGCATTATCCACTACTTTTTTTAGGTTAGGTTTTTGGAGGTTTTGTAGGGCATTCTTCATTGCTTTTTTGGGGTTAGGGTTTTGGATGAGTCATTGTCAAGGTTTTGTAGGACATTTTATACTATTTATTTTGGGTTAAGGTTTAGATGACTCATTAGGGCATTCTTTGCTGCTTTTTTGGGTTAGGGTTTTGGATGACTCATTGTCGGGGTTTCGTAGGGCATTCTCCACTGCTTTTTTTGGGTTAGGGTTTTGGATGACTCTTTTTGAGGTTTTGTAGGACATTGTCCGCTATTTTTTTTGGGTTAGGGTTTTGGATGAATCATTGCTAAGGTTTTGGATGGCTCTTTGTTCGATGCAAAAATCCAAGCATAGTCTACCTTCCTTTCTTAGGTTAAGCAAGAATGCTAAAGTCAACTTGTTGAAATTTGCATTTTATATTTATTTAGAGGCAAAGTTGGAGAAGGAGGGTTCGGAGCAGTCTACCGAGAAAATCTGGAGGGCAATAGAACAGGGGCCATGAAGCGACCCGTGAAAACAGGGATTAGAGATAAAAAATTATTTAGAGAAGAATTATCCGTTAACCTAAGAATCCACCATCCCTATCTCGTTGGCTTGATCGAATTGTGTTTCGAAAGCGGTAAGTTGGGTTTCTGTTTAAAAGCTTTTGTGGATTTTTAACTGTAACTTCCTTTTCTTAAGGCTATCAAGTAAAGATGTAAAAAAAAATAAATACAAACCAACACAATCATTTTGAGCATATGGTGAGAAGCAGGGCCACTGTTAGCATTGAGAAGAATGGCCCTTTTATTTATCTTATGAACTTTTATTTCCCCAACAGAAATCATTTATTAATAGTCAAAAATATTAAATTATTTATTTATAATATATATATATATATATATATATATATATATATATATGAAAATATTTTGGAAGTAGCACAACATTAATAATATTATAAAAAAAAATTACTTCAAATTCATTTCATAATTCAAAGTTATTATAAAAAATACTTGATATTATTTGATTACAATTACTATATTCCTTCTTTATGTACTCACTTTTTAAAATCTTTATCCGCCCAATATTATAATATACTCAACCTAATGTCATATGTAGTCCATGAAAACTATTTATAATATCCATTCAATTTAATATTATATTCCCATGTTCCTCTCCTTGAATATTTAACATTCCACCCCCTTACAAAATGTTTCATCATCACCACATATGAAGATACTAAATGATTTACTAAGTAATATTAGCAACTGGTACCAAACTTGATCATCCCTTCATCCAAGTAAAATCTTGATTGGTGGTGGTCTACAATGATGACAAGTTGCCCTTGTGCCACATGAACATCCATAATTACTTCATTGGCTCCACACTTTTATTGCTCTACTTTGGTAATTCGAATCATGAGTCCATTTATACTTTGATGCTATAGTACTACTTTGAAATTTAGAATTTCTATGCTTCTTCTAACAAATGTTGGCATACTTGATGCCTTTTTGACTCCATGTAGATCCATAGTAAGTTTGATGTCCTATGTATTACCTCCAATATTGTTTTCGCTCTTGGTGATGGGAGTGGTGATATACGAAAACCTTAACTTGATGTTCTATTATATTTAATTCTTGAGCATTTTGTTTTTTTTTCTTCTTTTAAATTCTTCCCCTTGCTCTTCTCTTTTGTTTCCTTCTATTAGTGTGTCCTTGTGTGCTTCTAACAATGCTTTCTTTGTTGCTACTTCTTCCATGAACTTGACTGCTACTATTTTTTCCTTATATTTTGCTATTGTTATTTTTGTAGATTCAAATTGTGATCCTTGTGTTGGTTCCTCAACTTTTTCTTGTTTGACTTTATAATATTATTTTAAGTTATGTAATTATTATATTTTGGGAGATGATAATTATTTCATCTTATATGTGGGTGAATAGAAATCTCTCAAAAGAATGAGAAGATGAAAATTTTATGATGAAGGTGAAACACTAAAGGGTCTCTTGAAACTAAGAGACACCATATTGTATAAATATGATGGTTGTACATGTATTTTATCTGGTGAAAAATATATACAATATTATTATTTTGATTATTGTTGCTTGTTTTCCCCATTTCCAACATATTGTATCAGAGTTGAGAAAATTTGTGTGAGGCAAAAATTATTAGGTTTGACATTTCCAAGGACGAACAATCATTTCCATCCAACAACATGCCCTGCCTTTAATTTCTTTTCTTTTATTCAAGAAAATACTTGAGAAGGAGAAGTTTAAAAATGTAGCAAAACTCCTAGAGGTGTTTAATGGCAACCAAAAAAGGAATTTGCCTCATGGATGCTTGAGGAAATCTTGAAAAGGTATTTTTAGGGATGTGTGAATAGTCCATAATCGGGATGTGAGACCAACTATAATGAGAATATTTGAGAATAAATTAATGAAACATGTAGTTAGTCCATTTTTTATCTTTAATCCCATTGAAGTGTTCTAAGAGAAGACATTTTTTGAATTTTAAAAATATATGCTATAAACAAGATCTATAATTTTTACTTTTATTTTTGATATTTATGGGATAAAAGCCCTACAAATAATGTGTAATCGAACCAATTTGATGTTTGAAGTGTAAAATCAAAATTACCTGACACCTAGAAAGTGAATGCCTAAAAATTATTTCTTGTAATGTGTGTGAATTCTATATTATTAAAGATGACACAAATTTATTGCAAGAGAAGAAAAAAATATTGTGACACGTGGCAATGATGGAGGCTTTGTACAAAAAATAATCTAGTGCTAAGTTGAAGCATCTTCCTACCCAAATGTTACCCTAATATGTAAGGTATTTGTTTTAAATCTCTATTTTTTTAAAAAGTGTGAATTGCATAAGGGGAGAGTTGGTTATTCCAAAGAAGGATAAAATTTTATGACAAAAAAGGAATTTGAAATAAAATCGAAAGTTTTTGAAAGAAAAAAGGAATTTTGAAGCTAAAAGATCTTACAGTTTGTAGAGATTTTTTAATAAAAAAGTATGTTTTTGGCAAAGACCGATATCTTATTTTTTAAACAAATTTTGCATCAAAAATATATATATTTTTAAACACAAAAATAAAAAATGTGCTTTGCACAATTGTAGCATTTAGTATAAATGATGCCTCTGACTTACATTTATGGGTAATGCTATCATGTTAAGTTATCGCATCTAAAGTCTAATACAATTGTCATAATGACATATTGGCATCAACCCTATAAATTATTGGGGAGAAATAAGGACACATTTTTTATGATGTTTTATTTCACTCTTTTTTACTCCATTCATTACCGTCATTAGATGTAAATCTTAAAATTGAGAAAATTTAAGTATGTAGGGAAGTTACACCAATGTATGAGGATTTTTCTTTAAGTAGGTGTCATTGATAGGAATAATCCTTTTTAATACTTCCTTGGTACCATGTAGTATTTTTTTCATGTACCTTAAGGTCTCTCTCATGTATGATCACATATATTGAGAGGACTAGCTTCTTCCACATACTTATAGGTATATAAGAAGAATCAGTATATAGAAATATTTGGTATATAGAACTAGTGGTATATAGAAAAGGGGGTCATTTTAAGAGATATAAAGAAATTTTTTCATGGCTACATATAAAATATTTCTCATAGAATCTGAGTTACTCAAGGGTCCAAACTTTATACCAAGGAAGACACAAATGAGAACAATACTAGTGGTCAAAAAACTCCAAGACAGTTATTATTGATGAAACTTGACACAAGGAGACGAAACCCAAACAAAAGTATGATGAAATAGATGCAAAAGAGCTTATGTTAATCACTTTTGGAATGGTATAAATGTATATGAAATATAACCACATATAAGTGAATCAAAAACATTAAAAGATGCATAAAGAAACTTACACTATAATTGAAGGATGGAATGAAGCCATAATCCTTCATCTTCAATTATAACCTTATACATTAATGATCTAATATAATAAGAGTATTGAGAAATCCCTTTAAAGAATTATAAACTTGAAGTTAAAGTTAACATAATGGGAGAAAAGGTGAAGGATAAGCTCTTAGTATCAATTGTACTTAGAGCTCTCACTAAATTATTTAAAATATTGGTAACATCTCTTCAAGTATCAAACAAAAGCATACCATTTGAAGAATTGTTAAACATCCTTCAATAATATGAATTAGAAAATCAATTGAGAGATGAGTTGTCCAATAATGCTCTTATCTCCACAAAGAAACATTAAAAGGGTTCAAAGGGTCCTTCCATTTTATTTTCATAAAACAAAACCTCAATGAGAAGAAGGTATTGTCATATTTATGAAAAAGGATATAACACCAAGTTTTGTATAGACATTATGATGACTCGTGGGGCTCAATTTTGTAGATCTCCTCAAAATAAGCAACAATTTCAATCACAACAACAAAAGGGGCATTACCTACAAGGGTATATTGTTCAAAAGGAACCTAAATCAGATTGTGAAGATATCTATGAAATAACACATAAGGTCCCCATGGCCAAGGTAGTGTTAAAACCAATAAATAAAACAAGATAGTAAACAAGCTAAAAACAAGATGAAATTCAAAAGTATGTGTCATAAAAAGATAATGAAGGTGGAGATTTTTTAAAAGTTAGGTCTTGTTTAGAGTCAATACTTAGAAAAGTTGATAAAGGATGATTTAAAAATGGTGTGAGAATCTTTTTTGGTGTAGTGAGAAGAATTTATATGACACTATTCACTCTTAACATCCTTGAGGTGCAATGGAGAAAGCAAATAGAAATAATTGAAAAGTTGAAGGATAAACCGAAAATGAAAGATATTTATTGTGACATAAGTGATCTTCCAAGGGTATATTTTAGTTGTTATATTGGTGATTTGAGGTCCATAATGGTATATTGTTGTTGTGATATATATGATATTATCCAAAGGAAATATATAATTTCTAATACAAGTTATTTGAAGATTGTTGATGAGATATTACGAAGATGGTTGTATTGGCCATAACAAAGGCCATATTATTAAAATTGAAAGAAATAGTGATAGTTTAGATTGTGTTGAAGATCATTTTGATGATGATGTATGGTATTTGAATGTTGTTGATAATGGTGATATGAATCATAATGGTGATGAATCAATTAGATGTTTTGAAAAATATACCAAATAAATTGGATAAAAAATAATGAGAAAAATAGGATACAATGGTTTATGATTGGGAATATATGGGCAAATAATACAAATACCTATAATGATAGGTATAAGGCCAAAGAATTAAGGCCTTGGATATATTGGTCAAGGAAAAATTAGTGGCATCAATTTGTAAAGAAGAATAATATTCAAAGAATGAATATCATAGGATGGTTTGTTGTAGTAATTGTAGAAGATCTAAACATTTGGTGTTGGAACCTACATCCTTGTAAGATTTGTAGATATAATGATCACTCTTCAAAGAAGTGTTGACACCAAGAGAAAGTGGTTGATAAATTACATATGTATTATGGATAGATGAATGCATTAGAATGGTTTCTATAAAAGGAGTTTATTGAATGAGAGAAATATAAGTCTTTGCATAAAAAATGCTATCTTGAAAAACTTGAAATAAATATTTTTGTATCAGAATATGACCCAAGATATGCTTGGAAGGGTACAATGATAAACTTTGTTGTGAAAAATTACGTGAAATATTATGGATATATTGATTGATTCCAAAGCTATAATTTAGTGATAATTTCCTAGAGGTGATGACCTAAAGATAGATCTAGAGGCTGACTCAAAGGAAACCTAGACGTGATGATGACCCAAAGGCAAGGACCTAAAAGAAACCTAATGACAATGATAATCTAGAGGTGACACATAGGGAAGGACCTAGAGGTAACTTAGAGGTAAATAAAAAGAGGTATTGAACCAGAGGTAGACCTATATATTGATACAAAAAGACACACCATTGGAGTTTATTGAGAGCTAAAGCCAAAGCTAAAGTGAATTAAGACAAATACAAAGTGAGAGCAAGAGCCAAATCTAAAGCTAGAGCCAAAACACAATTTCATTGTACCAACCCTAGAATCATGGGGGGTAATGATATATAAGGGGTGTGTTAGAATTTATTACATTATTTATTATAATGTAATTATTATATTTTGGAGGATGTTAATAATTTCATATTATATGTGGGTGAATATAAATCTTCTAAAATAATGAGAAGATGAAAAGCTTATGATGAATGTGAGACACCAAAGGGTCTCTTGAAACTAAAATACACCATATTGTATAAATATGATGGTTGTACATGTATTTGATTTAATAAAAATATGTGCAATATTATTGTTTTGATTGCTGTTGCTTGTTTCCCCCATTTTCAATAGTTACCCTACTATAACTGCTTCTTGTTGAGAAATATCCTATAGTTTTATTTTCTTTATCTTGTAACATAGCTTCATAAGATTCTTTTAGACATGATTGTTAACAATACCCAAATAATACAACTAAGGACAACCAAGAATAACATCCACATCATCTATCTTAATAATATGCAAATTTTAATGTAAAACATATTTATCCATGGTGGTCTTGAAATATTTAAAATTTTAAACATTCTCATCCTCAAGTTGTATATCCTTAATTTTTTTTATCTGAACCTACAAACTTTTAACCAAAGTAATATTAATAAAATTATATCTACTGCTAGGGTTAATAGAAATAATAGCCTTTTTCTTAGTGTAACCATGAACTTGTAAAATAATTTTTTATATTCAAACAAATCCATTTGACCACTCAACTTATTTGACACTACATTTATGGTTCCCTCAACCTACACACTATCATCCTTATTTTTCTTCTATCAATTTCTTGAAAATTAACTCTCTTTTTTTATTTCTTTTATTCATCCTAAAGTCTAGATATCTTTTAATATGGGTTTTATTCACTCAAAATGTTTGCTCCATTTTGTTCCATGTGTAATGATGATTTTTAAAATAAAATTTTCCACCATGAAAGAGCTTCCTCTTCTAAAAGCCTACCAAGGTAGGCTTGCTAACAATAATCATCTAAATATAAATATTTGAACTTCATCCACCATTATTGAACATTAATATCATCTTTTGCAATGAATATTTATAAATCCATGGCTTCAACCCTTTTTTTCAAAATAGCTAGGGTTTAATAAACTAGGATTTTTCAAAATTAAATTTTCTCTAATTTCATCTATTCCTTTCTACAAAATTTAGATCTACAAATTTTCTTTTAAATAAAATAATCAATAACATATTTGCTCACCCTAATTGAAACATATCTTCAACTTTTATTTTCTAAAAAAACATGAATTAGAAAATTATCATTATCTTTTTCTAGATGGTTGAATTCATAAGGTTTTATCTCTCTCAATACTACTCAGATTCCTTCATATGGCCATTCATTTTCAAGCTCTCTAAATTTTAAACAAAGTTGTATAAGAATATTCTAACTAGACAAACTTATGCCAAGTTATATCTCCCACAAAATGAGATATTTTTCTAGAAAATATTGTTCTAACACTACCCTTTTTCTAGATTACTGACTTGACAGGGTCATATGTCCATTAATACTACTCAGATTCCTTCATATAACCACTCATTTTAAAGCTATTAAAATTTCAAACAAAGAGGTATAAGAATATTTTGAATCAGATAACTTTATACAAAGATATGGCTTCCTCAAAATGAAAATTTTTCTAGAAAAACTTTGCCCTAAATTTGTAATCAATAAAAAACACAAACCCATTTTCTAGAATCACTACTGTAATATTGCTTGTTATGAATATTTATTCTTCTTAGTAAAAATCAATCACAAATATGCAAAAATATCAAATAATTCATCCATAAATAATACTCATAATAATAATTCATAGAAATTGACATAGATATAAAATATCCATGGGGTAAGGCAACACCAATAATATTCCTTAAGGAATAAAATCACTCCAAATCTATTCCATAATTCAAGATAATCACAAATAATACTTAATATTACTTGCTTGAGGATATTGACCATATCCCTTGTTTATATATCCACTTTCTTAAAACCTTATCATATACCCACTTTACTTGATTACTTGCTTGATTACAATGACCATAACCCGCTTGTTTATATACAATGGATTATATGTGCTTGTCAATTATCCATAATACCCTATTATTGTATTCCTCTCCCTAGACATCTAACAATTTATGTCATTTTTATTTTATTTAGTATGGACATAGTTTTCACCATGGGAAGAACAACCCTTGCATTCATGTCTCTTTTATTGTATTCATGTATAACTTGATTGTGCCTAACAGTAAGACTTTGGAACTCCAAATAAGAGGTTCAAGATTTGAATCCAACGTAGATAGAGTTGTACATCATACTTCGATAATCAAATTTTGGTTGGATAAACATATATTGGGTAAATATTATCCTCTATGAGGGTAGTCTTATATGGCCTATGGTCTTATAGAAATTAAAAACTATTTTACTTTGAATCTATTTACCTATTTTATATTGTTAAAAATCATCATTTATTTGTAATATTTATAATATTAGTGTCATCTCTATATGAAATTTTTTATAATTTGTGTCATTTATTTTTTATGAAATATAGATATCATTTGAACCCTTATTTGAAACAATAACTTGAGAAAAATAAATAATAATAATAAATAAAATGCTTAAGAACTAATTTCTTTTCACATGATTATCTAATTCTATTTATTAAATCTCAAAATTCATTTATTTACAATATTATTGTCATCTCTATTACCTTTTACATTTTCACATGTTTGTCTAAACCTAACTATCTTGCATCGTTAAATCTTACAAGTCATTGATGTGTAATATTTGCAATGTGAGCACTTTTTAGCCTTCATGGATGACAATGAACTAAACCACAGGGGGTCAAGAGAATCTATTTGGATTCACAACTGCATGAAAGGGGACCAACTCTTTCAGATTCACCTTGACCACTTCCTCATTTTGACCAATGCTATCCCTAAGTTTGGTGATGCTATCCTGTGATCGTTTCCCAGGATTGGATCTGATCACAATCCACTACTTCTGGATAAGTCATCTTAGGTCTCCCCCTTGAAGTCACCTTTCATATTTGAATCTATGTGGATTCAATATCCTCATCTCAAATAACTGATCTTCTTGTGGTGGTCTCATAAGTTCTCCGAACCTCGAGCTGCCCAGGTTAGCAACAAAATTTGGTATGTCAAATTCAAGTTGAAAAATGGAACAAAGAGGTACTTGGAAATATATTCCACAAATAGCACTAGATTCAGTCCCAACTCACTAGCATCAAACTTTTAATGTAGCAAGATAATCCTGACCTCACTCTTCAGGACATAGAAAAGATCCTTCTAATCAATTTCCACAACATTCTTAAAAGTGAAGAAACTTTTTGGAGACAAAAATCATGGGTCACCTGGCTCAAGGAAGGTGATTCTAACACCAAATTTTTTCATGCCACCACCATTAGACACAGAGGGTGTAATAAAATCAAGGAGCTCATCTAGAAGAATGGGGAAGTTACAACTGATATTTCTGAAATCAGAGAAGAAGCCACTAATTTTTTTTAAAACTTGCTTGGCCTATCATAGAATAATAGCCTTTTTCTACTATCCTTGAGTGCACCCTCACTGAGATACCTGCTACTTATTTAGGATTCCCTCTCTTCAATGACCCTTCAAAAAATTCTCTTTGAAATTATGTCATTGACTGCATTTAGAAAAAAAATGACTAGTTATAAAGTGAGCCTTCTTAGTCAGGCAGACAAGACAACCCTCGTCAAGGTAACCCTCCAAAGCATCCTAATTTTTTCCTCTCTAGATTCTGTATTTTGGTTGAAATCTGCAATAAAATTGAGCAACTACAAAGGAAATTCCTATGATCTAGGTCAGATATGACGCAACATATCTACTTGGTTGCATGGGATCATGTTTTCTCATGAAAGTATCATGGTGGCATTGAACTTTGGAAGGTCCATAATATGAATATGGCCCTAATTTCTAAGCAAGAATGGAGAGTTCTTACCAATGAGAATTCCTTATGGGTTTCCATAATGAAATAAAAATACCTCTAGCACAACAATAATTTTTTGGAGGACCCTTCTCCCATATATGGCTTGATAGCTTGGAATTCCATTCTTAATCCTAAGGATATTCTCAATAAAGGTATTCACTGGAGATTAGGCAATGATGTTAAGATTAAATTTTGGGAGGATCTTTTGATTGTCGACCTGTCCATGCAAGGTCATGCAGATCTCATATGCTTGAAACCTATCATAGACTCTCTGTTAAGTTCTAAGGTATGAATTTTTTTTCACCATAACAACAATTCCTGGAAGTTGATCCCTGTCCTTGGTCTATCCAGCGAGCAACGTCAAGCTTATTCCATGTTGTCCAATATTTTGCATCTCTACATCATCCCTAATATTCCCTCTAAGGAGGCGATCCTATGGGTTCCCACTACCAATGGCATTTCCACTATCAAGTCTACCTACACCCTCACTAAAGATCATTTCCCTCCTTAATTTCCTTCATCACTCATTTGGAAAAAGCATCTCATCCCCAAAGTAAGTTTCTTTTTCTAGATTGTTATTCAGGACAGGATCCTTACCATACCGAACCTCCATCATCATGGATTTTTCTTACCCAATCATTATTACCTATATATCCAGGATTAAAATTTCACCCACCATCTCTTCCTATCTTACCATTTCTCCTAATTCATCCTGTCGTCCCTATTTTGCTCTTTTAGTATTGCATGGGTCTTGCCTACCTTCCTCAGTGACCTTTGTGTTTAATGACCCAATCCTTTCAAAGGATATCGTCTCAAAACTTTTTGGTCCTTCTATATTTCCTACTTCCTCTATGAGGTTTGGTGTGAGCGCAACTCACATGCTTTCAATGATTTAAAATACGATTCTTGTTACGTGCTTGCCAGAATCCTCCATGCTGATGTAGAAATTTTCCATTACTCATGGTGACAGTGATTTTGAACCCCATGTTGAATAACTATTGGCCTCTTCTCTTAATATTCCTAGCTGCAATATTCATTCCCAACCCCCTAAGGTGGATTAGTCTTAGGTCAATTGGTCTCCTCCTCCCATAGGTTTTCTCAAATTGAATTTTGATGGAGCTACCAAAGGAAATCTTGGGATTGCTGGAGCTAGAAAAATTAACAAATATCACACAGGTAATATCATGATAGCCTTTACTAAAAATTTGGGATACCAATCCAGTCATTTTGCAGAAGCCAGACCCTTCACCAAGGCATTGTCCTTCACAACATGTAGTGTTCTAATGTGTTGATATAATATGATTCCAAAAATATTATTCAATGCTTTCTCTCAGAATCCCAATCTATTTCTTGGAACATCATAAAAATTATCTCCAAAATCAAGTGGCTCATGCAATCCTTCATGAGTGTTACTTTTAACCATGTCTATCGTGAAGACAATCATGCATCCGATCTCCTTAATAATTTGGTAATTTTTGAGCAGAGTCTCACCATTTGGAAGTGAAATTTTCCTGTCTCTTATCAACATCAATGACCTTGAAGTTCATGAACCATAAGACTAAGAGGTTTTGGTGCTATTCCACGTGGAATAATATGAACCTTCTTCAATTTTTGACTAGTCACATTAAGGGAAGCCACATTTCTAGGAGTGATCACATACCCATCGATGTGGTAGTTATGAAAAAAGTAGGTGAATTCGTTTAGAGGATTATTCTTCACATGGCAGATACAAATAAAATTAGGGGTGCCAGGTTCCCTGAGGTAAGCCATGTATCTAGACATCACCAACCACTATCCCATCACTATAGAGGTTTGTGGGACCTTGTGGCATATACACGATTAAGTTATGATGAAGAGGTTGTGGCCCTCTAATTTTCCTCATGAGTATCATGATGTTCATTCAAATCATTCATAGGTGGTAGCCATTGTGGTATTTCAGTCCTCATTATTTGTCTCCATTAGTGGTGGTTTTCCCAACCCCCTAGTTTCTTTGATCCTTATACCTTGAGATTTGGTATTCACCATCTAGTTACCTTGAGTAACTGTGTGTTAAGCCATCAGAACTATTAGTGGAACCCTCCTTCAACGGTGTTGAAAATTTTGGCCTCTGAATCTAGTGTCCCATCAAATAAATTTTTTCCTTCACCCGAAGCTTTCTATTTTTTATATGGCCTTCCTATTTGCTCTCTACCGTAAGTGTCAAACCGTTTATATCATTTGCTTCCACCATATCTTCAATCATATTTCATACTTTTTAGAGCATGACAAGCATATTTTATGCCATCGCTTGTGGAGTTGGTCCAAGGCAGGATCCACAATATTTTTAACCATTATTCATCAACCCATTATGATGTTATATCCCTTCCTATGTATGATTTTTGGGGTTTTCCCCTACTTTTCCCTTCCATTGGCCTGGCTATGTTTTAATGGCTGAAGTTGAACCTGTCGCACTCCACTTAACCATGAACTTGACCTGTCACTTGAATTTTTTTGTACATGGGATGGAGGCCATGTTGTCATTCATGGATTAAGTTTTACCTTCACTACAGATCTTCTTACTAAAATAATAATAATTTCAAATGAAGGAGAGATCATAAATCATGAAAAGCAATCACTCCAGGGCGAGTTGGCTCTCTTTCGATACCATGGTGAATACTTGGGAAGGAATAAAGGTGGCATCCTTTGCGACTCTCTCCCAAAGTTGTAATATGTGGTAATGATAACTGTCCTCCAATATTTCACCTTGGACAGTTTTGGTGCTATGCTTCAAAGTTTTCACCTCGTCTTCCTCAACCATTTTTGGGGGAAGAAGACTATTAACATTTAAGAGTATCTATTTTTGTTTTTTGAGAATTTGATTCTTAATGTCAAGCAAGAAGTTTCTTCTCTTCCTCTGCACCAAGGTTTGTACCTAATGCTATATCACTACGTTCTGGAGCATCAAACTTGAAGGGTTGTAGGAGCGGTGGTGTTGGGACTTATGAAGGACAATGGCACAGCTAGTGGTGGTGATACGTTTGCATCCCTAATAACTAACCAGACATTGGATTTTGATACCATGATGGATGGTACATCAGGCACCTAACACTCCACCAAAGTTAAAACTAACAGTGGTAAGTGCAAGATACCTATTATTGTTGACAATGATACCTCTGACGAATCTCTATCTTTTCAGGTCAAGCAAGAGACTACCCCCAAGAAAATCCATCCTCTTGAGGGAACCCCCACCAAACCGCCTCCCCTGTTGGCTTCCAATATTTCTTGCTAGCCTAATTTATCTGAAAGAGGCCACCTCTAGGACCTTCATGATATTATGAAGGCCCTGGGGAGAGCAACCAAGATGATGTCTTCCATTCTCTCTCAGGTAGAGACCTTCCTGAATGAGTACAAGGATAAATTTGAGATCCTGGAGAAGTTCAAGAGCCTATTGGGTACTAATGGTCATGATATTGCTGGCCAAACAAATATCTAGTTTTGCTTTTTCTAGTTTTCCTTGCGCAAGTTTTTTTCTTCTGGTTTCTATTTTCGTTGCCCCTGCATGGATATATGGCTGTTATCCTGCATGGGATTTTGATTTTGTTGCTCCTCTGTGGCACTATGAAGGCAACCTTTTTATTTCTAGAGATTCCTAGTTTTTACCGTGGCCCCTGCATGGGTATCTATGACGTTCTCTGCCCCCTTGAGAGGCCTTCCTTTTTGGTCTCTAGAGTCCTACAACTTTTGAGTTTTAGTTTTGCACGTTTTTTCCACCATTAATATAAAAGGTTACGGGACCCTTTT
The DNA here is from genome assembly GCA_028583015.1 of Wollemia nobilis. Lineage (NCBI taxonomy): Eukaryota > Viridiplantae > Streptophyta > Pinopsida > Araucariales > Araucariaceae > Wollemia > Wollemia nobilis. The sequence continues at coordinate 3,888,761 of JAQPPZ010017238.1, forward strand.
AAAACCCCTATACCAATCAAAAAAAATATTTGCAATGTTAGTAACATATTTTTCTTGCAATTTTTATAATTTATGTTATGTAATTTTTTTAATGATGTATAATCATAATTGGAACCCCCGGCTAAAATAACAACTTGAGAAAAGTAAACAAAAATAATAATAATTAAGAATCAATTTCTTTGAATTACAACAATAATAGACTTGTTCTCCAATATTGTACTATAATAATCAAAGTATTATTTATTAAATCTCACAAGTTAATTACTTGCAATATTTTTAATATTAGGGTCATTTGTGTCTTACATTGTTTTATAGTTTGTATCATTAAATTTTTTATGGTATATAATTGTCATTTGAACCCGAGATGACCAAAAATTAAAGAATAAATTAAATTATTAAGAATCAATTTATTTTTAAATATTTATCTAAAACTATTTACTTGTATTTTTAAATCTCACAAGTAATTTATTTGTAATATTTACAATATTAATGTCATTTTTATTATCTTTTAACTTTTTACATGTTTATTTGAATATATTTCCCTATCTTGGATTGTTAATTACGGGTATGAAGTATCTTCAAGAATTTTAGTTACATCCTATTTAAAGTTGGTTTAAACTAGATTAAGAGGAATATTGATCTTCCTATTATAGTATATTACAATCAACTTATAATCCAAAAAAATTAATAAATGAAAAATAAAAATAAGTTTCTAATCAATCTTAGTTTTTACAATTTATAATATTAATATATATATTTTTATGATATATAACTGCTATTTAAACCCTCTTTTAAAAAAATAACTAGAAAAAAAAAAAAGTTAAAGATTAAGAATGAATTATAATAATACTATGCTTGACCTTTAAAATTATACTATAATAATCAAAATATGGTTAAGCTTGCCAAGAATACATTATTTCGTACGAAGACTAACTACACTAAAATATAGTAGCACTATATAAGCAACTTAATGCAAAGAATAAATACTCTAAAGTATAGTACCCTTGTATAGGCAACTTATTCAACAAAATAGTTCATCTTAAATAAATATTGGAGGACAGAAGATCAAATTACAAATATTTATGACTTCTACAAATATATGCATTTGGATAGCATTTTAGCAGTTAACAAAACTCTGAGAGTTTATTTTATCATGAGTGTTTGATTTAATTTTGCGTTTTGATCTTTTTACAGCTTTTGTGTATGACCCTTTAGTTTAACAATTTGGTCTTGTTGTATTTGAAGGAGAACAAATTCTTGTATTCGAGTTTGTTCCTAAAGGGAGTCTGTATGACCGACTGCACAAAGAGAAGGGCGTGGCAAATCCGCTACCATGGGCGTCTCGAGTGGATATTGCATTTCAGGTTGCAGTGGCTTTGGAATATTTGCATGAGGAGGCAAAACCTCCTGCACCGCGACATCAAGTCTTCAAACGTTCTGCTGATAGATGACAGCCACGCTAAACTGGCTGATTTTGGGCTGTCGAAGTTGGATCCAAAAAAAAATGAGGCTACCTTCACTGCTTTGAAAGGCAGCTATGGATACATGGACCCGCAGTACATTAAAACGGGCAAATTGTCTCTTAAGAGCGATGTGTATAGCTTTGGCGTGCTCCTCCTTGAGCTTGTCACAGGCCTTAAATCTGTACAAGGTACGATGACTCTGGCCGAAAGGACTGAATCTTATCGCCTGAGAGAAGACACGTCTGTGATGATGGAGATTGTTGATCCAATTGTCAGAGCAAATGTCGATTTCAAAGAAGTTGAGAACATAATTAGAATCAACAATCTTTGCTTGGCAGCAACGGGAGAATTGAGACCCTTCATGTCGCAGATCGTGACTGCGATGAAGAATAATGAACCCATTCGTTCCATAGAGGTACTGAGAGAGCAGGCGATGAAACGGGTCCATCTGATGGGGGCGGTGTGTTAGGCTTTGAGTCATTGTCGCTAGTCCATGAAGGTCGTTAGATTTGACACTCACCATCGCTTCCTTTGACTTTACAGTGGCATATTTCTACGACGGAACTCTGGGTCTATCAATTATACCTACGTACTGGTGCAAAGCAAGTGTCTAAATGGAAGACTCCTTTTGACGGTGTTGTATGGATTTTGTCGTTTGAAACAAAATTGGACATTACTCCATGCCTATAAAACCTTAAATGAATTTAAAAAAACTGCATAGATTGTATAGAAATTATAAACATAAAATATTATTATTAAAATTATTTAAATATATAAAAAATAATTTAAAATTTTGATTATTAAATGAATTTGAGTTTTTAAAATCATAGCTTTTCATGTGAATAAGTTAACCGAATATAACATCTTATTTTTTATATTGTTAGTTAATATTGAATAATTTTGGTATGAGGGTTATTCATTTGTTTACTTCTATGTTTTGATTGAAATTATTTCAATGTCTTTTTAATGTTAGGCACCTGGTAAAGGTGAGAGTGATTGTGATTTTGTGTAAGGGTTGGTATTTCATTGATTTTGTGTTTATTCAATAGGTTAAAGATTATAGAGGTTTCTAGTCGACCCTTTAAAAATAAAAAATAAAAACATTTATTAGGTCATAGGTTATATGAGATGATCTTTGTCAAGGATGTTCCTTAGATTATATATGGTTATCTAACCATATTTTACTTATTGAAGCATGATGTATAACATTACCTTAAAAGAATTTGAACTTTAGACCCTCTATTTAATCTTTCCTTGCATCTTATTTTGACCATATTATATTTATTTCATTAGATATGTTTAAAATACTTTTGGTTTTAGATGGGTAAAATTTTGGTTTTCTATTTATAATGTTTAATAAATGAAGTACTTAGAATAGGATAAACTAGAAAATTTATACTACTTTGTTATTTTGCTCATAAATAAGATTTTAGAAAAAATCGAGATCTCAAGCATAATTTGTTGGAATATGTAGTGTTAAGGTTTTCGTGTGATCACGACAAAATTTTTATAGTATATTTATTATATATTCATGGGTTTTACTTGTAATTGTCTATAGTATATTTTTATAGTGTTAAGGATATATTTTTATATATCCTTTGAGATTAACCATTTGCTTATTAGTTGGAATGTCATTCTTTCTTTCAATGATATTTTTTTGGTGTCTGCATGCCTTTCTTATTGCATGTATTATTTCTATGAGATACTCTTAATTTGGTATGGCATAATGTGTTAATTTGATTTGTTTCTATAAAGTATGGTGAAATCTAACATGGTAGAAAAGTAGATGTGAAACTTCATTACTCAATTACTTGCCTTTGATACCTTTTCTTCTATGCTTACCCTAAGAAGTAGAGTATTTTTTGGAAGCGTTGTGTACCATTAATAGCATTTTAGGGGTTGTTTGCTAAATCCCTAGGTGAAATTAGGTTGTAATTATACTGCAAGAGTTTTTATTTCATTAGGAAAATATTTATCAACAAGTTCCTCTTTCTCTCTTGTCATTCAATTCATTCTTATCTTGACTAGATGGATGCCCTACTTAGTGGATTGAATTTTTTGAGGTTTTTCAAAACTCTTTCATATTTTTTTATGGATTTTTTAAAATATTATTTTTTTCTCCATTGATTTTTTTGGTATTGATGCAGGAAAATTTATATGATTGCAAGAGAAGGAAAGAAGCTAAATGTTTTTGTATAGCCCAATATGCTAAAGGATTCACGGGTGGACTTACATGCATGACAAAGACCTCTAAGGCACATGGTAAACTTGTTATAAAGGTCTAACAATATTTTTGTTAAATTTATGAGAAATAATGATTTGATTGGTTGCATTCCTAAAAAATATTATGTCGAGCAAAGTATTGTAGATATGAATGAACCATCAATATTTTTGAATTCTTGGAAAAATTACAAAGGGTCCCAATTTGATATTTTTCATCATTTTGTCTCAAGGTATTTCCTTTTTTCATCAAGAAAATATACTTAAAATTGCCTCCTTTTTGAAAATTTTGAAACATAAAAAATGTAATGTTCTTATAAAAATTTTATGCATTAGAGAAAAAGTGTGGAAGACATGAAAATGTGAGGTGCTTTATTTGGACATGAGGTCTATTTTCAAAATTTCTTATCCTTAATCACATTTGAGGTTGTTATTTATAGGTTTATTCTTGTGCCTAGGGAACACTATGTCATATTTTTGAGTTGGAAGGTCACTTTCTTTTTGATAAGTTGTGGATGGTTTGTGAAGTGCATTCCCCTTCTATGCATGTCACATTATAAAAGGGAAGTATATGCCCTTATTAAAGCAAAAAGTGGTGACTAGTTTGATGGCATGATGATCATGTGTGTAGGTGTTTGGTTCCATATTGTCTAGGTTTAAATCCCAACTCTATTACCTTGGATTGAAGGAATGTGGCACTTGGAAAGAAGCTTGTACAAACTTCTTTGTTGAAATATTAGTTGCATGTTATTGTTTAGTGCTAATATCCATGAGCTTAAAACACTTTTATGGATTTGTAAATAGTGGATTAGACCTTAAGGTTCCTTGGAGGTCTTATGTTTGAATCTCCTCCACATCCTTTTTTGAGAACATTGGCCAACATGGTTCTGTCATCTTGACATTTTGACTATATAAACTCAATTTATCAATTACATCTAGTCACATAGTAAAATCAAATTTGCTATTTGTTTAGTGGTATGCCTAGTCAGTAATAGATTTGGCACACCAAACTTGACACAAAGGTGACACATGTTAACATCCTATTCAATTTTCTAATCTCCAATGGTATGTATAATCAACATCCAAATGACAACCCCCTACCTAATTTAATGATATTTGAAAATAGTTTATTCACTAGAATAATACTCAACAAATGCATAGTTGGCATTCCTATAATAGTCTAGTAAAAAAGATATGGCATTCTCCAATTTGTTCAAGGTTCATTTGTTTTTTGTAATTTTAGATTTTTTTGTGGTTTTTATACGATTTTTGAGTCAAACGTTTGGTGGCCATAACTTTGTATATAAAAGCATTTTCAGTGCCTTTTTTTTTTCTAAAACATAGTTTTTGAGCTCCTTGTATTGGTAATAATACTATTCATCATAACTACTTTTAAGAGACTATATTTATATAGGTAATCCATGGATCAAAATTTACCCTTGCTCAATGGACCTAACTATACCATATGGAAAAGTAAGATTAGAGCTTTCATGTAAGCAACTCCTCAAATATGTAAATGAGAATCCTCTAGCTACTAATTTTGATGAGAGAAGGTATTGTTAAAGGATATGAAAGAGGAGGATGTTGGTGTCATTTCTCTTCATATTTATAAGATCTATGATACTGACATTAACAACACCTCATATCCAAAGGAATTATTAAAAATTTTCAAAACATATGTGATAACATTGACTCTACATAGGACAATAATATGGAGATAAATCTTGCTACTTTGAGCATGGGAAACTTTGATATCATAGATGAGTGCATAAATAGGTTCAAGAAGTTGGAAGAAGACATCCACATTGCTAAATGAGGTAATAGTGCAAAATAGACTATTGATCTTCTTAATATTTTATTGAGCAATATTAAACTTATGAGATGATTGTCATTGTGTTTTAAATACTTCAAGCATACTTTCCCAAGATTTATGCTTCTCTTGATGATATGTTCATGTACCTTCTTCACCATAAAGCTCAATGAGAGTGGTAAAAGAGTCACTCTTTCACTATTTAGGCCAATGTGAAGGAAGAGATTAAAACAAAATTTGAGAAGACATTGAAGCAAGTAGATAAGAAAGTCAAAACGTCATTCAAGAATATTTGTTACAATTTTTACATGAATGAAGCACACAATTTAAGGTTTATCAGCTGTATATCAAGAAACTTGAAGAGGCATACAAAAATTATGGATCTAAGTTACTCTTTTATATTCTCAGGTTGAAGATGATCATTATGGGAAGACCTTGCAAACATATGTAATTGTCCATTAAAAATTTTGGACAACCACCTCTTCTAAAGAGTGTATTATAGACTTAATAGCAAGTAGGCACATGATCAAGCATCACCATATCTTACACGCCTATAGAACATACCATTCTAAGGATGATGTTACTAAGGACTATGTGTGGTTACTAAGGATGATGTTTCTTTATAAATGGATATATAGTTATTTCATGAATATCTTTATGTTACTATCATGGAACCCAATATTTTGTGTATATATAATATTTCTTATATAAATAAAAAGGCTAATTTTTGGTTGGATTGATGGGTGATTAAGGATATTGATGATGGTTTCAAGATAGTTATGTTAAGATATTATAATGAGTTTGATCATATGTATAAACTTGATGACCGTCCAACTTCATTTCTTTCCTCCTTGAAGAGGAGAGACTTTGTAGCTAAACTTAGGTAGATGATGCTAGTATACAATAATATCACAAACTTATAAAATCCTAGCTATTCATCCTTTAGGTACATGAGTCATCATCAATTGACTACTACTCTTCCTTCTATATCTCCTCCTATTGGTTTTTGTAAGGGGTGTATTTTGGGTAAGCATCATCAAGAGTCCTTTCCAAAAGGGACTACTAGGAATGCTATATGACCCTTGAATCCCATTTATAGGGGCACCATATCTTTCCAAGAATATGTATTTCCTCAGTTTCATTAATAATTTTTCTTTGTATGTCTAGTACACCATTCATAGTAAAGATAAAGCTTTTGGGAAGTTAGAGGACTTCAAGGATCTTATGGAGAATCATTTTCATTGGAGGATCAAGTGCTTGACGATAGATAGAGAGGGTGAGTATGTGAGTCATACCCTTGTTAATATTTTGACTCTTTGTGGCATTTATTTTCATAGGATTTTTTATTATACCCCCCCAAAAATATGTTGGTATAGTGAAATAATAGCATTATTATGGAGATGGCTAGATGTATGTTGCATGCTAAGAAAATGGGGCCTAATATTTTGGGATGAAGCAGTGGCTTATGTAGTGCATATCATCAATTAGACTTTGAATCAAGCCAACCAAAGTATAACTCGTATTGAGAGATTGATAGGCAAAAAGTATAACATATTTGAATTCCATATATTTGTATCTATTTCATGGGCCCATATTTCCAAAGGTACAAAGAACAAGGTTGATAAGAAGAGTCATTGCTCATTTTTATGGGTATTTTGACACTTCCAAGGCTTATTGATTGATCTTTGATGAGGTACTTCCAACTACCTTTCCTAGTCCTCTTCCTATAATTTTGATCATGGAATTTTCTTTCATAGCTCCTCTAATGGTTTCTGCTACCTCAAAGTTTCTCATTAGCACCATTCTTGCTGCCCGAACTTCTTTAGCAAGACCCTCTAATTTTACTCTTCTTTCTTTAGATTCTTTTATAATATCTACAAATTTATATCCCAAAGTAGTAGATATTAATCCCTATGCGTTGTGTGATAGTGATGAATGTTAAAATGGATGGTGAATTTACATTTGATACTTTAGTATATGTTTCTAATGCTTCTTCTCCATAGGATGTACCTCAATATTCCATGGTTTATACAACACCTATGTAGGTTAGGACACTCCTTATGAAATATTAGATTCTTTTTTGGGAGCATCATTGGAATTATTTCTCATGGGACTTAATATAAAGGGTTGAAAATTTTGGATATCCCCTCACATGTTATTAGGCCAAGGGTTATTTAAAGTGAGAAGATGCTATGCTTATTAAATATGGGTTATTGATAAAGAATTAGATATAGAATCCTATTTCTTTTCTAATAGAAAAAACTATTTTTGGTTATAAATGGGTCTATAAGACCATTTAAGAATTCAATTGTTAATTGGAGAAGCACAATGCATGCCTAGGTTCCAAGGGATTCTCTTGGAAGGAGGGAACTACTTGGAGATGTTTGCCCTAGTTGCAAATATGAAATCTATTTGAATGCTCCTATTTATTATTGCTTATTATAGTTGGGAGGTACATCACATGGATGTGAAGAGACCCTTTTTCATAAAGAGATTCAATAAGTGATCAACATATGACAACCACCTTGTTTTGAGCTTGATGAACCTACTACTTTGGTATATCGACTAAAGAGATCATTGTATGGGCTTAAACAAGTTTCTCATGGTTGGTATGAGAATATCCATTTCTTGTCTATTAGTTATGGGTTTAGGTATTATGAGGTAAGGTAATTTATTGACATAATGCATCAATATGATTAAGCTTTGGTCATTATGTTGTATGTTATTGATATTCTCATCATGTAAATTTGAACATCCTTGATCTAGGAGATGAAGTCATAACATCATAAAACTATTGAGATGATAGATTTGGGTCTTTATCATTACTTTTTAAGGATGCAAAATACTTAGTCACCCTCTAGGATCACCATTTATTAACCCATGTATACCTTGAATTTTCTATAATGTCTCAAAATAGAGGATTGCAAACTTGCTTAGTCCCCTTTACTTCTAGTTGAAAGTTATGAGTAGATTGATCAAATCCTTTAATGGATGCTAATTTATCCCATTCACTTATAATGGGTATTTTCTACTTTGAATATACTTGGTTGGGTATCACATTTATTGTTATTCAATATTTTAGCTATATGTAGGAAACCTATGAGAGTCGTTGGACTTTGGTCAAGTGGATCCTTTGGTACATCAACTATACATACTAGTTGGATATTCAATATTTAGTTGGAGCATCTCTAATTTTGACAAGATTTATTTATGCAAATTGAGTCAAGGATTTGGGACAATGGCACTCCACTACATGGTTTGTTTTCTATATTATCTCTTGAGTGGTATTTTTGTGTTTAGATAGTAGTCCAATATATCTCAATATTATATAAAAGTTGAATATTATGCTATCAACGGGGTCACCAAATATCTATGATGGATGTTGACGATTTTGTAGAAAGTGGGTATTCCTCGATAGTTTTTAGTTGCTCATCATTATGATATTTATAGTTTTAACAATATTTTCTACAATCCAGTGTTTCATTAGCAAACCACATATATTAAGGTTTAGATGAGATATATTTAATATATTTATTCCCATTGATTGTATAATCTAGTTTATGTGCTATCAATAGAGTAAATAATTGACATTATGACTATGTGAGAATATGTGGTGGTTAAGCTTATATTGAGACCACAACCAACTATTGCATTGTATTATGCATATAATCCCTCTAGGCCCTTGTAAACCTTGGAAAAGGTAACTTTTATAATGTTTTATTATGTTAGTTATAAATGTTGGTTGCTTAACCTTGACCAAAAGGTAACTTGTACTTAGGTATAAATTATTGAGGAATATTACACTATTTGGTACGTGCTAATGTACCCCCATGATACAATTGTAAATATGTAATATATTAGAATTTATTCTATAGTTTAGGAGTGTGATTTATATTTACTCTTTCATGTAAGTGTTAATGTGTAGGAAATGCACAAGTGTCATGTAAGTTAGAGTGCAAGTGTAGATTGAGAGAATGTGCACAAGTGTCATGTATGTAAGTGTACAAATATGTAATATGAGGATGTGCACAAGTATCTTAGATTAGGAGTGCATGTAGAAGTGTAAGATTTATGTAGATGTGTGTAAGTGTCTTAGAGTTAAGTATCCATGTAAGAAGTTAGTGAAGAGTCTAGTGTAGAAAAATACGAAACAGGTGTTTATTGTATTGCATGGATTAAATAACAATTACATATCCGGGAATAGAACACCGGAGTTGTTACGCAGTTGTAACCGAGCAACAGCACTACGCTAACAGTTGTAACCGAGCAACAACACTACGCTAAAGTAATCAAATACAGCCAAAGCTATAGTTAAGTATGCTAACATCCCCCTTTATTACATTATTTGGGTAATGTAATAACTAATAGCTATACTAACATCCCCTTACATTATTTTGCAATACAAAGTGAGCTGCGAAACAATTCAAATTTGACACGTCCAAGTGCCATAGTGAAAATGTCTGCAACTTGAGCATCGGTGGGAATGTGCTGAAGCTGAATTCGATGCTTTGGAACTTCATCTCGAATGAAATGACATTGTGTGTCAATGTGCTTTGTTCTTTCATGATGGACTGGATTCTTGACGAGGTTCAGAACACCCTGATTGTCGCAAAACAAGTGTATTGGAGATTTTGATGGATGGCCCATACTTGTCAGAATGCGACGTAACCATATCACTTCGCACACAGCTTCACGTGCGACGCGATATTCTGCCTCTGTTGATGAAATAGCAACCACCTATTGCTTCTTGCTGTGCCAAGAGACAGGACCGGATCCCAGATGAAAAATGTATCCGGAAGTTGACTTGCGATCATCAAATGATCCGGCATAGTCGGAGTCCGTGTATCCTTGCAAGAAGAATTTGTTGTTCCTCTTGTATTCTAGGCCATATTCCATAGTACCACGGACATAGTGAAGAACACGTTTTGTCGCTTTCCAATGAGTGGTCTTAGGCTCCCGCATGAACCTCGAAAGATAGTTGACAACAAATACGAGATCCGGCCTAGTATTGGTCGGATATATGAGACTCCCAATCAACTATCGATAGAGAGTACCATCTACCCGAGGTGAGTCATCATATCGTGATAATCGAAGTCCATTCTCCATTGGAGTTGCCATTGGCTTGCAATCGATCATGCGATATTTATCCAAAGAATGTCTTGGCATACTTTTTCCGAGACACTTTGATGGAGTGCTCCTTCTGGCTGAATTCCAGACCAAGACAATAATGGAGAAGTCCGAGATCTGTCATCTCAAAAGATTTGCACAAGTTTCTTTTGACAGTAGAGATCATAGTTTCGAACTCCCTGTAATGAGAAGATCATCCACATAGAGTACAAGCAACACTATCTCAGAACCCTGTTTCTTGAAATAGAGGTTTGCATCCGACGGACATCTCTTAAATCCATGCTGCATAAGGTGATTATCCATTTTTATATACCAAGCTCGAGGAGCTTGTTTCAGACCATACAAGGATTTGACCAATTTGCAAAATTTCTACTGTTGGCCTTCCACTTCAAATCCTTCAGGCTATGTCATGTAGACTTCTTCTTGGAGATAACCATTAAGAAAGGAACTTTTGACATCCATCTGGTGAAATTTCCACCCATATTGTGCTGCCATAGCACACATAACTCGAATTGTGGTCATCCGAGCAGTAGGTGCGAAAGTTTCCTCATAGTCGATGCCTTCCTTTTGAGCATAGCCCTTTGCAACAAGACGAGCCTTATGCTTATCAATTGTTCCATCTTCCTTGTACTTGAATTTATATACCCATTTGCAGCCAATGGGTTTCTTTCCATGTGGCAGATCAACAAGCTTCCAAGTTTTATTTTTCATTAGAGACTCATACTCTGTATCCATAGCGACCTTCCACTGAGGCTCACTGAGAGCATATTGCACTGATGCAGGTTCAAGACTATCTATGGTAGACATGAATGCCCTATCATCATCAATATCCATATCCTCAACTTTTGTACTTGGAGTCACAGAAAGTTCCTCAAAATATTGACAAATATCATCAACCTCACTAGTTTCTCTGGCTTCTTTCTCCTTTTGAGCCATACTGCGTGTACGAGGTCTATCCAAATTCAAATTGGGAGGAGTGGATAAATTTGCATCTCTGATTGTATTTGTACACCATTTAGGATTCTTCTTCGGTGGTGGTGAAGAAGATGTAGAAGGACCTCCTGTCTATGTCGACGAAGGAATCTTCTCTTCCTTAGGTTCCACAATATCTTGGTGTACTTTAGATGTGCTCTGTGATGTGAAAGCTTCATCAAAGACAAAATCTCTGCTGATATGAATTTTCTTGGTCAAAATATCTATCAACCGATATCCTTTAGAGTGCTCAGAATAACCAAGAAAAATACATCTTAGTGTTTTCTCATCTAGCTTCTTCCTTTTCTCTTTCGGTATGTGCATGAAAGCTTAACATCCGAAAATACGTAGATGAGATATGGAGGGTTTTCGACCACTCCATGCTTCCTGTGAAGTCATTCCTTTTAGGGCCTTTGTGGGTGCCCTATTCAACAGATACTGGTGACAACTTCTGCCCAATATTGTTGCCCAAGAGTAGCTCCTGTGAGCATACAACGAACCATTTCCATGATAGAACGGTTCCTTCTCTCAACAACTCCATTTTGCTGAGGAGTATAGGCAGTTGTTAACTGTCTCTTGATCCCATGCTTATCTAGGAATGCAAAAAATTCATTAGAGGTAAACTCTCCCCCTCGATCTAAGCGAAGAGTTTTAATAGAAGCTCCTGAATCCTTCTCAACGGATTTCTTGAACTGCTGGAAGAATGCGAAAGCTTCAGATTTCAGTTGGAGAAAGAAAACCCACATCTTTCGTGAGTAGTCATCTACGAATAACTAAAAATACCTCTTCCCTCCAACACTGTTGGGTGTGAAAGGACCTCATAGATCGGTGTGAATTAACTCCAGAGGTTTTCTTGCTCTTGTAGAGCTCTTCTCAAATGGTACTCTATGTTGCTTTCCTGCTAAGCAGCTAGAGCACACTCGGCAATGTGGCGTAAAGGGAAGGAAGACCCTTTACCATCTCATACTTGCCGAGCTCAAGTAAGTAGCCAGAACTAAGATTCCCATATCTCTTGTGCCATAGGGAAGTTGCCTCCTTGGTAGAGACAGTCATGGCAACATGTGGAGTAGAGATAGTATCTAGTGCAAATAAGTCGTGCTTATATGAAGTTGTTGCAATCTGCTTACCCTTCCTGGTAATAGTACAACACTTCTTTCCATTCTCAACACGAAAGTTGACAACCATATTTCTGTCCAGGATTTGTGTCACTGACAACAAATTGTTGGCCAATCTCGGAACATAGAGGACTTTGTCAATCTGACACTTGCCATCAGGAAGAGTGACTGAAACTGTACCCTCTCCCTGAACCCTGTAGGTTTTATCATCAGCAATGGTGATAGGTTTGCCCTCTTTGGCCTCAAATTATTCAAACCATGATCTGTCACCAGTCATATGTTTACTAGCTCTAGAATCGACATACCAAACAGGATCCCTCTGTGTGGAATCTGTGGTAGTCATGAGCACTTTGTGTGCCCATTCAAAATCTGAGTCATATTCTTCAACAACAACATTCACCTGGGGTTTCTTGTTTTTATTTTGTGGTTTGTTTTGGCCTTTCTGCTTGTTCTTATGCCAACACCTGTTGGTGTCATGGTTGTCTTTCTCACAGATCTTGCACCACCTCTTCTTTTGTTGAGGTTGTTTGCCTTTTACTTTCGTATCTTGTTGAGAATTTCCTCCTTTCTGAAAGTTGCCTCCTTTTTGCCCATTACCTTTCTTCCTTGAACCCTGCCTGTTGGTGTATAGGGCTGTATTGGAAGAATCATCCTTGTGAAGTTGGTGTGCCTCTTGTTGTTGAAGCAGATTGACCAACTCGATGTAGGTAATTTGTCGTTGAGACACCTGGATGGAGGTTATCAACATATCAAATGAAGAAGGTAAAGCTCTCATCACAAGTGAAATGAGAAGCTTTTCATCCACAGTATCTCCCAAAGAACTCAATTTCTCTTTCAATTCAGACACTCTGCACAGAAAGAGTTCAACTGTTTCACCCTGCCTCAAACTCAGGTTATGAAGTTGTTGTTGAAGATGAAGAATGGTGGAATCATTCTTTCCCTCATAGATGGTTTGAAGGGCATCCCATGCCTCTTTACCACTTGCTTTGTTAGCTATATGAGGTTGCACTTCATCTGAAACAACAAACAAAATGAGCACCTTTGCTCGACTGTCTTTCTTATCAAAAGCTATTTGATCTGCTGAAGGACCTGTGGATCTTGCTGTTGGTGAAGGCCTGGTTGCTACTCCAGTAACAATATCCCACAAATATTCCATTTGGAGAATAGCCTTCATCTTATGTTTCCATGGTGTATAATTTGGACCTTTCAATAACTGATGCAGATCAGTCATCAACTTTGCAAAAGCGGCCATAGTGAAGGTTCCTTATATCACCAATTGGTCCCCCTTTCGATATACCTTTTGCTAGGCCAATATACCGTACAAAATACCCACCCTTACGTGAGGGAAACTATAGGTATTTAGAAAGATCAACAAAAATCACCCGCCCTTACGTGAGGGAGACTATAGGTGAAATTTAGAGATCATACGATACGTGGAACATAAGCGGTACTGAAATGGAATCGCCTTGTTGATGGCACCTACCATAGAAGATTCTTCTCATGCGTGGGGCGTAACTTCCCCTAAACACTATGAAGAATACTTCGTCAGGATTTACGCCTAAACACAAGTGCGATAAAGGGTAGTGGATGGAGTAAAAAAATGCAAAAATGGCGTACTTATTCCTCCCCGATGATTTATAGAGAACAAGCTCAGACGTCATTGTAGCAACTATATTAGGCGGTGGATACAGTAGCCAAATCATGACATCTTTACCTGTAAGTGCTGGCCAGAGGTATCACAAATACCGAACGCTGCAGTGCAATAAAATTGCATGGATCGGTTTTATATTCCGGGGACTTAGGGAGTGTTTTGATTTTAAATTTTTAATGTTATAGTGCAAAAATGAAATATGCAACATACAACATAAAAAACCGCCCACAAGAATAACCCACAAGGTGTCGGTCACAGCCGAAAATGCACCTTTTACAATTTGCCAAATTGCTATTTTTCGAAAAATTACTCACTATCCCCCTTTGATTTTTGAAAAAATATCCCCCCTTAAAAAAGCTTTCTTTAACAAAGCATTTTAATAATTATTATAAATTTAAAATTAAAATAAATAATCTTAATTTCTATAGTTTTTAAACTTATAAAAAATAAATTAAAATTAAAATTTTAATTTATAAAGTTAAAAAAACTATTAAAAAATTAAAATTAAAAAATTTTAATTAAAAATTAATAATTAAAAAAATGACTTTGAAAAAATATACCTTGGGGGGAGTCGGCGGGATTTGAACCCCCGACCTGCAGGCTCCCTGAGCCTTACCGCACGGCTCACGACCACGTGAGCCAGCGGGCTGATCCGAAATGATCAGTAAGCCACCTCCCTTTTCAACACCCTGCTGCTTCTCCTCTGCAACGCGGTCTCGGCTTCGTCGGCCTCGTCGCGTCCCAAAAAAAATTCCGCTTCCCGACGCGTCCGCCTGCTCTTTTTCGTCCTCCCACCCTGCGTCTCCCTTCGACACCCTGCATCTGCCTTCGACGCAGACGTTTTTTTTTTTTTTTCAGAACGAAAATAAACTTCCCTTTTTTTTTTTTCGTTCTCCGCCTGGTGGACTGTCTCTCCCGTTCGTCCCCTGCGCGCTGCGCGCAAAAATCTTGGGGGGGGGCAGGGGTCTCGGGGAGCGGGGAGGGGGGGGGGGGGGGGCCCGTTGGTGGGGAGGGGTTGGGGGGCCCGCACGAGACAGTACGTCTACGAGGGTTGCGCAGACGGGACGTCTGCGTCCCCTGCACCCTACGCGCACAGTGGTGCCCTGCACAGACGGGACGTCTGCGTCCCCTGCGCTGTGCACACAGTGGCACTCTGCGCCCTGCGCAGATAGGACGTCTGCATCCCCTGCGCTGCGTCCTGCTGGGACGCATGGGCTCCTCCCGCGTAGCTGTGAGCGACGCTGCATTCGCTCGGTCGGGGGGGGTGTTGCGCATCCTGCGCGGACGTCCCCCTCCTCTGCGTGACAGCGAGCGCAAAAAAAAAAAATATTTATATATATATATATATTTTATTTCCTGCCTATGTACCAGTCTCTGCGTGCTGCAGGTGAAAAAACTTGCACACAACGTCGCGCGATTGCACGCGGTGTGGAGGAAAAGAAAAAAAATAAAAAAATATGCTTCTCCCGCACAGCATGAAAATTCGTCCTTTCCCAGCACAGCAAAAAAAACAATCGCGTCCTCTCCCCTACGCTTCTCTGCTGCAATCTGGCTCTGATGCCATGTAGAAAAATACGGAACAGGTGTTTATTGTATTGCATGGATTAAATAACAATTACATATCCGGGAATAGAACACCGGAGTTGTTACGCAGTTGTAACCGAGCAACAGCACTACGCTAACAGTTGTAACCGAGCAACAACACTACGCTAAAGTAATCAAATACAGCCAAAGCTATAGTTAAGTATGCTAACATCTAGTATGTAAGTGATAAGATGATAAGCCAAAGGTCATTGGACTTGTCATATGGAGAGCAATAGTCAAGTATATGAAGAGTCATCTTCTATGTATATATTATAGAGAAAAAGATCCATGAAGAGATATCTAAGATTCATATATATCATTATATGATTGTAAGAGGAAGAGAGGTAATAAATCCTGTATAAAGATTTTGAGAAATTAATATTATAAATTTTCTTCATGCATAGTTCATGAATGACTTAGGCCATTTACACTCATATTTGATTTTATAAGGGAATTTTATTTTCAATATTATATAGGCTTAGATATACATATTAATTTGCTCATATATTATTCTACTCTTTATTATTGATATTTTGACCTTTAATATTATGGCTATTTTATATTGGTACCTATGATATTTTGTGGTAGTAAGTCTTAAAAATCCAACAATGGTATCAAAGCTACCACCTGAATCTACCCATTTTGATAGAGTTTATTTTTATTGGCAACCATTATTAATATTTAACTTTGTTCACTTTTGATAAAGTTAATTTAGAGTCTATCCACTTTGAAGAGAGTGTAGACTTGGAATGTATTTTTAAAGGTCCTATTGAGTAGAATTTGAGGGGATAAGGAATAGTCACCTTGATTTGAATGCTAGGGTCTTTCCACTTGGTTGAAGGAAAACTAATGAAGACTAGGACTCAATTATATTGATAGAAAGGGCCAACTTAGAAGAAAAGTTGGACATTGATTGATTGGAAACCAACTCAATAAAGCTGGATATTGATTGATTAGAAACCAACTCAATAGAAAGTTGGATATTAATTGATTAGAAAAAAACTCAAAAGATAGTTGGAAATTTGGGGACATACAAAGTCACCCTGATAATATTTTGAATTCTCTAGAGTAAAGGGAATAATCACTATTAAATATTGAAAGAACCAACTTAAGAGAAAATTTGGTCATTTGGGGACATTCATAGTCACCCTGACATTGATATTGAGTTCTATCAAAAAGGAAAATTATTTTTTGTTCTTAGGTACGACCCAAGACACTGAAGATAGTATTTTAGAGGTTGAGAAGCTTCCTACATAGATAGAGAAGAATTTTAGCTTTTGGACGAGCATCATAGGCCAAGGTTGAATTGATTTTTGGGTTTATAAAGAAATTGAAGGTTAATATATAAGTCTATAAGTCTCTATAGAGTTTGAATATAGAAAGTATCATCATCAAAAGAAGACTAGACCATATTAAATTATTTGTAAGCTTTTTAACATTGTTCTAAGTTTTAATATCAGTAAAAGAGATAGGGCAGGTATACTAGCCCAAGACTATTAAGAGAAAAATTGCTAAGATGTAAGCAACACTATCCTAAGGAGTAATCAATAAAAGAGAGAGGGTATGGATAAATATTGCTAAGAGAAGTTGAACAAAGCAGATTATTGCTATTAGAGAAATATTAAAACAACACTTTCAAGGTGCTTTTGAAATCTCTTTCCTTCCCCATGAATGCTAGGGTTACCTTCTAGTAGCAAAGGAAAACATAATACATATAGGGAGTTGATATTTTATTTATATTAGAACTTTTAAATATAAGTAAATCAATGGTAGTAATAATTACCTGACTAAACGATAAGATGCCTTATATTTGTTAGAATATATTACATTATTTGATATAGGCTAATATACCATCTTGGGTACATATTTAGATTAGAAGTGTGTCTTAGATTAGAGTGTGAGTATTTACTTTATGCAATGTAATAAATGCACAAGTATTGTTAGAGTGTGTAAAGTATTCAATAATGTAAATGTGTATAATAGTCCATGTGCACATGAGTCCATAGAATAAGAAAGTGAAGAGTCATAGGAAGAGTGAAGGTCAAGAGTACTCCATATGAAGAGTCACATATAATTATTTATATAGGAATATATGTAAGTGTAGACACAAAAAATTGACCCACTTTAGTGGGTAATATTCCCTAAGACCTCTAGGGGGACCCCTTAGAATTGCCTAGGGCAAGAACAAGGCTTTCCCACTTTGTTTTGCTTATTTTCCCTTTTTATGTGAAATCATACCTGGTACTTGATGGGGCGCGACTTCGCAATACGATATCATGGTCAGTCTGGATGGGACGCGATTTCACATTTTTAGGGTTTGACGCATTAAAACCATAATTTTTTAGGGTTGGCATATTTTACGTCGACCCTCCTTGGGTTTCCCACTCTTTTTACCTTCAAATCCACTATATAAGGAGGGTTTGAATTCACTTTTCACACACGATAACACACAAGTTAACACACGCTCATTTTATTTAGCACTTAATTATTTTTATTGCTTGCATTTGATTTCTCATAAAGCATTTTTGTTCGATCTGCATCCTTCTTCTTATTGTATCACAAGCAACTTTGGAGTTTGGAGTTTGATTGTCTATTGCATTGTTCTTCTTCGCTCTTGGTGGATTGTTGTTAGATCCATAAGGAGAGATTGACCATTTGGGAGATCTAAAATCCTTTTGTTTTGCTTCTAGACTCTCTACTAGGTAAAATTGGTCTTCTGCATACACATTTAGATTTTTTGAAAGACATGATTGGAATTATGTATCCATATTTCATCTTTTACGTAGTTCATGCAATATCACACCAGATCTGCTACAGGACACAAATTTACCTAGAATTATTGTGGTCACCCATTACGGGGTGTGATTTTTCCTGAGACCAAACTAGGGGTAATATGCTATCCCTATTTTCTCCATTGCATTCTAATTTGCATCTAGATCATAGTGGCATATCATGTTCTATGATTTTTCCATTTTGTTTTACTGTATTGCATTCTCCAAAGGTCAAATTTCACTTTTAAATATAAAAGGTCAACTAAAAGAACCTAGGGGGATTGATTGCTACACCTCCAAGAATTTTTGTAAAACAACCTAAGTAGTCCCCCTAATGCTAATTCCATTTTCAAGTGTTTGTTGAATTATCTTGCAAGAATATGTAATATTGATAGCATTGGACAAAGGGATAAAAGTAAGTATTAAGCATTGAATGAAATAAGTGTTCTGATTAGCATCTAGGTTGATTTTTTAGTGTTTTATATTTTTGTTATAAAACCCTAGATCTGATTTCATTACGTACATTTAATTAATTCCATGTATTGAAAGAAAATAGCATATAGTGTGCACTTAGGGTTAATTTTGTTTGTGAATTATTTCTTAAGCTCTTGCTTAAAGGTTATTTGCTTACAACCCAAGGTTAGAAGAGCATTCAAAAGAAATAATCATTCTAGTATTAGCTATTGTATTCCTGCATTTTTATATTTCTACATTGTCATTTATCTTTTATAGCATAGATCTAGAAAGACCAAATCTAGGTATTTTGTCTTTAATCAAATACATCAAACATTCTCGAAATTCTTGTGGACTAGGAGCGAGTCCTTAAAGTTATTCCTGGTGAACCCTTACCCCCTAAAATCGAGTGTAGAGAACAAAACAACCCCTGTAATTCACCCCATTAAGGCTTATCTTCTCTCTAGCGGATGTAAACACCTTATTTTATTTTTAAAACCTTTAAAAAAAATAATTAAACTTATTTGTGTGGTTGGAGAATCTTAATAATATTTTTAAAAATATTTTTGTTTCTATTGTTAGCATTCTATTCTATCCTTTCGCTTCTCTAATGGTTCTTTTCCTTAGATTTCAGTGAAAGCATCTTTAGTCTGATTGTATTCCTCCAAAATATGATTAGATTGATAGAGAGGATCCTAAAATAGATCCATAAGAACAAGAGAACATGGATACTGAGATGAGTTTTGATCCTTATGAGGGACCTAATGGCAGCTTTGTATTTTCATCATTTGAGCATATTTGGGGTTTTATGAAAGCTAATATTGATAGTATATTAGGAGGTATGGAGTAAGAAGCTAACCTTGACAAAGATGAAACTCCTCCTCCTCCTCCAATAAGCTCCCCTATGCTTAACCAAGAAAAATCCTTGCCTAAATTAGTGCATCTTGATAATTTGAACTCAGATATTGATACTACTACAACCACCAACATTGGAAGGAATATACAAGCTCCTCCAATTAGTAGTGTCACTCAAAATTGTTCTTAATTTCTTCCTCAATCTTCTAATATCAACACTTTTGCTTCTATTCTTCCCAATGTTAGTTGTCCATTTTCACAAGGTGCCACATATAATATCCATACTTCCAACTTAAATCAAGAATCGGTGCCTCAACACACATATGGGAATCTAGGAACAATACATAATAGTAATCCAGAAGTACAGAATTTGGCAAATGTGGTGAAACAGTTGGTTTCAAAAGTTGAGATGATTAAACCTTGAATTTTTACTTACAGTTATAAGAAAATGTGTAATCAGCCATTGGATCCTATTGTTCTTTGCTAGGCCTTATCCTAAGGATTTGTCTATGCTAGTATTGTATATCTATAAGGGTACAAAATATCCAATAGATAATTTAAGGAGGTTTAGAATAACTTTCCATGATCTTATCTATGATAATATGTTGTTGCTTAAAACATTTTCTAAAAGTCTTGGTGGTATGGCATTAGAATGGTATTATTGGTTGCCCAATTATTCTTTGAGGAGTTTTGAAGAGACATCATAATTATTTTTTCAACAATTTGGTGCTTACATTGAGAAATAAGTGACAATGAAAGATGTTTATAACTTAAAACAAAATAAGGAAGAAATATTTTCAAAATTTTTAGCTCATTGGACAATTTTAGTTGGATGTTTGAGATATACTCAGTAGCGATAGCATGGACGTCACATGGATGAGCAGGGACAACCTTCATCGCAGTCGACACCTTTGGTGCCCATGTTAACTTTGGGACCCATGGTGTTTGTTATTTAATGGATGATAAGCATAGCAAAGATGGGCGAGCCTACGTGGTGATGTGGAAGATGGATTTAGAAATATGGGAAGAATAGTCATCTATGGTTGTAGTGATGACATGGATCTGGAATATGTGATCTCTCACATTGGTGGACCAAAGAGACGTGGGGTGCGCAAAGTGCAGCGGGACTCATTGACCTACATTATGGCTACGAGGTTATGACATTGATATGAGATGGATTTATCATGGTAACAATATTGCATGGTTTAGTTTCTTATTTAGTGAGCTATTAGATAACAAAGATATTGTATCCTCTACAAGAAGGGTAAATTTATCCTCGATGATCGTGGTGGATGCAAAAGAATAACTATGATAATACAGGCCATTCAATTATAGTCGATGATAATATCGTTGATGTCGCATTTACACAGTGGTACTTATAGGAGATTTCATTATCTGATGATGAATGATTCGTAGGCACCCATAGGTGAACAAGGAGTCCATTTATATAATTGAATGTGCATCGAGTGCGATGGAGGATACGTCAACGCTGGACATATGGGAAGTGGGTACCATTTTGGTTATGTTAGCATTGTATTTGTTTTGGATGAGCTATACATGGGCTTAGGTGGGGGTTTATATTTTATCTGCCACTTGAGCTAATATTAATTAACAATTATCCACTAGGATGTGTGGCACCATGAGGATTGAGAATATGATACAGCAGCGGTGGCTCACTAAACAAAGGGATCTAGGTTAGTGGTGATGTATTATGTGGATGATTCAACCATACATGTGATGTAAATATTATGAATATGGTTTGAGAATGTGAAAACAATCATCAGATGGATATAGCTCAAAACACGACAAACAAAAATTGGATCCAACGAAGACTAGTCACGAGCAACCAGCGCAGTGATAGTAGCAAATATCGATGTGGTAGATAGCGAGCCATGGGATCTCCACCACGAAAATTGATAGGAATAAATTTACACTACATATGGATTCATCATTGGGCGATGTGGCAAATGTAGGTGGGTGTCAATACCTATCGAGCATTTTTGGTAATCTTTTCTTACAG
Organism: Wollemia nobilis; assembly: GCA_028583015.1. Taxonomy (NCBI): domain Eukaryota; kingdom Viridiplantae; phylum Streptophyta; class Pinopsida; order Araucariales; family Araucariaceae; genus Wollemia; species Wollemia nobilis. The sequence goes on from JAQPPZ010017238.1 coordinate 3,910,802, forward strand.
GTTCTTGGTGTCAATGGGTAACCATGGACAAAAAGAGTAGCTCATACATTGCAATGAATCTAGTAGGACAATATAGCATCATTTCATCTCCCAATATCAAGAGTTTTTATTTAAGGAGATAGTGTCAAACCAAAAGTGGGATAACCCCACTAAGGCCAGTAAAAGCATACAATAATAGTAGTAGGTTATTGGTTGTGCGATAGTGTTGTGTGGGGGGGTTGTCTCGAATCACATTGAGGATAAGTAGTAAAGAGGATCTAAATGGATATAGCCATATCCTAAAAACAATAGCTAAAGCAGGTGAAGATACCACACGTCAAATATTTCAAGGATTAGCAAGCATTTTCATGGGAAAAAAACATTGTGTAGCAGTGCCAAAGCACATGATATTTCCATAGCCAACTTGGAAAACAATGGGAGATGAATGTTGCAGGTTCCATTTTTCTGTGGTTCAATTGCATGGTCAGTAAAGACATTTTATAATGACGATTATCGATCAGAAGGGGGTGAGATATAATTTTAAAATTAACAAATGTCTCATGCGATCAAGAAGGGGATTATGGATGTTACCATACATTAAAAAAATGGAAAAAAATGTATGTCATGAGGTAACATACTACAAATAATATGGTATGAATATTGCATTTAAGTCGAAGATTCGATGAATGCTACAAATGAGACAATGAGAATGCTTAGAGAGAGCATTTCAAAGAAAAGTAAAACTTGTAGTGATTCAACCGAGGGGAAAATAAATCACCAGGTTGAAAACTATTGGAGGGAGGGTTGTAGGTTTGAGAGCAATAGAAACACAGGACCTATTTTTGAAATTTTTTCCTTCCATTCACTAGGCTTGTACTTTTTCACCATGGATGCCTTTTTGGATTGATATTTTGTATTTTCTGAACTTTATTGAAAATCTATCTTATACAATATGTTGGAAATATATTAAGTGTTCATGCATGCTAATGGTGGACTCGTATATTGATTTTAATATGTTGCACATTTTCCCTAGAATATCGCACCACATTGAATATTAGATTGCATGAATATGGATCCAATTGATGCTGGTTTTATGCAAAATATTAACATTTATAGGATCACTGTGTGTAATTGCAGAGTTCCAACACTTTATTTTTTTTATTAGTTTAGTTTCATTTTAAGTTAATTTTCTAACCCTGTCTTTTCTCATTTTTTTAAAATTTTTTAAAAATAAAATATAAAATATAAAACAACATAAAACTCCAAAAACACAGACATAGATTCACAGAATAAACTTCACAATTCCATTTGAAGAAAGTATGTTTTTTTTTTGGACTAAAACTCAAAATTCCAAAATTCTTCAAAGTTCACACTTTTGCAATAATTTTGTATTTTCAGTGTTGCAGGATTTCATGGTTCTTAACTAAAGATATAATTTGCAGGATTCACATTTATTTTCTTTCAAGCAATAGGTTACTTTCTTTCATGAAAATTACAATTTCATTGAAAGGAGGTAATTTACAAGGCATTTCAAGCAATCAACTAACTCTCTTTATGGAAACCAATTTCATTAAATATAGTTATTTATAAGGAATATTAAAGGCTACTAGAGCTACAAAGTTAGTCATCCAAGTTTATTCCATTTTCATGTTTGAGGCAACATAAAATGAATCCATTTATCATTTTTATATTCACATGTTAGAGGCAGATTTTTATCTTTATTTCACGTCTAAAGAAAGGTTGAATGAAAGGGTGAAATTGGTTAATCTTAATAAAGAAAGATAAAATATATCTAAAACCTTTCAAGCTAAAAGGAATTACACTTCTACATCATGGTCATATGAGGTCCAACCACATTTATTTTTCTTTTAAGTTTCATGAACAATAATAGCATAGCATGATAAAATAACACCAACATAGGCCTCTTGTTAACAATTCTTTTGTAAATCACTAAGGTATTCCAAGCACTTTTAACACATTTATACAAACACACATGCACACATTAAGTAAAAGGAACCTTGGATAAGTTTATACTTCTTTGGAAGAGAGGTTTTTCTAAAAAAAATCCTAACTGTGAGTGTGGTTTTGCACTTGGGAAAAATCACCACGCAACATTTTGGTACTAGAAGGAGGGTATGATTTGGTTGTTTTGTTATAGATGCTAAATTATTCATGTTATTTGAAAGAGTGATTTGAATACATTTATTTTGACTAATGAGGTTCTGTTGATCATATTTAATAATTTGAAATTTTTGAATTGATGATGCATAGATACTAACCTTTGCAAATAGGAGAATGGTCTTTAATATCATGATTTAATTGATGCATATCTTTTGAGATTTTTTATTCATTTTGTGCTTCTTTGCAAGATATTTATTTGAATAACAAGATTCGTTTTAAAGTCATATTATTTGAGGTTATCTAATGGCATTCCTTGCTTATTTAAGGGTAGGTTGTCCTTTAAATATACCTGGGCCTTCATATCATTTGCCTATAGATATTATGTTTAATCTACCTCAGTTTAGGCATGATGGAATGGAATCAACTGAAGAGCATATTCAAGGATATAAGAATATTTTAATTCATTTGCAAATCATAAATGAAGATGTTGTTTTTAGGGTGTTTCCATCCACATTAGATGAATTTGCTTATGATTGGTATATCGGTTTACCTATAGGTTCTATCACCTCTTGGGATCAATTAGAGGTAGCATTTCTCAAACAATTTGAAAAATTGATTTATCCGAATAGGATATTAAATCAATTTGTTTCTATTTGTAAAGAACCTAATGAGTCCACAAACCAATTTAATTATAGGTTCCATAGGTTGTACACCGATATGGAGATTCATTGCATCATTTCAGAAGAAGAAGCTATCCAAGTGTACTTATAATCCTTAGACCCATTTACCTCTACATTTTTAGGGAGAATTCTTAAAGATTCATCCTTGCCTAGAGCCTACAGTGAGGCAATAATGGTAGAACAATGATGCATTTTAAAAGGTTTGGATGTGGTTTGATTATCATTGCTCAACCCTAAAGATCATAGTTAAATGCTACCAAAGAATCTAGTTGAGGAACCACCTTCTCCCATGATGGATTGTTTTTCACGAGTAATTGATTCTAGCCAATACCAACCATCAAACCTGGTAGTCTTGAGTCAAAAAATGTCTGATGTGAGAAATCAGGGATAAATTTGAATATCCACATATTACAACCACCTTAGATATCATCAATGAGGATGGTTATGATCAAGTTGATCAAAGTCTAGAGGTTGGCTTAGGGTCACTTTTTACAAAGGAGGATTGGGATAACTTTAGAAGTTTGAATACAAGAATGGATCCCATGAAAGAAACCCTTGACCCACCAATAGATGAATCTGAGGAAGATGAATTTTTTGAAATAGAAAAGGATGAATCTGAAGAAGAGGAATTCTTTGAAGTTGAGGAAGGTGAATCAATAGATGAATCTAAATATTATACAAAAGACTTGATATAATATGATTCTTTGATTTTTAAAAGATAATTATGATGATGTTTGGGAAAAGTATGAGGAATGTGTTCTTTTTACACATTGGGATAAAAAATTTTCTTCATCTCATATACAAGACACTAAAGTTGCCATCTTGCATGAAGATCATACAATTCCTGGACAATTAAAGAATCATGTCCTTGGAAAACATGATAGAATTTCCTCCCATGGGTTTAGTAGACAATTATTATAATGTTTGGGGTAGATATGAGGACTTATTTGCTTCTCATGTTCTCATTAATGAAAATTTTGTTTCATTTGATATACGGGATGTTGAAATCGCTATATCACATGAAGTGTTACAAGACCACAAAGATGAAGAAAAGATCACAATGGCGCATCAAGGGTTGGTAAATGAAAATATATCAAAGGTAGAATCTAATATTTTGTGTCCAAACATCCAAGCTTTAGGTGAAAATTTGTATAATCATTTATTGGATTCAAATGCTATTGGAAATACCACTAGAGGTGAATGAAGAACTAGAGTGGATTCCTATGTATAACACTAATGAGATTGCTTTGTTAAATGAAGGAGAAGTTGACAGGATTGAATTGTTAAATCAAGTTCATCAACAACTAAAAATTGAATCTATAATACAAACCTATAATGATCCTCATTTAATAGAAGTTCTAGAAGCTTGTAAATTGTTACATGAGGGTGATTGGACTAAAGACATGGATGATGATGTTGCTTTAAAATTTTCAGAAATAGTTTTTTATTTGAAAGAAATCATACATGCTTGTGAAAATGAATCTAATATTGAAATTTACATCGCATTGAATAATCAAATGATAGTGGAAAATCATGCATTCACTTTCAGGTTTAATGAATCAAATGCTCAACATGGAATTGCTAATAAACTTGAATCAAAGTGGTTGTGTGAGAGAGGTAAAATGAGAGGTGTTGCACGACTTGATCTAATATTGTTTTGTTGGGATTTTTGTAATGCTTGGTATGCACTTCATGTTAGATATATTTCAAATTGTGCTAGTCGTGTTTGGAATACAGGGAAGCCATAGATAATTTTTTGCATCTTTTACAATAGTGTACATTTGTTTTTTTTTTTGTGTTGGTTTTGATTTTCTGTTTTGAGTTTTGTTTCAAATTTGGGGTTTGATGAGTTTTGTGTGTTTCTTGATGGTTTGTATTAGGTTAGGTTTTGGGTTTGTTTTTTAGGTTTTGGTTTGAAATTTTTGAGTTTTGTGTTGGTTCCTCTATTGGTGGTTGTGTTCTATGGTAGTCATTAATGTTTAATCTCTTTAAGTATGAATTGTCTATCATGATGATCAAGAAAATGGGATATAATTATTTAGTAATTGCTCCTAGATGTTGGGGACTAAAAATTGTGAATTTTAGAACAATGAATTATGTTCTAAGGCTACACATGGATATATCATATTAAGGGGTAGGTCTTGAAGTCTTGAAGGGTGAAGTCATGTTGGTTTGCAAATTAAGGTAAAAATATTGTATATACTCAATATTTAACCTTACTTGATCTCTAATCTAGGTGGGAGGTAAAATTTTCAAAGCGATAAAATAAGTTATATAAAAAAAAAAAAAATCGAATGGCTTAGGGCATCTCCACCGGGGTTATAGATGACTGGCTAGCAGTGGAGCAATGTTCATAAAAATCAAAAATAAAAAAGGCAAATGCAAATGCATCTAATATTTGGGTTAGTTAGGGCATCTCCACCAGGGCTATAAATTCCCGAATGACTATGGAGCAATGCAAAGGCATATTATTTCATGAGTAGTATTTTTGTAGCCTAACGCAAAATAAGTGATGGAATTTGGATGATTTTCAAGAATTCCATAATGAAAACACTTTCACACACTTAACTAAAGCAATGGTTCATATGTTTTCGATTGAAGTTGTTTATCCCCATCATATTTGGACATTGTTGAATAATTTTATTTCTAATTTTTGGTTGGTTGGGTTTTAGAATTGAAGATTCTGGATTTTCATCCAGAATGCTCGGGAGCTTTCCCCAGTAGAGTCACCATGTTTTGTGGTTGTTCCACAACTAGCCCCAAATTTGGGGACCCACTTTTAAAATTTTGGATATTTGGAATTTCGGTTGCTTTTGAGTAGTTTGGTGTGTTCCTTATTTTAGTGAGCTCATTAGGTTTCGTTGTTCTCACTTTAGTTAGTGTCACATTTGTAACACAACGGTGGAGCATTCCTAGTGGGGAGGCATATTTCAATGGTCAGAATAATCCCTAGGATGAGCTTGATCTTAAGTACCCAAATTGAACAATCTTCCAAGTACTCGAACTATCCTCATATAGACTGTCAATCTCTTGTACGACCTTCCACACATACACCATACGATCTAAGATCATACAGTGGCCAAGATGGTATGATATTGCACTCAAAAAAACTAACGGATGCTATTTTAGAGGCTATCGTACATAGTTTTGTAATCGTTCAAGCCGGTTACCAAAACTGCCAAATCGGGTAAGATTCTATCAATCGCCTATTTTACCAAATCGGGTAAATATTCTATGTACGATTTGTACAATGTACAATATTTACGATCCAAAGGTACAAAAAGATAGCATTTACAATTCTATTCTACTCCAATCTATATCTGAAAGGTTTTGTAAGGTTTTAACAGTCCAAACAAGATGATTCCACACATAAGCAAAGCATCCAATCTAGGATTATAAGTGATTCCATTCTAGAAATTACGTCTAAAAATTGTACAGTATGCTTCAATACATCATTGAAAATGTCCTCATGCTCCTATATCATTCTCCATGATTCCCACTAGTAGCAATCTACTCACAACCTACAATGAAGCCTAAAAATAACATATGACAGTAAGGAAGAAACTCAATCACATAATAATCATCCACAATGCATCAACCATATACACAGGATCATACACTGTCATCCACAATGTTTGTTATTTATTATTAATGGTGATCAACTCAGTAAAATGTGGAAAATCTATCCATACTATAGCAATAAATCAAAAATATGGCTAACTCTATATCCTAACAACTATGAACAAATAAACTAGTAGCAAGACTCATAAATTTGAAAAGGGGACCTTATATAACGTTGCCCAGGCCATTCCAAAGTGGTTCCTGAGACAATACGTTATTCAAAACTGCCCAATTACAACTGAATACATTATTTTGGCCTTTTCCTAAGTTTACACCTTAGGTTAGCAAATCCATGTGACATTTCATCCCAAAATTACATTTCCTTTACATTTCAATGAATTTTGGTGTGCCCTGTATGATTTGCCATTGCTTCGTATAGTTTTCCACTTCAATTGTATGATATTATGTATGATTTTCTCCCTACTATACGGTTTCAAAAAACTGGAGCAAATCATCTCCAAAATAGTCAAAACTTTAGCAAATCACTTCTTTCTTTGGGAGGTGGATTTGCTACCTACATCTGCCCTCTCCTTTATTTGATTCGGCATCCTTGATGACTCGTTATGCTTCTTTTGTAATGTTTATATTCAAGATACCTTAGCCTCTAAGTCCTTGACTTGGGTCTTATACATTTCTCTCTCATTTTTTAGCTTGGCTACGTAGCTCCCCATCTCGACAGCTTTGGCTCCGTGAAGGTTAACCTTTTTTTTGACAGGTTTCATGAAGTCCATCATCTGTTTCTCTCGATCAGAGGTAATATTTGACAACTTATATTTACAATGAGCCTCTACTCTAGCATCTGCTTTAAGCTCTTAATTATTATCATCAATCGTATTCAAGTGATGCTCGATGTCAGCTTCGAAAGCTCGTATCTGGTCTTCCTTGGTCCTTATTTGAGCCTGCTTGTCCAAGACCATCTCATTGAGCTTCTTGCCATCCATCATCAATTTCTCTATCTGCTTGGCCTACATAGCTATTTTCTTATCTTTCTCAGCCAACTGAGCTGACATCTACTCATCCTTTGCTTTGAGTTGTACCTCCAACTCCTTGATCTCGTCTTCTACCATCTGAGTGATTTGTCACTTCTCTTTCTCAAGTGTTGTAATCTTGGCTTTAGATTCTATTCTGAAACTCGACAGATCCTACTCTAACTTCCTTATATTTTCTTCTATCGCTGCCCTAATTTTATGCTGTTCTTCCTCCATTGTAGCCAATTCCTTTTGAGTTGCTGCAGTCTCCTCTACTTGTGCCTCCTTGAGTTGATAAATTTTTGTCAACCCAATGCTCAGCCACTCTATCCAACGAGTCAGGAAGTTCAACTTCTATAGGGTAATGGACACACCTGTGGCAACCTGTCTATACTCCACATCTATCATATTGGTTGGGCAGGTTGGATGACTCACTCTATCCAGGTAAATCCTCGAGTCCCTCCTATAGTTTGTAACCGTCCCTTCTGGCAAGTCTTCTCTTCCCAATATCATTGTTACCTCTTGCCTAGGTAACCTCCATGGATGTTGTGCATGGATATCTTCTATCTTCTTTATCCGCTTCACACTAATCACCCATTCTATTATACACTCCAACTCAAGAGATACTTGTTGTTCCCACATCACCAATTCTCCTACATGGCCAATACAAAATTTTGTTCTTGCACTATTCATCACATGGCCTAATTGACTAAAGAAGTGCTCCACATTATCCTCTATACCTCATGCCTCCTCTTTCATCGTAATTATTTCGAACTAAGGTATCTACAAGAGATAACTAGATTGCATTAATCGTCGTTCTTCATCTGAAGAAGTCCTTGATTCGTCTTATTCTCTAAGGTGGCTAGAGCTTCCTCCAAGATCTCTAAGTGCTCTCTCAGTATCAATATTTTCTCGAGGTGAAGATTGTTTCTCTTGTTCCTCCTCCCCTTTGTTATCTACAATTTTTATGATCTCTTCTTGAGATCACTGCTCATCCTATCCCTAAACCTTCTCTGATCTAGATGATCCTTCCTGTGGCTCCTCCATATTGTCTCGGCCTTCCTCCTTGCCCTCCACTTGTTGCTCTTCTACCACTCTTTCCTCCTGCAACTGTTGTGCATCCTCCATTATGACCTTCGGGGCAACAAGTGCTTCGCTTTATTGTGGTACTTCCTTCTTTGAGAATTCATGTCTACTAGAGCCTCCAGATACAAATCTGTATAGCATCTTATTCTTTGGCTCTACTACTACTTCCTCTTGGGTAGTGGCCATTCCATTGTGCCCTACCTCAAATCATCTAAAGAATTCATAGGCATCCATATTTTCATATTGAGAGAAAATTTTTTATGAGCGTACTATTTTCTCTGCCTCTGCCTAATACACTTCATCTAGCTCCATCACTTCTGAATCTGACTCTTCCATTCTCTGTACTTTGGGAGCTAGTTTTCCTACCATCCTCTCTCTTTACCTTCTCGTCTTGATATGAATAGGGCTGCTCTCCATTTCTTTCTTCAGAGGCTGTTCCTGTTGCCTTATTGTGGTACTTGTTGTTCTAGTTATGGCTCCAATCATCTAGAATGTTTTCTTTGATGGTGTACATTGGCATCCTCATAAAAAGAAGTATATTATTGAGCTTCACTCTTGTGTCACTCACTCCATGTCCATGGTTTCTTCGAAGTCACCTTGTACATGTGTATAGTCTTTACCCATTTCAGTATAGTTGGTTGATCTGGCCTAATGTCCCTAGGCTACGTCAACCCTAGGAATGTCATCCCTACTTTTGTCACTGCATTGAGAAGCAAACCAATAGCTTGAAAGGCCATCCCAAAGTTCTTTGGTCTCTTCGTCAATGCTTTGTGCATTCTTCACTCTAGATAGGTACCCCAATCATATGGAATCCCCTAGGTAATACCTTCTATGTACTGGGCAATCCACATAGGCATATCAGTCTTGTTAGGCTCCTTTGGCTTTCATCAATTCCAAAGGTCTTCTACAACTGCTATCTCTTCATTATGTAGCTTACACCATCATGTGGCCTTAAACATGATAAATATGAATAAAATCATGAATATGATGCAATGGATTCATCCAACTACGACAACGATGGAAAATGTAAAATAGTGGTGGAGTATTCTTGGTGGGGAGGTATCTTTTGATGGTAAAAATAATCCCTAGGATGAGCTTGATCTTATGTACTAAATCAAACAATATTCCAAGTATCCGAACTACCCTCGTATGGACTATCAATCTCTTGTACGACCTTCAACACATACACTATATGATCTGAGATCGTACAGTGGCCAAGATGGTACGATCTTGCACTCAGAAAAATTTATGGATGCTATTTTGAAGGCTGTCATACACAGTTTTGTAATCGTTCAAACTGATTACCAAAATTGCCAAATCGGGTAAGTTTCTATCAATTGCCTATTTTACCAAATCGGGTAAGGGTTTTGTGTACGGTTTGTACAATGTACGATTTGTACGATGCAAAGATAAAAAAATATAGTATTTGCAACTCTCTTCTGATTCAATATCTCTCTAGAAGTTTTTGTAAGATTTTAACAGTCCAAACAAGATGATTCCACACATAAGCAAAGCATCCAATCCGAGATTATAAGTGATTCCATTTAAGCAATTACACCCAAAAATTGTACAATCTAATTCAATACATCCTTGAAAATGTCCTCATGCTCCTAGATCATTCTCCATGATTCCCACCAGTAGCAATATGCTCACAACCTGTAATGAAGCCTAAAACTAACATATGACAGTAAGGAAGAAACTCAATCACACAATAATCATCCACAATGCATCAACCATATACACAGGATCATACACTGTCATCCACAATGTTTGTTCTATATTATTAATGGTGATCAACTTAGTACAATGTGGAAAATCTATCCATACTATAGCAATAACTCAGAAATATGGTTAACTTTCTATCCTACAAACTATGAACTAGTAAACTAGTAGCCAAACTCATAAATTTGAAAATGGGGCCTTATATAATGTTTCCCAGGCCATTCCAAAGTGGTTCCTAAGACAATACATTATTCACAATTGCCCAATTACAACTAAATACATTATTTTGACATTTTCTTAAGTTTACACCTTAGGTTAGCAAATCCATGCGACATTTCATCCCGAAATTGCATTTTCTTTACATTTCAGTGAATTTTGGTGCACCCTGTACAATTTGCCACTGCTTTGTACGGTTTATCATTTTAGTTGTATGGTCTTATGTATGATTTTCTCCCTACTATACGGTTTCACAAAACTAGAGCAAATCATCTCCAAAATAGTCAAAACTTTAGCAAATCACTTCTTCTTTCTCTCGGAGGTGGATTTGCTGCCTACAGCCTTTCGTGTTTGTGTCCAAATGTTTAATTCTTTGGTAGGTCATTAAGATTATTTTTATTTTAGCTTTTATAGTTTCTCAAGTTTGATATTTAAGTTCCAATGTTCATTATAAAATCTTGAAAGCAATTAATTTATAGCATTGGAAATAATCATAAAAAAGTTAAAAAATAAAATAAAAAATAAAGTGATATATATATATATATATATATATATATATATATATATAATTATATATCGGAAAGAAGCTATTCACGCTTCTTTACCTCTTGGATTAACGAAAGTTTTTATTTTTCTAGTTTTAATGTCATTTTATTTAGGTTTTGTTTTTTGAGTTTCGATTGGTGTTTTAATTTTATGGTTGCAGGTTCATCCCCAATGGTCGTCGCTCATGGACGTAGCATCAAATTTGAAGTTTACCTACAAGTATGGAGACGTGGTGGACATATCAACTTTTTTTGACCCAACATGGAGGATTGCATGGCCATTAGACAAATGAAAATTGATCCACCATTAGATAGATGGTGAGGTGGCACTATGAATGTGGCCATGGATGACATTTAATGGAATAAATACACCAGCTCTGATCCAAGAAGTGAATAGAACATAGATCAAAGACACAATAGTGAAAAAAGGGACATCTATGTGGTCATATATTACAAAAAAAAATAACTTGGATCACTAGAACTGCACAAACTTGGGTAATACCGTGAAACAACAACATGGACATCATGTGGATAAGCAGGGGTGGCCTTCATTGCAATCGATACATTTGGTACCCACGTCAACTTTGGGACCTACGGTGTTTGTTATTCAATGGATGATAAACATAGTGAAGATGGGTGAGCCTACGTGGTATGTGGACAATGGATTTAGAAATATTGGAAGAATAGTCATCTATGGCTATGGTGATGACATGGATTAGGTAGATGTGATCTCTCACATTGGTGGACCAAAGAGACACAGGGTGCGTAGTGCACAACATGACTCACTGATCTACATGATGGCTATAAGGTTATGGCATGGACATGAGTTGACTCTATCATAGGAACAATGTTGCATGGTGTAGTTTCTGATTCGATGAGCTCTTAGATAATGGAGATACCATATCCTCCGCATGAATGGTAAAGTTACCCTCAATGATCGTGGTGGATGCAAAAGAATAACTATGGCAATACAGGCCATTCATTTACAATCAGTGATAATCACATTGACATTGCATTCACATAGTGGCACTGAGAGGAGGTTTCATTATCTGACGGTGAATGATTTGTAGGTGCCCACATGTGAACAAGGAGTCCATTTATATAATAGAATGTGCACCGAGTGTGATGAAGAATACCTTAACATTGGACATATCATAAGAGGATCCCATGTTGGTTATGTTAGCGCTATAGTTTTTCATATGAGCTGTACAGGGGCTTAGGTGGGAGTTTATATTTTCTCTACCACTTGAGCTAATATTAATTAACAATTATCTACTGGGATATGCGACACCATGAAGATTAAAAATTTGACACAGCAGTAGTGGCTCACTAAACAAAGGGGTCCAGGTTAGGGATAATGTATTATTGTATGATTCGATAATACATGTGATGTCAATGTTCTGAATATGGTTTGAGATTGCAAAAACTATCATTATATGGATATAGTTCAAAACATAGCAAACTAAAATTGGATCCAACGAAGACTAGTCACAGCAAACTAGCATAGTGATAATAGCAAATATTGACGTGGCAGATAGCAAGTCATGGGATCTCCACCATGATAATTGATAGGAATAGATTTACACTGTAAACAAATTTATCATCGGGTGGCGTGGAAAATGTAGGTGGGTGTTAATACCTATAGAGCATTTTTTGTAATCTTTTCTTGTAGGTTCTTGGTGTCAATGGGTAACCATGTCCAGAAGGAGTAGCTCATCCATTGCAATGAATCTAGTAGAAAAATCTAGAATTATTTCACCTCCTAATGTCAAGAGTTGTTATTGAAGGATATAGTGTCAAACAAAATTGGGGATAATCCCACTAAGGTTAGGAAAAGCATACAGTAATGGTAGTAGGTTACCGATTGGGCGACAATGTTGTGTGGGGGGTTGTCTTAAATCACATCGAGGATAAGTAGCAACGAATATCTAAATGGATATAGCCATATCACGAACACAATAGCTAAAGCATGTGAAGATACCACACGTCAAAGATTTCAGGGATTAGCAAGAATTTTCATGGGCAAAAAACATCGTGTAGCAGTGCCAAAGCATATGATAGGTCTACAGCCAACTTGGACAGTAATGGGATATGAATGTTGCAAGTTCCATTGTTCTATGGTTAAACCACATGGTCGGTAAAGGCATTTCCTAATGATGAGGATCGGTCAGAAGGGGGTGAGATATTATTTTAAAATTAACAAATGTCTCATGCAATTTGGAAGGGAATTATGGATGTTACCATACATTAAAAAATGTATGTCACCAGGTAACATACTACAAAGAATATGGTATTAATATTGCATGTAATTCGAAGAGTCGATGAATGCTACAAATGAGACAATGAGAGCACTCAGAGAGAGAGCATTTCAAAGGAAATTAAAACTTGCAGTGATTCAACCAAGAAGGGGAAAATAAATCACTAGGTTGGAAGCTATTAGAGGGAGGGTTGCAGGTTTGGAAGCTATTGGAGGGAGGGTTGCAGGTTTGAGAGCAATAGACACACTGGACCTATTTTTGAAAAAAATTCCTTCCATTTCACTAGGCTTGTATTTTTTCACCATGGATGCCTTTCAGGGTTGATATTCTATATTTTTTTAACTTTATTGAAAACTTGTCTTATGCAATTTGTTGGAAATATATTGAGTGTTCATGCATGATAATGGTGGACTCGTATATTGTTTTTAATATGTTGCACATTTTACCTAGAATATTGCACCACATTGAATATTGGATTGCATAAAAATGGATCCGATTGATGCTAGTTTTATGCAAAATATTAACATTTGTAGGATCACTGTGTAATTGTAGAGCTGCAACACTTTATTTATTTTTTATTAGTTTAGTTTAATTTTAAGTTTATTTTCTAACCCTATCTTTTCTCATTTTTTTTAAATTTTTTAAAAATAAAATATAAAATATAAAACAACATAAAAACTCCAAAAACACATAATAGATTCATAGAATAAACTTCAAAATTTTATTTGAAGCAAGTATGTTTTTGTTTGGACTGAAACTCAAAATTCCAAAATTCTTCAAAGTTCACACTTTTGCAGGAATTTTGTATTTTCAGTGTTGCAGGATTTCACAGTTCTTAAATAAAGACATAATTTGTAGGATTCACTTACTTTCTTTCACGAAAATTACAATTTCATTGAAATGAGGTAATTTACAGGGCATTTCAAGAAATCAAATAACTCTCTTTATGGAAACCAATTTCATTAAAGATAGTTATTTATAAGGAATATTAAAGGCTACTAGAGCTACAAAGTTAGTCATCCAAGTTTATTCCATTTTCATGTTTGAGGCAACATAAAAGGAATCCACTTATCATTTTCAGATTCACATGTTAGAGGTAGATTTTGATCTTTATTTCATGTCTAAAGCAAGGTTGAATGAAAGGGTAAAATTGGTTAAAACTTGCTTAATAAAGAAAGATAAAATCTATCTAAAACCTTTCAAGCTAAAAGGAATTTCACTTCTACATCATGGTCATATGAGGGCCAATCACATTTATTTTCCTTTTAAGTTTCATGAACAATAATAGCATAGCATGTTAAAATAACACTAGCACAGACCCCTTGTTAACAGTTATTTTACAAAGCACTAAGGTATTCCAAGAACTTTTGACACATTTATACAAATATACATGCACACATTAATTAAAATGAATCTTGGAGAATTTTATACTTCTTTGCAAGAGAGGGTTTTCTAATAAAAATCCTAACTATGAGTGTGGTTTTGTACTTGGGAAAAATCACCACTCAACAAGTCTTTAGATTGATCAAGTGCTTTGTGTTATGTTTAGTTCACTTTGCATTATATGCCTACTTTATTTGGTTCATCTTCATCTTTTTCTTCTTTAATATTATCTTTGGATCTAGTTTCTACACTTTCATAAGTGGTTGTATTGTTACCTGATTTCTGCAAAAGTATTTTTCCTTTTTCTTTGTCCTTCTCATTATTGTTCTTGCTATGTACAGAGGCTTCTGAACAAACACTCACGACATCATGATAAGATCCAGAGTTAGTAAAAATTGAAGTACCAATACTACATGAGGATTGAAATATCTTTTCTAAGTATGATTCATTCAATTCTATTTTCTTTTTAAGAAATTCTATCAATCCTTTTTGTTCTACATTCTCATCCTTGTAACATTTGTATGTAAGTAATGCCATATACAATATGCTTACAAAGTCTAAATGAAGTAGAATTTCACTTTTTCCTTATCAATTGCTTTAGTGAGTTGAGCATGTCGATAATATTCCATAGTATCAAAGTTGTCTTCTAAGGCTTCACTATGAATCACCTTTGAGGTAAGTTCTAAATTTGCTTCAAACTTTATAAGTAAATTCATGATTCCAATTTTTATGGAACTTGCTCTTTCTTTTCTAATAGTGTTGTTCATATCATTGTTAGTTGTATTCTTTGGAGTAGACATCCTTATAACTCCCTAGATAAGAGTATATGAACTAATTTGATAAAACCTATTCAAGATTTAGATTTTTGTAGACTTCCTTATATCTCCCAAGTAATTTAGAATATGCAATAAGTTTGAAAAAGTGCTTAGCTAGTGATTAATTCTCCTTTTGAGTTGATTTTGTAATATTTTGTAGATGATAATAATAAACTCTTGCTTTTCCTTATTGCTCCTAATGAAGTATGCTCTAATGGAATTCTTATAGTTGGATTTTTTTTTGTCTCCTTAGTATGAGTATGAGACAAGTGTAACCAATTAGTTCCAACTCTATATGTAAGTAATAGATTTGCTTCTCTATTCAATAATTTAATTTTCTAAATTCCAAGTATCTATAGTTTGGTGTAGTATGCCTTATAACTTCCTACTTTGGAATATTAGAAAATAATGATAATAGTATTTACAAATTGATATTTGAGTTTACCAAGGTTGACAACCTTATATCTCCTACTTGGTAATTTGATATTATAATATGAGAATGTACTTCAATTATAATGCCTTGAACTTGCTTTATAACTTACTAATTCTTGGTTAATGCTTGTTATTCCAATGTAGTAGTAAATGTGACCATATATGCATCATCTTATAAATCTTATGTCATTTTAATTTAAGGAGGTAATTTAATCTTGAAATTACCTTACTAATGCAATACATCGAGTTTCTTAAGTATTCACTCTCCTCAACAGATCTCTTGGTGTTGTGTTTGTTTTATGAAGATGGGCATTCAATGCTCTTCCTTTCATGCAAATCATACCACAATCATCTCTGGTTTGATCTCTCTATGCTAATAAACTTGTTTTTTGAAACCATGTACTTTTTCTTAAATATTATTGCTTCAATGTTAGTATGTCTTTCAACCTGGGTTATTAATAGTTTTATCTCCCCTATGTGGATTGCTTGAGGTGTTATAATTCTTTCTTGATACTTTAAACATGTGGTTATTAATTTGTAGAGGATACAACCTATGTTCCAATGCTCCAAGATGTAATTATTTCCTCTGCATTCAATGCTCCAAGGTAGATGTTACTTCTTCATTGGGCTCCTTCCTTCAACACTCCAAGATGAGTGTTACTCCTTTGTTGGGCATAAAAATTATTGCTTATCTATTCAACACTCCAAGATGAGCATTACTCCTTCATTGGGATCTATTGGAAATATTGAGCATATTGAGTTGTCATTGATGTCAAAAAGAGCATGGTATAAATGGCAGAATATTCTTCAAAAGGGATGAGTTTACAAGGTTGGTAAATGGAAAGCAAGGAAAATATGTTTAAGGATTATAATATTTAAATATTATAAAGAGAGTTTATAAAGGCCTAAGGACAAAGTTTTATAAAAGGAAGGCCAAAGGTTTTCAAATGAAGGACAAATTTTTATTTATATTAAATCAATATTGGGCCACTAAAGGTTTTAATAATTGCAAGGTTTTAAAAAGGAGTTAACCTTATAATATTTAAATAAATTTTTTAAATATTATAACCATGCATTTTGCTGCCAACGTTCAAATGAAAGTGTTAAAATTTCAAAGTGCTGATATCATCTAAAACCAAGGTGTGCTTATATACATAATGTTTTATCCACCTTTGATTAACGCAAGGAATCACATGCACTATTGAGAATAATATTTGTGTGAGTAAGTGAATGGCAGAAGTGAAGGCAGTGAATTGTTTTATGAGTGAAAATCAAGATAAATCCTTTGAAGTTCTATTTTGAGTCACACCTATTGGTTTAGCCCAGATGGTTTCTAGGTTTGTGTGAGGACGTTGCACAAGAGAAGTTTCACGGTTTGATTTTTGTTGATGCCAGTTTTGACATGTTTCATTTTGGGAAGTGTGAAAAAGAATAAGATAAAGATTTTAAAGTGCATTTGAAGTTTCATCTGCCTGGTTATCCCAAGTGGTCACGATCTGTGTTTGGGCGCTAGAGGTCAGAGGGTCAATTCTCATCTGCACCAGCAAAACTTTTATGTGAGGTATTTATAATGTTTTTTGATTATTTGTGAAAAGGAGTCATAAGGGTATGTGTTATAAAGTCTTTTATTTTACAAATAAGAGTCATAAGGGGTGTGTGTTATAAATTCTTTTATTTTGCAAATAGAAGTTATAAGGGTGTATGCTATGAAGACTTTTATTTTGCAAATATTATAAAAAGGAAATATAAGGGATATATTTTGCATAATTGAAAGAGGAAATATAAGGGATATTTTTGCATGTGAGAAAAAGGGGATATAAGGTGTATTGTGGATTGTTTTGAAATTGTAATTGTTGCATTTTAGAAAGGAGACATAAGGTGTATTGTGGCTTATTGTTTAATTGTATTTTTGTATGATAAAGAGGGAATATTGTAAGAGTTTAAAAGATTTATTTTATGCTATTAAAAAGGAGTTATAGATAATTATTTTTAGGTATTCTTGTGCACATATTTGTGAAAGGGTTTTATGTGGATTATTTGAAAAGGAGTTTTTCTAACTTGTTTTGAAGTGGCTAAAGAAAAGGAGTTATTTTGAGATGGGTTTTTGAGGGCACATCTTCATCAAGGTAGTTTTAGAGGTATGGTGTTTTAACTCCTACTCAAAGTGGTGTTGTTTGAAGAAAATAGTTTTAAGTCATAAGGTGGAGATATAAGGATTAATTTATGTGTATTGTTGGAAATACTTGTGCTAGAGTGTGAAAGCTAAGTTGTACTTTATTGTTGAATGAAATTGGAGACACATGTTCTAGGGCTTGAGAACAAAGTTATGCATCATTAATGAATGAAATTGGAAACACATGTGCTAGGGTTTGAGAACAAAGTTGTGCATAATTAATGAATGAAATTAGAAACACATGTGCTAGGGTTTGAGAACGATGTTGTGCATCATTGATAAATAAAATTGGAAATACATGTTCTAGGGTTTGAGAAAAAAGTTATGCATCATTGTTGATTGAAATTGAAACTATATGTGCTAGGGTTTAAGAAAAAAATTGTGTATTATTGTTGAATGAATTTGAAAATATAGTATCAATGGTTTGAGAGCAAAGGGGTGTATTAACTTTGAGTCATATTGGGAATGAACTTGCAAGGCTTATAGACCAATATTGTGATGTAAATCTATGCATTATTTTTTAGTGATATTGGGAATAAATTTGCAAGGGATATAGACCAGTTTTGTGAAGCAAGTATGTACATTGTTTTTGATTAATTTTGAAAGTACATAATAAGTTCATCTATCAAGTGCTAGACTAGAGTATCCTTTTAAATACAATGAATATGAAACATGTGAAAATGACAGACTTAATGAATGTGAGAAGAACATATTGAGTATTTGTAATGCATATCATTCTCTATATGTTCATGAAGAAAAAGAATTCTGGGTAGAATATGTCTGAATTACTTTAGTAAAAGAAAGCACTTTTGGGAAAGACATATGCAATTGTTTCTATGTAAGAACTAGGAATATTTGAGCAGTTTTTATGAGTAGTATTGAGACAGATTTGATCAGGATCTATGAGAAGGTTTGAGTAGTGATTTGAGCAAGCCTTGTAAGTAGGCTTGAAGTATATTTGAGCAAGCCTTATGAGAAGGCTTGGATAATATTGGAGTAGTTTGGTCAACATATTTGAGAAAGCCTTGTGAGAAGGCTTGAGGCAGAGTTGAGTAGGTGATATGAGCATATTTGAGTAGGTTTATGAGCAGTAATAATGAGCAGATTTGAGTAGGCTTATGACCATATTTAGTGAACATATATGAGCAAATATTTGAGCAGATATTTCAGCAAAATTTTGAGCAAAGTTTTGAGTAGAGTTGAGCAAGCCTTGTGTAAAGGTCCATGGACCAAAGAAAATGGGATTGGTGTCTCTTGTAGATAGAGGTCCACGAATGAGAGCAAAGGGTATTGGTGTCTCATATGGATAGAGATACACAAACCAGAGCAAATGGTATTGGTGTATCCTATGGATAGAGGTCCATAAACCAAAGCAAAGGGGATTGGTATCTCTTGTGGACATAGGTCCATGAACCAGAACAAAGGGGATTTGTGTTTCCTATGGATAGAGATCCACAAAACCAGAAGAAAAGGGTATTTGTGTCTCTTGTGGAGTGGTTTCCAAAAAAACAAAAGTAGAGGAGATTGGTGTCTCCTATGGAGTGGTATCCAAAAAACTAAAGTAGAGGGGATTGGTGTCTCTTGTGGAGTGGTATCCACAAACTTGAGCATAGGGGATTGGTGTCTCCTTTGGTTTGGTGCCCATAAACATTGTAATAGGGAATTAGTTCCCAAGATATTTGTTGAGAAAATTTATAAGAAATATTTTCTCTGTGGGCGTAGCCCACATTGGGTGAACCATGTTAAATTTGTGTCTCCTATGTGTGTGATGATCTGTGCATTGTTTAATTATTACAATTGAAAACATTGTATAATACTAATTTGGAAAGAAAATTAAATTATTTTATCTTATATTGTTCATGCCCCCCTCCTAGTATAAGCTTACGTTCTTCAGGATCCTACATGGGCATTATTGAAATGTGTAATGTCTTTTTACATTGTGCCAAGTGGAACTTGCATGTGAGGTTGTCCTCAATGTTCTTTTTATCCTTATATCTTCTCCAATGGATGCAAGTTGTTCAATATTTTCTCCAATGATTTTTTCCTTCTTGCTAGTGAGTGCAAGCTTGTATTTTCTAGCGATGATTTCTTCAAGGTTGGATCCAACTATGAATTCAACAATGCCATTTTGGTAGATGATATGTATTCATGCAATTAATATTATTGGTTGATTTGATGGCTCACTTTCTAGTTGGCAGTTCGATGCTTTATTGAGGTAATACTCTATAACTTTCAACTTGCTTTTACGTAGGTTTCCTTATTGTTCGCCTTGCTTTTCAATAGGTATGTAATGGGTGAAAATATTCCTACGGGTTGATGTTATTTGTGGGTGCTTGCTTTAGAAACTAAGATGGTGTTTCTAGACACCCAAAACTGGTGCTTATGATCCCTAGGTTGGATCACCTTCTCTACCCAAATTTTGCACCTTCTGCCTTCGTTGATTCACCAAGAGTGGATGTAGAATACCTGCTATTTTAGTGTCTTGATACACTCTATATTTCATCCTCTTTAGGAGGGATATGGTGCACCAATGTAATCTAAATATGAAACTCTATTTTTCACCAAAGTTTTGTGAGTTCTTTATACCCTTTTAATGCTATTTTCTCCTTAAATATGATGGCTCCTAATTGTATAGCTTGAAGATGAATGTAGATAGATCTAAAGCTTTTTATTTGCTTCTTAGATATGGTTGCTACTTGATATAATCCTTGAGAGTAATGTATTATTGCATTTTTATAAGACAACACTAGTATCTAAATCCATTTGCATAATTTAGTAATAAAAAATTCAAGCTAATAATCATGTAAACAATATGCTCTTGAGAGATTAATCTTTGCACTAACTTTCACCTTCACTGAAACACTTAGTGCATCTCTAATAAGATTTAAGAGAAACTAATACAGTGCAACTGCAATCTCCTTATTACTCCTTAAAAGTAATTTGTAATATGCACTAGTGATAAATATTAAAGAGCTCTTAAATGTTCTATAATCTCTGCAATTTAATGTAGTTGTCTTTATTGTAACTAGATAATAGGAAGATGATATTTTTTTTCTTTAAAAAAAAAATCTAACTCTTATTTTAATGTGCATGTAATAACCTTTAAAAGAAACTATCTTCTGCACTTCCCTTGAAGACTTTAAAATACAACCTTCTCCTTGCAACTTCTAGATTCTAATAATATGCTTAATGAAGCTAAGTAGAAACCTAAATATAAGTGTTCAAGTAATGAACCCTTTGCACCTAAGTTTATTACCTTTAACGACCTCTGAATATGATGAATGGCTTGATGATTTGTATCACCAATTTTTTTTATCTTGAATGGTAGTAAATTGTAGCTATGAAGCCTTATAGCTTGCTACCTTGAAATTGTAGTAGATGACTTCAATTTCTCCTTCAATATGTATCCTAGAAATCCAAATTATTGCAACTAGTAATGTTGCCCTGATTGTTGTCCTCTAAAAATTAATCTATCCACTAAAATTTTGTCCTTGAATATCAAATATTTGGTAGGTAAATACCCCAAATCATATCTTATATTTCCTTCAATAACCCCTTCAATATTTTTTTGTATATTCAACAAAACCCTATCTTCAATATGTGCCTTCTTAGCTATGAAAGGTAATCTCCAAATATATTGGATTTGGTATTATTCTTCTATCTGTGTTCTCCTTCAATCTCCTTATTGAATTCTAACTTCAAATAGGGCTTTCTTCTCAAGAATATAAAAGTCTTGAGGTCTTCACTAGTCTCCTCCAAAATTTGGCAAATTACTTGCCAAATCCTTCTCCTTTGGGCTTGTTTTCATATGGAAACAGTTGTTCTAATTCCTTCACTATCAAAATATTATCCTTAGTAGTGAATTTCTCGAATGAGTTCTTCTAGAAACTCCTTTAATGGCATCTTCAAAATTTGCAATAAGGCTCTCCAAGCCTTCTCCTTGTTTCTCCTTAAGAGCTCTCCAATGTCTTCAATCTAGTATCTTATCTGGTCTTCCCAATGAGACCTTTCCTTCAACCTTCTACTATGGAAGTGTTGGCAATGAGATCTTCCTCTCGGATCTCTAAAATCTAGAACAAGACCTTGCTAGTCCTTCTCTATCTCTTCCAAGACTAGAAGTTCTTCAATGAGATATTTTGTGGATCTCTTCAGCTTCTTCTAGAAGAAGTCTTTAGTCTACAAAGGAGATCACTGATCTCATATATTTTTTGAACTCTTCTCTAGAGTATTTTCTCAAATCTTGCAACAAGGGTTCTATGACATTATCTTCTACAATGTGCAAGTCTATAACATTACTTCCCTCAAGTTCCTAAAATCTAATTTTCCTGCAAAAAATTATTAGGATGAAAATTCTAAATCTGGAAGTGATGAATATTCACTTCCAGATTTAGATAATGTATGATATGAGAGAAAGCAAACACAATATGTAAAATATGTAGAAAAGTAATATAATGGAATTTTGCAATTTTTTTAAAATATGTTATTAATGTTAAGTTGTGAAAATAGTACAATGCAATATAATGGAGGAAATGAACACTCTAAAAATCTAATGTAAAATAAATTGTACCTATTCACTACTCTATAGTAATATCACCTGTGCTACCCTCTCTTCTATTCACTATGGGGTCTATATATAATAAGATAAGTTACTTGGCCCTTACTCTTTCTAACTACCTTTCCTATGACTCATTTACAAGTGGACTCCTTGTTTATTTACATCATTGCAAATTGGAACTTGTGCATTTATTACTTCTTCCTCAAGTAACCTAAGATAAACTCTTAATATAACAATGTACCCAAGGTGGTACATTGACATGTACCTAAATAATGTAATATACTCTAACAAAGAGAGTGTAGCAAGCCACTTTTTGTTTAAATGTGTGTTTAGCGATCAGAGGTAAATCTACAAGGAGAGTACCCATATTTATGAAATCCTTGATTTGAAAGAAGTCATCATTGTATGGATCTATTTGAATGAAATTAACATTTCCTTTAGTTTGGAAATATTTGTGTTTGATGACTAATTGAGAAAGTTTATGTATTTTGACATACGTGGTGCTATCAAATAGATTCTACAGAATAAGGGACCCAAGAGAGGCCATAATGTCTACAAAATTATTGGTCGATCAAGGTGTGTTGTTGATTTTGTACCATTTGAAGTGCATTAGTAGTTTATCGATAATGTGCTGATATGATTTTAAAATGGGGCATATACATTGGAATATCCTCTTGAATTGATAAACAATGATTTGGGAATCACCAAAGATATTGATTCATTTGATGCCCATGATAATAGTAATATAAAGTCCTAGGATTAGGTCCTCGTATTCCATATTATTATTAGTATAATGGAATTTGATTTTGAATGAAATGGGTATAGGAGCTCCTTGAGGCATGAAGAAATAACTTCAGAACCTCCCTTGCATTTGGAATCATCAAAGAAAAGAATTACATTAGCTTCCTCCTCTGGTTCGACGAGTTCTTCTTGCTTAGTTATCTTCAACATGAAATCATTAGGTAGCTTGATTATGAGAGGTGTGCCATTTGGTAATGGAGATTCAGCAAGATGTTCGATGATTACCTGACCTTTGATGGATTTCTAGATGATGAATTCTTGATCAAATTCTATTAAAAGCATTATTGCTTTGGAAGTTTTGCTATTTTTATAGGTGTGACTTATCATATAGTGCATAGGGTTATATTTGGGTGACATACGTGGTATGTCTAATCATGTAGTATCAAATTATTTTAGTTGCGAAGACAACTACTAGCCAAAGCTTTTTGACATATGCATATATGGTCTCATAGCTTACCAAGGTACAAATTATGTAATAAATGGTCTATTCTTTTTTAGATAATTCTTTTGTGCTAGTATGGTATCCAAAGTAAAATATATGGTAGAGATGTACAAATAAAATGGAACACCTGGTCAAGGTGGTGTCAACACAGGTGATGATGCAAGATATTTTTTTATGGCATCAAAAGCATATTGACACTCTTGAGTCCATGTGAAAGTGACCCCCTTTTCCAATAGATGATTGAAAGGCTTGCATTTATCTTATAAATGCACTAAAAAGCGACGGATCACTTGGATCTTGCCTTGCAAGATAAGTAGTTCTTTGAGATTTGTAGGGGATGGCATCTTGATGATTACTTTGACTTTGTTCAGGTTAACTTCGATGCCTTGTTTAGAGAGTATAAAACCTAGAAGTTTTCCTAATATAGCATCAAATATGCACTTCTTTAGGTTGAGTCTAACATTGTGCTCAAGTAATCGATTGAAAACTTGGCATAAAATATTGATATGCTCATGATGAAGTTTAGATTTAGCGAAAATATTATCTACATAATATTCAATAATTTTGTGCATGTAATCATAGAAGATGTAAGTCATAGCACATTGATATGTAGTGAATGTATTCTTGAGACTGAATGGTATGAATTTGTACCAATATGTCCCCTACGATGTTGTGAAAGTTGTTTTATGTTGGTCATAAGGATTAACTCAGATTTGATTATATCCTAAAAAACCATCCATGAAGGAGAGAATTTCATAGCCAATAGTAGAATTTATGAGTGTATCAATGTTGGAAAGTGGAAAGTCATCCTTGGAATATTCTTTATTTAGATCATGAAAGTTAGTGCAAATGTGTATCCCCCTAGTAGGTTTACTGGTGAGTACCATATTAGAGACCCATTTGATGGGTTGAATGAAATCCACATCTAGCATTTTTTGTAATTCTTATTTAACCATAAGGGATATAGTAATATGAAGCTTTCATAGTTTTTATTTTTTCAATTTTGTATCAGGGCTTAAGATAAGACTGTGAACCACTAAATTAGGATTAAGGCCCACCATGTCTTTGTACAACCATGTAAAAACTTGTTTGTACTCAGTGAGAAGGGTAACATATTGTTCACATTCTTTAAAAGATAGGTTGTTTCCAAGTTTTATGATTTAGGTATTGTCTAGATCCATGTTGAGGTTGATATCAATGGTGTATTCAATGATCATGTGGGAGCCCTCCTCTAATTAGTGAGGATTGGAAATGAGATGGATTCCATCAACTGCATTTTAAAAAATGGATGATTCAGTGTCACTTACATCGACGTGATAAACAGTAAATAAAGAGGGCAATGAGGCCAGTGGAATGTAGACATTGGCTTGATGAAGCAATTGTCTAGATTGAATACAATCTATGGGGGAAGGCATGGAGGAAATGTTGTCAATTCCAATGAGACTTGAATCGATGTTGATGGGGTTTGATGGATTTCTTGGATTGAAGACAAGTATTTAGAGGTCAATGAAAATCATATTGATTTATGGAATGAATGACTTTGGATGTTTAAAAGTGGGGTTCCCAAGAACATGCTTCTGAGGTAGAAATTGGTCCAACATGGATGAATGCAAATTTAGTTGAATTGGTAGTGGTGGCAATAGTGGATGGATTGGTGCATTTGGGCCCTCTAATGGAAGGGGTCTGGGAAAAATGGTAAGTGGCATAGGGAAAAAACATAGGTAAATATCACCATCATCTAAGAAATTCATGAGGGGGATAATGAGGGAAGAGTTCTCTTTAGAGCTATCAGAAGCAATTTAAATTACCTCGAGTAGCTCATTCACTTCATCTTACAAGGTATTATATGGTATGGCGTGGATGGCAGCAACTTAGAAAAAGTCTTTAGGCAAAGAATAAACACATTCAATAGCATTGTAGTCATTATATGTATCTTCTTTAGGATCGAGGTTGCGATGTTGGAAATATTCCTTGGGGAGGTTGACTAACAAATGGTGGTCAAACCCAAGTTAAAATATCTGTTCAGGGAACTGATAATATGGTTTGAAGAGATGACGAGTTCCCTATTTTTAGATACCAAGGTCAAATCCTCTCCAATGATATCATTGGAAATTTCTTAGAGCAAAGGAGGGATTTGACAAGAAACTGGTATCACAAAAAATTGGTGATTTGGATCATTCATAAAAGGGTACATCGAAGGAGGTGTCAACTCTAGCGTCTACAAAATTTGTTGAATTAGATACAAGACCCATAGGAACAATGGTGCCTATGCATGGGAAACCAAAATCCCTAACGAATTTGATGATGAGATGCATAAATGTGAAGTTGTGGACTATATGCACACCTATTCCTAGATTTGTTATGTGAAATACGACTTGCGCAGGTTGGGAAGTAGATGTGGGATATATTCCAACATCCTCTTTCATACGAGGCAATGCTATGAATGAAGATGATATGATGCATGAGGTGGATGGACCCGTGGTGGATGAATTTGGTGGAGGTGGCAGTTCAAGCCAGGTGGAGTTAGATATGATTTAAAGTTCTATGGTGGGGAAAAATTGGTGGAGAGAGAAAGGGAAGCTATGATAGCTTGTCCAAAATTGGGTGGAGGTAACAATTTGGGTATTGTGGTAGGTGGAATACTTTGGGACTCTAATGTGAGGGATGATGTGGGGGTTATAGGTAATGTAGATGTATTAGTGACCTGGGCCACCATGGATGAAGTGCATAAATAGGTGTGGTTGGTTAGGGGTGATGGAGGAATGGAGTAGTTGATGGGTAAAGTGGGGGATGCAAAGGTGTAGGTAGGAGTAGGGGACTATTGGAAGGTAGTTGGTTGTTTGTGGAATGTATGGGTGCAATGTGAGGATTTTGCTAAGATGGGGAGGATTTGGCTAGATGTGAGACGGTTGGATGGAAGTGGAGGATGGTGGATAGTGAAGTAAAGATGATAATAGGAGATAGGGATTGTATGGAGCCACATGGGTAGTGTAGTGAGCTGGATGCAATAAAATAGGGATTAAATATGAATGCGTAGGTGGATTAGGAATTGTTTATGGATGAGGTGGGGTATGATGAGGTACCATTAGATGAGGAGCTAGCTCAGGTGAGGTATAAATATATGGAATGTAGGGGAGGATCGTACAGGTTGGATACCATGTTATAGTACTTGAAATATTCATCATCTGTAGTATTGCAATATACACGATTCTCATGAATATATTTGAGGTAATGATGTAATTTTGAGGGGATGCATTGCATATATTGAACCTATGGTATTCCAATGAGGACATTGGATTGTATTTATCCTTCAAGGATATGGCATAAGGTATGGATGGTTTTCACACCTACTTGAATAGGTAGAACAACCATCCCAAGTTTCGAGCACAATGCATCATTGAATGCCCATAGAGTGAAAATGGATATAATTATATGTGAAGGTAGTAGGATGAGATGTTGGAGTGCAACAAAAATGATGATATTGATGGAGGAGATGGTATTGACCAGAACTCATTTGAAAGTCTTGCAGTCTATATGAGCCACAATGTGCAATGGAGGTTTAGATACCTCTATTGGTAAGGATTTAATCTCAAAATCATAGAAGGTAATGGATGGATCTATGAAATATTTTATGCTACCCACAAATTTTGTAAAGGCATTTAGGTCTTGATTTTTAAACTCAATGGATTCTAGAATTTCCATCAATGCCTTATGATGTGGGGGTGATTATTGAATGAGCTCATAAATTGAAAGCTTGACTAATGCCATTCTAAGGCTCTAGGTGATACAGTTTATAAAATATATGATGGGTAGTATAGGGTGATTTATGGTCTACATTGGTGGAGGTAGTAAGGTAGAGGATAAAGGTATGTTGGGGGGAATACTTTATTGTGTTGGTTGATCAGGATAGCATTGATTTTGAGTAACAACATGTATCATCCCTAAAATATTTTTATTTTGTGGGATGTTGTTAAGGTGGTTGACCTAATTGGGGGTGTGTTGGAGGTTTATGGTGCATAAAATAGTTGGTTTATCTTATGATATGGCAAGGGATCCTAATAGATGCCAAGGTTTTGATTTTGTGGAGCGAGAGGATTGTCTATGGCAATGACCCATTTCTTGATGAGATCTTGAACCAAATTTTTAAATGTAATCGAATCACTGAAGTCATGACCCTTATACCTATGGTAACCACAGTAGTGATATTATTTGTATGATTTAGGTTTAGGATTATTCGGATCCTCTGGTTTCATATTTTATAATAAAATTATTTGCACCTCTTAGAGTTTTCAAATATGATTGAATAAGGCTAAAAAAGTGAATTGAAATTGTGATGGGGCTTGGCAAGGTGCTTGGTACGATTGTTTGGTTGTGGATTATTTTAAATTTGTGTAGGAGGTGAAGTGGCCTAGTATGTGGGTTGTTGGGGTGGATGCTAAAATTGTTGGGTTTGTTGAGGTGGATATTGCTGATTGAGAAAGTTGGGGCTGCTCAAAACCACTTGGTTGAATTGGTTAGGCTTGGATTAGTTGTTGGATGTTCCTTTGAAGTTATTTTTTGCCACTCTTTTATTTTTAGTTTTATTTCTTCCTCTTGGATTTTTACGTCTTCAATAGTCTTGGCTTGCACTAAATCCTCTTTGTGGGTGTAATATTGTTGGAGTTGCAATAATAAAGATATTGATTTTGATAAACTCCTTGTAAATAGTTGAGTGAGTTCCATAGTGGGGAGAGATAATGGTAGTTCCATTATCATTGCTCTCCATTGAGTGCCATAGTCCAAGACAAGCTCATCATCAAATTAATGAATATTGTAAAGGTTTATCAATGTTGTTCTCTTCTTGACATTAAGAGAGACAAATTCTAGAAAGAGATTAGCCAACTATTCAAAGTTATGAAGGCTATGCATAGGCAAATTATTGTACCAATCCAAAGCTTCTTCCCTAAGAGATAGCAGGAAGGTGCAAAGTATCAGAGGGTATATCTCATTGATGAGATAACAAACTTTAATAAATGTGCTCATGTGCTCTTGGGGGTCCTCTTTGCCCTTAAAGTTTTTGAAGTTTAGCATATCGAATAGAGGAGGATACGATGGTGATGGGACTGATGGATGGATGGTGTAGTTCTACAATTGGTTGAGCATCGATTTTTGATATCCAATACCCACAACTTGTAATACCAAAATATTGACCTTGTTGGCCAATAGTTGAAATACATTGAGAGTGGCCTAGAGTCTAAGTGACATGTGCCAACTTGAAAATCCAATTGTGGATATTGATGTTGTTGAGCAGATTGATGATGGGTGTATGTGGAATTGGATGATGTGTGTTGGTTAAAATTTTGTTGATGTATGGGATATGGGTTTTGGTATTGTAGTTGATGTTGAATGGGAAGTTGTTGATATTGGTGATGGGTGATTTGTTGGTGTTGAATGGGTTGTTTTCAATGATGTTGATGGGTGATGCTAGTATCAAATGGGTTGTTGCTAATGATGCAGAGTGGATGGAGGTTGATGCTATAATGATTATTATTGGTACTATATTGGTGGATATTATTGGTATTGAATGGGTAGCTTCTATTGATGTTATGGCATGGGTGGACATTTTTACTACAACTATGATTGTTGGTACTAGATGGGTGGCTACTATTGATGTTGTGGTGTGGATGAAGGTTGTTGCTACAATGGTAGTTGTTGCTATAATGGTAGTTGTTTCTACAATGGCAGTTGTTGGTACTAGATGGGTGGTAGTTGTTAATGTTATGGAATTAATGGAGGTTTTTGCTACAATTATGGTTGTTGGTACTAGATGGATGGTTGCTATTGGTATTGAATGGTTAGCTACTATTGATGTTGTGGTTTTGTTGGAGGTTGTTGCTACAATTATGATTATTGGTACTAGATGGGTGGTTTCTATTAATGTTGTGGCATGGGTGGGGGTTGTTGTTGTAGTGATAGTTGTTGGTACTAGATGGGTGGCAGTTATTGATGTTGTGATGTTGGTTTACTATGGCAACTATTGTTGGTACTATATGAGTGACTATTATTGATATTGAGTGGGTAACTACTGTTGATGTTATGGCACGGGTGGAGGTTGTTATTGGTAGTACTATTGAGGTGGTGGTTTATGATAGTACTATTGAGGTAGTGGTTGTTGGTAGTAGTACGAAGGCAATGGTTGTTGGTATTGTTATGGAGGGGGCTATTGGTATTATTATGGATGGGGATTTGGATATTGTGGAGGTGGTTATGGGTACTATGGAGATAGCTATGGTTATTATTATGGAGGTAGCTACAAGTACTAGTATGGAGGTGGTTGTTAGTATTGTTATGGAGTGAGGGGATATTAGCCATAGGCTTTGGAATCTGGTGGTCATTGGATGGATGTTGAAGAAGTTTGGTGGTAGCTAGTAGGTGGTTGAGGTGGATTTGGTGGTGGTTGGTAGTAGCTATAGGAGGGATCCTATGGTTATCAAGGTATTAATACCTAAATTATTGGTGGTCAAGTGGACCATGATGGGGATTGTATGAAGAATAATTCTTGTACCATTATGGATAGTGGGGGATTCAACACTTGGGGTGGCAATTGGAGTAGATGGGATGAGGTGGTCTAAGTAGATACATGTAAATGAGATGTCATATTAACATAAGCCCAAGGACAGTGGTTTGGGTCCATGGATACGAAGATGCGGCCTGCATTTAGTTAGGGATTAGATCCTAGAAAGAACTATGCAAACATGTCATACTCAGGATGTAGATCGATAGGGTGGGTTGCATGAGCATAAAATTGCTCTTGGGGCATGGGGGAGACTGAATGGGATATAATGGTTAATGGTGGTAGGGATGGATGTGGTGAATATGGTAGAAAAAAATAACCACCATGGAGGACTCGTGCAACATCAATATCGATAGGAGTGATGTTAAGGTTGACTAGGGATACAAGAGTCCTTAGCCTAGTAGATGCAGGAATGTTGGCAAGGATGTTGTGCCTAAGTTATGTAACTCAAGTGGGTTGGGAGTGGGCTAGTGGGTGTATTTGGAAAAGATACCTTAGGGTGGTTGAGAGGCTACCTCTTGCTAAGTTAAAGGAGCAATAGATGAATGGGAGGTTTGACTAGATTGGTCCATTATGGCTTGGGCTATAGCTTGGTCTTGGATTTGATTCTGAGTTAAGACCATAAGCTTAGTGGAAGATGGATGGAATGTGGACTTGGGAGTTGTGATGGTGATGGTGTGGTGAAAGTAGAATTCTACTATCTACACAAAATAATCAAGCAAATAATAGTTTTAATGTTCTTTGTTTTAGTGTGTTAATTTTTGGGTTGATGTGTTTGTAAGATGCGTTGGAACTATTTTTGGTTTTTTAAAATATTTTAGAATAGATATTTTTTTTGTGGGATTTTGTTTTGTTTTTTATTTTTTTATTTTTTGTGTGTTTGATGAATTGAAACCTAAAACTACAAATATGGTAGTGGAATGTAGTTTATTATAGTGTGTTCATACCCACCTCTCTTATGCTAAGTAAAAAAATAGCTTAAATGGATTCCTAGGGTGGTAGTTGTGGTAACCTTAGGGGATATCCTCCTGAAGGAGGTCATGTTGTCTAAGTCCTACTACCCGTATACCCAAAATTATATTTCACCTTGGGTAGGCTTAGACAATAGTGATTGCTATGAGTCCAAAAATTATTAAACCCCATGAAAAAAGGGATATCTAACCTAACCCACCATGAGATACTCTCAAGAGTGGGGGATCTCCCAGTTATGAAGTCTACAAAACTTCTCATGGGGTCTGCTATAGTGTCTAGGGGGAGAACCAATGGAAGGAGTTGAATTCCAACATCATTGGTCTCAATCAACAGTTGGTGATGAAATCCAACATCGTTGATGTTTATGAATCATGCAAGTGTGTGATGTGATTTTTTTTGTTTTTCTTTAAGATTTATTTTTGTTTTTGGTAGTTTTCTCTTTTTTCTTGTTCTTTTTTTGTTTTGTCTTAAAATACCTAATGCAATTTTATCAATGCAAAAGAAATAAATGCTAGTTCTAAAATTACTTTTCACTTTTTTCTACTATGTAGTGCCACTACACTATTTGGAATAGAAAGATATTTTAAAGTGATATGCAATCCTAAAGAAGAAGACAAAGAAGTAGAAACGAAAAGAAGGGAAATAGAACCTAAAGCCTTAAAAAAAAACCTATTATGGACAAAAAATGATAGACAAAAGACTAATATTGATAGAAACCAAAATTTAGAGGAATGCCAAAGGGGCAAAAGGTTTTGAACTTAACCATTTGGGTTCGAATAGCCAAATATTTGAAACCGTTTGGGGTCAAACAGTTGTAGCTGCAACTATTTGTGACTCAGAAATAATAAGTTAGAGGTAGCATTAGACTAGAATAACAAAAGAATAATAAGAAAAAAAGGCAACTATACTAGAAAGGTGACAATTTATGCCATGAAAATAAAGAAAGAAGAAAAGAGAAGAAATACAAGCTAATCTATTGAAGCAAAGAGAGAAGAATGACTCAGTATTCTAGGATTGGAAATAAACTACTTTGATAGATCAAAGAAGAAAACACTTACCTAAGAGAAAGAAAAGAAGACTTAGACCTACATAATGAAGAGGAACTAAATAGAGGGTAACACACAAATAGCTAGTTAGTAGAAGCAAAAATTATCTATCTGAAATAGATGAATTACTACTAAACTAAGAAGGCAAAAATTCACAACTTGAAGGAAAGAAAAACCAATAACTATTCTAGCCTAAGCAAAAGCAAATTTTATTATCTACCATACCAAAAAAAACTAAAGAAATAAAAATCCTAAATGTGCTTATCTAAAATTAATGTTGATTCAAACTCAAAATAGAAAGGAATAAAAATACCCCTACCTATGGTCCTATGCTATGTTGAAGACCAAAAACTAGAGGTGTCTATACTCTATGGTCATCCAAGGTAGGATGACTTCTATTTGAGATCATCCAATATCAGATGGTTGTAAGTTGAGGATGTTCTAGATCAGATGATTTCATCTATGTGCATTATCTATAACTTATGTAAAACCTAAAACACAAAAACTATTAGAAATACTAAGATGTAGCAAGAAGACCCATAATAAGCATAAAAAAAAAAAAACTTAAACTATTGCATAAGCAAAAATTACAGAAAAAGTCCCACCATGATATCCATATTGTAGATGATAAAATGATGCACCATAGAAATGTATTTAAATAAATAAAATAGGAAATAATATGTATTGTATGCCCTTTTGTCCTATTTTTATTACAATGAAACACTCATAGGGTTGTACAAATATATGAGGGGTTAATTCTCTTTTACAAGATGTGATGGTGCATGGGCCCTTTTTCATTACAACAATTGATAGATGGATTTTTTGTGACCACTGATTCACTAGATCTAGATCTACTAGTTTTGTATCTAGATGTGGTGGATCTACGTTAGATCCATTGGATACGTTGAAAATCTATATCTAGGTCATCTAGATGTAGTGGATGGCATCTATATGTCGATCGTCAGAGGGGATAATGACTAAGTCTATTGATCATCTAGAGGAAGGATGGCTATGGAATTTGACCTTCTGAGGTTGAATGAAGAGCTAGAGTCTCCTACTACTATTGAAAGTTGGATCTGGCCGATCTAATTCTATAGGATATGCTTGCTCTAGATCAATGTTTGGATCTTCTAACTTTGGATTTGTGTACTTGCACATAAATTAACTATGAGTTAGTAATATATGTTGAGCCTCTTGAAGTGAGGTTTGGATTCAATATATATAAAACTGAATGTAAAAAATACATGCAAATATTTAAACAAAAACCAAGTATGCACTGATTTCACCTTCCTTATGATTGTTGTTGCTATTATATTGTGTAGTGTTGCATCATGTTGTGTTGTGCTATTTTTGTAAATATTTGCATAGGTTGGATGTCGAACATCTAGGTTTGAATGACTATGACTAGAGACCATTTGGGGTCATATAACCATAGACTGTGGTGTCCTATCATTGTTGAAATTCAAATCTATGTTTATAAAATGATGTGATCGGTGTTTGGCCTAGGATGTGGATGGTTGCATGTGATTGCTCAAGTGATTGAATGTAAATTTGGATCAAATTTTCATCAATGTGCATGTACCTATACCATCCTCATGCTCCATGAAGGAAGAGAGGGTGCATTTATGGAATTTTTTTGGGGGAATATATGAGGTGGTGACTCAACTAGTTAAGTGGTGTAACCAGGAGTTTTCCTTTGCATTTATATTATCACAAATGATGCATTATTACAAAGGAATATATGCTTACCTCTTAATTATCACCAAATGTGCACTTCTCAAAGTTATCACTAAGAATATGTGTGCAAATTGTAATGGATGTGTTATTTAGAAAATTCACTAGATAAGATATGCATATTGAACTAAATGTGCATGTGAATTAAATATACATATTAAATTAAATGTGCATGTTTATCTACATATGCATGTTTGAACTGATTGTGCATTTAAATTAAATGTGTATATTAATTTAAATGTGCATGTTGAATTGTGTGTGCATGTTGGAATTATGTGCATATTTAAAATATCCAATGCATGTATGGAGGTGCAAAAGCAATTTGTGGCAAGTTTAGTAAACGAGAGTTCATTTTTGGAGAAGGGTGATCCTTTCTTGTGCATAACCATAATGGGGGATGTGAAGTGGAACTGAAGTGAACTGGAGATGATGTGTAAAGGGGATAGGAAGGGGGGATGTTCCCATGAGGAGGGGTAGCCTAAGCATTAATTAACTAATAATTTAATTAATTAATACTTAGGTAAATGAATATTTAATTTATTATTAATTAATTTAATTAATATTAAATATACTAATAATTTTGCTTAATTTGATTAGTATTTAATGCACATTTTTTGGTGTCTAAACTTAGCTATAGGAAAAATACCCTAATATTTTTTTCCTAATAAGACTCATCAATTGATTAATTAAAATTATTTTTATATATGGATAAAGGGACATTCCTTTAAGACTAGACTACATCATGTGATAAGACAATGTGTTAAATATGTTGAAGTTTTTTACATCCTACACACTTGTCATGATGATCCTTATCAAGGACACTTTGTTTATAGAAGAACAACTATTAAGATCCTAATATAGGATACTATTGGTCAACCTTATCCAAATATATTAAAGATAATGTAGATCATTGTGATTTGTGTCAACACATTGGAAGATCTACCCAATTAGATGAGATGTCATTATAGCCATAGTTGTCAGTCAAACCATTTGAGAAATGGGGATTATATTTTATTGGCCCCATCAACCCATATTCTAATTAGAAGGAGTACATATTTGTATACATCAATTATGTTACCAAATGGTTATAGCAAAAAGTATTGAAACATACTTAGGATGAAAAAGTAGTAGAAGTTTTGTATAAAAAATATTATTACATTTTATGATTTACCTAGAGAGATTGTAAAAATTCAGGGACCATAATTTACATCTAATGTAATGGAGGATTGGTGAAGGACTATAAAAAAATATCCATAAACAATACATTACATACCATCCACAAGAAAATAAATAGGTGGAAGTAACATATAGGGAGGTATAGCTAGATTTTTTGGATTCTTTGCAAAAAATTTTGTCCACATTCACAAGTTCAAATATGTAGCACAATTACATTTCATTTTTTTTTATTTTTGAAGTTTAAGGAGCACATACAAGCTATTAAATTACTTAAATCCCTTATTTCAAAATATTTAGTCTACACCAAGCTTTTCTAGACTCATAAATTCTAAGTAGGCCAAAATATTTTCTTTTAATGTCAACAACATGCTTCAAAAATTTTAATAAGGTAAAGAGATGGAGGAGCGAAGAGCATTTGATCTTAAAAGATAGCAAGATAGACCATTTTACGATGACATTAGCATATTATTCAATCATTTTTGTCCAATAAGAAGTCAAAAAATTAGGGTCCAATCAAAATCCTTCTACCTTTACAAGTGATGCAAGAGCATCCGATGGCAACAGAGCAATCTTGCATCAGGCAAATTTTTTCTAAGTATTTGTGTTTTCAAAGAAGGAAATTAAGGCAAGTCAGAAGTTTTGTCGTGATATCGCGACGTTATTTGGAAGCTAAGGCATGGAGGGAGTTTCATCGTGATATCGCGATGTTATTTGGAAGTTAAGGCGTGAAGGGAGTTTCTTCATGATATCGCGATGTTATTTTGAAACTAAGGCACAGGGGAAGTTTTGTCGTGACGTCGTGATATCGCGACGTCCAAAAGGCAAAGGCGAAGGTGAAAGGAAGACCAAAGCGAAAGCAAAAGTTGTCGTGATATCGTGACACAAACCGAGGCAAAGGGCTCACAGGTGAAATGGTCACGATATCGCAACATGTCACGATATCGTGACCAGTTGAAGGCAAATCAGAAATGGACACGTGGACGGCCACGCGCGCGGGAAAAGAGACAACGGTTGTAGATAAATATTCTGACAAGGTGACAGTTGCAAGCCATGGACATTATGGATGAGACAGCGGTTTAGAAGAACAATCTGACCAAAATGGCGGTTGCAGATCAAGGGGGGTCTTTAATGCAAGATTTCATGGCGGATCGGGGCAGTTGCCCATTGATGGAAGGAAATTTGAAAACTTGGCAGAGGAAGTGAACTTTCAGATTTTGTTTCATGAATTCACTCAGGTGGGGGCATTAATGGCCTAGAGGGTCGAGACCTCGATAAAAACTTGGGAAATTGTAAGGGAAGGGATGGTGAGTTCGAGATTGAGAGGGGGAAGAATTATGCCGGTAGACGGTATTGTAAGACTATGTTAAGAAATTTACAGAGAAATAATTTCAAGTTTTGTTGTGTGAATCTCGGCTTGCCATCAAGTGGTATCAGAGCCGAAAGTTCTTGAGTGTGTAACAGATCGCCGAACGTGAGGCAGTTACACTAGGATCTATGGAAAGGCTCATGAGAAAGTGAGTAGAATGCCTTCGAGAAGAAACCCCGTTGGTGGGAGAGGCATGGTGACGACAACAGATGTTCAGGCTTTGCAGCGGCAAGTTCAGGCCCTACAAGAAGAACTGCACAGAGGGCATGAACCAAGAAGAGATGATGGTAGTGAGGACAAAGTGGATGAAGAAGAAAACTAGTCTGAAGAAGAAGAAGAGGTTGTAGATCCGACACAAGCCAGACTGTACAAAGCCATATCCCAGATTGGGAAGAGGTCGAAGATGGAAGTTTCCACGTATTTTGGGAACCTGGATCCGGAGGAATTGATTGACTGGATCAATGATCTAGAAGAGTACTTTGAGTATGAAGAAGTTGAAGATCCTAAGAGGGTCAGATTTGCCAAGACCAAGTTGAAGGGTCATGCAAGCATATGGTGGAAGGGAGTGCAGCTGGAGCAGAACATAAGATGGAAGGAAAGAATAACAAGGTGGGATAGGATGGTGGAAAAATTAAAAAGATAGTTTATTCTGGTAGATTACGAGTTGGATCTGCTAAGGAAAATGCAGAGTTTGAGATAGATGAACAAAACTGTCCAAGAATACACGAAGGAGTTTTATAAGATCTCCATCAGAACTGGCCATTTAGAAGCAAGCAAGGAGAAGGTGGCCCGTTATATCAATGGGTTGAGACCCAGTATCCAGGAAGAGTTGAGCTTAGTTCGGGTGAGCACCATTGAAGATGCTTACCAGTTTGCTCTGAAGGTTGAAGAGAAACTGAATAGAAGGTTTGAGAGCAAGCAAAGGGGAAGAAGACATGGAGGAAATACTGGTGGAAGAAAAGATGAAGGAAAAGAGGATAAGAAAGAAGAAGCTGGCAGCAGTCGAGATTAGAAGGAAGATGAGGAACCCAAGTCCCAAGTTCAGAACAATGGCTACCCAAGAGGAAGAGGTGGAT
Source organism: Wollemia nobilis (assembly GCA_028583015.1). Lineage (NCBI taxonomy): Eukaryota > Viridiplantae > Streptophyta > Pinopsida > Araucariales > Araucariaceae > Wollemia > Wollemia nobilis. The sequence continues at coordinate 3,948,522 of JAQPPZ010017238.1, forward strand.
CTGGACGAGGAAACAGAGGAGGAGTGTTTCGTGGAACCTATTTCCACTGTGGAGAAGAGGGACATCAGGCATATGAGTGTCCCCAGCACCCCGAGAGGGTGAACAAGAAACATGTGGGTCCTGCCAGAGCTGCTGTGGTAGAGGAAGATGCTGAATCAAAACATTCTAAGGAGGCTGAGAGAGGAGAAGTCATGGTCACAAGGAGAGCCATGCTGATTGATGAAGACAAGCCAGAGTAGAGGAGAATCCTGTTCCGCATGAGGTGCAAAAGTTTAGGTAAAGTCTGTAATGTTATTATAGACAATGGAAGTACTGATAACTTAGTCTTCGAGGAAATGGTCACTAAGTTGTAGCTGGAAAGGAGAAGACACCCACATCCATACCAGATTGCGTGGTTGTGAAAGGACCACAGAGCATGGGTCCGTGAATAGTGCTTAGTCATGTTCAATATTGGGAACTACTAGGATGAGGTCTTGTGTAATGTTTTCCCCATGGATGCTTGCCATTTGCTGTTAGGAAGGCCATGGTAGTTTGATCGGAGTGCAGTGCATGATGGTCGTGCAAATACGTACTCCTTGACAAAATATGGAGTGCACCACAAGTTAAAACCATTATAGGCAATAGACGAGAAGGTGTGCGGCAGTGCCAGAATTTGTCTAGTAGAAGGTAGAAAAAGTTTTTGCCAGGAGACGGGGTTGAAGCAGGTTGCAGAGGTAGGCATACGTTTGGAGATGTTACAAAAAATGTGGACCGAATAGCACAGAAGTGAAGGTCACTTCGCCATTTACCTCGAGTGTCTGATGCAAGAGCATCCGGTGGCAACAGAGCAATCTTGTATCAGGCAAATTTTTTCTAAGTATTTGTGTTTTCAAAGAAGGAAATTAAGGCAAGTCAAAAGTTTTGTCGCAATATCACGATGTCGCAATATCACGATTTTATTTGGAATCTAAGGCATGGAGGGATTTTCGTCATGATATCGCGACGTCGCGATATCACGACATTATTTGGAAGCTAAGGCACGGAGGGAGTTTCATCGCGATATCATGATGTTATTTTGAAACTAAGGCACGGGGGAAGTTTCGTCGTGATATCGCGACGTCGCGATATCGCGACGTCCAAAAGGCAAAGGCGAAGGCAGAAGGAATACCAAAGCGAAAGCAAAAGCTATCATGATATCGCGACGTCACGATATCATGACATAAACCGAGGCAAAGGGCTCGCAGGCGAAATGGTCACGATATCGTGACATGTCATGATATCACGACCGGTTGAAGGCAAATAAAAAATGGACATGTGGACGGCCATGCACGCGGGAAAAGAGACAGCGATTGCAGATAAATATTTTGACAAGGCGACAGTTGCAGGCCATGGACATTATGGATGAGACAGCGGTTCAGAAGAACAGTCTGACCAAAACGGCGGTTGCAGATCAAGGGGGGGTCTTTAATGCAAGCTTTCATGGCGGATCGGGGCAGTTACCCATTGATGGAAGGAAATTTGAAAACTTGGTAGAGGAAGCGAACTTTCAGATTTTGTTTCATGAATTCGCTCAGGTGGGGGCATTAATGGCCTAGAGGGTCGAGACCTTGATAAAAACTCGGGAAATTTTAAGGGAAGGGATGGTGAGTTCGAGATTGAGAGGGGGAAGAATTATGCCGATAGACGGTATTGTAAGACTGTGCTAAGCAATTTACAGAGAAATAATTTCAAGTTTTGTTGTGTGAATCTCGGCTTGCCATAAACAAGTCCAAAAATCATGAGGAAGCTAGAAAGGAAGCATGCTGAATATTTTCCTACTAAAGTTAGAAAGTCTGAAAAAATATTTGATATAGTGCAAAGCTAGTAAAGCAAAGAGTATTCATTCTAAAAAGGAAGCGAGCTAGATATCCCTAAGTTATGACATTGGCATAGGCCTATAAATGTTTTGAAATAATGAAACATATACCAAGAACATATGCGGAAGCCTAGAGAGTTAGGCAAATAAAGTTGGCAACCCAAACTAGATATTTCCAATCAAAAAAATTACATCAACATCAAGAGGATCTAGCTTACTTACTAATCAATATTGTTTTAAGAAAGGTACCAATCACTATGGAATAAATTTGTTAGCACCACGACTACAAGTGTTAGAACCTAAAAGCAACAACCACCTTAACAAATCACAATAGAAAAGAAGTATAATAAATAATGTGTTGAATATGCCAAGTGGTGCCAACTCATCATTGGACATGCATGATTGGTTTTACTCATAATTGTATATAGTAGTTAGATTCATTATAGTTTATTAAGAATTACTAATAGGAGAATACCCCTCATTGTAAAAGGTCAAAACATTTAGTGCTTGTCTATCATAAGTTGTATGTTTACACTATTCTAATATAATCAAAAGTTGTTTGAATTACCCCAATTAATGTGTGTAGGATTATAGATTATTATAGTATTCTGATGCAATCATAGAGAGGGAAAATTTAACAACAACCTCTCCTAGCTACTCAAACATCTTCTTGTCCACATACACATAAATAATAACATAAATATGACCTGAAAGATCACATTACACAGTAAAAAAAATACAGAACACTATTTTTTTATTTTATATATATATTTTTAACAACACATTACAATAGTGGCCACAGTTGCCACAAACTTCTAAATTGCTCTCCCAAAGCAATTCCATGGTGGCCATAATTACCACACATCTGCAAGCACTCCTTAGAGTACCAATCTCCTTCTTCCATCTAAGGTTTTACATCTCAAACCTCCTGCAAGCACTACACAAAGTGCCAATTTCTTCCCTCTGAGGCTTCATATAAGAAACCTCCTACAAGCACTACATAGAGTGCCCATTTCCTCTAAGGTTTTACAAACCTTCTACAAGCACTACACAGAGTGCCCATTTCCTCTAAGGTTTTACAAACCTTCTACAAGCACTGCACCGAGTGCCCATTTCTTTGGAGCCCCTCGCTCCCCCTCCACGCTCCACATTAGCTTCTTATTTATAAGCATGGGCAATGAGTTTCCAACTAAGCATTCTTATCTGTCTGATAGCTAAGCATTCTTATCCATTCTTTCTTATCCATTATTTCTTTCCACACATATATTTCTTTGGAGCCCCTCACTCTAAAAATAGATCTTTTTCTAAAAATCCCACTTTTGCATGCTTATCTTTATCTGGTCCTCCATAGTTGGCTCTTGCCAGCTAGATGCTCCTACATCAAACTCATCGGGTAACAAAAAATATTGTGAGCTCTTGCTCACAAAGCTCCTACATCATACACGACCCCATCATACATGACCCCATCGATCTTCTGGCTCTGATACCATTATGATGCAATGACGAAAAGGGGTCAATTTAACAACAACCTCTCCTAGCTGCTCAAACATCTTATTGTCCACATGCACACAAATAATAACATAAATCTAACCTATAGGATTAGAGTGCATAGTAAAAAAATACAAAATACTAATTTTTTTATTTTATATATATATATATATTTTTTAACAACACATTACAATAGTGGCCACAGTTGCCACAAACTTCTAAATTGCTCTCCCAAAGCAATTCCATGGTGGCCATAATTGCCACACATCTACAAGCACTCCTTGAAGTACCAATATTCTTATTCCATCTGAGGTTTTACATATCAAACCTCCTTCAAGCACACAAAGTGCCAATTTTTTCCCTCTAAGGATTCATATAAAAAACCTCCTGTAAGCACTACATAGAGTGCCCATTTCCTGTAAGGTTTTACAAACCTTCTGCAAGCACTACACAGAATGCCCATTTCCTCTAAGGTTTTACAAGCCTTTTGCAAGCACTACATCGAGTGCCCATTTCTTTGAAGCCCCTCGCTCTCCCCCCACACTCCACATTAGATTCTTATTTATAATAATGGGCAATTAGTTGCCAACTAAGCATTCTTATTTGTTTGATATATTAACATTCTTATCCATTCTTTCTTCACATGAAGTTTCTAGATTTTTCTAAAAATAGATCCTTTTCTAAAAATAAAAATTTTGCATGCTTATATTTATCCAGTCCTCCGTAGTTGTCTCTTGCTAGATAGATGCTCCTGCATCATATTCACACCTTTAGCATTCCTTGTTATGATTTAATCAAATTCTTTCTATTAGGTTTGAATTTTTTTGGTATGATTCAATAATTAAGGTGCTATCTATTAGGATTGAAGTTGCTTCGTATGCTTCAACAATTGAAGTTCTATATTTTAGGTTTTTATCTATTTTATTTTATTTTTTTGGAGTGATTTTAATGTTGAATGTTGTAACATTTGATATACATGTATTTTTTGTACATCATTGATTGTATAGTTTGTTAGTATTTGTTTATACTGAGTAGTTGATGCTCATGCATTTAAAAGCAACACTATTATATTATCTCTAACAACATTTAAATCAATATCTCTAACACTTCTCTGTCATCCCTTTCCTATTTCTTTCTTTAGTCTTTCACATAGTAACAATTAGACAAGGATCCAACCTTCTCTAAAGGTTGACTTAGAAGTAATTCTAAGCCATACTATCTTGACTTTGGTCTAGTGGCATGCCTAATGGTATAGTTACACATAAATAAGGCATATCCCACTTACAAGAAACATCAATAATTCATCTACATCATGTTAGCCTGAAGAGTTTGATCTACTTAGTGGCACTTGAACCCACAAAATTCTAGAAGATCAAGATTATGATGAAAATCTTGGTCTCATAAGTGGATAAAATTTCCTTTTAAAATAACCTAAGAACATGAAACTTTTCTAGAATGATGTAGCTCTAGAAACTTATGATTAGAATCCAAGAAGCTAAAAAAATCCCTATAGTTTGTTGAGATATATAACTTCAAAAAATACAAGAAAAGTGAATCATTTTCATCTATCTAGACTTCATTTATTCAAATCCTAACTCCATTTTAGGTCATATCCCCATAAGAACCTACTAGATACCCACCTAGAACCATGGTTGGATGAATATACCTTGTATGGATAGTTTTAGACCCCTCAATCCCCTGGATCTTCATGACATTTCTCAAGTCACACTGAAATATTTGCTCTCTTATGATGGTAGTGAAAAGATAACCTATGAACATTGTCAATATATAGCCACTCTAGATATTATGCATAATATTATCAATGAATATGTAATGGTGAGGTTATTAGCCTTATCCTTTAGAGGATAACTATTGACATGGTACTATTATTTAAAGGAAGGAAGCATTAGCAAATAGGATAAGATTTTTGAATCTTTTATTCTAGAATTCAATAATTAAGGGGATTCCTTTTCACTTCTCACATAGTTCACTTCAATACGGAGGCATCCTGAAGATAACATCATGAATTTCAACATTTGGTTCAACAAAACATGTAAGAGAATCCTATATGAGGTGAGAGCTTATCAACATCAAGCATACATCTATTGCCTCCAAGATTTTATTTAGGACATAAGCTTGTAGATGCAACACTAAAATGATATGAGATTTTCTAAGATATTTCAAGTTACTATAGTAGTAGAGAATTCTCTCATTTTAGTTGTTAAGCTACTCCCAAAGGTTGTGATGCCATACTTTCTAGAAATACTCCAAGAATATTAATAAAATTTTATGCTAGTTGCTACAACTCCTCCACAAGCCTCATTTCTAGCTCTTTCATCACCTTCATTTTCCACATTGCCTATATCAAACTTGTATCATCAACTTTCCCTTCTGACCACCTCAATGTAGTATCTACATGCCCTTCTGACAACCTCAATGTAGTATCTACATGAACTAAAAATAAAATAATCCATGGATATATATGAGCTTAAGTTAGTAATCAATAATCTAAAAAATTAAATTACTATTATTGGAATATAAAATGCTGAAAAGAGATATGATGGATATCAACAAAGAAGATCCTCTTATATCTAAAAATGTGAAGAAGCTTCTACCAATAATGTTGCTAAAAAGCAAATAGCTATTACCAAAAGCCAAGAAGAAGTACCATTTATAACCTAATATTAATAGTGCTTAGCATGTAGTGATCCACATAATACTAAAACTTGTATGGTTTATCAACATCATTGTTAACTGATGACATCTCAAAAGGATGAAAAGAAATCAAAAGAACTAGTTGACATGCTCATAGATCTAGATCAAAATATTTTTGTATAAGAACCTTCATATTTTGACACCATTCAAATATTGACTAGATCTAAAAAATGACCTCTTTAATCAAAGTTCTAGAGGATGTTAATTATCCTCGAAAGGAGTAGAGAAAGGAGCAACCTAAAGACTAGACCAAATTAGAAGAGCTTAAGGTCATTCGAGAAGAATAAAAGGAACAAATTCTAAGAAATATATTTCACCAAAAATCAAATGCAAGAGGACATGCAACAATACCAAATAAGATTCAAATAGCCAATCCAAAAAGAAGAGAAACTTTTTAAACTCTTCAGTTACGACATCATTGAAGAATTGAGGACTCCCTCTAGGGAAATCATGTATGATTATTTAATGATATTTGGATAGATTGATCTACTTAGAGTGGCCATAAAAATCACATCCATATATAGGCTTGATTGTTTGAGCTTGAACTCAGTGCAAGATCAACAAACTCTCAAGATGGAAAAAATAAGCCTTTGCCATTTTATATGTCTATACATATGGAAGTTGTATTGTACATAACTACATGGTGGAATCCAAAGTGAAAAAAATAGTTATACCTAAAGTTGTATGTGACACAATGGGAATAGAATACACCCTAATTAGTTTCAACATGGTTCATATAGGTGGGACTCTAGTGTAGATGGTAAAATTATTCAAGGATATTTTAATAGTGCTACATAATATTCCATAGCTCATGGTAGTTCAACAAGTAATTTTGGTTGATATTCATCCTTTCTTTGGTTTATGCTTATCTAGAGAACTCATAGCCAAGATCAAAGGATACTTATCACTAAATTATATGAACATGGTTATTTTATACAAGGGAAGTAAGGTCAGAATCTATATGAAAAAACCTAGCCCCTATCACATAGAAAATATAGAAGAAGAAAACATCAATTATAGGTAGAAGATTAGTTTTATTTGAGTGATTTCAATGTAGTGATTAAAAGTAGGCTAGGAACTTATTACATCACAGAGTTAGACAATCATAAGAGTCTAGTAATAAAAATTCAAACACTCTTGTAAATAGCCTTATCAATTACTATAGTGTTTGAATTTTTATTACTAGACTCTTATAAATATAGCCAAAGAAAGGATCATCCTCCAATCCCCTTCTAAAGGGTTAAGAAAGTTCTCATATAGACTTACTTGGAACTATTTGACTAATGTTGCAAAATACAAAGTGTTATGCTTAGTTTTTCTAAAACAAAATATAATGGAGATAAACAATCTCCTAATCTATGATAACTTAGAGTTAATAGCAAACCATATTATTGAAAAGTGCAACAACAAGCATCATTACCTCATAGCTTACCAAAATATATTTGTTAGAGATAATTGATGCTATCAATATAAAATCCATATCAAGAAATAAATATGCATTAGACGATGAAATAAAATCACAAGAAGAGGAATTCAATCTTGCTTTTGGAAATTGGGAAGCATAAAATGGGTCAAGATGGTCTTTCAGCCACCTGTCCTAGATAAGGATAAATTTTGGAAAGTATTTGATAATGATGAGAAAATAGTGACTTTCTTTACCAAAGAGGCTACATATTCTACCAATGAGGAATAATAATTGCTAAGTCATGTTGAAAATGAGGACATAATTCTACTAAAGAATAATCATATTCCTAAAGGCCTAATCTCTCTAGAGATCTTTTTTTATAATAATGACTGATTGACAAGTTGGTGAATGTAAGTTGATTAAAATGAATTCAAGGAGGTCCAAATGGAGCCAAGAAAATAAATTAAGGTTGAAACAAGATGCACTCAAAATAAAATTAATAACCTATTGTGTTCTACAAGTACTATAGATATGTGATATCATGAAGTTGCAAATATCTAAAGGTATATTATAAGAATATCATATAACACACAATTGAGTTACTTCCAAACACAAAGCCTTTCTAGCATAATCAAAGACCTATGAACCCAATATTGATCCTCTCATGAAACATGAGCTATTAATTTCTAAATACAAAAATAATATATATCTTTAAGCATTCTACTTGGATAGCTAATTTAGTTCTAGTTTGAAAAAATAATGAAAATATCCAATTGTGTATTGATTTCTAAAACTTAATTATAGTTTCATTTAAATATAATTATCTCCTACCTCAAATAGATTAGATATTTTTAATGGTACATAGAGCTAAGATATTATATCTTAGATGAATTTTTAGGCTTCGATCAAATCCTAGTCAAGAATGAAGATTAACATAAAACAACATTCACCACATAATGGGGAACATTCATCTATCAAAGAATGTTTTTTGGTCTATATAATACTAGAGATACCTTTGAGTAACCTATGGACCTTGATTTTGGGGAATTAGAAAATAAGTTGAGATGATATGACATTATTTTTCTCATGATAAAAGTCATCATTTGGATCATTTAAAAATGGTATTTGAAAGATGATTAGAGTTTGGAATCTCCCTTAACCCCAAGAAATCTCTATTTTTATACCATGAGGGAAAATTATTGGGATATGTTATATTAAATCAAGGAGTATATATTTTTCTAAATCACATAAAATTAATAATGTCATTATCTCTTCCAATCAATAAAAAGGCTCTTCAATATTTTTTTGGGAAAATCAAATTTATCCAAAAGTTCATATCAATTTTTTTATATATTTTTAATACTATTACTATGCTTCTAAATAAGGATATGCCCTTCAAATGGATGGAAGAAAGGAGATAAGCATTTAAAAAAATAAGTAAGCTATAACAAGAGCTCTAGTTTTGTAAAATCTAAACTATCAAAAGGATTTCATCTTATATGTATATGGTGTTGAAGAAAGCATAGTACTTACACAAAAGGATAAAGACCAAACTGATTTCCCAATTACCTTCCTCAACCAAACATTGCAGAACTATGAGGAGTGATCAAACTTCATTGAAAAGTGGGCATTTGCTCTTATGAAGTCCTTAAAAAAATTATGACACTATATTCCACAAAGCAAAACCATTATATATGTTGTTCATTTGGATGTCCAAAACTTTGTTCAACAAGAAGATATTTGTGAGAAGAGAGCAACTTAGATCACTATGATTCAAGAATATGATATATATACCAAGAAATCCAAGCTAGTAAGAGGAAGAGCTTTGTGTAAGCAACTTTCCAACTTAGCAGTTGAGAAGAATCTACTTTTAGAATATTGCCATAAACTTAAATCAAAAGAATATCCTAATGAACAGAGTGAATAGGTGTCAGACTTAGTGAGATATTTCAAGACTAATGTCTAGAAAGCTTAAATCCTTCACAAAAAGGAGGTGTAGGCTTCAAGATTTAAATTTTGTTATGATTGACAAAAGCCTACATTGGAAGAACTTTGAAGGAGTTCTTATTTTCTAATTCCATCTAGGGAAAGCAAAAATAATCCTAAATGGATTTTATTTAGGCTTCTATAGAGGGAATTATTCTAGCCAACAATGACATTATAGATTATTGTCCTACTCCTTTTGAGGATACATTCAAAATTTTAAAATCAAGTGAATCTTACCAAAGGTTTGTAACAAAAAGAAAAAAGCAACACTCCCTCTTCAGGTTTGTAACAAAAAGAAAAAAGCAACACTCCCTCTTCAACTAGTGATAGCAGATGAAACCTTTCAACAATGGGGTCTTGATTTTATTGAGGTCATCACTTTGAAAAATTCCACTAGGTATAAATTAATTCTCACTATAATAAATTGTTTTACAAGATGGTCCAAAGTAGTGGCCACAAAGAAGGCAGACCAAGAAGTTGTGGTGAAATTTTTGAAGCTAATCACTAGGCTTTGAATCCCAAAAACAATTATATCATATCATGGGCTTGGATTTTTAGGTGCTAAAATTTTGGGATTTGCCTCAAAATATGGTATCTACTTAAATTCCTCATCAAATTATTATCCATAGGTAAATGGTCTGGTAGAATCTACAAATAAATATTTGTTGTAGATAATAAAGAGAATTGTTTGAGAAAATAAAATAAATTGACATTTGATGGGGGACTAGGCATTGTGGGTAGATCAAATTGCATCAAAAGGAGCCTTAAAAACATATTTATTCTCTTTGGTCTATGGAAAAAGAGCTATATTCTCATTACATCTAGAAATTTTGGCTATGAAGATCTTTAGCACTTATGATTTCCCAAATTTAGAACCTATGGAAGTAAGGATGGCTAAATTGATGCTCTTAGAAGAGCAAAATAAAAAAGGCATATAGCAATTTTAGTCAACATCAAAAAATAGTCAAACATTGGTTTGATAAAAAATCCTCTTCTCAAGAATTCAAAATAATATATCTACTGTTGAAATAGGATGAGGATAGAGCTAAGACTAGAAAGCACCAAAATTTTAACTCACTTTTATCAAGCCCATAATAGATCATTGGAGTATTAGGAATACAACTCTTTTGAGTTGACTATAGTTAGAGGTCAAAAAATACTAATTCTAGTAAATATGTAATTTTTGAAACTTTTATCATCGAGCTATGTAACATAATGTAAATAGTAGCATTTGTAATAAAGCAAGTATTTGAATAAAGAAATGGCTAACAAAAATCTACTGGCTAAACTAGGAAATAACACTTAAGGGAGAATCGCATAAAGATGTTCACATGAGTTGCAAATTTTGGGAAAACACTCAAGATATGGCACAAAATATGGGAGTATTAGTTCATCTTTGGTGCTAACTACTAGAAAATATATATAAATCCTTCTCAAACAAGGCACACCTAAATGGTCCATAAATCCTCTTCTTTGTAGACTCTCTCCTATAAAAATCTTACATTGAACTACTAACCAAAGGAATGTTAAGGCCTTAGGGAGTTCCTCTAATGAGCAAACATTATTCGAAGAAAAAACTTTAGAAGAAGTAAAATTTTATTATTCTAAGCACTCAAATCTCAACTTGATCAAGTATCCACCATCCTTTGATAAATTCCAAATCAACTTATCTTTTCATATAAAAATTGACAAATAAAACTCTTGAATCATCTTTTGAAGTTCATATACAATTTTTTTGAGTTCCTCTCCTTCAACTAGGTTACTAAAAAAAATGCATGATCTAGAGTTATTGATCATAATAATATAATATTTGACATTTGGACCTTTACATGCTAGGTATTCTTGAGCCAATGGTTACCATTTTGAGTCAGATATAAGAGGATAAGGTCAATGATGCATTAGACCAAAAATCTGCAGAACTCCCCTTATTGACAAACCATCTAATATGTTTCTTTATCAATTGCAAAATCTTTGATATGAAGTTCCATGTTGACAATCCTTTAGCTAGAGTTCGTTTCCTAAATAATTTTCTTGCATCAAGAGAACCTATATATTTTTGAAGTAATATTTTTTCCCAATTCTTTCCTTGATCTCTGAATAATCTTCATCCAAGCTTTGCTCCTAATGCCAAATTTATAAGTATGCAATTTTGCAAGCCTACTCCTCAAATATTATTTCCTTTACAAACCCTATCCCAATTATAAAAAGGAAACCTAAATTTTTCCTCACAACCTTTCCATATAAAGTCTCTTTGAATTTTATCAATTTTTGATGCTATACCTATTAGCAATCTCAAAAGTGACACCATATATATAGGGATGAATTATAATGTAGTGTTTATGATTTGTAGCCTTTCTTCCATGGTTAAGAACTTATCTTTCTAACCTACCAAGAAATATTTCATTATATCAAAAAAAGAGATCCAAAACTCCTTTTTATTTGTTTTAGTAGATAAAGGAATACCCAAATAGATTGATGGAAAATTTTTAATTTTAAACCCTAAATTATTCACACTAATTTGTTGTAAATATAGGGTAGTATTACTGAAACATTCTTTTATTTTATAGTATTTACCAATTATCTAGTAGTTTTGTTATAGCATGATAATATTGATTTAAAATATATGGCCTCAAGGGATGGCCTAAAAGAAAAGTATCATAAAAAAATTTGACATGAGATTTAGAGGGACCATTGGAGAAGTGGTTGTTAAATATGTTGGATGAATAACTATGTATGCTTGTGATATTTCTCCATCATGATCATCCTCACCCTAAGCAGAGAAAAGAGTATTAGTAGCTCCATTATTTTTGGATTTATCTTCAAATTTATTAATCTACAACTAACAAAATCTTATCTTGTGTGCTTTGTTCATATAAAAAGTGTAAATACACTTCTTGAATGACTTCTTTGCTTTCTTCTCTATTTTCTTCATTGTCTTATCAAATTTTGTTTTAACCTCTTCAACTACATGATCCTAAATAGTGAGAGAATAAATCTTATGCACCTTTCACTAAGCATTATTATGAATAAGGTACTTGAAGATATCATCAATAGGAGGACCAATCTTAGGAAAGTACACCTAAAGTATATAAAATGCAATGCAATCATCTCATAAGGTTAAGAAATATTGCTCAATATAATATTGAGAAGATCAACAATCTCCTTTCTACTATCACCTCCTTTGTCAATGTAGATGTATTCTTCTAAGTTTTTGAACCTATTGATAAAATAATCTATGGTCTCAAATTTTCCCATGTCCAAAGTAACAAGCTTTATCTTTGCCCCATGTAGAGTCAATAATCACATATATTCTAAAAGTTCTTCAAAACTTCCTTTGGATCTAAGGCATTGTTAATGTGGGTAGATATGATAAATATGAAGAGCAATGACACCAAAATACTCTTCTTTCATATCCTCTAACAACTACTTCCTCTCATCAAAATTAGTGGTTAGAGAATTCTCGTTTACATATTTGAGGAGTCCCTTACATAAAATCTCTAATATTGCTTTTCCATATGGCATAGTTGAGTCCATTGAGAAAATTCATATGCTAACCCATGTAATCCTTATTAAAATATAGTTTCTTATATATGTTAATGATGGATAATAATATTGATAGTGCAAGAAGCTCAAAAGCTATGTGTTTTGAAAAAAAAAGTACTCAATATGTTTCTATATGCAAAGTAATGGCCACTAGAATTTTAACTCAAAAATCATATAAAAAGCCACAAAATTTTATAAAATCACAAAAAAAAAAAATGCATCTTCAACAAATAGGAGAATGCCTTATCTTGTTGACTAGACTACTATGGGTATGCCAACTATGCATTGACTAAGTAGTATTCTAGTGAAACAACTATCAAACGTCTTGAATTGGATAGGGGTTGTCATTTGGATGTTGATTATATAAACCATTGGAGATAAAACTTGTGAATAATATGTTTCCATGTGTCATATTTGTATCAAATTTAGTGTGATAAATCTACTGTTGACTAGGAATACCACTAAATAAATAGCAAATTTGTGTTTACAATATGATTAGATATGATTGGAAAATTGAGTATATATAGTCAAAACATAAATATGATAGGACCATATTGGCCAGTGTTCTCAAAAATAGGTGTGGAGGAGGTTCAAACCCAAGACCTCCAAGGCACAACTTCTTAAAAAAGACTTCACTATTTCCTAAGCCACTAAAGTGATTTGAGCTCAAGTATCTTAGCACTAAATAACAATATACAAATAATATTTCATCAAAGAATATTCTATAAGCTTCTTTCCAAGTCTCACATTCCTTAAATTCAAGGTAATATGCATGGGATTTGAACCTAAATAATATGGACACAAATGCCTACCTGCATTCTCCCCGTGCCATCAAAATAATCACCATTTTTTATTTTAAGAGGGACATCTCCTTCTCATTTATAATGTGATATGCCTAGAACAAAATTTCACTCCACAAACTATCCATAACCTTTTGAAAAGAAAATGACCTTCTTACTCAAATTTGTGACATGGAATTACCAAGGCATAAGAATAAATCTATAAAGAACAAACTCCAATGTGCTTAAGGATAAGACACTTTGTAAGTAAGGCTCATGCACAAATAAAGCACCTTCTGTTTCTATATGTCTTCCAGAATTTCTCTCTAATGCATAAAATATTTGTAAGAACATTCCATTTTTTATTTCATTTGTTTATAAAAAAGAGATAATTTTAATTTTTTTTGGATGAAAAAAAAAGAAAATACCTCAAGACAAAATGATAAAAAATGTCAAACTAAGCCCCTTGTAATTTTACCAAGAATTTAGAAATATTGATGTTTCATGCATATCTATAATGGTTTGCTCTATATAAGACTTTTTAGGAATGCAACCAATCAAACCATCCTCTCTAACCAATTTAACAAAAAAATTATTAGACCCTTTTAATAGTTTATCAAGTGGATTAGAGGTCTTTTCCATGCATAGAAATCCATCCATGACTATTTTAACATATGGGGCTATAAAAAATTATTTAGCTTCTTTCCTTCTCTTGTAATCATGCAAATTGTCCTCTCCTCTATGTTGCATCAATACCCATGAAAGAGTTTTAAACAACCTAAAACAAATTAATCCACTAAGGCATCCATATGGTCAAGATGGAATGGATTAAATAAAAATAAAGGAAGATAAATCTATCAGCAAATATTTCTCCTAATGTAACAAAAACTATTATAGTATAATTTCAATCCAATTTTGCCTAGGGATTTAGCAATCAAACCCTAAAATACTATCAATCTAACACAAATATTAAAAAAAATCTTCCAAAGATACTCTACTTCTTGGGGTAAACATAGAAGAAAAATTATCAAGGATAAGTAATCAGTTAATGGAGTTTCACATCTACTCTGCAACCATATTAGATTTTCATAATAATTTATAGAAACAAATGATATTAACACATTATTAAAAAATAAGAGTATCTCATAGAAATAACACATGCAATAAGAAGAGCATCCATAGAAACCAAAATAATATCATTAAAGGAAATAATGACACTCCAACTAATAAACAAATGGTTGGTCTCAAGGGATACCCAATAATAAGTAACCTTTAAGTCTAGGGTTAAGAACCAACCTTCAAGTTTATTAATACAATATTACAACAAATTCAACTATACAAGTTGTATAAGGGTCCAAAGGTTATACAATAAATATAATATAAAGAGTTTTTTCTGCCACAAGTGAAGCTTAACATCACATATTCCAATCAGTTATTCTTGAGATCTTAAATTTTTCCAAGATCTTACTTATGAGTGAAATAAAAAACTAGCATAAGTTATCTAATTTATCTTATTCTAGAAGATTTATTTATCAAACATACCAAATAGAAAACTAGTATTTTACACCACCTAAAACCAAAATGATTTTACAAATATCTAAATGAAATAAATGGTCAATAAAAAATGCAAAGTCTTAAGAGACCCCATGGTTTTCTTAACCATAGTCAATAACATAATTCTTTTTATGAAACTATTCTAATTTTAGACTTGCATCAAAAAGGTAAAGTTGGTAAGAGAACAATTCTAATTCTAAGATGATCTTGATAGGATAAGGATACAATAATGTTAAGAAAACTCACTCATGTAGACATTTGCAAATCAAACTCAATTTTTATGAAAAGTAATCTATCTATCTATAGTGTTGATGTAAAAAATGATAATGATATACATTTAATTTCTCTTTATGAAAAATATTTTTGAAATTTAAATAAGAGGTTTAGAGTTCAAATTTTATTAAGGTAGGATTCTTCGTCATTCAATAATCAAAATATAGTTGAAAAAACATATATTATGCAAATAACATCCTCGTAACATCCTCCAAAAGATCATCCCATATAACCTATGGATTTACAGATATTAAAAAGTATAGTGTCTTTACCTTTTAAAATACCATACATTAAAAAGATAAGAATATCAATTTTAATTAGAACATAAAAATAAAAATAAAAACATTTGCAAATCAATCTCAAATTTTATGAAAAGTAACCTTAACATACTCCAAAAGATCATTCCATATAACCTATGACTTTATAAAAATTAAAAACTACAATATCTTTATCCCATATAACATATGACTTTATAAAAACTAAAAATTACAATATCTTTACCTTTTAAAATACCATACATTAAAAAGATAAAAAGATAAAGATACCAGGTTAGAAAATAAAAATAAGAACATTTGCAAATATACATGCAATCATACCAAAATAAATCAATATTAACTACCAATATAAAATATATATACACATGAAAACTATTATTTAAAAAAATTGAAAACTATCAACAATCAAAGTGAAAAGTTTATTTTTGTTACGTAAGTTCACTTACACACTCACCTACATTTCAAGGTGGTTTGAACTTGGGTTTCCGGAAAAAAAACCCAAAAGTGATTTGAACTTGAATTTTTCCTTAAAAAAGCAAAACCCTAACTACTTATCCCAATTTTATTAATTATTTGCTTTAAATTGTTTAGATTTTTTTAAATAATACAGATTTGTAAAATTCTATTTTAATAATAAACATGAAATGGATATTTTACATATCTATGCATTTTTTTATTTGTTTTGGTTTATTCATTATAGGTTTTATAAGCACAGGGTAATGTCCATTTTGGGGCAAACAACAGAATCTACTCAACACCCTCAAAAGAACTTAACCATTTTGATACTTCCTTTTTGCACCAGTAAGTATAATTGAGAGACCCACAGTTCCGTCATAGAAATATGCCACTGTAAAGTCAAAGGAAGTAATGGTAAGTGTCAAATCTAACGAACTTCATGGACTAGGGACAATGACTCAGAGCCTAACACACCGCCCCATCAGATGGATCCCTTTCATCGCGTGCACTCTCTGTACCTCTACTGGAAGGAATGAGTTCATTATTCTTAAACGCAGTCACGATCTGCGACATGGAGAGTCTCAAATCTCCCCTTGCTGCCAAGCAAAGATTGGAGATTTTAATTATGTTCTCCACTTCTTTGGAATCGAAATTTCCTCTGACATTTGGATCAACAATCTCCATCATCACAGTTGTGTCTTTGCTCAGGCGATTGGATTCAGTCCATTCCGCCAGAGTCATCTTACCTTGTACAGATTTAAGGCCTGTGACAAGCTCAAGGAGGAGCACGCCAAAGCTATACACATCGCTTTTAAGAGACAATTTACCCGTTCTTATGTACTGCGGGTCCATGTATCCATAGCTGCCTTTTGGAGCAGTGAAGGTGGCCTCATTTTGTTTTGGACCCAACTTTGATAACCCAAAATCAGCCAGCTTAGCATGGCTGTCACCTATCAACAGTACGTTTGCAGACTTGATGTCGCGGTGCACTTCAGGAGGTTTTGCCTCCTCATGCAAATATCGCAAAGCCACTGCAACCTGAAACGCAATATGCACTCGAGACGCCCACGGTAGCGGATTTGCCACGCCCTTCTTTTTGTGCAGTCGGTCATACAGACTCCCTTTTGGAACAAACTCAAATACAAGAATTTGTCCTCCTTAGAATACAACAGGACCAAATTGTTAAACAAAAGGGTCATACACAAAAGCTGTTGAAAGATCAAAACGCACAATTAATATCAAACATCAGGATAGAAGTAAGTGGACTCATGATAACCAAACTATATATATATATATATATATATATATATATATATATATATCTTTCTTTCTTTCTTGACTGCTGAAATGCTATCCACATGCATATGTTTCTAGAAGTTTGAAAATATCTGCAATTTAATTTTGTCTTATTAAATTGTTTATATTTAAGTAGATTTTTGACAACCTTAACGTACTTTCATTATTGTAATACAATATCTGAAGCCCAGTCTGGTATTGTTTTAACTTAAAGAATTGATTCTTAATCATTAATTTAATTTATTAAGTTGTTTGAGTAAGGTTCAAATAACACCTATATCATTAAAAAAATAAATGATATAAATTATAAAACTTATAAGATGACACGTTTTATTATAAAAAAAAATAAGCAAGACAAAATAAAGATGATATTAATATTTTAAATATTTGTAAGATTTAACGAGATAAGTAAATTAATTCAGATTTTATTAAAAAAAATTAAAAATATAAATTATAAAATATATTACATAAATATAAAATGATACTTATATATTATTAAAAAATTAAATAACATAAATTATAAAATAAAAATAATTTTTTAAATAAGGTTTACATAACACTTATATATTATAAAAAAAATAAACGATATAAATTATAAAACATAAGAGATAAATATATGCAGGAATATTGTAAATATTATAAATAATTAAAATTGAAATTTAGTAATTTAAGATATTAAAATAAAAATAAAATAATTTTTAAAATTTGTAATTTTTTTTGAAAAGTGATATTTATCAATACATATTCATTTAACTAAAATTTAATTATTAAAATAGAGTGTATAATTTTTTTAATTTTATTCCATAAATGTAAAAAATTTATTTAAAATAAAAAAGACATGAATGCAAGGGTTGTAAAAGACAATAACTCTGTCTATGCTTCTCATCATATGCTATTTATTGTGCTAGTTGTATTCATTGTGTTTGTACATATTTACCTAGCAACGTTAACGAAAGCAAGACATAAAATCCACGAAAGCTTATAAACAGAAACTCAACGTACCCCTTTCGAAACACAATCCGATCAAGCTAACTAGATACGGATGGCGGATTCTGAGGACTAATAATTTTTCTTTGAATAATTTCTGATCTCTAATCTCTATTTTTGTGGCTTGCTTCACGGCCCCTGTGCTGTTATCCTCCATATTTGCCATGTAGACCTTTCCGAACGCGCCTTCTCGAACTTTATCGGTGAAATTGTTTGTGGCCTTGGCTAGTTCCCCCACACTGAAGGTGTGCAGGTCCCCTAAAAAAATCTATTATGTTGTCGCCTGATTTTCATTCTTCATTTGGCATATTAGATCTCTTGAAAAACTACTATTAAGGCAACGATCGCTATGCCTCTGATGGCGGCTACGCTTCTCTTATTTATTGTATTCTTTTCCTCGTGATTAACCTGCTTAACCACGGTCACATTGTCGATCACGGGAGCGCAAGTTCTGTCTTTCATGTTGTTGATGAATGTGAGATTTGTGATTTCAGTTGTTGTCGTGAAATCCATAGACCTGAGCTCCCATCCCATGTTGATCTGAGATTTACCTTCTGAATCGAACAAATATGTTTCGTTGGCCAAAAGACCCAGCGAGTTATTAGATGGAGAAAGTTCAAGTCTCACCCATAGGATTTGACGACCCTCTCTATGGAGGAGCTCATGGGTTCCCTGCAAATGCTTGAGTAGAGGCTGAGCCTCTCAACTCAATCCTCATTGGTACAGGCGTTCAAGGTGCAGGTCTCATTTCGAGACAATGGCAGACAAGACTCCCACCATGGTGACTCCAGTTCTCAAGAAAGAAGAGGTAGAGGCAAGTGTGGGAAAGGTAACAAACAAGGAGGAAGGTAAAACCCTAATGAGGGAGAAACTAACTACAACTTCCATTAAGGAGGAAGCAACAATGTGAAAAACCAGCAAGGTGGATCCGATCAAAAGAAGGACAAATTGAAGGTCCAATGTTACTACTGCAAAAAGTTTGGTCATTACATCTCTGAGTGCAGAAAAAGGATGGCCAAGGAGAACCAACAACAAGCCCACTACACAAATGACGCAAAAAATACCGAGTGCAGAGATGCATGTGGGAACATATTGCTGACTTGCAGTATTGATGAGGAGAGCCAAAAGAATGTTTGGTATCTCGATAATGGATGCAATAACCACATGACATGGAACAGGGAGATGTTCTCATAATTGGATGAAATAATCTAGTCTAAAGTGAATATGGAGAACAACAGCAAGGTTCCTATCAAAGGCAAAGGAAAAATTCTCATCCACACTAGGCACGACGAAAGGAAGCATATCTATGATGTGTATTATGTGTCTGGCCTCAAGCACAACTTGCTGAGTGTTGGACAACTTGTGCAGAAGGGGCACACTGTTCAGTTCAAATATGGAATCTGCACCATCAGAGATAGAGAGCATGGGCAAATTGCAACTGTGTCCATGACAAAAAACAAGATTTTTTCGTTGTAGATTTAGAATGAGTCTCTACTGTCTCTAAGTGTAGTTGTGAAGGATGCTACTCGGCTATGGTATCTCATATTCGATCACCTGGTTTTTAGTGGCTTGAACTTGTTGCACAAGAAGCAGATGGTGAAGGGTTTACCCCTCATTGAGCAACCGAATCAGGTCTGTGAGGGTTGCTTAGTCGACAAACAACATAGGGATTTGTTGCCTTCAGAGCAGTCTTGGAGGGCTTCACATCCATTAGAGCTGGTGCACTCAGACATTTCTGGTTCGATGTAGACCAACACTTTTGCCTGCAACAAGTACTTTCTGACCTTTATTGATGATTTCAGTCGAAAGACATGGGTATATCCCATCAAGCAAAAGTCAAAGGCTTTCGACAAATCCAAGGATTTTAAGGCTCTGGTTGAGAAATAGAGCGATTATCAGGTGAAGACTCTCTGGACAAATGCAGACGTGAATACATCTCCAACAAATTCCATAATTTTTGCATGCAACATGGAATTCGAAGGTAACTCACTACCAGATACACACCGCAGCAAAAGAGTATAATTGAGGGGAATAATAGAACCATCATGAAGATGACACGGAGTATGATGAAGATGAAAGGATTGCCGCATGAGTTCTAGGCAAAAGTTGTAACATGTGCAGTTTATCTACTAAACAGATGTTCCACCAAGAGCGTGAAGGACAAAATTCTTGAGGAGGCGTAGAGCAAACAGAAGCCGAGTGTGGCTCATTTGTGAGTTTTTCAAGTGCATTGCATATGCACATGTTCCATAAGAAAAGAGACAGAAGCTGGATGACAAGGTGGAGAAGTGTATATGCACAGGATACAGTGAGAAAGTGAAGGCATATCAGCTATATAATCATATGACGAAGAAGCTCATAGTTAGCCGAGATGTTAAATTCCTCGAAGATGAATCCTGGAATTAGAAATCGAAGTCTGGCCAGCCAAAGTCAATAATTATTGAGTCTATGGCCTTGGAGGAGAACATTGTGCAGCCACCTATAGCCTCAAGTAGCAGCGGTGGTGCCATTAGTAGCACAACCTCACCATCTCGATCGCCTCCACTTGCAAGCAGGATTCCCAACTTGAGGACACCCACAAAGATGAGGAGCTTGCAAGACATCTACGAGACAACTCGAAATCATGAAGATGAAGAACATTCTAAATTTGTTCTATTTACTGAGTGTGATTCAATCTCATTTGAAGAGGTAAGTCAGAATCAAAAGTGGATGAAGGCGATGGATGAGGAGATAGAAGCCATTGAGAAGAATGAGACATGGCAATTAGCAAATCTCCCAGCAGGGAAGAAGACCATTGGGGTCAAGTGGGTGTATAAAACCAAGTTCAATGTCCAAGGAGAAGTTGATCGACATAAGTTCAAACTGGTGGTGAAAGACTACAAAAAAAATTTAGGGATTGACTACGATGAGGTGTATGCGCCTGTAGCCCGACATGACACAGTTAGGATGATCCTGGCATTGGTAGCCCAGCAGGGTTGGAAGGTGTACCAGATGGACATCAAGTCAACCTTCCTCAACGATGTGTTGGAAGAGGAGGTCTACATAGACCAACCACCAGGCTATGTGTTGCAAGGACAAGAGGGCAAGGTCCTGAAGTTGAAGAAGACCCTGTATGGGTTGAAGCAAGCACCCCGGGCATGGTACAACCGGATTGATGGCTATTTTTAGGAGAATGGGTTTGTTAAATGCCCATATGAGCACACCCTGTACTTGAAGACCAATGCAGTAGGAGAGATGATAATCGTTTGCTTATATGTGGATGATCCGATATATACTGGTAATAGTCATATACTGTTCGACTAGTTCAAAACAACCATGAAGGAGTTTGAGATGACTGATCTGGGGCTTATGAAGTATTTTCTCGATATCGAATTTGACCAATCAACAGATAGCATCTTCATTTCTCAGGGCAAGTATGCGAAGGATGTCCTAAAGTGGTTCAAGATGGAGGACAAAAAACCTACCATCACACCTGTTGCTACAGGTCTGAAGCTGAGCAAGTTGGATTCCAACAGGAATGTTGATCCAACTCTATTTAAGAGGCTAGTTGGTAGTCTCATGTATTTGACTACAACTCGACTAGATCTTATGTTTGGAGTGAGCTTGATCAGCAGATTTATGGAGACTCCGAAGGACATGCACTAGCAAACAGGTAAGAAGATCTTGCGCTATGTCAACGGGATGCGAAACCATGGAATATTCTATGCCAGATGAGACCAGCTGGAACTGGTGGGCTAAACAGATAGCGACTGGGCTGGCAGCACTGATGATCGGAAGAGCACTTTTGAGTATGCTTTCCATATCGGATCAAGAGTAATGTCATGGTCGTCTAAGAAGCAACCGATCGTTGCATTGTCCACAACTGAGGCCGAATATGTTACCACCATGTCAGCCACATGCTAGGCAGTATGGCTACGGAGGATTTTGGGTGAACTGAACAATCAACCGGAAGGGGCGACAACCATTTTTTGTGACAACAATCCCGCCATAGCACTGTCGAAGGATCCAATGTTTCATGGCCGGACGAAACACATCGATATCCGATATCACTTCATTAGAGAGCTGGTGAAATTGGGCAAAGTTCAACTATTGTTTTGCAGGTCCAAGGAATAGGTAGCTGACATATTCACAAAACCTTTGAAGGATGAGGACTTCAGTAGACTACGTGAAATGTTGGGCGTCAAAGTCCTTGTGAAATTAGGTTTAAAGGAAGGTGTTGAAAAAAAAAACCTGATTAAACCGCTTGCGAGTCGCTCGAGCGAAGAGTGATTCCAGGAATCACATGCTCACTGCAACGATCTTGGGAGTCAGGAGACGAACAATTCCTGGGAGTCCCTAAGGAAAAGAGTGATTCCTGGGAGTTGCTCAGGAAAGGAGCGACTCCAGGAATCGCACACTTAGCACAACAATAAATAGAATTCCTGCCATCTGAAGCTGATTTGACATCAGAGTTAATTCTCACGTGCAAGTTGTTGATTGGTTTCCCGCCTTTTGTTTTATATGCCCAACTATAAATACAGATAAATTTGGCATTCTGAAGTATTGAGAAGAACAAGGAGAAATCACCAATTGCAGCAGCAGCGTGCAAGTGTGGAAGAACAGTCGCAGAAAAGCGACATATGATTTGCACCTAAACCGAACAACAGATTCGGGTTTTGTCTTTGTTGTTCTGTGTATCCTGCATTTACTGCAGATGTTTCTAATCCCTCGATAGAGGACAGTCTGTAATTTTGATTGTTGTTATTAAAATAAAGACCCGTGTTTATTCAGAGTTTGCTCTCTTCTGACTAAAGCCCTTTTGGTTCGCCCGATTGATTGTTTCGTTACTTCCTCTCGACAAAGCTCCAATATTCGCCTGGAGGTTCAACGAAGACTAACTGTACATCACCTCACAACGATTCCCAGCCTTCGGCTCAAGCAAAGCTTAGTGGAGGTCTTATAAATATTAAACCCCATATAACTGCCCGTAAGTCGCTAATTTCTTGAGCGACTCCGAGTCTCGCTCAAGCCAGCGAGCGACTCCCGAGTCGCCCGGCCAATGAGCGAACTCGAGCCTCGCTCCACCTAGCGAGCGACTCCCAGAAGTCGCTGGGCCAGCGAGCGATCTCAGGGATCGCTCAACAGGAATCGCTCCAGCCAGCGAGCGACTCCCAGAGTCGCCCGGCTAGCGAGCGATCTCGGGTCTCGCCTGAGAAAGCTTGCGACCCGCAGGCTTACTTTTCTACAACAGAGGCTTACCAAATATCCGGCCATATCCAGCCAAGAAAAATGAAAGTGTATAATTTACACGTGGCCTGGTACGAATGAGTTGGGTGAGAGTGGCGTCGCCCTGAAGATTATCTGCTCCAAGCAGCAAACTATTGGCACCCTCTTGATATTGATATCACCCACCGTCCAATAACATAAGTTGGGCTCTCCCCACACAATTTTGAACGTTCCGGTGGATATAGTATTCCTGGGAGAGATCACCTCGAAACCGCCGTTAGAAACGAGGTTGGAACCCTCGCCGGGAGAAGGAATAGCTGCCATTTTGCTGACAAAGGGATCCCATTTGTGGGGACGGGAACAAATGTGAAGCGCAAATGGTCAGGAAAAGCTTACTGTGATTATTGACTTAACTTGACGGAGTATAGATGGGACACACATGGACATCTTTGACTTTTGATTACTCTACTTCGGTTAATTAATTTTAGGGTCGTACTAGTGAAGACGTTGAATCCACGCAAGGCTGTAATGGGCCGGATGAGTTTATACATCAATCACCCGATATAGATAATGTCAGATACGATATTATATTTTATAAACTATTATAAATAGTCGTATAAATTATCATTAAAAACTTTATAATAAAAATCATTATTCATAGTAAATAATTTTTAAATGTTATTCTTTTAGCGTTCCTAAGAGTAATCGCCGGGCAAAGATTGCGGAAGTCACATGTGAAAAAGCCGACGTCCGCTTGCAACCATTGGTAGATGACTGTCGCTGGTCAAGTCAAGACCACGGCGTCAAGGATTGTAGAAGTCTCGTGTGGAAAAGCCGTCGTGCGTATGCTACCATTGGTAGCTGACTGTCGCAGGTCCTGTCAAGGCCGGCGAGTGTCCAAACACGTTTTATATAAAATAAGACATTTTTTCGTCGATTCTAAGCGTGACCCGAAATTGGCGTGCAATGTCAACACACATCGTTTTCAAAAAAAAGTTATGTCGTCAGAAATCTCGACCAGCGTGGGCCATTCAAATTCTAAGCTATTTCGAGAACTTGCTCGGAACCATTCCCATGATAAATTTGTCCTGATTTTTATAGCAAATTATAATGTGGATAATTATAATTTAATGTAATTTTTATTTCTGTTATGATTTTGGTAAGATCGAGAGTTAAATTTATCAACAAGGGTTTAACACGTTACCTATGTAACCTCTATAATTGGTAATCAGTTTGAAAAGGAGGATCCAACAAAAAATCAAACCAGGGTAACTATCAAACAACCTATCCTTTCTTAAGTGTTATATCCATCCTATATAGAATATAACAACAACTCCATCACTAAGGCCCTATTCTTTCGGTGGGAAGGCGGATTGGCGCGCTCGATACCTCTTTCGATTTCAAGGTTGTCGGTGCAGTGCCCCATCACCTTTGGCAGAGGGAGAGGTAGAGGTAGCCCTCTCCCTTAGGAGTGCCCTTTAAATAACCGCCATTAAAAAGGCTACCTTGTCAATCATAAACCATATGCTCTAAAGATCGCTCCCCTCTAAAACTTGGCTACCTTGTCAATCATAAACCATATGCTCTAAAGATCGCTCCCCTCTAAAACTTGAAGAGATCGACCTCCTTTTTATTTATCTATCTATATCTATATATATTAACAAACTCACTTAGACACAAAGTTGTGGTTTGAATCTTAGATCTTTCAAAAAAAAAACTAAAATTCAAACCATTACTATGTTTCACACGACCTATAACCTAATATGTTATAACACTTATTTAAAGCTAAAATATTAACCCTAATCAAATATACCATGCTTAATTATTTTAAAGATCATTTAATTTTTTGAAAAATAATTAAAATTTTAAAACTATATTTTTAACACACAATACACACCATCACATTTTAAATCTATATTTTGATTTAAAATTTTAAATCAAAGATAATCTACATTTTAAATCTATATTGTTTTGGATAGTGTGAAAAACCCATATGATAGACACATAGGGTTGAGCAGTCTTCTCCTCACCATGACCTCTCGTAAAAGTCAAGAGCTACACAATAATATTTTTTTTGGTAGTGTGAGAAACTCCTACGATTGACCCCTCGTAAAGTTGAGAGTTACGCAATAATGTTTTTTTCTGGGTAGTGTGAGAAACCCTTACAACCGACACATAGGGTTGAGCAGTCTCATCCCAACCATGATCCCTTGTAAAAGTTGAGGGCTACACTTATCAATAAAGAATTTAACACACAACCACCACACATCCACCACTTCACACACTCGCCCATGCCACAGTTTGAATCTTGGACCTCCTGAAGAAAAGCCAAAACCCAAACCATTGTGTTGTTCCCTTTTGGACTGTTATATTTTATTTTATTACTATCAAAATATTGGAAGTATTTTTTAAATTAAAATGATATATAATTTTTATTTTTTTATCTTTTCATAAGTGTGATGTTAACAATTCAAAATAAACAATATTTAAATGTCATGATATATATATATATATATATATATATATATATTGAATGAATAAAATAAGTTATAATATATTAAAAATATAACTTAATCATACAAAAAGTGGGTTGATACGCACACCTTGTAAGGTCCCAAAAATCACTCTAACCGCATATGGTTAAGAGAAACCAAATAGCAAGTACAAAGACTTTAGCTGGCTAACACAAAAAAGAGGGAATTAAAATCATCCTCTTAACCAAAATTCTACGAAAAGCATGCATTCGCAGAACATAAATCATTTCCAAACATCTGGGGATAAAATTGTCCACATTGTCATCATGGCGCCAGGGAGAGGTGGCAACAGGAGCATCCTAGCCATTATCATCAGTGTTAGTACCACCAATATCAGCAACATCATTAACCTCTTGTGCATTTATATCATGGGGGTGGGGGGTTTGGCCATCACCGTGCCAGCCCAAAGCATTAACTGGTATCGCTACGATTGCATCTCCCCAACCCACAACCTGGTGTGAAGGTTCTGGACATACATCCCATCCACTCACCAACCATGAATTACCAACACCATCAGAGTAACGATGTTTGGTCATCGATGGAGGTTGAGACCAGTGTCTCCCCGCCCGGGATGATGCCCTGCTTCCTTGACGAGATCGAGAATGAGAGCCTGCACGATGATGTGACGTCAAATTCGGGGGGACCCAACTAATAGTGCACGGTGCATTGGCCCAATGGTCTAGAAGAGTCCTCATGATACATATTATATAATATGAGGAGATATTCTTCTTCTTCTTGCCATAATAAAATATGTTAATATCTTTGAGTAACATTCTTTTATTTTAAATTCATAGTGTTTTTGTCTTTAAGTATTGGGAAAAGTATCCATAGTCTAGGTTTTATTGTAGTGACTACTATAATAAGTATTTATGTACTTACCATAGTTTTTATAACTACTTGATGTCATATTTTTACAATTGCTAAAATAATAAGCAACAAAGTAGCAGGTATTTATAAAACTTCAATCAACAAGAAAATTTATTTTGTGTTACTTATGTAAGTCATGAATTTGTGTCCTTCTACCTAAAAAACTATTCTAAGTAATCCATTTATTAGATTGTATGATATTTTTCTTCTACTTCTTGCTTTCTAAGATAGACACATCCAATTGATCCTTATTCTTTTTCTTAGAAAAGACCAAAAGTGGTATATTTAAATTTATGCCAAAACTCTCAAACTGTAACTCTATTGCAAATAGATCTATTGAATAAACCTAACACTCTATTCCATTTTCAAAACCCCTAACCAAATAATACAATCACCTCAGTCAAGGAATAAGAAGTGAAAGTATTAAATAATAAGGGTCATCTAACCATAAAAATAATGATCTAGGAGGAAATCCATTATATAAAATATTAAAGTACTAATCTCCCAATAACATCATAGTTGTTATATATTATTCATAAATTAAGTTTGTTATGGTATGTCCTTGTGTATCAATAATATAATTATATCGAGGCCAATTAGGATAATAAGGGATATGACATAAATATTGTTGAGTTAGGAGATGGTTATATATCTTATTATTTATTGTTTATAAAGTATCTTTCTAATTAAAATGGTATATATATTTTTATTTTTTTATATTTTCGGAAGTGTGACATTAACATTTCAAGATATAAAATATTTAAATGTAATGATACATATTATATAATATAAAGAGATTTTCTTCTTCTCGCAATAAAATATGTTAATACCTATGAGTAACATTATTTTCCTTTAAATTCATAGTGTTTTATCTTTAAGTATTGGGACAAATTATCCATGATCTAGGTTTTATTGTATTGACTACTATAATAAGTATTAGATATTGGTCAACTATTGATGTACTTACGTTAGTTTTTATAACTACTTGATGTCATATTTTTACAAGTGCTAAAATAATAAGCAAGAAAGTAGCATAGATTTATATAACTTCAATCAATAAGAAAATTTGTTTTGTGTTACTTATTCAAGTTTTGAATATGTGTCCTTTTACCTCAAACACTATGTCAAGTAATAAATTTATTAGATTATATGACAATTTTCTTCTACTTATTGCATCCTAAGAGAGGCACATCCACTTGGTCCTTATTCTTTTTCTTATAAAAAACCAAAAATGAGGTATTTACCTTTATCCCAAAACTCTCAAATTGTGATTTTATTTGCCATAGAGCTATTGAATAAATCTAACACTCTGTTCCATTTTCAAACCCCCTAACCAAATAAAACAATCACCTCAGTAAAATGTAAATGGTCAAGGAATAAGAAGTGAAAGCCTTAAGGAATAAGGGTCATCTAACCATTAAGATAATGATCTAGGAGGAAACCAATTATATAAAATATTAAAGTACTAACCTCCTAATGATATCATAGTTGTTATATGTTATTCATAAATTAAGTTTGTTATGGTATGTCCTTATGTATCAATAATATAATTATATGAAGACTAATTAGGATAATAAGGGATAGGACATAAATATTGTTAAGGAGTTAGAAGATGATTATATATCTTATATTTTTTAATCTTATTTGAAACAATATAGGATATATTTTGTATTAGGATTGCTAATGGGCCTTTAGGGGTTGAGTATCCAATGTGGATTGCACTATTATTGTTAAATAAAGCATTTATTTGGTTCTTTAATATATTTTATTTAAGTACAACTAAGATGCATATACAAACCTTAGAATCCATGTACATTTATGCATATAAATATGCCTCTTCTTGAAGCCATAAATTTGGTAGGCCTATGCTTTGAGTATATGTTGATATACAATGACTTAAAAACCATAAATACATATGTCATTGTAGGAACAAAGGAAATCTCATTTAGATTATGTTGATGTTATTGTGGTATATTTTTACCCCCTTTTGTTCCACTTTTTTTTAATAAATATGGTATGCTTATCTTTATCTTCAATCATGAATAAGTCATAGTTCCATTAAGAATATGAGGGTGGTATAAACTAATGAAATATTGGAGATAATTTGTAGAATAAGAATGCAATTAATAATATGTAATAGACCTAGTAAACTATGTATTTTTGTGATAGCTAATTAAAATAGCGACGACACGATGGCGGTAGCAGCAACAGGAGCAAGGTTTGGAGTAGAAGCGGACTTAGGGCTGGGATCGGATCCAAAACAGGGCACAGGTTTCTGGGCAGGCCTGCCTCCAGGGTTAGGACCAGGTACATCTGGGCTCGGGCCCAAGCTAAGAGGTTTCGTGGCAGCGTTAGAAGGGCTGGACGATGGGCTGGGCGGGGTCAGGATCCTGGGCCCGCGCCCTCAGCCCGACCTCAATGCGATGGACAACATCGAGAAGAAGCCCCCCGACCCTGGGCAAGGGCTTGCCCCGGGAGGGACAAAACCCTCCTACCAATAGATTTTGGCGGGCTCCAGGACCTCGGCTAGGGCCCTGGGCGCAGGGCTTTCCCTTCAAGGCACCCACATTTCCATCCAGGAGGAGGTTTATTCATCCCTGGTTTTTGAATCTTCGTCTTCCTTGGTTGGGAAGTTCCTGGGCGGGCGCCCAGACATGGAGACTATCCGTAGATGGGCGGCTACCAAATGGAAGGTCTCTAGGCATATTCAGCTGGTAGCCCTGTCCAAAGGCTTCTTCATTATTAAACTCAACAACAGCGAGGACGCTGAGAAGATCTTGTTAGGCGAGCCCTGGTTCTTGGGTCACAAAAGTCTTTTTCTCAGACGCTATGGCACGGATTTTCACCCCAGCACCCAAAGCATCAACTTTGCCCCGATCTGGGTTCGCCTCCCGGACCTTCCCTTTCATCTGTGGCGTGAAGATGTCCTAAAGCTCATTGCTCAGTCGGTCGGAGACCTGGTGGCCTTTGATCCCACGACCAAGGCTGGCTCCCGTATGGTGCATGCTAGGTTCTGTGCTAACGCCAATCTCGAATCTGAGCTCCCCTCTTTGGTTACCATCTCTTTTGGGTCCTTCTTCTGGCATCAAACCCTAATCTACAAAAATAAACCTGCTTTCTGCACCTCTTGCAGCACCCAGGGCCATCTCCCTCACCAATGCCCGGCTTCCAGGTCGGCTGCTGGCCCTAATCCCAAACCCCCTCGCAGATCTGGTCGGGCCTCGTCCCGGGGTCCCCCTCGTCCCGACCCCAGTGCTTCCCCCAAGGAGGTCTCCCCGTCGGGGCCAACCCTTGGCGGGCCCGGTTCGGAGGGTGATCTTTCCCAGATTCCTACTCCCAACGACCCTTCCGAGGACCCGCTCCCAGTCCCCCCGCTTCCCGTTCTAGCTCCTTCCCTTCTTGCCCCGGCTGCCATCCTGAGGTGCAAGCCCCTTTCCCCGCCAACTGGGACCCGCTCCTCCCCCCCTCTCCCTAGCCTGGCCCTGGCCCCCTAGGCATCCTTCCCGGAACCTACCCCCTTGGTGTGTGGATTCGAGCGATCTGATGATGAGACCGAAGGCAGCTCTCCGTTCGAGCCCGACGAAGTCAGCCCCAAAATGACCCGAAGTAGGTCCTTTGCCACAGATTTTGGTAGAAAACTCAAACGAGGGCGGCCCACCCACTGCGAACAACGGTCAAGGATCACGGAGGACGACATAGCTAATGGCTCCCAGACTACACTTTTCGATGTTGGCACGAGCTCTCACAAGGCGGACGACGCCCGACCCAAACCCCCCGCTCAGGCAGGAAAGGGAGGCAAGCGACCCCTCAAGGGTGCCAAATGAAGCTCATCTCCTGGAACATTAGGGGACTCAATGGGGTCCCCAAGAAAAGGATCCTCGATCAACTCCACAGGGATCACCGTCCGTCCTTCATCCTCCTTCAAGAGACCAAGATAGATGACGTCGCTGCCCGGAGGATAGCCCATGCTACCTGGCGCAATTGCGAGTTCCTCTCCACCCCCGCGACTGGCTCAGTCGGGGGCCTCATGTGCATGTGGGACCCTCGGTCTTATGAGGGAAGGCTCATTTCTTCGTCGCCCAGGATCATAAATATTCTGGTTCACTGTCTCAAATCAAAACGATCGTGGATTTTGTCCAACGTCTACGCCCCCAATAGCCCCATTGAGAAAGCAAGGCTTTGGCAAGAAATCAGTTCGATGAGAGAAGCTTTTGCTCCCCTGCCCTGGATCCTGTCCGGGGACTTCAACAACCCCTTGTTTTCCTCTGACAAATGCGGGGGCTCTGAGGTCAGGACCAAAAGCATGGAGGACTTTGGAGCCTTTACCGCCCTCAACGAGCTCATGGACGTCAGTCTGAAGGGAGCCCAGTTCACGTGGTCCAACAAAAGAGCGGGACCTAGCCACATTCAGGTCAGATTGGATAGAGTCTTCTTGTCCAAGGAAGCCCTCCCCATTTTTGCTTGACGCCACCCTGTTGGCACTCCCCAAAATCGGGTCCAACCACAGCCCCCTCCTCCTCGAAACTGATCATCGCCCCCCCAGGAGGCCCTTCCGGTTTGAGTCCATGTGGCTGCACCACCCCGACCTCCGGGCCCAGGTCAGCTGCTGGTGGGCTCCCCCTGTCCCTGGTCGCCCCGCTGAGCAAGTCTTCCACAAGCTGAGATGCATCAAAGAGCACCTTAAGACATGGAACAAGGAAGTGTTTGGTAACATCTTCGAAAGCAAGGAGGCTATCCAAAAAAAACTCGAAGAGATTGAGTCCAGATTCCAAGCAGGCTCCCAAGAACCGGGGCTCAGGGAAGAGGAGCGCATTGCCCTCAGCGAGTACCACAATATCCTGGCCAGGGAAGAAACCTTTTGGAGGCAGAAGTCACGTGCTCTATGGATCCAAGATGGTGATGCAAACACCAAGTTATTTCACGCATCGACCCTCCGAAATAGGGGCTCCAATAGAATTGCTGAGCTGGTTGCTAGCAATGGCAGAACCATCACTAAAGAGGAGGACATCCGTGCTGAGGCAGTCCACTTCTTTCAAGAGCTCCTGGGCGATGGACCTCCTATGTCCTCAGAGGTGGCTGATTCCCTTCTGGATCACATCCCGCTGTCTGTCCCGGCCATGGCAAATGCGAAGCTAGTACAGGCCCTGTCTGACTCTGAAATCCAAGCCGCCACCTTTTCTATGAAGGCTGAGGCGGCCCCGAGCCCGGATGGATTTCCTCCCCGCTTCTTCTAGAATTTCTGGGACATCGTTGGTCATGATGTGTGCGCTGCCATCCGGGACCTACAGTTTGCCAGATCCATCCCCAAAGGCATCAACTCTACCTTCATAGCCCTGATCCCGAAGACTCAGGCGGCCAGATCCCTGTCAGACTTCCGCCCCATCAGCTTGTGCAATGTCCTCTACAAAATCCTGACAAAAGCCATGACCACCCGCCTCAAGGACATCCTCCCCCTGATCATTGCCCCCTGCTAGGGAAGTTCAGTCAAAGGCAGGCTGATAATAGATGGGGTCATCATCATGCACGAGGCCATTCACTCAGCTGTCCTATCCAAAAAGGCCCATTTCCTGCTCAAGCTTGATATGAATAAGGCCTTTGATAGGGTCGATTGGAGCTTCATGACCAAGGTCCTCCTCAAATTTGGGTTCCACCCCTCCTGGGTTCAACTCATCAACAAGTGCGTGTCCTCCCCCTGGTTCTCAATCCTCGTCAATGGTTCCCCGACTGGGTTCTTCCCTAGCTCTAGAGGCCTCCGTCAAGGTGATCCCCTATCCCCGATTCTCTTCATTATCCTGGCTGAGGCCCTGGGGCGAACCATTTTGAACGCGGTGGCTCGTGGTCTTATCTCGGGCATCAGGCCGACGTAGGGCCTACCCCCCGTGTCCCACCAGCAGTTTGTGGACGACACCATCCTTGCCTCCTCGGCCTCGGTCCCTCAAGCTAAGGCCCTCAAGAACATCCTGACCCTGTACGAGGAGGCGGCTGGGAAGAAAATCAACCTTCGAAAAAGTAAGATTTTCTTCATCAACACCCCCTGGCTAGGCAAATCAGAATCGGGCGGATCCTGGGATGCTCCCCCGGCTCCCTCCCCTCTTCCTACCTCGGGCTTCCTCTATTCATAGGGGCGTCTTCCAAGGCACTGTGGAATGGGGTGATTGAGCGGATCCAAAGGAAACTTGCCCCCTGGAAAGGCCACCTCCTCTCTTAGGCCGACAGAGCCACCCTTTTGGCGTCGGTCCTTCAAAGCATACCGATATACTTCATGTCTGTCTTCAGAATCCCGGCCTCCATTGCTACCCTCATCGAGCAAATTCAAAAATGCTTCCTCTGGTCTGGCTACGAGGACAAGAAAAGGATT
Organism: Wollemia nobilis; assembly: GCA_028583015.1. Taxonomy (NCBI): domain Eukaryota; kingdom Viridiplantae; phylum Streptophyta; class Pinopsida; order Araucariales; family Araucariaceae; genus Wollemia; species Wollemia nobilis. Next base: position 3,982,077 of record JAQPPZ010017238.1, read on the forward strand.
CCCCTGGTCTCTTGGCCCCTGGTCTACCGCCCCAAAGGAGAGGGAGGGATCGGGCTCAGACGGGTGGTCCCCATGAACAAGGCCCTTCTGTCCAAACATGCTTGGAAGGTTCACACCAATACCTCCAATGAATGGGTTTGCATTGTGCGTAGGAAGTACTGCCACAACCACCCCTTCCTCGATGACACCCAACCCCACGATGGATCTGCCTTCTGGAAGTCCCTGCTTTCCACCAGAGACATTGTTCAGCGAGGGACTAGATGGATTCTTGGGGATGGAGCCAAGATTGACTTCTGGGAGGACAAGTGGGTTCTTGACGATGCCCTGAGCTCAGATAGGGAGCTCCTCCTCCTCAAACCTGGGCTTGCGGACCGCGGCCCCAGAGCGGCTGACTACATGACCCAGTTCCAGGGGCGCACTGTCTGGAAACCCATCCTGAATCCCAGGTTCCCACTTCAAGCTGCCAGGCTTCAGCATATCCTCAGCACGACTGTCATCCCGTATTTCGAAGACAGTGATAGATGCGTGTGGCATGGCTCTCCCAGTGGCATTTTTTTAGTCAAGTCAGCTTACCACATTTAGAGAACCCTGGGGGTGACCACCTTCCCGACCCAACAGGTTTGGGCCAAGAAGTTGATCCCCAAAATCAGCCATTTCATTTGGGTGGCAGTTCAAAACAGAATCCTCACGATCGAGAATCTGATCAAGAGGGGTTTCCAGATCCCTAATAGATGCTTCCTCTGCCATGCCGCTTGGGAGTCAACCAATCACCTTTTCATAAACTATTCTTTCTCCTCCGAAGTCCTGGGCCTCATCCTCTCCCATTTCTCCGTCCAGTGGGTGGCCCCCAATTCCATTTCTGATCTCCTATCATAGTGGCCCACCCCCTTTGCTCACCCCTTTCTTCGCTTCCTCTAGAAGGCCTGCCTTCCTCATATGCTCTGGAAAATTTGGCTCGAACGTAATAGGCGAGCCTTTTCCTCCCCAGCCCGCTCCCCCTAGTGGATAGCAACCAAGGCAGTCTCCTTTGCCATCAAGAATTCTTGCCTCATTCCCCTTTCTGAGGAGCCCCGACGATCGAGCGAAGCCTCCCTGCTTTCCTCCCTCGGCATTCAGCTTTCCCCCCTGCTCCCCCTCTTGCCCCCTCCCGACGCTCCCTAACCAGGTGGACTCCCCCCCGGTTGGCTTAAGCTCAATTTTGACGGTGCCTCCAAAGGCAACCCCGGGGCCTCTGGGGCAGGCGGGGTCATCAGAGACTGTAACGGGGAACTGATCACAGCCTTCACGGTTCTGCTGGGCAGACAAACCAACAATTTTTCCGAAGCAGCCGGCCTGCTAAGTGGCATCTCGGCCCTCAGGGGATCCCCCTCTAAAATCATCATCGAAGGTGATTCCCAAGTCGTAATCAAAGCCGCTAGCAGGCCTGCTTCTTGCTCCTGGCGATTCCATAATTCCATCCGGGAGGCCCTCTTCATTCTTCAGGGCTTCCCCGATTATGCCTTTCAGCACGTCTTCAGAGAAGGTAACAGGGCTACTGATTTCATGGCAAATTTTGCCATTACCACTGAAGATTTCACCACCTGGTCCTCGCACTTCCCTGCAGGCCTAGTTCAAATCATGATCCAGGATCATTTCGACCATGCTGCCAGCTCTGGTGTCTAGGCTTCCCCGTGACAGGGCACCGAAGTTCCCCCGACATGCGCTTCTGAGGCCTGGAGCTTTTTGCCCCCATGTCGCCCCGTCGGCTGGCCTCCCTATCCGCGACGGATTCATCTCGATCCTCCTCATGGCGCCGCGTGTCCCTTGCCTTGTTAGATGCCCGCACTGGCCAGTTGGCATCTCTGGCAGTCCCAATCCTCTTTGCATGTCGGACCCTCCCGCCCTTCCCGCTTTGATCGCTGTGACTACGGATTCCCGTGCCCTGCCAGCCCGATCGCGGTCCAGTCCGGCTCGGTTCTCTCCCGGCGCTCCCCCTCTCAGAGTTTGGCACCTGGCGGTCTGGCAGTGGCCCCTTCCCTTCCCCGCGTGGCAGCAGTCTGGCGTGCCCCCTTAGCCCCTTCCCCTTCGTGTCGTCTCCAGCCGCGTGTGCCCCTTTCCAAAATCGACGGTGCTCCCCCTCCAAGCCCCCTCGCATGGCTTTTATCCCCCCCTCGCTAACCCATCCCTCTGTCCTGGATGTGCCCACCCTTCCCTGTTCCTTCTCCCCTGGTCTAGCCCTCTCTGCCCCCTCTGTCCTCGACCTATTAGCTCGGCCCCCATGGCTTCTAAAATCGTCTTCTTGGAGCCTTCTACCCTTGAGTTGAGCGAACCCGCCCGCTTGTTCTCCAATGCTAAAAATTTCATTCCTTTTTTTAGCAAATTTGTAGGCCCTGATGATGAAATCACCCAGGGTTTCCTGGATACGTGGAATGAAGGCGAAGTTACGATCAAGGGCATCCATTTCAAGGTCTCCAAGGAGTTCCTCACGGAGGTCACTGGCCTCCACCACGAAGAGAAAGGTCGTGTTGTCAGGCGTGACAAACACAATTGGGAGGAGGAGCTCTCTCGCTTCCCGGAGCATCAATGGGACAAAGCAAACCTGCTTCGCTCTCACCTCCCGATGCCTTTTGATGAAGCCATCGTCTCGGTAATGCAATATATTACCTGCGACGATCCAGAATAGCGCCTGTTCAGCTTTCATTTAAGCTACTTTAATCATCTTCGAGGAGCAACCTTAATCAGCACTCCGCGTTTCCTCTTCTACTCCCTGGGTTTGACCATTGATCGTGCTCACAGGAACCATTCCCTGCCCATGCACCAAGGGCTCATGGCTGTCCTCTATAGGCATGCCCTGGCCAACCAACCCTAGGTGCACAACATTCCCCCCCTTTCAGCTGTCCCTCCCCCTGAAGAAGCCAATTCTCCCGTTGCCTCCCCTCCCAAGGTTTCCCCCTCTCCCGTCGATTCCTCTTCTCTAAAGCAACACAGGCCTACCCGCAAATGCAGAACTTCGAGCAAGGGCCCAGGCGGGGCCCCGCCTCCTGGCTCTGCCAGCAAAAAGGTGTCCCCCGGGTCCTGCGGGGCTGCGGGGAGCTCCAAGAAAGTCAAATCAGAGGTCCAGGAACCCACCGAGATCAGCTCCGAGTTCGACGACAAATTGCAGAACCTGGCACTCAGAGGCCTCCTAGAAACGCTGATCGGATCCCTCAACACTGCTGCCCAAGCTGCTTCTTCTGCCGCCAAGGCTCTGACTGAGCTCTGTCGCAAGCTGGAGGACAGCTCTGCCAAGAACCATCGCTAGTCCGAGCGATTTGAGGACGTCTCAGGGCCCAGTTAGCAGGGCCCATCTGGCCTGTGGCGGCCTAAAGGTTTTTTTTTATTTTGTTTTTTGCTGTTCTTGGAGGTTGTCGCCCCCGTCTGGCGATGCTATTTTTTGCAGTCCTTTGGATCTGTAAGGTTCTTTTGTGCCTTAACGTTTTCTGTTGTCATCAGGGCCCCCGGGTCTGGCCCAATTTTTTGTTTTCATTATATTGCTTCGGCTTTTACTGTAATTAAGGTTTTGGGACCCTTTTCAAAAAACCCGCTGTAAATATTTTGTTACCTATCAAAAAAAAAACTATGTATTTTTGTTGAGATTCATTTTTTCTCTTTTATAAGGACATACATAGTGTGATTCATATACTTGCTTTTTATATGATGACTATTTTGACCAATTATTTTTGGATTTATATTCTAGCAATAATATCTAGGGAAAAAATATGTTTCATAAAAATTTTCTTAATATATTATTTTTTTATTGTTAGAATAAGTGAATATTCTCTTAAGTTCCACTAGGATACACACTTGAGTTTCCACTCCTCCATGTGTCAAGAGAACTCTCAATGGTGTCTTCATTAGGTCTGATGAGTTGTTGTGATCCAAAGAATCTCAATGATCAACTTTGCTATTTATACAAAGTTTATCCTTTAAATAAATCAATCAGGTCCACTCTTCTCTTCATATTTTGTGTAATGCTTTGCATATCTATTATTGTGAAATTCTAACATGGTACTAGAGCAGGGTAGATTTTGCTAGCATTCTCTCTTGGAGGTTATAGGAGCTGGTTCTTTTATATTTTTGTTGGTATTTTTTTTACGGGCCTTCATAAGATTATATATAGTTTACTTTTTCAGCTATATTTTTTTTTTCAAAATTATATGTATGTGAGCTTTTTCTGATATTATTTATCTCCTTCTCATTTAAAGAAGGGAAGACTCTTTTTCTTCTGAGTAATTGTTTTAGAAATCTTGCTCTTTCTTTTTTCATAGATCTGTTCTAAAATACATAAGATATAATTCCTTTTCTATGTATTTTTTAGAAATTCTATAATACTCATACATTAATTTTCCATTGTTTACCTTAGCAAAAGAACTTATTTTCACATATATCATGATATATAGGTTAACTCCTTTTCAAGTTTTTTTTACAAGCAATATTCAGCCTCTTCTCTGGTTGTCTAAAAGTTTTCTCAGATAAGGTGCCTTCTTTCGTTACCTTGGCACACAAATTTGGGTACCATAAGGTAGCACGTGGCACCTCTCGCCACTCTTTATTTTTCAAGAGTCCCTCTTAGAACATTAGGGCTAATAAATTTTTTGTCTCCCTTTGTCCGATTACATTTTCTTTTGGTGCCCACCTCTCTTCCACCAAACTCTCTTTTGGCGGTCTCCCTCTTTGAACATTGGAGCTAACAATTTTTTTTTGTCTCCCTTCATCTAATTTATTTCAATTGTCTTTATTTCTTTAAATAAGGACTATTTATAATATTTTGATTACAATTTGGTGCCCCTATTTTCAATCAGATTTTCCCAGAGTCAAAATCCTTAAACGACGCCAAATATATCTAATCCATTTTGGCGTTCGACAAATGACTATAGTTGGGTCCCTTTAAAATATCGTCCAATCAAGTTTGTCTCTCATCTCTTCTTCCTTTCAAATGTTACAATGCTTTCCTCAGGCAATCATTTTTTTCACATAGCATTATTCTCTATCCTCTCCATTTTTTATACAGGTTGTTCGACATAAACTTTCTTTGTTAGAGGCTTCCATTAAAAGGTGAACGAGGTATCTTTAAAGGACTTCGTAGCCCTTTATTCTGGGCTCTCTAACCTTATTTTGCAAGAAAATTTATTGAGGGGTGTATCGCTCCAAATTTTTCGCATCCTTACCTTCAGGCTATTGGATCCGTGCCCGGAAGGAGGATGGGAAAAGGATGTCACGGTACCTCGGACTGAGAGGACTTTGCGAAGGTCCCGCCTCTCAAGGGAGGTGTATTTTGATGATTTTTCGACGGATGGTGGGTTCACCAGGAAACATTTAAGGGCAGTTTCCATGCCTAGGTTTGGAATGTGTTTTAATGTGTTCGTTTTTAACTTTAAGCATTCATATCCTAGGTTTGGCCAAATGAATCTAGATTAATCTACATGAAAATGCAAGTTCAATGAATACAGAAAACAGATTTAAAGAGATAAACAGAGAATTTTTAGAATACAAAATGAGGAATACCTGATCCGGATGTCTGATGATGATTCTGATGTTTGAAGCAGTCAGGATCATCTGGAATTCGATAGAATCGTCTGATATCTGACAGAATCGTCTGAGATCTGACAGAATCGTCTGAGATCTGATGAATTCGTCTGACGAATTTGTCAGAGACCTGCAAGCAAAAAAATAGATACAAAATACAACGAATACTATTGTGCTAATAGAGGGAAACAACACCAAATGAATGTATGAATATTGGATAATAGTTATGAACAAAAATTTAAGCAGATTATAATATTCTAATGACAAATGCTGATCTTAGTATGCAATCTAAGCTAAATGGGTGAACTCCAAATGCAAAATAACATAAACACTGAATAAATTATCTAATTTGCAGAATAAAACAGCAGAAACAAGGTTGAGAAGTGCAAACTTTAGGCACTGATTGCCTCAATATGGATTGCAGTCGAGATCGTCTCGCATCAGTACGAAATCGCCTCGAATTCGACAGGTTCGCCTCCGATCTGAACAGGTTCGTCGACGACGATAGGTGCTGGCTTCGGCTGAAAAATAGTGATGTACCTACAACAAAATTGGTATGGGACCAGTGCAAATGCAAAATAGGGATGATTTAACGTAGATGGAGTTAATTTGTAGAGAATTTCAGCCAGGGGGGTGCTAAGGGAATAGCTTAGGATTAAATAGGCTTAGGGGAGTAGTTAGGAGGTTGGAGATCATCCCAATTTGGGAGATCTCCAACGAGGGAGGGTCCCTAACGGCGCAGACACGCTTCTGCCTGGATTGGAGACCCGTTGGAACAGATTCCAACTTTGCAAAATCAGTTTTGCGACAAGATCGTCTGGACGTCCTAGTCCAGACGAAATCATCAAATATGGGGCGATATCGTCTGATCGGCGACGATATCGTCAAACGGTCAAAACAACCTCTAAAAATGGCGCGAAAAAGGGGGAAACGGATTTCCCGGTGGTTAACGGGCGGTTTGGGAGGTTAAATTTGAATTTTAAATTATTTACTAAGGTGAATGTAATTATTGTAATTTTACTGCGCCAATTTTAGGGTGCTACATTTTGCCCCCTCTTTAGCGAATTTTCCAAAGAAAATGCGTTAAAGATGAGTTCTTCTCGATCTACGAGAAAGCAAAAATTATTCCCATTTTTTGGCGATGATTCTTGGTCGAATCGTACGACAGCTTACTATGGTGCCCCCTCCGTGTTTTTACCCAAATCGAACGTTTGAGGTAAAAACGCGAAAAAGCAAAAAAAATTATTTTTGAATAAAATTAAGAAAAATAGGGTAAAACCCTAATTCATTTTTACTGTTCATTTTCTGGGTTTTAGAGCTCTAAAGAAAAAAAATGGTGGAGACGACGCACAGATCGACAGAGGTCCGACGCGGTCTACGGGTAAGAGTCTAGACTTATCTAGGATGCTTTAATTTAACTTTACATGCTTTGTAGGTAATTTTTAGGTGATTTTTGAGCATCGCGGCCGTTTTTGGGCCGTCGACGTCGTCGGGACGAAATCGTCCCGATTTCGACGAAATCGTCTCAATTTCGGCAATTTCGCCCGAGGGCGAAATCGTCGAAAGGGGGACGATTTCATCAAATTAGGGACGATTTCGAACTGCGAAATCGGAGACGATTATGCTCAAATTTGGGACGATATCGTCCAATAGTGGGCGATATCATCAATTGCATAAAATTGAATTTTTAACTTGCATTATTAATTACTTGAATTGTTTATTAATGATTGCTTATTGTTTTGTTGTTTATGTTTGCAGAGAGGATTACTAAAGAGCAGGGAATGGAAATACGGAGGGTTGAGAGATGACTTGGCCGCTCTCACACGAGCAGAGCGGGATCAGCTGGCACAGGTCGGCTTATAGCATGTGGCAGAAATGCCACAGGTATCCACAGATATGGGGCTACTGACGGCCCTAGCAGAGAGGTGGTATCCGGGCTCTTCATGTTTTTGGCTACCTACAGGGGAGATGACTCCCACTTTGGAGGATGTATGGAGGATTCTGAGAATCCCCATACAAGGATGGCTCATTACTCCTACGGCCAATCAGGGCCGCGCTATGGGACGGCTGTGCGGTGACCCGAGCTTCGCCCTGGAGAAGGGCGGAGTTAACATCGAGGCACTGCGCCAGATGCCTGGGGCATCTACACTCACACGGGTTCTAGCTGGAGTAGTTGGTGGACTTCTGCTGTGCCACCAGAGCGGGTGCAGGGTGCCGTGGATGCTCGTAGATGTGATCTACGATATGCGGGACCACGGGTATAGATTCTCATGGGGCAATTTTGTTCTATGCCGATTGTACAAGATCCTATATGGGGTCGTGTACAAGGGCGGTCGATGTCTGGTTATGACATCGCTACTACAGGTTTGGTGTTGGGAGCACATTGCGGTGCGGAGGCCGGTAGGGCTTCCTCTGATAGGGGTTGACGGGGAGAGGCCCCGAGTCTTCTACTGGTGGCTCCGGAGAGGGGCACAACGACGGATAGATCTGTCGATGTCCCGGAGGCTACTAGATGACCTAGTCCCGGACCAGATCACCTGGAGGCCATGGAGGGAGCATCCAGGGTGGGCCGAGGATGGACAGGAGTTGGCTCGCATTAGGCGAGTTTGTTGGCTAAGGATGGAGAGGGGAGAGGTGGAGCTCCATAGGTACGACCGAGTTTTGAGGCAGTTCGGTCTATAGCAGGGGATCCCATCTCTGAGGGACTACGAGTTTTCCCGGACTGTCCGGGATAACACTACGGTTAGCGGGGCTCCCGACATGCAGCGATTCTGGAGCTAGGACACAGATGATGCCCCCATCCAGCCAGTGGATGGGGATGACGTAGGAGTAGCCGATGGCTACGATGCCTGGTACGCAGGCATCCGCCCTCCTCGGATGATGAGGGCACAGGGTCCGATCCATGTGGTTGTGCATCGGATAGGGAGGCGGCGCCAGGCAACGATGGAGGCAGCCCAGGGTCACGATGGGAGAGAGGCGAGGAGGCCACAGGCACAGGAGAGGCCGTGGCAGAGAGAGAGGGAGAGGAGGGAGGCGAGACCCCCATCTCCATAGAGGCCACCATCGCCCGATAAGGGCAAGGGTGTCGACACAGGAGAGAGTAGCGAGATGGCTACTCTTCGAGCGGAGAGAGATCATCTCCAGGCCCAGGTGCAGACGCTACAGGATGAGGCTGCACGCCACCGGGCTGAGGTGTCACAGCTGCAGGATGAGATTGCATGCCTTAGGGCACGGGGCGGAGGGGCGAGCTCTGGGGAGTTGACACGGGCTATCGCCCAGCTGACATTTTATCAGACACTATACTTCCAGCTGGTGCCAGAGGCGGATAGACTACCCCTGCCAGCTAACATCGCAGATCCGATCAGGATCGGGTCATCGAGGACCACGTCCCGATCGAGGACGAGGACTACACAGATGGCGATGGGGCCACCTCGTCCACCTCAGGGTAGGGGAGGAGATGAGGTAGAGAGCTCGAGGGGCTCTCGAGGCTAGAGGGCTGCACTGACATTGTATAGACTGACATTGTTGTATTATTATTTTTATAGAGGATTGAGTATGCCGAGGTACAGATTGTGGCATACCAATCCAGTTTTGATGATGTATATATGGTTGATATATATATGAGATGATATAGTTTTGATCATATGACTTGTATTATGTGATGCTTATGATGCTTTTATGTTTGATTGATTGTTTTGATAATTGGATTGATGATTCATGAAATTATGTCGTTGGAAATATTATAATTTTGATGTCATGCTTGTAATATTTTAAATGAAATAATCTGATGTAACAAATTGGTTGTTTGTGATGAAATATGATAAAAATAAAAAGAGACTTCTAACAATAATTTCAAAGGACATTGTCGCTATTATAGACCATTTCATGGAGTCGCTGCTCACTCGGTCGTCAAGCTAATCCCATTATAGAAATATTGTTAAAAGTAAAAGAGTGCTTAAGAAACTGTCTTAAGACTTTGGTGCAATAGTGCAAATGATGATGATGATGATGGTTTGTTTTCAGATTTTCATAAAAAATATTGTGCATGAAATAATGTTTTAAAATGATTTTTGCTAGGCATAAATTCCTAAGTGTGATAAATTTTTTGGATAATTCTTTAGGAATTATACCATCATTGCAAAATTGAAGGTTGACATAATGACATGAAATAATGAAAATGTGTTTGCTTTTGAAAAGCATAATTTGTGTAACATAATGAATTAAGTCATATGGTTTTCATGATTTTTAATAAATGGGGAATAAAAATTGTTACAATGGTTTGCGCTAGGCATAGAATATGTAGGTATAGACTTATACCATCATCGCGAAAATCCAAAAAAGATAGTTTTATTGCATGGTTGATTTTTGATGAACAGAAAATATGAAAATGAGGACTTGCGCTAGGCATAAAATTCCAATTTTGGTTTTGAAACTATACCATCGTCGCGAAAGTCAACCAGATATATATGTTTTGATTGTATATTTTGAAAGAAATTTTTGATTTTTCTATTATATAGTTGTCTTTATGGTAAACAACTGTACTTGATTTATTCCAAACAAGTTGCAAAAATAATATTTCAAATTATTTTGAAGACAAAAGTTAGATTTATAAGGAATCCCATGTGCATATGTGAATTCATTTCCGATCTTGATTTATCATAATGATACACAAAATCTCTCAAATACAAATGTGTGTGCAATTGCATTGTTCATTTACCAGTTTTGAGCAAGATAATATGATACAAGTGATTTGAAGAAACCAAATAAGTGTTCATTAACCATGATGTAGATGCATATAACCATACTAGACTACTATGTAGGTCGGATTATCAAGAGCTAGCTAATCCATAAGCGGACATAGGTCCTGTACAAAAGAAGGTCGCTAATGTGACAGACATATCACCACGCTAGGAGTTACCCAAGGCCAAGCGAGTTGGGCACAAACCACCTGTTATGGGGCTTACCTCATAGTTTTCGAATAATTGAGAATTCCAGGGATTCAAGCTCATCAACCCTTCTTTTCTTTTCAAAGGGTAGGGAAGGGATTTTATTGCTTTCTTGCTTTCTTTTGAACTTTGCTTATTTTTCTTTTTGTATTTCTTTTGCTTGATAATGCTTGGAATATTGCTAATGATATAAAATAACATTTTTCTTTTCTCTTTTTTCTTTCTTGAACTTTTTTTTTCTTTTTCTTTGCTAGGGATACTTGCTCGGATTAGCTGTAGAGCAAGGGATTTTTATTCCGGGTAGGGGTGAGCTTGTCCTTTTGCCAATTCTCAAAGATTCTAGACCATGTGCATGATAGGATAGCAGGGGAAACTTTTCGCTCAAGAAATCAGTTCTACTATGTAGCAAAACATGGAAATTACAAATATAATCATTTTATTGTGAAAAGATGTGCTTGGTTTAAGTAAATAACAAGATCAATTCTCTATGCTCAAACTTTATTTAAGTGAATTTTGTGAACTTTGATATAAGAGAGATTAGTAATCATGCCAGATAAAATCAAGATATTTATTGTTGTGAGTGTGCAAGTGAGGGATTCCAAATAAATGCTAATTTATCCAAAAATAATTTGAAACATATAATGGCAATAATTGTAAGAAAATATATATAAACACTTTTTTGAGAAGTTTTGAGAATATTGACTCTCTCTTTCTTCTTTATTTTATTTTGGTTTCGAAAGAGTCAAGCATATAGTTGTTATTATATTTTTATCATTATTTTGATTTTTGGTTTTATTTTTGTTTTTGAGCAAAAAAACTTAACAAGTTCTTTAAATAAATGCAATAGATAGTTTTTGAAGATTTTGGATGATTATGAATATTTTTGATGTTTTTGGATTTTTATAAATTTGAAAGAAATATAAGATAAAAATTTTGAAAACAAATATATACAAGGATGAAAATGACCAAATTTATGCATAGTAACGTTTAAGATGCAAAATATTCATGGGTTCTTTAAGTTCTTTACCATCTAAGGTAGATAATTTGTATGCTCCTGATTCAAATTTGGCAAGTAATAATGTATGGTCCAAGCCAATTGGGCTCAAATTTACCTTTAAGGTCCTTAGTTGCATTTGTATTTTTTTTATTTTCTTTTAAAACAAGGTCGCCGATCTCAAAGGATCGATGACGAACTTTTTTAGCATATGATCTTTTAAGCTTGTTTTGGTAAGCACGGAGATGCTCCAAAGCATTGATGCATTTTTCATCTAGGAGTTCCAGCTGACTGAGTCTGCCAACATGATATTCATCTCCTACTTCGGTATCTTGAAGTAGCAGAGCCAAAGAAGGAACTTCCAATTCAAATGGAAAAACTGCTTCAGCACCATATACCAAAACAAATGGTGAAGTTCTAGTGGGGGTTCGAACACTAGTTCGATAGGCCCACAAGGCTGGATATAATTGAATGTGCCAGTCACGGCCAGTTTTATTGACCAATATTTTGAGAATTTTGATTAAGGTTTTGTTAGATGCTTCTGCTTGACCATTACCCTGAGGATAATAGGGAGTGGACCAGCGATGTTGAATCTTATATTTTTGACATAATTTTTTAACATCTTTATTTTTGAAGCAAGTTCCATTGTCAGAGATGAGATTGGCAGGAATTTCGAACCTGCAAATGATTTGATTAAAAATAAATTTAGAAACTTGTGTGCCAGTGCAGGAAGCTAAAGGCATAGCTTCGACCCACTTCGTGAAATACTCAGTGGCGGTTATGATGAACTTGTGTCCATCAGATGACACAGGATTGATTTTGCCAATAATATCCAAGCCCCATTTAGAAAAGGGCCAAGGAGATGAAATAGCCTGGCAGCTCTTGTGCAGGCGCATGGACAAGGTCAGCATGTTTTTGACACTTGTCGCAATGGCGCACATACTCATGTGCATCCGTTTCCATGGTAGGCCAAAAGTATCCTATCCGAAGGAGCTTTTTAGCAATAACACTACCACTAAAGTGTCCTCCACAAGATCCATCATGGGCTTCACTCAAGGCTGATTTAGACTCTTCTAAGTTTAAACATCTTAATAGGATACCTTCAAAAGATCTCCTATATAAAGTATTGCCAATTATTACGAATCGACTTGCTCGTCGACGTAATAACCGACGCTGGTTTCTATTAGAATTGGCAGGGAAAGTCCCATTTTGAAGAAAATCAAATATGTCTATATACCATGGTTCGGGAGTAGTTTCATTGATTAGAAACACATCCAAAGGCTCTAAGCATGACTTATTTGAAGCGGGTTCCTGGAGTCGACGAATAATGATAGTGGCATATTCGTCATCTAACTCCAAGGGTAGGAGAGATGCAGCTGCGGCCATAGCATCAGCTGCACGGTTGCTAGTTCGAGGAATAGCTTCCAAGGTAACTTGATCAAATAAAGACATTAATTGTAAAACATAGGCCTTATATGGGCGCAGTTTATCATCTCTGGTTTGATAAACTTCATTAATTTGGTTTATAACCAGTTGGGAATCACCAAAAACTAAAAGGTGTTTAATTTTTAGTGCTAGGGCAGCTCGTAATCCAAGGATTAGAGCTTCATACTCAGCAGTATTGTTGGTGCAAGCAAATGTCAATTTGAAGGACAGAGGAATAAGATGTTTTTGCAGAGATATTAAAATAATACCCGCACTAGCCCCACTCATGCATCGGGCTCCATCAAAGTATAAGGACCATTGTTCATTATGGTCTGCCTCTAATTGAAGGCATTCATCTGGAAACTCGATGATGAGGGGATGGGTAGACTCTAAGGGTGCAACGACTAATTGATCTGCTATGATTTGACCCTTAACAGACTTTTGTCCTATGAATGTGAGATCAAACTCGCTTAGAGCAAGAACCCACTTGGTTGTGCAACCCGATAAATAAGGTCGACTCATGAGATACCTTAAGGGATCATATTTAGCAATGACATAAGTTTTTTGACTAAGCATATAATGTCATAATTTTTGCGTAGCAAACACGACTGCTAGACATAGTTTTTCCAATGCTGTGTAGCGGGTTTCATAACTGATGAAGGTTCGGCTAATATAATAATTAGCACGTTCTCGCTTTTCATCATCAAGTTGAGCTAACATAGCCCCTAAGGTAGAATCTAAAGCAAAAATATATAGGAGAAATGGGCGATCGGATTTAGGTGGTGAAAGCATAGGTGGATTAAGGAGGTATTGTTTGAGAAGTTCAAAAGCTTCTCTACATTCTGTATCCCAATTAAAGGGGACATCCTTCTTAAGGAGTTTAAGAAAGGGACCGGTTTTATCCGCCAGCTTATCGATGAAGCGACGGATGGCTTGAAGTTTACCTTGTAAACTTCGTAACTCAGATATATTAGTAGGTGCGGGCATATCAGTGATGGCCGCAATCTTGAGAGGGTCAATTTCAATACCACGTAAAGAAACTAAAACCCCTAATAGTTTGTCGGATTTAACTCCGAATATGCATTTTGCTGGATTTAATCGAATGAGATATTCTCGTAATCGATTAAAGACTTTCCTTAAATCATCTAAATGATTATTTTCAATAATAGAGCGAGCTATAATATCATCCACATAATCATGTAGGATATCATGCATCATATCATGAAAAATGTAGGTCATAGCTCGTTGATAAGTTGCACCGACGTTCTTTAAGCCAAATGGCATCACTTTCCAACAAAAGGTACCCCAGGGGGTAATAAAGGTTGTTTTAGCCTGGTCTTCAGGAGCTATCCGAATTTGATTATAACCGGAGAATCCATCCATTAAGGACATCATCCCACTTCCGAAAGTAAAGTCAATGATTTGATCCATGTTTGGAAGAGGAAAGTCATCTTTAGGGCATGCAGCATTAATATCTCTAAAATCTGTGCAAACCCTAACTTTGGTAGCTTCTTTCTTGGTGACTGGAACTACATTTGAGATCCATTCAGAAATAATCAATAGCTTGTATAAAGATAACATTCAGGAGTTTTTCTAACTCCCCTTTGACTAGCAGAGCCACTTTGGGATGCATTTTTCTAAGTTTTTGTTTAACAGGTTTAGCATCCGGATGGACCACTAGATGATGCATGACTACGGAAGGGTCTAGACCTGGCATATCTTCATATGTCCAAGCGAAGACATCTTCATACTCTTTAAGGAATGCAATGTATTGTTCTTGTTTTTCTTGACTTAATTTTGATCCAATATTGATTATGTGAGGATTGTCCTCAGTTCCAATATTAATTTTAATGACGTTTTCTACCTCCATGTGTAGATCTCTTTCAAAATTAGGTGGGGCGGGTGAAACGCCCAATTCTTGTAATTCTTGTAAGGTTAATTTAGATAATTCATTCTGAGGATCAGTGGCCTCAAGTTGGGCTATAGTTGGTATAGAACCATCAAAATAAAATCCATTGTGTAACATCTCTTCAACAGAGACATCATGGAATATATCTCCTTCCAACTCTTCATCGGGGTCAACAATCATTTTAGGGTATGCTATGGACAACATGTTGCATGAAAATGATTGATTTTTAAGAGGCAAATCAACATGCCTATCCAAATAATCTTGATAGCATATGAGATGATCATCATCCTCAAAAGGAAAGGGTTGACCCTTACTAGGAAATAGGCCCACACCACAGCGGGCAGGCCACGGTTCTACCTCGAAAGGTTCTTTCATGCCATTTTGGGAAGGTCCCAAGCCTTTCCCTTTATATCCCATTTTAAGCATCATGGGTTTAGCTTTAATATAATCATTGGTAAAATAACACCGAGCATATCCTTCATGATGAGTTTTGATATTCCGAGGGATTCTTCCCGGGTCATATCCTTTATAAATGAAGGCACAACTCCCGACTTGGTAAGTACTTCCCATAGGTTGTGGGAGGCCCAAAGTACGAGGAGATGGCGGTAAGTTATTTAAAAGGTTTGAATCTTGCATGAAAGCATTCATTTTTTCTGATATTAAGGTTGTAGATAAATCTGGTAAGAGTTCATCAGAAAGGGCATAAGATGTAGAAGGCTTATTACCTATGTCTTTAGCTGTGGAAGGTATGATAGATGTGTCTATAGGTTTTGAATTTATAGGGATAGAACTTGAAGGATTGGTTGTAGATTTAAGATCTTTTTGAGGTTCTAAAATGATTTGTTTAGAGGGTTGTTGTTCTATATAGGAGGATGAAATTAATGGAGGGGAAATAGGTGAAGTTATGGGTGTATGTTTCATAGTTTTAGATGAAAAATAAGAACTAGGATGTGTGGATGACAGAGCAGGGCAAAATTGCACTCCAACGGGTTCTGCCAAAGCACACATATCAAAAGGTCTAGGGTCACCATGAATAGTGACCAACTAATTTTTAAACTCGAATTTAACACATTGGTGTAAAGTTGATGGGACCGCTCGCATGGCGTTGATCCAAGGGCGACCCAAAAGTATATTGTACGATGTTGGGCAATGTACAATAAACACGGTTGTTTCTAGGGTTCTAGGACCAACTTGCAATGGGAGGGTAATAACTCCACACGTTTCTTGTGTTTCGTCATTAAAAGCTTTGATAATCATATCAGTTTTCTTCATTTCATCACTTCTAAAGCCAAATCGTTGGTAGAAGTCAAAGGTGCAAATGTTTAGAGATGAGCCATTATCAATCAAAACTCTTTTGACGACTACATCTCCAATTAGAGCAGTAATGTATAAGGGATTGTCCTTATGTAAACCGTGTTGTGGGATATCTTTATCCCGAAAGTCAATACAATCAATCTCTCGAGTGATGATAGTATTGGCCATAGCTTCAGAGTTGAATGTTTTGAGGTACCATCATTTGGCTCAATGTAAGCATCAACTCATCCCTATGGGTGGGAGAGGATCTTAATAAATCTAAGAGGGAAATTCTGGCCGTAGTATTGGACAATTGCTCATTAATGTTGTAAGGGGGTTTAGATTGAACAGTAGGAACATGATTCCCTTTATTGGGGTTTTTCAAAACGAATGGAATTGATCCATCATTCTGGTTTGGTTCTTGTTGAGAGTTTTGAGCTTGTTTTTGAGTAACGACTCCAATGGTACCTACAATGTTATAGTGAAGACGCTGAACTGGTCTCGGTTGAGCATTAATGGCTTGTTCATTAGAAAGGAATATATTAGAAGAAGGTCGAGTAGTGACTCTTCTAGGAAATGGTTCTTCTGGAACCATAGCATCTGTGATGGGTTGAATAGGATCTGATTCGTTTTTAGAACTATTCGATTGATTTGAAGTAATGTCTAGTTCACTTTCACTATCTGATTCTATATCACTAGAATCGAAGTTTGAAAATTATGTAAGGGCCTGGTCATAACTAGGGATAAGGTCGTGTCAAATATTTGAGGATCCTGAACAGGTAATTGTCCGCTAATGGTTCCTACATATCGGGTAGGAGGGGGAACATTATGATGTTCGATTTGATTGGCTACCTCTTTACCATGTCTTGGTAAAGGGTGTTGAAATATGTCTAGAGTTTGATTGGCATTTTGATTTTGATTTTGGGGAATGGTCTTTTGAGTATTATTGGGAGGGTTTTGTTTAGGTTGGAAGGGTTGCACTTCCATTTCATTATTGTTAATCAAATATTGTATTTTATGTTTCAACCTTTTACAAGCATTGGTAGAATGTCCAGGTCCTCTATGGAAATCACAATGCAAGTCAGCTCTGTATCCGGGTATAGTTGGGTCAGGTTCCCGGATAGCTGGTAATTGGATCAAACCTCTTTCGAGTAATTGAGGTAAAATAGTTGATAAGGGTTGATTTAATCTAGTGAATTCTCGAGGAGGCTTGTCGGGGAGGTTTCAATATGAATTTTTCTGTTGTCTTCGTTGCATTGATATTAGCAACATTCTCGCTGTCAGTGACTCCGTCACCAACAAATTGTTTGTTTTTATATTGATTTCTAGATGTTTTCTCATCATCCTTCTTCCTAAGTTGGCCTCTCCTAATGAGGGCATCTTCTACTCTTCGAGCTAAATCTATAGCTTGATCGAAGGTAGTTAGAGTAGCAGTTGATAGCTCATAAGATATTTGTTCTTGTAAATTATTGATGAAAATGTCTAAAATTTCCCTATAAGGCAGCACAAAGTGCAGTTTTCTTGTCAATTGCCTCCATCAAGCTAAGAAATCGGCAAAACATTCATCCTTGTCTTGTTTTAAATTGTATAGGTCTTTAATAGTTACATGCCTCTCGATGTAGGCACTAAATTGATGGACAAATGATTTCGCTATTTCTTCAAAGTTTCTCAAAGAATGAGTGGGCAATTGATAGTACCACTCTAATGCCATTCCACCTAAACTTTTTGGGAACATTTTTAGTAATAGCAAGTCGTCATGCGATATGTCGTGACATGCTATCCTAAACATGCGAAGATGCTCTATGGGATCTTCGGTTCCTAATATATATATATATATATATATATATATATATATATATATATATATATATATATATATATATATATATATATATATATATATATGCAACAAATTAAGAGGTATATGTTTATTATATACCTACTACAATATTTGAAAAAGAAATGTTTAAGTTTTTGCTAAGTTTTTGGTTTTTTAGTTTTTCTTTAGTTTTTTTTTTTTTTGAAATAATATAATAAAGACAGCAAATAATACAATAAATGCTAGAAATAATACTGAAGTAATAATTTAGTTTTCTATAAACAACTTATGAATATCATTAATAGGTTCAAGTTGTTCAGGAGTCATGAAGTGTTCTTCTTCAAATTGAAAGTTTTCTTTTAAAAATTTGATGAAAAGAGCTATAGTGATGTTGTCTGTTTGAGATGCTGGTTGATTAAAGTAAAGCTCATGGCAATACTCTCGATATAGCACAGCTCACAGAACTCTATTCCATATTTCCCTATCTCTAAGAACAACCTCTTGGTCTTCTACACAACCTAGGAACTGGTGCACAATGGCTGCATTCTCGAGGTATTCCTCGAAGGTGAACAATTTTGAAGATACTAAAGCTCTCCTATAAGCTAACCATCTATGGCAAGCTCTCTGAAGTTCATGATAAAAAACTAGTTGGTGAGGATCCAGGATTCTATCTAGGACTAGCCTCTTGATTTGCTTAAGTTGTGTGGACCTAGATGATATGAGACTAAGTCTTCTATCAAGTTCGTTCCACAGGAATTGATTTCTACTTGTTTCAGACACACTAAGGACAGAATTGACTTCTATGGCTGCCAATTGGTTTTCTACGTTTATAGTAACTACTAACCTTTTCTTAGGAGCTACCATCTAAACATGATTTCAAACTTAAAGGATTTAAAATGCATCTATTTTTTAGTTGTTCTATATATTTTTTTTTTTGTTTTTTTTTGTTTTGTTTTCAAAATGTTATGATGCATTCACGTCGGGTTCACCAAAATGTATCGCTCCAAATTTTTCGCATCCTTACCTTCAGGCTATTGGATCCATGCCCGAAAGGAGGATGGGAAAAGGATGTCGTGGTACCTCGGACTGAGAGGACTTTGCGAAGGTCCCGCCTCTCAAAGGAGGTGTATTTTGATGATTTTTCGACAGATGGTGGGTTCATCAGGAAACATTAAAGGGCAGTTTCCACGCCTAGGTTTGGAATGTGTTTTAATGTGTTCATTTTTAACTTTAAGCATTCATATCCTAGGTTTGGCCAAATGAATCTAGATTAATCTACATGAAAATGCAAGTTCAATGAATACAAAAAATAGATTTAAAGAAATAAATAGAGAATTTTCAGAATACAAAATGAGGAATACCTGATCCGGATGTCTGATGATGATTCTGATGTTTGAAGTAGTCAGGATCATCTGTAATTTGATAGAATTGTCTGATATCTGACAGAATCATCTGAGATCTGATAGAATCGTTCGAGATCTAACGAATTCGTCTGACGAATTTGTCAGAGACCTGCAAGTAGAAAAATAGATACAAAATACAACGAATACTATTGTGCTAACAGAGGGAAACAACACCAAATGAATGTATGAATATTGGATAATAATTATGAATAGAAATTTAAGCAGATTATAATATTCTAATGACAAATGCTGATCTTAGTATGCAATCTAAGATAAATGGGTGAACTCCAAATGCAAAATAACGTAAACACTGAATAAATTATCTAATTTGCAGAATAAAATAGCAGAAACAAGGTTGAGAAGTGCAAACTTCAGGCACTGATTGCCTCAATATAGATTGCAGTCGAGATCATCTCGCATTAGTAAGAAATCGCCTCGAATTCGATAGGTTTGCCTTCGATCTGAATAGGTTCGTCGATGACGATAGGTGCTGGCTTCGACTGAAAAACAGTGATGTACCTACAACAAAATTGGTATGGGACCAGTGCAAATGCAAAATAGGGATGATTTAACGTAGATGGAGTTAATTTGCAGATAATTTCAACCAGGGGGGTGCTAAGGGAATAGCTTAGGATTAAATAGGCTTAGGGGAGTAGTTAGGAGGTTGGAGATCATCCCAATTTGGGAGATCTCCAATAGGGGAGGGTCCCTAATAGCACAGACATGCTTCTGCCCGGATTGGAGACTCGTTGGAACAGATTCCAACTTTGCGAAATTAGTTTTGCGACAAGATCGTCTGGACGTCCTAGTCTAGACGAAATTGTCAAATCTGGGGCGATATCGTCTGATCGGCGATGATATCATCAAACGGTCAAAACAACCTCTAAATTATCACGAAAAAGGGGAAACGGGTTTCCCGATGGTTAACGGGTGGTTTGGGAGGTTAAATTTGAATTTTAAATTATTTACTAAGGTGAATGTAATTATTGTAATTTTACTGTGCCAATTTTAGGGTGCTACAAGGGGTGTGATTCATCTTCAAAGAACTCGTATTGATTGTAATCAATTTTTTTGCAAACACCTCAGGCTCTGAATTTTTCATAGATATTATTTTCTTAAAATAACTAACATTTTTTAAAGGAGTAAACTTAGATAATTTCCTTTTATAAATTTCTTTTGGTTTCTTTAATCTGTCTACACAGATTGCATACTCTAAATTATAAAAGGAAGAATACTTGGACACTTGTCGTCTTAAAAGCCTCATTTTTTATTCGGTGAAGACATCAACAGAGCACCGCATCTTCGAGGAGGAGGATAATTTTTAATTTTCGTTGCAGGCTTCACCTTTACTCTGAAGCAACCATATCAATAGTCTCCACCCTCTATTGCGAAATTGATGTTTCATCAGGCATCTTCATCTTTCAGAACACCCTCTCTCTTAGGGATGTAACAACTTTATAATTTTTTATATCCATAAAAATATTGTTGTATTAGTTTTTTTGATCCTCCCATTTTGAAGGTCATTTTTTTTGCCTCCTTTTCGCAAAGCCTTATTTTAACAAGGCTCTCATTGAATAGTGAGTCAATATTGTAACCTTTTAATAAAAAAATTTTTGGGGAGGGGGGGTTAGTGTAATTATTTGCACATTTTGTGTTCCTTAAGGGGGGGTTGCATCATTTTTTGTCTATCTTCTATAGTTCTTTCTATCACTTTTTAAGAAGCTTTTCTAGGTGTTATTGTTGAAATATTAGTAACTATATTTCATATGGAATACACTCTCTAATTGCAAAAACTTAAAACTCCTTTTATGTTTATTAATTTTAAATATTAAATTTAAAGGAGAGCTATATAAACTATAAGGTGTTATAGTTGAAATTTTAAATTTCAAAGAATATTCCATATTATTTTCTTCTTCAAATTCATATTTGTTAATTTTATTCTTAAATCTTAACAAATATATATTTTTTTAAATTGTGTTTTTTGTTCTTAATATTTAATAAATATTAAAAGAGCAAAAACCTTTAAATAATAAATATAATAATAAGTTTTTTCCTCAAAATATATTTGCCTACGTTCCATGTATCATTACCACTAAAAACTTATAGTTTCCCTCACGTAAGGGCGGGTTTTTAGAGGCAATTGGTATAAAGGCCTGGCATATATTTTTCAATCAACCATTTTTCTATATTCGATATCTCTCTCACTTATAGTTTCCCTCTAGTAAGGGCAAGTATTGAGAATATCCAAATTAAAAATCTGGTTGATATCCTTGCATTTCAAGCCTACAACCCTTGAAATTCTTCTCTATACTTACAATTTCCCTCAAGTAAGGGCGGGTATTGAGAGGAACTAAGAGGATTTGGCATCTCATAAGCAAACAATATTCAAACCTCAAATACTTATAGTTTCCCTCTTGTTAGGGTGGGTATCTTGAGTTTTATATATTGAAAAACTTCATTTTTCTCCCTAAAATCAATTCATTAATCCTAAAATTGAAGTTCTAAGGGGGGATATATTGGTTAAAACTTCAACTTTTCTCTTGTGTTAAAATGATGAATTCAATTGAACCTCTCACCCCTCATAAATTTCACACTTGGAAACCTAAAATTTTAAATCTTATCTCTCAAAAAGGTCTTACTCATTTACTAGAAGAAAAGCAACCAGAGTTTGAGAAAGAATATGAAATTTTTGTTCATAAAGGAAATATGCACAAAACAATGGGTATTATTAGCTCTAATGTTCATGAAAGTTTGTGGTTTCACATTACATATTGCAAAAATCCTCATGAAAGTTGGGAGAAACTAAAAACCTTGTTTGGAAAAGTAGATCAGATGAGATCAATGCAACTAGAAGCAGAACTAACATCTTTGTCTCCTGAAGATTTTAGTAGTATTTTTGACTTCCTCACTAAGTTCAAAGAAGTCCTCACTCAATACAAAGGCAGTGGGAAGACTAATACTGAAGAAGAATGCATTTATCTAATCCTTTCTAAGCTAAATGGTGTTTTTCAAATTTTTGCTACCACCTTTATATCTACCAAAGATGCTCTTGGTGCAACCTTTAAAATGCCTTCTTTAGAAGATTTTTGTGATAGATTAACTAGGGAAGAAACAAAACTTGCTAGATATGAAATCTCTTCTTCTTCCTCTTCCTCTAAAGCCTTAGTAGCCTCCACCTCTTCTAAAGAAAAATTCAAAAATAAGGAAAAGACCCCCATAACCTGTACTCACTACAAAAAGAATGGTCACTCTACAAACAAATGCTGGAAAATATTACAACAACTAGAGGCAGCTATAAAGGATCAAAATATAGATAATAAAAAGCAAATAGGAAAAGCCCTTAATGTTCAAGGAAAAACCTCCAATTCTTCCTCTAATTTTTGGGTCCTAGATTCTGGAGCTACTCATCACATGACTGCTTTAGATAAGTCTTTTTCTTCTATCTCCTCTAGCTCTACTTGTAGCATAGAAGTGGGTGACTCTTCCTTTATCCCTGTCAAAGGAAAAGGGGACATAACCATTGATGGTGGCTCTATAAATAATGTTCTCTATGTTCCAAACATTGCCACAAATCTCCTTTTCATCTATCAAATTTGTACTTCTGGAAAGGGGAAAATTGTTCTCTTCTCTCCAACAGGAGTTGAGATAAGAGACTTTCAAGATCCCCATTCTCTTATAGCCAAAGGAAATATTTATCATAACTCTCATCTATTTCACTTCAAAGGTTTCCAAAATCCAGAAGGAGCCTCCTATTTTGTGGCTCATGGAGATCTTGAAAGCCAAATTTGGCATGAAAGGTTTGGTCATCTTAGTTACAACTACCTAAAGGATTTGAGCACCCATGATATGGTAATAGGTTTACCCCAAGTCTCTTCTAGTGATGGAGTTTGTCCTGGATGTGCTCTTGGAAAGCAACATCAAGATCCTTTCCACCCAAGTAGTTCTCTAAAAGCCTCATCCCCTCTAGATTTAATCCATAGTGACTTAATGACCTTTCCATAACCTTCTTTCAAAGGAGCAAAGTATGCTCTAACCTTTATTGATGATTTTTCTAGAAGATCCTAGGTCTACTTCCTAAAATATAAAAGTGATGTTCTATCCCACTTTAAAGTTTTCAAAGCCTTAGTTGAAAATTAGGCATCTTGCAAAATCAAGAAGATTCGCATAGATAATGGGGGGAATACTGTAGTAATGAGTTCTCCATGTTTCTTTCAAGTCATGGTATCATTCATAAACATTCTGTCTCCCATAATCCTCAAAAAAATGGTATTGCAGAAAGGAAAAACCGAACATTAAAAGAAATGGCAAATTGTATGCTCCATTCAAGAGATCTTCCAAAAGTTTTTTGGGCAGAAGCTATTAACTATGCCAATTATATTCAAAATCGCACACCTCATAAAGCTCTTGACCATTTAACTCCTGAAGAAGCATGGTCTGTCTCAAAACTAGATGTTTCCTACTTCAATATTTTTGGGTGTACTGCTTGGGCTCACATCCCAAAGAAGAAAATGAAGGCTCTTGATAAGAAAAGCAAAAAGCTCATCTTTGTCGGTTATTGTGAAGAATTGAAAGCTTACAAGCTTCTTGATACCTCAACTCATGAGGTCTTCTTTCATAAGAATGTCCAATTTGATGAAACATTCCCTCAAAAATATCCTCAAACACCCTCTTCCTCCATTGAGCCTTCTCCTATAGTAGAACCTCAATATTATGAAGAGCCAACTCTTGAAGTTAACTTGGTCATTGATAATCAAGATGAGGAACCTATAACTCCAACTCAATGTCTTTCAACTCCTTCCACTCCTTCCTCTATGCCAAAATGGGCCCGCACCATTGTTAAAGAAGCTACTCCTTACATCCAAAATCTTCCTTCAACAAGATCATCCAACCCCATAGGCACTAGTCTTGTATGTCAGTCTATTTTCTCTGATCCTCAATCCTTCAAAGAAGCCTCAGGTATTAAAGAATGGGATGATGCCATGGAAAATGAATTTTCTTCCTTAATCAAAAACAAAACTTGGGATTTAGTTCCCTTGCCTAAAGGAAGGAAATTAGTTCATTGTAAATGGATCTTCAAAATAAAATATGGGCCTAATGGAGAAATAGACAAACACAAAGCTCATCTAGTAGCCAAAGGTTTTTCTCAAATTGAAGGTATTGATTATGCAGAAACCTTTACTCTAGTTTCTAAAATGGATTCTGTTAGATTAGTTCTTGCTCTAGATGCTTCCCATAAGTGGTCTGTTTATCAAATGGATGTAAAAAGTGCTTTCTTACATGGAGATTTAAAAGAAGAAATATTCATGGAACAACCTACTAGTTTCACTCAAGACTCCTCTCTTGTTTGTAGGCTTAAAAAGTCTCTCTATGGCCTCAAACAAGCCCCTAGAGCTTGGTATAAAAATATGGACTCCTTCCTTCTTTCAGCAGGTTTTTCTCATTGTGAGTCTGATAACACAATTTACATTTGGAGAAATGAAGGCAATATCACCATTCTTATTCTATATGTTGATGATCTTCTTCTCACTGGTAGTAACTTGACTCACATATAGACTATAAAAGACTCCCTCTCTGAAAAATTTGAAATGGTTGATCTAGGTAAAGCTCATTACTTCCTTGGGATCCAAATAAGTCAAACAGATGCAGGTATTTCTTTATGTCAACAAAAGTACACTCTAGATCTTCTTCAAATATTCAAAATGACAGATTACAAACCTTCTCCTACCCCCTTTCAATCTGGCATTAATCTTAGTACTTCTTGCTCATCCCCTCTATGTGATGCAACTCTATACCATCAACTTGTAGGGAGTCTGCTATACCTTACTCATACTCACCCAGATATCTCATATGTTGTTGGCCTCATATCCAAATATTATCTCATCAACCTCACTTCATTCATTGGAAAGCAACAAAAAGAATCCTCCATTACTTGCAAGGCACTACACACTTTGGGCTCTTCTATAAGGGAAAATCCATGGATATCATTGGCTACACAGATTCATATTGGGCAGGTTTAGTAGAAGACAGATGTTCAACCTCTAGCTATGTATTTTGCCTTAGTTCTTCACCAATAGCCTAGTTATGCAAGAAACAACAAGTAGTAGCCTTATCTTCTATAGAGGCAGAATACATGGCAACAGTTTTGGCTAGTCAAGAAGCTCTTTGGCTTCATCAAATTTTGAGAAAAAAAATGCAGATATCTTCACCAAGTCATTTCCTTCTCCACGTTACCTTCAGTTGTGAGATAAGCTTGAAGTTATACAATTGCATTGATTGATTTATTGAGGATAATCTTCGCCATATGAATATAAGACTCTCTTCTTCTCATAGTTGGTTTTTTCCAACAAGGGTTTTTTCACCAACTATGTATTGTATATGAGTACCTAATCAAGCCAATTTGTCGGGACTCATATTTATTTTTTGTATAAAGAGGACAATATTTTCCATACGAAGACAAGCCTCTCTTCTTCTCATAGTTGGTTTTTCCCCACAGGGGTTTTTCACCAACTATATAATGTAAATGAGTACCTAATCAGGCCAAGTTGTTGGGACTCATATTTCTTTTTTGTATAAAGAGGACAATCTTTGCCATACGAAGACAAGCCTCTCTTCTTCTCATAGTTGGTTTTTCCCCACAGGGGTTTTTTCACCAACTAATTATTGTATTAAGAGGACAATCTTCGCCATACGAAGACAAGCCTCTTACTTCCTTTTGATTGATGGTTTTTCCCATTGGGTTTTTACCATATCTTCAAAAATAAGTCATTGTACATGAGTACCTCATCAGGCCTTGTCGTCGGGACTCATTTGTATGATCTCCCCTAGTATCACTTAAGGGGGGTGTTAGAATAAGTGAATATTCTCTTAAGTTCCACTAGGATACACACTTGAGTTTCCACTCCTCCATGTGTCAGGAGAACTCTCAGTGGTGTCTTCATCAGGTCTAATGAGTTGTTGTAATCCAACGACTCTCAATGATCAACTTTGCTATTTATACAAAGTTGATCCTTGAAATAAATCAATCAGTTCCACTCTTCTCTTCATATTTTGTGTAATGCTTTGCATATCTATTATTGTGAAATTCTAAAAGTTATTAATTTTCAAATTAGGACATTCAACTTTTGTGATAGACCGCCTATGAAAATACATTTTTAGGGTCTAAAAATCAACAAAAAATATTTTTATATGGAATGAAAGTACACAAATACACATAGTGCATGAATATCTTTAAATTTTTAATGTCATCTTTTAATTTTCATAACCATTTCAAAAAAAGTTATAGATTTAAAAAATAGAATAATGTTTAGTAAAAGATACATAAATATAAACTAGTTTATACACCTCGTCCCCCAAGATATATTTTTATATTCTACATTCATAAATCTATCTAGGTCTATACATTTTTACAAAAACCATTCATTTAAGCCCTTTTCTACCCCCTTTGAATTTGACTCTTTCTCAAAATATTTGTAGGTTGTTAGAACCCTTACTAATTACTTGAATGAAATAAATTGTCGTTATTTTTTAGTAATCCTTTTAAAGCGCTATATATATATATATATATATATATATATATATATATATATATATATATATATATATATATTTTTTAGTAATCCTTTTAAAGCGCATATATATATATATATATATATATATATATATATATATATATATATATATATATATATATATATATATATCCGGGTTTAGCTATAATGAGCTATATTAATCTTCTTAAGCAATTAAAAATAATAATAATTTACCTTTTCTAATGTTGCTTTCAACCATACTCGACATAGCTTATGGGTTTTTCTTTCTATTTTTTTAATCTTTTCTAAAGGATATATGCATAGAATTTATTATGACAAGAAATTTGAATTAGTTTGCTATTCAATAAATAAATAAATGCATGTTTGCCTTATTTTTTCTCAATTTTGCTTGACCTTGGTCCTTATTTTATGAGTTTTAAATTTTAATATTTAAAACCTAATACTTCATATGATTTTGAATTTATATGTACATACTTGTTTTTATATATAGAAACAAACATTATTTTTTTACATGGCTAATTTGTATATATGCATGTGTATGCGATGTGTTTGTAGTGATTGTAATATGAAAATGTAGAGAATGATGATTAGTGTCTACTAAGATGTATAGAAGTCAAGTCAATATTAGTGAAACCTCGACTTGATGATGATGGCAATGCTTTTTGAAATTGACTCGCTTGTTCTTTGGGTAAGTCTAAAATCTTAATTATATATAATAAAATTTACTATGGTTTATACTTAAAATTAAATTTATGTAAAAGTTTATTTTAAGTCTAGGAGTTACATTTTTAATAAAAAAAATTATAATTTTTCAAATAAAGTACATATTTATTCAAGTAAAAAAGGATCACATCCTATTTGATCATTATAAGCCTATCATGATTGTATCATTGTATAGTCATTATTTTCATAGAAACCCACATTTGCTTTGGTTATAGTCATAGTTCAAAAGCATAATAGATGAAAATTAAGCATTGATGATCATGAGAATTTGATACATGTTATTTATGTAAGTGGTAAGTTAAACTATGTTTTTGTAGGATAAAAATGGGCCATTTGTGATTGGTTTAACATATGCGATTTAAGCAATTTGGGCATTAATATCTCTCTCTCTCTATATATATATATATATTGTGTGTGTGTGTGTGTGTGTGTGTGTGTGTGTGTGTGTGTGTGTGTGTGTATTGTTGAAAAATAACGTATATTACTAAAAGAATAATAAATACACTGATCACAAGAAAAAATATGTGATATGGGAGCACACCCCAAAAAATCAAACTAGAAGACCCCAATAGTCCTAAAAGTGATCCAAGGGTTTAAACATAATTATAAGAAATATTGGCCAGAGAAATAGTTGGCAAAATCAAATATCTAGCATGCTTGTTGGACCATGCACTAAAAAGTAGATTTATTTTGCATATGGATCCAACCCACACATTCTTCTACTACCCAATGCATCTTAAGGACTCCACTTGTGCTTATTTCTAGTTCTATCATCGTAAAGTAAATAACTAACCATAGCATGGTGGGGTCATATCCATGCACCACCAAGTAAAATTTCTAGCAAGGGCGCAATGCCATCTTAGATTGGCTCATGCTGATATTCTCACAATGACACTGAGAGGGGGGGTGAATCAGTGTAACTATTTAAAATTTGAATCTGCAACTCTTAATGCTTAAAAATGCAAGCTTAAAAATAGATATAGCAAGTATAACAAAAGAGCATCACACAACACAAGATTTAACGAGGTTCACCGATTTGGCTACTCCTCAAATAATGACTGTTTGGACTACAATCCAAATCCAGCCTTTGCAAGGATTCAATCTTTACAAATAGTTTACCAGCACCCACTGGAAGGAGCACCAACCCCTGATTTATCTGCAACAACAGATAGGAGCACCAACCCCTTATACCAAGCACCAACTTGGATTTCTATTTTGAATAATAGATTGACATAAAAATGCCTTCTCTTTTACAAGACCCTCACTGGTCTATTGCTCATTCAAATCAATCTCATAGAAGCATAAAGAGAATTGTTAGAAACTCAATATCTTCTATTGCATACTAAAACCTCTCTTTCAAATTTTCAAGAATAAAACCAGGTTTCAGTTCTGTAGCTATTTTTCTTACAGCACTCTTACCCAACCTCACTTTTTGTTTTTCAAGATAAAACACGGTTGCAGTAACCTCACTTACTGCGCCTTTTCGATTCTTTATACTCGGTTTACTCGAACGGCTCTTTTCAAAATGGCTCTAATTTTCCCTCCAATTTTTCATGCATTCACGGCTACGTTCAATCTATCACACCCTCTCTGACGCGCTCTATCTTCTAGCCGCTTTCTTTCTAACTCATTCTGACAGTCTACTCTACTCATTCTGACAGCTTTTTCTGTGCAACCTGACAGCCTTTTTGCATGTTTCGATGCTCTATCATTCTTTTCTTTTATCCTTTACGTAACTGCCCTCTCGACACCTTTACACTTTTTGATGGCACTCTTTTCAATTCAGAGTCAAACTTTCTCTTCTGCCCGCAACTTCCATTTTTGACACATGCAACCTTCGAGAGGATTTCTTGTTTATCGAGATTCTCGATATATCTGCACTTTTGACACCTTGCAGCATCACGGCCCTGTAATAGCCATTCTTGTCTTTAATGCACTATTCTATAACTGCCACCTATAGCTTCAGTTCTAACTCCAGTTAACTCTTACATAACTGGCTGCATGATTTTCTTCTACACTTTCCCCGACAACTGTCACTGTGTAAGCTTCTCGGCTTTTACCTACGCAACTAAGACATGTCGCGATATCATGACATTTTTACCCATTTGACCTTTTCTAGACAGTTGACCATGAAAACCTGACCTGTCACGATATCACGACGTTCTTCGCCTCCTAGTCCTTATCTCGGCATGCAACCACGAAAATAGAACATGTCACAAAATCGCGACGCATTTGCTGCCTCTAGCTCTTTTTTGTCTCCTACCCACGAAAATGGGACATGTCACGAAATCGTGACACTTTTTGCTTTCTGCACTCTACTTCACTTACACCCACGAAAATGGAACATGTCACGAAATCATGACACTTTTTGCTTTCCTGCACTCTACTTCACTTGCACCCACAAAAATGGAACATGTCACGAAATCGTGACACTTTTCTGCCTACACTTTCTTTGCATCCTCACGAAAATGGAACATGTCACGAAATCGTGACGCTTTTCTGCCTTAGCGCTATTCTTTGCTTTCCACCCGCGAAAATGCAACATGTCACGAAATCGTGACATCTTTCGCATCCGTACAACTCTCTCTTCATGCACTAGCGAAATCAAGACATGTAGCAAAATCGCTACACCTTTTTCCCTTTGCAATTTCTTTTGCTGCGGCCTTCAAAAATCCAACATGTAGCGAAATCGCTACACTTTTTGACTTAGCACTTTCTCTTTGCTTCACCACGAAAATCCAACATGTAGCGAAATCGCTACAACTTTTTGACTTAGCACTTTCTCTTTGCTTCGACCAGCGAAAATCCAACATGTAGCGAAATCGCTACAACTTTTTGACTTATTGCTTCTTCTCCGAACCTATCACGAAATCGTGACACTTTTCATCCTTGGCGCTTCTTCACCGAACTTGTCATGAAATCGTGACACTTTTCATTGCCTGCGCCTTTACTCCAAACATGTCACGAAATCGTGACAGTTTTTCAACTTTGCTTCTTTCCTTCCAACATGTCGCGAAATCGTGACAGTTTCTCCAATTTTTCTCTCTCCTTCGATATGTCACGAAATCATGACATTTTTGCTGTGCCTTCTCTCTCCTCGTTTGTCATGAAATCATGACATTTTTGTCACCTTCTCTCTCCTCAGTTTTGTCATGAAATCATGACATTTTTGGCTGTGCCTTCTCTCTCCTTAGTTTTGTCACGAAATCACGACAGAAAACATGTCGCGATATCGTGACAGTTTTCTTACTTGTCTTTTTTCTACAAATTTTTGAATCTGGGCCACTTCTTTCTTCTTGGAAATTCACTGTACTTGTTCTGACTGACCTCTGAACTGCATCAACTGCATCAATCTATCTGTGTTGACAACAATGACAATACTTTTGCAATACTTTTGCTGCACCTTGCTCAACAATCTCCCCCTTTGGAATTGTTGGCAACACATGTGCAATTTCAATTTCCTGTAGTAATTCTTCTCCCCCTTTGCCAATAATACCAAAGGGGTGCTGTAGACTCCCCCTGAGTCTATGCACAACATTCTCAGGCATAAATAATTTAATGCTCCCCCTGAGAATGTGTTCCCTATAGCTAATCAGTGCTTGGGTAGTGTGACTACTCCCAACTTACTCCGAAGGTACTCAAAAACTTCCTTGGGCAATGGTTTTGTGAATATATCTGCTACTTGCTCTGTGGTTGGAACAAACTCCAATTTGACCTCTCCTTCTGCAACTTTATCTTTCAAAAAGTGATACCGGATTGCAATATGTTTGGTGCGGGAATGCATAACCGGATTCTTTGAGATGTTGATTGCACTAGTGTTATCACATTTAACCGAAATTGGCTCATTGAAGTGAATACCAAGATCTTTCGGTGTTTGTCTCATCCATAATATCTGTGTACAGCATGTTGTTGCTGCAATGTATTCTGCCTCTGCTGTGGATAGAGAGACTGATTCTTGTTTCTTGTTGTGCCATGCTACCAGCTTATCTCCAAGATAAAATGCTCCTCCACTGGTACTTTTTCTGTCATCAATACATCCTGCCCAATCTGCATCAGAATATGCAAAAAGAGTGAAGTCTTTTCCTTTTGGATACCATAGCCCATACTCCATAGTACCCTTGAGGTACCTAAAAATCCTTTTCACAGCTGTCACATGAGTCTCTTTGGGACTAGCCTGAAATCTTGCAACCATGCAAACTGCCTGTAAGATATCCGGTCTGGTGGTTATCAAATACAATGAGCTCCCAATCATAGATCTGTACATTGTTTGATCAACATCTGGAGATTTGTCATCCTTGCTCAACTTGCAACTTGTTGTCATGGGAGTGCTAACGGGCTTACTATCCTCCATTGTGAACTTTTTCAGCATTTCTTTCACATATTTAATTTGAGAAATAAAAATCCCCTTTTCGGTTTGATTAACTTGCAGTCCGAGGAAATATGAAAGTTCACCAATCATAGACATTTCAAATTCTTTCTGCATTTTATTTGCTATGTCTTTGCATGATTCATCATTGCTGCTCCCAAATATTATATCATCTACATAAACAACAAGGACAATGAAATTGCCATTCTCAGTTTTGATATATAAATTGCTATCCACCATACCTTTCTTGAATCCTTGCTTAGTGAGATAGTTGTCCAATCTTGCATACCAAGCTCTAGGTGCTTGTTTCAAGCCATACAATGCTTTCTTCAGCTTGCAAACAAAGTTAGGATTATCACAGAGTTGAAAACCATCAGGTTGTTCAATATACACTTCTTCTTCAAGATTTCCATTTAGAAATGCTGATTTCACATCCATCTGATAAACTTTGAAATTCCTATGAACTGCTAAAGCCAAAAATAGTCTGATTGCTTCAAGTCTGGCCATTGGTGCAAAAGTTTCTTCAAAATCAATCCCTTCAACTTGAGCATATCCTTTACAGACCAATCTTGCTTTATTCCTTACAACCTGTCCGTCTTCATTCAATTTGTTTCGAAATATCCATTTAGTACCGATTATGTTTTTATTTTCAGGCCTTGGTACTAATTCCCAGGTTTTGTTTTTCTCAATTTGATCTAGTTCTTCATTTACTGCCTCCATCCAGCTTTCATCTGTGCTTGCTTCAATAATATTTTTGGGCTCAATGCTGGATAACAGAGAGTAGTTGTTTACTACTCTTCTTCTTGTTTGAATACCAACTGTGGGGTCCCCAATAATCTGCTCTCTGGGATGATTTTTCTACCAGCTGCTTGTTTTGGATTTCCTGTTTTCTTCTATTTCTAAATCATCTGAATCTGATTTCTGTCTCTCTTCTTTTTCTTGATCTTCATCCTCTTCAATAAATTCTTCATAAGTCGGGTAGTTTTCATTATGGCTGATTTCTTGTTTCCTACCTTCATCAACCTTAACATCCGCACTCTCCACAATTTTCTTTAGTCTTTTGTTGTAGCATGTGTAGGCTTTGCTTTTTGTTGAGTAACCAAGAAAAATTCCTTCATCAGCTCTATCTTCAAACTTGCCAAGATTGTCTTCAGTTCGTTTAATGTAACACTTGCTGTCGAACACTTTGAAGTATTTTGTTGTAGCCTTTTTGCCAAACCATAGTTCATAAGGTGTTTTGCTTTCATGCGGCCTCAACATGCACCTATTCTGGATGTAAACTGTAGTATGAACTGCCTCTTTCCAAAACCTGTCAGCAATTCTGCTCTCTGTCAACATGGTCCGTGCCATTTCCTGCACAGTTCTGTTCTTTCTTTCTACTACTCCATTCTGTTGAGGTGTTCTTGCTGCCAAAAACTGTCTTCTAATCCCATGTTTTTCATAGTATTCTACAAACTCATCTGAAATAAACTCTCCTCCTCTATCTGATCTTAAACATTTAATTCTTTTTCCTGATTGATTCTCAACAAGATTTTTGAAAGTTTTGAACATCTCAAAGGCTTCTGATTTAAGTTTCAAAAATAGTACCCATGTCATTCTGGAATAGTCATCTATACACAGCATAAAATATTTGTATCCATTTATGCTTTCCGTTCTCATGGGTCCACATAAATCAGTGTGAATTAGTTCTAACGGCTTGCTTGTGAAGTACTCTTTTGCTTTGAAAGTGGCTCTGGTTTGCTTCCCCTTTTGGCATGACTCACAAATGCTATTTGAAGGTTTACCAATAGTGGGTATGTCTCTTACTGCCCTTTTTGAGCTGATTTTTACCAGATTATCAAAGCTTATATGACCGAGTCTCTTGTGCCACAGCCAATTTTCTTCTTCCTGTCCAACCAAGCAAGCTCCTTCTGAAGTCTCTGAGAGAGTATACAGATTTCTAGAAGTTCTCAGTCCAGTAGCTATCAACTTCCCATTTTTTGTCTTTCTTACTTCACAACCCTGCTTCTTGAAAATTACTTCATGACCTCTGTCACAAATTTGACTTACACTCAGTAAGTTATGCTTCAGACCAACCACAAAAAGGACTTCTTTAGAGTTGATTTTTCTGTCACTTAACTTAACTGATCCTTTACCCACTATCTTGGCTCCATCATTGTTTCCAAATTTTACAGAACCACCTTCGTAAGTCTGTAACTTATCAAACTTTTGTTTATCTCCTGTCATATGACTGGAGCATCCACTA
Organism: Wollemia nobilis; assembly: GCA_028583015.1. Taxonomy (NCBI): domain Eukaryota; kingdom Viridiplantae; phylum Streptophyta; class Pinopsida; order Araucariales; family Araucariaceae; genus Wollemia; species Wollemia nobilis. The sequence goes on from JAQPPZ010017238.1 coordinate 4,016,294, forward strand.
TCCAGAATCCATGGTGCAGATTTGTTCTGGGCTTTGAGAGCTATTTGAACGATCAAGGATTCCTTATCTTTCTTAGGTTGTTCCTTTTCTTTCCACTCTGATTTGACAGTAGATTTGGTCACTTGTTTTACCTTCTCCCTTTCATTGGCTTGTGCCTATTTTTCGAGAAATTTTTTGTTTTGTTTCAATCCAGTTGATTGATACTTTCTTCCTTGATATTTATTTCCTGCAAAAGAGCTACGACAATTTCTTGCAATATGTCCAAAGTTATGACAGTTATAACATTCTACAACATAATCTATCAAAGGTGAAAAAGCATTTCTACTAGTGAAATTCCTTTGTCCTACATTATATCTACAATTTGAAATTTTATGACCATAAGCATTGCATTTAAAACAATAACCAGAAAAGGAACGAGTGTACCTAGGTAATGGTTTTTGCCATGTTGTAGTAGGAGCCATGGGTCTTCTTCTTCTTTGATATGTGACTTTGGTGAATCCATCATTTGCAGTACTCCTTTCATGCTTGGCCTTATTGTTTTCTTTTGCATGATACGGTTTTTCTTGATCAACCCTGATCTTATATTTATTCTTTATTGGTTCTATAGTTATAGCCTTTGATTCCTTTGAGGATTCTCCTTCATCAAATCCCAAACCAAATTTGATGCCTGTAGGCCTTTGGTTATTTAACATTTTATTCAGCTTCGCAGAACTGTCTTCAAATTTATGATGACAACTCAATTTCTGATTCATCTCTTCTAGCTGCATCCTTAATCCAACTATGTCTTCTTCTAGCTTATTGCACTCATCTATTTTCACGGTTAGCTGTGCTTCAAAATCTTTAGACTTTTTCTTAAATTCTTCAGTCTGTACTTTCAAACTGATTATTAATTCGTTGGCATCCTCAAATTTTCTTGAAATATTTTTATTCTTTTTCCTTTCTGTACTTAACTCTTCAAGTGCAGCAACCAACTCACCTTCCAGATCTACCTCAGCCTCATCCTCTAATTTTTCATCACACTCCTGGGTTTCCTCTGTTCTTTCTTCTTCAAAAGCCATGAACAAGGCTTCACCAGTTTCTTCTTTAGAGTCCTCACTGGAGCTGTCTTCAGAAGAGTTAACATTCTTGGAAATGAAACTTTTCTTCTTGAAGTTCCTTTTTCTAAAATGTGGTTTCTTCTTCCAGTCACTTCTTTCTTGGTGTGTCCCTTCATCACTTTTGTTTTTCTCATTCATTGGGCATTTAGCTGCAAAGTGCCCGATGCCTCCATAGTTGAAACACTTGAACGGTAGCTTACCTCTGTACTTTCCTTTTCCCTTTATTAGTTTCCTAACAAAGTTTGCTTCAGTTTCATCTGAAGATTCTTCTTCCTCAGATTCTTGTTTAGCTTTTATATTTTTTTGTGCTTGGAAAGCAGCTTCTCTGTCTGAGGGCTTAGTTTGTCCTATTCTCATTTCATATGCTGTTAAAGAACCATGCATTTCATCCATGCTAAAAGTATTTAAATCTTTAGCTTCTTCTATAGCAGAAACTTTAGCATCAAATCTTTTATGGAGAGTTCTTAGTACCTTTTTCACAACAACTGCATCTTCTATTTCCTCACCGAGTCCTCTAATCGCATTGATGATTCCATTTACTCTCAGCATATAGGCCTCTATGTTCTCATCATCATTCATCTTTAATGCTTCGAACTGGGCTCGATGGGTTTGTAGCTTGGCTTCCTTGATCTTGCCATCTCCTTCATGAATGCTCTGCAGTTTGTCCCATATGTCTTTTGCCGATTTATAGCTCATGATCCTTATCAATTCACTGTCTACTAACCCACACATAATAGCATTCTTAGCTTTAGAGTTGTTCTCAAACTTTTTCTTCTCAATCGCATCTGTTGGAGGAGCAGAGGGTATTGTGTATCCATTTTCAATAGATTCCCAAATGTCATATCCCAATGCACACAGATATGTCTGCATCCTGAGTCTCCAGAAAGAGTAATTTGTTCCATCGAACAAAGGAGCTTTGTTGGAAGAAAATCCTTCACCACCGGCCATTGTGTATCTTCCAAGATCACCTTAGCTGATTAAGCTTGTTCAGGTACCTTGCTCTGATACCAATTGATATTCTCACAATGACACTGAGAGGGGGGTGAATCAGTGTAACTATTTAAAATTTGAATCTGCAACTCTTAATGCTTAAAAATGCAAGCTTAAAAATAGATATAGCAAGTATAACAAAAGAGCATCACACAACACAAGATTTAACGAGGTTCACCGATTTGGCTACTCCTCAAATAATGACTGTTTGGACTACAATCCAAATCCAGCCTTTGCAAGGATTCAATCTTTACAAATAGTTTACCAGCACCCACTGGAAGGAGCACCAACCCCTGATTTATCTGCAACAACAGATAGGAGCACCAACCCCTTATACCAAGCACCAACTTGGATTTCTATTTTGAATAATAGATTGACATAAAAATGCCTTCTCTTTTACAAGACCCTCATTGGTCTATTGCTCATTCAAATCAATCTCATAGAAGCATAAAGAGAATTGTTAGAAACTCAATATCTTCTATTGCATACTAAAACCTCTCTGTCAAATTTTTTAGAATAAAACCAGGTTTCAGTTCTGTAGCTATTTTTCTTACAGCACTCTTACCCAACCACACTTTTAGTTTTTCAAGATAAAACACGGTTGCAGTAACCTCACTTACTACGCCTTTTCGATTCTTTATACTTGGCTTACTCGAACGGCTCTTTCAAAATGGCTCTATTTTTCCCTCCAATTTTTCATGCATTTACGGCTACGTTCAATCTGTCACACCCTCTCTGACATGCTCTGTCTTCTAGCCGCTTTCTTTCTGACTCATTCTGACAGTCTACTCTGCTCATTCTGATAGCTTTTTTTGTGCAACCTGACAACCTTTTTGCGTGTTTCGATGCTCTATCATTCTTTTCTTTTATCCTTTACGTAACTGCCCTCTCGACACCTTTACACTTTTAGATGGCACTCTTTTCAATTCTGAGTCAAACTTTCTCTTCTGCCCGCAACTTCCATTTCTGACACACGCAACCTCCGAGAGGATTTCTTGTTTATCGAGATTCTCGGTATATCTGCACTTTTGACAGCCTTGCAGCATCACGGCCCTGTAACCATTCTTGTCTTTAATGCACTATTCTGTAACTGCCACCTGTAGCTACAGTTCTAACTCTAGTTAACTCTTACATAACTGGTTGCATGATTTTCTTCTACACTTACCCGACAACTGTCACTATGTAAGCTTCTCGGCTTTTACCTACGCAACTAAGACATGTCACGATATCGTGACATTTCTGCCCATTTGACCTTTTTTGGACAGTTGACCATGAAAACCTGACCTGTCACGATATCGCGACGTTCTCTGCCTCCTAGTCCTTATCTCGGCATGCAACCGCGAAAATAGAACATGTCACGAAATCGTGACGCATTTGCTGCCTCTAGCTCTTTTTTGTCTCCTACCCATGAAAATGGGACATGTCACGAAATCGTGACACTTTTTGCTTTCCTGCACTCTACTTCGCTTGCACCCAAAATGGAACATGTCACGAAATCGTGACACTTTTCTTTCTCACTCTACTTCGCTTGCACCCACAAAAATGGAACATGTCATGAAATCGTGACACTTTTGCTTCCTACACTTTTCTTCGCATGCCTCACGAAATGCAACATGTCACGAAATCATGACGCTTTCCTTTCTCAAATAACATGTCACAAATCGCCTTTTCCTCTTCTTTCCTCCAAAATGCAACATGTCGCAAAATCGTGACATCTTTCGCATCCGTACAACTCTCTCTTCATGTACTAGCGAAATCAAGACATGTAGCGAAATCGCTACACCTTTTTCCCTTTGCAATTTCTTTACTTCGGCCCGCAAAAATCCAACATGTAGCGAAATCGCTACACTTTTGACTTAGCACTTTTTCTTTGCTTCTGCCAGCGAAAATCCAACATGTAGCGAAATCGCTACACTTTTTCAACTTAGCACTTTTTCTTTGCTTCTGCCAGCGAAAATCCAACATGTAGCAAAATCGCTACACTTTTTCACCTTATTGCTTCTTCTCCGAACCTGTCACGAAATCGTGACACTTTTCATCCTTGGCGCTTCTTCATCGAACTTGTCACGAAATCGTGACACTTTTCATTGCCTGCGCCTTTACTCCAAACATGTCACGAAATCGTGACAATTTTTCAACTTTGCTTCTTTCCTTCCAGCATGTCACGAAATCGTGACAGTTTCTCCAACTTTTTCTCTCTCCTCCGATATGTCACGAAATCATGACATTTTTGGCTGTGCCTTCTCTCTCCTCGTTTTGTCATGAAATCATGACATTTTTGGCTGCACCTTCTCTCTCCTTAGTTTTGTCATGAAATCATGACATTTTTGGCTATGCCTTCTCTCTCCTCCGTTTTGTCGTGAAATCGCGATAGAAAACATGTCGCGATATCGCGACAGTTTTCTTACTTGTCTTTTTCTGCAAATTTTTGAATCTGGGCCACTTCTTTCTTCTTGGAAATTCACTGTACTTGTTCTGACTGACCTCTGAACTGCATCAACTGCATCAATCTGTCTGTGTTGACAACAATGACAATACTTTTGCAATACTTTTGCTGCACCTTGCTCAACAATCTCCCCCTTTGGAATTGTTGGCAACACATGTGCAATTTCAATTTCCTATAGTAATTCTTCTCCCCCTTTGCCAATAATACCAAAGGGGTGATGTAGACTCCCCCTGAGTCTATGCACAACATTCTCAGGCATAAGTAATGTAATGCTCCCCCTGAGAATGTGTTCCCCATAGCTAGTCAGTGCTTGGGTAGTGTGACTACTCCCAACTTACTTCGAAGGTACTCAAAAACTTCCTTGGGCAATGGTTTTGTGAATATATCTACTACTTGCTCTGTAGTTGGAACAAACTCCAATTTGACCTCTCCTTCTGCAACTTTATCCTTCAAAAAGTGATACCGGATTGCAATATGTTTGGTGCGAGAATGCATAACCGGATTCTTTGAGATGTTGATTGCACTAGTGTTATCACATTTAACTGAAATTGGCTCATTGAAGTGAATACCAAGATCTTTCAATGTTTGTCTCATCCATAATATCTGTGTACAGCATGTTGTTGCTGCAATGTATTCTGCCTCTGCTTGTGGATAGAGAGACTGATTCTTGTTTCTTGTTGTGCCATGCTACCAGCTTATCTCCAAGATAAAATGCTCCTCCACTGGTACTCTTTCCGTCATCAATACATCCTGCCCAATCTGCATCAGAATATGCAAAAAGAGTGAAGTCTTTTCCTTTTGGATACCATAGCCCATACTCCATAGTACCCTTGAGGTACCTAAAAATCCTTTTCACAGCTGTCACATGAGTCTCTTTGGGACTAGCCTGAAATCTTGCAACCATGCAAACTGCCTGTAAGATATCCGGTCTGGTGGCTGTCAAATACAGTAGGCTCCCAATCATAGATCTGTACATTGTTTGATCAACATCTGGAGATTTGTCATCCTTGCTCAACTTGTAGCTTGTTGTCATGGGAGTGCTAACAGGCTTACTATCCTCCATAGTGAACTTTTTCAGCATTTCTTTCACATATTTAATTTGAGAAATAAAAATCCCCTTTTCAGTTTGATTAACTTGCGGTCCGAGGAAATATGAAAGTTCACCAATCATAGACATTTCAAATTCTTTCTGCATTTTATTTGCTATGTCTTTACATGATTCATCATTGCTGCTGCCAAATATTATATCATCTACATAAACAACAAGGACAATGAGATTGCCATTCTTAGTTTTGATATATAAATTGCTATCCACCATACCTTTCTTGAATCCTTGCTTGGTGAGATAGCTGTCCAATCTTGCATACCAAGCTCTAGGTGCTTGTTTCAAGCCATACAATGCTTTCTTCAGCTTGCAAACAAAGTTAGGATTATCACAGAGTTGAAAACCATCAGGCTGTTCAATATAAACTTCTTCTTCAAGATTTCCATTTAGAAATGCTGATTTCACATCCATCTGATAAACTTTGAAATTCCTATGAACTGCTAAAGCCGAAACATTCTGATTGCTTCAAGTCTCGCCACTGGTGCAAAAGTTTCTTCAAAATCAATCCCTTCAACTTGAGCATATCCTTTACAGACCAATCTTGCTTTATTCCTTACAACCTGTCCGTCTTCATTCAATTTGTTTCGAAATATCCATTTAGTACCGATTATGTTTTTATTTTCAAGCCTTGGTACTAATTCCCAAGTTTTGTTTTTCTCAATTTTATCTAGTTCTTCATTTCTTGCCTCCATCCAGCTTTCATCTGTGCTTGCTTCAATAATATTTTTGGGCTCAATGGTGGATAATAGAGAGTAGTTGTTTACTACTCTTCTTCTTGTTTGAATACCAACTGTGGGGTCCCCAATAATTTGCTCTCTGGGATGATTTTTCTGCCAGCTGCCTGTTTTGGATTTCCTATTTTCTTCTATTTCTAAATCATCTGAATCTGATTTCTGTCTCTCTTCTTTTTCTTGATCTTCATCCTCTTCAATAAATTCTTCATAAGTCGGGTAGTTTTCTTTATGGCTGATTTCTTGTTTCCTACCTTCATCAACCTTAACATCCGCACTCTCCACAATTTTCTTTAGTCTTTTGTTGTAGCATGTGTAGGCTTTGCTTTTTGTTGAGTAACCAAGAAAAATACCTTCATCAGCTCTATCTTCGAACTTGCCAAGATTGTCTTCAGTTCGTTTAATGTAACACTTGCTGCCGAACACTTTGAAGTATTTTGTTGTAGCCTTTTTGCCAAACCATAGTTCATAAGGTGTTTTGCTTTCATGCGGCCTCAACATGCACCTATTTTGGATGTAAACTACAGTATGAACTGCCTCTTTCCAAAACCTGTCAGCAATTTTGCTCTCTGTCAACATGGTCCGTGCCATTTCCTGCATAGTTCTGTTCTTTCTTTCTACTACTCCATTCTACTGAGGTGTTCTTGCTATCAAAAACTGTCTTCTAATCCCATGTTTTTCATAGTATTCTGCAAACTCCTCTGAAATAAACTCTCCTCCTCTATCTGATCTTAAACATTTAATTCTTTTTCCTGATTGATTCTCAACAAGATTTTTGAAAGTTTTGAACATCTCAAAGGCTTCTGATTTAAGTTTCAAAAATAGTACCCATGTCATTCTGGAATAGTCATCTATACACAGCATAAAATATTTGTAGCCATTTATGCTTTTCGTTCTCATGGGTCCACATAAATCAGTGTGAATTAGTTCTAACGGCTTGCTCGTGAAGTACTCTTTTGCTTTGAAAGTGGCTCTGGTTTGCTTCCCCTTTTGGCATGAAGCACAAATGCTATTTGAAGGTTTGCCAATAGTGGGTATGTCTCTTACTGCCCTTTTTGAGCTGATTTTTACCAGATTGTCAAAGCTTATATGACCGAGTCTCTTGTGCCACAACCAATTTTCTTCTTCCTGTCCAACCAAGCAAGCTCCTTCTGAAGTCTCTGAGAGAGTATACAGATTTCTAGAAGTTCTCAATCCAGTAGCTATCAACTTCCCATTTTTTGTCTTTCTTACTTCACAACCCTGCTTCTTGAAAATTACTTCATGACCTCTGTCACAAATTTGACTTACACTCAGTAAGTTATGCTTCAGACCAACCACAAATAGGACTTCTTTAGAGTTGATTTTTTTGTCACTTAATTTGACTGATCCTTTACCCACTATCTTGGCTCCATCATTATTTCCAAATTTTAGAGAACCACCTTCGTATGTCTGTAACTTATCAAACTTTTGTTTATCTCCTGTCATATGACTGGAGCATCCACTATCCAGAATCCATGGTGCAGATTTGTTCTGGGCTTTGAGAGCTATTTGAACGATCAAGGATTCCTTATCTTTCTTAGGTTGCTCCTTTTCTTTCCACTCTGATTTGATAGCAGATTTGGTCACTTGTTTTGCCTTCTCCCTTTCATTGGCTTGTGCCTGTTTTTCGAGAAATTTTCTGTTTTGTTTCAATCCAGTTGGTTGATACTTTCTTCCCTGATATTTATTTCCTGCAAAAGAGCTACGACAATTTCTTGCAATATGTCCAAAGTTATGACAGTTATAACATTCTACGGCATAATCTATCAAAGGTGAAAAAACATTTCTACTAGTGAAATTCCTTTGTCCTACATTATATCTACAATTTGAAATTTTATGACCATAAGCATTGCATTTAAAACAATAACCAGAAAAGGAACGAGTGTACCAGGGTAATGGTTTTTGCCATGTTGTAGTAGGAGCCATGGGTCTTCTTCTTCTTTGATATGTGACTTTGGTGAATCCATCATTGGCAGTACTCCTTTCATGCTTGGCCTTATTGTTTTCTTTTGCATGATTCGATTTTTCTTGATCAACCCTGATCTTATCTTTATTCTTTATTGGTTCTACAGTTATGGCCTTTGATTCCATTGATGATTCTCCTTCGACAAAACCCAAACCAAATTTAATGCCTATAGACCTTTGGTTATTTATAATCTCATCAAGCTTCACAGAACTTCCTTCAAGTTTGTGGTAGCAACTCAGTTTTTGACTCTTTTCTTCTAGCTGCATTCTTAAGCCAACAATCTCTTCTTCTAGTTTGTTGCACTCATCTATTTTCATGGTTAATTGTGCTTCAAGATCTTTAGACTTTTTCTTAAACTCTTCAGTCTGTACTTTCAAACTGATAATTATTTCATTGGCATCCTCAAGTTTTCTTGAAACCTTTTTATTCTTTTTCCTTTCTGTACTTAACTCTTCAAGTGCAGCAACCAACTCACCTTCCAGATCTACCTCAGACTCATCCTCTAATTTTTCATCACACTCCTAGGTTTCCTCTGTTCTTTCTTCTTCAAAAGCCATGAACAAGGCTTCACCAGTTTCTTCTTCAGAATCCTCACCAGAGCTGTCTTCAGAAGAGGTGACATTCTTGGAAATGAAACTTTTCTTCTTGAAGTTCCTTTTTCTAAAATGTGGTTTCTTCTTCCAATCACTTCTTTCTTGGTGTGTCCCTTCATCACTTTTGTTTTTCTCATTCATTGGGCATTTAGTTGCAAAGTGCCCGATGCCTCCATAGTTGAAACACTTAAACGGTAACTTACCTCTGTACTTTCCTTTTCCCTTTATTAGTTTCCTAACAAAGTTTGCTTCAGTTTCATCTGAAGATTCTTCTTCCTCAGATTCTTGTTTAGCTTTTATATTTTTCTGTGCTTGAAAAGCAGCTTCTCTGTCTGAGGGCTTAGTTTGTCCTATTCTCATTTCATATGCAGTTAAAGAACCATGCATTTCATCCATGCTAAAAGTATTTAAATCTTTAGCTTCTTCTATAGCAGAAACTTTAGCATCAAATCTTTTATGGAGAGTTCTGAGTACCTTTTTCACAACAACCGCATCTTCTATTTCCTCACCGAGTCCTCTAATCGCATTAATGATTCCATTTACTCTCAACATATAGGCCTCTATGTTCTCATCATCATTCATCTTTAATGCTTCGAACTGGGCTCGATGTGTTTGTAGCTTGGCTTCCTTGATCTTGCCATCTCCTTCATGAATGCTCTACAGTTTGTCCCATATGTCTTTTGCCGATTTACAGCTCATGATCCTTATCAATTCACTGTCTACTAACCCACACATAATAGCATTCTTAGCTTTAGAGTTGTTCTCAAACTTTTTCTTCTCGAAGCATCTGTTGGAGGAGTAGAGGGTATTGTGTATCCATTTTCAATAGACTCCCAAATGTCATATCCCAATGCACATAGATATGTCTACATCCCGAGTCTCCAGAAAGAGTAATTTGTTCCATCGAACAAAGGAGCTTTGTTGGAAGAAAATCCTTCACCACCGGCCATTGTGTATCTTCCAAGATCACCTTAGCTGATTAAGCTTGTTTAGGTACCTTGCTCGATACCAATTGATATTCTCACAATGACACTAAGAGGGGGGGTGAATCAGTGTAACTATTTAAAACTTGAATCTGCAACTCTTAATGCTTAAAAATGCAAGCTTAAAAATAGATATAGCAAGTATAACAAAAGAGCATCCCACAACACAAGATTTAACGGGGTCCCCCGCGGCCCCCCCCCAAAAAAGGACTCCGGGGGCACCACCCCCCCCCGCCCCCCCCCGGGGGGAACCTATCTAAAAAGTGCCCCCCCCCCCCCGCGGGGGGCGCCCCCCCCCCCCCCCCCCCCCGCAAGAGAGGGGGGCCCCCGCCCCCCCCCCCCCGACCCCCCCCGTCTTCTTCTTTATAAAAGAAAGACAAAAAAAACGCCCTCCCCCCCCCGCCCCCCCCCCCCCCCCCCCCCCCCCCCCACCCCCCCCCGAGAGAGAGAGAGAGAGGGGGAAGGAGGCCCCCCCTTTCTCTCTCCCCCCACCCCCCCCCCCCTTTCTTGAAAGGGGCGGCGCGCCCCTCTCCCCCCCCCCCCCCCCCCCTCACTTTTAGTTTTTCAAGATAAAACACGGTTGCAGTAACCTCACTTACTACGCCTTTTCGATTCTTTATACTCGGTTTACTCGAACGGCTCTTTTCAAAATGGCTCTAATTTTCCCTCCAATTTTTCATGCATTCTCGACTACGTTCAATCTATCACACCCTCTCTGACGTGCTCTATCTTTTAGCCGCTTTCTTTACGACTCATTCCGATACTCTTCTCATTCGATAGCTTTTCTGGGCCAACTTACACTTTTTGCGTATTTCGATGCTCTGTCATTCTTATCTTCTATCCTTTACGTAACTGCCCTCTCGGCACCTTTACACTTTTCGATGGCACTCTTTTAAGTTCTGAGTCAAACTTTTTCTTCTACCCGCAACTGCCATTTCTGACACACGCAACCTCCGAGAGGATTTCTCATTTATCGGGATTCTCGATATATTTGCTCTTTTGACAGCCTTGCAGCATCACAGCCCTAATAGCCATTCTTGTCTTTAATGCACTATTTTGTAACTGCCACCTGTAACTTCAATTCTAACTCCAGTTAACTCTTACCTAACTAGCTGCATGATTTTCTTCTGCACTTACCTCGACAACTGTCACTATGTAAGCTTCTCGGCTTTTACCTGCGCAACTAAGACATGTCGCGATATCGTGACATTTTTGCCCATTTGACCTTTTCTGGATAGTTGACCGTGAAAACAAGACATGTCACGATATCATGACATTCTTCGCCTCCTAGTCCTCTTTTTGACATGCAACCACGAAAACAGAACATGTCACGAAATCATGACGCTTTTTGCTGCCTCTAGCTCTTTTCTGTCTCCTGCCAGCGAAAATGGGACATGTCACGAAATCGTGACACTTTTGCTTTCTTGCACTCTAGTTCGCTTGCACCCACGAAAATGGAACATGTCGCAAAATCGTGACACTTTTCATTTTTCTGCACTCTACTTCGCTTGCACCCGCAAAAATGGAACATGTCACGAAATCGTGACACTTTTCTTTTCTGTACACTTTTCTTCGCATCCCTCAGCGAAATCGAAACATGTCGCGAAATCATGACACTTTTCTGCTCTAGCTATTCTTTCTTCGCAAAAGGAACATGTCGCGAAATCGTGACGCTTTTCTACCTTAGCGCTTTTCTTTGCCTTTCACCCGTGAAAATGCAACATGTCACAAAATCATGACATCTTTCGCATCCGTACAACTCTCTCTTCATGCACTAGTGAAATCAAGACATGTAGCGAAATCGCTACACCTTTTTCACTTAGCACTTTCTTTAGTTACGGCCTTCAAAAATCCAACATGTAGTGAAATCGCTACAACTTTTCGACTTAGCACTTTCTCTTTGCTTCGGCCAGTGAAAATCCAACATGTAGCGAAATCGCTACAACTTTTTCACTTAGCACTTTCTCTTTGCTTCTACCAGCGAAAATCCAACATGTAGCGAAATCGCTACACTTTTTCGCCTTATTGCTTCTTCTCTGAACCTGTCGTGAAATCGTGACACTTTTCATCCTTGGCGCTTCTTCACCGAACTTGTCACGAAATCGTGACACTTTTCATTGCCTGCACCTTTACTCCAAACATGTCACGAAATCGCGACAGTTTTTCAACTTTGCTTCTTTCCTTCCAACATGTCGCGAAATCGCGACAGTTTCTCTAGCTTTTTCTCTCTCCTTCGATATGTCATGAAATCGTGACATTTTTGGCTGCACCTTCTCTCTCCTCGATTTTGTCATGAAATCATGACATTTTTGGCTGCACCTTCTCTCTCCTCGGTTTTGTCATGAAATCGTGACATTTTTGGTTGCCTTCTCTCTCCTCAGTTTTGTCGCGAAATCGCGACAAAAAACATGTCGCGATATCGCGACAGGTTTCTTACTTGTCTTTTTCTGCAAATTTTTGAATCCGGGCCACTTCTGTCTTCTTGGAAATTCACTGTACATGTTCTGACTGACCTCTGAACTGCATCAACTGCATCAATCTGTCTGTGTTGACAACAATGACAATACTTTTGCATACTTTTGTTGCACCTTGCTCAACAATCTCCCCCTTTGGAATTGTTGGCAACACATGTGCAATTTCAATTTCCTATAGTAATTATTCTCCCCCTTTGCCAATAATACCAAAGGGGTGTTGTAGACTCCCCCTGAGTCTATGCACAACATTCTCGAGCATAAGTAATGTAATGCTCCCCTTGAGAATGTTTTTCCCATAGCTAGTCAGTGCTGGGGTAGTGTGACTACTCCCAACTTACTTCGAAGGTACTCAAAAACTTCCTTGGGCAATGGTTTTGTGAATATATCTGCTACTTGCTCTGTAGTTGGAACAAACTCCAATTTGACCTCTCCTTCTGCAACTTTATCCTTCAAGAAATGATATCGGATCGTAATATGTTTGGTGCGGGAATGCATAATCGGATTCTTTGAGATGTTGATTGCACTAGTGTTATCACATTTAACTGAAATTGGCTCATTGAAGTGAATACCAAGATATTTCAGTGTTTGTCTCATCCATAATATCTATGTACAGCATGTTGTTGCTGCAATGTATTTTGCCTCTATTGTGGATAGAGAGACTGATTCTTGTTTCTTGTTGTGCCATGCTACCAGTTTATCTCCAAGATAAAATGCTCCTCCACTAGTACTTTTTTTGTCATCAATACATCCTGCCCAATCTGCATCAGAATATGCAAAAAGAGTGAAGTATTTTCCTTTTGGATACCATAGCCCATACTCCATAGTACCCTTGAGGTACCTAAAAATCCTTTTCATAGTTGTCACATGAGTCTCTTTGGGACTAGCCTAAAATCTTGCAACCATGCAAACTGCCTGTAAGATATCCGGTCTGGTGGCTATCAAATACAGTAGGCTCCCAATCATAGATTTGTACATTGTTTGATCAACATCTGGAGATTTGTCATCCTTGCTCAACTTGCAGCCTGTTTTCATGGGAGTGCTGATAGGTTTACTATCCTCCATTGTGAACTTTTTCAGCATTTCTTTCACATATTTAATTTGAGAAATAAAAATCCCCTTTTCAGTTTGATTAACTTGCAGTCCGAGGAAATATGAAAGTTCACCAATCATAGACATTTCAAATTCTTTCTACATTTTATTTGCTATGTCTTTGCATGATTCATCATTGTTGCTCCCAAATATTATATCATCTACATAAACAACAAGGACAATGAAATTGCCATTCTCAATTTTGATATATAAATTGCTATCCACCATACCTTTCTTGAATCCTTGCTAAGTGAGATAGCTATCCAATATTGCATACCAAGCTCTAGGTGCTTGTTTCAAGCCATACAATGCTTTCTTCAGCTTGCAAACAAAGTTAGGATTGTCACAGAGTTGAAAACCATCAGGCTGTTCAATATAAACTTCTTCTTCAAGATTTCCATTTAGAAATGCTGATTTCACATCCATCCGATAGACTTTGAAATTCCTATGAGCTGCTAAAGCCAAAAATAGTCCGATTGCTTCAAGTCCGGCCCTTGGTGCAAAAGTTTCTTCAAAATCAATCCCTTCAACTTGAGCATATCCTTTACAGACCAATCTTGCTTTATTCCTTACAACTCTGTCTATCTTCATTCAATTTGTTTCGAAATATCCATTTAGTACCGATTATGTTTTTATTTTTAGGCCTTGGTACTAATTCCCAGGTTTTGTTTTTCTCAATTTGATCTAGTTCTTCATTTACTGCCTCCATCCGGCTTTCATCTGTGCTTGCTTCAATAATATTTTTGGGCTCAATGCTGGATAACAGAGAGTAGTTGTTTACTACTCTTCTTCTTATTTGAATACCAACTATGGGGTCCCCAATAATCTGCTCTCTGGGATGATTTTTCTGCCAGTCGCCTATTTTGGATTTCCTGTTTTCTTCTATTTCTAAATCATCTGAATCTGATTTCTGTCTCTCTTCTTTTTCTTGATCTTCATCCTCTTCAATAAATTCTTCATAAGTCGGGTAGTTTTCATTATGGCTGATTTCTTGTTTCCTACCTTCATCAACCTTAACATCCACACTCTCCACAATTTTCTTTAGTCTTTTGTTGTAGCATGTGTAGGCTTTGCTTTTTGTTGAGTAACCAAGAAAAATTCCTTCATCAGCTCTATCTTCAAACTTGCCAAGATTGTCTTCAGTTCATTTAATGTAACACTTGCTACCGAACACTTTGAAGTATTTTGTTGTAGCCTTTTTACCAAACCATAGTTCATAAGGTGTTTTGCTTTCATGCGACCTCAACATGCACCTATTCTGGATGTAAACTATAGTATGAACTGCCTCTTTCCAAAACCTGTTAGCAATTCTGCTCTTTGTCAACATGGTCCGTGCCATTTCCTGCATGATTCTGTTCTTTCTTTCTACTACTCCATTCTGCTGAGGTGTTCTTGCTGCCAAAAACTATCTTCTAATCCCATGTTTTTCACAGTATTCTACAAACTCATCTGAAATAAACTCTCCTCCTCTATCTGATCTTAAACATTTAATTCTTTTTCTCGATTGATTCTCAACAAGATTTTTGAAAGTTTTGAACATCTCAAAGGCTTCTGATTTAAGTTTTAGAAAAAGTACCCAAGTCATTCTAGAATAGTCATCTATACACAGCATAAAATATTTGTATCCATTTATGCTTTTCATTCTCATGGGTCCACATAAATCAGTGTGAATTAGTTCTAACGGCTTGCTCGTGAAGTACTCTTTTGCTTTGAAAGTGGCTCTGGTTTGCTTCCCCTTTTGGCATGAAGCACAAATGCTATTTGAAGGTTTGCCAATAGTGGGTATGTCTCTTACTACCCTTTTTGAGCTGATTTTTACCAGATTGTCAAAGCTTATATGACCGAGTCTCTTGTGCCACAGCCAATTTTCTTCTTCCTATCCAACCAAGCAAGCTCCTTCTGAAGTCTCTGAGAGAGTATACAGATTTCTAGAAGTTCTCAGTCTAGTAGCTATCAACTTCCCATTTTTTGTCTTTCTTACTTCATAGCCCTACTTCTTGAAAATTACTTCATGACCTCTGTCACAAATTTGACTTACACTCAGTAAGTTATGCTTCAGACCAACCACAAATAGGACTTCTTTAGAGTTGATTTTTTTGTCACTTAATTTGACTGATCCTTTACCCACTATCTTGGCTCCATCATTATTTCCAAATTTTACAGAACCACCTTCGTATGTCTGTAACTTATCAAACTTTTGTTTATCTCCTGTCATATGACTGGAGCATCCACTATCTAGAATCCATGGTGCAGATTTGTTTTGGGCTTTGAGAGCTATTTGAACGATCAAGGATTCCTTATCTTTCTTAGGTTGCTCCTTTTATTTCCACTCTGATTTGACAGCAGATTTGGTCACTTGTTTTACCTTCTCCCTTTCATTGGCTTGTGCCTGTTTTTGGAGAAATTTTCTGTTTTGTTTCAATCCAGTTGATTGATACTTTCTTCCCTGATATTTATTTCCTGCAAAAGAGCTATGATAATTTCTTGCAATATGTCCAAAGTTATGATAGTTATAACATTCTACGACATAATCTATCAAAGGTGAAAAATCATTTCTACTAGTGAAATTCCTTTGTCCTACATTATATCTACAATTTGAAATTTTATGACCATAAGAATTGCATTTAAAACAATAACCAGAAAAGGAACGAGTGTACCTGGGTAATGGTTTTTGCCATGTTGTAGTAGGAGCCATGGGTCTTCTTCTTCTTTGATATGTGACTTTGGTGAATCCATCATTTGCGGTACTCCTTTCATGCTTGGCCTTATTGTTTTCTTTTGCATGATTTGGTTTTTCTTGATCAACCCTGATCTTATCTTTATTCTTTATTGGTTCTACAGTTATAGCATTTGATTCCTTTGAGGATTCTCCTTCGTCAAAGCCCAAACCAAATTTGATGCATGTAGGCCTTTGGTTATTTAGCATTTTATTCAACTTCGTAGAACTGTCTTCAAATTTATGATGACAACTCAATTTCCGATTCATCTCTTCTAGATGCAGCCTTAATCCAACTATGTCTTCTTCTAGCTTATTGCACTCATCTATTTTCATGGTTAGTTATACTTCAAAATCTTCAGACTTTTTCTTAAATTCTTCGATCTGTACTTTCAAACTGATTATTAATTCGTTGGCATCCTCAAGTTTTCTTGAAATCTTTTTATTCTTTTTCCTTTCTGTACTTAACTCTTCAAGTGCAGCAACTAACTCACCTTCCAGATCTACTATAGCCTCATCCTCTAGTTTTTCATCACACTCCTGGGTTTCCTCTATTCTTTCTTCTTCAAAAGCCATGAATAAAGCTTCACCAGTTTCTTCTTTAGAATCCTCCCTGGAGCTG
The DNA here is from genome assembly GCA_028583015.1 of Wollemia nobilis. NCBI lineage: Eukaryota > Viridiplantae > Streptophyta > Pinopsida > Araucariales > Araucariaceae > Wollemia > Wollemia nobilis. The sequence continues at coordinate 4,033,127 of JAQPPZ010017238.1, forward strand.
TCTTTAGAAGAGGTGACATTCTTGGAAATGAAACTTTTCTTCTTGAAGTTCCTTTTTCTAAAATGTGGTTTCTTCTTCCAGTCACTTCTTTCTTGGTGTGTCCCTTCATCACTTTTGTTTTTCTCATTCATTGGGCATTTAGTTGCAAAGTGCCCGATTCCTCCATAGTTGAAACACTTAAACGGTAACTTACCTCTGTACTTTCCTTTTCCCTTTATTAGTTTCCTAACAAAGTTTGCTTTAGTTTCATCCGAAGATTCTTCTTCCTCAGATTCTTGTTTAGCTTTTATATTTTTCCGTGCTTGAAAAGCAGCTTCTCTGTCTGAGGGCTTAGTTTGTCCTATTCTCATTTCATATGCGGTTAAAGAACCATGCATTTCATCCATGCTAAAAGTATTTAAATCTTTAGCTTCTTCTATAGCAGAAACTTTAGCATCAAATATTTTATGGAGAGTTCTTAGTACCTTTTTCACAACAACCGCATCTTTTATTTCCTCGCCAAGTCCTCTAATCGCATTTATGATTCCATTTACTCTCAGCATATAGGCCTCTATGTTCTCATCATCATTCATTTTTAAAGCTTCGAACTGGGCTCGATGTGTTTGCATCTTGGCTTCCTTGATCTTGCCATCTCCTTCATGAATGATCTACAGTTTGTCCCATATGTCTTTTGCTAATTTATAGTTCATGATCCTTATCAACTCACTATCTACTAACCCACACATAATAGCATTCTTAGCTTTAGAGTTGTTCTCAAACTTTTTCTTCTCAGCAGCATCTGTTGGAGGAGCAAAGGGTATTGTGTATCCATTTTCAACAGACTCCCAAATGTCATATCCCAATGCACACAGATATGTCTGCATCCTGAGTCTCTAGAAAGAGTAATTTGTTCCATCGAACAAAGGAGCTTTGTTGGAAGAAAATCCTTCACCACAGGCCATTGTGTATCTTCCAAGATCACCTTAGCTGATTAAGCTTGTTCAGGTACCTTGCTCCGATACCAATTGATATTCTCACAATGACACTGAGAGGGGGGGTGAATCAGTGTAACTATTTAAAATTTAAATCTACAAATCTTAATGCTTAAAAATGCAAGCTTAAAAATAGATATAGCAAGTATAACAAAAGAGCATCACACAACACAAGATTTAACGAGGTTCACCGATTTGGCTACTCCTCAAATAATGATTGTTTGGACTACAATCTAAATCTAGCCTTTGCAAGGATTCAATCTTTACAAATAGTTTACTAGCACCAACTGGAAGGAGCACCAACCCTTGATTTATCTGCAACAACAGATAGGAGCACCAACCCCTTATACCAAGCACCAACTTGGATTTCTATTTTGAAAAAATAGATTGACATAAAAATGTCTTCTCTTTTACAAGACCCTCACTGGTCTATTGCTCATTCAAATCAATCTCATAGAAGCATAAAGAGAATTGTTAGAAACTAAATATCTTCTATTGCATACTAAAACCTCTTTGTCAAATTTTCAATAATAAAACCAGGTTTCAGTTCTGTAGCTATTTTCTTACAGCGCTCTTATCCAACCTCACTTTTTGTTTTTCAAGATAAAACACGGTTGTAGTATCCTCACTTACTGCACCTTTTTGATTATTTTTACTCGGTTTACTCGAATGAATCTTTTCAAAATGGCTCTAATTTTCCCTCTAATTTTTCATGCATTCTCAACTACGTTCAATCTGTCACACCCTCTCTGACGTGCTCTGTCTTTTAGCCACTTTCTTTCTAACTCATTCTGACAGTATTCTCTGCTCATTCTAACAACTTTTTCTGTGCAACTTGACAACTTTTTCTGCGTGTTTTGATGCTCTGTCATTCTTTTCTTCTATCCTTTACATAACTGCCCTCTCGACACCTTTACACTTCCAGATGGCACTCTTTTCAATTTTGAGTCAAACTTTCTCTTCTGCCCGCAACTTCCATTTTTGACACATGCAACCTTTGAGAGGATTTCTCATTTATCGAGATTCTCGATATATCTGCACTTTTGACATCTTGTAGCATCACGGCCCTGTAACAGCCATTCTTGTCTTTAATGCACTGTTCTATAACTGCCACCTGTAGCTACAGTTCTAACTCCAGTTAACTCTTACCTAACTGGCTGCATGATTTTCTTTTGCACTTTCCTCGATAATTGTCACTATGCATGCTTCTTGGCTTTTACCTGCGCAACTAAGACATGTCGCGATATCGCGAAATTTCTACCCATTTGACCTTTTTTGGATAGTTGACCGCAAAAATAAGACATGTCGCGATATCGTGACGTTCTCCACCTCCTAGTCCTCTTTTCGGCATGCAACCGCAAAAATAGAACATGTCACGAAATCACGACGCATTTCGCTGCCTCTAGCTCTTTTCTGTCTCCTACCCACAAAAATGGGACATGTCACGAAATCGTGACACTTTTTGCTTTCCTGCACTCTACTTCGCTTGCACCCGCAAAAATGGAACACTTCACGAAATCGTAACACTTTTCGCTTTCCTGCACTCTACTTCGCTTGCACCCGCGAAAATGGAACACGTCACGAAATCGTGACACTTTTCGTTGTCGTACACTTTTCTTCGCATGCCTCTGCGAAATCGGAACATGTCACAAAATTGTGACGCTTTTCTGCCTTAGCGCTGTTCTTTGCCTTTTGCCCACGAAAATGCAACATGTCGCGAAATCGCGACGCTTTTCTGCCTTAGCGTTGTTCTTTGCCTTTCGCCTACAAAAATGCAACATGTCGTGAAATCACGACATCTTTCGCATCCGTACAACTCTCTCTTCAGACACTAGCGAAATCAAGACATGTAGTGAAATTGCTACACCTTTTTCCCTTTGCAATTTCTTTAGCTGCGGCCTCCGAAAATCCAACATGTAGCAAAATCGCTACAGCTTTTTGACTTAGCACTTTTTCTTTGCTTCGACCAGCGAAAATCCAACATGTAGCAAAATTGCTACAACTTTTTCACTTGGCACTTTCTCTTTGCTTCGGCCAGCGAAAATCCAACATGTAGCGAAATCGCTACACTTTTTCGCCTTATTACTTCTTCTCCGAATCTGTCGTGAAATCGTGACACTTTTCATCCTTGGCGCTTCTTCACCGAACTTGTCACGAAATGGTGACACTTTTCATTACCTGCGCCTTTACTCCAAACATGTCACGAAATCATGATAGTTTTTCAACTTTGCTTCTTTCCTTCCAGCATGTCGCGAAATCGCGACAATTTCTCCAGCTTTTTCTCTCTCCTCCGATATGTCACTAAATCACGACATTTTTGGCTGTACCTTCTCTCTCCTCAGTTTTGTCGTGAAATCATGACATTTTTGGCTGTGTCTTCTCTCTCCTCAGTTTTGTCGCAAAATCACGACATTTTTGGCTGTGTCTTCTCTCTCCTCAGTTTTGTCGCGATATCGCGACAGAAAACATGTCACGATATCGCGATAGTTTTCTTACTTGTCTTTTTTTGTAAATTTTTGAATCTGGGCCACTTCTTTCTTCTTGGAAATTCACTGTGCTTGTTCTGACTGACCTTTGAACTACATCAACTGCATCAATCTGTCTGTATTGACAACAATGACAATACTTTTGCAATACTTTTGCTGCACCTTGCTCAACACATGCTCAGTATGGAGGTAGTGCATTGACCAAATGTCTCGACAAACTTTTGATAATAAAAAACCTACAATTTTTAGCTCTTGCAAACATAGGATACCTTCTAACGATCCTTGAACTTATAGACTACAAGACCCAAAACATTCTAAGAGAGAAAATTCAGAGGAGAAATGAGTCTAACAACATATCCTCATCATTAAGAAAATCCAACGATCCAAAACTATTAAAGCTCTTAGAGTCAATACTATAACTCCCCAACTAAATAATGGAGAGGTAATGTCATTTATCTGGTAAGAGCTCTCTTTCTTCTCACCTTAGACTACGAGAGTACCTTGAACTTGTAGGAGGTGATGGAGGATAAGGGATTGTCTTGGTGGTCATTTAGGAAATCATGCTAGCTACTTTGGGGGTGTGAATTTGATGAGGTGGAAGATCCTCTTTGACCACCACTTATTCCATTAAAAACCTTGTACTTGGTTGCTCTTTCACATTTTCTATAGGCTTTGAATCTAAAATCATGATCATCTTTATTGTTGGTTTGAAGTGCTAAGATTTAGATACATTAGTGAACATGCTTTTATGCCCTCCCACCATGGTCCAACCATCCTCATTATCCTAAGGAGGTGACATAATGATTTGTATGGGGTTGATTTCAACTTATTGTGAGGTATAAGTGACCAATCCTTAACCTTATGGTACGATGCTTGATATCTAAAACAATTATTTGATAGGTTGATATAAACCACCCATTGTGAGATAATAGAGTCCCCAACATGTATCTCAATGAACTATTTAAGGTATTTGGATAGATTGACCTCAACACAAACTCTTTTTTTATGGGTGGGCAAGGAAAATTTTGTTAGCTTCGACCAAGATGACACACTCTAAGGTTGTCGCAATGTGGTTTAGGGAAGGCCAAATGTGGAGGGAAAGACTAAGGAAATTGATCCATACTAGAACCTTAGATATTCATTCCTCTAAAATTAAGAAATCCTGGGTCCATGGGGAGAAGACCAACAAGGATCTTCTTGTAAACCATGGCCCATGCTCATAAATTGCCTTTACATGAACTAAATATGCAAAGAAAAAGAGAAAAAATCCATTGGATAGGTTCTAAATCAACTTGAGCTTGACTCCATTTGGAGCCCAAGCCAAATCGATCCAAGATGACAAAGTCACTTTGTTGGGAATGCGCCCCATAAAATACCCAACTAGGGTAAACGATTCTAGCCATTTACAAGCATTGCTAAATTTTGGTAGAGGTAAAATTACATTTGGTGATGAGAATTTTTTTGGAAGGGGTTGAAAAGTGGGGGCATATCAAGGGCCACCCTTGTCATGAATTGAACATGGGTCTTTGTTAAGAGAGCCCAATGATTTGTTTTATTTAGTGATGAGAAATTACCTTGTGAATTAACATCAGTATGAATTTTCTATGATGCTTTATGATTTTCATTCTCACTTGTCTTCTCTCCCATGACACCTACACTATTAGTTAACTTGCCAGGGTTAGGGACCATTGAAAACCACAAGGGGCTGATCAAGAAGTGTCATATTAATTAGAGCTCTACGAGAAACCCTAGAAGATCATAGATGGCATACCTCCACTTTTGTAGCTATATATCGATTTTATTCATATTTAGTTTTGAGCATGATTGGTTTTGCACATATTTAGTTTGTAAAAAAATTGTTTTAAAAATATTACGGTGTTGTACAATTTTGGATTTACAAACATTTTTTTTGTAAAGATTTAATTTTATAAAGTTTTGGTTTTGTAAAATATTGGTTTAAGATATTAGTTTTGTTTAATTTTTTTTTCCAAATATTTAAAGATTAAATTTAGTTAGATTTATTAGGATTTAAGGTAAATATTCACTAGATTTAACAAGATACTAGTATCATTTGTATACAAGAATTGTTAGATGATCTTATTCATTTTTCATCATATTGGAAGTTGAATATAGCCATTATTGTGAGTCACATATTCCATGTAACAAATGCTAGATCAAAACCCACCTAATGATGTTCTAGTTGATTTACAAGGATTGTTGTAAAATAACCATTGTTGTTATATTGTGCACATTTGTTGAGAAACTATGCATATATTATTAATATTATATCATAGAAGGTATTACTCACCAACAATTTATGGAAGACCCTATTTTTTTGGGCAAACCCTCTATAGTTGAGGCAAAGGAACTAAGAAGGATTCTAAATATCTATGAAAATGCATCCCAATAAACGATAAACATGGACAAGAGTAAGGTATTTTTTATAAACATAGAAAATAATCGATAGAGATGAATAACAATGGAGCTTAGATATAGTGTTTCAACTTTATATTCTATTTACTTAGATATGCAATATTCACAAGGCCATGCAAGGATCAATTACGAAATGTGTTGATTGACAAGATCCAAAGTAAATTAGCTAGATGGAAGGAAAATTTGTTGAATTAGGTAGGTAGGCTATAGCTTCTCAAGAGTACTCTCCAAGAACTTCTTATGTATTTTTATTAGTGTTTTGGATCCCATTAAAAGCAACTAATGCAATAGATAGTATTTAAAAAAAAAATCTATGGTCAGGAACAAAGGAGAGGAGTAGAATTTTGCTTGTAGCTTGGGAGAAAGTATGCAAGGATAAATCAAATGGAGGAATTGGGCTTAGAAGAATAAGGGATATGAAAAAATACCTTTCCAACAAATATTGGATGGAGGCTAGTGAAGGAGGGGCATGCTTTATGGTCAATAATTCTAAGAGATAAATACTTTGGCAATCAAGAGGGGAGTAGATTTTTGACCATACTAGATCCCTGCCAAGGATCTTCACTATGGAACCACATAGTGAAGGGTAGAGATCTACTATGGAAAGACACCTAATGGAAGATATGAGAAGATTTATGGTTAGTGAAGTATCCACTAGTGAAGGATGAGGTGTTAACAAGTATCAAAATAGAGCTAGAACAAAATTATGGGAAAATTATGAGTGATTAATTGGAAATAGGAGGAGAGGTAAGATGAAAGGAGCTACAAATCTATAATAAATATGTGGAAGAGATTCAAAAACTAACAACTAAAATAAGATCATATTATGTAAGCCCTAATTTAACTAAGGATACAATAGTATGGGGAGCTACTCAAGAAGGATCATTCACTGTTAAATCAACCTATGATTTATCACATGCAGATCCTAAGGGGGAATTTCAATGGGACCAATTATGGGAAAATAAATACATTCCAAACATAGAAATTTTTCTTTGGTTTATAGTCCAAAAAAATATATTAACAATAGATAACCTTCATATTAGAGGTTTCTAATTTCCTAAAAGATGTTACCTTTGTGAAGATCATGAGGAATCAGTAAATCACACATTCTTAAAATATAATTACTCCTTAAAAACATTTTATGATATAATAGAGAATATGGGGGTGGTGTGGATGATGCCTAATAACATGATAGGATGGATAGAATAGTGGGAAAATCCTTTTAAAATTCCAATACTAAAATTAATCTGGAATATGATTTCCTTTCATTATGCATGAGAAAAATAAGGATTTTTCAATGGGAGAATAAAACTACTACTAGGAATAGTGAAAAAATCATAGCAGCCATAGTGGAGAACCTTCAAGTGGTGAAAGCGAATGAGAATATAAAGTCATTGGAGGAAGCTAAAGTAAGCATAAATTAGAACCTAAGTCTAGTTTTGGGAAATGTTAATTTTCTTAGAAAGCTTGAGGAGCTTGACCAAGTGGAAAATACCAATACAAGGATGGATAAAACTAAATTTTGATGGGGATTTCTAAAGAAAATATAGAGAAGGATATAGGAGGAGCAGTTCTAAAGGATTAACGAATGGTGATTGAAGTTATGAGTGAATATTTTGGAATAATTATTAGTCATTAGGCTAAAGCTAGAGCAGTGTTGGTAGGTTTAAATATGGGAATTCAACTAGGGGCTAAGAGATTAATAATTTAGGGAAACTCATTGAATATTGTTAATTGCCTCAGCAAAAGATCAATGGGGAGTTGGAGAGAAGCGACCATTGTAATAGATACACTAAGATACCTAAATGTATTCGATGAATTTCAAGTGGTACATGTCTATAGAGAATGATACAGGGTAGCCATCTGACTAGCCAATTAGAAAGGTCTCAAAGAGGATACAAGATGGATATCGTCAGATGGTATACATAAATATGTCCTCCATCTAGTGGAAAATAAGGTATAAAATATAGGAAATCAAGCCAATGGGTGATCCTATGTTGTGAGACCATTCTCTTTGGAGATCATAATTATTTGTAGCTATAAGAATTATGATATATTTATCTGGTGATAGTTTTTTAGAGTTTTGTAGATTTGTTTGTTGAGGGTTTTTTTTTCTAAAGTGTTATGGACTTTTCTATGGGATCCATCTTATGTAGATCTATGGTCTTACCTACTAAAGGTTCAATATTAAAAATATCTATGGACCTACCTATAGAGGGACTCATTTTCAAGTGAATTAATAGAAGAATAATGAGGCCCCCAGAGAGAAGGGTTCCATTTTTTGAATATCTATGGATTTGTGTGTAGAGGGATCCATTTTCTAAAGATTTGTGGATGTTCTAAAGTAATGGAAGTTTTGATGTAGCTGGAATAAAAAGAATATATGTGGAATGTTGATGAAAGAAAGTATATGAAGATTTGTAAAAGGGTTTGGGCCCTTTCAAAAACCTTGATTTTACCCCAATCAAAAATATATATTATTATTTTTATATAATATGGCTATTTAATTTATGTTTCTTAATTGGAAGATATATGACATAAATTGCTCTAAACTATTATAGATAATAATTTTATATGTGTTCTATGATACATCTTGAATAAATCAATAAAAATATGTCATCCAAGTTTATGGTGTAATATTGTAGTTACAAAGGGAAAAGATAAAACTAAATATACACTAGTGAGCAAGGTAGCAAATCCATGGTGTAAGAATAAAATCATCCTAGCTAGTATGTTGCATTTGAAGCCTAAGTTGTATTTTTATTTTAAATTTTATCAATCTATTCCAATTTAATTACCAATATATTCTTGATATATACTACATGTCAATTTTACGAATAAATTTCATGTGTATTTAGTGTATATTTTGAATCTTATCCATAATTTCAAGATTTGATAACCATGTATTATATGCATAATGTCATTATTCATAAATAATATATTATGACAATTTAATTATTTTATTTAAAATTTCTTCATCCCCTAAGATTATATGAGTAAAGGATACAATTCAATATTTATTGTTCACTGTGATTTTAACATATTAAGCAATCAATTTTTATCTCATATGTAAGATTAAAATACAACATATTTATAAATTATGACAACACATTCATATGAATAAATAAATATGGTCTATTGGATTCTAAACATAGGAAACATAAGGACATGAACATAAAAAGATCAATTTAAGTTTCAATCATAAGTTGATTGATAACATGTATAGTTAGCATAACCATCTCAATATTCAACCAACAAGGTTAATAAAGAAGGTTATTTCCAACACAAGTGATGTAGATCTATGCAGAAAGGGTCAACTAAACAACAAAATATCCTAGTAGCAAAGGATTCATGATTCACTAACACCCACAACATAACATTTAGTTATGTTTTTATTTTTTACATAGTAGAAAACAAGTCGACAATGGGCAAGACAACAAGGGTAAAAGACAATGCTTTGATGCTATATGATGACAAGGATTTCAAGCCCATGCAACTTCCACTTGTATCAAAACTTCTTAGGATGTCACTCCATGATGGTAATATCTCATTTCATAAGACGACAAGTCTAAATATGACAACACTCTTTATGATGATAATTTATTGTGATGATGATGTCTCACTGTATTATGATGGTGATGTCCTAAGACAAAATTCTTATGAGATGGTGATATCTCATTCCTTATGATGCCAAAATCCAATGATGCCAATGACATGATCTTATTACATAAGATAGTGATATCCAATATGCCATCAGGTTGAGAGACAATATCTCAAGATGGCCCCTTGCTTTAATGGATTCTTCAAACGACTATTTTATATGGCTCCTTGCTCCAATGACATATTTTATATGACTCTTAGCTATGAAAAATACTTCAAAAATGTCCTTTATCCAATAAGTCATTTATATGACTCCTTTTTATGATGACATCTTTCATGATTGTATCTTCTTACCCTAATGGTTTCCCTTATGGTTCCATGTAGATGACATCAATTGAGTTATGTGTTAGCAATATTTAGATGAAAATTACCCTTATTTAAAGATAAATTTCTCACCACTTCCTCTTGACTAGAGTCTTCACTTAGACTACTATAGAATTCATATTTCCTTGCAACCCTACACACACTATTCTAAACACTATAAGATGCAAATTCAAAATACAATGCATTCACCATTCATAGAATAAATTCAAGGTGGAAATTTAGTGTCATTGTCAATGTACCAAATTAGAAGTACATCCAATATTTAACATCCATCGTCCACTTTGACACACTCTTTTATATCACTTTGCATGTCATTATATATTCCTTTTCTCTTATATTATTTATGTTTATCAACCTCTTTCTTGCTTCCTCTTCATATTTTCCTCTTCCTCTTCCTATTATTATTTCTACTTATTCCTCTCCTTTGACCTCTTGTTGATTGCTCTTTATTTATTCCATACATGAATGGTTATTTTATACATGATGATGGTAGTTACTTTACCTATGACCATATTTACACATGGATGCTCTTTCATAATATTCATTGGGTAAGAGAAATATTTCATGAGATCCAACTCATGAGCATGAATTATTATTCTAGGTTATTACCATTTTGACTTGATTTTCCTCACAAGGCCACCCATTCCATCTTATACTTGTGTTAATTTGAGAAAAAATATCCTTTGGTAGAATCCACTCAACATTCATTTCACTAAATCCCATTTCATTGCATCCATGCAATCGCAATAAACATATATTTTGTTGACTACTTTTTCTAGGTGCAAACAACGTTTTTTTGGAGTAATTATATCCTCCAAAAATATCACAATGATGTAGGTTCCAACACCTAGTTGTTACATGTCTATATCTTCCACAATTATTGTAACAACCTATCCTAGGATCCTCATCCTCTACTTCTCCCAAGTCCACCTTTTCCTCTTGACAATTCACCATTTTCATGCGTATTTTGATTAAAATAAATTTGAGAAGTAATAGCTTCTTATTCTTACATATTTAGGCCTCTACCACTCTTTGGTTGTTCTCTTCCTCTAGAATTATTATTTTTGCTTGTGAGTTAACTTTTCTTCAGCCTTGAGTCTATATTGGTATGCCTCCTTGATTGCTCTAATTAGAAGTAAACCAATTTCATCTTATATGGATAATATTATTTCATTTATGTATCTTTCCACCTTCTCCTTATCATCTTCTATATGACCACCTCTTATGATCAATTTATAGAATTCCTCCATATACTCTTTTACTCTCAACTCCTTTTGCTTGAGGTTTTGGAGTCTTCTAAACAATCCAATATAGTAATCCATAGGTAAAAATTTAGATTTTAACTTAGATATAAAATTTTACCAAGTTTAGATTATATCCTTCCCCTTTCATTGTCTCTCAGTTTGGACATGAACCCACCAAATCGAAGCATGTCCCTTCAGCTATGTACACATAAATTTGACCCACTTTAGATCCTTCATAGATTTGTAATCGAAGAATCTCTCCATGTATGTTATCCAATAAATCAAATCTTCAAGGTTTATGCTTCCATTAAAATTAGGAGTATCCATATTTGGTTTATGTCCCATGCTTGATATTTTCCAGATCAACCACTACTCTAGTTCTTATCCTTGCTCTTTAGTTCAATATTTTGTATGACCATTTTTCTACTCTTCACTATCACTAATATCATCAAGATGAATGCCTCTCCTTTGGTAAGTTTCAATCATATCTAACCTCAGGGTAGTTCACCTCAAATTTTTTGCTATATCCTCTAGTTGGGGTTCCACATCACACTGTCTTCCTCTTCATCATTGTGTTATCTTTCCTTCAACACAATTTATAGAATTTTAAAATTAAACCTACTTTGATATAAAATTATACAAATCTAGGTAGAGAGGGTCAACTAAATGACAAAATTACCTAGTAGCAAAGGATTTGTGGTTTATTAATGCCCATAGTGTAACATTTAGTTTTTTTTTTTTATTTACATGCACTAGATGTCAAGATGACAATGACAAATATGACAAGGATAAAAATGGTGCTATGATACTATATGATGACAAAGATTTCAATTTGGTGCAACTTTCACTTGTATGACATGGTGTAACTTCCACTTGTATGAAAACTTCTTAGGATGGAACTCATTCATGATGAAATTATCTCATTGTACAATGTGGCAAGGCTTGAGATGACAACACTCTTTATGACAATAATTTCTTGTGATAATGATGTCTCACTCCCTTATGATGGTGATATCCTGTGACAAAAGTCTTATGGGATTGTAATAAATCCTTCCTTATGATGGAAATGTCCTTTTATGGTAATGACAAGATATTATTACACAAGATGATGATATCCATGTTGGCATTAGCTTGAGATAATAATTTCTGAAGACAACCCCTTGCTTTGATGGCTTCTTTAGATAACTCTTTGCTCCAACTAGATCCTTCATATGGCTTCTTGCTTTTATGACATCCTTCAAATGAATCTTAGATCTAATGACATCCATCAAATGGGTCCTTGCTTTGATGACTTCCTTTAGATGACTCCCTTTTGTTATCATACCTTTTATAACTACATCCTCTTACCCTGATGAATTCTCTTATAATGGCACTTCCAAGAAAATGGGTGATAGATGGTTTCCTATATATGGCATCAGTTGATTTATGTGTCAATAATATTTATATTACAATTACCATTATTTAGAGATAACTTTCTTGCCACTTCCTCTTAAATAAAGTCTTCACTCAAACTACTACAAAATTTATCTTCCCTTCAAACACTACACAAATTATTTCAAACACACTACAAGATGTAATTTCAAAATTTAATGTATTCATCATTCATATAAAAAATTATGGTGGAAAGTTAATGTAATTACCAATGTTCCAAATTGGTTGTACATCCAATATTTCACATCCATTTCCCACTCTAACACATGTCTCTTTACTCTTTTATCTCACTTGGGATGCCATTACATATTCCTATCTCATATTCTCTATATTTATCAAACCTCTTTGCCACTTCCTATTCCTCTTCCTCTTCTTGTTTCTACTTATTCCTCTCCTTCAGTAGTCGCTTGAAATATTTTTCCAAGCACTATTGTTCATCACTATGGTATAACAGAGGGCCTATGAGTGTTAGGTACTCCTCTGCCTAGCATACCTTGGTTATTTTAAAAAATTCAACCTATAAAAAACATTTATTTGTTGTGTTAAACCTACATTCATGACCCCAAAAAATGAGCATGCAAAAAAGGACATCCCTATAACTGAAGAACAAACTTACATGCACCAAACAGTCAGGACAAAGTCCACAAGTGTCTAGAATAGTTTGAAATATTCCAATACCATTCGGGTCAGTGGCAGTAATAGTAAGGTCAATGATAGTAACAATAGAGTTAGTAATAGTAACAATTAGGTCAATAGTGACAATAATAGTCAGAAAATACAAGTGGTCAGGTTCAGAAACAAGATTGTTAGTATCAATAACTACATAGTATAGAGGATCCCAAGTTTAGAGATGTGAACAATGTTAGTAATTGTAGTACATGTGATAGGGATACTGATAGGGTGGTCAGTCGATAGAACACACAGGTCAGAAAGAGTTGATCCAAAACCCAACTTTTGAATTGTATCTTTAGATAAAAATTGACCACATAGGTAAACTCATCAAAATAGAGGATAATTTTTTTTTTAGGCGTCTAAAATCAATGTTGTGGGATATAGCTCATTGTGACCATATTTTCAAGCTAATAATTTTGATATATAACACCCAAGAACTTTTTAGACTCCTTACTAAAAATAGTAACTCCTAAAACCACACTTCTATTTTTAGTAATTCAATAAAATAGGTTCAAAACTATCCAAAATGGCTTGTGGCACTCATGGAAATCAAAAAGAGATAGATCAAGTTACCTCATTATTGTAAATCCTCCAAAGCATCATTGATAGCATATAAAACTCAAATCCATGGGCACCAAAGAATGTCGAGGGAAGCCAAGCTAGCAATCCTTCCTAATCAAGAAGATGAGAAGTTCATGGAATTTGGATGGGACAAATTATTTCCAAAGGTGGAGTCTAGTTAGCTATCATTGGAAGGCGTTTATGACTATGGTCTAAGGTAAAAATATTCTTTTGAGTCCTTAATTCTAATTTAATGGGTTATCTAGATCGTGTAGTGTGGGAAGCTTCAAATTTAGTGCTAGTTGGTGGTAGGGCTTCCTATTTGGTTTCACTTTGTATGATCTTCTAGATTTATCTACTTCATAAGTAGTAGGGACTTTGGGCCCCTTCACTTTGTCTTTGAGTAAGAAATCTAGTCAAAATTACCTTATAAGACACGATTCACCCAGTGTAGTGAATTTTTACTACAAAAGGAATTAAAAGTGCGAAGAAATATGAGGAGGTAAATGTTAAAGCAAAGGAGGAAAAAGAGGCCAAGTTTACTCCATGTAGATTATCTTCATTTTTATTAAGTAGTATAAAATCCTTTCACAATAAAATAAAAATAGTGTGTAGATTATCCCTTGCACTTTAGGGTTACAACAATAGCATAATAAAGAAATAACTACAGATGATATCCATGAAAATTTAGGGTTTTTAGGACACCATAGGAAACTAATTATTATGAAGGGTCATCCTTTCACTATAGGGTTTCCAAGTTAGAATTTAGGATTTTTAGATCCACATAAGAAAGTAATTATTATCGAATATCATTCATGCAATTTAGCAATATTGGGATAACATAATAATTAAATTTTTTATGAGGCTATTCCTTGCACATTAGATTGTCAAGAGCACAATGATATTTTAAATATAAGCATAATTATGATTTTTAGTATGGGAAATATAGGATAATTATGAACATAAAAGTGTTGGTGGAAATGGAAAGAACTTAAAACAAGAACAAAAATAAAATGATGCCTATATGGATGTTTATTTGAGAAACCAAAAATAATTATTATAGGTATTAACAAGAAGTGTGGTTACAACCACAAAAAACATAAAAAGTGATGATGAAAATAATTTTGTGGAACATTTAAGGTATAGTTATTAATATATATATTTTTAATTTACATGGTGGAATCGGTAGCCGCCACGAAACTGGGTAGTCTATTCATATTTTTTTGCCGCCACAGTATTCTACGTTGTTTGCCCCAAAAGCTGCCACATAGATCTTTGTGAAGTCATCCCCTATAACCACCATGCCACAATCATTTTAAACCTTTTACGCCGCTAAAAGAACTAGAAAAGGGACAAAAATTCAGTTCGACAAGGCCTGATATTTGAACATTGGACCTCTGCCCCCATTACGGGGTTTGGTCGAACCAATTGGTCTACACCTCAAAACTTAGTTATTAATAAATTAATAAGTTATTTTAGTATTGATTTTATTTTTTAATATAAGAAATAAAATTAATTAGTGAGTATTGGGATTTATACTTATTTCCAAATATGAACAAAAACAATTCATCCACTCAAAATTTATAGAGAAAACATAAAAATGATGAAAACAAGAAATGTATAGTGGAAACCCATAGACATCTTAAATAATTACTTTATTATCTATGGATATTAATCACAATACTCTGATATAATCAATGGAGTTGTGGTGGATATTTATACCAATACTAAAACCCCAATTACATAATTGAAGTTAACCTAAGCTGACATAACAATAGGGATTTAGGTCAATTATTAATTTAATATGGGTTTAACCATAGCAAGGTTAATCATGACTCATAATTATTACATAATAAAATGATAAATAATCTTAATACATTGTATAATTATGGCCCATAGGCATATACATGACTGCATCATACAATATCAATTTTGTTCATAAGTCAGATTACAATTTCAAAACCCCCTCATAATTTAATCTAATGGACCAAGAAGTTAATACAATAGTAGTAATAATATATCCTCACCTCCAACCCATAATGGATTCTCTAGTGAAATTTCACACTTGAGTAAGACTCATATAGACCCTCCTCATCATTTAAAAATACAATGATACAAAAATACCTCTACACAAGAATCTCCATTGGCTAGACCATGGTCATCAATGTCAATATCATATATGCTGGATTTTAAGACTAACTATATCAAAATATCATAGGTCCTAATATAATTGAGCCACAATATTATAGGTCAAAATATCAACAATCAAGAATATATATATATATATATATATATATATATGAGCAATCAAATAATATCTAGGGCAACATAACAATGAAATAACATTCACTTATAATATCAAATATAAATGTAAAATAGCCAAAATTATTCATGTACATGCATGAAGAATACTTACAATAAGATTTGCTCAAATGTCAATGCTTGCTATGTGATTATCGCTATAGACCATTTTCCATTACATTGTATGGAGATTTATCTCCATAATTTATCCATAGTAATGTGACTCTTCAATACTTGTCTATTTGACTCCTTTATATCTAGGAGATGCAATATTTACTATTCTTGACCTTTGGCTTCTCATCTTTCCACTTGTATAGTAGAATCATCACTCTCTTCTTACACGCATACTTGAATTTATGACACTTGCACAATTCTACATGATTCTTACTCTCCTACATGCACTCCTAATACAAGATACTTGTGCACATCCTCACATTACATATTTGAACACTTACATACATGACATTTGTACAAATTCTTTCAATACACACTTACATGACACTTGTGCATATCCTACATATTATACTCTTACATGACACTTGTGCATATCCTACACATGGACACTTACATAAAGAGAAAATATAAATCACTCATCTAAACTATAAACTCAACCCTAATCTATTATATATTTACATTTGTTCCATGAAGGTACCATGGGTACATTAGAACATACCAAATAATGTAATATTATTCAACAAGATACTCCTACACATATCCAAAGAACACCTTTGATATGAATCCATATGAGGAAGAGAGTCCAAGAGTACTTCCTCTAAAATGATGTTCTAATCTTCTAAAGACACATAAGGAAAATATTGGAAGTATAGCTTTTCCTTTTACAAAATACTTCACGTTGTTTGGAAACTTTGACTTGCTCTTCGGGAAATAAATTTTCATCCACAAAGAGACTTTGCGTGGAATTGTTTATGAGAATAGCCATTACAAAATTCCAAGAGTTCCTAGACAAATATGGAAGAAAGAATAGGTCATGAAAGATTAGATCTTCATGAATATGATGAATCAATAGCCCAAAGGAGAAGTAGGGATTGAATAGAGTATATTATAAATATTTTTTATTGTATGACCTAAAAGACTCAAAAACTATTGCAACTATAAAAATTTCAACTGTATATCTCATAAATGTAGACCAAATATTTTAATTGCATAACATATTATAAATTTACCCTTTTTAGTTTGGGCAATAGGCTTTGAATACAATTACACAATGAGATGTCCCTTCACTTATGGTAAGTTCTTGAAACAATAACAACATTCTATAGAGCTCAATAAATTATACAATATAAAAAAATAGGCTCAAAATGCTTATGTATGCAAAAGTTATGGCCTCTGGAAGTTTGCCCTCCAAAATAGCCCGAGTGACTTTTTAAAGAACACCAACTTTGTAAAAATTCATTCTACTTTATATATAAGGAAAAATAATAAGAAATAAATTTCTCATTTTTCTCCTTACATCAAGAGGTAGAACACCCTTATGCCATGCCCATCTAGCTTAATTACTACCATCACTACTTAAGTCCAATGGTGTGCCCTCTCTATAAAGAAAGACATCATGAACTATAGAAATAAAGATCTCGACCAGTTTAAATGGACATGATGTACAATATTTGAACCGAGGAAAATGAGCAAACATTTTCCTTCTTCCAATGAAGAAATCAAATCTCCCAAGTGGAATGAAAACATCACAATTCTACCTCCTTTGCAATTGTACCAATTCCTCTTTCTAAGGAAACAATGTTTGACTCTCCATAAAGAAGCAATCCATGTTGGAATTTACACTTATTTCTAAAAATGAATAGAATCAGTCCATCCACTCAAATATTATACAACAAGCATAAAAAATATGAAAGAGAGAAATATATAATGGGTACCATAAATAATCACTCTATTATCCATGGATAAGAATCACAACACTCCAATACAATGGATGTACTGGTGGGAAATATTTATACCAATACCAAAACCATAATTGCATAAATGAAGTTAATCTAAGCTAACATAACAAGAAGGATTTAGGCTAATTACAAGATACAAGGTGGCTTTAACCATAAAAAGGTTAAATACAACCCATAGGGACTACATAATAAAATAATCCATAAAATTTATACATTTGTACAATGAGTGCCCCTAGGCATTTATAATATTGAATTATACAATTTTGGCCTTGACCATAAGTCAAAGTACACTTTCAATATGAGATATGGGATATTTTCTATCAATTTCTTGTATAAGATCTTTTAGAGGTATTGTAACAAATTGGAAGAAATAAAAATATGATTGAAAAATGAACTCTCTTAGTTCCCAAGGTGCTTTGAGAGGCATCTCTTGTCTATGGGATCCAAGGGATTTTATAGTTCACTTAGCCATAGGAATTTGTGGAATGCTTGCTCTTTTAGGTCAATGAAGGAAATTAGATCATAGTATTTTCTGTATTAATATTTATGCATCCATATTTATTTATAGAGGTAAAAATAAAGCAATGAAACTATATACCTTACTTTGTTGCCCAATTCTTTATAGCACAACTTCTACTAGGAAGACACTTCAACACTCTTATTTCTCTAGAAGATAAAGTGGGAGGGATTAGAACAATAGATTTTGGATTTGACCTAATTCTTAAACATATGAGGCACCTCCATTAATTGATATCAAATAAAAAAATGATATGATAATTTGATCAAATATGAGACAAGGATCAACATGCATATTAGATATACTAGATAGATTCATGATCTTGAACAAGCTCCTCTCACATGGGATCGATTACCATCTTCAATTATCCCTAGTAGGGATAATTGTGCCTTGTAGGGAGTAACACAGTAGGGTAAAATTGAGAATGCAATGTTTGTCTCAATCATGGGCCTCTAGGAGTTTGATCCTTTTTAATATGAGATCTTTAACGTGAACGTGGACTCAAGAAAGGGAAAAATGGTGCAAGAAATAAAATGAAAACAATTCAACAAAATAAAATGGGTGGAAATGTACCAAGAGATTTTCTAAGATCTTCCTACAAAAATAGGCTTGAATGCTATGTGCTAGTAGTGAACACTTCCTCTTCCTAACATAGTGAAGCCCATATATGAGTTACCAATTATAGGTATCAATAAAGAGGAAGGTCCCATAGGAAATCCAATGATAGATGATTGGTCCAAAAATATATGTACACCCCTCATGCATACATACACTTAATAAAACCTAAAATAGGTAAATATTCACAAACACATACATACACACAAATATAGGTTAGCAAGAAGCCATAGATGTCTATACCAAAAAATTGACACAAACTTTCGTATATATATACAAGCAAAAATTTACAAATATTGTGGTAGAAGTAGGGGTTCAAGATTTTCCACAAGCTGCTCAAAAATCGACTACTTTTACAAAAATAAATGAAATCCTACAAGAGAATACCATTAAAAACTTGTCAATAATTTACAAAGCCAATGTACTTCTATTTATATTATAATGGGAGGGTCTTCCCCCCAAAACTCATGCAGATATTTCAATGTGGTTGTCGCTTTTGATGTTGCATCATATCTTATCTAAATTATCGGTCCTTCTGATGTACTCTAGTTTTAGAGTCATGAATATCAAATGGCCCTAAGCCCTTGGATGATAATTTGTCATCTTTGTTGCCATCTACTCATTTATGAAAATTTCTATCATCTAGGCATAGAAGATCTCTTTATTTAATATTCTAGATCCTTATGTTGCTTCTACCATGGCTCCCATGCTACTGTTGTACTTTCATAGAGATATGAGATATTTATTTTTTGAAAAGGATGATATTTCTCAAATAACATGCACCTTACTAGTTTTAACTTTCGAGGCATCAATGTTCTCTTATTCAGGAGTTTTATTCACCACTTAAGCTTGGGGCCTCTTGATATTAGATCTTTGGGACTTTTTACCTTAGGTACCTTTATCAAAAGTTTTTTTCCTTGTATTCTGATCGGGACTCATAAAATTTTAACTTGTTAGAAATATTTTTATTTTGAGACTTGACCTTCAATCATCGGATATTTTTTATCAAGGTTTTCTTCTATGCTTGTTTGTGACTCAAAATTTCACTTTCTTTTGTCAAGAAAAGAGTTTAGTGATTCATCACTATAGTTTTGGTGGCTCTTGTTGGAAAATAAAATACTTCATGCTTATTTTATGAAATTGACCTTGCTTAAATAGCAAGTGCATACAATCTGATCCATTGGATCATAACTAACTGAGTTGATCTTAGACACTCAAATTTATCCTAGTAACAACTTAGGATATGATATATTCTAACAACTCTTAGGGGATACTTATCTTGATAAAGATAAGAAACCTAGAAAACCAGTGCCTTAGTCCATTGGGTACAAAGTCAAAAACATCTCCCTTTAAAGCAAATGTTTTTAGTAGTCAAGCCACATTTTTTAAATTCAGTAGGTGGTCAAGAATTTTGGTATCTCATAAAAATTAGATCACTTATGATACATATATACAAAGTTTTAAGTGAGTGGTCTTTATCCATTGGGCATGGAGTCAAAAGCCCTCAACTTATTTCTTGAGCTTTTGTTGCTTTTGTTTCATGGGGAAATTACTTCCACCACTCCATTTATAAATATGTCAACAAGTTTATCCCATTATTTAATTGAGTTTGGGGAGAGAGAATTGTTGGAGTATATTACATTATTTTTATATACTAATGTATCCCTATGGTACATCCATGGTACACTTTTAAATAATAGATTAGGGTTGAGTCATATTTTAGAGTGTGAGTTATATTTCCCCTTTTATGTAAGTGTGTATATGCAGGAAATGCACAAGTGTCATGTGAGTTAGTGTGCAAGTGTAAGTTGAGTCTATGTGCACAAGTTTCATATATTTAAGAGTGCAAATATGTTATGAAAGTATGTGCATAAGTGTCTTAGATTAGAGTATACAAGTTATGGAAGTGTAAGAGTCATGTATAGGTGTGCATACATTATAGAGTCAAGTTTTCATCAAGTATGCAAGTGTCAAGTAGATAAGCCAAGAGTCATGAGACTTGGAATATGGAAAGGAATAGTCAAATATCTAAAGAGTCATACTACTATGGATATATACTCCATAGATAGGAGAAAGAAAGTATGGAGAAAGATAGTATCCAACATTATCATCATTATCATTGTAAGAGAAATAGGAGCAATAAATATTGCATAAATTTTGAGAAATTAATATTTATTAAGGATTAAAAATCCATCAGTGGTATCAAAGCTACCACCATACTTTGTCCAAATTGATAGAGTTATTTTATCCACTTATATAAATTGATTTGAAGTCTGTCTACTTTGAATGCAGTAAGACTCAGAATCTATTTTAAGATCACATTAGTAGAAATCTAGAATATTTCCATGGTTGAAGAAAAACTAGTGAAGATTAGGACTCAACTATATTATTTGGTGAATCAACTTTGAGATAGTTTATCATTTAGGTCTATAGAAAACCCTTAATATTGATAGAAAAATCAAGGACATTCAAGTCACCTTGATATTATATTAGATTAAAGATTAAAGTTTTGAGATTGAGCAGTAGAAGTGTGAGAAGCATTCAAATATTCCTATTGAGAAAAATAGTTGTAGCGGATTGAGAAAAATTCAAATATTCCTATTGAGGAAAATAGTTGCAATAAAATGAGAAGCATGTAGAGCTTACCAAGATAATACAAAAATAAAGAGAGTAGAGCATAATCAAAAAAGAATATAAGTATAGCATTATTGAATAAATATAATGTAAGATAACTTTAAGTAGTGAATCAGAATAATATCTACTTTGATAAGAGCTACAAGTATAGATAAGGAATAAAATACATTTATAGTGAAAAGAAAAGAGGCTTGAATAAAGAAGAGATTGATACCCTTGAAGAAAAATGCTCATATTGGATAGAAGGTTTTTTAAAGAAAGCAATCATATAGAGAAAAGAAGGCCCTTGAATAATAAGAGAAGAGGCTCATATTGGATAGAAGTTCATTTTTTAAGAAATTTATCATATAGAACAAGAAGGCCCAAGATATATATATTTAGAGTAAAAAAATTAAGAGCCTATGAAGACATCAGTGAATAAAGGAAACCTTGTAGAATAGAGGAAGGAATATAAAATCATTTAGAGAAGAAGGTTCTTACAAAGAATGAGGAAAGAGTCCTGCATAAATAATGAGGAAGGTTCTTATAGAGAATAGGAAGAGGTTGAATTGCTTTTAAAGAAGAAATATTTCAGAGGATTTAGAAAAGAAGAAAGATTTTAGAGGCTTTTAAAAATAAGAAATATTTTAGAGGATTTTAAAAAGAAGAAATATTTTAGAGGCTTTAGAGAAGAAGAAAGATTTTAGAGGTATCATAATGAAAATAAGTGCAACATGGCATCATTAAAAACATAAATCCACGGGCCTAGATAGTTCAATAAGCAATATTTATAAGACAAATGTCAAGATGGCAAGATAGTGTAGTAAGTAGGTTACATAGCACAAAGGCCAACATTCACAATGTTGAAAGAGCAACATATTCGATCAAGTTTTACAACTGAGATTAGAAGTGATAAGTGTGGACAAAGTGCAAGTTTAAATAGGAGCTAGTAAGAGTCTTTTATACCTACACCAACATCTACAATAAACAAGTATACACAAACAAATAGAAAACATCTACTACATAGTGATTAGTACTCAAGAAAAATAAGTAAAGGAAAGCTCTTTAGCTAGAAATGACATAATACATTATGTAGTAGCAAAGCCAAGCTACAGTGAAGCCATAATAGCTACTCACTTTCACCCAACAGTGAAGCCAAGCTAAACAAGCCACTCACCTCCACCGTAGTATCCAGAGATTTCACCTACGAACTTTGGAAGACATAGCATTTCAAAGATGAATACAAAGTGTTTAAGCCTTGTTGAAGAAAAATGATTATATCATGTTGGGGGAGACATTGAACACATTTTTTCAACAATGCATATTCAATGAAACATTAAAGCATGATGAAACTCAAACATTTCAAACTGGAATGAAACATTTAAGAATTTTTTGAAAACGTTCATTCGGTTTAAAAAGAGAGAAAACCATTTAAGCATGTAACTTAACACCTAGTGATCAATAATAAATACAACACTATCTACAAATTAGGTTCTAGACAAAGCAATAGTTGTTTGAAGTTGCTCCAACAACAGTACATAATATAGAAAATGGAGCGCATATGTGATTTGGAGTCAAGTGCAAAATCAAAATTTGTTAGAAGGTATTCTAAAGTGATTTTATTATTATTAATTAAAGGTTTATTAGGAGTTATAAGGTTAAAGTAGGAGATATTTGAATTATTTAAATTATTATGAGAATGGAGTGATAAGTAGGGTTAATTAAGATTGTTTAATTTTTTTAAAGTTTCTTTATGCTATTTATAGGAGATATAAGGTATTTAGTGAATTAAAGGTTTATAATTTGAATTTTGAAGATACGAGAAATAAGGAATGATTTTGGAGTGATAATTTTATAAGTAATGTTTAAAATTATTTATTTTGAGTAATAAGAATTGTTTATGATTATTTAATTTTAGGAGAGTTAAGATTAAAGTTAGTAATTTTTGAAAAACAAATCATAAGGTTAGAGTAACAAGGTTTTCAAATAGGTTATTTAATTTTGTAAAGTGTTTTCAAATTTGAAGTCTTTTGAAGTTTGATTTGATTTTATACTTAGAGAAAATCAAAAAGTAAAAATTTAAAGTTTTTGAATATTTTTAAAATTATATATTTGGGAGACAAAAGGATTTCAACATCAAAATTTAGGAAAACATAAATTTGCAAAATTTATTTTTAGATTCTAAAATTAGGAAGACAAGGTTTTCTACTTCATAGGAATTAAATTAAAAACTTTGAAATTTTTGAATTATTTAAACTTAGGGAGATATAAGGTTGTCTACATCAAAGGAATCAAATTAAATCTAGAAATTTTGTTTTTCAACTTAAAGGTACAAAAATGGATAAGTTATCAAGAGGAACTTTTCAACATAGGAGGCATTATCAAAATACAAAGCCATATTTCATAAAAGGGAAAGTTCAATTTTTTTTTTTTTTTAATGGGCAACATCATACTCTTCAAAACTCTTGTCAAAGATGCAAGATAGTATCATGTGAATCTAATCAAATAATTCAAACAAAAAAAGATATTTGGTATATAGATTTAGGAGCTAGTCATCATATGACTGGTAATTTACAATGGTTTGAGTGTCTAGAAATCAAGGATAATTTATGTTTAAATATTACATATGAAAGATATATTGAGTTCATGGAACTTGTAGACACCAAAACAGCACCAATCCGATTATGTGACAACAAGCGCTGATCGCATTGACACACACAACCCCTAGGGCAGCCCCCAGAGGTTAAACAGTGGTCCTAACCACTTCCAAAAGCAGTTTTAGAGGTCAGAGGTCAATTTGGCACCTTTTTGGCACCTTGCTCTCTGCTCGTCCCACCCAGGGATGAATAGCAGCATTCGCCCCAGGGTGAGGCGAATAGCAAGTTTGACTGGCAAAAAGTCAAACCTCGGTAACTCCGCCAGTTAACTGAGGCTTCAGGCCATGCAATTGTGAGGAATAGCTTTTATTCAAGAAGAGAGACTTCAGTGATGAGTGTCTTTATTTTAGAAACCTCATGCAAGGAGATTTTTAATCAGGGAGTTAGCTTTTCTCTGAAAATAGGAAAACAACTCAAGTGGCGCCCTCGCATGCGCAATTCAAACAAGGAGACCCTAAGGTCTATAAATTGGTGAGTTTTCTCACCCAAAAGATATACAGAGAAGGAGCATTTGAGCAACGAAGTGCTGCCAATTTACATACCTACTTGCGATTTGTGCTTTTACATCCTTAATCTCTCATTCGAAAGGGAGGTTATTGGGTGACTATTGGAAGCGCGAATCCGGACCCAAAACCCAATTTTTGGCCACAACTATCCACAAAATTTGTCGAAAACACCCCATAACCAGTTTTGGACCCATCCCAAGTGGATTGGTGCCGAAACAGTGCCCCAAACGGTGGGCGTCCTGCCCCCGGGCGCTCCCCAAACTGTCACAGTCCTATTCGCCCCACCCGGGATGATTAGAAATATGTGATATATTTCTCTAGTTTTTCTTTTGCATTTTATTCTAGATATGTTAAATAGGTTACAATTCAAATTTCATTTCATTATGAGCAATTTTGACCAGGTTTTTGTCATTTCCCGCCTTCACTAACTTGCAGATGGCACCAGCAAAATATGGATCCTAGAGGAAAAATTGGAGAAATATGACCATCTGGGTCTTCCCAAAACACCCCCAATTAGCTAACCCCAACTTTTCAGGTCATTTGGAGCTTCCTAAGTAGGACATTGAAGAGGGTGCTTTCTGACAAGTTCTTATAGTCCTATTCGTCCCACCCTAGAGCGAATACAAATCTGTGAGGAATTTCTAGACTGTTCTTTTTGTAGTGGTCTTATGATAATATATTTATGCTTCTATCAAAATTTTAGGTCAATCAGAGGTCATTTGATAGTCATTTTAATATTTTCATGCATACACTGACAGTAGGCCTTGGGAAATACATGTTTCATTTTATCTACAGGTGCTACTAATATTTTCTGTTTCTTTGAATGTAGGTTTCCAACATTAGAGGAGCAGGAAAGAGCAAATAATCACATACACAAGTGGTGGTGACATTTTGGTCCGCCCATCTTACATGTGGGCACGCGGAAGAAGGATTGTTATCCATGGATGTTGTGACGAGAAACATATTTGATGCTCCTATCCCCTAAAAAGGAAGGAGACGTATTGTAACACAATTTAAAAAGTGTATCAATAAAGATATTACCATATTTCATATTGCTTTTATCTTGTGTCAATTTGTATATGTTCTTTCTTGTTCTTTCTTGTGGCATATTCCTTTTTGTTTCCGTATCCTCGTGCTTTCAATGGCGATCACGGTGGGACCTCTGTCCCTTGATTTTTAAGATTAAATTTCTGATTAAATTTGCTTGTTATTTTGATTATAGGTACCAAGTTTTCCAACACTGGACTATTTCAGAGCAGAAATTCAGAGACATCCGACTTGGGCAGAGAAGAGGTAGAGGTCTTAAACACCTTTTGTCAATTCTTTGCTTTATGTTCTCTAGTTATTTGCTTGCATAGGAGAGTTTGAATGCTTGCGTGCTTCATTTATGCAACTTAAAAGGAACCCCACACACCACGTGGTAACTGAAACAACAAGGAGTTGGTCGTAAAACCCCAACCCTTGAGCAAGACCAAAGGTGGATTCCATCATCACTTTGGCTTGAGATATTGCATACATTACCCCGATCGCGATTGTTGCTAGACGTAAATCCTGATGAAAGCTGACCAAGTGTAGCGGGGGTGATTCCCAGTGCATGAGGATAAGTCTTCTATGGTAGGTGTCATAAACAGAGTGATCCCCCTTCTATATCGCCTATGTTCCACGTACCATCTGCTCTCACGTACCAATAGTTTCCCTCACGTAAGGGCGGGTATATAGAGAGGTTGGTATATCGGTCTGGCAATGGTATATCGAAGGGGTGACCATTTTTTGGGAGTCATAAGAGCCCTCATTTTTGCATTTAAACGTTCTTTCAAAAAGCTTTCAAAACAACATCAAAACACACTAAAACCAGATTTTAGGGCACACTTTTAAATCTTTAAACGAGATAACCATTGCATTGATTGTGTGTTTCCTTTCTATTTAAGTGTAGCATAAAAAATCCTAAAAGAGATAAAAATCTACTCATCTTTAGGAGCACATCACCATGGTGTTCACTCGTAGCCGAGCCCAATCATGGGCAAGCGCTACAGAAAGTGCACCAAGGGGGACAAGTCGCCTCCGATATAGTCTTGAGGACCTGGTCATCCCGCCTTGGTGGCATGACACACAAGAGAGTCCACATCATGCCATAACAGAACAAGACTATAGAGGCACCTCTTTGAGAGGCACCCCCACTCAGCATAGGTCCTTCCAAGAAGAGAACCTACACGTAGCACTTAACGTAGACAGGAGACCTCCCTTAGAAGCCCGTTATGGGTGGCCTAGTGATGAAGTGCTAGAGCAACAGAGGGTCCAGATGGAGGGGCCACAGGATTTCATCATCCCTCCTCTACCCCGCATTACTATTAGAAACACTAGACAATATCCAGAGTATCAAGCTTTCCAGACAGGGCAAGACAATTCTGCCCGCACCTTTTATGCATATGAAAGAGAGGATGAGGAAGATTACCATGTTCCTCAAGAGCAGTACACAACGTGGGAGCGATGTACCTCCATGCCTGCCATGTATCAAGATCACCCATTGAGGCTACAGCCTCAAGTTAATGCAGCTAACCTCGATAGAGGAAAGCAACCCATAGAGGTCTCGGATCACCATGACCGAGGTAGACATATAGGAGAGGCATCTAGGCTTCCTAAACAAGAGACGATGGAACAAAGTGACTTGGCATTTGCCAAACAGGCCGCCCGCCAAGCGCAAATCATGCAGCTTAGGCAAGATCAAGAATAGTTAGAGCATCTTTGTCAGCTTAACAAAGAGCGCATTCAACGTCAAACAACCGAATTGTTGCATAACAATGTGCCTGCGAAGGTTCCAAACCCTCGCACGCACAAAGTAGAAGTGTATGAGAGGCATAACCCTTTGGTACGAGAGAGGTCCATGTGACCTTATCAAGTATTGCCTCCGAGACCTCCTAGACCTGAGCGGGAGGCCACTCCCCGAAACAATGATGGGCACCCTCCACGGGCACCTACCCATGTGAATAGGTCTCGGCCAGCCACTCCTCAAGAAGCTTATGAGGAATATGAACAAGAAGAAGAGAGGGCTGAAATGCTCTATCAAGGCAGAGGGGGTGCTACCCAGCTACCTCTCAATAGGCCTCAAGCTCCCCGCAACCCACAATGGGAGCAAACTAAGGAGGAAGAAATTAAATCCTCTGATGCATATAAAGCGTTGCTAGAGCGCTTAGAGTCTATGGAGATCAAGACTTCTGGGCCCCAAAAGCCCACTTTACGCCAACTCCGTAGTCATCCTGTGCATCCGTCAGTGCCGGCACCTCCATACCCGAAACACTTTAAGCTGCCCTAGTTGGCACTCTTTAGAGGGGAGGAGGATGCCCAAGAGCATGTGACTAGATTCCTGAGCCAGTGCTTTGGTATTCAAGACAATGATGCTTTGTTATTAAGAACATTTATAACCACATTCGTAGGCCCTACCTCGGATTGGTTCACCCAATTACCGAAACATAGCATCAATAACTTGGATCAGCTAGTGGACGCGTTCCTCGAACGCTTCACCTTCAACACTAAGAAAAAGGCATCATTAAGTGACCTAGCTAGCCTCAAGTAGTATGAGGAAGAGACCATGGTGGCATACGGGAACCGGTGGAGGATGTTGCTTTCGAAGCTGCCTTACCTCCCTCCCATGTCAGATCTGACCCAAATGTTCTCGAAAAGTTGTTTGAGATCAATCTCCATGCTATTGCAGCTGCAACAATATGCCAGTTTAGAGGAAGCTCTGGCGCAAGCCAGAGTCATTGAGGAGATTAAGATACAGGATGGTGAGATCGCCAAACCTAAGAAGAAAGAATGGACAAAGAACACTAAACCAGGGACCATGCAACCAAAACTTGTTATGGTTAATCAGGTTGCCATCAATGTCCCTAAGCCTGCACAAGCAACACAACCTCAAAAGGCTAACTATCAGGTGGTGCCTCCTAACAACTATGAGAGAGAAAACCAAAGGTAGGAGCAAAATCAGTAGCGTCACCCTAGGCGACAATTTACTCCTTACACAGAGTCCAGGGATTCTTTGTTTGACCGCTTGTCAGCGATGAATTTGATCAATCTTCCAGAGATTCAAACTATAGATCCCAATGCACCGAAGCCTAAAGGGTATAGAGAAGACTTGTACTGTAGGTTCCATAGGCGTAAAGGACATGATCTTAATGCATGTTGGAAGTTCAAAGGTTTGGTACAAGATCTCATTGACAACAAGACATTGGCGGTGGACAACCCCGTAGCGCCAAACAACCAACATATGGGAGTATTCAGAGACCCCTTGCCTGCCCATGAGGCACCGACAAAACCCCTTCAAGTCAATGAGGTGCAACAGAATTGCCCTATGCAGGGATATGTGGGGATGATAAGCATAGTGACTAGGAACAAGAAGTACCCAGGAGCTGCTCCCGCGGCAGCCACAAGAGAGGTTCCATCAACGTCACAAGCTCAACAACACCCTACGCAACTTCCCCCGCCTAGACCAGTGGCCACGATTCGAACTAGACTTACCCAAAGTCTAAGGACCACGTCGGCTAGGCTCTCCATATACGAGCTAATTCAACAATCAGCGCCCCATCGGGAGGCTCTAATGGAGATTTTAAAAGCAATCGAGCTGCAGCCCCATGAAGCGAACTCGTTCAACAATTTTGTGGGGCATGTAAAACAATGTACAGAACCAGTCATCACCTTTAGAGAAGATGAATTGAAAATAGTGACTGGTGATGTGGCGGATCCACCCCTGCACGTTATCGCGTGGGTCAACGGGATTCCGTATAAGAGAGTGTTGGTGGACACTGGCTCGTCCAGTAATATCATCACTACAGTAGCTCTGAAGCATTTGAAGTTGCCAGCATCTCATATCGTGGCTTCCACTTACACACTACGAGCATTCAACGATGCAATCTGCTCGACAGTTGGCACAATTGTCCTACCTATCCAAGTGGGACAAAAGACTATTCATACATTGTGCCATATCTTGGAAGGCGAGATGGCTTATAATATCCTACTGGGCCGGCCTTGGATTCGGGACATGAAGTGTGTCCCTTCAATAGCTCATCAGTGCCTAAAGTATACATTTGAAGGATAGGTGCATGTAGTCCCGGTGGACTTGGAGCCTTTCAAATACTGCAATACAGTGCAATTCATGCCGCAATCGACCCTTCCATCAACACATTTGGATTTTTAGTTGAATCCATCTCAACAGGGTCCGATTCCGTAGGCATCTCCAGTGATTAATCCATCGAGTCCTCAGTCGGGTCCATCTTCTTCCGCTAGTCCTTCCACAATGATGCCACCTACGGTGGCCACATCCAAGGACAAGGGAAAGAAACCCTTAGAAGAAGAACCACCTCTAGTCTCAACCATCTCGACAGAAGAGATGCCTAGCAGAATGGAAGTCGAGATGCCTAGTTCACCCCACATGGAGTGGACTCAGGAAGGACTCCCATTCGCTTCCCCTCAACCGCCAACGGTCATCGTTGAAATGGCCAGCATGGGCCTGGGGGAGTATCTAGTGAGGAACATTATAGCAACGCCCACACTTGAGTCCATGCAAGACATGGGGAGGCCTCGACTCCCCATCGGCTCAGTGGTTCCTTTAGGCTACCCACCCAATCAGACAAACTTTGTTTATGGGGGCCTGGATAATGGCGTTGAGATTTGTATGCAAGAAGATGAAGATGAAGAGCCCTTTGTTGAGGATGTCAACTATCTATCCAACCCTGATTTTGCTTTAAGATATCTAGGCCAATGCAATTGGCATGGATATGGGTTGGGTAGGTATGAGCAAGGAGTGCGTGTTCTTTGCCAACCGAGATATCAAATGTCGTATGACAAGTCAGGAGTAGGGTTCAACCACCCCTTGCCCCTAGACATCTTGGTGGAAAACATGCAAGGCCTAGGGATAGGCAACAAGGATGGGTTGGCATCAGGTCCATATGCCAATCCTAACACAAACTATACATTGGGAGATTATCTCCCATTGCTAACAACCAACCTTGTTGACCATAACAACCCTTTCCCTTCGGTCGAACAAGGAGAAAATTCAAGGACTCACCCACAAGAGGGATATGGACAAGACCAAGAAGGGTCTTCAGAGGATGAGTCGGAGTACGAGGTAGCCCCTTGGGATCCTTTCGAGTCTGATAGCAATCATTCGCAAGTATATCCCATGAATGATGATCAGGAAAGCTTCCTGACAATGTTCCCATTGGATGCTCCATTTGAGCACATGCCACTTCAAGAGAATCAGGTCCCCCCATAGAGAGCGGAACAACCTCGATGGGACCACATTAATTTGCTCGAACAAGATGAGCCTCATATGTCGCAAGCAGCTGTTGGAGCTAACGAAGGCTTTTGGATCTCCGACAGTGATTCGAAAGATGAAATCGAGATGGCCTATCTCAACCACATGCGACAGATGCAACAACGATACCCTTTGGACATAGATGACATGTTTGAACACTTACACATAGGTCCAAGACATAGGTGGCACCTCAACCCGATGTAGTTATAGCAATTACTGCACCCGCCACTCTAGGTACACAGAGAGCATCTTCCGCCTGGAGACCCTATCAAACCATCAGTGCCTAGGGTGGACCCTATCTTCGTCTCCGTGCATAGGGCTGATCCATTTGTGCCAGTGCCCACAGAGCCAGATCTAGAGCACACAGATTGTCTAGGATGTCTGAGTTATAACACCCATGGTAATGGAGACCACAATCATTTCATCAACATGATCTCCATTGACCTAACCGCCCCCATCCATGATCCAACCGACCCGACATGGTCATTGTATCTAGATCTAGATGCTATCGACTGGGATCATGCTGACACACCACCATCCCCATCAGAGTACTGGCCTTGTGGAGGAATGTTCCATTTCACCCCAGGATAGACTCAGGATGTCTTCCATGCTGAAGAGGAACCTGATGTTCCGAACGATGATCTAAATTCAGCAAATGATATCCATTTGATCCCAACTCCACACCAGTTGGAGGACGGGTCCCACATGTCGGTCGAGGAGATGACTGACGTAGACATCGGCTCAGATCCAGTGAATTTGCAAATCATCAAGCTGGGGGTAAGTTTATCCCTCGAAGAGCAAGCCGACTACATTGCCCTTCTCAAAGAGAAGAAGGAGGTTTTTGCATGGTCATACAAAGACATGTCGGGACTAGACCCGTAGCTAGTCATGCATAATCTAACGCTTGATCCGACAGTCAAGCCAGTAAAGCAAAAACTACGTAAGATGCACCCAAAAGTGGCCTTAATGGTCAAAGATGAGTTACAAAAGTTGTTGGATGCATAGTTTGTCATCTGCATGGATTATCCGCCATGGTTGTCTAACATGGTTCCCATCAAGAAGCCCGATGGGAGGATTCGCATATGCACCAATTTTTGAGATCTAAACAAAGTGAGTCCTAAGGATGATTTTCCCTTGTCGAGCATCGACGCATTGGTAGATGCTACAGCGGGCCACGAAATGCTTTCCCTCATGGATGGTTTCTCAGGATACAATCAAATTCGTATCAATCCTGAGGACCAACTAAAAATGGCATTCACAATGCCTTGGGGGACATTTTGCTATAAGGTCATGCCTTTTGGCCTTAAAAATGCTGGCGCCACCTACCAACGTGCCATGACGTACATCTTCCATGATTACATGCACAAAACTTTGGAGGATTACATGGATGATTTGTTGGCCAAATCTCTTTTGCGCCGAGATCATCTCGATGACTTAAGCAAGATCCTCGATCGCCTCATGGAGCATAAGGTCAGACTAAACCCCAAGAAGTGCGTCTTTGGCATCACATCTGGAAAGCTCTTGGGTTACATAGTCTCTAAACGAGGAATCGAGGTAGACCCACACAAAGTCAAGGCAATCCTTGAAATGCTTCCCCCAACTACCATCAAGCAGCTCAGGAGTCTACAGGGAAAGGTCGCGTCGATCAAGCGCTTCATAGCGCAGTTATCTGACAAGTGCCGACCCATGAATAAATTATTGCATAAGGGGGTCACATTTCATTGGGATGACGAGTGCCAGTCAGCCTTTGATGACATTAAACAATACTTGGCTTCATCGCCAGTATTGGCACCACCTAGACCAGGAGTGTCATTCTATTTATACATCTCAGCTACTGAGGTGGCACTGGGTGCCATGTTATCCCAAAAAAATGAACTACACAAAGAACAGGCTACATACTATCTTAGCCGCACCACGGTCAGTTATGAACTTAACTATGCATACGTTGAGAAGCTCTGCTTGGCAGTGGTGTTTGCTACCAAAAAGCTATGCCACTACATGCTCAACAATACGACGTATGTTGTGTCTAAGGAGAATCCATTGTGATACATGATGAGTCATACTTATCATAGTAGCCGCACGGTGAAATGGATCATGTTGTTGATGGAGTTTGACATAGAATTCATTGGATAGAAATCCATAAAAGGTCAAGTCATCGCCGATCAACTGGCAGAGGCTCCTCTTGAAGATGATCAGCCTCTGACCGTAGAATTACCGGATGATGGGGTTTTTCATGTTTCAGAATCGCCAGATTCTGATGAGCCTGAGTCACAAGCTGACATGACCCTATTCTTCGATGGTTCTAAATGTGAGCAAGGAGGTGGCATGGGAATTGTATTCTTCACTCCACAAGGGGCTCCAATGCCTCTGTCATTTAAATTAGACTTCCCGTGCACCAACAACAATGCAGAATACGAAGCCTTGCTCATAGGTCTTTAGACAACAATCACC
Source organism: Wollemia nobilis (assembly GCA_028583015.1). Classification (NCBI taxonomy): domain Eukaryota; kingdom Viridiplantae; phylum Streptophyta; class Pinopsida; order Araucariales; family Araucariaceae; genus Wollemia; species Wollemia nobilis. The sequence continues at coordinate 4,066,789 of JAQPPZ010017238.1, forward strand.
ATGAACATTAAACGTTTAAACATCTTTGGTGATTCGTTGTTAATTGTCAATCAAGTCAAGGGGATATTCCAATGTAGATGTCCAGTTCTACAGGCCTACAAAGCCCTTGTGGACAAATTCCTGGCACAACTTGAATGGTATGACATCGAGGCACTCCCTCGATCATCGAATCATTTTGTGGATACTATGGCCTCCTTGGGGTCATTAATCCCGCAAGACCCTTCTGGTGAAATGACAACCATTCAGGTTAAAACATTATCGCAATCCATGATGGAGCGTGCAAGCTCTGACCTAACGCCAGGAATCCACCTGATCCAGATTGAACCATCTCCAGATAAGTTCTCTCGAATCCATGATTGTTTGACTCGAGCCAACTAGGGGTCCTTGTTCTCCCCGACCCCTCTTAATAGCAACACAACGCTATTTTTACAAGTTCTTTCCCACTCAGCTTTTGCTAGGGATGGACTTCAAGAGGGATTGGTCGTTCATACTATCGAGGTTTCTGATCAGCAGGATTGGTACACACCCATTAGGGATTACCTCAAGCTAGGTAACCTCCCACTTGGATTGACACAAGCCATGAAAAGATCATTCAAACAGAAAGCGGCAAAACATGTCTTGTTAGGAGACATTTTGTATCATCGGAGCTATGAAGGAATCCTCCTCCATTGCTTGGACCAGCAAGAGTCCGCTTGGGCGATCACCCAAGCACACGATGGTACATGTGGTGGCCACTTCAGCGGTATGGCCATCGCAAAGTGCATTCTTCGCATGGGCTATTATTGGCCATCTTTAGAGCGAGATTGTTGTGCATATGTGAAGAAGTGCGTGAAGTGTCAACACCATGCTAATTTGACACATGTACCTTCTCAGGCCTTGCAACCGATCCAATCAGCTTGGCCTTTTTCGTAGTGGGGCTTCGATCTAATCGGAAAGATCTCCCCTACATCATCGGGTCATCACACATTCATCATAACGGCCATAGAGTACTTCACCAAGTGGGTGGAAGCAATTTCGCTAACCTCTACGACTGGATCCCGCATTGCGGAGTTTATTTTGCATAACATCATATGTCATTTTGGTATTCCATCCAAGATCCTATCAGATAATGGGACATCATTCAAGAATAAATATGTGCATGCTTTGACCACAAAGTACAAAATTCAGCATAGTTTTTCAACACCCTATTATCCATAGGCAAATGGGCAAGCAGAGGCGTCAAACAAAATGCTAGTCGCCATCCTCAAAAATACAGTCGCAGACAATCATAAGGATTGGCACATTCAGATCCCGCTTGCCCTATGGGCTTATCGCACTAGCATTCGGATGCCCACTGGGGCAACTCCATTTTCGCTGGTGTATGGCTCCGAGGCAGTCATGCCTCTTGAGTTGGAAATCCCTTCCCTACGCATTTCAATGCAAGAGTTCATCGATGATGACACTGCACGGCAGGCCCGGTTAGACCAACTGACGTTGCTCGATGAACGACGCGTTAATGCTCTCGAGCATTTGCGTATCTATCAAGAGCGACTTAAGAAAGCATACAACATGAAGGTCCACCTAAGGGAATTTTAGGTTGGTGACTTGGTCTTAAAAGAGAACCAAGAGAATTCTAATTTGTCATCCCATCTAAGGGACAAGTTCATGGCAAACTGGTTAGGTCCTTATGTCATTGATAGTAGAATAGGACCTGGAACATACCGGCTTGCCTCTCTTGAAGGAATCAAGGAAACAGAACCCTTGAACATCAGTCATTTGAGGCCATTCCACATCTAGAGAGCCATAGTCCAACCAAAAGCTCCAAGGATTCTCACAATCGCTTGGTCAACCCAAAATGCCCCAAAGGTATCTATAAACCCTTTGGTCAACCCAAAAGCTCCAAGGATTCTCATAATCGCTTGGTCAACCCAAAATGCCCCAAAGGTATCTATAAACCCTTTGGTCAAACCAAAAGCTCCAAGGATTTTCATAATCTCTTGGTCAACCCAAAAGCTCCAAGCATTACCATAACTGCTTGGTCAACATAAATATTCAAAAACAAACAAAAACAATAAAATCATCAAAAATAACAAAAAAATTGCATTTCAATTCCATGCATACTCATAAAATATCAAAAATAACAAAAAAATTGCATTTCAATTCCATGCATACTCATAAAAATCAAAATACAAAAATATAGGTTGCATTAGGCATCGCATCCATACATTGCATATTTGCTAGGTCATACAAGTCAAAAGCACCATAGACTGTCATTACTTGGCAATTCCATCATTTTCCACATCAAATCCATTTTCATAAACGCATACATCCAGAATAACACCATCACCATTTTTAGCATAGTCAGTTGTCTCCTAATGTATATAGGGTTTTCGTCATTCAGCTGTCTTTAAATTTCTAGCCAAAACTGTACAAAGTTAAACAGATTTTACATGGGAAAGTTTTACTTGGATCACGCCTTGTTACGTAGCATCCCAACACAAATTAAAACACATAAAATAATTCCTAAGTTGTGTGAACGCAAGAGAAACCTACAAAGCAGTCTAGGGTACCATAGGTGAAAGATTAGCCTGTTCATCCCCCTGTGCGAATGGTTCCAGAATGCTGAGAATTGACAAAAGGACGAGCTCTTCCCCATCCATTCCCCATAATAAATAGTGGTTTTCACCACTCCCACAAATCCCAATCATAGTTGGTCCCCAAAGTTGTAAGGATTCGTACTACACGTCCCTGCCAAGGATGGGTAGTCATCCCCAAGACCTAAAAGGATCAACGCCATTCAAAAACAAAATTCCAACAAACCATCATCACAACCATCTCCACTCACCTTTGGTCTCAAAGTTGTAAGGATTCGTACTACACGTCCCTGACCAGGATGGGTAGTCATCCCCAAGGCCTAAAAGATCAATGCCCTTACTTCATAATCTCCATCATCCCCTTGGTTCCCAAAGTCGTAAGGATTCATACTACACGTCCCTGAACAGGATGGGTAGTCATCCCCAAGGCCAACAGGATCAAGGCCATTCACAAGCTCAACCTTACAAAGCTCAAAATACAAAATCAAATAACAGTGGTTATCACCACTATTCAAAATCCTTGCTCAAAAGAAAAACAAAGAGAAAAATAAATAGTGATTTTCATCACTATATAGACGAGCAAGTATCCCAAACCATTGAGCCAACACACAACCTGAACTTGAATCTCTGGAATTCTCAGCATTCGAAAAACCATCTAGGTGATCCTCATTACAGGTTTGGTGGACAGCCTACCTGGCAATGGTGGTATCCTACCCGCATGACGATATGTCTGTCACATTAGCTTTGCATGTGCGTAGACCAATGTTTGCATGTGGATGAGCTAGCTTATGGTACCTTAGATTGTCCCGTGGATTAATCTTGCTAAATACAACAACGGAGTTAGTGGAGCTAATTAGGTGATCCTCAGTACAGGTTTGGTTGATAGCCTATCTAGCACTGGCGGTATCCTGACAAATACCACATAAACGAACTCAATTGCACACACAGGGATGTGAAATAACTTGGTTAAATTCAAGTCGGATTTATACCTTGTTCAAAAGTCTTGCGAGATAAATGTATAGTCTTGGCTAGTTAGTTAAAATATCTGAATCTCAGAAAAGCTTAACTACATTTTAAAACAACTAGTACATTTCATTCCGTACATCACCATCAAAAAATATGCAAAATACAAAAACAAAGTTTTCACATGCAAAGTCATTCCACAAAGTCATCCCATTAGTACAACAAGTCAGTCAAATCTTGCACAGTCTATGGTGCCATCGACAAGTTATCAACAACTCATTTCATTCATTCCATATGCATACATCATACAAATTAGAAACATCGCATTCATAATAGCATATGCATACATCAATGTAAAAACATGTACATAAAAACAAACCATGAAAAATGCACAAAAATGCACCAAAACAAGCCCTAAAAGTGTCCGATAAGAGTGCTTTTGCACTTGACATTTCGGGCATGCAAAATAGATGTCGGGGTCACAAATCCTCACTATCCTACTCCCTAAGAAGGCTACCATAGCCGGACCACTCCACGGGAAGACGGATTTTTGAGAATTTCATCCCCAAACGACGTCACCAAAATGGGTCAAAACCCATCCAAAAATAGCAATAACATTGCCGAACGAAGGTGCTTTTGCGCCTGACATTCTTGGCATCCAAAATAGACATTGGGGTTACAAATTGTCACTATCCTACTCCCTAAGAAGGCTACCATAGCCGGACCGCTCCACGGGAGGACGAATTTTTGTCAATTTTAGCTCCAAAATGCGTCACAAAAAGGGTTAAAACCCACCAAAAATAGGTCAGAATGTTCGAAAACTGCTTTCGCATTCAATGGTAAACAACTGAAGGCACCCTTACCTAAGTCATCTTGGGTCAAGTGACTCATCACTTTTCTCATGTCGGTCATTCCCTCATCGATTCGTCGCTTGAGGGGGTAGTCACACTTAGTCGCCAATCAACAACAATATACCCAATCATGGAAATGACACGCATTCAAAGGATCATTGACAAAGACAATCACGCCCCTGCTTGGGGCAGCAAACAAGCAATTATCACAAGCTGATCAAACACTTGGCATTCATGAATCATGAACTCAAGGTTCCCATAGACAAAAGGTTGCGCCCTTTGCCTATTCATGACTGATCAATGTCCAAGCTCAAGTAACACCTCACCGAACAAGGTTAACACTTGAATTAAGTTCCTTAGCTCGTCAGAAGCAAGGATTCAAGAATGCATGCCCTTTCCATACTTGGGGCATCAAGAGTTGGTTAGGTTACTGAGAAACCCTAATCATTAGTGCTTTGGTTATCTATTTTTGCTCGGCGTTGCGCCTTGCACAATGCTTCCCAAAAAGGGGCATCTGTAGACACCAAAACAACACCAATCCGATTATGTGACAACAAGCGCTGATCGCATTGACACACACAGCCCCTAGGGCAGCCCCTAGAGGTTAAACAGTGGTCCTAACCACTTCCAAAAGTAGTTTTAGAGGTCAGAGGTCAATTTGGCACCTTTTTGGCACCTTGCTCTCTGCTCGTCCCACCCAGGATGAATACAAACTGGCATTCGTCCCACCCAGGGACGAATAAGCAATCGCCCCAGGGTGAGGCGAATAGCAAGTTTGATTGGCAAAAAAGTCAAACCTCGATAACTCCGCCAGTTAACTGAGGCTTCAGGCCATGCAATTGTGAGGAATAGCTTTTATTCAAGAAGAGAGACTTCAATGATGAATGTCTTTATTTTAGAAACCTCATGCAAGGAGATTCTAAATCAGGGAATTAGCTTTTCTCTGAAAATAGGAAAACAACTCAAGTGGCGCCCTCGCATGCGCAATTCAAACAGAGAGACCCTAAGGTCTATAAATTGGTGAGTTTTCTCACCCAAAAGATATATAGAGAAGGAGCATTTGAGCAACGAAGTGCTGCCAATTTACATACCTACTTGCGATTTGTGCTTTTACATCCTTAATCTCTCATTCGAAAGGGAGGTTATTGGGTGACTATTGGAAGCGCGAATCCGGACCCAAAACCCAATTTTTGGCCACAACTATCCACAAAATTTGTCGACAACACCCCATAACCAGTTTTGGACCCATCCCAAGTGGATTGGTGCCGAAACAGTGTCCCAAACGGTGGGCGTCCTGCCCTCGGGCGCTCCCCAAACTGTCACAGTCCTATTCGCCCCCCCGGGATGATTAGAAATCTATGATATATTTCTCTAGTTTTTCTTTTGCATTTTATTCTAGATATGTTAAATAGGTTACAGTTCAAATTTCATTTCATTCTGAGCAATTTTGACCAGGTTTTTGTCATTTCCCGCCTTCACTAACTTGCAGATGGCACCAGCAAAATCTGGATCCTAGAGGAAAAATTGGAGAAATATGACCATCTGGGTCTTCCCAAAACACCCCCAATTAGCTAACCCCAACTTTGCAGGTCATTTGGAGCTTCCTAAGTAGGACATTGAAGAGGGTGCTTTCTGACAAATTCTTGTAGGCCTATTCGTCCCACCCTGGAGCGAATACAAATCTGTGAGGAATTTCTAGACTGTTCTTTTTGCAGTGGTCTTCTGATAATATATTTATGCTTCTATCAAAATTTTAGGTCAATCAGAGGTCATTTGATAGTCGTTTTATTATTTTCATGCATACACTGACAGTAGGCCTTGGGAAATACATGTTTCATTCTGTCTGCAGGTGCTACTAATATTTTTTGTTTCTTTGAACGCAGGTTTCCGACAGTAGAGGAGCAGGAAAGAGCAAAGAATCACATACACAAGCGGCGGTGACGTTTTGGTCCGCCCATCTTACATGTGGGCACGCGGAAGAAGGATTGTTATCCATGGATGTTGTGACGAGAAACACATTTGACGCTCCTATCCCCTAAAAAGGAAGGAGACGTATTGTAACACACTTTAAAAAGCGTATCAATAAAGAGATTACCATATTTCATATTGCTTTTATCTTGTGTCAATTTGTATATGTTCTTTCTTGTCCTTTCTTGTGGCATATTCCTTTTTGTTTTCGTATCCTCATAAAAACATCAAAATACAAAAATATACGTTGCATTAGGCATCACATCCATACATTGCATACTTGCTAAGTCATACAAGTCAAACACACCATAGACTGTCATTACTTGGCAAATTCCCTCATTTTCCACATCAAATCCATTTTCATAAACACATACATCCAGAATAACACCATCACCATTTTTAGCATTAGTCAGTTGTCTCCTAATGTATATAGGGTTTTCGTCATTCAGATGTCTTTAAATTTCTAGCCAAAAACTGTACATAGTTAAACAAATTTTACATGGGAAATTTTTACTTGGATCACGCCTTGTTACGTAGCATCCCAACACAAATTAAAACACATAAAATAATTCCTAAGTTGTGTGAACGTAAGAGCAACCTACAAAGCAGTCTAGGGTACCATAGGTGAAATATTAGGTTTGTTCATCCCCCTGTGCGAATGGTTCCAGAATGCTGAGAATTGACAAAAGGACGAGCTCTTCCCCATCCATTCCCCCTAATAAACAGTGGTTTTCACCACTCCCACAAATCCCAATCACAGTTGGTCCCCAAAGTTGTAAGGATTCGTACTACACGTCCCTGCCAAGGATGGGTAGTCATCCCCAAGACCTAAAAGGATCAATGCCATTCAAAAACAAAATTCTAACAAACCATCATCACAACCATCTCCACTCACCTTTGGTCTCAAATTTGTAAGGATTCATACTACACGCCCCTAACAAGGATGGGTAGTCATCCCCAAGGCCTAAAAGATCAATGCCCTTACTTCATAATCTCCATCATCCCCTTGGTTCCCAAAGTCATAAGGATTCGTACTACACGTCCCTACACAGGATGGGTAGTCATCCCCAAGGCCTAAAAGGATCAAGGCCATTCACAAGCTCAACCTTACAAAGCTCAAAATACAAAATCAAATAAAGTGGTTATCACCACTATTCAAAATCCTTGCTCAAAAAGAAAAAAAAAAGAGAAAAATAAACAGTGATTTTCATCACTATGTAGACGAGCAAGTATCCCAAACCATTGAGCCAAACACAACCTGAACTTGAATCTCTGGCATTCTCAGCATTTGAAAAACCATCTAGGTGATCCTCATTACGGGTTTGGTGGACAGACCTACCCGGCAATGGTGGTATCCTACCCGCATGACGATATGTCTGTCACATTAGCTTTGCATGTGCGTAGACCAATGTTTGCATGTGGATGAGCTAGCTTATGGTACCTTAGATTGTCCCATGGATTAATCTTGCTAAATACAACAACGGAGTTAGTGGAGCTAATTAGGTGATCCTCAGTATAGGTTTGGTTGATAGCCTATCTAGCACTAGCGGTATCCTGACAAATACCACATAAACGAACTCACTTGCACACACAGGGATGTGAAATAACTTGGTTAAATTCAAGTCAGATTTATACCTTGTTCAAAAGTCTTGTGAGATAAATGTACAGTCTTGGCTAGTTAGTTAAAATATCTGAATCTCAGAAAATCTTAACTACATTTTAAAAACAACTAGTACTATTTCATTCCGTACATCACCATCAAAAAATATGCAAAATACAAAAACAAAGTTTTCACATGCAAAGTCATTCCACAAAGTCATCCCATTAGTACAGCAAGTCAGTCAAATCTTGCATAGTCTATGGTGCCATCGACAAGTTATCAAACAACTCATTTCATTCATTCCATATGCATACATCATACAAATTAGAAACATCGCATTCATAATCACATTTGCATACATCAATGTAAAAACATGTACATAAAAACAAACCATGAAAAGTGCATAAACACCAAAAAAGAGTCATATGTATATATATCATCAAAAATGCCCATAGGCTACAATGAACCGGTCCTATGACCTCGCAACAAAACCAAAAACTCAAAAACCCCCAAGCCTAGGGCGTCGGCCACCATGATCACGTAGGATCGGTGCGACGGGAACTACCCCTCGTGGTGTGGGTCCTATGGGACCTCTCAGGGCGACTGCTGCTTGCCCCTACATCACGCCCACTAGCGCCTCCCTCATCTAGCCACCTACGACGGGATGATGCTGACTGCTCAGTATCGATGTCTCTCATCCGACATGAAGAGCCACCTCCAGGGGGCTCAGGTATCCGCCCACCAAGGCGGATAATCTCTCCCTCCATATCCAGACGATGCCGATCCCCACTCTGCCTCCCATCGAACCCACTCTGCCTCTCATCGATGATAGTAGGCTACTACGTCATCGCGTTGTGCTAGCTGCATCCGTAGGAGATCCCTCTCTTGAGTCGCATCGGTATCCCCCTCCTACCGGTGGGACGCAACCCATGCGTTCTCCCGCTCTGCCAACTGAGTCCATAGGATATCTCTCTCCTGCAAAGCCTCTCCTAGCTCCCCATATCGTCTCCGTAGTAGGTCCTCCAATCACGCTATCTCAGTGCCATGTCTTACCTCCACATCCTCCGAACCTGCCTGAGGCATAGGCAAATCCGGGATAGCAGCTTGCTCTGGCTCCCACTGCTCCAGGACGTCCTGCATATCTGGCTGATCCGATACCCCAAACTCCCCTCCAACATCCTCAACCTCCACCATGTCTGCATCATCATGTGGAGCACCCCAACCCTCATCTGGTGCCTCTGTACCCTCATCCCCTACTACTGCCACCTCTACACCGCCTAGAGGCCCCTCACCTCACCATCATCGTAGAGTCCACCACTGCTCATACTCGGTAGTAACCCCGATGTCATCCACATCTAGGATGTCAATAGCCATATCTGAATCCTCACCAAGTGGCGCAACGACTGGTCGGTCCAGAGTCCTCTCATCCCCCGATGTCGATAGACCACGGGCTCACCAAGCACCCCCTGGTGCACCCCAAACTGTCGGGTCACCCGGCCATATGGGAAGAACTCCTGCTCAATCCCATGCCTCCCAATCAGCCACCGCCCCCTCCGTACCCGTCGAAGCCACTCTCCAACCTTAGGCCAGGCTGGACAGTCCTGGTAGGGGTGCCAGAACACCTCCCCTGGAGTAAGCCGAGCGAAGGCATCGACATAGTGCCCTACGGCACCTGCCCATCATTGACTCTGACCCTGCTCCTCCGACCTCCACCATAGTACCCCGTATCCGATCTCTCGGTCTACCATCTCCGCTCGAGTCATCCAGGGCAGCCCCACCGACCTCTCTACTACTATGTGCTGCCAAGCCCAACACTACAACAGATAGTTGCAGCTAATCCCCTTCTACTTTCGGTAGTGGACCTCATACAACTCATCATAGAGCTGTGCTAGCAGAGTCTGTCCCCATCTCATAATCATCGGAGCATCTGTCGGACACTCCACCAACCGAAACACCACCTCTAGCAGGTTCCATGGGAACCTCACGCCCGACGAGTCGGGAAGCAGCATGTTGGAAATGAGGCCCATGAGTAATGCGTGCCTCACTCCCAACACACCCTTCTCTAACCACCATCGAACCAGTATGCCACCAATATGGTAGTCGCTCTCCGCCCTCTCCATGGGGCTCTCCACACCCAACTCCTCCCCATGCCCAAAACAGCGTATCAGTACTGTTGTCCTCCGATCCCGCGATGTCGTCCGGATCGGCAGTCCGTCTATTGGAATCCAAAGAATCCGATAGACATCCTCCAAGGTCACCGTCATCTCCCCTGTTGGGAGATGGAAGGTATTGGTCCGGGGATCCCATAGATTGATCAGGGCCATCAGATAGGCCCGATCCCCGACCATCGGCTCCAGTCGAGTCACCTGCTTGAGCCCAAGGGTGTCAAGCCAGTCCCAATCAGCCAAAGTCAGTGTCGCACGTGCTTCAATGAACATAGTGGGCACCCGATACCGGCTCTTCACAACCTGCAAAAGAAAACAACATAAAAACATTAAAACAATAAAAAAACTGTACAACACTAACACTAAAAATACAACAATGCAGCTAAATGTACAGCACAAAAACAAAATAGTAATAACAACACAAAAAAAATAATTTGTCAGATCTAGGGTTTTTAACTCTAACTGATTAATTAACAACAAAAACAATTACAAAACAAAAAAATTTTTTTAGGGTTCATAAAAAAAAAAAAAAAAAAAAAATCAAAAAGTAATTTGTCGGACCTAGGGTTTTTAACTCTAACTGATTAATTAACAACAAAAAAACAAATTAATTACAAAAATAATTACACAAACAAAAAAATCATTGGTCAGTTCTAGGGTTTTTAACTCTAACTGATCAATTAACAAACAAACAAAAATAGTCACAAAATAATTTTTTAGACCTAGGGTTTTTCTAACTTTAACCTGGAAAATTAACAAACACAAAAACAACAACTAACTAGGGTTGAGCTATGTTTTTACGTTCAGTTTTACCCTACGTTTCTCACCTAAGTTTTGCACTTTGGTCAATTCGGGTTAAGTGAGGTTTTAAGTTAGGTTCTAAACTAAGTTTTTTAGCTCAGTTTTCAATTAAATTTTGATCTTTGTTTGACTAGGGTTATACTAAGTTTCAAACCAAGTGATTAATTTTGATAGACTAGGGTTTCATTTTTAACCGTAAACAACAAAATAAACAAAAACACAAGTAATAAACAAATTGCAGTTTTCCAATTGCAACACAAAATAATAAAGAGGAAGGGCACTCACTGGTATCGCTTCGGCTCCGCCGCTCGATCCGGTGTGTGCACTCATGGTCGCAAGAAAAATTCCACAGTGCTTCGCTTCACCGAATTGACCTCCTTCTCCTCAGAGCTCCAAATCGCCAAGAACAACAAATGCAAATGAGCCCAAAACTCAGTTTTGGCCTTTAAAAAGGATTTTTGAGCCTGTACTCGTTCCCCCCTAGGATGAGCACTCTGGTTAGCACTCGTCCCACCCTGGGATGAATACTAAATAGGAATTCATCCCACCCAGGGATGAATACAGAGCAAAAATTTCAAAAACAACAAAAAAATGCACAAAATGCACCAAAAAAAAGCAATAAAAGTGTCCAATGAGAGTGCTTTTGCACTTGACATTTCGAGCATGCAAAATAGATGTCGGGGTCACAAATCCTCACTATCCTACTCCCTAAGAAGGCTACCATAGCCGGACCGCTCCACGGGAAGACGGATTTTCGAGAATTTCATCCCCAAACGACGTCACCAAAACGGGTCAAAACCCATCCAAAAATAGCAATAACATTGCCGAACGAAGGCGCTTTTGCACCTGACATTCTTGGCATCCAAAATAGACATTGGGGTTACAAATTGTCACTATCCTACTCCCTAAGAAGGCTATCATATCCGGACCACTCCGCGGGAGGACGGATTTTTGACAATTTTAGCTCCAAAATGCGTCACAAAAAGGGTTAAAACCCACCAAAAATAGGTCAGAATGTTCAGAAACTGCTTTCGCATTCAATGGTAAACAACTGAAGGCACCCTTACCTAAGTCATCTTGGGTCAAGCGACTCGTCGCTTTTCTCATGTCGGTCATTCCCTCATCGATTCGTCGCTTGAGGGGGTAGTCACACTTAGTCACCAATCAACAACAACATACCCAATCAAGGAAATGACACGCATTCAAAGGATCATTGACAAAGACAATCGTGCCCCTGCTTGGGGCTAGCAAACAAGCAATAATCACAAGCTGATCAAACACTTGGCATTCGTGAATCATGAACTCAAGGTTCCCACAGACAAAAGGTTGCACCCTTTGCCTATTCATGACTGATCAATGTCCAAGCTCAAGTAACACCTCACCGAACAAGGTTAACACTTGAATTAAGTTCCTTAGCTCGTCAGAAGCAAGGATTCAAGAATGCGTGCCCTTTCCATACTTGGGGCATCAAGAGTTGGTTAGGTTACTGAGAAACCCTAATCATTAGTGCTTTGGTTATCTATTTTTGCTCGATGTTGTGCCTTGCACAGCGCTTCCCAAAAAGGGGCATCTATAGACACCAAAACAACACCAATCCGATTATGTGACAACAAGCGTTGATCGCATTGACACACACAACCCCTAGGGCAGCCCCCAAAGGTTAAACAGTGGTCCTAACCACTTCCAAAAGCATTTTTAGAGGTCAGAGGTCAATTTGGCACCTTTTTGGCACCTTGCTCTCTGCTCGTCCCACCCTAGGATGAATACAAACTGGCATTCGTCCCACCCAGGGACGAATATCAGCATTCGCCCTAGGGTGAGGCGAATAGCAAGTTTGACTGGAAAAAAGTCAAACCTCGATAACTCCGCCAGTTAACTGAGGCTTCAGGCCATGCAATTGTGAGGAATAGCTTTTATTCAAGAAGAGAGACTTTAGTTATGAGTGTCTTTATTTTAGAAACCTCATGCAAGGAGATTCTAAATCAGGGAATTAGCTTTTCTCTGAAAATAGGAAAACAACTCAAGTGGCGCCCTCGCATGCGCAATTCAAACAAGGAGACCCTAAGGTCTATAAATTGGTGAGTTTTCTCACCCAAAAGATATACAGAGAAGGAGCATTTGAGCAACGAAGTGCTGCCAATTTACATACCTACTTGCGATTTGTGCTTTTACATCCTTAATCTCTCATTCGAAAGGGAGGTTATTGGGTGACTATTGGAAGCACGAATCCGGACCCAAAACCCAATTTTTGGCCACAAAAATCCACAAAATTTGTCGACAACACCCCATAATCAGTTTTGGACCCATCCCAAGTGGATTGGTGCCGAAACAGTGTCCCAAACGGTGGGCGTCCTGCCCCCGGCGCTCCCCAAACTGTCACGAGTCCTATTCGCCCCACCCCAGGATGATTAGAAATATGTGATATATTTCTCTGGTTTTTCTTTTGAATTTTATTCTAGATATGTTAAATAGGTTACAGTTTAAATTTCATTTCATTCTGAGCAATTTTGACCAGGTTTTTGTCATTTCTCGCCTTTACTAACTTGCAGATGGCACCATCAAAATCTGGGTGCTAGAGGCAAAATTGGAGAAATATGACCATCTGGGTCTTCCCAAAACACCCCCAATTAGCTAACCCCAACTTTGCAGGTCATTTGGAGCTTCCTAAGCAGGACATTGAAGAGGGTGCTTTCTGACAAGTTATTGCAGGCCTATTCGTCCCACCCTAGAGCGAATACAAATATGTGAGGAATTTCTAGACTGTTCTTTTTGTAGTGGTCTTCTGATAACATATTTATGCTTCTGTCAAAATTTTAGGTCAATCCGAGGTCATTTGATAATCATTTTAATATTTTCATGCATACACTGACAGTAGGCCTTGGGAAATACATGCTTTATTCTATCCGCAGGTGCTACTAATATTTTATGTTTCTTTGAACGCAGGTTTCTAACATCAGAGGAGCAGGAAGGAGCAAAGAATCACATACACAAGCGGCGGCGACGTTTTGGTCCGCCCATCTTACATGTGGGCACGCGGAAGAAGGATTGTTATCCATGGATGTTGTGACGAGAAACATATTTGACGCTCCTATCCCCTAAAAAGGAAGGAGACGTATTGTAACACACTTTAAAAAGCGTATCAATAAAGAGATTACCATATTTCATATTGCTTTTATCTTGTGTCAATTTGTATATGTTCTTTCTTGTTCTTTCTTGTGGCATATTCCTTTTTGTTTCCGTATCCTCGTGCTTTAAGGAACTAGTAGAGTAACACCTGGTAGACCATTTTCAGATTTTGTACTAGAGGATGTTATGTATGTTCTAGGATTATCAACCAATCTCATTTTAGTTACTAAATTGGTTGAAAGTGAAAGATCAATTGAATTCAAATGTATAAATGAGCATAATAAATGCATTATAAAGAATAAAAATATAATAGAGGCTATAGGATCAATAAAAAATGGAATATATGCTTTAGATTCAATTGGATTCTCTCAAAAGCTTATTTTATCTCAAGATGAAATTGTTGATAAATTTCTTGTGTGTTCTAAAGGATAAAATATAGGAAATTCTACCAATACAAACATTGGGTGAATCCAAAGTTCAAGATGATGAAACAAATATAATAAAAGTAGAAGATCATATGCTTGCAAGGTCACTTAAAGAATGAAGAAGAAGACGAAAATCATGATTGAAGACAAAAGTCTTCAATAACCAAATAATGTAATACAAGGGGGTGTTGGAGTATATTTTAATTTTTTGTACATGCCAATGCATCCCCATGGTACCTTCATGGTACATTTTTATATAATAGATTAGGGTTGAGTCATAGTTTATAGTGTGAGTTATATTTTCCCTTTTATGTAAGTTTTTTTGTACAAGACATGCATAAGTATCATGTGAGTTAGTGTGCAAGTGTAAGTTGAGTCTATGTGCACAAGTGTCTTATATGTAAGAGTGTAAATATGTAATGTAAATATGTGCACAAGTGTCTTATATTAGAGTGTGCAAGTTATAGAAGTGCAAGAGTCATATATAAGTGTGCATACATTATAGAGTCAAGTGTTCATCAAGTATGCAAGTGTCAAGTAGATAAGCCAAGAGTAATGAGACTTGGCATATGGAAAGGAATAGTCAACTATCTAAAGAGTCATACTACTATGGATATATAATCCATAGATAGGAGAGAAAAATCATGGAGAAAGAGAGTGTCCAAAATTATCATCATTATCATTGTAAGAGAAAGAGGATCAATAAATATTGCATACATTTTGAGCAATTAATATTTATTAAGGCTTAAAAAACCATCAATAACAGAACCCCTTGCAAACCCTTCCTTGAAATGAAGTCATAAGAAACCTCAAAGCCATGTTCTACTTTGTGATATTATGCAATTGATAAAAGTAGACAATATCTTGCAAATTTTCTTATGGGGTTGACTATCTTTCACCATAATAATATGGGAATTTTGCAATATGGATGTTGTGAAGAACACAAGATTATACTGAGAGGGGGGTGAACAATATAAGACCACTTTTTACTTTTCTTTCCCAATCAATATTATGCAATGTATCAATAGCAATATCAACAACAGTAATCAAAGCAATGCACAAATCACCACACACAATAGAGACACCAATTTAACGTGGTTCACCCAATGTGGGCTACTCCACGGAGAAAATATTTCACTAAAATTTTCTCAACAAATCTCTTGGGAAACCTTTCCCTATTACAATGTTTATGGACCTCTATCCAAAGGAGACACCAATCCCCTAATCAAGTTCATGGATCTCTATCCATAGGAGAACTCCTTCTCCTCTACTCTGGTTGGTGATCTTCTAGAAGAATTGTTACCTCCACTACACTGGCTTATGGATCTCTATCCACTGAAGACTCCTGTCCTCACTCAGAAGACCTGTCCTCACTACCCTAGCTAATGGATCTCTATCCACTGGAGACTATCATCCTCTATACTCTATCACCTCCAAAGCTAGCTCTCTCACTAAACATGGTCCTTCGATCTAGCACAAATCTGCTCAATCTCTATCCTCTGATCTACACTAAACATAGTCCTTCAGTCTAGCACAAATATGCTCAATATCTATCCTCTAATATACACTAAACACAATCCTTTGATCTAGCACAAATCTACTCAATATCTATCTCTAGCACAAACCTATCCTCAAATCTACACCAAATCTATCCTCAAGCCTTAACACAAATCTTGACTCAATCACAAATCAAATCTACTAGATCTGCCCCAAACCTTAACCCAAGGTTTGAAAAAATCAATCAACTCTGCTCTCAAGTCTTCTCAAAGACTTATCTCAAATATACCTTGTAAGCTTCCACAAAATCTCACACTAATATATCCACAAGTCCTCTCTAGAACTTGTCCAATCTGCTCAACAAGTCTTCACCAAGACTTACCTCAAATATGCTCAACAAGTCCTCACTAGAACTTGTCCAATCTACTCAACAAGTCTTCACCAAGACTTACCTTAAATCTACTCAACAAGTCCTCACTAGAACTTGTCCAATATCACATAAACATATAGAGAATTGTTAGAGACTCAATATGCTTCACACTCACAACAATGCTCAATCACTTTCAATCTCTTTCTTAAATCAAATTAGAATATAGAACAATTTGTTTCACAGAACTTGAACTATCACTTCAACACTTCCACTTGACTAGGCTCAATCAACTCCACTCAATCACTCACTCAATAAAGCACTCCTTGCTTACAAACCCTAGTCCAAGTATATGAACACTCACTCACTTATTTCCAACAATGCTTATCAAACAATCTCACATAACAATGATACTCATGATCTTTCACAAACCCTAGTTCAAGATAGTTCACAACTTCACATAACAATGATACTCATGTTCTTTCACAAACCCTAGTTCAAGCATATGAAAGCTTACTCAATATTTCCAACAATGCTTATCAAACAAGGTTTCTAGTATCAAATTTCATTCCAAAAAAACCAAACTCAACAATGCTTATCAAACAACCCTTTTCTCTCCAACTTAGCATTCACAACATCCAACAATCACTCACAAGGAAGATGTGCCCATACCTTTTGTTTGATGAAGAATTGTCCTTAAAAACCTGTCTCAATTATAACCACTCTCTTTGCCAATCACAAAGGTTAGATGTCACAAATACACCTTATCACTCCCTCTAGATCTTAATGCATTAAAAGAAAAATAATCACCACTTCAAAATATCCCAAAGCATTGACAAATTATTTTTATCTTCTTTTTATAAAGCAAGATCAAAATAAAATTCCTTTTTCACCTTTTAACTCCACTCTCTAATTTATTTCCAATGCATCAAAGAATTAAAATAAACTATTTTAATCCTTATATCTCCCTACTTCAAACACTGCCCTCTTAATAATATGTATGCCTCAAAACACCCTTTATCATAACATAGGCCTTGCAAAAATTAAATTAATTTTTCATACCTTAGAACTTGCACCAAAATGTTTGCGCACCACACAACTGCCTCCGCATGAATTCGAACCCGAAACCTCACTACCAGCGTTGCACCCTAGCAAACGCTAGGCTAGCCACATGGGCTACGCACCCACTTGATACCAAGGGCACATGATGTATCTTTTGTCCTTATCTTCCATGCCAAACATATTAAATGCAAAACCTCTTCCTTTCTCCCTTGCAAAAACGTGATCGTGACTTGAACCCATGACCTGTCCTCAACAAAAGTCTTAACTCTGCCTTGCCTGCCATCTATGCTACCCAACATGTCATGTAGGGTTTTTGTGCCCACTTTGATTTCAACACTCACTCCTCTATCCTTTTTGAATCGCATGAAGTTTCCTCCCTCGAAAGCGCATGCACAAAATATATCTTTTGCTCAATCGACAAATGCATTAACCTTTGGGGAAATAATTTACCCCTCTTTATATGCAATATGGTAAATGTGGAGACGTCGGCCCTTATTTCGATTTGCCACCATCTATCAAAAAGAACTTTGGCACCAAGAATAATTTGAATTAAAATTTTAACCAAAAGGTTAAAATATTTTAATTAAAATTATTTAACCTTTGCCTCCTTTAATATTATTAAAACTTGCTCACTTGCTCTTTTCAAGGAGAATGCTTTGCATTTCGAAAATAATAATTTAATTATAATTATTTTAAATTCAGAATGAATTTAAATATTATAATTAAATATTTAAATGTCCTTTGGGCCTTTTTAAATATAATCTTCCTTAGGTTTTTAGAAAAACCTTTTGCCATTTTCACCTTAGCAAAATAACCTTATTATTTTCTTTCAACCACCATGGAACGGAGATATCCTTTCAACCTTTTTCTTTTGCCCAAATATTATAATATTGCTATCCTTCTTGCTTCTCTTTTTGCTGCTTTGGCCATATAATATTTGAATTAAATATTATATCCTTGCCTCTTAGAAAATCAACCATGAACCATTTTCTTAACATTCCTTTGACATCTGCTTAGTATTCCTTTGACATCAATGACAACAAATCCTGCTCATATTTCCAACAATCTCCCCCTTTGTCATTGATGGCAACCCATTTACCTTTTATCATTTCTTTTACCTCTTTCTGTTCTGCTCCCCCTAGAAACTGCTCCCTCCGACTGAATGCTTTCCTCCTAACTCAAATCTCTCCCCCTTACTCAAATCTCTCCCCCTTTGTCATCAATGGCAAAGGGTCACCTTTGGGGCTCGGGGCTAAGAATGAGACTCTTAGCTTAGCCCCTCCCCCACCTCCTCTTGAGGTGGTTAATTCTAGGGTGGGAGTATTTCTACTCCCAGCAAGCACTGATCTTTACCTTTGTCAACTTTCCTCCTTATCTGATCCTTCTGATTCCTCTGACCATTTATGTTCCTGCTTGTCTCTGGAATTTTTGCTCTACACCACTTTGTTGTATGTCCATCATTATTGCACTTATAACACTTAATATTGTTATTCCTTGGAGGTGCAAATATCTTGGGATTTCTCCTGGTGAAGCCATATCTATTCCTATCATGAACCCTGCAATTCATTGCCTTGTGACCAAACTGATTACAAGAGTAGCAATACCCTTGAAAAAGTTACCTATTTTTGAACCTTCCATATTCCTATTTTCCATGTGTCCTGCATTGTGAAGCTTTGTGCCCAAACCTATGGCATGAGAAGCATCATCCATTGAAACTACCTTGCCTTGACCTCATTGGTCTTTTAGTTTCTTTTACCCTATGTTGGTTCATGTTCCATATGTTCCTCATTTGTGCATTGTTCCTTTCCTTGTTGAACTTTTTGTTGTCCAACTCATCCTCAGAAGTCTCACTCTCTCTTACACTCTCTTCTTCTAAAGTTTCTTCTTCTTCAGAACTTGAGGTTGACTCCTCACCTTGTTTCTTTTGTACCTGTTCAAAACCAAGACCTATCTTGCTTGATGTAGGTTTTTGTGTCTTGATAATCTTATCCAAATTCTTTGAGCTTCTTCCAAACTTGTGTAACCTATCCTTAGACTCTTTTACTTCCTTCCTTAGTGAAGCTACTTCATGCTCTAACCTTTCACATTCTAAGACCTTTGCTTCTAACTTATCTTTGAACTTCCTTGTCTTAGCCATTGACTTATTTAGATCCTCTATAAGCTTTCCTTTCTCTTCATCACATTCTTGAAATTGAAGCTTAAGTTGGGAGTTTTGCTTTCTTACCTTCTTTAATGCATCAAGGGCATGAATAAGTTCACCTTCAAGATCAACTTCTCCTATTTCTGATTCTTCCTCTATTTGTTTGCCTTTGAAAACATCTTCATTATTTTCTGACTTATCTTCTATAGGATCACCTCCTTCTTCTTCTAATGCCATTAGAAGATTCTCTTCTGGTCCTTCAAGTGTATCTTCATATTCATCATCACTTAAAACTGAAACCACTCCTTGTACAACTATCTTCAAGATGACCAAAGTTACCACATCTAAAACACTTGAGGATTATTGGTGACCTTTTCCTAACCATTTCCTTTTCTTTTGCCAGAAATAGAACTTCATATTTATCATTATCTGAGAAACTATCATCACTATCACTTGAGTACTTACTTGCCTTGTCTGCATAGAAACTCTTCTTCTGTCTTTGGAAGAACTTCTTTCCTTGCTTGCCTTGTCCATCCCTACTTTTCTTTTGGTACCTGTATTTTTCTGATTCCCTATTCTTATGATCCTATTTTTCTTCATCATTGCTATTTCTAGCTTCTTGACAATCAGTTGCATAGTGACCATACTTTCCACAATTGAAACATCTAACAGATTTTGCATCTTTAAATCTTCTTGGATCCTTGTTCCTTCTGCCATAATTTGCTTCTTCATCATTGGATGACTCATTGCTTGAATCTGACTTCTTACCCTTTGTCTTCTTAGTAGCTTTGAAGGTTGCTTCTTTCTGGAGATTAGGTTCCTCTTTTGTTCTCATCTCAAAAGTTGTAAGAATGCCAAGTAATTCATCCCTTGTCAAAATATCACTATATTTTGATTCCTCTATAGCTGAAATATTTTCACTAAACCTTTTTGGGAGTGATCTTAAGATCTTATCACAAACATCAGATTCTTGAACCTCAAGTCCAAGTCCTTGCATGGAGTTAACAACCTCATCTACATGAAGTAGATAAGCACTAATATTTTCCTCATCCTTCATTTTTAGATCTTCAAATTGTCCCTTGAGATTTCGCAACTTTACCTTTTTGACCTTTTTATCTCCTTCATATATGCCTTGCAACTTATCCCAAATTTCTTTTGCTGATTTGCAATGCATAACCTTAACAAACTTTATTCTATGCAAACCTCTCAAAATTGCATTCATTGCTCTTGAATTGTAATGATGTAGAAGCTTACCATATTTATCTGTAGGTGGAGTAGCTGGTGGTGTGTATCCATTTTCAACTGCTTCCCATATTTCATTGCCAAGTGCCATCAGGTGAATCTTCATTCTCATACTCCAAAATACATAATCGCTTCCATCAAACACTAGTGCTAAATTATCTGAGGATCCACTCTTAGAATCCATTTGTGTTCTTGTAAGCTTTTCCTTCAAGTTATTAAACTCTTCCGAAGGAACCCGCTCTGATACCAATTGAAGAACACAAGCTTATACTGAGAGGGGGGTGAACAGTATAAGACCACTTTTTACTTTTCTTTCCCAATCAATATTATGCAATATATCAATAGCAATATCAACAATAGTAATCAAAGCAATGCATAAATCACCACACACAATAGAGACACCAATTTAACGTGGTTCACCCAATGTGGGCTACTCCACGGAGAAAATATTTCACTAAAATTTTCTCAACAAATCTCTTGGGAAACCTTTCCCTATTACAATATTTATGGACCTCTATCCAAAGGAGACACCAATCCCCTAATCAAGTTCATGGATCTCTATCCATAGGAGAACTCCTTCTCCTCTACTCTGGCTGGTGATCTTCTAGAAGAACTGTTACCTCCACTACATTAGCTTATGGATCTCTATCCACTGAAGACTCATATCCTCACTCAGAAGACCTATCCTCACTACCCTAGCTAATGGATCTCTATCCACTAGAGACTATCATCCTCTATACTCTATCACCTCCAAAGCTAGCTCTCAGTACTAAACATGATCCTTCGATCTAGCACCAATTTCTCAATATCTATCCTCTAATCTACACTAAACATAGTCCTTTCGATCTAGCACAAATATACTCAATATCTATCCTCTGATCTACACTAAACATAGTCCTTCATCTAGCACAAATCTACTCAATATCTATCTCTAATCTAGCACAAACCTATCCTCAAATCTACACCAAACTCTATCCTCAAATCTATCCTCAAGCCTTAACACAAAGCTTGACTCAATCACAAATCAAATCTGCTAGATCTACCCCAAACCTTAACCCAAGGTTTGAACAAATCAATCAACTCTACTCTCAAGTCTTCTCAAAGACTTATCTCAAATATACCTTGTAAGCTTCCACAAAAGCTCACACTAATCTATCCACAAGTCCTCTCTAGAACTTGTCCAATCTGCTCAACAAGTCTTCACCAAGACTTACCTCAAATCTACTCAACAAGTCCTCACTAGAACTTGTCCAATCTACTCAACAAGTCTTCACCAAGACTTACCTCAATTTCTCACCAATCACTTTATATTCACATCTCAATCACTTTCAATCTCTTTCTTAAATCAAATTAGAATATAGAACAATTTATTTCACAAGAACTTGAACTATCACTTCAACACTTCCACTTGACTAGGCTCAATCAACTCCACTCAATCACTCACTCAATAAACACTCCTTGCTTACAAACCCTAGTCCAAGTATATGAACACTCACTCACTTATTTCCAATAATGCTTATCAAACAATCTCACATAACAATGATACTCATGATCTTTGCACAAACCCTAGTTCAAGATAGTTCACAACTTCACATAACAATGATACTCATGTTCTTTCACAAACCCTAGTTCAAGAATATGAAAGCTTACTCAATATTTCCAACAATGCTTATCAAACAAGGTTTCTAGTAATCAACTTTCATTCCAGAAAAACCAAACTCAACAATGCTTATCAAACAACCCTTTTCTCTCCAACTTAGCATTCACAACATCCAACAATCACTCACAAGGAAGATGTGCCCATACCTTTTGTTTGATGAAGAATTGTCCTTAAAAACCTATCTCAATTATAACCACTCTCTTTGCCAATCACAAAGGTTAGATGTCACAAATACACCTTATCACTCCCTCTAGATCTTAATGCATTAAAAGAAAAATAATCACCACTTCAAAATATCCCAAAGCATTGACAAATTATTTTTCTCTCTTTTTATAAAGCAAGATCAAAATAAATTTCTTTTTCACCTTTTAACTCCACTCTCTAATTCATTTCCAATGCATCAAAGAATTAAAATAAACTATTTTAATCCTTATATCTCCCTACTTCAAACACTGCCCACTTAATAATATGTATGCCTCAAAACACCCTTTATCATAACATAGGCCTTGCAAAAATTAAATTAATTTTTCATACCTTAGAACATGCACCAAAATGTTTGTGCACCACACAAACTGCCTCCGCACGAATTCAAACCCGAAACCTCACTGCCAATGCTGCACCCTAGCGAATGCTAGGCTTGCCGCATGGGCTACGCACCCACTTGGGACCAAGGGCACACGATGTCCCTTTTATCCTTGTCTTCCATGCCAAACATGTCGAATGCAAAAGGCCCTTCCTTTCTCCCTTGCAAAAACGTGATCGTGACTTGAACCCATGACCTATCCTCAACAAATGCCTTAACTCTGCCTTGCCTACCATCTGTGCTACCCAGCGCGTCGTGTAGGGTTTTCATGCCCACTTTTATTTCAACACTCACTCCTTTGTCCTTTTCGAATAGCACGAAGATTCCTCCCTCGAAGCGCTTGCACGAAATATGTATTTTGCTCAACTCGATGAATGCATTAACCTTTGGGGAAATAATTTACCCCTCTTTATATGCAATATGATAAATGTGGAGACATCGGCCCTTATTCGATTTGCCACCATCTATCAAAAAGAACTTTGGCACCAAGAATAATTTGAATTAAAATTTTAACCAAAAGGTTAAAATATTTTAATTAAAATTATTTAACCTTTGCCTCCTTTAATATTATTAAAACTTGCTCACTTGCTCTTTTCAAGGAGAATGCTTTGCACTTCAAAAATAATAATTTAATTATAATTATTTTAAATTCAGAATGAATTTAAATATTATAATTAAATATTTAAATGTCCTTTGGGCCTTTTTAAATATAATCTTCCTTAGGTTTTTAGAAAAACCTTTTGCCATTTTCACCTTAGCAAAATAACCTTATTATTTTCTTTCAACCACCATGGAACGGAGATATCCTTTCAACCTTTTTCTTTTGCCCAAATATTATAATATTGCTATCCTTCTTGCTTCTCTTTTTTCTGCTTTGGCCATATAATATTTGAATTAAATATTATATCCTTACCTCTTAGAAAATCAACCATGAACCATTTGCTTAACATTCCTTTGACATCTGCTTAGTATTCCTTTGACATCAATGACAACAAATCCTGCTCATATTTCCAACATGTTGGATAGTCATACCAAATAGCTAGTGGCATTAGAGATCATAAGGGACTTTTCTTGCTTCATACCAAGAATTTTACAAGGATAAAAACATTCATATTATGGCATGCCAAGAATTTTACAAGGACTTCTCTTGCTTCATACCAAGAATTTTACAAGGATAGAATTTTATTTTTACAAGGTTGGTTGTTTGTTAAGATGTGATTTTCAAGGTGCACTTGGACTTAACAAAGGAAAAATGGGTGCAAAAAATAAAATGAAAACAACTCAACAAAATAAAAGGGGTGGTGATTTGCCAAGAGATTCAATAAGATATTTCTACAAAAATAGGCTTGAATGTTATGTGCCAATGGTGAATACCTCCTCTCCTCAACATAGTGAAGTACAAACAAGAATTCTAGTTGTAGGTATGTATAAAGAGGCGTGTCTTGTAGGAGAGACAACAACAAATGATTGGTCCAAAAATAGACATAAGCCCCTCATGTATATGTACACTTAATAAATTCCAAAATAGGTAAAGAGTCCTAGACACACACATACATATACATAGAAACATGGTAGTAAGAGGCCATAAATGGCTATACCAAAACATTAAGACATGCTTTTGTATATATATGCAAGCAAAAATTTACAAAGATTGTTATATAAGTGGGGGGTCAATATTACCCATGAGATGCTCAAGAGCCAACTATTTTTACAAAAATAAATGAAAGGAAATCCTACAAGAGAACACAAATGCAAAATTGTCGATCCTTTATAAAGCTAATGCTACTTTTGTTTATAGATTATAAGGGAAGGGTTTTCCCTCCAAAACTCATGTAGATATTTTAAAGTGGTTGTTTTTTTGATGTTACATCATATCTTGTCTAAATTTTTGATCCCTTTGAGGTCCTCTAAATTTAAAGTCATGAATTTGAAATGGCCCTAAGCCCTTGGATGTGCAGTTACCATCTTTATTTCCATCTACCCAGGGTTATGCATAATGAGTTTGATTTAAAATCTATTTATAAAAATAGGGTAAATCAATTTCAAAATCAAGGTAAATTGTATCCAAACTCATGTAGGAGACATGGTAAATTGCCTTTATTTTTCACCCAAAATTATAAAATTGTGGTGAATTTTATATTGTTGACGACCAATGCCATACAATATTTTATAGACTCTTGACTATATATAGTTATACATTTATGGCTATAGATAGTTATGCTTGACAATATGAATTTGACTACTGACTATAGAGCATTGTGTCGATAGCACCTCGATGATCGGCCGTAGTAGAGGGTTTGACTAATGATCAATTGTAGTAGAGGGTTCGATTGACAATTGGTTTCAATAGAGAGTTTGACTGATGATCGGTTGCAATAGAGAGTTTAATTGATGATCGATTGCAACACAGGGTTTGAATGGCGATTTGTTGCAATAAGTCATGTGTCAAATGATCATAGCATCATCTATATTGGTCCAATGAAATGTTACTAAGTGTCAAATCTGCATTTAAATTTGATATGCAGATGCCTATAAAAAGGTATCAACAATCATATTGTAATATTTTTCTCATGTGTAGCACATAAGAGCTAAGCAAAAACCTTTGTATACCTTCAAAAATTTTACCTTGCACCCTACACTCTAATCCCTCTAACCTTACCCTATTTTCTAACAAATACAACAATGACAACCTCTTCCATCCCCGTTAAAAAAAAAATTCAAAATCCTTATGTGCCCCCTTATTTCCAAAATATTAACCATGTTGGGATATGATATGTCATGGGTTAATGACTTTGGTCTTCAAGGTTTAGTATAAATACCGTAGTATAAAATAAACAACAAATTGTTGCTAACAATTATTGGCATGTACGACAATAATGCAGTAGCTGCCAATATCACAATTGACAACAAGGATCTCAATTTTTTTGTCAAACCCTCAGACATCAAGATATTGATAGGTTTACCACACAAGGATGGAGATCCTGTCACTCCAAATTTTGTTTTAAGTGATGAAGATAATGTATACCTAGAGACCAGCTACAAAGTCTCTTTAGATTTTTTGTCAGGTATAACTCTCAAATTTTCTCATCTTGTTTAAAGTTGAAATTTGGGGTTTCTCAGGTACTATGTTTTTTTGTAGTTTTCGCTACTAAGTCTAGAAGGGGCTTGAATTTATCATCTGTTCAATACAAGTTTCTTCTAGAGTGTATCGAATCTTCCAAGAAAGACTTATTTTGCAAGGAAGACTGATGGACATTCTGTTTTGGGCATTGGCATATTTAGTTTGGTGTCTTGCCCACCAAAAATTTGACTAGTGTACCTATGTTTCGCAATGCATCAGAATGGATTTACACATCGTCAAAAAAAACACTATTACAACAGTCTCCACATGTAATTATATTATTTTTTTATTACAAATCTTATTATAATGTACAACATATTGTAGTTCCAACCTCACTACACCCAGACATAGAAAATGTTAGCACTACAATCGAATAGGTGCAGGTAAAATTTTATTTTTGATAAAGTAATAATTTTTATATTCAAGTAATTTTTTCCTTTTTTTTTTTTTTTTTTCAATTTTAACCTAAATGTAGAGAAGGGTATCCTCTTCCAATACAAAATGGGATCCTGCATTAAGGGGATATAAGCCAAAATCCACTAGATATTTTGACACACAATCAAAATCAACACCATCATATAGAAGACCTACAAAACGTTTGAGTTCTTCTACTTATCCTATTTCTCATCCACATCTACCTACACATCATGTACAAAGTGATGTTGAAGTTAGCGAGGCCATGCCCACTACACGTATGCTTACTATTTCAAGCTTTGGTTCATTTATTCATTTAGTTAAAATTATGATTAGTGATCTTTATTGAATTTTTTATATGTTTTCAGAGTTATGCCACACCAAGATGCCATTATACGATGTACCTGCCCAACAGATCTCATCTCCATCTGTAATTGCAATTCATTTAAATAAATATATATTTACTTAATTAAAGTATATTGTATCATTGTTAACAAAAAATTAAACAAAATTTTATTGTAATATTTTTAGCGGCCTCACTACAATTTACCCAAAGAAGATAACAAATGATGCCACCACCGCCTCTACCACGACGACTAATGAGAGGTCAACGTATGTGAGGAAAACAAATTTTCTATCCATGACGCGGGGAGCACCAAACCAAACTTTTTTAGATTTTTTGAATTTTTCTTTTGGAAATATTTCAAGTATGTAGAAAATTTCAGCTTCAAGATTAGATAATCCTCCACTTGATGAGGATTATATTTTATAGGGCAACATTCCTGATTTATTTAAAGCAACAAATGTTCTTCAAGATCCTAAAAAAGAAGCACAATAAACAAAAAATTTAGCTGCATCTCCCCAGACCTCATCACCTCCTCATGGAACCAATGACCCTCATCCTCTTACCGAGGATGAGAAAGCAAAATTTTCTAAAGATATTTTAATATCAAACAATTGTGAAGAAACCATCAGAGATACAATGCTTCAAGATTTATCATAAATAAAATATTGGGAGTACTAGATCAAAGTTTTAATAAAGTAATTAAATACTTGATATAAAATAAAAATAAAAAAGAGAAGATATTTTTCATTGGTTGAAAATTAACTAGAAAAGCTTGATGCTTTGCTACGTCAAGATAAATTCGACATAGTGAAGGCCATCTATTTCTACGATGATGAAATTTTAGATATTATGTTGAATATGTTGGAGAACACAAATACTAAAGCCCAGGATTATTATAACCAATGGACATTTGACAAGAAAAAAGTTGTAGATGTTAAGGCTGCAAAGGATGTAGCCAAGAAATATCGTCTTAAATTTATTCAAATCCAAAGCATAAAACATAAAATTTTATCAATGAAGATAGTGAATAAAATAACAAGGTTATGACATAAATATAACATTTTATTAAACCAAAAAGTCAATTTTGATATCCTAGTAGAAAAAAATGATAACAAATACTATTAAATATATCAATTTTGTTAAATCTTGGAAATATTACAATGGAGGAAGTTGAAACAAACACTTCTTAACTTGTCCAAAATCACTTGTACGCATAGCAGATCTTTGTGTCTCCACAATCTGATCACTACAAGTGTCATTATCCTCATTATCATGAATATTAGTGATACCTCTTCTATCTGCTAGGGATTTCCAATATGCCAAAGCTCTGTCATAGGGATACTTGTCTAGCTCATATGATGACACATATATTCTCAAACAATTTTTCAAATTTTTGTCCAACCTATTATGAACTTTAGATTTCATAAAATATAGTGCACTAAAAACCCTTTCATCTTCCATAGATCCCAAAATCATTATTTGACATAATTCATATAAACAAAAATATTCATTGATCGTATCTTGTAAGACACTACTTGGATACAATTTTTTCCACAAACGTGTAATGGAACCAGGCTCATGAGGGTTACTCAAACATGACATTTGACCAACCATTGTCAATCCAAAATGGGTTGATTATTGTGTCAAAAGTTCTTTGTTGAGAATACCATTGATTTCAATACCATTGACTTCCACACTTTTAGTGAAATGTTTAACAAGAGTGCCCATATATCTTATAAACAACTCACTTGTAGTATTGTAGTCAATACAAGGATCCCAGAACATGGGGTTAACCACACCCATCACCTCAAGCAACTCATCTCTTTGAAAATGATCTCTTATTTCCCTTGTCAATGATTCTGCTATTTTTATCAATTTAATCTTAGTATTGTGTAAAACTACATCAAATCCATTGTGTTATGGGCATTTGTTCAACATCCTCTATAACTATATGTGACCGCTTTTCAAAATAATATAAAGGTATCATCTTTCCATGAACATTAATACAAATATGATCATTGATGTTGAACTTCAAAAATATTTTTGGATCATTGACGTTAGTTAAAGTTTTCCAACTATCAAACAAAGGATCTATAAAATTTTCTTTGGACAAGTATATCCTATCAATATGCATACATATTTGTTTTCTCATCCTAATGAAATTGACAATATAAATGGATCTTTCTTGTGCAAGTTTAATCAAAGTATTCATTTCTTACAACAATGGAAGAATACCACATAATGTGAGAAGTGTTTCCAAGTTAGTCATATGGTATAGAAAATATTTTGCCTTATCAATTGCCCTATGATTTGCATACATAAACCCTACTAAGGATTGATATTCTGTAAAAATTCTATATGCAGGTTGAAACAATGAAATCCACCTAGTATCTACATCTTTTAACAATTTTCTACCTTCAGTAACTCCTAGTGAAAACTGTTGAAACTTTACAAACCTTTTTGGACTGCATGAAAAGTAAGCGTGTATTTCACGGATGAGTTCTTCCACTCTCGTAACATTTTCAAATGTGCTCACAATTTTGTATGCAAGATTCATTCTATGAGCCATGCAATGAATGGGTATCAAATATGGGGTAATTGATGTTTGAAGTCAAACACAAAGACCATTCTTGTATCCTTGCATTGTAGTAGCATCGTCAACTCCAACATATTAACTTTGTGGCTATTTTTGTATCATCCATTCTCACAATATCCTTTAAACTAGTTACAACAACATTGTAAATATTTTTTGCATTACAATTTTCCACCATCTTATGTAGTGCTAGTAAATGAGGTTGCCTTAAATGATTTTGGAATGTGTAAACATGCATGCAAATCCAAGATGTGTTGTCAACAACTATTACCTCATCAATTGAAAGTGAAATGAATTTGGCATGTTTTACTTTCTCTCTTAGGTCCTCCTCAACCAATGATAGATATTTTGCCATTTCCCAACCACTTCGATCTGACCAATGGGAACTAGGAAGGTTCTGCACATCAGCTAGTTGAAATAGGTGCTTATAATCAATAAAATTAGACATGGGTCTACCCTTTTTAAGAATACTATATACAACAACAAACTGCAAACTTTTTGAAGCTAAAGTGGTCTTATGAATTTTTTGAAATTGGGCTTGAATTGTTCCACCCTTCTCAACAAGAGTTTGTTGTTGTTTCATTTCTTTTTCATATTCTTGTGCATATTTGACATGCATGCATTCCAATGCATCCTTCCACCTAATTTTTTCTTAGTTGTTCCATCACTTTCTTTTACTATTGAATAAAATTTCCCACAATGTTTTTCTATTGTGTCTAATTTAAGTTGCATCTTATGATCCTTTCCTAGTTTTCAACTACAAATTATGCATCTACATTCTATTGGTATGTCATTGTTGTTCTTTGGTTGGACTGGCTCAATAAAGGGATATGTTGATGACCATTCAAGCTAAAATATCCTTCCAATAGTCCACCTAGTTAACTTTCTATGTTTAGGTTTTTGACTAGAAGATTCCCTAGAAGTTTACATTTTATTTGAATGATCATTTTATTTTTTGGTTGGCATGTTTGTATGAGGCATCTTATCAAGTGGTTGTTGCATGTCATTGTTAAGAAAATTTTAATGTGGAGGCATCTCATCCTCAATAATATCTTCAAGTGGAGGCATATCAGGGTCAATAGTATTTTTTGCATACAATGGTGTTCTATATCATTTTTTTGATGTAAAAAGGTATTATATTAAAGAATTAACAAAATATATTTTTACAAGCAAAAAAAAGAGGCAGATAAACATGCCACTTG
This sequence comes from Wollemia nobilis, assembly GCA_028583015.1. Lineage (NCBI taxonomy): Eukaryota > Viridiplantae > Streptophyta > Pinopsida > Araucariales > Araucariaceae > Wollemia > Wollemia nobilis. The sequence goes on from JAQPPZ010017238.1 coordinate 4,097,488, forward strand.
GCCAAAGCCATCAACCAAAAAACCACCATTTTTTATGAAGAAAGGCTTTATATTAAAGAATAATAGAATACAAAAATTAACTGTTTAGTTGGTAAAAGGCATTTGTACCTTGAATTTGTGTAGGATGGCTCACTAGATTTTGATATATGTCTAAAATATTTTAGGATACTCTTTTTACCAGAAGATTGACCTCCCTTCTTTCCATCACTAGTAGGTGCCATTGTACCTATAAAGAAAAAAGTTTTTGATGTTAGAAAATGAATATGATGTTGAACAAAATTGAGAAAATTCCCTCAATAATGGGAATTTTTCTTTACTTCCTTTAACAAAACAAAATAACTCTTATGCATTTCTTTTCTTTACATAAGAACTTTTATTCATAACTTTATAAACATTCAAGTATTTTTTAACTAATACATAATTTGTAAAAAGCTAATTAACATCTCCTTAATTAATCAAAATAAAAAACATCAATATAATTTTAGATTTTTCTATGAACTAAAAAGTGCAACCTAATATGCACAACATTGGAAACTAACCATAATGGTGCTTACTTCCAACTAAATGCTCATCATTAAACTTCTCATCAAATAACACTTTAACATTTGCATTCTACATTATTCAATTCCATAATATAAGCAACAAGTAATAATTCTTAGAAAGCCAATCATAAAATTAAAAGCATAAATTTAAAGCCTTCCTTGAAAGAAACAAAGGTTAAACTATCATGGCATTAAGCATCTATAAGGGCATAACAACAAGAAATGCTCCTAAAACACTACAAGATGACATGGATACTTGGATCTCATAGTTGTAGATAGTGCATCTACATTACCTATAAAACTGAAGGAACAAGCTTTGGATAAAAAAATAATGAAAGAAGACAACAATCCAAGATAACATTCCAAACCCAACACTAATGAAAGACCTTGCACTCCACCAAGGCCAACCTTTGCTCAATTCTAAAGAAACCTTGACGTATAATGTCACTACCACTACCATAGGATCCAAACTAAAAGAATAAATCTATATCTAAATTCTAAAGAAACTCTATAGTAGCACACTGACAAAGGTTACAAAACAACCCAAAATATTGGTCTTAAGCAAGCCAACCAACACACAAGCTAAGGCATCTAAACTTCTACTACACAGGGTATGGAACAGGTCTTCCCTACAAGCATAGCTCCAAACCAGAGTGCTACAACAACAAGCAAACATAAAGGAAAAACTATTGCTAGAGACGATCCAAAGCAAAACAACAACCATACTCAAATGTTTGGAAGCTTGCACTTTACCTATGAGTGTTTCCAAAAAATTGCTTTGTTATAGTGTCACCCTCCTCCAAGGCCTTTCGCTGCAATCGATCATCACCCTTGTCACACTTTTCTACAATTGATCCATAGTTCTACCGATAGACAATCCTCAGTAATCGGTCAACAATTTTGTTGATAGATAACTCTATGCAATCAGTCATCACACTCATCACACTTTTTACAGCCAATCGATAGTTCTTCCAATAAAAAGTCCTCTACAATGGATGGCCATGCTTATCACACTTTTTTGCAATCGATTGTTACACTTTTTTGCAACTGATCGTCACACATTTTTGCAATCGATCTGTTGTTCTTTCAACAGACAATCCACTAACACTTCTCTACAAACTATCGGTTATTCTGCCAATTAAAAATTCTCCGCAATCAATTAAGAAATATATCAATAGATAATCCCCTACAACCGATCAAATTTTTTATAGATAGAAAATCCTCTACAATCAATCTTCTTTGGTATTTTTTGGCTTCTTCAAGTCATGTTTGTCTGCTACAAGGTTTTCATTGCTTCAGGTCTATTTTCAAGGAGTTTGAATATTTTAGATGTATGTGTATCGTTGTTATGTTAGGTATATATACTGGTGGCATAAGAGGTAAATTTAGTGGGATTAACAAAGGTTTTTATAATTTCAAGGTAAAAATATCCATGATTTAGGTAGGAATGTTGGCAATTTAAAATAAAAACGATGACATTATTATCAACGTGGGATGAGACAACCCAAAAAAAATTGATTGGACACAAAAATTTCTAGCAAATGGACCCCTGTCAAAGGTCCCCATATTCGCAAATTTTTTTTATTTTGGAAATCCTAATATTCATGAATTACCGATGATTCACCGCTATGCATAACACTACATCTACCCATCTTTTAAAATTACTATCATATAGGCATAGAAAATAATTTCATTTAATGTTTTGGATCTTTGGGCTACTTCTGTCATGGCTCCAATGTTGGTGTTATCCTTTCACAAAGATATGAGACATTCCTTTGCAAGAAAGGATGATATTTATTGAAGAATGTGCACTTTATTAGTTTTGAATTTGGAAGCATCGATGTTTTCTTCTTCGAGATTTTTCTTCACCACTTGAGCTTGGGGCCACTTGACATCATATCTTAAAGACTTTTTCCTCGAGTACCTTTTTTAGAACTTTCGATCCTTGTCTTCTGATCGAGACTCATAATTTTTTTACTTTTCAGACATATTTTCCTTTTGAGACATGTCCTTCAATCATCAAACTTTTTTGATCGGAATTTTATTCTATGCTTGTTCATGAATTAAACTTCCACTTTATTTTTCCTAGCAAATGGTGTATTGGTCCATCACTATAGGACCATTCCAAAAGGACACTCTCAACAATGTTGGTTCAAATCACTAGCCTGTCTTGATGACCTTTGGAAACCTAGTTACAAGTACACTCCTTTTAGATTCTAGCATATGTGGATTTATGATAGTACTTTCAGAACTTTAGTCCAAAAGTGGTGGATGGTAGGTAAGCCAAGATTTAATAGTAAAATATACTACTTTTCTAAGATACTACAATATTTAAAAATCAAAATCAAGGCATAGAATTGGCAAGATTTTGGGTATGTAAAAAAAATATGAAGTTGGCTCATCAAATTGAATAGGTGGATGAGAAAATTTATACGATGGTTCTCTCAGAGATTCTAAACAAGATAGAAATAAAACTGACCACTAATTTGGAGGAATGAGAGAAATGAGAGGAGTTATTATGGAAGTAAAAATCTAGGATTTAGTGGCTATAAGAAGGGGATAGGAATACAACTTTCTTCCATAAATATCTTCTATCAAGAAGATATTATAATTTCATATCATCCTTAAAATAAGATATGGGTGAATCAATGTACTCATAGTATAGTATGAAGGCTATTTTTGTTGATTACTTTACCAAAAATTTCTCAACTCCTCCTTTAGATCGAAGAGCTCAACAAGAAGTCCTATAAGAAATTCCTTTGCTTATCTTAGAAGAAGATAATTTAGTCTTGATAGGTTTTGTTACTATTAAGGAACTATAGGAAGTGGTATTCAAAATAAGAAAAGGAAAAAAACCTTAGACCAAATGGATTTCCCATTGAATTCTTTCAAGAATTTTGGGATTTACTAAAGGAGGATCTACTTGAGGTGGTAGAGAAAACAAGGAAGGCCAAAACTATGCTCAAGGAAATTAATAAAATATACATAGTGCTTATCCCTAAGTCTCAGGATGTGGAACATATTGTTGGTTTCAAATCAATAGCACTATGGAATGTACTTCTTAATATTACTATAAAGACATTGATAGACATATTGAAATATCTCCTCTATAAGATAATTTCTCTAAAGCAGGGAGTTTTTGTGCGAGGAAGGCAAATTGTAAATGAATAGTCCTGGCTTAAGAGTATTTACATTCTATGTAAGCACAAAGTTCCTCGTCCATGTTGGTTTGATTGGACCTATCCAAGACATATGATAGAGTAGATTGGATCTTTCTTCTTAGGGTGTTGGACCAATTCGTTTTTCATAAGACTAGATAGAGTGGGTTAGAAACTATATTAATTTAGTCTTCTACTTAGTGCTTATTAATGGGATCTCATCCCCTTTGTTTATATCTTCCAAAGGCATTAGGCAGGTGATCCTCTCTTGCTTTGTTTATTATACTACTAAAATATTTAGGGTAAATTATTTCCAAGGGTAGAGCAAATAGATCTTTGTAAGGAATCATGTCTAGAGCGATGTTGATATTCTATATGTAGTTTGTAGATGAATCAATGTTATTGGGACATGCATTTGTGAGAGAGGCTTCAAGGCTTTAAAAATTTTTGAATCTTTTCTCCATAGCCACAGGTCAATTGATTAATGAAGATAAAGCAAAGATTACTTTTTTACATTGTTCAAACTATCAATAAACCATGATTTTGGATTGATGTACTACATTTCAAAAGAGTCTCTCTTCCAATTACCTATTTAGAAATCCCACTCAAAACCACAAGGTAAAAGGAGTGGTCATGATTGATAGATAGAATAAAAAGTAAATTAGACAATTGGACTAATAGATGGCTTTTTTCAAGAGGCAAAAACACTTTGGTCAAATTGATGCTTCAATCCATTCCTTTATACATGTCCTCGGTCTTGGATATACCTTGAGAAATTTTAAGGGATTTGGATAAAATAAACCAAAAATTCCTATGAAGTGGAGCAAAAAAAAAGAGGATGTGGGCACTAATGAAATGGAATCAATTATGCCTCCCAAAAAGAGAAGGATAGTTGGGATTAAAATAATGTATTAAATAAAACAAAGCATTGGCAACCAAATTATATTGGAGGTTACTCAATTATCCTAATACACTTTGGATCCAAAACTTGAGGGTCAAGTATGCTGAAATCATGATGCCAACAAAATTTATTAGATACCAACTACCTAATAGAGGTTCCCCGATCCTTGTGGTGTTGAGAACAAGAGAAGAGATTATAAAGAAACAACTATTCTAGATCAGCAATAAGGGATAAACCAACTTTTTGATTGATGCATGGGATGGACACCCTCCACTAGCTCAGTAGTTTTTGGAGTGGAAGCCACTCATGGGATAATTACATAGAGAAGACTATGTAAAATTATCTCAGTATTATAGGAATAATGTAGAATTAGAAAGAAAGTGGATTTCAACCATAGAGTGGCGTAAGGTAGCTTTGGAGTAGCATTGAAAAGACATTCAAAAGATCCTCCAAATTAGGTCACTTTTATGGTCTCAACAAAGGACTCACTTTATTATAACACCAACTTCAAGGTTTAGTCCCAAGGAGATTCAAACCGTGGTGTGGACGAGTGTATAAAAGGGTAAGTATGTGGTGCTTATGCGTTAAATTCCTTATTGATAAACATAGATCTCAACTTTATAAAAAATCATAATTAAAAGAAACTACTCAACCCTATATCAACCCTATATTAATGATAAAAGTTTCTTATACTAATCAAATCTTAAAAAAAAAATATTTCCATGTCTAAACCAACCATGTATTCACCTAAACGTACATCTCGACTATCAATTTATATTATTATTTACACCACCATCCCTGATAACCCTTATGTGGATTGGATCGCTATGACTTGAAGTGTATAAAGTGTAGAGGACGTTTTATGGTGACCAGGTTGGCTGTCGGGATAACTCCACGGCAAATGTTTAATTTACGCCGTCGATCGTCATACAGTATTTTGTCTTAATTACTAAATCAATGATGCTAACCGTCAATCTTTCAATAGAGCCTTCGTATTAAAAATTATTAGTTAATTTGTTGATATGTAACAAATAAATTTGAATTTATTTAAGATGAGTCTAATGGATGGTATTCAAATATAAATCTTTGTACAGATAAGTCTAATGGATGGTATTCAAATATAATTCTTTGTACGTCCATACTTATAACGGTTAAAGGGTTTAACTCTTAAAGTTAAGCTTCTATCAATAACTTTCTAGGGTTCCGCGTAGCATAATTAAAAGTAGTTTTACTTCTATCCGTGTGGGGCACCCGTACTACCTGCAGTGTTTTAAGTCGTCCTTTCAAAGAAAATATAATGAATTTTCCTGGAGGGCGGCCCTTTTACTCCTGTGTACATTTGACTATTCAGTCGGTTCTTGGCTGCTTCTTTCTCTATGAAGTTTAGCTTCCTTCGTAATTCCCCCTTTCAACTCGTACTCTAAGTACACCGCTTTAATTCTCCCTTTCAAAGAAAATACAAGGAATCTTCTGGAGGGCGGCCCTTTCCTTCTGTGTACATTTGACTCTTCAACCAAAATTGACGTGTCTTTGTCATGTGTCAATGCCTTTGGAGACTCGATGTGTAAAATGTTGTAGGATTTCTTCTCTATGGAAAAATCCACGTTGTAGGATTGCTAAGAGAACAGGTCTGTCAATGCCTTTGAAGACTCAATGTGTAAAATGTTGTAGGATTGCTAAAAAAATTAAAAAATTAGTTTTTAACATTAAAAATATTTTTTTATATTGTTTTAATTCTTTTTAAAAACTAATATTATGCATAAATTAGTTCCCATTCACTAATTCTCAGTTTCGTAGAAACAAAACGAGAAACATATTTACTAATTCTCAGTTTCGTAGAAAAAACAACGAGAAACATGACCATGTGTCCAACTTTTCTATTATCTGCCTGCTGTGCATCCATGGTTGGCTCAACCTGTATTCCGTCCCATCCATACCGAACGCACAAGTCAAGTCAATAATCACAGAAAGCTTTCCCTCACCTAACAGTGAATACCATTTAGAACTCAGTTCTATATGTATCTCATTAATTTGCACAGACCAGGTAAAATTGGAGGCAGCTAACACCGAGTTGTTCCGATGGATCGCTTGGTACTCTGCATGGTCGCCGTATTGTGCTTGGCACAGGGGATATTTGCACAGAGTCCTTCAATAAAGATACCAAAGAGATCAAATTGGATTGCCACGGGCCACTTTAATCCCGAGCGTGTAAGTCCTTTGTGTTCCCACTCCTGTTTCTATGCCTTCCGGACACCAGGTATACAACTCTTCAACCGAACCGTCGGTCTGTACAGATGTTCTTTCGGATTCGACACCGGTTACGAGTGGTGGGCTTACGATTCCTCGTCCAAGGCCATCACTATAACGGAATGGCGAATAAACAGACCAATTGAAACTTACTGTCTCGACAATCTGAACATCACAAAGCCAGTCATTGGCATGAATTCTTACTTCCGAGTGAGGATCTGTACGGGGGAAATTACACAACAATGGATTCTCGAAGACGACGGTAAAATCAGAAGTGCTCTGTTGTCACAGAGCAGAAAAGCTCTCTATGTTCAGGCGAACCTGAAGGCGGACTCCAACACAGAGACGGGGCTGTTTCTCGGCCCAGCACAGACGGAGGGTGTCTATTTGCACTTCACATTTATTCCCGTCCCTACAAATGGAATCCTTTCTTCAGCAAAAATGGCAGCTATTCCTTCTCCTGGCGAAGGTTCCAACCTCGTTTCTAATGGCGGCTTTGAGGTTACCTCTCCCAGGAATACTACATCCACCGGAACGTTGACCATTTCCCGGGGAGAGCCCGACTTATGTTATTGGACGGTGGGTGATATCAATATTCAGAGCGAAAGTATTTCCGTCGTTAGCGGCGGGAATTTCTGGTGGTATCCGCAAGAGGGTTTCAATAGTTTGGTCCTTGGAGCAGGTGGTCTTCATGTAGAGGCCGCTCTCACCCAACTCATTCGCACCACGCCACGTGAAAACTATACACTTTCATTTTTCTTGGCTGGATATCCGGTAAGATCCTGTGTGAAGCAAGAGAAAACGGTGAAAGTTGAGCTTTCTCCATCCACTAATTCGTATCTTTTAGCCAACGAGATATATAAATCTCAGGCCAACATAGGATGGGAGGTCAGGTCTCTGAATTTCACAGCAACAACTGAAGTCACAAATCTCACATTCATCAACAGCATGAACCCCACAAATTGCGCTCCTCTGCTCGACAACGTGACCGTGCTTAAGCAGATTAACCAGCTCGGGTTGCAAGGCCTTAACCGAAATTATGAGCGAAATAAGAGAAGCGTAGCCTCCATCATAGGAATAGCGGTCGCTGCCTTAATAGTAGTTTCCGGGCTTCTGGTTTTAGTTGTTTGGCTTTCCAAGAGATCTAAGATGCCTAATGAAGAATGGAAACCAGGCGACAACATACCAGATTCTTTAGGGGACATACGCACCTTTACTATGGGGGAACTAGCCAAGGCCACAAACAATTTCACAGACAAAGTTGGAGAAGGCGGGTTCGGAGCGGTCTACCGGGCAAATCTGGATGGCAACAAACAGGGGCCATGAAGCGAGCCATAAAAAAAGGGAATAGAGATCAGAAATTATTCAAAGAAGAATTATCCGTTCTCCTCAGAATCCGCCATCCCAATCTGGTTAGCTTGATCGGATTTTGTTTCGAAAGCGGTAAGTTGAGTTTCTGTTTATAAACTTTGGTGGAATTTTATATGTATCTTCCTTTTGTTATTTCTATATTAAGTAAAGATGTACAAAAACAATAAATACAAACCAGCACAATCAATTTATCCATATCGTGAAAGCATGGAAGTATTTTCACCGGGGAAGAACGGCCTTTTCATTTATGCTATGAACCTTTATCTCGACTGAAGCAACTTGAGGAAAAAATGTTTTATAGTTTTTATCATTTAATTTTTTTTTTCTTAATAATATATTTGTCATTTGAACCTCAACTCAAACAACTTGAGAAAAAAATTAACTGAAGCAACTTGAGAAAAAATGTTTTATACATTTTATTATTTAACTTTTTAATGATATAAAAATCTCATTTGAACCTCTATTAAAACAATGTAAGAATCAAAATTTTTACATGTTTATAGGAATTTATTTACTTATTTTATATTGTTAAATCTCATAAATCATTTATTTGTAATAATAACAATATTAATATCATTTTTATTATTTTTTAACTTTTAATATAATTATTTGAATATATTAATCTATATTGTGTTATTAAATCTTCCAAATCATTATAATGTGATCTCTATTTTACTTTTATAATTAATATCATTTAATTTATTTAATTTGTTTTCAATGATATATAACTATACAACTTAAAAAAAAAATGGTAAAAGTAAGTTATAATAATATTACACTCGACCTTTAATATTGTATTATGATAATCATGCCAAGAATCTATTATTTCATGCAAGCATAATAATGCAAAGATTATATACACTGAAGTAGTACCCTTACATAGGCAACTTATTAAACAAATATTTCACCTTAAATTTGAGATCGGACTTTCTATAAATATATGCATTTGGATAGCATTTTAGCAGTGAACAAAACTCTTACTTCTATCCTGATGTTTGCATTTAATTATGCGTTTTGATCTTTTTACAGCTTTTGTGTATGACCCTTCACTGTTTAACAATCTGGTCTTTTTGTATTTGAAGGAGAACAAATTCTTGTATTCGAGTTTGTTCCTCAAGGGAGTCTGAATGACCGACTGCACAAAGAAAAGGGCGTGGCAAATCCGCTACCATGGGCGTCTCGAGTGCGTATTGCGCTTCAGGTTGCAGTGGCTTTGAAATATTTGCATGAGAAGGCAAAACCTCCTGTAGTGCACCGCGACATCAAGTCTTCAAACGTACTGCTGATAGATGACAGCCACGCTAAGCTTGCTGATTTTGGGCTGTCAAAGTTGGGTCCAAAACAAAATGATTCTACCTTCACTGCTCCGAAAGGCAGCTATGGATACATGGACCCACAGTACATTACAACGGGCAAATTGTCTGTTAAGAGCGATGTGTATAGCTTTGGCGTGCTCCTCCTTGAGCTTGTCACAGGCCTTAAATCTGTACAAGGTACGATGACTCTGGCCGAATGGACTGAATCCCATCGCCTGAGCGAAGACACAACTGTGATTATGGAGATTGTTGATTCAAATGTCAGAGCAAACGTCGATTCCAAAGAAGTGGAGAACATAATTAAAATCATCAATCTTTGCTTGGCAGCAACGGGAGAATTGAGACCCTCCATGTCGCAGATCGTGACTGCGATGAATAATGAACCCATTTCTTCCATTAGAGGTAGAGGGAGTGCAGGCGATGAAAGGGGTCCATCTAATGGGGGCGGTGTGTTAGGCTCTGAGTCATTGTCCCTTCTCCACGGAGGTCGTTAGATTGGACACTCATTGTCCCTACTTCGTTTGACTTTCCAATGGCATATTTTACGACGGAAGTCTGGGTCTATCAATTATAGCTACGTACTGGTGCAAAGCAAGTGTCAAAATGGAGGAGTTCTTTTTGACGGTGTTGTATGGATTTTGCTGTTTGCCCCATTATTGGACATTACCCCATGCCTATTAAACCTTAAATGAATAAAAAAACATAGATAGGATAGAAATTATAAACTACGACCAGGATAGGATTTTTTTTTGTGTGGTAGGTTTAAGGTTAAAACTTTTGTATGTGTAATTTGAACATTGGTTCTTGTGTACATCACGAAGAATCACTCATTTCATCATGATTGTATGTTTGTAACAAAAATATATATAAATATATAATAATTTTGGTATGATGGTTATGCTTGTTTCTATTTTTATGTTTTAATTGAAATTTGTGTAATATCTTTTTACTATAAGAAAAGGTAAAGGTAATATAATTTTTAACATTCACATTTACAAGGTCATAGGTTATTTAAGATGATCTTCTTGAAGGATGTTGCTTAGATTATATATGATTATCCAGCCATAATTTGGTTATTTAAACATGACGTACAACTTTATTTTAACATAAACTGGACCTTAAATTTTTTATTTAGAGTTTCAAAATCTTTTTTGTTATCATCTTTTTGTTTAAGTCAAAACAATACTCTTCTATATATTTTAAATTATGACCATTTAAATTTTAGGTTCATGTTTTACATTCATCAAAAATAAAAGTCTAAAAAATCAATGTAGGAAACTAATATTTGTAATTTTTTTTTAGTAAATTTATATATTCCTTTTCATTAGAAAATGAAAGTCACTTGCAAATTTCTATATGGACGAGTTTTAAATGAGAATCCTTAATATTATTTTGTCCTTATTCGATGGAGACCATCGTAGAATTAGAATTGTTCCCTTGCGCACTTTATTTTTTTGATGCAACATTAGGATTTGAATAGTTTCATGAGAAATATTATGTTATTGATTGTGCTTAAGAAAAGCATGGACTCTCTTAAGGCTTTCCATTCTATTTTGATCATAATTTTCATTTAAAAAGTGAGGTTGACTTGCAAATTTCTATATGAATGAGTTTTTTAATTTATTATAACTATTTTAAAATTATGTGTTTTTGATGTAATACCAAGATTATAATAGTTTCATAAAAATAAATGTATTATTGATTGTGGTTAAGAAATTCATGGACTCTCTTAAGGCTTTGCATTCTATTTTGACTATGCCATATTTATTTCATTTAGATATTTGTATAATTGTTTTGGTTTTAGGTGGGTAAAATTTTGGTTTTCTATTTGGAATGTTTCATAAATGAAGTTTTTAGAATAAGATAAATTAGAGAATTTATACCACTTTGTTATTTTACTCAAAACTTAGATCCTTAGTTATCAAGTTTGAGTTCGTGTTTGACACTATTGAAGTTCGAAATAAATTCGACATGTTCAAAAATTTGAAATAAAATTCGACATAAAATTTGAGTATATATATATATATATATATATATATATATATACATATACTCAAAACTTAGATCCTTAGTTATCAAGTTTGAGTTCGTGTTTGACACTATTGAAGTTCGAAATAAATTCGACATGTTCAAAAATTTGAAATAAAATTCGACATAAAATTTGAGTATATATATATATATATATATATATATATATATATATATATATATATATATATATATATATATATTTATCTCACCATTTAACTTGAAAAAAACAATTGTTCCTTCCAATTCAAAATAGCATAATATTAATTAATTAAATTAATATTTCAAAAATAATTAAAATATTTTATAATTAATTAAACATATAATAAATTTCACTTATAATTGAATAAATTTTTTAAATAATTATTAAAATAATAAAAATGTAAAATTATTATTTTTATAATAATTTAAATTATAATTTAAACTTTGAATATAGTCTTTCGGGCCTGCAAATTCTTGACAGCACAACAATCTTCGCAACTTACTGAGAAATAGGATAAGGGAATAGAGCATTCATCGACTGATGTGGAGCAATTCCTCTGCCTCCAATCTGATGCCACTTGCTCATTCCATAATGGCCGCCATTGGTATCCACCATTCCTGCACTACATCATCCATGGTCATCGCCCAGTGCTTTGCGCAGGTCATTGCGTCATTCCCTGGAGAAAAAATTTTAATCAAAAAATTTTGCATACCTTTTTCCCTCGATACAGTTATGTTTTCACTTGTTTTCTCCCAATTTTTTTACGTCGAATTTAAGGTTTGTTCATCGAATTTAAGGTTTGTTCGTCGAATTTATTCATTGGGTTTTAAATTCAATGAATTTCAAATTTTATCTAAAACATTCGACGAGCTTGATAACTAAGATTAAATCTTTAAAAAATTAATATCTCAAGCATAACTTGTTGGAATATGTAGTGTTAATCTTCACTTGTGGCCACAATAATTTTCTTATATTATATTTAGTATATATCCATTAGGTCCTTCTACACCTTATATACATGGATTTATTGTAACATTGTATTAATAAACCTAAAGTTTGGTTATAAACATTGATTTATAGGTCACTTGTAATTGGGTATTTATACTTGTTGGGACTAACCAATTGTTTATTAGTTTGAGTGTCATTCTTTTTTTTTAATGAGTTTTTTTTTTATGTGTTATTTTTATGAGATACTCTTAATTTTGGATAACGTGTTAATTTCATTTATTTTTGCAAAGTATTGTGAAATCCAACATGGTAGAGAAGTATATGTGAAACTTGATTACTTGATTACTTACCTTTGACACTTTTTCTTCTATGCTTACCCTAAGAATTAGAGTATTTTTTGGAAACTTTATGTACCATTGATAAAATTTTAGGTTTTGTTTGCTAAATCCTTAGGTGAACTTGGATTACAATTATATTGTAGGAGTTTTAGTTGCATTAGGATAAATAATCATCAACAGGTTCCTATTTCTCTCTTGCCATTCAATCTATTTTTATCTTGACTAGATGGATGCCCTACTTAGTGGATTAAATTTTTTGAGGTTGTTCAAAACTTTTTTATATATTTTATGGATTTAAAAAAAAAATGATTTATTTTCCCTTTGTCGTTGTAGGAAAGGAAGCAATCGAATATGGATTGATCTATCTAATCCATCAGAACCTATTGGAAATGGGTCCACTTTTTTAGGAAGATGAGTTGAACCAATTACAATTCCAGGAAAATTTTCCTTAAAGAGACGTCGCACCAATATAGAAAGGAAGAACGATCCAAAATTAAGTTCATGAATGTTTGGAATCCATATTATACAAGGAGACATTGTTAGAATATTGTTAATGTGCACTATGCCTCTTTTGACACTTGTCGATTTCATTGATATTTGTCATATCTTTGATATAGGCTTATGCCTATATATTGTAATCATTTCCATGTATAATATATCTCATCAGTTTGTATCCCAACATTTGGTATCACAGCAGGTTCAGCCCTCCTGCCTATGTCAACCCCTGAAGGGGGATTTCCCTCATGGAAATCCCCCCTCATTTTTTCCTTTCCTCACATTTTTATTTTCCATGGCTTAGGGAGTATGCTCTCCACTTTAGTGGATCAATAACCATAATGCCAAAGATAATTATGTCTCATTTTTTTGTATCCGTGGAGTGTTCTTATCGCCACGAGCTAGCGAGCGATGGTGACTTTTTTGAGGGTTTCTATGATATTTTTAGTGTTGCATTCAGCTTGTTGTGATCGCTAAATCAGGATTGAGGAGAACATAGTATTATCATCATGCTGTACCTATTGTGGTGGATATAGGCCTCCTGCCTAAGTGAAGAATGTTTATGTTTTTTTAATATTTTACACCAGTGCAGCCGTGCATGTCGTGGTCCACAGATGTGAAGATGCTTTGGCTATTGAATTACTGAGACTCCACATTTTTCTTTGTTTTGTTTTCGTTGTTGTTTGCAGGCTCTACTGTGTTGAGACCTATGCACAGACACATTCTGAGTTAAGTTCTTTTTTCTTTGGTAGTATTCGCATACAAAATGGTGGATGATTTTTTTGGTAGGTGAAGGCTTTAAGATTTTTGCCTGTGAAGTGATCTCATTGAGATTGTTTAGATGCTGGAGGAATGACCATATTCTAAAGACTTTATATTTGTTTCCAGTCTACGATGAAATGCAACCGATGGTGCAGCGATGGTCGTGGGCGAGCGTCATCAATTTTTGAGAGTTGTCATTTGAATTTTTTACATTCTATTCTTTGGCACACTTTATGGAGAGAAAACAAGAAGTCACTCACATTGAGGAGGCTACGATACCAAATGTTATAGTAGCCAACCATACACAATGAAGAATACTCTGGACATATGTTTTTTAACTTGCTACGATGTTACCCTAACCAAGAGAATGTTACATGATTGATATTTTATTAATTTAATGTCAAGCTATAATGGGTAGTTTATTTTGAAACTTAGGCGGTAAAGAAGATGGCGTGTCAAAATTCTGTCGCTTAGGAAATGACGTGGCTAAACCTCTACGAATTGGCGAAGCACGCGACGTAATGAAAATGCAAAGTTTGTTGAACACCTAGAGACGCCGTCTGAGCAGTGGCTAAAATATTTGATTTTGGTTGAGCAAATATTGTTGGTCCACTTGGAGCTCGCCAGTGGAGTGGAAAGCACGTTCACCATGCATGGATTACAACCGCATAAAATTTGTTTTCTATCGTTGAACGTGTGCATTGGTGGGGAGAATGTTAGAGCCCATGATTTGCTGCCAAAATAAAATAGTCTCTTATGTGTGTTGGATTGCTTAAGCACTACCTTACCATATCCATAAGCTTTGTGGGGTTCAATCTATGTTATTCATGGTGGAGCTTTGTCGAGCTAGATTGAACTAGGTGTTATATTGTGGATGCTATTGTTATGGGATGAGCGTCGTCACCAGAACCATCACACAACCATATATCAGTCACTTCTTTGAGTTGCATTGATGTGTGGTTCGTGTATGTATTTTAACAGCCTATTTTATTTTTTAATTCTCAATTCGTGCCTGTGTGCCCACGTGCTCTTTAAACGAGCATATTCAACTTTTTAAAAAAAAATTGATGAGGGACCCACGACACGACCCATGTGTAAGTTGGCCAATAAAGCCCATGTAGAGAGTGGAATTTTGTACCTGAGTGGCCATAGGACACTGGTTCAGCTACAATGAAGGGGCACAACGATCACTTGATAACGATGTGAATGTGTTTATTCCAGGCCAGAGGAGAAATTACGGTACAATACTTGAACACCCATTGTTGTTGTTTTTTCTGCCTACGCCTAAAGGGTGAATGTTTTTGTTGGAAGTGATATTGTTCACGAAGACAACGGACCTCCATGTGAACAGGTCCAAAGGGGACCTTTAATATTATTGGAGGCACCTATTATTAAAATGAAAGGAAGGTTTTTTTTTAAATGCGAAACATTTCAGGTTACTAGTAGCCTTTATTTTAATCAAAGTGAAGGCCAATTTTTTATATGGCCATGAGGGATGATTTAAATGTGAAGAGGCTCACATCATTTATTGTTTTAAAAGTGAAGGGACATTTTTTTTATTTACATGGGAAGTGGAAAAGAGGCCTACATGGTCATTTATTGTCTTTTTCAACATGACGAAGGCCCCATTCAAATCCGAAAATAGGAGTATTTATAGTCATCGAAAAGGTTTTTCCATGATGGACACAAGGGTGGTGTCTAATTGTAATTTTGAGGTTGTCTCATTTGTATTTTTTAGCCTTAAATTTTTGTACCTTGGAGTGCACTCTCGGTTGTACTCGACACTCCCAAGACATTTTGTTTATGATCCTTGTACCTAGTGATCTTTTCTATACACTTGGTGAATGCAACGACTGGTTACCCATGCATTTTGGTGGGATGACATGGTCACCATAAGGACACTTACTCTAGGGACTACAGACAAAGACACCCTAGACTCTATCCGAGGGCTTTTCCGAATCTACTTTTGAAGACTATAAAAAAAGACACTTTAAAAGATTCTATTCTCTTCTTTCTTCTTCTTCTCCTCCATATTTGGCTTCTATGGATCAAATTATTGTATTTCATGGCTCATATTTATTTTGCATTAAGGCACATTTTTTGTAGAGACCGACACCTTCTAGATTGAGTTCACCATGAGGGAGATATGATATTAATGGTGAATCTAGTCAATGACTTGCGAGAGGCAACATACCTGGAGGATGACCTGTAGAGGCAATAGATCTAGAAGTGGCTGACCTTGAGGCACTTAGACGACTGGCCCAGTGGTAATAGATCCAAGGAAGTGGCTGACCGTGGCAACAGACCGATATGTATACATCGTTGATCTAGCATTATTCACATCTGGAGAGACAAGCGCAAAGAGCACGATCCTAGACCAAATCATGTAATAAAAGAGGATGATAGGTTTATTTTAGAGAAGTCAACATTGAGGGGGAATGTTACCTAATTTTGACTTCTTCTTTTTTTTAGTTAGGATAGTGCACATTAAGGGGAATGTTAGAATATTGTCAATGTGCACTATGTCCCTTTTGACACTTGTCAGTTTCATTGACATTTATCATATCTTTGATATAGGCTTATGCCTATATATTGTAATCATTTCCATATATAATATATCTCATCAGTTTTCATCTCAATAGACATGGCTTTTGCCAATTCGAGGGCAAGCATGAATTGTTGTATTCTTTTCAGCCGCAGATTTTTTTTCAAAATATCCATATCCATATCTATTCTGTCTAATTTGTTTTCGGCAGTATCGTCAAAAAGACTAGGAGCATAAAGCATTGGATCTTCAGCTTTTTCTTCAAATTCATTTTTCAAGTCATCTCCACGGGGCAAGAAATATCTCAGAGATATTCTTACTAATGGAATATAAGAGTCTGCTGCTAGACTTTTGACCAAATAGGATCGTCCAGTGTTCATAGGACCTATCAAGAAAATGCGTTTGGAAAAATAAGAGGAGGATGGTCCTAAGTTGAGTGATAGAGGGTGAGGGTTTACCTGGGAAGAGCTAAGACTCCCCCAGCAATCTTTTTGTAAAGAGGTAATCTTATTACAAAAAGCAAGGAAGACCGATCTTTCTGCTGAACCAAATTGATCAAACTTGTTTGTGTAATTCATTATACCTTCTTGGTAAGTTTTAGTTAAATATTATAAGTAAATAAGTCTTGGTTTCTCAGTGATATATACAACAACAAGGATATTTGGATCATCAAGGAAATTTCTCTTAAAAGAGAAATCCTTAGGATTGGTAATCAACTTTAATTCAAGTTGAGAAAAAAAAAATTATTTAATTAAAAATGAGTCAATTCCCTTTCTTGTTGATCTATACTAGAGTAGTTTATCTCTAGCAATGTTGGCATGAATATTATCAAGTAACTCACCAACTGTCCGCAAGTCTTGGCACAAATCATGTTGGTTGCAAATTCCAATATTAGTAATTTGTGGTTATAAATAGGATTTAGTGTTTTTATCGATAATATAGCATGCACAACACAACATAACATGCAGATAATTGTATGGAGAATGATAATAATATACACAACAATGTATAAATAGTAGGAAAAGAAGAAAATTACAAGTAGAAGGCAACACACTGGAGAAGAAATTGTAATAGCTTGATGCTCTTGAAATTTATTAGCAAAGTTTATAAGTGAATAAATAGATGCATTCAATTTTATGAGTTTGTCTATTCTGAGTTTTGAAGCAATTGTTAGATGCTTGTAATTTTTCTTTTGTTTTAGCATCATTTTTTCCTTCAACTTTTTTTAATTCTCTAATACAAGACCATTTTCTTATGAAATAATTGTATATCTCCTCTATATGTATATTATAATCTTCATAATACAAAAACCAACTCGAGATGATTCTAGGCATAGGCTCCTAAAGTAGTTTAAATGTGTGGTGTAACTCCTTATCGGAGAAATTATACTTTATCTTGTTCCTCTAGAAGTAATAGTCTTTCGTTAAATTAAAAATGTACAAGGAAAAAGAGAATAAAAGAAGAATGAAATAATCAACAATGAAAGAAACAAGAAAAAGGACCCAAGATTCTTCATTTTTTATTAGTCCATTTCTTACATCTATCATAAAACTTTCCATCATTTTCATTTCCTTGAATTCTTTGAATGTGAATTCCCGAAATGCAGGAATAAATGTTATTTCTTTGAATAACGTAAATGGGATTTTCCTACCTCGATTCCTTATTTCGATTTCGATCTCCATCATTTCGAGTTCTTGTTCTTGATTTGCCTTTTCTTTCTTAAATGACTCAACCCATGACAAAACTAAGAAATACCAGTTCCTCCATTTTTTTTTGGAACCGGAAAAATAATGGTAAATTTTGGAAACATGCTTGGAAGCATAATGGGAAAAAAATTCGGAAACATTATAAAAAACATAATTGGAAAAATTGAAGACATAATAAGAAACATAACCGGAAAATTTGGAAACGTAATAGGAAATAGAATTGAAAACATAATTGATTTTTTTTTCAAATTTGTTAGTGCCAATAATTTCTGGGGAAGTGCCCACAAAATATTCAATACATCCAATATATGAGTAATAAACTTATTCTTATATTAAAAAATATTTAAAATAGATGCAAATTGTGTTATAATAAATAATTATTCTCTTAAGTTCTACTAGGATAAACTTACTTGAGTTACCACTCTTCCATGAGTCAGGTGAACTCTCATTTTATACTAATGAGTTTTAATCCAACGAATCTTAATGATCAAATTTGATATTTATACAAAGTTGATCCATGGAATAAATAAATCAGTTCTATTTGTCTCTTCAAATCTTGTAATGCTTTGTAGTTCTACTCTTGGGAAATTATAACATGGTACCAGAGAATGATAGATTATCCTAGGCATTCTCTCTTGAAGGCAGTTTCACAAAATGGTTCTTATATTTTATCTTTTTTTAAAAAGGAGTTTTCTTTCATATCTATTGTAGACTGCTCATATTTCATCTATAATTGTTTTGTGAAAAATCTATTTATGGTTCTATATATATTGTTTTACAAGTTTATTTTACCATAATAGATTCTTCTTTAATTTCAGAAGATATTGATATTTGCCTCACTATAGGAATATAGGCATATCATTTTTCCATTTGTTCCTGCCATTTTTTTTTTGTTCTCCACAGAACACGGTACAAGAACACGCTGATCCACCTCTCTTGACAACGCTTTTGCCTTGGCTCCTCCTTCGTAATCACTGCATTGTCTTCATGGAAAGTAAATTTGTGGGCATACCTTTTTTTCATGGAGATCGTTCAGTTTTGTGGCCTCTTTTTATCTCATGAATATTTATATTTTAATTAAAATCCAAAGTATATTTTTGTGAGATATTTTAATATTTATAAAAGCACAATTTTTGCATCTCATCTCAAGAGACGTTGGGTCATTAATTTTAAAGACCATAGTGCTTATACTTAATATTAAAAATGTGGCAATTTATCTCTAACATTGCCAACGTCTATATATTGGAGCGCGACGTTCTTTCTTCTTGTCTTCCTCAATGGGAATTTAGAAAGGATCTTAGAACTTGGAAGAAGCTAAATATTAAACAATTTTCCATCTTCACTTTACTCTAAGCTTCGTCTATTATCCATTCTCTGGCACTACAAGAAACATATTCAAAAATTATAAATCTGAATGTGATGATTATTGCTCTCCCATCCTAGCTTTCAATCATCATAAATATTTTTTTTGAAATGTGTATGGATTTGTTATGTTGTGTGTTGCTTACCTTCTTTGATGCAGCGAGTAACATAACCTTCCCTCTATGGTAATTTGGCATATCAACAAATGCTTGACGAACACCTTGGCATTCGTTATCTTCTCTCTGCACTCCCTGACATCTTTCGATCACTTGACGAGCACCTTACTTGGCGTCTTCTGCATCACATTTTTAGGAAAGAGTAAACATAATATTACTAAATTTTTAATATTATTTGACATATTAATATCCTCTCTAAAATGCAGTGTAATCACAGGTAAACGTTGACATAATTTTGGAGTGCATCCTTGAAAAGGCAGTGAACCTTCTCTTGTTGTTCGTTGATGAAGTGTAAATAAACACGAGAGTCGTTCTCTTTCGAGCCTTTCGAAGACCCTTATCTTGTTGTTCATTGACAAAGTGCAGTGAAAAATGAAATATGTGCTCTTTAGAGCCTTTCGAAGACCCTTCTCTCGTTGTTCGAAGACCCATATCTTTTTTGGACGGATGTCCAATTCAAGTCAGGTAATATTGTATTTTTTTTATTGTTTTTCTAATCCTCGAAAGTACACTAAAGATCGTAGGTAATCTAGCATCCTTGGAGTATAGTAAAAAATGAGAGTCGTGCTCTTTCGAGCCCTTCGAAGATCCTTCTCTAATTGTTTGTTGATGTCTCTTGTGGGATTCGAGTCACCTATTAAAAATTCAGTGGGATCTGTCAAAGACCTAGAAGTCCTCTCTCGAGCCTTTTCATCCATTGAGAGGGTTAATTAATCAGATCTTCTATTTAAAACTAGTTTTTTTATTTTTATAATAACCAGTACTAAAAAAATATTTTCTCTTTGTATTTAAATATAACACCCTCTCATCAATTTGCTATCATTTTTACTTCTTTAGTGCCTTTTTTTGGCCACTAAAGAAAAAAGTGACAAGTTTGTAACCTCATAAATAATAATTTTTTTTTGGGGGGGTTTTAAAGGTGCCAACACTTGCACATTTTTTCTAAGGCTTCAAGGGGGGTTGTTATTATTGGTCATTGTTTCTTTCTTTTTTTCCAAGTGAATTTTTAAATTTGATGTCGCGCGTTGCCCTAGTTGTGTGACCCCAAGAAGTGCACATCCCAGCTACCCTACTTGTAATGTTGATTTATCATGTATATTATCACATGCACAAAATGAAAGTACTGAAAGCACATGCAACACAAAAGTAAGAAACCAAATAAAGATGCTTTATTTATTGATATCTTAAATCCTCGGTTACAAGTTTATCTCTCTTAGGGATACACATCATTTTTATACAAATATTTACACAATATAGAGTAGTGGTTGGATGTATTCCCCGTAAGGTAACAATGCGCCTATGCAGGCCTCCTGGTCCCGCACATGAAATTGTATGGGGGCTTACAGATGCCCCCTTCTCCAGATCTAGTCTAGAGGGATCTTTGTGCTCTTGCTGCTTCAATATGGTCCTGAAGATCTGTATCTGTGCTCATAAAAATAACAAAGCTTGCTTAGTAGGATGGACCACCTCTTCGGATGAGGCCTTTGTCAGTGGATTAGATAGATATGATAATAATGAAATACAAGCATAAATAGAATAATAAATGCATGGAAATTTGAGAAATACAGAATAGATGCATTAATGAAAGTAGATATGTATTATGACTAACTAAAAAATCAAGCAATAATGAATCTAGACTAAAGCAAAAGGAAATAACATCTATACCCTAAAATATGCCTATGGGCCACTTTCGAAGACAACGACTGTGATATAAATCTATTATCCTTGTGAATCAGGGGTTCTTGTTCTATCCTCCTTACAGAAATTGATGTTCAAAGATCGTCAAACATGTCTCCTACACTGATTGACAGTTAGGAACAAGGAATCTAAAAACTAGTGTATGGTTGTAGCTCAACCAGATGGTTCTCCGATGCTCCTCAAATGGGCATAGCTTGGTTCTCCATTTTGATAAGGATTCACCGCTTAACACTAAAACTTCATGGATCCTTTTGCTTTTTATGGAAGAGTCTATATGTAGACTTCTCTTTCAGATCTAGACTTTGGCTTCCTGGAGAAGCTTCCATCCAATTTACATGTGATTGACCATCCTAGGTGGGAAGCGTGAGTCACAAACTGGAATTGAAGGGGCAATTAAAAAGAACTCTGGGAGTTCCTCATCAAAATCTACCCGTTATACATGCAAAAGTACAATCATACTATGTGATATGGGCCCGTATTCATAGCTAGATTATGCGTGGTGCTAGGCGCTATCAATTTTAGTAGCCAAGTGTGGCCGCTGTAGTCTCCAATGACTAGGTATGGTGGCCTCTTTTCTTGAGAGAGGCCAAGCCTGGGTGGGCTAGAACTACCCTGTTTGAGTGGTTAGGACCATTGCTTGCTCTTGGAGATATCCAAGAGGATTCATATGGTCTATGAATGTGTCCATATGGGTAGTCTCCTAAACATGACATATTTTAGATGTCTATAGATACCCCTTTTTGGGATGTGCTGTGAGCAACACATCATGGAGCAAAAATGTAGATCACCGAGGGCCATATTATAGGTTGGATGATGATCATTGATCTGATCAACATAGGATACCCCAGTCATACAGGAGGGCATGAATCCTAGAATCATTGCTTCCAATAGAATGGAAGGCTTAAATGTGTGGGAGTTTGCACTCGTTATAAAGTGATCATGTAGCTTTAGTACTACTATAGGTCCGAAAGGAGGACAACTACAAACTAAACTGTCATATTTTATTTTTTTCCTAGAAAAGGGTAAGCTTATGATAGTTGTTAGCAACTCTAACATGATCGAGATGATATTTTGTTGAAATTGATTATGATTGTTGAAAATTTTTTACTACCCCCTCAAGTGACGAGTCGATGAGGAAAGGACAATTAATGAAGCAACGAGTCGCTTGACCAAAATGAATGATTTGGACCTCTTTAGAGGTTTGCATTTTTTGTTATAGAGTAGTTCCCATCCAGGTGTGATTTCAACATTTTTTGGTAATTGCATCTCTCTATCCCATGGGATGGTCCAACCGCAATGGCCATCTTAGGGAATCAAGGTGAGAGCAATTCTATTGTAGCTTATGTTGCATCACTATGCTTGATGATTTATTAGACTTACTATATAAGAAAAGAGGTGAATCCTCGTTCTCGTGGTGCAGTCCGACCACCATGGCCTTCTTAGGGTTCGAAGTGAAGTGTCTCAATTCTACCATAACTAATTTACCCCAAGTGGCCTTATGGTAATTTACTCATCTTGCCAAATTACATGGAGCACTAGTCACTGCAATCGCCATAGTGTATAGAGAAAATAACTGACTACGAGGCTCATTTGGGATTTTATTGATTTATTATGTTTTTGGATTTTGATTGAATGTGTTTAATGACCCATTTTGAGGTGATCTCCAGTGACAATTTGAGTCAATTTCTCATCGGTTCTTGGTCACTGTCAAGTCCAGCGACCCCCAATTACTAATTCATGGCTGCTATTAGGTCCAACAACCATAAATTTCAAGCCATTGATGCCAACAGCGACCAAGGTTTGAGTGGAAAAGATAAAATAAATTAGGGTTTCTAATTGTTCATTCTTTCGGCTACCAATTCTGCTTTTGGAGCTCTAAGGTGAAAGTGATTGCTTGTGACTAGATCACTTCCGATTGGACACCATGGTTGAACAGGGCGAGGCTTTGATGAGAGGAGGAGCTAGAGCTTCATGGGTACCTTTTTAAATCATAACTTCCCTTTGTTATTTCAGTAAAATAAACTTAACTAAATAATTTGATAAAGTAACCTCATTAACCCTATTGGAAATGAACTAAACTAGTAGATAGGCTTAATTTAGGGTTTAAGTAGATGGTTTTCTATTAGATTTATGTTTTTGTCAATTTTTTTGTGACTTTTGGCCTTGTCTGGGAGGATCCCACTAGCTTTACAACAAGGACTCGACGTGGTCGATGGATTATTGGCAATAAGGATAACATCAAAGAGTTATTCTATTACTCCAGGGTACTCCAATAGTTTGGTATTCAGTAGGATGTTCCCCTCTATCTAGTTGTCTATCGTTGGATTGTCGTAGATAAGAACCTTCCATCGCCATGAGTTACAGTAGTGCTAGAGGAGGATGAACCTCTTGTAGTTGATCTTGGTGTGGCCGATATAGGGGTTTATGAGGCATACACCCGCTGGTGGGATACATGATTATAGCACAATGGTAGCTACCTAGGGTAGTCTTTGGATAAGGCTAAGGTTGAGGATCCTAATGGGCACCGAGTGTGGGCTCGAATGGATGACTAGGCGTAGGCAGGTCATTAGGAGTAGGTGGTAGAGGATCAGGCTACGAAGGACCAGGTTTCCCCTAAGGAGGAGGAGGAGCTAGATCCTAAGGATTAGGAGTATCCTCTTTAGGCTTAGCTGCACCAGGTTAGGGCTAAGTTGTAGATATCCCAAATTTAGGTGCAACAAAGGGATACCACCATTGCCAACCTTCAGATATAGGTTGTCCAACTTACTATCGAGGAAGATGTTGCTTGGAGCTATATTGTGCCACCTGTTACAATGCCTCAAGGACCTGGTGGTCTAGACGTAGGTGTAGAGATTCAATGCTTGCATGAACTTCTAGAAGATGATTTGGAGGAGTGCACTCAAGATACCTCCTACATCCTGGAATTGGAGCATGAGGTCAGGATTTGGGGAGACCATCTATCAGAGAGGCCCAGGGTAGGAGGGTCACAGAGGACCAAATAGAGCACTTCAATATAGTCATCTGCTCAATCGAGCCATAGGACCAGGTACCAAATATAGCAGACTAGGGGTGCCAATTCTATACCACCTTCCAAAGAGGGTGGTGAAGGCAGAGGTGATGCTAGTGGTGTAGGTCACTCTTGAGCACTACGGCTCCTTGGATATTTTGTATCTATTTTTTTGGGGTGTAAGGTCAGCAAACCTACACAGTTGTAGCCTTATTGGTAATTTTTATACCCACTTGTACTTATTTGGACACACATTTATATGATATCTAGACTTTGAGACTCATTACGTGTTTTTTTAATGATTATATATATATTTTTTATAGATGTAGTATCATGATTTTATGATATGATGTGATGTGATGTTTAGATGCTATGATGTGTATGTCTAGGTGAACTACTTTATGATCTTATGCTATGTGTCTTACATAACTTATGCTTTATTATGTGTGGACGCTTATATGGCATGATCTATATGATGATGGATGAATATATGAATGCAATGCTTATTGTTAAATGCATGTTTTCTTTTGTTGTGTTGTATGCATCTAACCTTATGTTGCTATGATATGGTAAATAAAATATGTTATGTTATGTTGTTGATCTAATGTGAAGGAACCTGTATGCTTTAATCACTTAAAATATATGATATGATGTGATATGAGTTTGAAAATATAATGGGCGACACCACAGAATGTATAAAAATCATGAATAAACAATAATTCTCATAGTAAGAATTAATCCTTTAAACATCAAATGTGGGGTGAGATGATGGATTTCTTTATAGGTTGCTATAGATATGCACATAATAGTCAGTGGCCATTTTATTGTCATTTCTAACATTTATCCGATATCTATCCTATCTTATGCACTCGTTTAGCAAACAAAACCTCCTAAAGAAAGTTGATGATGTGACTGATGATATGACCTATTTCTATTAGAGAATTTTTCTTTGAGGTTTTCCATGAGACTCAAACACCCTAGATGCCTCATCAAAAGTTGTATACTGATCATACAGAGGTTCTAAAGGATAAAGTTTTGTTATGAAGACCTAGATATTCATCATCCATGTGTGTGCAAATAAATATATTAAATAGAACATAAGCATACCCCAATGCCAGGTGGGATTCATTCAGCCCATTGTTGTATTTGGGATACTCAAATGTTTATACTAATCCTAGGTTGGACTCAGTTGGATTAGACCACTAGGCAATACAGGACACCTAAGGCTATCTTTTCCACATGCAAACATTGGTATGTACAAAAGCAAGATGCTAATGTGATAGACATATCATCGTGTGCAAGGATACCTTACGGATCATTCATGCTAAGAATTCTAGGGATTCGAGTACAATACTCCCTAATTTTCTTAATATTTATTTGGGATACTTGCTCATGATTTAGTGATGAAAATCACTGTTTATTTTGAATTTTTATTTTTCTTTTGAGCAAGGGATTTATGCAGTGAAGATAATCACTGTTTATTTTATTTTTAAATTTTTCTTTGTTTAGGATTTTGTTTGTTTTGATTAATGCAGGGGATTTATTTGGGAGGGATGCACTTGTCCTTTTGCCAATTCGTAGCATTTTCGAGTTGGTCAAATAGAGGGATGAGCAAGAAAAACTTTTCACCTTGGGATACCTAATACCGCTTTGTAGCATTCATATTTCCCTTGTTCCAACTAGGATTTTAGTGTTTTAATTAGTGAAGGGATTTTGAAATATATAATGTGCTATCAGAACCAAACCTTGTCTATTAAAATCAAAGATAAATTTCTATGAAGTTTGATAGAACCACTAGGTATGGCTGAGTGACCGAAAAACCCTAGTATATTCATTATAGCAACAGGAGGGGGTTGTGTTGAAAAACATAGTTACAAACATGGGTTATGGATGATGATGGATTTTGATGATGTATGATTGTGATACAAACGTGGTGTCATTTTTAATATTTCAAACACAATCTACCCTAATGCAAGTACCATGGATGGACATGCCTAAGTTCAATGCAACTATGTGAATGTAAATGCATAATGCAATTTTTTTTGTATTTTGATGCTTTCAATTATTTTTGAGATTTTGATTATTTTGAATGTTTTTGAACTTTTGAATTTTGAACTATTTTTGTGTTTTCGACGAAAGGACCTATGGTGTCTTTGGGGATTTTTTGAATTGACCAAAGGACTTTAATATGCCTTTGGAGCTTTTTGTTAATTGACCAGAGGACTTTAAGATGCCTTTGGAGCTTTTTTTTGTGATTTGACCAAACGGCTTGGAGATGCCTTTGGAGCCTTTCTGTGATTTGACCAAACTACTTGGAGATGTCGTTGGAGCCTTTCTATGATTTGAACAAACGTCTTGGATATGCCTTTGGAGCCTTTATGCTTTTATCTTAATATTTTTTTATTTGTTTGGATTTTTATGATTTCTATTGGTTTTGAATTTGTTTTTGAAATTATTTGGATGTTTTTTATATTTTGTTGATTTATGTGTGAAACACATTTAAATGAATGATATTGAGAGGTTCTGGTTCCTCAATATCTTCTAGCATTGTTAGGTGATATGCCACCATCCCAATATTCTCCGTGATGATATAGGAACCTATCCAATTGGCCATAAATTTTTCTCGTAGATGCGGCCACAAATTTGAGTTCTACTAATTTTCTTTAAGCACAAGATCCCCAACTTTAAAGTCTCTCAGATGGACTCTATTTTTATAAGCTCATGTTAGACAATCCTGGTAAACATGAAGGTGCTCAAGGGTATTGACGTGTTGTTCATCTAGAAGGGTCAATTGATCCAAGCAAGCTTGTCACGTAGTGTTGTAATTGATGAACTCTTTCAATGCGATGCACAATGTTGGAATTTCCAACTCTAAGGGCATAATGGCTTCAGCGCCATATATGAGCGAAAACGGTGTTTCCCTAGTGGCTTTTCGTACGCTAGTCTTGTAATCCCATAATGCTAAGGGTAATTACAAATTTCAATCCTTATGATTTTCTTTCACCGTCTTCTTTAAGATGGCAACTATTGTATTTTTTTAGGCCTCTGCTTGCCTGTTTCCTTGCGGATAGTATGGTGTCGCAAAACTATGCTAAATATTTTATTTGATCATAAAGCTCATACATTTTTGTTTTTTAATGACAGACCATTATCCAAGATTATCTTGAAGGGTACCCTAAAATGAAAAATTATATTGTGAATTATGAACTCCACAATCTAAGGACCAATTGTTAAGTTTAAGGGGATCGCTTCCACCCATTTGGTGAAGTATTCAATGGTCATTAAGATGAACATTTGTCGACTTGAAGATAGGGGAGAAATATTTCTAATCAAAATGAAACCCCACTGAGAAAATGACAAAGCTACCTGAATGGGCTATAAGGCCTGAGATGGCAAGTGCATCAGGTTTGCATGATGTAGACATTTAACGCATTTCTTGACATACTCACAACAATCCTTCTCCATGGTGGACCAGTAATAGCCCATTAGAAGAATGCATTTGATAATGGCCATGTCATTGAAGTGGACACTGCACGTACCTTTGTGAGCTTACAAAATCAACCAAGATGATTCTTGGGGCTCTAAGTAACGTAGGAGAACTTCAGTGTAGCTTTGATGATACAATATCTAATTGCTTTTTGCTTGAATGCTTGTTTCTCAACATGCGACAGTCCCTATGGAAAAATTCTAAGCCTAAGAAAGTATTTTAATTGGGATAGCTAATCTTGATAGGATACAACCTCGATAGATAAGATGAATTTTTCCTCCTACAATTTGACTGGCACAAATGTAGATTGAGAAATAACCTTATGGTGAATAGTGGTACCATTCTCCATAGGACCCTGAGAGATCCATGCCTTTCATAAGAAGTCTCTAGATTTACATAACTAATCATGGTCTAGATCTATATGGATCATGTTGACTGATTCCTTGTTATTAAAAGCCTCATACTGGATTGTTGAATGCGAGAGTGTTTTGTCATGAATGGTAGTGAAATCAACAGATGGATTCTAAGGGATCAAGGATCCCAGAGATGACATGGTGTCTACAAATTTATTTGATGAACGAGGGCTGGCCTCGATGTCATACCATTATATTTTGGCTAGATATGTGTCAACAAGCTACTTGTAAGCTTTCAGGATTGGATATCGACATTGAAACAGTCCTTTGACTTTGTTGACTATGAAAAGGGAGTCATCAAAGATATTTAGCCTTTTGATTTTCATGGCGATGGTTGTTTGGAGACCCAAGATTAAGGCCTCATATTTAATGTTGTTATTGGTGCAAAGAAATTTTAGCTTGAATGACAAGGGCATTGGAGCACCTTGTGGCATGAAAAAGACAATTCCCGCATTGCCTTCTTTCTCACACTTCAAACCATCAAAGAACAAAGTCATGTCAGCTTTATTTTTTAGTTCTTCGGGTTTAGGTGCTTCTGATAGTGCAAAGACCACATCATCAAGAAAATCTATGGTAAGGGTCCTATTGTTCTGAAGAGGTCCCTTAGCCAACTGATCATCTATGACTTGTCCTTTGATGTACTTTTGGCTTATGAATTCTAAATTGAATTCTATCAATAGCATGATTTACTTTGCAGTACATGTATTATGATATGCCATTATCATTATATACTACAAATAATTTTGCTTGGATATTACATATGTCATATGGATCAACATGTAGTGGTGTAATTTCTTAGTTGCAAAGACCACTACTAAGCACAAATTTTCTATGTATGCATATCCAATTTCCTAGCTCACCAAGGTGTGGCTAATGTAATATATCTCTTGCTCTTTGTATTATGTATTCTTTTGAGCCAACATGATGCTCAAAGAAAATCTATAGCGGATACATGTAGCAGAAATGACACATCTAGCCTTGGTGGAGCTAGGACTAGAGGTGTTTCCAGGTACTCTTTGATCTCATCAAAGGCTTGCTAACATTCTTCATCCCATTGGAATGGGACCCCCTTGTGTAATAGTCGATTTATGGATCAATATTTGTTCAATAGTTATGTGATAAATCACTTTATGGATGCTAATTTTCCCCATAAGCTTCTTAGTTCTTTGATTTTCATGGGCGGGATAATTTCCAGGATAGTTTTCCAAAAGTTACGCCAAAGACACATTTCTTGGGATTCAACCTAACATTGTGCTCCATAAAGCGATCAAAAATCTTTGTGAGGGTCTCAACATGCTCTTCACGTAGCAATGACTTGGCTAGTAAGTCATCGATGTAGTCTTCTATTGAGTGAATATTTTACCCTATTGCAAAATGATCATCGCAATCAGAGTATTAAGATGAAAACTCTCTTGCAAAGAAATTAGATGGAATCACTCATTTCTCCAAGGTTCTGGTAAGCAAACATTCATGCATATATGTAATCAATGAATATTTAAATAGAACATATGTATACTAGAATAAACTCAAAATCATGCAAGTGACAGTTAACAAGGGGCCTTGATAGTCCAGTTCAAACAATGCTTCACAATCATGATCCATAAATCGTCAAAAGTGCAACTGATTGGTTCCTTAGCCTAGGTCACATCATGCTTAAACATAGGTAAATGATTTTCTACCCCTTGAGGAATTTGATGAGTAGGCCTATCCAATTGATGATAATAGCCAGCTATCCACAATGAAATTTGTTCCCTAGTTAGAAAAACCGATGCCATTAGTGAAACTCAAATAATAACTTCAAAACCAATTTGTTAGTCAAATAACAATTTCTTACAAAGAAGCATGAAATGACTAACCAGCCTCAAATGTTTAGCATATGAATAATCATGTTAGCATAAACCCAAAGATATGCATACATAAACCATGAAATTAAAGAACATTCTCAAATTTGCAAATAGATTAGCATTAGCACATCATCAAATAGAGAATGTTAGAATCAATTAAAGTGATCAACAAAATCTCGTTAGTCAAGACCAATGTATTTAAATAAATATTTCAAGTAAAATGAACAATTTAGCATCTAAATGGAAATAAAATAGATCAATTCAAATCCTCATAGCTCTCAAAGTGTGAGTGTTAGAGAAAACCAAAGATGCTAATCAAATGAACTTGAAATATTTAGCAATTCAAAACTTTTAAAATTATACCAAATCATATTATTCCTGTATGAACAATCCAAAAATGTTAGATCAATGAATATAAATTCATGTCCTCCTTTTAGCATCACAATATTATGTTTTAAAAGAGGCCTAAATATAATAGTCAATAGGGCATGAAATATTTTAAAATTTAAATTCCTATAACATTTAAAATCATAATAAACTAAACCACATTAGTCCCCCCTTCTAGTGCCAAAATGTTGAGTGTTAATTTTACCCAATTGTGAAATTACACTTTCCCTTAGGGTTTGGATCCCAAAACCCTCTCTTGCAAAGAAGTTAAACAAAACAACTTCTCCAAGGTCTCCGCTATATTAGCATTTGCATATGTGTATTAGTAATCTCAATAAAGATATATCAATTCATTACTAGAAACACCTTAGTGATTGCAAGTAACTGTAAACAAGGGGCATGTGTTGGTTTATTTTACCATGCTACTTCAATGATTGTTCATGAACCTTAAAAAGTAAATGTGAATTGACCCTCATATGACCATGATGTAGTTCCTTAGTTCCTTTTATCTTGAGGATTTTAAGGTAGATTTTATATTCCCTTATTAAGTGGATTTTAATCAAGCTTTACCTTGCATTAAATCCTAATTTAAGCATGAAAATAAAGATTAAAATCTATCTATGAAAATAAATTTGAAATGATGAATGGGCTCCTCAAATGTAGCTTCTTACTTCTTATCATGAATATTAAGATAACCTTTAATGTAAAAAAATAAATTATCCCTCTTTGGTGAAATTAATTTTCACAAAGAGATGATAATTTATAGCCTTAAAATAGAAGCTTTAAATGTCATTTGTTGTTTGAGGGTCATTGTATCTTCTTAAGCTAGGGCAAGGATCATAACCTGAGGATTTCTTCTAGCAAATAGAGATGTTAAATTTCTAGTTTCCAAAAGCTATACGTGAATGTAACTCACCATTTTGCGGTAGATGCCACTGTGGCCCTTCAATTATATTTTGGAGCCCTAGACAATTTAACATCTCTGTTTGCTATAATAAATCCTTAGGTTACTACCCTTGCCCTAGCTTACGCAGATACAATGACCCTCGAACAAAAAATGAAATTTAAAGCCTCTATTTTAAGGCTAAATTATCATCTCTTTGTGAAAATTATTTTCTCCAAAGAGCGATAATTTATTAATTACATTAAAGGTTATATTAATCTTCATGATAAAAAACTACATTTGAGGAGCCCATTCATCATTTCATATTTATATTCATATATAGATTTTAATATTTATTTTCATTATTAAAGTAGGACTTAATTCAAGGTAAAGCTTTGATTAAAATCCACTTAATAAGGGAAGATAAAATCTACCTTAAAATCATCAAGATAAAAGGAACTAAGGAACTACATCATGGTCATATGAGGGCCAATTCACATTTACTTTTTAAGGTTCATAAACAATCATTAAAGTAGCATGGTAAAATAAACAAACACATATCCCGTGTTTACAATTACTTGCAATCACTAAGGTGTTTCTAGCATTGAATTGATATATCTTAATTGAGATTACTAATACACATATGCAAATGCTATGTTAGTGGAGACCTTGGAGAAGTTTTTTTGTTTAACTTATTTGCAAGAGAGGTGTTTGGGATCCAAAACCTAAGGGAGAGTGTAATTTCACAATTGGGTAAAATTAACACTCAACATATTCTAAGATCTTATGCATGTAATCATAGAAAATGTATGTCATCACCCGTTGATATATGGCACCAAAATGTTTAAGGCAGAATGGAATTACTTTGCAATAGAATGTTCCCCATGGAGTGGTAACGATTTTAATCCAAATCTGATTGTAACCAGAAAAACCATCCATTAGGGAGAGCATATCATGACCTGTAGTAGCATATACAAGAGCATCTATGTTGGGCAATGGGAAAGAATCCTTTGGGGTTTCCTTATTGAGATCCCTAAAATATGTGCAAATATGAACTCTTCCATCAGGTTTTCTGATGGGCACCATGTTTGATACCCACTCTGGATAGTCGATGAGAACAATAAATATTACATCCAACAGTTTTTGCAACTCATTTTTAACCATCAAAGTGACGTTTGGATGCATGTTTTTGAGCTTTTGCTTGACCAGTTTCTTCACGGGGTCTACCAAAAGGTTGTGGACAACCAACTTTAGATCTAGCCCTAGCATGTCTTTGTAGGTCCAAGCAAAGAGGTTTGGTATTTCTTTCAGTAGAGGAATTATGATGGTTTGTTCTTCTGGAGATAAGCTTTCTCCAAACTTAAATTTATTTGGTTGAGAAGGATCATTGCTGATGTCCACCTCAAAAGTCTCATCTATTGCCATATGTGACCCCTCCTTAATCTAGTGAGGAGTGGGGATTATATGAATATCATATGTTGGGTTCACAGTTCCCACTGACTTAGGCTCTAGGGGAGAATCAATGTGATCCCAATCAATAGCATCTAAGTTAAGACACAGTAGTTTGGATGGATATGTTGGGTTATGGAGTGGAGTGGTCAAATAAATGGAGATCATGTTGATGGATGGAATGAAATCTCCAAGACCACGTAGGTGAAACTCTATATCCTAGGTGCGCCCTCCATACTCGTGATGAGGATCTGGGTGCATAGAGATCTCAGGATCTAGTCTATGGATAGACGAGATGATGCAATCATTAGGCAATAACTACTCTCTAAATGTTGAAGGATCCGAATTTACCATATGATGAATGAAATCTAGGTTTACTAGTCTTCCTAGGAAGCAAAAATGAGGATCTATGGCATGAAGTGCTACTTCCCTCTACACAAACAGATTGACTGGATGCAAGTGGTGAGGCCCAAGATAAGCCATCTTAGTCTCATCCTTGAAGTCATCATTTCTTATATAGAAACCATTGGCATTTTTTTCTACCCCTAATATTGGGTGATGGCTTTCTTGTTGATACCCTAGATAGGCCAGCTCAGTCTCATCTTCATAGTTATCATCACTTATGAATAATCCATTAGCATTTGTTTGTAGTCCAATGATGTGGCTCATATGTCTAGGTTGTAGGTAGGCCATATTTATTAAGTCCTCTGAATCATGGACACTTCATCTGACATGTATCCACCCTCATTCGAGATGTATTCACCCTCATATAATATGTAGCCACTTTCTGTGTGGCCTATCCAAGTAATTTTTTGCACATACAGAGGCCCATGGTAGACCAGGTCGGTTCCATATTCATCCTCGCTTGGAATATAATCATACTTCTCTTACTCATATCCATGCATTGGCTCCTCCTCTAATAGGATGGCTTCTGATGGGGGCACTTCAAGAGAGGATTCAAGGTGATACTGATCAGGTGGTGTGACATTGAACATCAACACCCACTCATCACCCAAATAGTTTCTATTGGGGGGTTGATAGGGGTTCCAATCGATGTCCTCCCTGAAACCAATGCTTAATCTATTTAGGGCTACTTTCAAAGAGTCATCATGACTCCACATTTGATAGCCCAAACCACACCTGTCAATAGGTAGTTGGTACTGTGGATAGAATGGAAGCTAGTGCTCTTGCTCATACAGGACTAGGCCATAGCCTTACCAGTGACACTACTCAAAGTAATTTAGAGTAAGCTCAAGATTTGACAAGTAATGAACACTCATGGTGAAAGGTTCATCCCTGTTCCTTTCCAGATCAGGATCAGTGCGAGCATAATATAGACCAGAATATATGAAATTATTCTAGTTGGGTGGGACCCCCAAGGGAACCACTATACCTATTAGTAGATTTGGGACTCTTGGCTATCCCATGTCTTGTGCAGACTCCATGATTAGTGTGAAAGTTACGGTCTATACAAGATATTCACCTAGTGTTGTGTTGGCCAGGTGAATTGTCACCTACGATGCAGATGACACCGTTGATGATGCAGGTGAGGCAGGTTGAGGTAACTCCTCGAACATTTCTTGGGAATGTTCCTCCTCCATGGGAGTAGGAATTCCTACGACTACTATGGTCAGAAGCTTCTTGGGTCCTTCCTCCACTAGGGCTTCCTTCATATTTTTTTTATCTCTTACCCTATCTGTTGAAGGCTTTTCAGAAGCATTAGTATCTTTGGATGTAGAAGGTGGTGTCGACGTGGATGGGTCACATCGCACTGATTTGATTTTGCAACTTGGCTACGTGGTTGGGGATGAAGGCCTAATGTACAAGTGACTTGATGAAAGGATAAATTTCCTTGGAAATTTAACTTGATGCACGTATTTGAACTTCTCTTCATCGGATGGAACCACGTGAACTTGTCCCTTGTGCATATACTTGATGTATTGGTGTAGGATTGAGGGAACACATTGCATGTATCTAATCCAGGGATGCCCTAGAAAGATGTTATATTGTGTCACCCCTTCTGACACATGACACATAATGGGGATGGTCTTATATCCTACCTTTATAGGAAAAATTACTATACCCACTATGGTGCACAATGCATCATTAAAATCCTTGAGCGTGTAGGAAGTTGGGACAATGTTGGATTTCAAGATTTTTAGGGGCCCTATAGCCTTGGTAGTGATGATGTTGATTGATGAGCCTGTATAGATCAAAACCCACTCAAATGGAATGTCACTGATTAACGCAATAATATGCAGAGGTGGGTCTGCTATAGTAGTTGGAACTTCCTTGATTCTGTGATCATAGAAGTGGATCACGGGCTCTTGGAACTATTGTACTTGCCCCATAAAATATGTGAATGCATCGAGGTTCTGGGGCTAGATATCGATTGATTTTAAAATCTCCATTAGAGTCTCCTTGTGCCTATGGGACTGTTGTATGAGATCTTAAATGGATAACTTGACCAAAGTCATCTGTAGATTTTTTCTAGTCTATTTTGAATAGTTACCATAGGTCTCACTGGTGGACCTAGAGGATTTTTTTACACCTACCTCTATCAAGGAGCAACTGATATATTAATGGGAGCCATTGGAAGCTGTGGTTGCCCATATCTCTAAATTTTGGTTGCCATGTTAACCAATTAAACCATTATGATACATACCTGAATAGGTGGTTTGAATCATGCCTGGTTGACCTGGGTGCCCTGATACCTAGGAACCTCATGATTGGATAATGGGTTTTGATATATACCCATATATATGTTATCAGGAACTAGTGGGTTTTCAACTTTTAACTCTCCCTTTTCAATCATGTTTTGTACTACATTCTTGAATCTGATGCAATTCTTGATATCATACCCCTGTCTCCTGTGATATAGGCAGTATTTATCTTCCATGTATCCCCTTGGCTTGGTATGGTTAGGGTCAAGAAGATGTACATTAGGAAATATTATCCTATGTGCCTCATTCAACTGATTTTTTGTGGCTGATCCACAACACACCCCAAAATTGGGGACCCACCTTTTTTGCATGCTTTCAAAGAAGACCGCAGTGGCCCAGATGCTAAAAAATCAAGGAAAAAGCAAAATTTCACAAAAGAGAAGAAGTGTCGCGATATCGCGACATGTTGCTCCGTCGCGGCTAGAAATGAAAAGTTGTCGCGATATCGCGACATGTTGCTCCGTCGTGGCCAGAAATGAAAAGTGGTCACGATTTCATGACGTGTTGTTCTGTTGCTACTAAGAAAAGAAAGTGTCACGATATCGCGACGCGTTGCTGCTCAGAAAAGAAAGTTGTCACGATATCGCGACGTGTTGCTGCTAAGAAAAAGAAAGTGTCGCGATATCGTGACAGGTCACGTTTTTGCGGCTCAGACAAGCGAAGTGCAGTGGAACAGAAAAGTGTCATGATTTCGTGACATGTCGCGTTTTCGTGGCCAAGAGTAACAAAATGGCAAGAAGGATAAAATTGTCGCGATTTCGCGACATGTCACGTTTTCACGGCTAAGAGCAGCAGAATGCATCATGAAGAGAAAATGTCGCGATATCGCGACGTGTTGTGAAATCGCGGTTCATAAAGGAGAGAGAAAGACAAAATGAAAAATGTCGCGATATCGTGACTTGTCATGAAATCGCGGTCGAAGGCAGCAAGAGAAGAGTCAATGCAGAAGTTGTCGCGATATCGTGACATGTCGCCATTTCATGAC
The DNA here is from genome assembly GCA_028583015.1 of Wollemia nobilis. Classification (NCBI taxonomy): domain Eukaryota; kingdom Viridiplantae; phylum Streptophyta; class Pinopsida; order Araucariales; family Araucariaceae; genus Wollemia; species Wollemia nobilis. Next base: position 4,134,242 of record JAQPPZ010017238.1, read on the forward strand.
CTGAAGACGAGATGAAGGGCAAAGATAAAAGCGTCACGATTTCGCGACATGTCAAGTTTACGCTAAAAAGGAGGAAGGAACAAAGAAAGAAAAGTCAGAAATGACATGCGAAAGGAAAGAAACATCTTTGAAAGACCAAAGTGTACGAATGAAAAGTGTCATGATTTCACGACAAAAAGCACGAGAAGCTAAAGAGAAAAGTCTCATGATTTCAAAAGCAAAGTAGAAAGAAAAGTGTCACGATTTGAAAAAATACAAGAGAAAAGTGTCACGATTTCACGAAAAGAAGAAAAGAAAGGAAAAGAAAAGTGTCATGATTTCACGAAAAGAGAAGAAAAGGTCGATTTAAGCACAAAGGGTACGAAATGAAAAAGTGTCACGATTTTCATGACATGTCATGTTTTCACGGCTAAGTGCAACAAAACACAACGAAGGAGAAAAATGTCATGATTTCATGACAAGTTGCATCCACTGGCCCTAAGGAGAAACATGTCACGATTTCATGACATGTCTCATTTTCTGGTGCATGAAGTACGAAAAGTGGCATAAAAATGTCATGATTTCATGACATGTCTCATTTTCACTGTGCATGAAGGCGGACAAGGTTGTTGACAGAAAAATGTCACGATATCATGACATGTCTCATTTTCGCGATGAGTAGAAGAACAAAGCTGACATAAAAATGTCACGATATCGCGACATGCTATTTTTTGGTCATGATTTACAGGCCATTACAGAACATGCAGAGAAGCACGAAACACGTGGCATAAAGGTGTAAGGGCTACAAAAGCGTTATAGTTCACATAGAAGATCAAACGTTCGACATCGAACAGAAAGTCAAAGACAACGAAGAGGCGGGGAAGATGAAACGATGCAATCTGGGAAATGAAACGAAGCGTCACAGGGGAAACAGAGAGCATTGCCAGAAAGTTTAAAAGTAGAAGCACAGATTGGTACAAGGGTCGAAAACCGCTACGAACAGTGTTGCAGAGCTGAAGGTGATAGGCTATTCTAGACCTGCTTTTGGAGCGTTTTCCTCCACTTGTTCTGGTTTTGATAAACTGGAAGTTCTGTTGATGTAACTGATATATTTTTAATACAAAAATTACAGAGAGTTGCATCTCATTGGCAAGAAAGAAGGAGTTATTTTCTGCATGCTAGATTTAATGTTCATTTTCCCCTTTTCAGATTTTTAGGCTTATAGGTGAAGTTTAATACAAGTTTTCTTGGTTGCTTCATACAAATGTCTAAATCTGAAAATCACAGTTAAAACCCAGAAACCAGCACTTAGCTTATCTGGATTATGCATGTTTGCAGGTTCAATAGGTTAGGTTGTATGTAGAAAACCTCATATCTTCGGTCTTGTTGAATAGGATTGCAGCCTTCTAAATAGACTTTAGTTTTAGTTTCTATGCATTTTATTTTCATTTTCTTAAAGTTCTTAGAGTTTAGCCTTAGTTTAATTTCTTGTTATTAAAATAAAATACTTGAAAATCTACCGAAATTGAAGTTCACATTGAATTCATGAACAATCATTCAATCTCAGAATAAAATAAATCACAGTGCCCCTTGTTAACAGTTACTTGCAGTCACTAAGGTATTCCAAGCATTCAAATTGAATAGTATGTGTACAAAATGCTAACATAGCGGAGACCTTGGAGAAATTACTTATTGAATTTCTTTGCAAGAGGGGATTTGGAGCTCAAATCCTATTGGAGAGTGTGTTTTCACAATCGGGTGAAAATACCACTCAACAGATTGGCGCTAGAAGGAGGGCCACATTTGGTTTACTTTATTTTGATTTTCATACAGAAGTAATGTGTTTTTGGTTCGATTTCTTAAATCTCATTAAAGGCTAAACTGCAGCATTGTTTTTGTGTTGCAGGTTTTCTTGGAGATATCAAGAGTTTCGTCAGGCAGGCTGGACCCACCGTGCCGTATCGTGACTAGGTCCCAAACAACTGGGGAAACCATATTCCATGACCTTACACTCACTGGTACTCCCAAGAATAAAACCAAGCAAGCTGTAAACCTACCAGTCACAAAAGATCTTTTTGCTTCAGGAGCATCGAGCGGACCTACACCGGTGGTATCAATTGCCACTAGCATACCTATCATTAGTACCATTTCCATCGCTCTTGTAGGGTTGTCCTCATCAATTCTGAGTCAAATGGCCCAACCTCCAGCAGCTCCTTGGTACGGAGCTAATAATATTCCTTTGAATATTGCAGGGGATATCCATGAAATCCCTAAGAACATAGAAATATTCTTGCCCAAATATAAACCAGATGGTCCAAGGACTGCAGAGGAGCATATCCAGGCCTATAGGGATGTTTTGATAAGGTTGCAAGTCCAGCATGAAGATGTGGCTTGCAGACTTTTTCCCATGAGCCTAGACCCAGTGGCCTATGAATGGTATATTTGCCTACCTACTGGTTCAATCACTTCATGGACACAAATGGAGAACGCCTTTGTCAATCAGTTTAGGTCACCTTTGGATCCCGCAACCATCTACAATCAATTTATTACATGCAAAAGGGGCCAGGGTGAACCAATCAGAACCTTTAATCAGAGATTCCAAAAATGTTATAATAGAGCAGTTCGGCATTTTGCCATAGATCCCGCAGTAGCCTTGCAAATATATTTTGGGGCATTGGATCCGATGACAACAATGTTTTGCAAGACGAAATCCTCAAGTCACCATGCTCGCCTTAGCCTACAATGAAGCCATGACCATCGAGCAGCAAATGACACCACAGGGCTATGGGTTTCCCCAGATGCCTATGATGGGACAATATGCTCCATATGGTCAAGCTCCCATGGCAAATCAGATCATGGCACCGCAAATGCCAAACATGAATGCTTTCCCATATCAACAACCATATCCACCAGCACCTGCCTATGCACCCATTCCGATCCAACCGATCACATCCATTCCACCCATTCTCGCATTTTTGCAAAATAGTCAATCGACTATGCAAGGAACCAGCCAGGTTAATTCTCAAGCTATAGTTCCTTTCCCAAATCCAACTCCGATCCAAAGTGTAAATCCATACATGAATCAAATTCCTCAAAATCTGACTCAAATGTTAAATCAAGACCCCACCAATTATGCGAACCCAACGGGAACCAATAACAATGTAGCTCCACCGAAGGAGATTTATTCGGATGTTGAAGAGCTCAAGAAGATAGTTCATAAACTGAGTAATGACATGGTTCAAAAATAGAAGTATGAGTCCCATGCCCCTCACCCAAATCAAAATTTTAACAATAGAGGGAGACATTGGAACACGAAGCCAAACAATGGGGGTGTACCTGCCCCTATTGCCAATCAACTAGATACTTCTGCAGGACCCAGTCAATCCAGTTCCCTTCTGAATCTTTTCGATTTTGCATGGGAAAAGGGGTGCAGGTTGCACAATACAAAAGAGCACAATGAGAGGAATTGTCCTGAAATCGCTAGATACACTCATTGTCTCCAAGCCCAAGTAGATGACCTGGAACTTGTGCCAAATGAGGGTCCACCCCAACATCAAGATGATAACATTATGGTGGTGGAAACTTTATACCGCCAAGAAAGTGAGAGTGAGGAAGAAGAAGATGAAATTTTGGAACAGGAGGTGCAAGCTTTTCGAGAGTTTAGAAAGGGGAATCACGGATATCATTTGAGAAGTAAATCTAAAGCCCCTAAAACATCATCAACACCACCAAATAACTCTATCCTTCCTCCGGATACTAAGGCAGATAATAATCCTCCTCCTCCACTTAGAAGAGAAATGTCTAATGACACGCAGAAGACAGCCAAACTTGAAAGAGCAAACTATGACATAGTGGAGGATTTAAGGAAATCTAAGTCGAGCCTTTCATTTTTAGAGGCGGCCAGGTTGCCTGGCCAAAAAGAAGCATTGATAAAGGCTCTGGACTCACCTAGTCAAGTGTGGAAGGGAAAGGAAGTTGAGTCTCAGTTGATTTTACGAAAGGAGAGACGGGATGTCCCGCCATTTTTATTGACTCTGAGAATTGCTGGTAAGAATTTGCATAATTGTTTGGTAGACACGGGTGCCACGAGCAATCTCATGCCTTCAGAGATATGTCAAATGCTAGGCCTACAACCTGTTTCATCCAAATGCAAGGTTTTGCAATTGGACCGATCTGAGGTAAATGTGATAGGGACCCTATATGATGTCAAAATTCAATTAAATTCTGAACCCAGGGTCCAACAAGTGGTCGACATTTTGGTTGTTAATATCCCAAGTAGATATGGAATGCTACTTGCAAGGGATTGGATGAAAACTTTGAATGGCTATTTTTCAACCGATTGCTCACATATGTGGTTACCCTGGAAAGGAATTGCAAATCAAATCAGAGTAGAAAATGAACCGAGGCTTAAAGAAATTGTAACAGAATATAATAAGCCAAATGAAGTTCAGTTTTCTGAGCCAGATTTGGGGGTTTATGCATTTGATATTGAGGAGGCTACTGAAGAGCCTAAAGGGGAAACATTTCACGGTAGTGCTCTTGAGGAAAATGATGACATATGGTTGCTTAGGTTTGATGGATCCAAATCCAGACAGGGAGCAGGAGCCGGAGTCGAGCTCACTCGTCCAGGAGGTAAACCTTTACTTGCTGCCTATAGGTTACAGTTTCCTTGCACGAATAACGTGGCAGAGTATGAAGCACTGATTTTTGGTTTACAACTGGCGTTGAGCAAAGGGGTTAAATGCTTGAAAGTATTGGGAGATTCTCAACTGGTAGTCAAGCAGATTAAAGGACAATATACATGCCGCGACAAGAGACTGAGCCTTTATAGAACTAGGGTAAGAGACCTCATTGAGGAATTCGACGCTTTCAATATAGCCCTTATTTCTAGAAAAGGAAATCGCATAGCAGACTCTCTTGCAGTCATCGCAGGTATGTTAAATCTAGTTGATATAAAAAGGTGTAAAAAGTTCTCCATTGAATTGGTTCCTTGTCCATCGATACCTGATAATGTCGAGAATTTCCAAGTTTTTGAAAATGACAGACACATATTCAAATTTGTCATGAACTCAGGTGTTTTTGAAAACCAGGTGATTGATGAGGAGCAAAGATGGCAAGAAGAAGCAGAAAATGAAAGTAAAACTACGTATCGATCCAACAAAATACCAAAAGACATAGTTTCATTGGAGAAAATGTTCGATACGGGATACAAGGCTAGAAAAGAAAGAAAGGTTCCACTCCCCAAAGATGCATGTGATCTGATTAATCTAGGGAGTGCAGACAATCCATGGGAAGTGTATATCGCAAAGGCATGTACAGCTGAAGAAAGAGAAAATATAATACATGCACTAAAACACTACGTGGATTGCATTGCTTGGAATTATAACGAATTGAAAACATACAACCAAAATGTCATTACACATACCATCCCTCTAAAGCCGGACTCCAAGCCTTTCAGGCAAAGACAACGAGTTGTTAACCCGCTATTGGAGCCCTTGATAGAAAAGGAGGTCAAGAGATTATTGGAAGCAAAGATTATTTTTCCTGTTAGGCACTCAACCTGGGTTGCTAACCTCGTTCCAGTAAGAAAGAAGAGCGGAGAGATTAGGCTATGTATAGATTTTTGAAATCTTAACAAGGCCTCTCAAAAGGATAACTATCCATTGCCATCCATTGATGAAATTTTACAAACAGTGAATGGATCTGAAATGATGTCTTTTCTTGATGGATATTCTGGATATAATCAAATTCTTATTCATCCCAATGACAGGATGAAAACAACCTTCACAACCAAATGGGGGACATTTGCCTTCAGAAGAATGTCGTTTGGACTATTAAATGCTGGTGCAACATTTCAACGCGCCATGGACTACGCATTCAAAGGGCTTATAGGCAAGTGTATCATTGTGTATGTGGATGATATTCCAGTATTTTCAAAGAAAAGAGAAGACCATGTCAAGGATTTGAAAAAGGTTCTTCAAAGATGCAGAGAGCATGGAATTTCTTTGAATCCCAAAAAATGCATCTTTGGAGTAACAGAAGGAAGATTACTCGGTCACATCATTTCAAAAGAAGGCATATCCATTGACCCAGAAAGGATAGAGGCTATCCAAAACTTACCTCTCCCGGGTAGTAAAAAGGAGTTGAGATCTTTCTTCGGGCAAATTAATTTTGTGAGGAAGTTTATTTCAAGCTTCGCTGAGATAGCCAAACCGTTGAACCAGATGCTCAAGAAGGATGTAGATGTCAAATGGAACGAGGAAAGGAAGGTGGCCTTTCAGCACATTAAGGATGCCATTTCCAGAGCCCCTGCCCTCATAAGTCCAAACTATGCTAAACCTTTCTACATTTATGCTTTCACATCGGAACACTCTTTTGCGAGTGTCTTGACCCAGAAAGGTGAGGATAGTGCAGAAAATCCCATAGCATTTTTAAGTGCTCCTTTAAAAGATGCTCAATTGAGGTATTCTATCCTCGATAAGCAGATGTACGCACTCTTTAAAACGGTAAAAAATTTTGACATTACATTGTGCACAACAAAGTTTTTGCCATTGTGCCCGACCCTGCTATCAAAACCATGTTTTTACAGAACGAGCTAGGTGAGAAAAGAGGTAAATGGATTTCTACTATCCAAGAATTTGATCTTGAAATCCAACCCATGAAACTAGTTCGAGGACAGGGACTTGTGAAGACGATTGCTGAGAATAATCCTCAAACGACATGCCAATATTCAAATGCAGTATACATTTCTAAAGATGACTGGTATGTTGACATTGTACATTTTCTATTAAATGGTAAGTGCCCATCCAATTTGAATTCCACTCAAAGAAGGGCTTTAAGACTTAAATCTGCTAATTATCTGATTAGATCTGGTGTTTTGTACAGGAAAAATCATGAGGGGATCTACTTGAGATGCCTGAATAAAGGAGAAGCTGCCAAGGTTCTGCAGGAATTTCATGGGAAATATGGAACTGGCCATGGTGCGGCAAATGCTACAACGCATCAAATCCTGAGAGCAGGATACTATTGGCCTCACATTTTTAAAGATGCACATGCTCATGTACGATCTTGCCACATTTGTCAAGTAGCTGCCAACAGAGAAAGAAATGCAGCCATGCCATTACAACCTGTAGTTGAGATGAGACCATTTGCACAATGGGGATTAGATTTCATTGGGGTTATTAACCCAAATTCTTCTGATTCCCATAAATTCATACTAACAGCTACAGATTATTGTACAAGGTGGACAGAAGCAGTTCCTACAAAACATGCCACTACAGACGTTGTAATAAAATTCCTTGAGGATCACATCATAACAAGATTCGGAATGCCCGATTCTATCGTTAGTGATAATGGTAAAGCTTTTGTTTCCACACAATTTGCAGATTGGGCATATGACAATAAAGTGAGTTTAAAATTTGCATCTAATTATTACCCTCAAGGAAATGGTTTGGCCGAATCCTCAAACAAAAATTTGTTGAATATCATTAAGAAATTACTGGAAAAGAACCCTCGAGATTGGCACAGCCAGTTAAAGTTTGCTCTTTGGGCAGATAGGACCAGAGTAAAAGAATCAATAGGGAATACCCCCTATCATTTGGTCTATGGACAAGACCCGATATTTCCTGCAAACTTGAAGCTGCAAACCTTGCATTTCATGCAAGAATACTTGGGAACAGATAACCAAATTGAAGCCAGACTAAGTCATTTACTGCACCTCGATGAAAAAAGGGAGGAAGCCATGATTCACATGAATAAACACCAAGAGGTTGTTAAAATATGGTTTGACAGAAGAGCTAAAATCAAGTCCTTCAGAATTTCAGATTTAGTCTTATTGTGGGATAAAAGACATGAAGAAAAGGGGAATCATCAAAAATTTGATTGTCTTTGGTTAGGCCCTTATCAGATTTCAGAAATTCTAGGGAAAAATACCTTCAGGTTGAGAACTTTAGAAGGGAAGGATCTGATGTTACCAGTTAATGGGCATGTTTTAAAGCATTATTTTAGCCCTTAAGTCATAAGAGATTGATATTATACTTTTTGGTTTTGGTATGGATTTTCAAATTTTGTTTTTTTTTTTAGGATTGCTAGTCTAGTTAGGATTTAAGTTGTGTGTTTTGATTTCATTTGACATGTTTTGGTTTGTTTATATATATAAAAAAAAGAAAAAAAAATTTGAGATGTCAACTTATGCCTAAGATTAGGAGAATATGAAACATTGGAATTATGTTGTAGAAGCTCCACAAGTAACACAAACATCTTAAATAATATCGTTTGAATCTTGTGATGCATGAAGTTGTTAGTTTTACACATTATGGTAAAATAGATGATGTATTCCCTCCACAGTTCAAAAGAAGCAGTGCATTCATATCTCATGTCACATTCCACATTGCATATACATGTCATCTTAGTTACATTTTCATTTCATGTGCAATCATTGAGAAGGTGTCGAATCCTCTTAGGATTATTACATAACATATATTAAAAGGATCCTAAGGTTGGGAACTGATGCCCGAACTATCTTGAACCAAGCACATTCTATGCACATTAAAGAGAATCTTGAGCAAAATGGTCAAAACCATACTTGGATGAAAAGGTGAGGTGAAAAGAATATTTCATGTCTGTCCTATCATGCAACATAATCCTTAAAACAGTGGTTTTTACCACTTCCATCAAGCTTAAAGTCTAAAACCAGAGTAGTAAGGATAGGATTAAATCCTCATCGAACTTAGGTTGAGGATCCAATTCCCCAAAGCTCTGATTTGACCTTCATGGAGTAGTAAGGATAGGGCATAATTCTCATCTCGCCTAGGTTGAGAATCCGATTCCCCAAAGCTTCCATTTTTCTCATTTCATCATAAATCTTGGATTGGAAGGATCGTACTACATGTCCTCTGCAAAGGATGGGTAGTCATCCCAAAGGTCCAAAAATAAAATTAATATTTCCCATTTTCATCTTAATATTGGATTGGAAGGATCGTACTACATGTCCCTAGTAAGGATGGGTAGTCATCCCCAAGGTCCAAGAAATAAAAAATAATATTTTCCATCTCATCGTAATATTGGATTGGAAGGATCGTACTACATGTCCCTAGCAAGGATGGGTAGTCATCCCAAAGGTCCAAGAAATAAAAAAAAAAGAATGAATGAAGCCAAATCATGGATTATGGGGTTAAGTATGCTCATGCGTGGCAACATGTCTTGTCTAAAAGCAAGACCACTGATTGCTCATATGGATAGACTAGCCTGACCATTTCATCCATAACAAGTTAAATTATTTTGTTCAAGATGAGGTAATGAACTCCAAATCAGAATAGTAAGGATAGGGTTAAATTCCCATCTCGCTTAGGTTGGGAATCCTATTCCCCAAAGTTCTGATTTCACTTACACTTGCACATGGGTTCAAGATGGTAGTGACACATAACCAACTTTGGGATCTAGTAAATTAATTTAGTAGACATATATTTGGTCCTAAGAGGGTTTGACATCTTTAATATGTTTGTCCATGATATTAGAAGGTTTGAGCCTTTATAAAGCAGGTTGTTACATCTCTAGCATCTTCATCATACATCAAATCCTGCACAAATCATTCATAGCCTTGCATACAAATCATAAGTGAAACTGATAATGGAATGTTGATCAAGTTCAAATGATAGGGAATGAAACACATTGCACACACCGAGCTGATACTTAATGATTCTGATGTTTCATGTATTTCTGATCTATGGGCATTTGTTTATATTTCTCATGTGCTAATGCGGGTTTCCAAGTTTGTATACTTCCAGGTTGGGTTCTCACCAAAATGCTCGGGAGCATTTGATAGCAGAGTCGCCATTTGTTGTGGCTGATCCACAACACACCCCAAAATTGGGGACCCACCATTTTTGCATGCTTTCAAAGAAGACTGCAGTGGCCCAGATGCTAAAAAAATCAAAGGAAGAGCAAAATACAAAAAGAAAAAGTGTCACGATATCGCGACATGTTGCTCCGTCGCGGCTAGAAATGAAAAGTTGTCACGATATCGCGACATGTTGCTCCATCGCGGCTCAAAATGAAAAGTTGTCACGATTATCGCGACGTGTTGCTGCTAAAAATAAAGTTGCACGATTCCCGTGCGAATGAAAGTTGTCGCGATATCCAAAAAATGTCACAAAAAGGCAAAAAGATTTCATGACATGTCGAAGAAAAAGAAGAAAATACCAAAAAGAGAAGAAGAAGTGTCGAAGACAGGAGAGAGAAAAAAAAAGAAAAATGTCACGAAAGTCGATTAGAAAAGAAAAAGTCAGATAAAATAAAAAAGAAAAGCAACAAAGGAAAAAAGAGAAAACGTCATGATTTCGAGAAGTTGCATGCAGAAAAGTCGATTCTGACATGTCTCATTTTGAGAAGAAAAAATGTCATGATTTCATGACATGTCTTATTTTATGCATGAAGGCGACAAGGTAGTGAAAAACGTCACGATATCGTGACATGTCTCATTTTCGCTGATGTAGGTAAAGGAACAAAGCTGCAAATAGAAAATTGTCGCTGATATCGTCGACATACTATTTTTTGTCACGATTCACAGCGGGCCATTACAGAACATGGGAGAAGCACAGAACACGTGGCATAAAGGTGTAAGGGCTACAAAAGCGTTACATTTCACAGAGAAGATCAAACATTTCGACATCAAGCAGAAAGTCAAAGACAACGAAGAGGCGGGGAAGACGAAACGATGCAATCTGGGAAATGAAACGAAGCGTCACAGGGTGAAGTAGAGAGCATTGCCAGAAGGTATAAAAGTAGGAGCACAGATTGGTACAGGGGTCGAAAACCATTGTGAACAGTGTTGCAGAGCTGAAGGTGATAGGCTATTCTGGACCTACTTTTGGAGCGTTTTCCTCCACTTGTTCTGGTTTTGATAAACTGGAAGTTCTGTTGATGTAACTGATATATTTTTAATACAAAAATTACAGAGAGTTGCATCTCATTGGCAGGAAAGAAGGAGTTATTTTTTGCATGCTAGATTTAATGTTCATTTTTCCCTTTTCAGATTTTTAGGCTTGTGGGTGAAGTTTAATACAAGTTTTCTTGGTTGCTTCATGCAAATGTCTAAATCTGAAAATCACATTTAAAACCCCAGAAACCAGCACTTAGCTTATCTGGATTATGCATGTTTGCAGGTTCAATAGGTTAGGTTGTATGCAAAAAACCTCATATCTTCGGTCTTGTTGAATAGGATCGTAACACTCTGAATGTATTTTGATTTTAGTTCCTTTGCATTTTATTTTTATTTCTTCAGAAAGATTAGCCTTAGTTTAATTTCTTGTTATTAAAATAAAACACTTGAAAATCTACCGAAATTGAAGTTCACATTGAATTCATGAACAATCATTCAATCTCAGAATAAAATAAATCACAGTGCCCCTTGTTAACAGTTACTTGCAATCACTAAGGTATTCCAAGCATTCAAATTGAACATGATGTGTACAAAATGCTAACATAGCGGAGACCTTGGAGAAATTACTTGTTGAATTTCTTTGCAAGAGGGGATTTGGAGCTCAAATCCTATTGGAGAGTGTGTTTTCACAATCGGGTGAAAATACCACTCAACATGATTAAACATCGACTGCATTGATTCGTTCAGAGGTGTGTAGTATCGAGGTGGCTGATGCTCTCTATTCTGGCCCTAATTTTTCTTAGGGTCAGAGTTGGTTGGTAGAGGGTGAGCCTAGTAATTCTAGGGTTTTTGTCCATTCCCCTCCTTTGGTGCAACCAACACAACTTGATTAACCTGAGCAGGCTTGGCCTGCTTCTGATTATTCTTGTTATTCTAATTATTCTTTCCCAACTCTTTCTTATTATCGAGCTTGAGGTCTCCCTCATAGACCTTGATGTATTCAATAAGATTGGATTGAGCCAAAGCTTCTTTGAATGATTCATATTATTGTAGTTGTAACAACAGAGAGATATGCTTTGCACAACTATTTATGAGCATTCGGATAAGTTCCTCTATGGAGATGGAGAATGATAGTTTTGCCATGATTTTTCTCCACCTATCCCCATATTCCATCACTGGATCATCATCACATTGTTTCAAGTTATCTGAATCATACAGGTTCACCTTATTTTTGGCACTGAAGGAGAAGCGTTCAATAAATGTATTTACCAGTTGCTCAAAATCGGTGATGCTATGCTTGGGCAACTGGTTGAACCATTATGTTGCCATAGCCAAGAATGTTATGATGAATGTTCTCAACATTAAGGCATCATTCTTGTCCAGGTAGAAGCACGCATTCATGAAGTTGATCACATGTTCTTGCGCATCTCCCTCCCTCTTAAAATTATCTAGGCTAGGCATCTCAAAGTGCCTAGGATATGTTGGAATCGAGACTGAGGGGTACAGATGCTGGTTGTGAATCTTTCTCAATGTCACCTCCTTTTTGCCTATGTCATGCTTCTCGAGAAACTTAACTCTCTCAGAGAGCATCTGGTATACCTTTGAGGAAATAATCTCATGTTCCTTAAGGTTTTCTCATAGTGGTAAAGGAGGTAGCCCTGTGTTGGCCTGATTTGGGTGTCTATACTCATCTTCTATAACCATGAATAAAGGTTCAGGATATATCTATTCTTGGTCATCCATACCTACCATTTCCTCATTGAATTGTGTTTTTTTGAGATCCAGGTGCTTTTGATGTTGTGAAGTGTGGTGAGAATGCTCATTTTCTAGCCTAGTGCTTCTCTCCTACTGAGAATCAACACGTCTCTCATGTCAATATCTCTCACCACCTATGCGTACATCTATTCAAGCTAACCTCTCTGCTAGCTCTTCATGCTCAACTCTTTCTTCTCTTGAGATCTGTTACTGTAGGTGCAGGTGTCTCTTCCTTTACTTTTCTTGCTCAAGAGCTTCTACACGCTCTTTCTCAATGCATAGATCTTCTTCCAACATACGTAGGTAGTTAGAGTGACCTGCCATTGAAGGCTCATGTATTTCTAACTCTGTGCGAGAGGTTATAATTTTGAGGCCCCTTGGGGAAGCTCCTGTTGTGCACTAGTCCCTGTATATTAGGGTGACTTTCTTTGTGTATTGTGTTATGGGTTGAGTACCCCCATGATTTGATGTAGTGTATGTATTGCAGTGTCACTTTGAAGCTTCCCCTAGCTAATTGGTGCATCTAGTGGCTATGCTACATGAAATTCTTGAAGAAAAATGTTCGGTCGCAATACTTCTAGGATATGGTATCGAGGGAACTCGATCCAACTCCTCAAGTTGTCAAGTTCTCCATGGCTCATCCTGTAGAGTCCCATTAGCATCAATGAGCTCATAGTCTAAGGGTACCCTCCCATTTACAGGGAGGCTATAATATATCTTGGACCTATGACTAGGCATGGCCCTAATGTCTTACCCCTCAGTGGGTTGATCAACCCTATGTGTATCATGTAAGGTTTGGAGCCTTGCACCCTTTGTATGCCTATGCAATGAGGGAGGCCTTGATGCATCCTCATTCTGGCATGATGACGAAGGTCTTTAAGCCTATGCATGTCTATGTGATGAGGGAGGTAGGGATACCTTTGCATGTCAGCATGAAGAGGGAGGTCATGATGCTTCCATTTTTTTATGTGATGAGAGACACCATGAGGACTCCTCATTCTTGTGTAATGAGGAGGGCCTTGAAGCCTCCTCATGTTTATGTGATGAAGAACTAGGAGGTGGATCTATTATTGGGTTTCTCATGGAGTCCCCCCAAGGGTTGAATTGTTGCTCCTAAGGCTTGTTCAACTTCATCTGACGACACTACAGGTGAGCAACTCATCGCCAATGTGATTGTGAGTGTGAGGAGCACTAGTTTCCCCCTCAATGTTGTATCGAGGTGGTTGCTTTGTGTGTACACCATCTTGATTATGTGTTATCTTCTTAATTACTTTCCAAATTACGCAAACAAAACAAGCAAGTGTTTATCTATTTTAAGGATTAGTGGATTCCCTAAACTATTTGGTGTGTTTGGATTTGTTGTTGATCTTGACTTCTTGTTCATGCTTTGTGTTGGAAATTAAAGCAGTATGAAAAGGTAAAAAAATTATTTACAACGGTAAGCTTTGGACCTTACCTTTTGAACTCCTTGGATGGTAGCTAACTGGGCAGATTGGACGGCATGGGTGGTAAGGCATTTGACATCAATTTCCATTCCTCATTTCCTCCCTATTTTTCTTCATTTCCTAACTTCTCCTATATTCACTAAGGTTGTTAAATCAACCCTATTTAAGCATTGTAATTTCTAAGTTTTGTAAGGTTAATGAATATTATTTCTTATTTCCATTTTACTCCAAGATTCACGTGCCACATCTGGTATCAAATCTGAGGCTAGAGAGGGCCTGAAGATCGAGTTGGAGGAACCAGTAGCATGAGCACCGAGGCAGGCAATGTCAAGTGGGGCCCGCATCACACGATTCGAGGCAAGGTTAAAGAAGGTATGTGAATCATAAACCAAGGTGATGTTTGGATAAGGCCCACACGAGCATGCAAGGAGAAGAAACCAATTGGAGAGTGCCACGTGGTGAGAGAAGAGCAAGGTTGACATAGACTAGACGACACATAACTGACACAAATCTGATTACGTGGTAGAAGGAGAACCGACAACGTGGTGGATGAAGGGTTACATGGCAAAAGGAGGAGACAAGCAATATGGCAATAGGCGACAGGCTAAAGGAGGAAAAAGGGTGATCACTGATTGCCCAAAGGCAATCAAGTGACTTTACGAGCATTGAGGGTTTTAAACACCTCAAACGCTCTTGCATGGTCAATGTGGGACTAAAAGTCCCATTTTTTTCCTTTCAGTGTGACCGTGAGAATAATAAGGAAGGCAAGCTTCCCTTGCCTTCCTATCAAGCCACATAGTTTGACTGGATCGAGGAGCCAGCCGTAAGGCACCCGCCTTCCTAAAGGTCACGGGTTCAAAACCCAACGACGAAAAAAGCTTTGAATTTTTTTTTTATTAAAAATAAAATCCGAAACAACATAAAATTGTATTCATTCCCTTTGGTTCTCATCGGCAATGGTGGCCGAGTTGGTTAGTGTGATTTGTTGATGCCAAGAGGTCACGGGTTCAATTCGTGCAGACCATAATTTTTTTTTATATAAGTTCTTTTAATTTTTATATTATTAAAACTACTTATATTATATTTAATATATTAAATATAATTGCTTCTTTAAAAAAAAATTAGGGCAATTATTTTTTAATTTATTAAATAGTAATATAGTTTTTAAATATTATAAAAGAAAGAAAAATATTGTCTAAAAGATAATTATTGTAATCAAAGGGTACATATTTTTTTTACTTGATTCAAGGAATCACAAACTATAGAACTCTTGTGTAATAAGCCTAAGAGGCTTAGTTTTTTTTTTTTTAAGATACCAAGGATCAAATTGTAAAATTGTAAATAGGCATTGATGATAAGACCAAATGGTTGTTATCATGCCTTATGTGCAATTTTAGCAAGAGAAGGTGCATAGAGGTTTGATGAAAAGGTAAGAGGTTATGGGCTCAACATTGTGTTTAGCCAACTTCAAAATGCAGTGATAGCACATCAAAGGTATCCTAACTTAGGATACGATGTAGACTTTGAAGACAACTCATTCAAGCGTCAATTTGAATAATCATAATCCGTACAAGTTGCACCACAAGAATCAAAGTATACACACTATAATATTTTAGTGGAAATATCAGAACTAGAATCATCGAAAATAATATTGATAAGTGACGAAAAATAAGAAGTAGCAGATAATTTTGTGAATCAAGAGATAGCATCCCCACATAAAGAGGAATTAGCAGTGAATGATAGAGTAGAACAATTCAGATTTGACTTAAATTTATAATCTCTTTTTTCTACCTTCTTCTTATTTCCTTCTTTCAAACAACAAAGTACTTTATGGTAACCATGAAATAAAGAGATTTTTTTTGTAACTATGGCCTCACACAATACCTTACATATACCATTTTAATGGTTATGACTATGCGTATTGGTCTATAAAGATGAATACCTTACTCATAGGAAGAGTTTTATGGGACATAATAGAAGAGGGCTATACATAACCCTCAGACTGGCCAACACTAAGTGTCGTAGACAAGAAAACACGAAAATAAGAGAAAAATAGCAACTCTTCTGCTCTTTCTCATCTCCAAGCTGCATTGGAGAAAAGCATATTCCCTAGAATCATTGCTTGTACAACTGCACAAGGTGCATGGAAAGCATTGAGTGATGGATTCGAAGGTAGTAATAAAGTGAAGTAGGTAAGGCTTCAAACACTGAAGAGAGATTTTGAAAATCTCTGAATGAAAGATGATAAAAAAGTCAGTGATTATTGTATTAGAGTAAAAGAAATTGTGGATTAAATGGTTACACTAGGCGAAGAAATCAAGCCTGAGATAATTGTAACAAAAGTGTTGGGAACACTTACATAGAAATGGAACCATATTACCATAATTATAGAAGAATCCAAAGATCTTTCCCTTTTAACATTTGATGCATTAATCGGATTGTTAATGTCACATGAAGAGAGGTTTCCTAAAACTCCTTCAACCAGCTATGGAGGCGATGATAAGGCCTTTACTTCCAATAAAAAAAATGGAAGAGGATGGGGAAGAGGTCAAGGCAGAGTTAAACAAAGAGGTAAAGGCAGAGGCAACTACAGAGGAGGCAATCAAAAGAGAGGAGGAAACCAGAACAAAGGAAGCAATTCCAACAGAGGAGGAAACACATACATAGGAGACAATCAACAAAGATGTGGAAAACAAAATCAAGGAGGAAATAAATGACAAAGTGGAAATCAAGGGCGAGGAAGTGACAAGTCAAAATTAGCTTGTTTCAACTGTGGCAAGCCATGTCACTTCGCTCGCTACTGTTGGTAAAAATATTCACAAGACAGTAGTAGTCAATATGGTAATTATGGAGAAGAACATGATACCTCTAATATTTTACTTTCATATGGACAATCAGAACAAAATCTAAATGACACATGGATTTTAGATACTGGTTTTTCAAACCACATGAGTGGCAAACAACATTTATTTTCTACTCTAGATTCCACTTATAAATCCCAAATCAAATTAGGGGATGATAAAACATTGCAAGTAGAGGGTATTGGAGCCATGGAGGTTCCAACCAAAGGACTAAAGAAATTTCATGACATCTATTACACTCCAAAGCTCCAACACAATATGCTAAGCATTGGATAAATTATGGAAAATAATTACAAGCTTGTATTTGATGAAGGACAATGTATCATTTTTTATAAAAATAATTGTAATCGTGTCATCACACAGGTCCCCATGACCAAGAACAAGTTATTCCCTCTCAAATTTGATGATCCAGGAGGAGCTCAAATTCCAAATGTAGCTATAACAAATCCAAGTGTGCTTTGGCACTTATGATATGGTCACCTTAATTTCACTAGCTTGAAACTTCTAACTTCTCAAGCTATGGTGACAGGACTTCCCAAGATCAATGATCAAAAGGCGGTCTGTGAAGGATGTGCTTTGAAAAAGCACTCAAGGTCAAATTTTCCAAAAGGACAAGCATGGAGAGACAACTATCCACTTTAGTTAGTACATTCAGACATCTATGGACCAATGCAAACATAGAGTCTCGAAAACTATTCTTATTTTCTCACTTTCATAGATGACTTCTCTAGAATGTGCTGGATTTATTTTTTAAAACATAAAGATGAAGCTTTTGATTGCTTCATAGATTTTAGAAACAATGTAAATAATCAAAGTGGGAATTGTAAAATTCGAACCAATAGTTTATTGAATATTGTGCAGTTTAAATAAGACTGCAATAACAAGAATTGTCGGATACATTAGCATATTGTTATAACAAAATAACAAATGCATATAATAGGACAAATAATGAAATAACAGTATAACTACGCTAACATCCCCCCTTATTACATTATTTGGGTAATAGGATAACTACTAGCTATACTAACATCCCCCTGATTACATCATTTTGCAATACAAAGAGAGCTGCGAAACAATTCAAATTTGACACGTGCAAGTGCCTTAGTGAAAATGTCTGCAACTTGAGCATCGGTGGGAATGTGTTGAAGCTGAATTCGGTGCTTTGGAACTTCATCTCGAATGAAATGACATTGTGTGTCAATGTGCTTTGTTCTTTCATGATGGAGTGGATTCTTGACGAGGTTCAGAACACCACGATTGTCGCAAAACAAGTGTATTGGAGATTTTGATGGATGGCCCATACTTGTCGAGAATGCGACGCAACCATATCACTTCGCACACGGCTTCACGTGCGGCGCGATACTCTGCCTCTGTTGATGAAATAGCAACCACCTGTTGCTTCTTGCTTGTGCCAAGAGACGGGGACCGGATCCCAGATGAAAAATGTATCCAGAAGTTGACTTGCGATCATCAAATGATCCGGCATAGTCGAGTCCGTGTATCCTTGCAAGAAGAATTTGTTGTTCCTCTTGTATTCTAGGCCATATTCCATAGTACCACGGACATAGTGAAGAACACGTTTTCTTTGCTTTCCAATGAGTGGTCTTAGGCTCCTGCATGAACCTCGAAAGATAGTTGACGGCAAATACGAGATCTGGCCTAGTATTGGTCAGATATATGAGACTCCCAATCAACTGTCGATAGAGAGTACCATCTACATGAGGTGAATCATCATATCGCGATAAGGGAAGTCCATTCTCCATCGGAGTTGCCATTGGCTTGCAATCAGTCATGCGATATTTTTCTAGCAATGTCTTGGCATATTTTTTCTGAGACACTTTGATGGAGTGCTCCTTCTGGCTGAATTCCAGACCAAGACAATAATGGAGAAGTCCGAGATCTGTCATCTCAAAATATTTACACAAGTTTCTTTTGACAGTAGAGATCATAGTTTCTGAACTCCCTGTAATGAGCAGATCATCAACATAGAGTACAAGCAACACTATCTCAGAACCCTGTTTCTTGAAATAGAGGTTTGCATCTGACGGACATCTCTTAAATCCATGCTGCATAAGGTGATTGTCCATTTTTATATACCAAGCTCGAGGAGCTTGTTTCAGACCATATAAGGATTTGACCAATTTGCAAACCTTCTGCTCTTGGCCTTCCACTTCAAATCCTTCAGGCTGAGTCATGTAGACTTCTTCTTGGAGATCACCATTTAGAAAGGCACTTTTGACATCCATCTGGTGAACTTTCCACCCATATTGTGCTGCCATAGCACACATAACTCGAATTGTGGTCATCCGAGCAGTAGGTGCAAAAGTTTCCTCGTAGTCAATGCCTTCCTTTTGAGCATAGCCCTTTGCAACAAGACGGGCCTTATGCTTATCAATTGTTCCATCTGCCTTGTACTTGACTTTATATACCCATTTGCAGCCAATGGGTTTCTTTCCATGCGGCAGATCAACAAGCTTCCAAGTTTTATTTTTCATCAAAGACTCATACTCTGTATCCATAGCGGCCTTCCATTGAGGCTCACTAAGAGCATCTTGCACTGATGCAGGTTCAAGATCGTCTATGGTAGACATGAACGCCCTGTCATCATCAATATCCATATCCTCTACTTACGTACGTGGAGTTACAGAAAGTTCCTCAAAAGATTGACAAAGATCATCAACCTCACCAGTTTCTTTGGCTTCTTTTTCCTTTTGAGCCATACTGCGTGTACGAGGTCTATCCAAGTTCAAATTGGGAGGAGTGGATAAATTTGCGTCTCTGATTGTATTTGTACACCATTTTGGATTCTTCTTCGGTGGTGTTGAAGAAGATGTAGAAGGACCTCCTGTCTGTGTTGACGAAGGAATCTTCTCTTCCTTAGATTCCACAAGATCTAGGTGTACTTTAGATGTGCTCTGTGATGTGAAAGCTTCATCAAAGACAACATCTCTGCTGACATGAATTTTCTTGGTCAAAGGATCTATCAAACGATATCCTTTAGAGTGCTCATCATAACCAAGAAAAATACATCTCAGTGTTTTCTCATCTAGCTTCTTCCTTTTCTCTTTTGGTATGTGCATGAAAGCGTGACATCCAAAAATACGTAGATGAGATATGGAGGGTTTTCGACCACTCCATGCTTCCTGTGGAGTCATTCCTTTTAGGGCCTTTGTGGGTGCCCTATTCAACAGATATCCTTGCGGTGGTGACGGCTTCCGCCCAATATTGTTGCCCAAGAGTAGCTCCTGTGAGCATACAACGAACCATTTCCATGATAGAACGGTTCCTTCTCTCGGCAACTCCATTTTTTTGAGGAGTATAGGCGATTGTTAAGCTGTCTCTTGATTCCATGCTTATCTAAGAATGCAAAAAATTCTTTAGAGGTAAACTCCCCCCCTCGATCTGAGCGGAGGGTTTTAATAGAAGCTCCTGACTCCTTCTCAACGGATTTCTTGAACTGTTGGAAGAATGCGAAAGCTTCGGATTTCAGTTGGAGAAAGAAAACCCACATCTTTCGTGAGTAGTCATCTACGAATAAGTGAAAGTACCTCTTCCCTCCACAACTGTTGGGTGTGAAAGGACCGCACGGATCGGTGTGAATTAACTCCAGAGGTTTTTGTGCTCTTGTTGAGCTCTTCTCAAATGGTACTCTATCTTTGCTTTCCTGCCAAGCAGTCAGAGCACACTGGCAATGTGGCAGAAAGGGAAGGAAGACCCTTTACCATCTCATACTTACTGAGCTCAAGTAAGTAGCCAGAACTAAGATGCCCA
Source organism: Wollemia nobilis (assembly GCA_028583015.1). Taxonomy (NCBI): domain Eukaryota; kingdom Viridiplantae; phylum Streptophyta; class Pinopsida; order Araucariales; family Araucariaceae; genus Wollemia; species Wollemia nobilis. The sequence goes on from JAQPPZ010017238.1 coordinate 4,154,932, forward strand.
TATCTCTTGTGCCATAGGGAAGTTGCCTCCTTGGTAGAGACAGTCATGGCAACATGTGGAGTAGAGATAGCATCTAGGGCAAATAAGTCGTGCTTATATGAAGCTGTTGCAATCTGCTTACCCTTCCTGGTAATAGTACAACACTTCTTGCCATTCTCAACACGAAAGTTGACAACCATATTTCTATCCAGGATTTGTGTGACTGACAACAAATTGTTAGCCAATCCCGAAACATAGAGGACTTTGTCAATCTGACACTTGCCATCAGGAAGAGTGACTGAAACTGTACCCTCTCCCTGAACCCTGTAGGTTTTATCATCAGCAATGGTGACAGGTTTGCCCTCTTTGGCCACGAATGATTCAAACCACGATCTGTCGCCAATCATATGTTTGCTAGCTCCAGAATCGACATACCAAACAGGATCCCTCTGTGTGGAATCTGTGGTAGTCATGAGCACCTTGTGTGCCCATTCAGAATCTGAGTCAGATTCTTCAACGACAACATTCACCTGGGGTTGCTTGTTTTTATTTTGTGGTTTGTTTTGGCCTCTCTGCTTGTTCTTATGCCAACACCTGTTGGTGTCATGGTTGTCTTTCTCACAGATCTTGCACCACCTCTTCTTCTGTTGAGGTTGTTTTCCTTTTCCTTTCATATCCTGTTGAGAATTTCCTCCTTTCTGAAAGTTGCCTCCTTTTTGCCCATTACCTTTCTTCCTAGAACCACCGCTGTTGGTGTATAGGGCTGTATTGGAAGAATCATCCTTGTGAAGTTGGCGTGCCTCCTGTTGTTGAAGCAGATTGACCAACTCGATGTAGGTAATTTGTCGTTGAGACACCTGGATGGAGGTGATCAACATATCAAATGAAGAAGGTAAAGCTCTCATCACAATTGAAATGAGAAGCTTTTCGTCCACAGAATCTCCCAAAGAATTCAATTTCTCTTTCAATTCAGACACTCTGCACAGAAAGAGTTCAACTGTTTCACCCTGTCTCAAACTCAGGTTATGAAGTTGTTGTTGAAGATGAAGAATGGTGGAATCATTCTTTCCCTCATAGATGGTTTTAAGGGCATCCCATGCCTCTTTACCACTTGCTTTGTGAGCTATATGAGGTTGCACTTCATCTGAAACAACAAACAAAATGAGCACCTTTGCTCATCTGTCTTTCTTGTCAAAAGCTATCTGATCAGCAGAAGGAGTTGTGGATCCTGATCTTTGGTGAAGGCCTAGGTGTTACTCCAGTAACAATATCCCATAAATCTTCCATTTGGAGAATTGCCTTCATCTTATGTTTCCATGGTGTATAATTTGGACCTTTCAATAAGCGATGAGGATCGGTCATCAACTTTGCAACAACGGCCATAGTGAAGGTTCCTTATAACACCAATTGGTCCCCCTTTCGATATACCTTTTGCTAGGCCGTTATACCGTACAAAATACCCGCCCTTACGTGAGGGAAACTATAGGTATTTAGAAAGATCAACAAAAATCACCCGCCCTTACGTGAGGGAGACTATAGGTGAGTTTTAGAGATCATACGATACGTGGAACATAAGCGATACTGAAAGGGAATCGCCTTGTTGATGGCACCTACCATAGAAGATTCTTCTCATGCGTGGGGCGTAACTTCCCCTAAACACTATGAAGAATACTTCGTCGGGATTTACGCCTAAACACAAGAGCGATTAAGGGTAGTGGATGGAGTAAAAAAATGCAAAAATGGCAAACTTATCTCTCCCAGACGATTTATAGAGAACAAGCTCAGACGTCGTTGTAGCGGCTATATTAGGCGGCGGATACGAGTAGCGCAATCACGACGACTTTACCTGTAAGTGCTGGCCAGAGGTATCACAAATACCGAACGACTGCGAGTGCAATAAATTGCACGGATGGGTTTTAATTATTCCGGGGACTTAGGGAGTGTATTTGATTTTTTTTTTAACTTTTAATGAAGTAGTGCAAAAATGAAATATGCAACATACAACATAAAAAGTGCCCACAAGAATTAACCCTCCAGGTGTCGGACACAGCCGAAAATGCACCTTTACAATAATGCCAAAAATTTGCTTTTTCAGAAAATTACTCACATTCCCCCTTTGATTTTTTGAAAAAAAATATCCCCCCTAAAAAAAATTCTCTTTAACAAAGCATTTTAATAATTATTATGTATTTAAAGTTAAAATAAATAATTTTAATTTATATAGTTTTAAAAACTTATGAAAAAATAAATTAAAATTAAATTTTAATTTATAAAGCTTTAAAACTATAGAAAATAAATTAAAATTAAAAATTTTAACTAAAAAATAATAATTAAAAAAAAACTTTGAGAAGAAAATTTTACCTTTGAAAGGGGGGGAGTCGGCGGGATTTGAACCCTCGACCTGCAGGCTCCCAGAGCCTTACCGCACGGCTCACGACCACGTGAGCCAGCGGGCTGATCCGAAAGGATCAAGGGGCCCCCTCGTATTTGAGGAGGGTCCTCAGTCTGCTGCCCGAGCCCTCTGAGGCTGCCTCTGCTAGTCGCGGTCGTAGCGTGCTCTTCGCTACTGCTTGGTCGCGGCTACCGTTCGCTACGCGTGCACATCCACAGTTGTGCGGTGCGCTACGGGGGGAGTCGAGCGGCCACGTCTGTCGGGGGCGGATGGACTCGCGGCCGCCTCCGCTGCCACGTCCACGGGGGGGGCCGCCTCCCCTCCCTCAGTCGCGTGTGGATGCGCAACGACTGTCGCGCGTTTGCGCGCGCACGGCCACGTCCGTAGCCGGGGGGACCTCCCCTCCCTCAGTCGCGTGTGGATGCGCGACGTCTGTCGAGCTTTTGCACGTGTGCGGCCATGTCCGTAGCGGGGGGGCCTCCCCTCCCTCAGTCGCGCGTGGATGCGCGACGACTGTCGCGCGTCTGCGCACAAATTATTATTATTTTTTTTATCTGTAAAATTCTTCAACTGGGCTTTTCGTCTGCGCTTCCCGCTTCCAGCTTTCTCTCACTGGAACCTTCACTGCAAAAAAAAATTGTCGTAGTGCTACAGAGAAATGCAAACAAAAGCTCCCTTCACCATTCTACAGAAAAATTGCCGTAGCAATCTGGCTCTGATGCCATGTAAAATTCGAACCAAAGGTTTATTGAATATTGTGCAGTTTAAATAAGACTGCAATAACAAGAATTGTCGGAGGTTGCCAAACCAACCAGCATACATTAGCATATTGTTATAACGAAATAACAAATGCATATAATAGGACAAATAATGAAATAACAGTATAACTACGCTAACATATGTAAAATATATTAGGAAATATCGAGGAGGTGAATACTCCTCAAAAGCATTATTGGAATATTATAAAGCAAGTGGGATTAAAAGGCAATTCACCACTGCCTATACCCCACAACAGAATGGTGTGGCTGAGAGAAAGAACTGCACCATAGTTGAAATGGCAAGATTGATGCTTCAAAATAAGCATCTAACTCATATGTACTTGGCAGAGGCTGTAAGAACCAGTGTATATATTCTAAATAGAAGTCCTACTTCTAGTTTATATGGTGTCACTCCTTATGAGGGGTTGTACAGAAAGAAACCTAATGTAAAGCACTTCAAATTATTTGGTTCTTTAGCATATGCACACATTCTTTATGAGAAACTGAAGAATATTTATCCAAAAATTAAAGCTTATATATTTGTAGGGTGTTGTGAGTCTACAAAGGCATATAGACTCTACAATCCCAAGACTCATAAAGTTATACTCTCTAGGGATGTAATTTTTGATGAAGGGGGAGAATGGGGTCATCAAAGAATTTTTTTTGATGATGAGTCCCAAGATGTAAGTTCTTCACAGGTACAACAGGTGTCTCCAAAGAAAAGCAAAGGCACACCACCCCCTCCAAGCCCATACAGGAGTACTACATCAAGTACTTCAACCGCAACTCCAAGTCCTTCTCCACAGAGATCAGTAAGTTCTTCACCGATGGACATTGACAAGGACTCTCCATCGAGAGGTAAAAGAACATTACAACATCATCCATAGTTTCAAATGTTGGATCAAAATTTCTAGAGAAGATTCACTAGAATCCAAGCTAGTGAGATGAATACAGTTTTGTAACAACTTGAAAATTTGCAATTGTATGGAGATGATGACTCCCATGATCCTAGGGGAGATGTTGTCAATTATGCTTTATTGGCTAGTACACAGCTAGAACTAGCTAGCTATGAGAAGGCATGTACTCAAAATGTATGGCAAGAATCAATGAAAGAGGAAATAACCTCTATAAAAAATAATGATACATGGGATCTAGTAAAGCTACCCAAAGGAAAAAAATGTGTTGGGTGTAAATGGGTCTACAGGACCAAGTACAATGCTGATGGAAGTATTGATAAGCATAAGACGAGACTAGTAGCAAAAGGTTTTACTCAAAAATTTGGCATTGACTATGAGGAAACCTTTGCTCCTATTGCACGACAAGAAACAATCAGATTAGTTCTTTCCTTAGCAGCCCATAAAGGATGGAATGTTTAACACATGGATGTGAAAAGTGCTTTTCTGAATGGATACTTGACAGAAGAGGTTTATGTTCAACAACCTCAAGGTTTTCAAGAACAGGGAAAGGATAATGTTGTTTACAAATGGAAGAAAGCACTTTATGGCCTCAAGCAAGCACCAAGAGCTTGGTACTCACGCATTGATGGCTATTTCAGTGAGTATGGATTCACAAGAAGCAAAAGTGAACCAACTCTGTACTACCTAAAGCATGGAGTAGATATTCTCATAGTTTGTTTGTATGTGGATGATCTAATATTTATGGGTAGTAACAATAAAATTAATATGGAGGTCAAAAAATCCATGATGAAACAGTTCGAGATGAAAGATCTTGGTTTAATGTGATACTTCCTAGGGATGGAAGTACATCAATCAAATAAAGGGATCTTCATATGTCAACACAAGTATGCTCGATACATGATCAATAAATTTGCCATGGAGTAGTGCAAATCAGTTGCAACTCCAACTGGACATGGGATCCAATTGAGCAAGGATGATGGAGCATAAAAGGTTGACATGACCACTTATAGAAGCAGGGTTTGGATTCTGATGTTTCTCACCAACACAAGGCCCAATAATCAATATGTTGTTTCTCTATTTTCAAGGTTTATGGCTAGTCCATCTGAGTTGCATCTACAAGAAACTAAAAGAATCTTAAGATATGTAAAAGGTACATTGGATTTTGGAATCCATTACCAAAAATGTAATTTTGTGAAATTAGTTGGCTTTAGTGACAATGATTGGGGAAGCAATATAGATGACAAGAAATCTACATCAGGAAATTGTTTTAGTCTAGGATCAGGACTAATTACATGGAGTTCCAAGAAATAAACTATTGTAGCATTGTCACCGACTGAGGCTAAGTATATAGCCATCACACATGCTAGTACTCAAGCCCTATGGTTGAGAAATGTTATTGAAGAGATTGGAGAAATTCAAAGTGGTCCAACTCGACTGTATTGTGATAACATAAGTGTCATTCAGTTGGCATACAATCCAATCCATCATAGCATATCAAAGCATTTTGATATGAAGTATCACTTCATTCAAGATATGGTGGACCGGTAGATAGTTGAGCTTCAATATTGTAACACTTTGGATAATATTGCAGACATCTTCACCAAAGGTATAGCTAAAGCTCAATATATAAATTTGAGAGATTGTATAGTCAGTCCTCTCTTTTAAGGGGGATAATGTTGGAAATTAAAGCAGTATAAAAAGGTAAAAAAATTGTTTACAATGGTAAGCTTTGGACCTTACCTTTTTACCTCCTTGGATGGCAGCTGACTGGGCATATTGGATGGCATGGGTGGCAAGGCATTCGACATCAATTTCCCTTCCTCATTTCCTCCCTATTTTTTTTATTTCCTAACTTCTCATATATTCCCTAAGGTTGTTAAATCAACCCTATTTAAGCATTGTAATTTCTAAGTTTCATAAGGTTAATGAATAATATTTCTTATTTCCATTTTGCTCCAAGACTCACGTGCCACACTTTGGACTTATAATGAGGGAACTCAATCAAAGTGGATACTAGTAACACTAGTGTTGAACATGATTTCTCAAAAGAGTCTAGGATACACCGTTTAAATCCCAGTGGAGGGTTCGCCTAGCTCTTCCACTATGAAATAATGGGAGACAATTTGAACACAAGTGACCTACGCCAACTAAAAAGGAGTTCTCTATCATGTCTAAGGACATCTAGTGGGTAAGCCAGTGGAAGGAGATGATTTCCAACATCACTAGTCTGAATTGGGGGTCGATGATGAAATATAACCTTACCAATGTTATTGTAGAACGTGCATGTGTGTGGGGTTATTTTTAACCTTACATGTAAATAAAATGCATCACCTAGAAAACATGATCTTTCCTATATGCCTAATATAAAATATGTTTCTACTTCAGAAAGATGCATGTATTCATATTAAATGAACTTCATAGAATGCATTCTATTCTATGAATCAAAGGCCACTAGTTGGGCCACATGCAAGCAAACTAACACATAGAAGCCTAGCATGCTGGAGACTAGGGCAAACCTTACAAGCAGAGGCCCACTGTTCCTAGAAAAACCTAGAGGAACTAAATAAAGTCCTAGGAAACATCAAATGCAATTCATTTTCCCATTTTTCTTTATGTTCTCCTGATTAAACTACGATTTCACTTGCTGTTTTTGGAAATAAAAGTTGCAGACAGAAAACACAGAGAAAACAGAGGATGAAACCAACCTCAAAACCCACTATGATGATGGAAATTCTGAGCTCTACTATTATCTACTACTGGCTACTATTGATCATAGTGGCTAATTCTAGTCGCTGAAAGCTACAACGACTAAGATTTGTTGGTTTCTATCAACCAAAGCGGACAAGACTTGCAAGTCATTGTTGACAAGAGTGGCTAAACCTGCACAAAGACAAACCTACGAATGTTAATAAACTAACTGGACAACAAAACCTAGTGGGTGTCCCACCATGATTGCCATTTGTGCAACCCCGGGAAGCATGCACCCCGACTACCCTACTTGTGATTTTAATTTATCATGTATATTATCACTTGTAAAAAATAAAAGTACTGAAAGCACATGCAACATGAAAGTAAGAAAATAAATAAATATTCTTTATTTATTGATATCTCAAATCCTTGGTTACAATTTCATCCCTCTTAGGGATACCCATCAATTTGATACAAATATGTATATAGTATAGAGCAGTGATTGGATGCATTCCTCACAAGGTAACAGTGTGCCTACGCAGACCTCATGGTCCCACACACGAAACTGTATGGAGGATTATAGATGCCCCCTTCTCCAAATATGGTCCTGGAGGGATCTTTGTGCTTTTGCTACTTCAATATGGTCCTAAATATCTGTATCTATGCTCATGGAAACAACAAAGCATGCTTAGTAGGATGGGCCACCTCTTCGAATGAGGCCTTTGTCAGTGGATCAGATAGATATGATAATAATGAAATACAAACATAAATAGAATAATAAATGGATGGAAAGCTGAGAAATATGGAATAGATGCATTAATGAAAATAGATATGATCTATGAATAACTAACAAATTAAGCAATAATGAATCTAGAATAAATCAAATGGAAATAACGTCTATGCCCTAAAATATGTCTATGGGCCATTTTTTGAGATAGTGGTCATGATATGAATCTCTTCTCCTTGTGAATTAGGGGTTTTTGTGCTATCCTCCTTTACAAAATTGATATTAAAGGGCCATCGAGCGTATATCCTACACTGATTGGTGGTTGGGAACAATGAATCTAAAAACTGGTGCATGGTCATATCTCAATCGAATGATGCTTCGATGCTCCTCAAAGGGGCATAGCTTGGTTCTCCATTTCGATAGGGATTCACTACTCAACACTAAAAATTTGTGGATCCTTTTAATTTTTGTGGGAGATTCTATATGTAGACTTCCCTCTTAGATCTGTACTTTTGCTTCCTGGAGAAGCTTCCATCCAATTTGTATATGATTGACTGTACTGGGTGGGAAGTGTCAATCACAAAATGGTATTTAAGGGGCAGTTAGGAGGAAATCATGAATTTCCTCACCAAAATCTGCCCATTAGCCATGCAAAGGTATAGTTAGACTACATGATATAGGCCTATATTCATAGCCAGACTATGCGTGGTGTTAGCCATTATCAAGTTTAGTGGCCAGGTGTAGCCACTGTAGTCTCCAACGTGCAGGTGTGGTGGTTGCTCTGCTTGAGAGTGACCAAGCCTGGGTGGGCTAGAATTACCCTGTTTGAGTGGTTAGTGTAGACACCAAAACAGCACCCATCCGATTAAGTGACTACAAACACTGATCGCATTGACACACACAGCTTTCAGGGCAGCCCTCAGAGGTCAAACAGTGGTCCTAACCACTCACACAATAGTTTAGAAGGTCAAAAAATGAGCAGAGCAAAGATGGTCGTCTTAGACAAGCCTTCATCAAAACAAAGTCAAACTTCAAGCCTTAAGCAAGCAAGAAAGCCTTAAGCAAGAAAGCCTTATCAAAGCAAGACAAAGTCTTCAAAGCAAAGCCCTCGTCAAAAGCCGGGCCGAAGTGTCGCGATATCGCGACACTTCGGGCCCTTTGCCAAGCGAGTGTTCCGATATCCGACACTTCGCCTTTCCCGAAGTGTCGCGATATCGCGACACTTCGGCCCTTTGCCAAAGCCGGGCCGAAGTGTCGCGATATCGCGACACTTCGGGCCCTAAGCCAAGACCCGGCCGAAGTGTCGCGATATCGCGACACTTCGGCATCAAAGGCAGAAGCATCCAAAATCAACATTCAAAGGCATACTTGCGACCAATCAAAGGCGGACTTTGGCATGGCCGCCACGTGGAAGGCATGGCCGCCACGTGGCACCCCTACGTGCCCCTTTTCAAAGAGACCCCGTGTGTCTGTAGAATGGCGAACTTCACCAACTGCATTAATGAGACAAGCAGTGTTAGCAACAAATCCGATCCGAGGCCATGCCTCATAACTACTGATGTCAGTGCGAGCCATGTCTCATAAATCACCTGACAAAGATCAAATCTCAGCGGCCCCTACGGATTTAGGGTTTGACATTAATGTTTCAGAGGCGAAATCCTCTATAAGAACTAGCTCAATGCAATGTAAAAAGAAAAAGCATTTTTAGTAAACACAACGAAGTGTTGTTCATTCGAGACCCGATCGCACCAGTTTAAGTTCACCTTCTTCACATCCAGAATCTCTTGTGAAAGAGAGGTTGGTGGGTGGTTTCAGAAGTGTAAGTTTGACCTTCGAACCAGACATTCGACCACAGTGAACTACCAATTCGCCGACAACACATTATCCTGGATTTTGAGCCAATTCCTAGTGGATTGGCGTCAAAGTCGGATTTTAACAGGGCGGCCCGTTTGGGCACCCCACGTACGTTCCTATATTTCAAGTTATTTTATTCTGTCATATGGTAATCTCTGACGCTTAGACGTTTATCATATTCAGAAGACGCTGCTCTTAGTTTTATGTCGATTTATTCCGATATCGCGTGTTCATATTATCTTACGTTTTAGGTTGTCCAAATAACTCACGCTATACGATAGAATTTATCTTGCATCACGCTGTGCGTTCAAATATATCTTACAGTATGTCTTATCAAATATTGTCATGCAACGCTGTGAAATACTAATGTGCAGGCAACAACGTTCAGAATCGGTCGACTTTTTAATGACAGTTTACGTTTTATAATGTATGTTGTTTTCAAACACGTTAAAACAACAGTTTATGTTTTATGTTTTTAAATACGTTTTATATCTGATGACATTTTCGAATTTCCATTAGAAACGCAGGTTGCATAGAGTTGTTTGGTTGTATGAATTTAATGAATCTTTCGAATGTATTACCTATTGATTTTTAAAGCTAACGCTCTACCCTTTTGCAGCAGGTGCTACTAACAACGTCTCTGTGTTTCTCTGATCGCAGGAAGAGCCGCAAGGAGCAAGGATTTATCAACGCAAGCGGCGGCAATACTTTGGCCCGTCCATTTCAAATGTGGGCATGCGGATAGAAGAAATATTAATCTTGATTGTAACCGAGACAGACTAATACTCCTAGCCCCTAAAAAGGCAGGAGATGTATTGTAACCGAATGAAGTTGATATAAAAGGGTTGTGCTCCTGCTTTTCTCCTTTATATTCGGTTGATTCAAAGTTCTGTTTTCATTACATCTTTAATACCGTTTTTCCTTCCGAAATCTCATGCTTTCAGTGGCGATCACGGTGGGACCTCCGTCCACGGTTTTTGTTTTAGATTAAATTACTGATCTAAAAATTGCTTGTTTTTTTACAGGTACCTATTTTTTTTTTTTAACATCAGACTGTTATTCGTCTCTGCAAGTGACGATTACAGAATTTTATTCGTCTCACCCCGGGACGAATAAAATATTCGTCTCACCCAGGGACGATTAATTGTTTTGGTATTCGCGTCACCCAGGGACGAGTACAACTCTGTGCATTTTTCAGAGCAAATCAGAAACATCCCGTTGAGCAGAGAAGAGGTAGGAGTTTTCTTAAGCTTCTGTCGAATTTTTTGTTTTTCGGTTTTCTGGTTTTTAGCTTTGTATGGCTTAGGGAAAGATTTCTTTTTCGTTTGCCTGTTTCAATTTTTGCAAAGTAAAATGAACCCCACACACCACGTGGTATTTTAAACCAAGGCGTTGGTCGTAAAACCCCAACCCTTGAGCAAGACCAAAGGTGGATTCCATTATCACTTTGGCTTGAGATATTGCATCCATTACCTCGATCGCGACTGTTGCTAGACGTAAATCCCGACGAAAGCTGACCGAGTGTAGCTTGGGGTGATTCCCAGCACGCGAGGATAAGTCTTCTATGGTAGGTGTCATAAACAGAGCGATTCCCCTTCCGTACCGCCTATGTTCCACGTATCATCTGCTCTCACGTACCTATAGTTTCCCTCTCGTAAGGGCGGGTATATAGAGAGGTTGGTATATCGGTCCGGCAATGGTATATCGAAGGGGCGACCATTTATGGGAGTCATATGAGCCAACATTATGCATTTAAACGTTCTTCCAAAATTGCAAAAACAAAACAAAATATCAAAATGCACTAAACCAGTTTAGGACACACTATTTAAATCCTTAAAAGAGATAATCACGGTTTGTGTACGTGTGTGTTCATTTCTGCTTAGTGTAAACAAAAAGACAAATCATCATAAACGAGATAAAATCTGCTTAGACAGTAGAGAAGCACCACAATGGTGTACACCCGTAGCCAAGCCCAATCAAGGGCGGACGCTGCGGAAGGTGCACGAAGAGAGGGCGCTAGTCGCCTTCGCTTTAGCCCTGAGGACTTGGCTATACCGCCTTGGCGGTCCAGCCTACAAGAGAGTCCACATCAGGCCCCATCAAAAAGAAATTATTGGGAGCCTCCTCAGTGGGGTATGCCCATCCAACACAACCCCTTTCGAGAAGATGCTTTACATGTAGATCTCAATGTAAGTAGACAACCGCCTCTTGAGGCTAGATCTGAGTGGCCGCAGCGCGATGAAGCGCTAGAGTGGCATAGTGCCCATGAGGAGAGACAACGTGACTATGCTACCTCTTCTTTGCCTCACATTAGAACAGAAAGACAAAATCCAGAGCGTAGGGCTCTTTATACAGGGCGAGCTAACTCCGCCCGCCCCTTTCAAACCCATGAAAGGGAGTACGAGGAAGATCATCGCATTCCTCGAGAACAACAAACAGCGTGGGAACCTTGCATTTCCGCACCTGCTAGATATCATGATCACACATCGAGGCCAGAGCCTCAAGTAAATGTCGCCTACCTCGACAGAGGGAAGCAACCCATTAAAATTTTAGATCATCAAGATCGAGGCAAACACATCAGAGAAACATTTAAGCCTCCTCAGCAAAAGAGGGCAGACCAAATTGACCCGACAGTCGCCAGACATGCCGCCCGCCAAGCTCGAATCACGCAGCTTGAGCAAGGTCATCAGGAGTTAGAGTACTTATACCGCTTGAATAAAGAGCGCATGCAGCACGAAGCGGATGAGTTGCGATATAAACTACCTGAGCGGGTGCCAACCCCTCGCACCCACAGAGAGGAACAATATGAGAGGCACAATCCTTTGGTGCAGGACAGGTCTCCGCGACCTCGTCAAGCTTTGCCTCCGAGACCTTATAGACCTGAGAGGGAGGCCACTCCCCGCAACAATGCTGGGTACCCTCAACGGGGACTCAATCAAGGTCATAGGTCTCGCCTAGAGACTCCTCAAGAAGTTTATGAGGAGTACGAACCAGAAATAGAACGGGCCGAAATGCCCCATCAAGGCGGGAGGGCTGCCACTCGGCCACCCCCCCATAGGCCTCCAGTCTCCCATAATTCACAACGGGAGCAAACAAAAGAGGAAGAAATAAAATCTTTCGATGCATACAAAGCGCTATTAGAGCATTTGGAGTCTGTGGAGACAAAAGCTTCTGGGCATCAAAAGCCCACATTACGTCAACTCCGCAGTCATCCAGTGCATCCCTCAGTACCTACACCTCTTTACCCCGAACACTTCAAGTTGCCTCAATTGGCAGTCTTTAAAGGTGAAGAGGATGCACAAGAACATGTCACACGGTTCCTAAGTCAATGCTTCGGCATCCAAGATAATGATGCATTGTTGCTTAGAACATTCATAACCACATTCGCAGGCCCTGCCTCGGATTGGTTCACACAATTACCCAAACACAGCATAAACAACCTAGATCAACTAGTAGATGCGTTTCTTGAACGTTTTGCTTTCAACACAAGGAAGAAGGCATCACTAAGTGATCTGGCCAGCCTCAGGCAATATGAGGAAGAAACAATAGCAGCATACGGGAACCGATGGAGGGCTTTGCTTTCCAGGCTACCCTACCGTCCCCCTATGTCTGATCTTACACAGATGTTTGCACGGAGTTGCTTAAAATCAATCTCTGGTCTATTGCTACTGCAGCAATACGACAGTTTAGAAGAAGCTTTGGCGCAAGCCAGAGTCATAGAAGAGATTAAAATAGGCGAGGGCGCCATCGCCAAGCCTAAAAAGAAAGAGTGGAATAAAACCACTAAGACTGGGAATACGCAATCACAACCCGCAGCGGTTAATCAAGTTGCGATAAATGTTCCCAAGCCTGTGCAAGAAATGCAGCCCCAAAAGGCTAATTACCAGGCGGTGCCTCCTAGTTATGAAAAAGATAATAAGAAACAGGAGCAGAATCAACAGCGTCGCCCTAGGCGACAATTCACCCCTTACACAGAGTCCAGGGACTCCTTATTTGACCGCTTGTCAGTGGCAAATTTAGTCACCCTTCCAGAGATCCAAACTATAGACCCTAACGCTCCTAAGCCTAAGGGATATAGAGAGGAATTATATTGTAGATTTCATAGGCGAAGGGGACATGACTTGAATGGATGCTGGAAGTTCAAAGGACTAATCCAAGATTTAATCGAAAATAAAACATTGGCCGTGGACAACCCCATAGCGCCAAACAATCAACAAATGGGGGTATTCAAAGACCCTTTGCCTGCCCACGAGGCACAAACAAAACCTCTCCAGGTTAATGAGGTGCGACAAAATCTTCCCATGCAAGGATTTGTGGGAATGATCAGCATAGTGACACGAAATAAAAAATACCTAGCAGTTGCCCCTGAGGTAGCTACGAGGGAAGTCCCAACAACGTCACAGCCTCAACAACGCCCTATGCAGTCACCTCCGCCTAGACCAGAGGTCACGATACGGACCAAACTCACGCAGAGTTTGCGGACCACATCGGCTAGGCTGTCCATTTACGAGCTTATTCAACAGTCAACACCTCATAGGGAAGCTCTTATGGACATTTTAAAAACCATCGACTTACAGCCTCACGAAGCAAATTCTTTCAACAACTTCGTAGGACATGTGAAACGATGTACTGAGCCGGTCATCACCTTCAGAGAGGATGAAGTCAAAGCAATATCGAATGACGTGGCAGATCCACCCCTGCACGTTGTTGCACGGATCAACGGGATCCCGTACAAGAGAGTGTTGGTAGATACTGGCTCGTCCTAGTAACATCATTACCACTGCAGCCTTAAAACATTTGAAGTTGCCAGCCTCTCATATCACAGACCTCCACCTACACACTGTGAGCTTTCAATGATGCAATATGCTCGACAGTCGGCACAGTTGTTCTACCTGTCCAGGTAGGACAAAAGACAATACCAACATTGTGCCATGTGTTGGAAGGCGAGATGGCTTACAATATACTCGCTAGGGCGGCCTTGGATCAGGGACATGAAGTGTGTCCCTTCCATCGCTCACCAGTGCTTAAAGTATGCTTTTGAAGGAGAAATACATGTAGTCCCGATGGACTTGGAACCCTTCAAGTATTGCAATGCGGTACAACTAATGCCTCAATCGACCCTCCCTTCAACGCATTTGGATTTCCAGTTAAATCCATCTAAACAGGGTCCAATACCGCAGGCACCACTGGTGACCAAATCACCAAAATCCCAGCCAGGTGAATCCTCATCATCTACTCCTTCATTACCAATGCCACCTGTCATGGCTAAACAGAAGGACAAGGGAAAACAGATCATGGAAGAGGTTCAGCCCCTAGAAGAGGGGTTGCCAACAATTTCAACGGTATCAACAGAAGAAACACCTAGCACTACGGAAGCTGAGATTCCTAAACCACCAAACATGGAATGGACTCAGGAAGGACTCCCGTTCCCTCCCTCCCAAGCATCAACAATCACTGTTGAAATGGCCAGTACAGGCCTGGGGGAGTACTTAGTGCGGAATGTTGTGGCAACGCCTACAGTAGAATCGATATAGGATATGGGGAGACCTCGCCTTCCCATAGGAACAGTTGTTCCTCTAGGTCACCCACCCAACCAGACAAATTTTGTGTATGGGGGCCTTGATCATGGTCTTGAACCATGCAAGCAAAAGGAAGCAGACGAAGAACCTTTTGTTGAAAACATCAATTATCTGTCAAACCCGGATTTTGCTCTAAGATATCTGGACCAATGCAATTGGCATGGATACGGGTTAGGCAGATATGAGCAAGGGATGCGTATCCTTTGCCAACCAAGATATCAGATGCCATATGATAAGTCAGGAGTAGGGTTCAACCACCCCCTGCCCTTAGACATCTTGGTCGAAAATATGCAAGGCCTAGAAATAGGCAACAAGGGGGGATTGGCACCCGATCTCTATGCCAACCCAAATACAGACTTTACATTGGGAGATTACCTCCCATGGTCAACCAACACCCTTGGCAACAGCAGTAATCCCTCTCCTTTGATAGAAAGAGGTGAAGGTTCGGACACTAATCCCCAAAGAAAACATCAACGATGTCCGGATATCTTTTTGAAGTTGTTCCCCTTAGAGGTTCCAGTTGAATCAATACAGTGTCAAGAGAATCAGGTCCCTCCACCGACAGTGGAGCAACCGCAACGGGACCAGATCAATTTTCTGGAACAAGGAGAACCCTCAATGTCGCAAGTAACAATTGCTGAACCGAATGAACATTTTTGGATCTCCGAAAGTGATTCAGAAGATGAGACTGAGATGGACTATCTCAGACATGCGCGACGGCATCACCGCCCTTTAACTCATGAAGATCTAATGGGACAGATGGGCATAAGGTTAGGGCATGAATGGTGGGTAGACCCAGCGGGGTGGGCCCTAGTGTTAGATCCATGGCTCCAAATTCACGATGAGCACCGTCCACCCCGAGACCCTATCATGACAACAGTGCCAAGGGAAGACCCTGTCCTCCTTTTCGCACATAGGGCCGATCCATTCGTGCCCGTTCCCCTAGAACCAGATCCAGAGTATAGGGAGCATCCAGAAGATTCAAGTTATCATACCCACGGTAATGGAGACCCAATTCATTCCATCTACATGATCTCCATTGATTTGACCGCACCCATCCGCAATCCGGCCGATCCAACACGGTCATTGCATCTCGACATAGATGCCATCGACTGGGATCGCGTCAATTCACCTTTATCACCATCAGAGTACTGGCCTTTCGGTGAAATGCCTCATTTTACCCCAAGGACAACTCAGGATATTTTTTAGGCTGAAGAGGAACCCGAGGTTCCAAGCGTAGATCTAAACTCAGCCTAATGATATCCATTTGATCCCGACTCCACATCATTTGGAGGACGGATCCCACATGTTAGTCGAGGAGACGACTGACGTAGACATCGGCACAGATCCAATGAATCCACAGATTCTCAAGCTGGGGGTAAGTCTTTCCCCCGAAGAGCAAGCCGACTACACTACCCTTCTCAAAGAGAAGAAGGAGGTTTTTGCATGGTCATACAAGGATATGCCAGGACTAGACCCGTAGCTAGTCACGCATAATTTAACGCTTGATCCGACAATCAAGCTCGTAAAGCAAAAACTACGTAAGATGCACCCAAAAGTGGCCTTGATGGTCAAAGACGAATTACAAAAGCTGTTGGATGCACAGTTTGTCATCTGCGTGGATTATCCGCCATGGTTGTCCAACATGGTTCCCGTCAAGAAGCCCGACGGGAGGATTCGCATATGCACCAATTTTTGAGATCTAAACAAAGCGAGTCCTAAGGATGATTTCCCCTTACCGAGCATCGACGCGTTGGTAGACGCTACAGCAGGTCACGAAATGCTCTCCCTCATGGATGGTTTCTCAGGATACAATCAGATTCGTATCAATCCTGAAGACCAACTAAAAATGGCGTTCACAACGCCTTGGGGGACATTTTGTTATAAGGTCATGCCTTTTGGCCTTAAAAATGTTGGTGCCACCTACCAACGTGCCATGACATATATCTTCCATGATTACATGCACAAAACTTTGGAAGATTACATGGATGATTTATTAGCCAAGTCTCTCTTGCGCTCAAATCATATCAATGACTTAAGCAAGATCCTCGATCGCCTCATGGAGCATAAAGTTAGACTAAACCCCAAGAAGTGCGTCTTTGGCGTCACATCTGGAAAACTCTTGGGTTTCATAGTCTCAAAATGAGGAATCGAGGTGGACCCAAAGAAAGTCAAGGCAATCCTTGAAATGGTTCCCCCAACTACAATCAAGCAGCTTAGAAGTCTGCAGGGAAAGGTCGCGTCGATTAAACGCTTTATAGCACAATTATCTGACAAGTGCCGACCCATGAACAAATTATTGCACAAGGGGGTTACATTTCATTGGGATGACGAGTGCCAGTCGGCCTTTGACGAGATCAAACAATACCTGGCTTCGCCGCAGTATTGGCACCACCTAGACTAGGAGTGCCGTTTTACTTATACATCTCAGCTATTGAGGTGGCACTGGGCGCCATGCTAGCCCAGAAGAATGAACTTCACAAAGAATAGGCTACATACTATCTTAGCCGCACCCTGGTCAGTTATGAACTTAACTATGCATACGTTGAGAAACTCTGCTTGGCAGTGGTGTTTGCTACTAAAAAGCTATGCCATTACATGTTGAGCAACACTACGTATGTTGTGTCTAAGGAGAATCCATTGCGATACATGATGAGTCGTACTTATCATAGTAGTCGCACGGCGAAATGGATCATGTTGTTGATGGAATTTGACATAGAATTTATTGGACAAAAATCTATCAAAGGACAAGTCATAGCCGATCAACTAGCAGAGGCTCCTCTTGAAGACGATCAGCCTCTGGTCATAGAACTACCCGATGATGGGGTCTTCCATGTCTCGGAATCGCCAGATTCGATGAGCCTGAGTCACAAGCCGACATAACCCTATTCTTCGATGGTTCTAAATGTGAGCAAGGTGGTGGCACGGGAATTGTATTCTTCACACCGCAGGGTGCCCCAATGCCCCTGTCATTTAAATTAAACTTCCCATGCACCAACAATAACGCAGAGTATGAAGCCTTGCTCCTAGGTCTTCAGACAACAATCACCATGAACATCAAACGACTGAATATCTTTGGTGATTCGTTGTTAATAGTCAATCAAGTCAAAGGGGTATATCAATGCAAATGCCCAGTTTCGAAGGCTTATAAAGCCCTTGTGGACAAATTCCTGGCAAAACTTGAGTGGTATGACATCGAGGCCCTCCCTCGATCATCGAATCATTTTGCGGACACAATGGCCTCCTTGGGGTCACTAATTCCGTAGGACCTTTCCGGTGATATGACAACCATTCAAGTCAAAACCTTATCGCAATCCGCGATGGAGCGTGCAAGCTCAGACTTGACGCCAGGAATCCACATGATCCAGATTGAACCATCCTCGGATAAGTTCTCTCGAATCCAAGATCGTCTGAAACGTGCCAACTGGGGGTCTTTGTTTTCCCCTACTCCCATTAATAGCAACACAACGCTATTCTTGCAGGTTCTATCCCATTCAGCGTCTGCTAGGGAGGAACTTCAAGAGGGATTGGTTGTTCATACTGTCGAGGTTTCTGATCAACAGGACTGGTATTTACCCATCAGAGACTACCTCAAGTTAGGTAGTCTTCCACTTGATTTGACTCATGCCGCAAAACGAGCACTCAAGCAGAAAGCGGCTAAATATGTCTTGATAGGAGACATTTTGTATCGTCGCAGCTATGAAGGAATCCTCCTTCGTTGCTTGGATCAGCAAGAGTCCACTTGGGCAGTCGCCCAAGCGCACGATGGTACATGTGGTGGCCACTTTAGTGGTATGGCTATCGCAAAGCGCATTCTTCGCATGGGCTATTATTGGCCATCTTTAGAGCGAGATTGTTGCGCATATGTCAAGAAGTGCGTGAAATGTCAACATCATGCCAATCTGATGCACGTACCTTCTCAGGCCTTGCAGCCAGTCCAGTCTGCTTGGCCGTTCTCGCAATGGGGCTTTGATCTAATTGGAAAGATCTCCCTTGCGTCATCAGGTCGTCACACGTTTATCATAACGGCCACAGAGTATTTTACCAAGTGGGTGGAAGCAATTCCGCTTACCTCTACGACAGGACCCCGCATTGTGGAGTTCATTTTGCATAACATCATATGTCATTTTGGTATTCCATCCAAAATAGTCTCGGATAATGGAACGCCTTTCAAGAACAAAGACGTGCGTGCTTTGACCACAAAGTACAAAATTCAGCACAGCTTTTCGACACCCTATTATCCGCAGGCAAATGGGCAAGCAGAGGCGTCAAACAAAACGCTAGTTGCCATCCTTAAAAAGACCATCGCAGACAGTCATAAGGATTGGCACATTCAAATCCCACTTGCCCTATGGGCCTATCGCACTAGCATTCGGACACCCACTGGGGCCACTCCGTTTTCGCTTGTGTATGGTTCCGAGGCAGTCATGCCTCTAGAGTTGGAGATTCCTTCCCTGCGCATATCAATGCAGGAGTTCATCGACGATGATTCTGCGTGGCAAGCCCGGTTAGACCAGCTTACGTTGCTTGACGAACGACGCGTTAATGCTCTCGAGCATTTACGTATTTATCAAGAGCGACTTAAGAAAGCCTACAACATGAAAGTTCACCTGAGAGACTTTCGGGTTGGTGATTTGGTTTTGAAGGAAAACCAACAAAATTCCAGTTTGCCATCCCACCTAAGGGACAAGTTTGCGGCAAATTGGTTAGGTCCATATGTCATAGATAGCAAAATAGGACCCGGGACATACCGGCTAGCTTCTCTGGATGGTATCAAGGAAACGAAACCCTTGAATATCAGTCATTTGTGACCATTTCATATCTAAGAGAGTCCCAAACCCTCATTCCCAAAAATGCTCCAAGGATTCTTGCAATCGCTTGGTCAATCTCAAAATGCTCCAAGGATTATTGCAATCGCTTGGTCAATCCCAAAATGCTCCAAGGATTATTGCAATCGCTTGGTCAATCCTCAAATGCTCCAAGGATTTCCACAATTGCTTGGTCAAAAATTAAGAAAATTCAAAAACAACAAAAATCATCAAAAACAACAAAAAATTTGCATCTCATTCCTAGGCATACTCAAATTCATCAATAGAGAGTTCTTCTCGCAATTCATCTTCATATTTCACCACAATCAATCCATCAAAAATACAAAAATACATAGCTGCATTAAGGCATTGCACCCATACATTGCATATTTGTGGTCGTACGGGCCAAAACCAACCATAGCATACAACCCAACAAAAAACCATTTTACAAAAACAACAAAAACACAATACATTGCTTTAACAAAACAGGGGGTCTTTTAAGTCTTTTAATGTATCAAGAGTCTTTCGTGATTCAGTCATCATTTTGCTCTTTAGCCATGTAATGTATCAAGTCAATCAGATTTTACGAAGGTAGAGTTACACTTGAAATACACCTTGTTACGTAACATCCCAACACAAATTAAAACACATAAAAATTCCCAAGTTGTGTGAACGAAAGATGAAACCTGCACAGTAATCCAGGTCACCATAAGCGAAACGGTTATCTTGCTCATCCCCCGTGCGAATGACCCCAAGAATGCTGAGAGTTGGCAAAAGGACAAGCATCCTCCCTACCCAATTCCCTAAGAATCCCAAAGTTCTAAATAGTTGCAAAACATCAAAAATTTGCAAGCGTCAAAACTCCAAAATTTGACATACTACAGTGCACACATCAAAAGGCACAAACAATAGTGATTATCGTCACTCCATATCCCCAATCCCTTGCTCAAAAGAAAAACAAATCAAAATAAATAGTGATTTTATCACTACAAACGAGCAAGTATCCCAATACAATTGAAGAAAAGAAGGGAGTTGAACTTGAATCCCTGGAACTCTCAGCATTCTAACGGGTCATGAGGCAAGCCTCAGTATCGGTTTGGTTGATAGCCTATCGGTCACTGGCGGTAAACCTCTCGCATGACGATATATCTATCACATTAACTTGTGTACAGATCAATATTTGCATGTGGATGAGCTAGCTTATGGTATCCTAGATAACACCGCAGATTAATCTAACTAAATACAACAAAGGAGTTAGTGGAGCTAGTTAGGTGATCCTCAGTACAGGTTCGGTTGAAAGCCCATCTGGCACTGGCGGTATCCTGACAAATACCACATAAATGAACTCAACTGCACACACAGGGATGTGAAATAACTTGGTCAAAAACAAGTCCGATTCATACCTTGTTCAAAAGTCTTGTAAGATACAGTACAGTCATGGCTAATAAGTTAAAACCGTCTGAGTCTCAAAAAACCTTAGCTACATTTCTAAACCGACTGCGCTACTTTTCATCCTTACACTACCATCAGAAAAGAAAAACCACATGTATACATACAAAGTCATGTATCACAGCAATCGCCTCAAAACAAAATAATGGAGTTCTAAACAGTCTATGGTGCCATAGCCACACATCACAAAGTCCATCCATCCATTTCATCTCTGCATATCACATACATTTGCATTCATCACAACAAACATATGCATCCATCAATATAAAGTAGCATGCATCCACCAACATCAATCATTGTGCATAAAATCATGACGTATACACAAAGAAAGAAAATCAAAACAACAAAAACATCACAAAAATGCAACACAAAAACATAAGCAATAAGCATTGCCGGACACAAGTGCTCTTGCACTTAAACTCTTGGCATAAAAAAATCGATGTCGGGGTTCAACTTGTTACTCTCCTACTTCCCCTAGAAGGCTACCCCTAGCCGGACCGCTCCACGGGAAGATGGGTTGTTGATGATTTCACCCCATTATGGCATCACCAAAAGGGTTAACACCCACCAAAAATAGGTCCAAATGTCGGGAAACTGCACGTGCTTAAACGGTAAAACATCTAAAGGCACCCTAACCTAAGTCATCTTGGGTCAAGCGACTCGTCGCTTTTCTCATGAAGGTCATTCCCTCATCGATTCGTCGCTTGAGGGGGTAGTCACACTTAGTCACCAATCAACAAGCACACACCCAATCAAGGCAATGACATGCATTCAAAGAATCATTGACAAAGACAATCACGCTCCTGCTTGGGGCAGTAAACAAGCAATCATTAAATTGATCAAACACTTGGCATTCCTGAAGCATGAACACAAGGTTCCCCTGTGGACAAAAGGTTACGCCCTTTGCCTAATCATGACTAATCAATGTCCAAGCTCAAGTCACACCTCACCAAAATAGGTTAACACTTGAAATGAAATTCCTTAGCTCGTCAGAAACAAGGATTCAAGAATGCATGCCCTTTCCATACTTGGGGCATCAAAAGTTGGTTAGGTTACCAAGAAACCCTAATCATTAGTGCTTTGGTCGTCTATTTTTGCTCAGCACTGCGTCACCCGTAGCACTTCCCAAAAAGGGGCATCTGTAGACACCAAAACAGCACCCATCCGATTAAGTGACTACAAACACTGATCGCATTGACACACACAGCTTTCAGGGCAGCCCTCAGAGGTCAAACAGTGGTCCTAACCACTCACACAGCAGTTTAGAAGGTCAAAAAATGAGCAGAGCAAAGATGGTCGTCTTAGACAAGCCTTCATCAAAACAAAGTCAAACTTCAAGCCTTAAGCAAGCAAGAAAGCCTTAAGCAAGAAAGCCTTATCAAAGCAAGACAAAGTCTTCAAAGCAAAGCCCTCGTCAAAGGCCGGGCCGAAGTGTCGCGATATCGCGACACTTCGGGCCCTTTCCACCGCAAGTGTCGCGATATCGCGACACTTCTAAGGCCTTTCTTTCCAACCGGGCCTGAGTGTCGCGATATCCACACCCCCCCCCCCCCCCCACAAACCCCCCCCCCCCCGCCCCCCAGAAGTGTCGCGATATCGCGACACTTCCGCCTCTCACACACGGGCCGAAGTGTCGCGATATCGCGACACTCCCCCCCCACCCCCAAAAAAAAAAACCCAACCCGAAGTGTCGCGATATCGCGACACTTCGGCATCAAAGGCAGAAGCATCCAAAATCAACATTCAAAGGCATACTTGCGACCAATCAAAGGCGGACTTTGGCATGGCCGCCACGTGGCACCCCTACGTGCCCCTTTTCAAAGAGACCCCGTGTGTCTGTAGAACGGCGGACTTCACCAACTGCATTAATGAGACAAGCAGTGTTAGCAACAAATCCGATCCGAGGCCATGCCTCATAACTACTGATGTCAGTGCGAGCCATGTCTCATAAATCACCTGACAAAGATCAAATCTCAGTGGCCCCTATGGATTTAGGGTTTGACATTAATGTTTCAGAGGTGAAATCCTCTATAAGAACTAGCTCAATGCAATGTAAAAGAAGAGCATTTTTAGTAAACACAACGAAGTGCTGTTCATTCGAGACCCGATCGCACCAGTTTAGATTTTTACCTTCTTCACATCCAGAATCTCTTGTGAAAGAGAGGTTGGTGGGTGGTTTAGAAGTGTAAGTCTGACCTTCGAACCAGACATTCGACCACAGTGAACTACCAATTCACCGACAACACATTATCCTGGATTTTGAGCCAATTCCTAGTGGATTGGCGTCAAAGTCGGATTTTTAACAGGGCGGCCCGCTTGGGCACCCCACGTACGTTCATAGTTTCAATTTATTTTATTCTATCATATGGTAATCTCTGACGCTTAGACGTTTATCATATTCAAGACGCTGCTCTTAGTTTTATGTCGATTTATTCCGATATCGCGTGTTCATATTATCTTACGTTTTAGGTTGTCCAAATAACTCACGCTATACGGTAGAATTTATCTTGCATCACGTTGTGCGTTCAAATATATCTTACAGTATGTCTTATCAAATATTGTCATGCAACGCTGTGAAATACTAATGTGCAGGCAACAGCGTTCAGAATCGGTCGACTTTTTAATGACAGTTTACGTTTTATAATGTATGTTGTTTTCAAACACGTTAAAACAACAGTTTATGTTTTATGTTTTTAAATACGTTTTATATCTGATGACATTTTTGAATTTCCATTAGAAACGCAGGTTGCATAGAGTTGTTTGGTTGTATGAATTTAATGAATCTTTCGAATGTATTATTTATTGATTTTTAAAGCTAACGCTCTACCCTTTTGCAGCAGGTGCTACTAACAACGTCTCTGTGTTTCTCTGATCGCAGGAAGAGCCGCAAGGAGCAAGGATTTATCAACGCAAGCGGCGGCAATACTTTGGCCCGTCCATTTCAAATGTGGGCATGCGGATAGAAGAAATATTAATCTTGATTGTAACCGAGACGGACTAATACTCCTAGCCCCTAAAAAGGCAGGAGATGTATTGTAACCGAATGAAGTTGATATAAAAGGGTTGTGCTCCTGCTTTTCTCCTTTATATTCGGTTGATTCAAAGTTCTGTTTTCATTACATCTTTAATACCGTTTTTCCTTCCGAAATCTCATGCTTTCAGTTAGTACCACCACTTTCTCTTGGAGAGATCCATGAGGATTCATATGGTCTACAAATGTGTCCATATGGATAGTCTCCTAAACATGACACATTTTAGGTGTCTACACTAGCTATTCAAAATCCAGAATAGGATCTCTATTTCTTTCGTGAAGGCTCTCCTATTTTAAAATCCACCAGATCCACTCAAAAGAGACCCAAGATGATGATTCCAAATATTGAAGCTTCCCCTTCATGCGTAGAATGCACTCAAGCACAATCCTACTCTTCTATTCAAAAAGTGGTGTAACCCTCGATGCAAATTCTATATCTACCATAGAATTTTAGTGATCTCAAATTGAAATTCTAGGAAACATTTAGATCTGCATTCATCAAGGTCTATAAAACCGAGATCTTCATCATGAAAATCTAGAAAGGCATATCATCGATGGCCCCATGTCAAACAATTTGTGCATGAAACATCTAGGCCTTCAGATTCGAGATCCTTTTCTTCAGGAAGAGATGGACAAGAAATTTGTCGAGCTCACCTTGATTTTCTAGAAAGACTATTCAGAAGTATATCTTTTTATAGAAAATAAATTACTTGAGAGCTTGAAGGGTCATAAGGATACCTTTATCACATAGTTCTATGCACAAATGGAGTAAATCTTCAGTAAAATAATAGATCTATAGATTGCATCCTATTGGAAATCATAAATCAAGCAAGACTTCATTGTGAATGCCAACACTCTCGAAATGGAACTGTGTGTGGATCATCAGGTCCAAAAAGAAGCAACCGACACTCAAAAAACTACTAAGAAGTAACAACAAGATACTATCATGGATGAAGCAAAGACTTCAATGGCCTCCCTCATAAAAAAGGAGTGTGCACCACTTTTTTTATATCCAAGAGCTCAAAAATCTTGTCACAGATCTTGTTGTTTCCTCCTGGCCCAAATCCTGCAATCCCTTACCATGAAATTGAATGAGAAGGAATAGAAGCCGAAGTCGTGGACACAATGGACAACATCAACAGCAACAACAACAACCTCAATAGTTGAGCTGATAGCAACAAAAAAAAAATTACCCTGGTAGAAAGAACCAATTATCTCAATAAAAAAATGGATCGTGAGACCGATCCTAAAGCAGATTTTGTTGGTGATAATAAAAGAAAAAATTCATACCTCCTACACAGCAGTAGTCGTGATGGGGCTCTGGTAGAACTTTACAAGGATCTGGTTCTCAAATGAAACAAAACTCTACAAGATCTGCTCCTAGGTAGTCAGGTTCAAGATTGCAGCAAACCCAAGGCCATCCTCATGGTGGTAGTATAAACCACCATTGAATCATTGGAGTGCCATATTTAACCCTACCGACATATGCATGTTCTTCTTCATCAAGAGCATGGTAGGTGTTGTTGATGGCATGATCACAAATGCCAATGTTTATAATTTCTCTGATAGACCTCTCACACTGGCAAAAAAAGAGCTTCTTGGGCTAGGATTGAAATATATCCCTATCCCACCTCCCATGGCCCATGATGATGTCTGTGTGGAGTATGTTCTATTTTGTAGGCTTCTCAAGCTCTAGTGGTTTTTTAGTCCAAAAGGAAGGAACATCACAAACTGGGAAGAACCTACCTACACTCCATTTCATATTTCAAATTCTACATGGGAACTTGATGTAAAATACCAGCCCCTGCTAGATCTTCTTAATGACAGAAAGCATTGAGTTGAACAACAAATTTCTTCTATGGAGAGTATCTTCCAACCTCCCTTGACTAGGAATTTGGCAAGATCCTTGCACTCTCTCAGATCTGATGATTCCATTGTCATCAGGCCCACTGACAAAAATCTTAGACTCACTATTCTTATCAAGGTATATACCTAGAAGAAGGGACCAGACAAATTTCATATCTAGAAGTTTACCAAGAGGTTATTTCTGTTCCCTGGAATTCTTATTTTTCTCGCTTGGAGTCCATTGTTAAAAATATACAAAGAATTCTTCTCCTCGATCAGAAAATGATGGATTATCTTCTACAAAATAACCCCATCATTGCTCAAGTCTATACTTTCTACCTCATTCCAAAGGTTCACAAAAAACCAATTAAGGGTAGACCCATATGGTCCTACTACAGTTATATGTTAGAGCCTATTTCCAAATGGATTCATCACTAGCTTCTCCCCATTCTCTTGGAACATCAAAATCATCTACAATACTCTCTGAGCATAGTGAAAATCCTTCATGAAAGATATTTTCCTCCAAGTTGTGTTCTATTCACCTTTGATGTTGAGAGTCTGTACCCAAGCAATCATACACGAGCAGGATTGGTCGCTCTTCAACACTTCATTTCAAGAAGGTTCAAGCCAGGTTTGGTCTAGTTGATCCTCGAACTTGTAGAACTGGTCCTGAATAAATATTATCTAGAATTTGATGGTAAGATCTATAGGAAAAAAAAAAGGTACAACAATGGAAAGTAATTTTGTAGTGTTTATGCCTGTTTGTTTCTTTGTTACTTGGATTTGCAAGTTTTCAATATTTTTCTATTTATTTCAAAAAATATTTGCTTTATAAATGATATATTGATGATGCTTTTGGATTTTGGAATAGTACTAACGAGAGTGTTCAAGCTCTCCTTGATGCTTATGGTTTTTTTTATCCTAGCATCAACATCACTACTGCCATTTCCACTTTTGAAGTTAACATCCTGGATATTTTGGTGGTCAAACCACCCTCCATGACTATTCCGGGTCATCTGAATACTAAACTATACCATAAAATAATGAATGTGTATCAATATATCCCTTTCTATTCATTCCATCCATCCCACCAAAAAAAACCTTCATAGTCAACAAAATCAATAGGTTTATGGTCAGAGAAGCGGATATTGAATGATTCAAAAAGAGGAAGCATCAGTTTTTTCATAGGTTGAGAGCCTAGGGCTACCCGTCTCGTCTATTATTTCAACTCTTTTCCCAAGTAGAGTTTCGACATCGGCCTGCACTACTTTAGAAAATATTCTAGAAGATCTCTTTAAGACAATCAAGGCTAAAGAAATCTCCCCCAGTTTTGATGAAGCTGTACAACTACCAGTTTACCCATGATCTGTGTCTAAAAAAAAAGGTGCTTTGACCTCTCTATGAAAAATGGAGAATATACCCTTAGCTTTCCCATATCGGTCATGGCATCATCTATTGGAGAAACAGTAAAAATATGAAGAAATTTTTGTGTCGCAGCCGGGTCGTGAGAACCCAACCCAACTTCAATCGGCCATAACTTTTGCTATAGGGCTCCGATTATCGAATCGTTTAAAGCATTAAAAATCTTATAAAATTTTCTACAATGAGAAATAAAACCCCTTACTAGGTTTCAAAGGAATGGGCCCTTTTAATAGACTCTATATTCCTTAAAAATAATTTTTAAATTTTAGAAATTTTTTGTACTGTCTCTTTTCGGTAATCAATGCCCCATATTCATGGGTGCACATCTCGAGGAGCATTATTTAATATTTTAGGTACTTTAAACCATTATCCTTGGAAATCACTATACTTTTTGGCATATCCCAAGGTAACGGTATGTTTTTCTTGATTCTCACCACCTGGCATGTCGGCTAGCGCACCCACTGGCTTGAGAAATCTACATAAACAAGATGGATTGTAATGTTTGGACATCAAACAAAATGATGATCACGTAAGGTGCAAAATGTGTTTTTGTATTTTTCCCTTTCATTTTAGTCTTTCTTCTTCTTATGTCGTGAAGTACCTTTTTCATTGATCGCTTGTGCTTCTACTTCCTATTTGCTATTTTATTTTTGTTGTGCTAAGGTACTAATGTGAAGTATTTCTTTCTTTTGAATGTCCATTTGAAATTTCTAGCCGTACCAGGTGGAAAAAGAGATCCAGCCATGGGCTAATGCAAAAAATAGTTCAATCTTGAACCAGGTGTAGAAAAAGGTCCGATCTCAAACCGGGTACAGAACATGGTATTGGTTGTGGAGCCTGATTCTCTCTAATTTGGAGGTCTTGTTTTCAACCGCACTTGGACACACTCCATGAAAGGGGATGTAGGGGAGCAACACAACCCCTAATACATCGTTGTGGGGGTCCACGGGGGTGGTGCCCCTAAAGCCAAAAATAGATGTATTTTTCCTTTCGTAAAATAAGGTTTGGTAGTTCGGTCGAATGCAAAATTGGGTTCGAATATTGGCCTTGTGCAGAATAGGATCTTGTAGTCCATCCATATGCAAAATAGGGTTCAAATATCAGCCTTGTGTAGAACATGATTCAATAGTTTATACAAATGCATAACAATGTCTGGATATCATCTGGATGTAGAACAGTGTCTGGATACCATCTGGATGCAAAATAGTGTCTGATAGTCTGTCTGGATGCAAAATAGGGTCTGGATATCTACCCTATGCAAAATAGGGTTCGATAGTCCATCCGAATGTAGAACAATATTCAGATATCATTTGTATGCATAACAGGATCCAGTAGTCTTTTCAGATGCATAACAAGGTTCGGATATCATTCAAATGTAGAACAAGTTTTGGTAGTTCGTTCAAATGCAAAATAGGATCCAAATATCATCTAGATACAGAATAGGGTTTTGATATCATCCAAATACATAATAGGGTCTGGTAGTCTATTCAGATATAGAATAGGGTTCGTATATCGTTCGAATGCAAAACAGGGTTCGGTAGATGTTCGAATGTAGAACAAGATCTAGATATCATTCAGATGTAGAATAGGGTCAAAATTTTGATCTCGTGTAGAACAGGGTCTGGTAGTCCCTCCGAATGCAGAACAAGGTTCGAATATTGATCTTATACAGAAAAGGATTTGATAGTCCGTCCAGATGCAAAATAGGGTTTGAATACCAACCTTGTGCTGAACAGGGTCTGGTAGTACATCCAGATGCAGAACATGATTTGAATATCGTCTATATGTAGACCAAGATTCGATCTGGTGCAAAAATTATTTTGATCTTGTTTAGTGCAGAAATGGATATGATCTAGTGCAGAACTGGATCGAGATATCCATATAGTGTAGAATAGGGTCTAGAAATAAAAAAGTATTGATGGGGTGTTACTTATATATAGTGGTATACTTGGCTAATTTGGTGAAATAATTTAGAAATTTTAAAATTTTATGGTGGAAAATGTCCTCTATTTATGCAGGATTATTAGCTAATTTTTAAAAATATTTTTGATATTGTTATCAACACACGGCGAGCCGACACCTAAAAAATTTTATTCTGAAAATTTTTGGCTAAATGATCGACGTCTGGGGCCCCCACATTCATAAATTTGAATTTATAAAAATGCCAATTTTTGCCCCAATGGTGAAAATTCACCACTATGCATAACCCTTACTATAGCAGCAGAAACTATTTTAATCTCGTGATCATGAAATTGAATCATCGACTCTCTGCACTACTGCACATGTCCCATGAAATTTGTAAATGCTTCGGGGTCTTGGGACTAAAATTCAATAGACCCCAAGATGTCCATGAGCATCTCCCTGTGCTTAGGAGACTCTTGTATCAATTCATAAAATGACTTTTTTGAAGTTGTCTATAGGCTTTGTACAAGCCTATTTTTGATGGTCACCACCGATCTAGTTGGTGTGTCTGGAATATTGTTTTACGCTAGACTTTATGGATGTGCAGCTTGAACCTTGATTAGAGCTGGAGGTAGATCTAGTTGCGTGTACCTCCCTTTTATTGTAACAATATTTACCATATCGATGAAACCCTGGGTAGGCAGCCCAATCCACACTTGGTTCACCTAGACGACATTATTCCTCAGAGGCTCGTGGTTCGAAAGAGGATTTTTGAAAATTCCCATGTTTTGGTTATTCAAAACCTGAGGGTTTTTGATAATTAGCTTACCTTTGTCAATCATGTTTTGTACCATGTTTTTAAAACTATAACATCCTTCAATGTCATGTCCCTTCATCCTGTGGTACACACAATACTGATCATCCCTATACCTTTTAGTTTGGGTTGGTTAGGGTCTTGCAACTTGATCTTGGGTAAGTTGATAGCCTTAGCCTCACATAGTTGA
Organism: Wollemia nobilis; assembly: GCA_028583015.1. Classification (NCBI taxonomy): domain Eukaryota; kingdom Viridiplantae; phylum Streptophyta; class Pinopsida; order Araucariales; family Araucariaceae; genus Wollemia; species Wollemia nobilis. The sequence goes on from JAQPPZ010017238.1 coordinate 4,185,287, forward strand.
TGAAAAATTGATGTCATTGTCTCCAACAATGGTGTGAACTGGCGAGGAGGGCATTGTTCCTTATTCTTACCATGTTTCTTATTATTGTGTTGGTTGTATTATGCAAGAGGAGGTTGGGCCTGATAATTCTGTTATTGTTGGCCCTTTTCCCCTTTCTATAGGTTCAACACTACTTGATTTATGTGGGCCAGCTTGGCATAGTGATTTTAATTTTGATTGTTCTTCTTATTCCAATCCTTTTTGTTTTGGAGCTTCAAGTTACCCTCATGTAACTTGATGTCCTTAATTACCTTAGATTGTACCAAGGCCTCCTCAAATATTTGGTATTGTTGCAACTACAACAATAGCAAGATGTGCCTCGCACAACTCTTTGTAAACATTCAAGTCAGTTCTATCATTAAAATGGAAAATTATAACTTTACCATCAACTTTCTCCATATCTTTCCATAGTCCATGATCAACTTATCATCATATTGCATTAGAGTAGCCATATCAGACAAGTTTGTCTTCTTCTTGATTTCGAAGGAGAAGCATTGAAGAAAAATATTAGCCAACTGCTCAAAATTAGTTATGGTGTGCCTATTTAACTGGTTGAACCATTCCAGGGTAGGGCCTGAAAGGGTTATGATGAAGGTCCTCAATAACAAAGCATCATCGCTTTGTATATGAAAACACATGTTCATAAAACATATGACGTGCTCTTGGGTATCTTCATCTCCTAGAAATTTATCCACCTTTGGCATCTCAAAGTGATCGGGATACGCTGGAGTAGGCATTGAGGGGCATAAAGGTGCATTGTGGATCCTGTTCAATGTTGGCTTTTGGTAAGCCATCCCTTATTTCTCAATTGCTCTTACCTTTTTTGTCAATTCCTTGTAGACCTTTGAAGATTGAATCTCCTCTTCCATGAGAGGTCTCTGAGGAGCCTTTGGAGGCATATTGTTCTTTGATCGATGTGGAGGATTAGGCTCATCCTCCACATCCACTACAAAGATCTTAGGATATTCATGTTCTTGCTCGTATCCTGTTGCTTCCTCATACTAAGTATGCCCATGATGTTCAAGCACTTGGCACTACAATATTGTTTGGCTCGTATAATGAGTATGATTTCCAATGTGCTCAGGGTGTGATTCGGGCTACGAAGTAGCTCATTTGTGATGGCACTCCCTATATTCACTTTGAGGATGCAAATTAGTGTGAGCCAATCTATCATCTCTCTATACATGCTCCTTTTATTCAAGGATGCATTGCTCACACATGTGTTGCTCATATAGACATTGCCTTAACAACATCTGCCTTTGAGTATCCTCATTTTTTAGGTTCTTGTGCTCTTCACGCACATCTTCCAATTGATCTTGGAAGATCTATTACCTTTGCTTTAACACCAATTTTTCTGATTGATCAATAATATTAGCCGTATGTGTTCTCTAATGGTTTTGCTCTATTCAGGAAGCTCTGTTGGTGTGAACCCCAAAAAACTTGTCTACCACACTCTTGCCTTTGTTTGTATAGATAAAATTCATGTTTTGCTATTTTCTGTTATCTATACCCATGTGGCTTGATGGGGCACGTATGCTATGAGAACGCTTTGAGCATTTCCTTGGTTCCTTGATAGTCCTACGTGTGCCCTCACTGCATGAACTCACAAAATGAGAATGTGCAGATGAGGCTCTAAATTCTTATTTCCCTAGGACTCTATCAAGACCATCCAACTATCTTGTTTTCTAAGGTTGATCTAGTGGTGTACCATTTACTTCCACTTTAGACATGTCAATCATGAAATTTCCAAGTTTATTATTGTTTGGAGTTTGCAAAGGGCCTATGCTCTAAAGCAAACCTCTCTTCTTGTCCTTGATTTGGTGGATTTTCTTATTGTCTATCTTGGGATGGTGGGTATCTTGAGCCACCCTTATATCTATTCCTTGAGGAGTGTGCATCACCTCCTCTAACTGGGATGTTCTAAACAGAATCCTTGCACATTGAATTGTTCCCTCTAATACTCATCGAACGTCATTTAGGAGGATTATATGGTTGAGGGTTCAACACATTTTTTTATGTATTTGGTGGAGCTTCAAATTTGACCTCAGTTATGCACCAATGTCGGTATCTCTTTGTATTAACCATAATACAAATTATCTCCTATGTAGATTTTAGGGCAAACAAATAATACAAGGATGATTATCTCTTTTAAAATTTCTTTGTGATCTCTAAATTTTTTTGTGTATTTTAGGTGTGTTGTATCATAAACTAAATCTCATCGTGTTTTTAGATTTTTTGATGATATACTTGTTTAGTTTAATGGATTTCACCTGTATGCTCACAGTTAGACAATAGACAATGAAAGTAACGATCACGTAAACCCTCCAAAGTGTGGAGATTAAACACACACCCAGGTAGGGAGCACAGGTCTTGTCGATCCTCATCCATAACACCATGCACAATGATACACCCCTCTGAGGAGTAATGCATGCTATTTTACACATATCAAATGGATCTTGGAGATGGTATTGGCCAATAGAATAAGGTTCATGGGATTTGAACCAATAGATGGAAATGACTACCATCGTCATTGAACTCTACTAGTGGTTGGGTGTGAATTCCAACTCACTAGAATTTAAATGTTGTGTGGTGTGTGATTGTTCATTTTAAACTTGCATGTAAAATAAAATGCATCACCAAGTAATCATGATATTTCCTATATGCCTAAAATAAGGACATTTTAAATTTAGAAAGATGCATGTATTTAGCTATATGAAATTTAGAGAATGCATTTTAAATGATAAATTGGCCTCTGATTGGGCCCCCACAACATGCAAACTCTACAAACAATCTAACTGCTCACTTCTATTCGGTGCATCAGGCAATAGTGCTAACCGCGGGATAGAGCCTTAGCCTAAAATTTTAGCCATTGTTGATAGCAATAGCTAAAAATGCTAGCTATTTTTGTCAGCCGTAGCTGACAGAGAACATGAAATTATACATTAAATTTGTTCCCTTATAGTTTTTCTATGTGATCTACTTAGCTATTGATAGGCAAAAATAGCAAAATAAGAAGATCATATCAAAGGATTACCTTGGAATCCTCGTTCAATGGAGAGACATGTTGCTTACTGTCTATATTTTTTCTCTGCTACTAGCTGCTACTGTTAAGCAAGGTTGAGACTGTGGGCTACATGTGTTAAACATGGCTAAGGTTGCAACACAGAAACACAAAAAAAATAGTAATCTACAACACAATTTGTAGGGTTTCTGTCATGATCACCATTTGTACCACTATAAAAGCATACACCTAGACTATTGCATCAAGTATATCAAGCATTAAAGCATGAAATTATGAATACCAATGAATTGAACAAGAAAAAATAACTTCTTTAAATTATTATTGCAAATATCCTTTACAAATATGTCCCTCTTAGGGATACTGAATTCTTTGATACAATTGATACAATATTTTTATCCCCTCAAAGGGGATGGTGCAATACGCAGGCTCTTAATGTAGACACAAAATACTTAAGGCTCAAGGAAGACTTCTTCTCACTTTATTGGAGTAATATGATGCCAAGAATGCCTTGAATTTGTCAAGATCCTATAAATATGCATTCAAGAAACAACATAGCATGATTAAAAGCAAAGGAAGCCTCTCATGATGAGGCTATTATGAAGAATTTACAAGAATGATAGCAAATATGGAAAGAAAGCATAAAGACTTGCAAATATAATCATAAAATCTCTAAATTATGATAAATAATGCTAATAAAATAGTAAATCTAGCTAATCTAAGACATGATTTGCAATAGAAACTTGAAATATGACTAATCTAAGCAAATTAGTGCAAACTAGCAAATGATATGAAATAAGAGCAAAGATACCTCTAATTTCTAGAATTAACCATACAAAAGCATAAATGAGAGTTAATCCATGGCATATCTAACTAATTACACCTATGAAATGAAAATCCTACTGCTAAAATGAAGGGAAACAAGCTTCAAACCCTAGCTACGGGTTTTAAGCACAATTGGCTCTGATAGTCGCAGCTGAGGTGAAAGTGCTCTTTCTCTTATAACCAGGGCTTGAATCTCAAAATTCCTCTAAGGAATTTATGATAAAGGGTCACCTCTATATTTTAGAATGAATTGGTGATGTATATTCTTTGAATTTGTAGTGGAAGTGGTTCAATTAGGGATGAATAATCTATTCAAACTCTTGAAGCATCCATAGCTTCGAATGCAGTCATGATTCTCCAAATTGGAAGCATGTGGGCACTCCTCAAGGGTTGTAGGTGGCTCTCCAATTTGGTAGGTCTTAACTACATTCAATTTAAAGCTTCTCTATACCTTCTCCCTAATTTGGATGGGGGTCTTATAGCACTCTCAATTCCTAATATTAGCTTCCTTGAGAAGCCAAGATCAATAACCAGGAGGTTGTAGCATTTGGAAGGAATAATATGGAATTTTCTTTGCTTGAAACCACTCAAAATATATTTCCAGGGCTGTTGTAACTGATTTTAGATTTGCTTAGGAGTCTGTGATAGTTGCAGAGCTAGCCAAAGTTCTTAAACGCAAATAGATCTGTTAGCTATAGCTGTCAATCATGATTGAGATCTTAGTTGCAGATGCCATTTGTGTCTAAAGATGAGTAGGTCAAATTTACCTAAATTGAGTGGTTAAAACTACTGCTTTTTCTTGGAATGGTCCAAGATCATTCATATGTTCTGTTAGGATACCCATATGAGTAGCTCCCTACACATGATGTGATTTAGGTGTCTACAAGTACATACTCCAACATTATGATGTACTCTTGGACCATTTCTATGATGAAGTGATTATGGATCTCAATGTGCTTTGTTTGTGCATGGAATACTAGATTCTTGGCCATCATAATGGTAATTTTATTGTCATAATATATGTATGTTGGACCATCTATGAGTAGCCCAGTATCCTCAAGTATTTGCCTCAACCGAATTACTTCCTTAGTTGCCTCAACTACTACTTTATACTTTGATTCTATCAAATACAAGGAAACTATGAGTTATTTCTTAGTGCTTCGTGATATGGTACCTTGACCCAATTAAAATCCATACCTAGTAGTTGATCTTCTAATCTCAAGATAACTAGCCCAATTTGAATCTGTGTACCCAATTAATGAAAAGTCGTCATATGTTGTGTACATAAGACCATGATGAGGGGTCCTCTTAAGAAGTCTCAAAATCCTCTTAGCTGATATCCAATTACTCTTCTTGGGATCATGCATGAACCTAGAAATAAGGCCCACAGAATAGGCGATATCTGGCCTAGTTGAATTTGAGAAGATCAAAGTTCCAACTAGTTGCTTATAAAGGGTGTCATCAACCCTTTCTTCATCATCACTATTAATCAATTTCAATTGGGTTTCCATGGGAGTGGGGATGGTTTACACTCCTACATGTGAAACCTCTCCAATAGAGATTGAATATACTTGGCTTGGGATATGAAGATCTTGTCAGGTTATTACCACACTTCTATGCCTAAGCAGTAGTGAAGGAGGTCCAAATCAGTCATTTCAAAACTATTGCATAAGTCCTCTTTTATAAACCTTATTCCATTTGTGTTATCACCTATAATGATAAGATATTACACATACAATATCACCAAAATGATGCAGTTATTTCAATGTTTCACATAGAGAGTAGATTCTACTACAGATCTAGTGAAACCAAGGTTGATGAAATAAGAATTAATTTTGGCATACCAAGCTCTTGGTGCCTTCTTCAAACCACATAGAGCTTTCTTCAATTTAAATACTTTGTTTTCTTGGCATTTTATTGTGTACCTCTGTGGTTGATCAAAATATACTTCTTATTTCCATATACCATTGAGGAAGGCACTTTTTACATCCATCTAATATATATACCAATGTTTTTGAGTGGCTAAAGAAATAACAGTATGGATTATAGTCACTTTTTCCACAAGATAAAAGGTCTCCTCATAATAAATCCCTTATTGTTGCTTATAGCCTTCAGCTACTAGGTGAGCCTTGTAGTGATCTAATGAGCCATCTAATTTATACTTTACCTTGTACACCCATTTTATGCCAATGGTGGATTTGCCTTAGGGTAAATCAACTAACTCCTATGTGTGATTTTGTTCAATGGAATCCAATTATTGCTCCATAGCAATATTTCATTTAGGATTACCAAGTGCTTATTTGAAATTAGAAGGTTTTGGTTTGCTAAGGACTTTGGCCACAAGATTATAGTTCACTTGGTATCTTAGGGCAAAAGGTATGTTACCTGTATAAGTGGGCATGTGGATTTGGGATGCATCTATGGTAGGTTTAACCCACGTAGGTAAAGGATTTGAATATGTGGAAATATCATTAGATGAAGGAAACATAGGAGAGGGAGGACGACATGGATAATGAGTGGGGAGGTCCTCATGTTGAGGAAGGCTTTGACTTATTATGGAAGAGGAAGAATCAAGTGAGGGAGTGGATGCCAAGAGAGCAACTAATTCTGAATTTGATTGAAATGAAGGATCCATAGGAGAAGGATTTGGTGGGGAATACTCATTGAAGGTAACATCCCTTGAGATAAAATTCCTCTTGAAAACATTCTCATATCACTTAAAGGCTTTTGCACTTTCACTATAGCCTACAAAGATGTATTTTTAGCTCTTGTCATAAAATTTCTTTCTTTTCTGATGAGGTATGTGGGCATAAGCATCACATTCAAAGACTATAAAATGGCCCACATAGGGTATATTTACACTCCATGCTTCCTCTAGTGTTATAACATGCAAATACTTATTATAGGACCTATTGGTCATGTATGCAGTAGTAAGGATAAATTCTCCCCAAATTTTGTTTAAAAATGTAATAACAACTAGCATAGATTTTGCCCTGTTGGTGATGGTTTGATTCTTCCTCTCAACTACTCCATTTTTCTAAGGTGTATAAGGTGTTTTGAACTACCTCCTTATGCCTTAATTCTTACAAAGACTAAAAATATCTGGAGATGTATTCTCCACCATTATCTATCCTTAAGGAGGATATTTTATAACAACTTTATCTTTCAACAAGTACCATGAATTCCTTGAATGTATCAAGATATTTCCATTTATACTTAATGAGATAGATCCAAATACTTTTGTTGTAATCATAAATAAAGGTGATGTAGTAGCTAGCCCTAGTATGATAAGGAAAATATATTGGCCCATAAATATCTAAATGCACTAGTTGTAGTGGCTTGTTGGATCTCCAAGCCTTTTCTGACTCAAAAGGTTGTCTATGGTGCTTGGAAATAGTACATGGTTCACAAAAATATTTAGACTCCTTTAAGTGAGAAATTCCTTTGACCAAAACCATTCTTGCCATCATTTGAATATTATGAAAGTTTAAGTGACCCATCCTTTCATGCCACATATACTCCAAAGAGAAAGTAGTACTTGTATGCAAAGATTGTGTAGTTATAGGTTTGGTAAGGAGATAATATATATTGTCCTTTCTAGTTTCCATGCCTTTGATAGAACCATATGGTTCCTTAATGTAGCACTTGGATTTTTCAAAAAAGATAATATAACCCTTATTTGTAAGTTGCCTAGTAGAAAGGAGACTCCTTTTGAGGCCAAGTACATACAATACATATTTAGTAAGGATATTTTTTCCATTGTGTAAAGCAAGTGATGCATCTCCTACACCTTCAATGGAAAGAGATTGTTCATATCCAAACATAATGAACTAGTTATGGGTAGTATGAATCCTGGTCAACCAATATCACCTTCATATCATGTGTTTAGCTACCCCTGAGTCAATATACCAATAATATTTATCTTCAAAATTGACTTGATTTGTTGCATATAAAGTATTAATATTTTGGTCTTGTTGATATCTTTGATTTTCATATCTAATTATTTGATAGCAATCATTTACAGAATGATCCTATTTTGCACAATAATAACACCCTTTATGGTTGTTAGGTTGATTTTGTTGTTGAATCTACTCATGATCCAATGAATCTTCTTGGGATCATGCATGAACATAGAAATAAGGCCCACTAAATAGGTGATATCTAGTCTAGTTGAAGTCAAGTAGATCAAACTTCCAACTAGTTGCTTGTAAAGGGTGTCATAAACCCTTTCTTCATCATCACTATTAATCAATTTCAATCAGGTTTCCATGGGAGTGGGGGATGGTTTACACTCCTACATATGAAACCTCTTCAATAGAGATTAAATATACTTGGATTATGATATGAAGATCTTATCAGGTTGCTACCACACTTCTATGCCTAAGCAATAGTGAAGGAGGCCCAGATTATTCATTTCAAAACTTTTGTATAAGTCCTCTTTTAGAAACCTTATTCCATTTGTATCATGACCTGTAATAAGAATATATTCCACATACAATATCACTAAAATGATGTAGTTATTATAATGTTTTACATAGAGAGTAGATTCTACTATAGATCTAGTGAAACCAAGGTCAATTTTGGCATACTAAGATCTTGGTGCCTACTTAAACCCATATAGAGCTTTCTTCATTTTAAAGACTTTGTTTTCTTGTCCTTTTTTGTGTACCCTAGTGGTTGATAAACATATACTTCTTATTTCAACATACCATTGAGGAAGGCACTTTTTACATCCATATGATATATAGGCCAATGTTTTTGAGTGGCTAAAGCAATAAAAATATGGATTGTAGTCATTTTTGCCATATGAGAAAAGGTCTCATCATAATCAATTCCTTCTTGTTTCTTATAACCTTTAGCTACTAGGCAAGCCTTGTAGTGATCTAATGAGCCATAGGATTTATACATTTTTTTGTATACCCATTTTGTGCCAATGGTGGATTTGCCTTGGGGTAAATCAACTAACTCTCATGTGTGATTTTATTCAATGGAATCCAATTATTTCTCCATATCAAGAGTCCATTTAGGATCACCAAGTGCTTATTTGATATTAGAAGATTTTGGTTGGTTGAGGACTTTGGCCATAATATTATAGTTCACTTGGTGTCTTAAGGCAAAAGGTCTTTTACCTATATAAGTGGGCAAGTGGCTTTGGAATGCATCTGTGGTAGATTGAACTCACATTGGTAAAGAATTTAAAGATATGGCAATATCATTAGATGGAGGAAAAGTAGGAGGGGGATGAGGACATGGATCATGATTTGGGAGGTCTTCATGTTGAGGAAGGTTTTGACTCATGATGGAAGAGGAAGGACCAGGTTATGGAGGGGATGCCAAGGGAGCAACTATTTTCTAATTTTATTGAAATGAAGGGGCCATAGGAGAAGGATTTTGTGGGGATTACTCATTGAAGGTAACATCCCTAGAGAGAAAAATCCTCTTGGAAACATGCTCATATAACTTATAGGATTTTGCACATTCACTATAGCCTACAAAGATGTATTTTTTTGCTCTTATCATAAAATTTATTTCTTTTCTAATGAGGTATGTAGGAATAAGCACCACATTCAAAGACTCTAAAATGGCCCACATAGAGTGCCTTTCCACTCCATTCTTCCTCTAGTGTTATAACATACAAAGCATTAGTATATTACCTATTGGTCAAGTATGTAGTAGTAAGGACAACTTCTCCCCAAAATTTTTTTGATAATGCAATAGCAACTAGCATAGATTTGGCCTTGTTGGTGATGGTATGATTCATCCTCTCAGCTACTCTATTTTACTAAGGTGTATAAGTTTTTGTGAACTGCAACCTTATACCATAATTCTTACAAAGACTAAAAAAATCTTTGGATATGTATTCTCCACCATTTTCTATCCTCAAGGTGGAGATTTTATAGCCACTTTCTCTTTCAACAAGTGCCATGAATTCCTTGAATGTATCAAGGGCTTTCCATTTATATTGAATGAGATAGTCCAAATATTTTTTGTAGTCATCAATAAATTTTATGTAATATCTAGTCCTGGTATGATAAGAAACATACATTGGCCCATAAATGTCTAAATGCACTACTTGTAGTGGCCTATTGGCTCTCCAAGAATTTCCTAACTCAAAAGGTTGTCTATTGTGTTTGGAAATAGTACATGGTTCACAAAAATATTTAGACTCCTTTAAGTGAGAAATTCCTTTGACCAAACCCATTATTTCCATTCATTTGAAGATTATGAAAGTTTAAATGACCCATCCTTTCATGCCACATATACTCAAAAGAGAAAGTAATACTTGTATGAAAATATTGTTTAGTTATAAATTGGATAAGGAGGTAACATACAACTTTCTTTCTAGCTCCCATGGCTTTGACAGAGCCATCTAGTTCCTGAATGTAGCACTTATATTTTTCAAAAAAAGATAGTATAACCCTTATTTGTAAGTTTCCCAATAGAAAGAAGACCCCTTTTGATGCCAGGTACATACAACACATCTTTGGCAAAGATATTTTTCCCATTGTGTAAAATTGGTGTATCTCCTAAACCTTCAAATGGAAGAGCTCATTCATCTCCAAAATTAATGAACTACTTATGGGCAGGTTGAATTTTGGTCAACCAATATTACCTTCCTATCATGTGTTTAGTTGCCCCTAAGTCAATATACCAACAATATTTATCTTCAACATTGACTTGATTTGTTGCATACAAAGTATTAAGATTTTGGTCTTGTTGATCTCTTTGATTTTCATGTCTAATTCTTTTATATGAATCATTTGTAGAATGATCCCATTTTACATAATAGTGTCACCCTTGTTGGTTGTTAGGTTGATTTTGTTGTTGAATATACTCAATATACAATGAATCTTCTTGGGATTATGCATGAACCTAGAATTAAGGCCCATTGATTAGGTGATATTTGGTTTAGTCGAAGTCAAGTAGATCAAAGTTCCAACTAGTTGCTTTTAAAGGGTGTCATCAACCCTTTATTCATCATGACTGAATTCAAACCAGGGCAATAAAGACAAAGGACAATTTAATAATTTAAATAGGGCACCTTTATTTATTTGCACGCAACGCCTTCTAATTTTACATAGCACATGAATGTGCTTTATATAGATGGTGGAGGATAAGTAGATGAGTGAGTAAGGTGGAGGGATAAGGTATGTCATGGAGGAATAAAGGATATGAAGAGGAGGAATAAGGAGCGGGAAATGTGGCAAGAAAATAGGAAGGGAGGAGAGAATCTAGGGAAGGAGTTTTTGAAATAACAAATCTTGCCGACAACTAAAATTTTACCGACAAATTACAATTATTTTCACACTGAGGTCAGAAATTTGGATATTTTTGGACCACTTAGTCTTCAACCTCCTTCACACTTGCAACACATCATCATTATTAATCAATTTCAATCAGGTTTCCATGGGAGTGGAGGATGGTTTAAACTCCTGCATGTGAAACGTTTCCAATAGATATTGAATATAATTGCCTTGGGAGATGAATATCTTATCAGGTTGTTGTCATACTTCTATACCTAAGCATTAGTGAAGGAGACCCAAATCAATCATTTAAAAACTTTTGCATAAGTCCTCTTTTTAGAAACCTTATTCCATTTGTGTCATCACCTGTAATTATAAGATATTCCACATACAATGTCACCAAAATGATGCATTTATTCTAATGTTTGACATAGAGAGTAGATTCTACTACAATTTTAGTGAAACAAAGGTTGATGAAATGAGAATCAATTTTGGCATACCAAGCTCTTGGTGCCTACTTCAACCCATATAGAGCTTTCTTAAATTTAAAGACTTTGTTTACCTAGCCTTTTATTGTGTAACCCGATGGTTGATCAACATATACTTCTTATTTCAACATACCATTGAGGAAGGCACTTTTTACATCCATCTAATCTATAGGCCAATGTTTTTGAGTGGCTAAAGCAATAATAGGATGTATTGTAGTAACTTTTTCCACAAGAGCAAAGGTCTCCTCATAATCAATACCTTCTAGCTACTTATAGCCTTTAGCTACTAGGTGAGCCTTGTAGTGATCTAATGAGCCACCTAATTTATAATTTACCTTATACACCCATTTTATTCCAATGGTGGATTTGCCTTGGGGTAAATAAACTAACTCCCATGTTTGATTTTGTTCAATGGAATCCAATTCTTGTTCCATAGTAAGAGTTCATTTAGGATCATCTAGTACTTCTTTGACATTAGAAGGATTTGGTTTGTTGGGGACTTTGGCCATAAGAGTATAGTTCACTTGGTGTCTTAGGGTAAAATGCCTTTTACCTATATAAGTGGACAAGTGGCTTTGGAATACATCTATGGTAGATTGAAAACACTTAGGTAAAGGATTTGAAGATGTGACAATATAATTAGATGGAGGAAAAGTAGGAGGGGAAGGAGGATATGGATTATAAGTGGGGAGGTACTCATGTGAGGAAGTCTTTGACTTGGGATGGAAGATGAAGGATCAGGTGAGAGAATGGATGCCAAGGGAGCAACTATTTCTTAATTTGATTGAAATGAAGGAGCCATGGGAGAAGGATTTTTTGGGGAATACTCATTGAAGGTAACATCCCTAGAGAGAAAAATCCTCTTGAAAATAGGCTCATATAACTTATAGGCTTTTGCACTTTCACTATAGCCTACAAAGATGTATTTTTGGCTCTTGTCATCAAATTTATTTCTTTTATAATGAGGTATGTGGGCATAAGCATCACATCCAAAGACTCTAAAATGGCCCACATAGGGTGTCTTTCCACTCCATGCTTCCTCTAGTGTTATAATATACAAAGCCTTAGTATAGGACGTATTGGATAGGTATGCAATAGTAAGGACAACTTCTCCCAAAAATTTATTTGATAATGTAGTAGTAACTAGCATATATTTATCCCTATTGGTGATGGTCTAATTCATCCTCTCAACTACTCTATTTTTCTAAGGTGTATAAGGTGTTGTGAACTGAATCCTTATACCATAATTCTTACAAAGACTAAACAAATATTTGGAGATGTATTATAAACCATTATATATCCTCAAGTGGAGATTTTATAACCACTTTCAATTTCAACAAGTGCCATGAATTCCTTGAATGTATCAAGGGCTTGCCATTTATATTGAATGAGATAGATCCAAATTTTTTTGTTGTAATCATCAATAAAAGTGATGTAATATTTAGCCCTAGTATGAGAAGGAACATACATTGGCCCATAAATGTCTAAATGCACTAGTTGTAGTGGCCTATTGGCTCTCCAAGCCTTTCCTAACTCAAAAGGTTGTCTATGGTGTTTGGAAATAGTACATGGTTCACAAAAGCATTTAGACTCCTTTAAGTGAGGAAGTCCTTTGACCAAACCCATTCTTTCCATAATTTGAATATTATGAAATTTTAAGTGACCCATCTTTTCATGCCACATATACTCCAAAGAGAAAGTAATACGTGTATGCAAAGATTGTTTAGTTATAGATTGGATAAGGAAGTAATATACAGCTTCCTTTCTATCTCCCATGGATTTGAAAGATCCATCTAGTTCCTAAATGTAGCACTTATATTTTTCAAAAAAAGATAGTATAACCCTTATTTTTAAGTTTCCCAATAGAAATAAGACTCCTTTTGAGGTCAGGTACTATTGGAACAAAATAGACCTATGGTTATTATTTGCACCTACGACCTTGTCAACATTGAATAGATGGACTTGGTCTTGGGAGATTTCATCTAATATATAGAGAAGGTTGGTTCCTTAATGGTTTTTATGAGAAAAGGAAAAATATTTTTACTAAAATAAAGGGAAATATAACCGTAGCTAGAGCTTTTCTCATGGTAAATATTAAACAAAAACTAAGATAAATGTTTATAACTTCTCAGTTTAAGCATTTATTATATCTTCACGTAAAAATCATACTCTTCCAATGTGATTTAGATATCTATATAACACGTACATGTATTGAATTTTAACTCCAGCAATATTATTTATATTGTGCATAAGTCCAAATTCTAGAATAGATAAAATATACAACTCAATAATGTGAATAGAAGCATCAAATGTTAATACATACACTTACACACCGTGAACTAGAATACAATAGAAGTGTATTTTATTGCTTGCATCTAGAGTACATACATCTAATCTTGTAAACATCTAAGAATCGACCCTTATTCAGGGTGCATTTACTATTATATATACCCTATGGTGAGCATATTTTACAGCTAGTAGATTCTAACATAAAATCAACTATAAATAATCAAGCTATAAAAATGTATCAATATTATTTGCATGGCTTCTTGTAGATCCAATGGTAAACAAAATATTCGATAATAGAAATCTGGGATTTGATATTTCCTTCACTGTCTATCATCAGTTTCTGACACATTCTTTTGAAGGCATGTTTATTTATTTCTACTTATATCTTTGTCCTATGAAAAAAAATTTGCTCGTGAAAGTTTGTCATGTCATGAAATCATGACATTACTTTGTACTTTGGCTTCCTCTAGCTGCCTGCTCACGAAAGTCTGTCATTTCACGAAATCATGATATTCCTTTGTACTTTGGCTTCTCTTGGCTACCTGCTCGTGAAAATCTGACATGTCACAAAATCATGACATTCCTTTGTACTTTGGCTTCTCCTAGCTGCATGATCATCAAAATATAACATGTTGCAAAATTGTGACATTCTTGTGCTTCAGCTTTCCTTTACCCTCCGAAATGGTGAAACTTCATCATGTCGAGAAATCACGACCTTTTTCATGCCTTAGTATTTTTATGCCTTATGTCTCAAAAATTGAAACGCTGGTTTCAAACTTCAAAATATTTGCTATATTTCAAGGTAGTATTTTTAGACTAACATTCTTTGCACCTTTTGGGGAATTTTGCTTGCAAAAATATTAGAATCTAGGACCTTCATCCATTGGGAAACAGAGTCAAAAAAATATGGAAGAGGATATTGTGGAAGAAAAATCAAGAAAAATGCACTTAAACAAGTAAAGCATTACCTTTCAAAATACTTCTTACAATCTTATGTATAATTTACGAATATTACATTAATACCTCATCAATTTCAAGATTTTTTTTCACTGCCAACCATTGGTTCCACCTTTTGTCAGCTGTATTTTTTCAACTTTCTTGGATTTCTTCTACTTTTCTATAGTCTTGATGAATTCATTGTAAGTGAGGCAAATTCATCCTCAAGATATGATGAGTCCATGAAAAACTAATATACATATTGCAATTCTTCCACTTTGTCATGAGACACTACTTTATACCTTAAAATCAGCTCTTGTAAACAAGACTTAATCTATGTGAGGTTTTGCACCATAGCAAATATTTGTGCTTCTTTGACTGGTTCTTCCCAGCCTTCTATTTTAGATTCATCATATATAAAATATTTGAGGGACATTGTTAGTGCATCTTCACTTAAAACGTTTGAATTTTATCCCACAAATATGGAAGTCCACATTTGTTTGCTAGATTTAAGTGCTTCACTAGTCCTTTAGCTTCAGCTTCTAACTCATGAAGGAGTTTTTTACCTTGAGTTACAAGTCTAAATATTATGAAGAAATTTTTGGCTATAATATTATACTGAGACCAGGCTTTGCTTTGGATCTTAGCAGCAACACACTCTGGTATTTTATCATACAAGACTTGAATTTTTGTTGCTACATTTGATCTTTCCTGTAGAAAGCTCATTGAAGCTTTTAACTCATTGTCTACCACTTCAATAACTTATTTTACTTTAGCCAAATATAATAACATGGGTATCGCTCTAAAATTAAGCAAAAAGATATCTTCAAACATTTCTTTCTTTACTGCTTTAGCTTTATCTTTTGATAGGCCATGTGCTGCATTCTATTTTTCTTGAACCTGTTGCTAAAGTTCTTGTACTTGCAGAGTCAAAGATGGAATTTGTGTAGTCGCCTTCTCAAGTTCTTATTTATATTTAGCTTATTCACTTGCATCTTTGTTGAACCTATCTTCCCATATGTTTACCTCCAGCTTTAGAGCATTTTTTGCTAATTGTTGTTCCTATAGGACTGACTCCAACTCCTTCTTGGCTCCCTGCTCTTTGATGAATTTTTCTTTAAAGTATTCTCCATGCAATTAGATAGTTCCTAGATAAGCCTGAGCCATGACCCACTCATCTTGCATATGGAGTTGGTTAATGTCTTCAGTTGTGCTTTGTGTCTAATAATCCTCATTTGTCGTTTCTCCCTTAGGTTTCTTTGATGTTGATGTCAATATTACTTCTTTTTTTTTGAATAGTGGTGGGATCAAAATCTATCATTTCTTGAGCACAGGTTGGAGTCTTGGAATATCTAGTGGAATGAGATGTCCACCAGTCTAAGTCATTCTTGTTTGCATTTCTCAAATATTTTAGTTTTGAAAGAGTTGG
The DNA here is from genome assembly GCA_028583015.1 of Wollemia nobilis. Lineage (NCBI taxonomy): Eukaryota > Viridiplantae > Streptophyta > Pinopsida > Araucariales > Araucariaceae > Wollemia > Wollemia nobilis. The sequence goes on from JAQPPZ010017238.1 coordinate 4,201,556, forward strand.
ATGATCTTCAATATTTGATATAGATTTAATAGTTGAAATGCAAGCACTGGGAAGAAATGGATTCAGAACCAATGTATCACTTTCATATAAAAATAGACCAACCTTAGACTGGAGTTGTGAATATAATGTTGGTTATAGAGAAGGAAACCATGGCTTCAAAGGAAACAATATATATTTCTTTGAAATAGAAATGGGAGAAGAATTAGTTCGGGAATGAGTAAAAGGAAAATAGTGAGATAATAGAGAAGCCATACCTATTTTTTTCTGAAGCACATGCTGATTTCCATATTCTTCTTTGTGATCTTCGTTGACTTCATTTATAATAGGATCTTAAACTTCATTTGGTATAGAAATTTCTTCTGTATTTTCTCTTTCATCATTTTTATCTTCATTGTCAGTATCCTCTTTGAGATTTATTATTTCAATATTTAGGGAAATTTCCCCACGCTGTATTTTTTCATGTTCAACATTTTCTTTCTTTATAATGATTTCTCGAGAAATGGCTATAGCCTCCATTTTGACCTTCTTGAGCAAGGTTACTTGTATTATCAATTGTTTCATTTTGAACATCTTCTTTTTCAGTAATCTATGTATATGTAACATTATCTTCATCATTTTAAACAATTTAATCACCTTTTGGAGCAGTTTCAATATTTCCAACATCACCATCTTGAGTAGCTTGAGTAAAATCTATGTGGTGATCATCACCATTTTGAGTAGCTCATTCATTATTTGGAGATTTTTTAACAACTTGTGGTGCGCAGTAAGAAAATTTATTATCTTCTCAAAGGGCACAAAATATTTTGCTTGTTTAGTGGGGTCAAAAGCTTTGGGTTCAAAGGTAGGTACATAACCAATGGTGAAAGTAGCAATAAATGCATCTGTACTTAGAGTAAAAAGAGGTCTTCCCATATCCGCTCATGTAGAGGAGTTGGAGAGCAAGTGGGTAGTTGAAACTCTCCAGTTATTGAGAGGCCCAGGTTCAAATCTCTCCCCTCACATGTTGCGGATATGTTAAAATCCGCCCATGTAGAGGAGTTGGAGAGCATGTGGGTAGTTAAACCTCTCTAGTTGCTGAGAGGCCCAGGTTCTAATCTCTCGCCTCACATGTTGCGGATATGTTATGTAATGGTTCCCTCGTGGTCACAGTCTATTTACCCCTTGTGGCCACCACCAAAAAAAAAAAAAAAAAAAGAGGTCTTCCCATAAAATCCCTAACAGTTCTCTTATTTTCATCATAAAAATTTTCAATTGCTTTGACCAATTCAACAAGGGTGTACATGAATGTAAACATGCCAGTAGAGTAATGAATAGAAAGCAAAAGTAGCAGGAGAAGATGTAGTGATACCAGTGGCCATAATGTATTTGATATCTTTTCAAAGTTTCCTTGAATATTTCCATGTCACTACTATATCACCAATTATAGCATCTTTGTCAACAAATTTCCTCTTCATGTCTCACTATCGAAGGAACAAAAGATGAAGTCGACATTGCTATTTTCTGACTGTTATTATTCAGAGCCATGAGAAATTATCACACTAATTTTATCTGACCTGAGATTGGATTCAATAACATGAATAGAAAGAGTAGCCACAGAACTTACTTAGGAGTCAAATTAGGGTTTTTATGTTAATTAGAAAAGATATGCATGGTTGCATTAATTGTGGTTGGTGGGCTAGAATTTCTCGAATCCTCCCATGCCTTGTTTTTGTCACCCTTTCGAATGTTAAAATTTTTGGCCAATGGCTAGCAACTGCACTAAATGAAAATTATGCTTATCAAAGTTTCTTTTATTTGCAAAGGCGATTCTCATTTGCCAATCATCATATGGCCACATGGAAAATTTTGAATTTCTTTTTGCCATTGACTGGAAACTGCATTAATGAAATTTATGCTTCTCAAAGCTTATTTTATTCGTAAAAAGTGATTCTTTCCCACAAATCATAAGATGGCTACATGGAAAATTTTAAATTTCAACCGTTATATCCAAAAACATAGCAATTTCCCTTTCTTTCTGATTTTATCTTCTTCTTGTTGGCAAACTCTGGTTGGCCATGAAATGATGAAAACAAAACAAACCTTTTTATAAGACAAAAAAAACTTTGGGAAATATTTACAAACCTTATATAATATACATGAAATTCTATTTTGTTTTATCCATAGTAGAGTTTCAAGTGAAAAGCATTCATTGTTATGGATAGAATTAAACCCTGCTAATCTTGTAGTTGAAATGAATTAAATTACTTATCAACAATTATCTCAAAAGGACCCTCCAAAAAGGCATCACATTTTTCATGGGATTAGATTTTTTCACATTCCATTTCAACACCAAATATCCAACCTTAAATTTCCTAAAGGCAGTCCTTTTATTAAACCACCCCTTTGTGTCAGTCGTGTGTTTTTGGTGGTGATTATAGGCCTGTTCCCTCTGTACTTCTAGTTGTAAAAGCTGCATCAACCGAGCATCCATTGGTTGACCTCCTTCTTCATCCATATGATTAAGTAACTTTAAGGCTAGTATTTCCATGTGTATATGCATAATAGCCTCTTTTTCATAGATCAAAGAATAGGGCGATGTATTAATAGATTTCTAAATTGAAATCTATCAGCCCATAGTACTTGGTTGATCAAGGAGTGCCAGCTTCCCTTGTTATCTTCTAACATTATTTTTAAGATTTTGAGAAGGTTTTTATTTGTAGACTCAGCTATACCATTTCCCTATGGATAGTAGTTGGAGGAAGTCTTCAAATATATACCATATCTGCTAGTAAACTCAATCATTTTAGCTTCGATGAAATTCAATCCGTTATCTATAACCAGTGAATCTGGTATACCAAACCTTGTAATCAAGCTTTCCACAAACTCAATTATGACCTCTTGATCAAAAATTTTGGTAATTTTTTCAACCCACTTGGTAAAGTAGTCTGTGGTAGTAAGTATATACTTGTGGCAAGTTGATGAATTAGGCTCTATTATCCCAATAAAATCTAACCCCCACTGTTGGAAAGGTTCTTCAACTTAGATAGACTTTAGGGGCATAGGGGTATTTCTGTTCCTCCCTATGCATCTCTAGCATTGCTCACAACTCTTGGTTATTTTGTAAATTTCAAAAACATAGAAGGCCAATAACAACCTGCTCTGAGTATCTTCAAAGAAGTGGTTCTTCCTGAATAATGTTCCTCAGAGAGACCTCCATGAAACTCTTTTAACACCTTTTTTTTTATCATCTCTTATGCATTTCAATAGTACACCATCTATGTTTTTATGTATAACCCTTTTGATTGAAGGGTGTACTTAAATGCTTGTGCTCTATACCTTCTTCTTTACGAAGCATTTAGATTATTAGGACATCTTCTAGTCTAAAAGTACCCCCCAAGATCATCAATCTAGTCAACATTTTCTAGATTTTGATCTGATTCTGCATTCACCATTATGCTTTGGTGATCCACATGACCATTTGAATCTTGCTTGGCCAATTATTGGAATAGGGTTCTACCCCTTAATATTTTTTTGGGTATATTTCTACATCATATTCCTATATTTTAGCTACCCAACCAGCTCTCTTTTCACCAATTTCTCCTTGTATTATAAAATTCCTATCATCAAGAATGATCACATAAACGATGGTCTTGCTCTATGATAGGAAATTCTTGAATTTATTCAAATACTTCATGATGCCATATACTTGTTTCTCAATAAATTTGTATATTTCCTCGTGATCATGCATAGTGGTGCTCAAAAAATCTATGGGTCTTTCTTCATTGTTTGCTCCCTTCTTTGTGAGGACTGCAACATAACTTTCTTGCTCACCAACAACATATAGGATAAAACCTTGGGAGTATTCAGGATTAACCAGCATAGGTGCTTGAATTATTTTATCTAAAATATTTCTGAAAGCATTATTCCTTGGATCTATCCATTTGAAAGGTGCATCTTTATTTAATAATTTTTTCATTGGTGTAACAAAATTTGTGCAAAATATGCAATAAATTTATGCAAAAAATTTATTTGTCCAAAGAAATATTGCAAGCCTTTGTTATTTTTTGGTAAGGGAAGTTCTAAGAGTGCTTTCACTCTATCAGGATCTATTGCTAATCCAGCTTTGGAGATGACATGACCAAGAAGAATACCTTCCTCTACAGTAAATATGGATTTCTTTGGGTTCAAAGATATTCCAAATTCCTTGCATTTTTCAAAAACCCTCTCGAGGTATTTTATATGATCTTGCTTATGATGAGAAAAAACTGTTATATCATCTAAATAGATGAATATGATATTTTTAGCAAGCTCACCAAAAGCTACATCCATTGCCCTTTGGAAGGTTTCTCCAGCATTATACAACCCAAAAGGCATCCTTTGATAGGTGAAAATTCCCCATTTGGTGGCAAAGGTAATTTTATATTGACCTTTGTCTCTGAACCATACCTGATTATACCCAAAAAAACCATCTAGCAAATACAATCTCTCTGCTCCTACAACTGTGTGTAAAATTTGGTCTATCTGCAGAAGTGGATAATGGTCCTTGAGGTTTTGTTCAAGTTTCTAAAATTAACGCATAGTCTAATGTCCCTATTTTTCTTCTTGATTGAAACTAAGTTTACCACCTAGGTAGAATTTTTAATAGGATACACTATCTTAGCTTGAAGGAGTTTTAACAATTATTGCTTCATCAGGGCTTCTATCTTTGGATTCACAGGTCTTTGCTTTTGCCTAAAAGGTTTGGCTCTTTCCTCTAATTCAATGGTGTGTTGGATAATCTCTTTCCAGTACACTTTTAGATCACTATACACCCAAGATATAATATTTGGAAATTTCTTGCACAATTCCTTGATTTGATTTAAATCTTCTACTGTACAACTAACTCTGACTTTAATCATTTTTCCTGATTCTAGCTCAACTTACTTATACAAGCACTTATCAACTTTTATTTTATGGCCTACTACCCTATCATTGTTATCAAAAAGACTCTCAAGGGTGATAAGTCCCTTGGGAATATGATTATTCATTAATTGAATCAATCCTTCTTCTTCATCTTGCAACGTTCTGTTGCTCGAGCAATTCATTTCATAGATTAAAAATCTAATATTTGCTCATCGTTTTTAAAAAATTACCAAAAAATGTTTTCTTCTGGCACAAAGGGTCTATATATGAGTCTAACCATATTAGATTTCTGAATAATATTGTTGATGGGGCATAAATTCACTCCCACAAACACCAACAAATCTACATGGGTATTCTTATCTCTAGGAATAGACTTCATATTTAGGGCCTCAAAGGCTTCTAAAAGGTCCCACACTTTATTTATGTATACCTTTAAGTAATGTTATTTACTAATACATTTTCCTGTGACTTGATTCACGATAAATTCTGAATCTCCATAAATTAGTAACTGCTTAACCCCCAGTTTCTTAGCCTTCCTTAGGCCTAAACAAAGTGCTTCATACTCTGTTGCGTTATTTGTTCAACTCCATGTTAACCTATAAGAGACAATTATTTCTTTACCTGTAGGGTAAATCAAAACTATTCTAGCACCAGCTTCGTTCTTACACCTAGCTCCATCAAATAAAAGCTTCCAAAGTTGACTGGTAGAGTTATATTCTTTGGGAGTGGGTGCCAATTGCATTTTTGGTTTCTCAATGGAATAACTTCCCATTTCTGTTTCTATCACGGCATTGAAATTCTTCAGAGATAACTGATCTTATGTTTCAATATACTCTAAGGTATCTTCCATTAGATCTAGATCTTTGATTTCTTTTGTCATCATACTTATAGTGTTGGCTTCCTTTCTACATGAAAAGTAGATGGTTTTCATTAAATATATTTATCCTCATGCCCTTAAAAGGTATTTCCAAGTTTGAGTAGTCCATAGATAGATATCCTCCTATATTGGTTGTAAAATCTCTGGACAAACACATATTGAAGTATGCCGCTAGATACACAACTACTACTTCTTGTATGACCACCATTTGAGGTATTCTATGAAGTTGTATGGGGATGTCTTTAATTAATACCATAGTTTTGACTGGAGTGTCATCTAACTGTAGAACTCTTGGATTGCTTCTAGTGTACTCCATTTCCCATAATATCACACATTGCTTTTGGTATCACTATAGTAGAAACACCTAAATATATCATGCAGTTGTGTATGACCCACCATTTCATTTGATGAGATAAATAGAATGGAGGTGGTCTATTTTTACAGTGGAATTTGTTATATTTTACTGGACTATATTTGAGTAGGATGTGTTCCTACATTTATTTTCATCAATCATAAAGATTCTTGCAAGAGATCAATATGACCATGATACTGCAGGGCATCATACATGCTTGCATTTGAGGGAGTCTTCTTCATTTATTCCACTATGTTAAAATAATATGGTTCAACACTTATCTCTCTTTCCTTAGCAAAGGTGTCATATCTATTTCTGTATCCCTGAGTCACTTCCATTCTCTATCTCTTAGTCAACGAAGAAAATCTTAACCTCTCCTTAGCTTGATCTTGAGTTTCGACTTCCTTTTGTGGGATAAATTCTTTATGTATTTCTGCTCCAAAGCTTTGGAAAGGAACTTGAGACCTATTTTCATAGGAAGTATCTTTTTTAGGTGGAAATTTAGGGGCTTGGGGAAAACTTAGAAGTTGGAGCTGCTGATTGTGGTCAGTCAGGACTACAAATTTTTCAACCGAAGGCATCATAAAATTGTGGTCAATTTTCCTAATCATGCTTACATGGACTTTCATATTTTTCCCCACTTTCTCAATAGACATATTTTATACATAGTACTAATGAATCATACATGAACTTCTCCATGTGGATCATTACATGTAGTACACCAGTATTCAGAATTTATGGAAGGGGCTATAGATTCCTCATCATTGTTTGTATAAATGACACTTGACCTTTCTCGACCTTTGTTTCTTGATGAAGTTGTGTCCCTTGTTATCTGAGGAAACCTTCTCGGTTGAAAAATTCTTTTGGCCTCCCTTCTCTTCATTGACGTCATATCATTTACCAAAGTTTTTATGGTTGATTGCATGTCTAGTAAGATGGAAAGCTGATTTTCTTGGGCTGGTTGAACAGGTGGTGCAAGCAATGTGGGAACAACAAGAATAAGTGATAATACCAGGAAATTTTGAGGGCTCTATATTGCATGAATGGATTGTTGCCTGTTCTATTTTGGAAGTTCTACATTTGGAAAATGGGAAGAACTAGAATAAATAGCACCTGAAGCTTGGGAAATATCTGGAAATATTGGCATTATTGATTTTTGTGGATACCTTCCAGTGGTAATTATATCTCTCTATGCTTTAGATGTTTCTTTGTAAATAGCAAGGAAAGTTAATATTTGATATTTTCATATAATAATACTGATATTATAATCAATGACTCTTAGATAATAATACACAGCTTGTTCTATGCTTGGTTTCAATCTGATGGCCACTCTTTCCCAAGTGCGACTAAATTGGATGTTGAAATCCATAATTTCCTCTTAAGGATGTAACCTGATGATGTTGAACTAGCTAAGTAGGGATAAAAGATCTATGTGCTGATTAAATTTTTCTACCAGCATGCCAGTGAGTTTGGCCCAACTTGTGATGTATTGAGTAGGAAGTGATTTGTACCAATAGAGCATTTTTTCTTTTAATGAAATGACCAACAACCTTATCATTACATATTCTTGAGTGATTTTGTAAATAACTACCAAAGAGGCAACATCTAAGCAATGTTCATACGCCATTTTCCTTGATTCATAATATGAAGGCAATACCTTCAAAGCTACAACAAGAATCAAATTTTGGGCCACCAGGTTCAACAGACCAGTGTGGTTCCATGTAAGATAAGTTGGTGGAGTGGCCATTGTAGAAATTGTGCTTGCTTGAACTGTAGAACTTCTGGAAGTTATATTTGAAGATATATTGGCAATAAGGCTGGGAAAAATAGTAGGTACAAGAGTGGTAATACTGGTAGCGGGTGGGTTTGATCTAGCATATAAAACTGGATGTACCCTAAGGATACCAAAGTATAACTTGAAGAACTCAATGGGTTCTTCAGAGTTTATTTCTTTAGATCTAGTTATCATATAGGTAAACAACTACAAGTTCTAACCAGATAAATAGATAAGGTATTTCTTAGATCTCTACCTTCAAATGGAGTCGTTAGGTGATTGATTTAGATATTTAATAGGTCAAATACAAACACCGAACCTTATAAAATACTATGGGATTTAGGGTCCCATTGGGTATACCAAAAACTATTGGAATGACCTATGGTTATTATTTGTTCCTACGACCTTGTCAACATTGAATAGACGAACTTGGTGTTGGGAGCTTCCATCTAATCTCCAGAGAAGGCCAGTTCCTTAATGGTTTTTATGAGAAAAGTGAAAATAGTTTTACTAAAATAAAGAGAAATATAACCGTAGCTAGAGCTTATCTCATGATATAAATTAAAAAAAAACTAAGACAAATGTAAATAACTTCTCAGTTTAAGAATTTATTATATCTTCAAACAAAAATCATAGTCTTCCAATATGATTTAGATATCTATCTAACACATACATGTATTAAATTTTAACTCTAGAAATATGATTTATATCATGTATAAGTCCAGATTCTAGAAAATATACAATATACAACTCAATAATGTCAATTAAAGCATCAAATATTAATACATACACTTGCACACCGTGAACCAAAAGCCAATAGAAGCGTATTTTATTGCTTGAATCCAAAGTACATACATCAAGTATTGTAAACGTATAACAGTCAACCCTTATACAGGGTGCGTTTACTATTATATATACCCTATGGTGAGCATATTTTACATCTAGTAGATTCTGACATAAAATTAGTTACAAACAATCAAGCTATAAAAATGTGTCAATATGATTTGCATAGCTTCCTATTGATCCAATGGTAAACAAAATATTCAATAATAGAAATCTGGTATTTGATGCTTCCTTCACTATCTGTCTTCAGTTGCCGATACATTCCTTTGAAGGTATGTTTATTTTTTTCTACTTACATCTCTATCCCGTGAAAAACTTCTTTCTCATGAAAGTCTGTCATATCACAAAATCACGATATTCCTTTATACTTTGGCTTCCTCTGGCTGCATGCTTGTGAAATTCTGTCATATCATAAAATCACTATATTCCTTTGTACTTTGGCTTCTCCTGGATGCCTGCTCGTGAAAATATGACATGTCACGAAATCACGACATTCCTTTGTACTTTGGCTTCTCCTTGTTGCCTAATCGCGAAAATCTGACATGTCATGAAATGTCAATATTATGGTGCTTCAACTTTCCTTTACCCTCCGAACCAGTGGAACTTTGTTATATTGAGAAATCGTGACCCTTTTCATACCTTAGGATTTTTACGCCTTATGTCTCAAAAAAATGAAACGTTGGTTTCAAACTTCAAAATATTTCCTATCTTTCAAAGTAGTCTTTTTAGACTAACAAGTACATACAACACATCTTTGGCAAGGATATGTTTCCCATTGTGTAAAAGTGGTGCATCTCCTACACCTTCAATGGGAAGAGCTCATTCATCTCCAAAAGTAATGAACTAATTATGGATAGGTTTAATTTTGGTCAACCAATCTTACCTTCCTATCACGTGTTTAGTTTCCCCTAATTCAATATACTAACAATATTTATCTTCAACATTGACTTGATTTATTTCATACAAAGTATTAAGATTCCGGTCTTGTTGAACTCTTTGATTTTCATGTCTAATTCTTTGATATGACAACCTTGTTGTTTGTTAGGTTGATTTTTTTTTTGAGGCCTATAATTTTGAGGTTTTCTATTTTGATGATCCCCTTGGGTATTTCTTACCATCTTTGCTATTGTTGTTATGGCTACTAATTGTACTATTGTGGTTTTTTACTGTATTATTATGGTTTTTGATTGGATTGTTGTGTTTGTTGATTGTATTGTTGTGGTTGTTGATGTTATTTTTGTGGATGATGCTACTAACATGGTTGAGACCTATGTCTACTTCTTTGATTTATTATTTGGACCCTTATTGGGTCTATGCTAAAATTTTGGCTTGGTGGTAAAATTTGATGTTGTAGAATCATTCTCTTTATCTTTATGAGTGCTTGCTCATGTTTCTTAAGGAGAACATCAATATCCTCAAATGGAACACTCAATATTTTACCAGTTAAATTTAACATGGTAGCATATGCATGACACTTGGAAGGAAGACCTCGTAGCATGATAGGAACCAACTCACTATCATAAAGAGTTGAACCAACAACTAAAAAATCATTTCTAATATAAGTCACTTCCATGAGTTAATTGGTAAGTGAATCTTTCATAGAAATATTATGCAACTTATGTTTTAAGTACAATATTTTATCTTGACTAGGCCTATCAAAAAGTCTCTTAAGTGCATCCCAAGCTTCTTTTGGTGTAGTTGATTTCTCTATATGGAATTAAAGCAGACAGCTTGATTAAGCTTAATTTAATATTAGAATTCTTTTCAAATAGATCTCTAGCTGCAGTATTTTATGGTGGATTCAATGGTGTTTTACTTTGTTGTCTCTCTCACATAATCCCATATATTATTCATAATTAATATTGCTTCCATTTCAAATTTGCAATTTGCAAATAAATCAACTCTTTCAAGTTTTTGTGTAAGATCACTTAGGAGATTTGTTGATGTCATGATTAGAAAATTGAGGGAGCTCAACCAAGAAGGTAATTAGGAACACAAGTGTCAAGAAAGAGGCCCTCAACAAAGTCTAAGGTTGACCACTTAATATGCTCGATGTGTGGAGGTTTCACTTAGCTCTTCCACTATGAGTCAACAAGTGTTTCCAATAGTAGGAGGAATCTTGAGCACAAATAACCTATTCCAAATCGGGAGAGAAGAAGTGGAAGTAATATTTTTTTTCTTATTATAATGGCTCTTGCTAGCTTGCTTAAGAGAGAGATATTCCACAATTTTATGTGCCAAATAGGAATTCAAGTGTGTATATGTAAATGGAAACTACACTTGATTACAATATTAGCAAGCATAGAATTAAAATAAAAATGCAAGCACAAGTAATAAATCCAATCACAATGTGGTCAAGACAATGCCACAAAAAGAACTCTGCAAGTAAGAGGTAAGGGGCCCTAAAACACCCCTTGATTTGATGATTTTATTGAGGAACGTGGCTTAAAAATAGGCTTTAAATCATGCTTGCATGTTAGCTTCTGGTGAGTATATAATGTAGGAAATGCAACCACAAGATGTAAAAGAAGCAATCTAAGATATCTATATAATAATGGCACTATAGTATGTAGGAAAATAAAGAGATAATATTCTGCAATAACTCAAAAATATACCATTAATGAAATCTCATGAAAATAGTACAATGCAATATAATGGAGGATATGAACACTCCACAAACTAATTTTAAGGATCTACATTGCATTCCTCTACTAATCTATACTTTGTACTCCCTATATTTTATCCTCACTAATTCACTCACTATAAGGCATATATATAGGAAGATAAGTTTTGTGGCCCTCAATCTACCTTTGAATCTATCCTATGACTCATGTACATTTGGACTACATGTGCATTTACATCATTGCACATTCTAACACTTGTGCATTTATTACATGCTAAAGTAACTACATAAATTTACTCTAAAGTAAAATATTACTCTATTAATGTACCCAAGGTGGTACATTAGCATGTACCCAATAATTTAATATACTCTAACATACACCTCTATTACATTATTTAAGTATTAAAGACTTTAGTCTTCAATATGGATCTTCAATCTGGTACTGGAGTTTTTATTCTCCTTCTTTGCTTTTTGTATCATATTCAAGCAAGTAGTTATTATCTTCATAAAATACTATCCATGTTGTGATAGCTTTAACTTCATGTTCATCTATTGGTTCTACTAATTATTTAATTTCTTGAATCCTTTGAGCTAGATTTTCTTTTTCATTCTCTTCTCGATATTCCAATTGAGGGTAATTGTATGGATGTTGAAACTATTGTTGATGAGGATTATTTTGAGTTTGATATTGCCTTGGTTGGAATGCCCTATTTGGTTGGCTTCTATAGTTTATCTGATTTCTCTAATTTTGGTTTCTAGGATTGAATCTTCAATAATTAGTGCTATGTCCTTTTCTCCTACATACATGACAATATCTATTATTCCATGGTCTTCATACTTTTGAGGATGAAGAAATGTTTCCTTGTGGATTATCTTTTAAAACTAATGCATTGCTAGTCATTTTATCTTTAATTGTATTTTTTACCTCATATTCTTGAATAATATTGACTAACTCATCAAAAGATGTATCTTTACTTAGGATTTGTAAAGATGTAACCAAGTGCTTGTAGCTATCTAGAAGAGCTCTCATAGTTACTTGAACTAGAAAGTTATCTTCAATATTTTCTCCTAAGGTTAATAATTTTCCATTTATATCTGCTACCTTCCTTAGGAATAGTTCTATACTTTTACCACTATTCATTTTCAATGAATGTGATTGATTTTGAAGATTCAAGACAGTGGCTTTATTCTTCCCTTCAAATATTTTGGATAAGGTTTTCCAAGCTTTTGTATATGTTCCTATTGAACTAATGTAAGGTTGTATTTCATCTTTAATGGAAAAAGTTATTATCAATACTAATTTTTCATCACTTTCTTCAAACTTTTGAATCTTTGTATCACCTGTAGTAGGTTTAATTGTTGTTCCTTTGACAATTTTCCAAAGCTTTTCAACTATCAAAATTACCATCACTTTGATAGGTGAACGTTCCCCATTTGGTGTCAAAGGTAATTTTATATTGACCTTTTTCTCTGACCCATACCTGATTATACCCAGAAAAACCATCTAGCAAATAAAATCTTTGCTCCTGCAACTATGTGTAAAATTTGGTCTATCTGCAGAAGAGGATAATGGTCCTTGAGTGGGGCTTTGTTCAAGTTTCTAAAATTGACGCATAGTCTAATGTCCCTATTTTTCTTCTTGACTGAAACTAATTTTACCACCTAGGTAGAATTTTTAATAGGATACACTATCTTAGCTTGCAGGAGTTTTAACAATTCTTGCTTCATCACGGCTTCTATCTTTGGATTCACAGGTCTTTGATTTTGCCTGAAAGGTTTGGCTCTTTCCTCTAATTCAATGGTGTTTTGGATAATCTCTTTCCAGTACACTTTTAGATCACTGTACACCCAAGATATAATATTTGGAAATTTCTTGCACAATTCCCTGATTTGATTTAAATCTTCTACTGTACAACTAACTCTGACTTTAATCATTTTTCCTGATTCTAGCTCAACTTACTTATACAATAACTTATCAAATTTTATTTTATGGCCTACTACCCTGTCATTGTTATCAAAAAGACTCTCAAGGATGATAAGTCCCTTGGGAATATGATTATTCTTTAATTGAATCAATCCTTCTTCTTCTTCATCTTGCAAGATTCTCGTCGCTCGAGCAGTTCATTTCATAGATTAAAAATCTAATATTTGCTCATCGTTTTCAAAAAATTACCAAAAAATATTTTTTTCTGGCACAAAGGGTCTATATATGAGTCTAACCATATTAGGTTTCTGAATAATATTGTTGATGGGGCAAAAATTCGCTCCCACAAACACCAACAAATCTACGTGGGTATTCTGCTCTCTAGGAATAGAATTCATATTTAGGGCCTCAAAGGCTTCTAAAAGGTCCCACACTTTATTTATGTATACCTTTAATTAATTTTGTTTACTAATACATTTTTTTGTGACTTGATTCATGATAAATTTTGAATCTCCATAAATTAGTAACTACTTAACCCCCAGTTTCTTAGCCTTCCGTAGGCCTAAACAAAGTTTTTTTTTTTTGGTAAATAAGGAACAAATTCAATACTACCAGGTTTTACAGGTTGACCCAAAACCTATTAAAAACACAACACAAAGCTTAAGCGGAATAAAAAAGAGCCACATAGTCTGTTCTTAGCTCCTTACTAGGGCCACATAGCCAACAAAGAGCAACATGCATACAAAGGATTACACGCGCCTTAAAACATAGGTAGTCTACAATTTTGTTTCCTAACACTTTCTATTCTCTTTTGGTCACGAAAATGTGACATGTCGCGATATCGCGACACTTTTCCTTCCTCCTCTTTCTTTTCTCTTTTGGTCACGAAAAAGTGACATGTCGCGATATTGCGACATTTTTTCTTCCTGCTCTTTCTCTTCTCTTTTGGTCGTGAAAAATACGACATGTCACGAAATCATGACACTTTTTCCTTCTTGCTTGTTCTCTTCACTTTTGGTCGCGAAACAAGGACATGTCGCGAAATCGTGACACTTTTCCTTCCTCCTGTTTCTTTTCTCTTTTGTTCGCAAAAAAGCGACATGTCGCGAAATCACGACACTTTTCCTTCCCTCTCTAACTCTTCTCTTTTGGTCGCAAAAATTCGACATGTCACGAAATCGTGACACATTTCCCTCTTGCTTATTCTCTTCACTTTTGGTCACGAAAAATCAACATGTCACGATATCGCTACACCCTTTCTTTCATTCTGAATATTTCACGAAATCGTGACACTTTTTCTTTTCTCCTCTTTCTCTTCTCTTTTGGTCATGAAAATGGGACATGTAGCGATATCGCGACCCATTTCCTTCTCGCTCTTTCTCTTCTCTTTTGGTCATGAAAATATGACATGTCGCGAAATCGTGACACTTTTTCCATCTTGCTCTTTCTCTTCTCTTTTGGTCACGAAACCAAGACATGTCACGATATCACGACACTTTTTCCCACTTGCTCTTTCTCTTCTTTTTGGTTGCGAAAATGCGACATGTCACGATATCATGACACTTCTTTCTTTCTTTCTTTTTCTCTTCTATTTTATTCATGAAACCAAGACATGTCGCGATATCGCGACACTTTTTCCCACTTGCTATTTCTCTTCTTTTTGGTCGCAAAAATGTGACATGTCGTGATATCGTGACACATTTCCCATGTCGTGAAATCGTGACACTTTTTCCATGTCGCAAAATCATGACACTTTTTCTAACATGTGAAATCGCGACACTTTTTCCTTCCTTCTCTGTCACTTCTTTTTTGGTCGTGAAAATGCGACATGTCGCGCTATCGTGCCACTTTTCCTTCTGGATCTTATTCTTCTCTTTTGGTCACGAAAAGATGACATGTCATGATATTGCGCCACTTTTCCTTTTGGCTCTTATTCTTCTCTTTTGGTCGCGAAAATACGACATGTCGTGAAATCGTGACACTTTTTCTTTCTTGCTTTTTCTCTTCTCTTTTAGTCACGAAACCAAGACATGTCACGATATCATGACCCTTTTTCCCACTTGCTCTTTCTCTTATTTTTGGTCACAAAAATGTGACATGTCGCGATATTGTGACACTTCTTCCTTCATGCTCAACATATCGCCAAAAAGCGATACATTTTCCTTCTTTCTCAATATGTCGTGATATTGCGACACTCTTTCATTCTTGCTCATCATGTCGCGATATCACGACACTTTTTCCTTTTTGCTTTTTCTCTTCTCTTTTGATCGTGACACCGCGACATGTCGCGATATCACGACACTTTTTCTTTCTTGCTCTTTCTCTTCTCTTTTAGTCATGAAAACATGACATGTCGTGAAATCGTGACACATTTTCCCACTTGCTCTTTCTCTTCTTTTTTGGTCATGAAAATGCGACATGTCACGATATCACGACACTTCTTCCTTCATGCTCAACACATCGCCAAAAAGCATCACTTTTTCCTTCTTGCTCAACATGGATTGACAGCATGGAAGTCTTTCATTCCTGTAGCGATATCGTGAAACTTTTTCCCTCTTGCTTTTTCTCTTCTCTTTTGATCGCGAAAACGTGACATGTCGTGAAATCATGACACTTTTTCCTTCTTGCTCGGCATGTCGCAAAATCGTGACACTCTTTCCAGCATGTCGCGACATCGCTCCACTTTTCCTTTCTTGCTCTACATGTTGCGAAATTGTGACACTCTTCCTTTCTTGCTCAACATGTCACGATATCGTGACCTTTTTTCCTTCTCGCTCGACATGTCGCGATATCGTGTCACTTTTTCTTTCTTGCTCAACCTATCGCAAAATCGCTACACTTTTCCTTTCTTGCTGAAAATTGCTTTTCCTGAAACTCGAACAATTCACAAAAATGCGACAATGGTATTTGGCCTCAGCCATTGCCCCTGACCCCATAACAGGAAGCCACCAAGCCACCTAGATCCTTCCCCTGTTGCATAGAAAGCTAAAGCCGTCACAATAAGGACTGAAGCAATCCTGACAAAACCGCATTGAAACTGCTCTCCCTTTTTCGATCCCCACAACTTCATCATAATTGGTGATCATTTTGAATTATTTTATCCACTTCACTTGGGACACCATGTTCCCAAGTGACCAACCCAACAGCTTCCACCCCTAAATTGGCCAAGATATCAGCAGTTTTATTTGCTTCCTTAAAAACGTGCTGGGCCTTCCAATCATTCCTGGCATGGTAAAGGATCCTAACCTCTTCGATGACAGTCTTAATCCGCCACAGAGGATTTTTGCCATTTCTGAGAATTTTTATGACCTGCATTGAATCTCCTTCGATAATTAGTTTACCTTCAATATCTTGAGCCAATTGAAGACCCCTCCATAACACTCTTGCTTTCGCCTCGTTGTTAGTCATAGTTCCCAGCTGTTCAAAGAAGGCCATCACCATCTTACCTTGATGATCTCTCACTGCTCCTCTAGCCCCTACATTGTCAGGGTTACCTTTAGAGGCCCCATCGAAGTTGAGCTTGAACCAACAAACTGGGGGCGATTTCCACTTGACATCTAATCTAGGATTGACCTTTATTCTAGGTTTCTTGCTCAGAGTAATATTTAAGGATTGAACGATCCACCTCTCCCAAGGGGATGGATTTCGATCCTCATAAGGTATAAGGTTGATGTTTTCATGGGCGAAGGTAAGAATCTTATTAGTAATGGAGGTGACATCATGGCTCGACTCATGGAAAGCTCTAAGGTTTCTTTCTAGCCACACCTGCCAAAAACAATTATGGAGATAAATCTTCCAAAAGAACCTCATCCTAAGGCTAACAAAGGGATTTGGCCATTGGTGGAAGAGTTCAAATATGGTAGCTGGTCTAACCCAGCAAATGCTGAAGGCTTGAAACAACCCATTGAGGACACTCAGAGAGACCAAACATTCAAGGAAAATATGGTGGGTGGACTCCCAATTACCCCTGCAAAAATAACATCGGTTAGCAATTATCATACCTTTCCTTAACAAGTTGTCAATCGTCAGAATCCTACCTTGGATCACCAACCATGAGAACATAGCAACTTTAGGAATAAGGTTTTTGACCCACACCAACTGAGTCTGGAGTGTGGGGTCATCAGTATCTAAACAAAGTACTTCATACTCTGATGCGTTATTTGTGCAACTCCAAGTTAACCTGTAAGAGAAAATTATTTCTTTTCCTATAGGGTAAATCAAAACTATTCTAGCACCAGCTTCGTTCTTACACCTAGCTCCATCAACTAAAAGCTTCCAAAGTTGACTGGTAGAGTTATCTTCTTTGGGAGTGGGTGCCAATTACATTTTTGGTTTCTCAATGGAATAACTTCCCATTTTTGTTTCTATCATAACATTGAAATTCTTCAGAGATAATTGATCTTATGTTTGAAGATACTCTAAGGTATCTTCCATTAGATCCAGATCTTCGATTTCTTTTCTCATCATACTTATAGTGTTGGCTTCCCCTATATTTTCTACATGAAAAGTATATGGTTTTCATTAAATATCTTTATCCTCATACAGTTAAAAGGTATTTCCAAGTGTGAGTAGTCCAGAGATAGATATCCTCCTCTCTTGGTTGTAAAATCTCTGGACAAACACATATCGAAGTATGCTGCTAGATACACAACTACTACTTCTTGTATGACCACCATTTGAGGTATTCTATGAAGTTGTATGGGGATGTCTTTAATTACTCCCATAGCTTTTACTGGAGTTTCATCTAACTGTAGAACTCTTGGATTGCTTCTAGTGTACTCCATTTCCTATAATATCGCACATTGCTTTTAGTATCACTGTAGTAGCAACACCTAAATCTATCATGCGGTTGTTTACTACCCACCCTTTCATTTGAAGAGACAAATAGAATGGAGGTGGTCCATTTTTCCAATGGAATTTGTTATATTTTACTGGACTGTATTTGAGTAGGATGTGTTCCTACCTTTGTTTTTCATCGATCGTAAAGATTCTTGCAAGAGATCAATCTGGCCAGGATATTGAAGGACATCATACATGCTTGCATTTGAGAGAGTCTTCTTCATTTATTCCACTATGTTAAAATAATATGGTTCAACACTTCTCTCTCTTTCCTTAGCAAAGGTGTCATATCAGTTTTTGTATCCTTGAGTCACTTCCATTCTCTGTCTCTTAGTCAACGAATAAAATCTTAACCTCTCCTTAGCTTGATCTTGAGATTCGGCTTCCTTTTGTGGGATAAATTCTTTATGTATTTTCTCTCACAAGATTTGGAAAGGAACTTGAGACCTATTTTCATAGAAAGTATTTTTTTTAGGTGGAAATTTAGGGGCTTGGGGAAAACTTAGAAGTTGGAGCTACAGATTGTGGTCAGTCAGGACTACAACTTGTTCAACCGAAGGCATCATAAAATTGTGGTCAGTTTTCCTAATCATGCTTACATGGACTTTCATATTTTTCTCTACTTTCTCAATAGATACATTTTGTACATAGTACTAATGAATCATACATGAACTTCCCCATGTGGGTCATTACATGTAGTGCACCAGTATTTGGAATTTATGGAAGGGGCTGCAGATTCCTCATCATTGTTTGTATAAATGACACTTGACATTTCTCGAACCTTGTTTCTTTATGAAGTTGTGTCCCTTGTTATCTGAGGAAACCTTATCGATTGAAAAATTCTTTTGGCCTCCCTTCTCTTCATTGACGTCATATCATTTACCAAAGTTTTTATGGTTGATTGCATGTCTAGTAAGATGGAAAGTTAATTTTATTGGGTTGGCTGAACAAGTGGTGCAAGCAATGCAGGAACAACAAGAATGGGTGGTAATACTAGGAAATTTTGAGGGCTCTATATTGCAGGAATGGATTGTTGCCAGTTCTATTTTGGAAGTTCTACATTTGGCAAATGGGAAGAACTAGAATAACTAGCATCTGAAGCTTGGGAAATATCTGGAAATATTGGCATTATTGATTTTTGTGGATACCTTCCAGTGGTAATGAGATCTCTCTCTGCTTTAGATGTTTCTTTGTAAATAGCACAAAAAGTTAATATTTGATATTATCGTATAATAATACTGATATCAGAATCAATGACTCTTAGATAATAATACACCACTTGTTCTATGCTTGGTTTCAATCTGATGGCCACTCTTTCCCAAGTGCGACTGAATTGGATGTTGAAATCCATAATTTCCTCTTAAGGATGTAACCTGATGATGTTGAACTAGCTAAGTAGGGAGAAAGGATCTATGTGCTAATTAAATTTGTCTACTAGCATGCCAGTGAGTTTGGCCCAACTTGTGATGTATTGATAAGTTGGTGGAGGAGTAGCCATTGTAGAATTTGTGCTTGCTTGAACTGTAGAACTTTTGGAAGTTATATTTGAAGATATATTGGCAAAAGGGATGGGAAAAATAGTATGTACAAGAGTGGTAATACTAGTAGCAGGTGGGTTTGATCTAGCAGATAAAACTGGATGTACCCTAAGGATACCAAAGTATAACTTGAAGAACTCAATGGGTTCTTCAGAGTTTATTTCTTTAGATCTGGTTATCATATAGGTAACAAAATTATAAGTTCTAACCAAATAAATAGATAAGGTATTTCTTAAATCTCTATCTTCAAATGGAGTTTCTAGGTGATTGATTTAGATCTCTAATAGGTCAAATACAAACACCGAACCTTATAAAATACTATGGGATTTAGGGTCCCATTGGGTATGCCAAAAACTATTGGAACGACCTATGGTTATTATTTGTGCCTATGACCTTGTCAACATTGAATAGACGGACTTGGTGTTGGGAGCTTCCATCTAATCACCAGAGAAGGCTAGTTCCTTAATGATTTTTATGAGAAAAATGAAAAGAGTTTTACTAAAATAAAGAGAAATATAACCATAGCTAGAGCTTTTCTCATGATACAAATTAAATAAAAACTAAGACAAATGTATATAACTTCTCAGTTTAAGCATTTATTATATCTTCACACAAAAATCATAGTCTTCTAATATGATTTAGATATCTATCTAATAGATACAGTTATTAAATTTTAACTCTAGCAATATGATTTATATCATGTATAAATCTAGATTCTAGAAAATATACAATATACAACTCAATAATGTCAATTAAAGCATCAAATATTAATACATACACTTGCACACCGTGAACCATAAGCCAATAGAAGTGTATTTTATTGCTTACATCCAGAGTACATACATCCAATATTGTAAACGTATAATAATAAACCCTTATTCATGGTGCGTTTACTATTATATATACCCTATGGTGAGCATCTTTTACATCTAGTAGATTCTGACATAAAATTAGTTACAAACAATCAAGCTATAAAAATGCGTCAATATGATTTGCATAGCTTCCTATTGATCCAATGGTAAACAAAATATTCAATAACAGAAATCTCGGATTTGATGCTTCCTTCACTATTTATCTTCAGTTGCCGATACATTCCTTTAAAGGTATGTTTATTTTTTTCTACTTACATCTCTATCCCGCGAAAGAATTATTTCTTGCGAAAGTTTGTCATATCGCAAAAACATGATATTCCTTTGTACTTTGGCTTCTCCTGGATGCCTGCTCATGAAAATATGAAATGTCATGAAATCATGACATTCCTTTGTACTTTGGCTTCTCCTTGCTGCCTGCTCATGAAAATCTGACATGTCATGAAATGTCGATATTATGGTGCTTCAACTTTCCATTACCCTTCGAACCAGTGGAAATTTGTTATATTGAGAAAACGTGACCCTTTTCATACCTTAGTATTTTTACGCATTATGTCTCAAAAAATGAAACGTTGGTTTCAAACTTCAAAATATTTGTTATATTTCAAAGTAGTCTTTTTAGACTAACAAGTACATACAACACATATTTGGTAAGGATATGTTTCCCATTGTGTAAAAGTGGTGCATCTCCTACACCTTCAATGGGAAGATCACATTCATATCCAAAAGTAATGAACTAATTATGGGTAGGTTGAATTTTGGTCAACCAATTTTACCTTCCTATCACGTGTTTAGTTTCCCCTAGGTCAATATACTAACAATATTTATCTTAAACATTGACTTGATTTGTTTCATATAAAGTATTAAGATTCCAGTCTTGTTGATCTCTTTGATTTTCATGTCTAATTCTTTGATAACAATCATTTGCAAAATGATCCCATTTTCCACAATAATCACACCCTTGTTGGTTGTTAGGTTGATTTTGTTGTTGAGGCCTATAATTTTGAGGTCTTCTATTTTGATGACCCCCTTGGGGATTTCTTTCCATCTTTGCTATTGTTTTTGTGGCTACTAATTGTACTATTATGGTTTTTGACTGTATTATTATGGTTTTTGATTGGATTGTTGTGGTTGTTGATGTTATTTTTGTGGATGATGCTACTAACATGGTTGAGACCTATGTCTACCTCTTTGATTTACTGATTTGGGCCCTTTTTGGGTCTATGCTAAAAGGTTGGCTTTGTGGTAAATGTTGATGTTTTAGAATCATTCTCTTTATCTTTATGAGTGCTTGCTCATGTTTCTTAAGGAGAACATCAATATCCTCAAATGGAGAACTCAATATTTTACCAATTAACTTTAACATGGTAGCATATTCATGACACTTTGAAGGAAGACCTCGCAGCATGATAGAAACCAACTCACTATCATAAAGAGTTGAACCAACAACTAAAAAATCATTTCTAATAGACTTCACTTCCATGAGGTAATTGGTAAGTGAGTATTTCATAGAAATATTATGCAACTTATGTTTTAAGTACAATATTTTATCTTAACTAGGCCTATCAAAAAGTCTCTTAAATGCATCCCAAGCTTCTTTTGGTGTAGTTGATTTCTCTATATGGAATTAAAGTAGACAGCTTGATTAAGATTAATTTAATATTAGAATTATTTTCAAATAGAGCTCTAGCTGCAGTATTTTTTGGTGGATTCAATGGTGTTTTAATTTTTTGTCTCTCTCACATAATCCCATATATTATTCATAATTAATATTTCTTCCATTTCAAATATGCAATTTGCAAATAAATCAACTCCAAGTTTTTGTGTAAGATCACTTAGGATATTTGTTGATGTCATAATTAGAAAATTGAGGGAGCTCAACCAAGGAGGTAATTAGGAACACAAGTGTCAAGAAAGAGGCCACAAAGTCTAAGGTTGACCACTTAATATGCTCGATGTGTGGAGGTTTCACTTAGCTCTTCCACTATGAGTCAACAAGTGTTTCCAATAGTAGGAGGAATTTTTAGCACAAATAACCTATTCCAACTTAGGAGAGAAAAAGTGGAAGTGATATTTTTTCCTTATTATAATGGTGCTTGCTTGCTTAAGAGAGAGAGATTCCACAATTTTATGTGCCAAATAGGAATTCAAGTGTGTATATGTAAATGGAAACTACACTTGATTACAATATTAGCAAGCATAGAATTAAACTAAAAATGCAAGCACAAGTAATAAATACAATCACAATGTGGTCAAGACAGTGCCACAAAAAGAACTCTACAAGTAAGAGGTAAGGGACCCTAAAACACCCCTTGATTCGATGATTTTATTTAGGAACGTGGCTTAAAAATAGGCTTCAAATTGTGCTTGAATGTTAGCTTTTGGTGAGTATATAATGTAGGAAATGCAACCACAAGATGTAAAAGAAGCAATCTAAGATATCTATATAATAATGGCACTATAGTATGTAGGAAAATAAAGAGATAATATTCTGCAATAACTCAAAAATATACCATTAATGAAATCTCATGAAAATAGTACAATGCAGTATAATGGAGGATATGAACACTCCACAAACTACTTTTAAAGATCTACATTGTACTCCTCTACTAATCTATACTTTGCACTCCCTATATTTTATCCTCACTAATTCACTCACTATAAGACATATATATAGGAAGATAAGTTTTGTGGCCCTCACTCTACCTTTGAATCTATCCTATGACTCATGTATATTTGGACTACATGTGCATTTACATCATTGCACATTCTAACACTTGTGCATTTATTACATGCTAAAGTAACTACATAAATTTAATCTAAAGTAAAATCCTACTCTATTAATGTACCCAAGGTGGTACATTATCATGCACCCAATAATTTAATATACTATAACATATCCCTCTATTACATTATTTAGGTATTAAAGACTTTAGTCTTCAATATGGATCTTCAATCTGGTACTAGATTTTGTATTCTCCTTCTCTGCTTTTTGTATCATATTCAAGAAAGTAATTATTGTCTTCATAAATACTATCCATGTTGTGATAGCTTTAACTTCATTTTCATCTGTTGGTTCTTCTAATTATTTAATTTCTTGAATCCTTTGAGCTAGATTTTCTTTTTCATTCTCTTCTCGATATTCCAATTGAGGGTAATTGTATGGATGTTGAAACTATTGTTGATGAGGATTATTTTGAGTTTGATATTGCCTTGGTTGAAATGCCCTATTTGGTTGGCTTCCATAGTTTATCTGATTTCTCTAATTTTGGTTTCTAGGATTGAATCTTCAATAATTAGTGCTATGTCCTTTTCTCCTACATACATGACAATATCTATTATTCCATGGTCTTCATATTTTTGAGGATGAAACAATGTTTCCTTGCGGATTATCTTTTAAAACTAATGCATTGCTAGTCATTTTATCTTTAGTTGTATTCTTTACCTCATATTCTTGAATAATATTGACTAACTCATCAAAAGATGTATCTTTACTTAGGATTCATAAAGATGTAACCAAGTGCTTGTAGCCATCTAGAAGAGCTCTCATAGTTACTTGAACTAGAAACTTATCTTCAATATTTTCTCCTAAGGTTAATAATTTTCCATTTATATCTGCTACCTTCCTTAGGAATAGTTCTATACTTTTACCACTATTCATTTTTAATGAATGTTACTGATTTTGAAGATTCAAGACAGTGGATTTATTATTCTCTTCAAATATTGTGGATAAGGTTTTCCAAGATTGAACTAATGTAAGGTTGTATTTCATCTATAATGGAAAAATTTATAATCAATACTAATTTTTCATCACTTTCTTAACTTTTGAATCTTTGTATCACTTGTAGTAGGTTTAATTGTTGTTCCTTTGACAATTTTCTAAATCTTTTCAACTATCAAAATTACCATAACTTTGATAGGTGAACGTTCCCAATTTGGTGGAAAAGGTAATTTTATATTGACCTTTGTCTCTGACCCATACCTGATTATACCCAAAAAAACCATCTAGCAAATAAAATCTCTCTGCTCCTGCAACTGTGTGTAAAATTTGGTCTATCTGTAGAAGTGGATAATGGTCCTTGAGTGAGGCTTTGTTCAAGTTTCTAAAATTGACGCACAGTCTAATGTCCCTATTTTTCTTCTTGACTGAAACTAATTTTACCACCTAGGTAGAATTTTTAATAGGATACACTATCTTAGCTTGAAGGAGTTTTAACAATTCTTGCTTCATCACGGCTTCTATCTTTGGATTCACAGGTCTTTGCTTTTGCCTAAAAGGTTTGGATATTTCCTCTAATTCAATTGTGTGTTGGATAATATCTTTCCAGTACACTTTTAGATCACTGTACACCCAAGATATAATATTTAGAAATTTCTTGCACACTTCCCTGATTTGATTTAAATCTTCTACTGTACAACTAACTCTGACTTTAATCATTTTTCCCAATTCTAGCTCAAATTACTTATACAGGCACTTATCAACTTTTATTTTATGGCCTACTACCCTATCATTGTTATCAAAAAGACTCTCAAGGATGATAAGTCCCTTGGGAATATGATTATTCTTTAATTGAATCAATCCTTCTTCTTCTTCATATTGCAGCGTTCTACCGCTTGAGCAGTTCATTTCATAGATTAAAAATCTAATATTTGCTCATCATTTTCAAAAAATTACCAAAAATATTTTTTTCTGGCACAGAGGGTCTATATATGAGTCTAACCATATTATATTTTTGAATAATATTGTTGATGGGGCAAAAATTTGCTCCCACAAACACCAACAAATCTATGTGGGTATTCTGCTCTCTAGGAATAGACTTCATATTTAGGGCTTCAAAGGCTTCTAAAAGGTCCCACACTTTATTTATGTATAACTTTAAGTAATGATGTTTACTAATACATTTTCCTGTGACTTGATTCACAATAAATTCTGAATCTCCATAAATTAGTAATTGCTTAACCCCTAGTTTCTTAGCCTTCCTTAGGCCTAAACAAAGTGCTTCATACTCTATTACGTTATTTGTGCAACTCCACGTTAACCTGTAAGAGAATTAATTCTTTTCCTCTAGGGTAAATCAAAACTATTCTAGCACTAGCTTCGTTCGTACACCTAGCTCCATCAAATAAAAGCTTCCAAAGTTGACTGATAGAGTTATCTTCTTTGGGAGCAGGTGCCAATTGCATTTTTGGTTTCTCAATGGAATAACTTCCCATTTTTGTTTCTATCACAACATTGAAATTCTTTAGAGATAACTGATCTTATGTTTGAAGATACTCTAAGGTATCTTCCATTAGATCCAGATCTTGGATTTCTTTTGTCATCATACATATAGTGTTGGATTCCACTGTATTTTATACATGAAAAGTAGATGGTTTTCATTAAATATCTTTATAATCATACCCTTAAAAGGTATTTCCAAGTGTGATTAGTCCGTAGATATATATCCTCCTATCTTGGTTGTAAAATCTCTGGACAAACACATATCGAAGTATGCCGCTAGATACACAACTACTACTTCTTGTATGACCACCATTTGAGGTATTCTATGAAGTTGTATGGTGATGTCTTTAATTACTCCCATAGTTTGGACTGGAGTGTCATCTAACTATAGAACTCTTGGATTGCTTCTAGTGTACTCCATTTCCCATAATATCGCACATTGCTTTTGGTATCACTGTAGTAGCAACACCTAAATCTATCATGCGGTTGTGTACGACCCACCCTTTCATTTGAAGAGATAAATAGAATGGAGGTGGTCTATTTTTCAAGTGGAATTTGTTATATTTTACTGGACTGTATTTGAGTAGGATGTGTTCCTACCTTTATTTTTCATTGATCATAAATATTCTTGCAATAGATCAATCCGGACAGGATATTGATGGGCATCATACATGCTTGCATTTGAGGGAGTCTTCTTCATTTATTACACTATGTTAAAATAATACGGTTCAACACTTCTCTCTATTTCCTTAGAAAATGTGTCATATATGTTTCTGTATCCCTTAGTCACTTCCATTCTCTATCTCTTAGTCAACAAAGAAAATCTTAACCTCTCCTTAGCTTGATCTTGAGTTTCGGCTTCCTTTTGTGGGATAAATTCTTTAGGTATTTATGCTCCAAATATTTGGAAAGGAACTTGAGACCTATTTTCATAGGAAGTATCTTTTTTAGGTGGAAATTTAGGGGCTTGGGGAAAACTTAGAAGTTGGATCTACAGATTGTGGTCAGTCAGGACTACAACTTGTTCAAACGAAGGCATCATAAAATTGTGGTCAGTTTTCCTAATCATGCTTACATGGCCTTTCATATTTTTATCCACTTTATCAATAGATACATTTTTTACATAGTACTAATGAATCATACTTGAATTTCCCCATGTGGGTCATTACATGTAGTGCACCAGTATTTGGAATTTATGGAAGGGGCTGCAGATTCCTCATCATTGTTTGTATAAATGACACTTGACCTTTCCCGAACTTTGTTTCTTGATGAAGTTGTGTCCCTTGTTATCTGAGGAAACCTTATCGATTGAAAATTTCTTTTGGCCTCCCTTCTATTCATTGACATCATATCATTTACCAAAGTTTTTATGGTTGATTGCATGTCTAGTAAGATGGAAAGCTGATTTTCTTGGGCTGGCTAAACAAGTGGTGCAAGCAATGCAGGAACAACAAGAATAGTTGGTAATACCAGGAAATTTTGAGGGCTCTATATTGCAGGAATGGATTGTTTCCTGTTCTATTTTGGAAGTTCTACATTTGGCAAATGGGAAGAACTAGAATAACTAGCACCTGAAGCTTGGGAAATATCTGGAAATATTGGCATTATTGCTTTTGGTGGATACCTTCCAGTGGTAATGAGATCTGTCTCTGCTTTAGATGTTTCTTTGTGAATAGTAGGGAAAGTTAATATTTGAGATTGTCGTATAATAATACTGATATCAGAATCAATGACTCTTAGATAATAATACACCACTTTTTCTATGCTTGGTTTCATTCTGATGGCCACTCTTTCCCAAGTGCGACTAAATTGGATGTTGAAATCCATAATTTCCTCTTAAGGATGTAACCTGGTGATGTTGAACTAACTAAGTAGGGAGAAAGGATCTATGTGCTGATTAAATTTGTCTACCAGCATGCCAGTGAGTTTGGCCCAACTTGTGATGTATTGATTAGGAAGTGATTTGTACCAATAGAGCATTTTTTCTTTTAATGAAATGACCAACAACCTTATCATTACATCTTCTTGAGTGATGTTGTAAATAACTACCAAAGAGATACTCCATTTTCCTTGTTTCATAATATGAAGGCAATGCCTTCAAAGCTACAACAAGAATCAAATTTTGAGCCACCAGGTTCAACGGACCAGTGTGGTTCCAGAAGTTCTACAGTTCAAGCAAGCACAATTTCTACAATGGCCACTCCTCCACCATATATATTGGCAATAGGGCTGGGAAAAATAGTAGGTACAAGAGTGGTAATACTGGTAGTAGGTGGGTTTGATTTAGCAGATAAAACTGGATGTACCCTAAGGATACCAAAGTATAACTTCAAGAACTTAATGGGTTCTTCAGAGTTTATTTCTTTAGATCTTGTTATCATATAGGTAAAAAATTACAAGTTCTAACCAGATAAATAGATAAGGTATTTTTTAGATCTCTACCTTCGAATGGAATTGCCAGGTGATTGATTTAGATCTCTAATAGGTCAAAGACAAACACTGAACCTTATAAAATACTATGGGATTTAGGGTCCCATCGAGTATGCCAAAAACTATTGGAATGACCTATGGTTATTATTTGTGCCTATGACCTTGTCAACATTGAATATATGGACTTGGTGTTGGGATCTTCCATCTAATCTCCAGAGAAGGCTAGTTCCATAATAGTTTTTAAGTAGTTGGGATTCTATAAGGAAGAATTTATTTGTTGTCATGATGGTCCTTTTAGGCTACCTTATAACTCCCTAGTCTAGAGTATGCTATAATCTTGATAAAGTGCTTAACTAGTAATAGTTCACCTTTTGAGTTGATTTTGTAATGTTTTGGGAATGATAATAATCAACTCCTATTTCACCTTATTTCTCCTATTGATCTATGCACTTATCAATTTGATGGAGTTATCTATGGTTGGATTTATTTTATCTCTTTAATGTGACTATGAGACAAGTATAAGCAATAAATTCCAACTCCTTCAAGCAAACAATAATTTTGCTTCTTTACAACCTTTAGTTCTTAATAGTTCAATTTTCTAAATTCCAATTAGTTAAAGTTTTGATGTAGTATTCCTTATATCTCCCTAATTTAAAATTTAGAAGATAATAATATTTGTAAATTAATAATTCAATTATCCAATGTTGAAAACCTTATATCTCCCTATTAATATTTGCAAATATTATAATATGCATGTACTTCAACTAATGTACCTTGAAATATCACTTGAAGATATAAACTTGCTTTATAATTCACTAATGCTTGGTTAATTCTTATTGCTCCAATGTAGTAGTAAATTTAACCTTATATGGTTCACCTTATAACTCCTTTTAACCTTAATAAAAGTAAGTAATTAATTTGATATTACCTTTATAATGTTGCATGCGATATACCTCTATCTTCGCTCCTCCAACGGATCCTTCGAGTGTTGTATTTGTTGAACGATGGTGAGCATTCAATGCTCCTATTTTAATGGATGTTTTGTCAAAGTCTTCTCCTCCTTTAATAGGATTTGACCTCCCTGTGTATAAGTGCTTCGATGTTGAATCTGCGTGCTTCCTTCTTCACCTTTGTGTGGTGCACCTTTCAACTCTACCTATTAATAGTCTTATGTCCCTTCTTGGGATGCACTATGCTTGGCATATTACTATACCTTCTTGATGTTGTTGCCACTTGGTGCAATCATTACTCAGGTGTGTAGGTGGTGAATGGGCATTATGGTTTCTATGAGCATTATTTTGTGAGCCTTCAATGCTCTTCCTTAGACCAAAATGATTACTATACCCTTAACCTTTGAAAGATACCTTTTAACACTTCCAAGATGAGTGTTACTTTATTCTAAGTATTCTCTCTCCCTACATAGGTATTAGAAATAATATGAGGTACCTTCTATTATTGTGCCAAGTGGCACAAGATGCCTTGGCTAGTGATGGCAAGTGGTGCTCCTCCTTCTTGCATGTAGAGATGCCTTCAACGTCTCTTTAACCCTTATTACTTCTTGCCAATGGGTGCAAGTTGTTCTATCATTGCTTCAACACTTTCTCCTTCTTTCCAATGAGTGCAAGCTATTCTATCTCAAGGTTGGCTCCAGCTATGATGATTCTAGAGCATTGTAATGGAGGTTCTATGGTGCTCCAATGGCATATTTAGGTGCTTCCTCTCGATGGGTGATTCTTCCAAGTTGTACCTTGGGTATTGCACCTTCGCTTGTACCTTATCCTTTTATGCTTTTAATATGCTATCCTTAGTACTATCTTTGTAGTGTGCAATGGATGATAGCTTACATAGATAGATGATAGCCTCTTCACGTAGATAGTTTGTGCTACATGGATACCTTGTGCTATGCAATAGATGATAGCTCCTTTATGTGGATGCCTTGTGTTGCAGGTTGATGCTATCATAGGCACTGGATGTAGTGATGAATATGGTGTCTTTAGACACCTTGAAACCTAGCTATGTGAGCCCTTCATTGGATCTTTTCCCTTGCTTGAAGTTTTCTCCTCAAAATTTGATAATGGGACGCTTGAATATTGTACCTATGTTATTAGTTGTAGTGTCTTTAAGACACTCTTGTTTTTGTCCTTCTTTGTTGATTTTGAAAGGACAAGACCAGTGCCAATGTAATGCAAATACTTTTGCAATAGATAGGACTAAGTCCCTTAATTTGCACTAAAGTTATACATCTCCTCAAGTCTTCTTGATGAAGCTTTCCTTGCTTCTTAGATATGGTGACTTTTTGCTCTAATCCTTGAGAGAAAATAATAATGTATTATTGCCTTCCTTACTAGACAACACTAACCTCTAACTCCTTTACTTGGATAACTTAGCAACAATGAATCCAAGCTCTTAATCATGCAACTTAACTTTGCACTAATTTTCACTTCAACTAAAATACTTAGTGCACCTTTAATAATCTTTAAGAGAGACCAATATAATATAATAGAAATATCTCCTTATTACTCCTATAAATGAACTCTTAATGCACTATAATCTATGCTTTAGAATGTAGTCTTCTTTACTTCAACTTAGACAATAGGAAGATGATATTTTTATTTCATTCAAAATATATCTAACTCTTATTTTAATGTGTAGGTATTAACCTTAAAAGAAACTATCTTCTGCACTCCCTTGAAGACTCTAATATGCAACCTTCTCCTTGCAACTTTTAACTCTAATATGGTGCTTAACAAATCTTAATAATGAACCAAAAATCTAAAGTTCAACTAATGAACCTTTTGCACCAAAGTTGCTTACCTTAATGAACTCTATAGATGAAGGATTGCAAGGTGATTAGATTCACCTTATTGCTACCTTTTACTGGATGAACTTGTAGCTCTTATTTGCTATCCAAAATAACTTCTCAACACACCAATTTGTAGCTTTGTACCTCCTTATATCTTGCTACCTGATACTGTAGTTTGGTGGCTTCAACTCTTCTTCAAGATGTATCCTAGAAATCTGAAACTTAGCAACTATTGATGCTGCCTAAGTTGTTGCTTTCTTGATGTCCTCAAATATGAAAATTTTAGATTAAAAAGAAATAAATCTCCACTAAAATTTTATCCTTGAATCTCAAAAATTTGGTAGGGAACTCCTCCAAATCGTAGCTAAGATTTTCCTTCAAGAACCCTTCAATTTTCTACTGTAGAAACCAATAGATCTTCTTTATTTGAATGAGCCTTCAAAGGTAATATTAAAACCTCTCAGGTTTGGTAGTAATATCTGGCTCCTTTCTCCTTCAACCTCCTTGTCAAATTCTAACTTCAATCTAGGCCTTCTTCTCAAGAATATGAAAGTCTTGAGGTCTTCACCAATCTCCTCCAAAATTTGGCAAGATTCTTGCCAAATCCTTCTCCCTTGGGCTTATTATCGGATGGCGATAATTATCCAAAGTTCTTTCCTTTATTAGAAACTTCTCCTTGGTGGTAAATTTCTCCAATGATTTCTCCTAGGAACTCCTTTAATGGCCTTCTTTGAATCTCCTTCAATGAGGCTCTCCAAGCCTTCTCCTTCTTTCTCCTTGAGACCTCTTCTCTAGGGTCTTCACTCTCATAGCTTCTCTGGTATTTCTCAATGAGACCTTTATTTCAACCTTCTACTGTGGAAGTTTTGCAATGAGATCTTCCTCTTGGATCTCTAAAATCTGCTACTTTAGAAATAGGACTTTTGCTAGTCCTTATCTATATTCAAGCTTCCAAATCTAGAAGTTCTTCAATGGATCTTTTGTGGGTCTCTTCAAATTTTTAGGGTGATTTCTTCTACTCCTTCAAGGAAAATTCCTAAATATTCAATGGAGATCACCAATCTCCTATCTTCACCAAGACTCTTCTCTGGAGTCTCTTCTCCTCGAATCTGCAATAAGGCTCCTATGGCCTTTTCTTTGCTTCTGCAATCTATAGGTCTGCAATCTCTAGTAATGGGACCTTTTCTTCAAGCCTCCAAATATTTTCTCTTCCTCTTGTTGCTTCTAGTTTTGGATTTATTCCAAAGAAGATATTCTTCCTAGCTCTTTTGTAGGAAGCTTCCCAACTTTCTTTGAATCTCCTTTTTCCTGCAACAAAGTATTAGGACTATAATGGAAGAAAATCTAAATCTAGAGATAATCAATATTCACTAGTTGATTTGTCAATCTAGTGGAATTAATGTTGAGTCCTAGTCTTCACGAGTTTTTTTGCAACCTTGTGGAAAGACTCTAGCCAAATGCAATCTCAAAAATTCTAAAAATGATATTTTTGGATTCCTCTCAATCTCACTTGTGGCTCTTCCTATTTCCTATCGATCTATCATGTGCTTTAATACCACTATTAGATTTTTATGAGTATATAATATAGGAAATACAACCACAAGATGTAAGATAAGCAATCTATTATATCTATATGATAATGGCACTATAATATGTAGAAAATAAAGAGATAAACTTCTACAATAACTCAAAAATATACCATTAATGAAAGCTCATGAAAATAGTACAATGCAGTATAATGGAGGACATGAACACTCCATAAATTATTTTTAAAGGAGCTACATTGTACTCCTCTACCAATCTATACTATGCACTCTCTATATTCTCTCCTCACTAATTCACTCACTATAAGGCCTATATATAGGAAGATAAGTTCCTTTGCCCTCACTCTACCTTTGAATCTATCCTATGACTCATGTACATGTGGACTACATGCACATTTACATCATTGCACATTCTAACACTTGTGCATTTATTACATGCTAAAGTAACTACATAAATTTACTCTAAAGTAAACTCCTACTCTAGTAATGTACCCAAGGTGGTACATTAGCATGTACCCAATAATGTAATATACTCTAACACTACAAATGTGGTACAATTTTAGTGTCTCCAATGATAATATTACCTCCAAAATGACCAAGTGTAATGAAGAAATTGGCCTAAAAATCCACTAATACCATTAGAAAAGTTTTGCTCCAAATGTGGCACATGTTTTGTTGAAGAATGTCGGGCATTGCCAAGATTGCACTCTATTTTACAAGACAAAATTTAAGGTAAACATAAGTATATCAAATGGTCACAAAAACAAAAATATGACCCTACCAATGGATCCAACTTGGAAAAACCTTTTCAATGAGTATATATAAGGGTATAATTGGGAATTTAAAGTGCCTCAAAAAGTTTTAAAAATATAAATTTTACTCCAAAAGTTTATCTCCCCCCATCTACAAATCCCTTCTTACTTTTTAGGACAAAATAAATGGAGCATCATGTTGACAATTATCTAACTAATTATGCGAGTTTTCGTCCATCAACTCAGGTTTACCTCATTTGTTCAAAAGTCCTTGAATTTGACAATGATGATGGGTGGTGCAATTCAAAATACCAAAGAAATAATTAGCATGGCATATAGAGGCATACTATTAGGGAGGGCAAGGGGTTCCTAGGTGGTTTTGCCTTAAAAAATGCAATAACTATATTTGGTCTACATTATTTTCCTTCACCATAAGTACAACCAAATACTAATAAATACAACACATTCATTGAGATGATGAGAAAAAATATCAAAGAGATGACTGTAGTGGTTTTACACTTTTATCAGAAATATATTAGCCACATTTTAATTTGAGCATGCAATGCCTCGCATATCAAAAAATATTAGCCACGTGGAACAATTGATAGATTTTTATCGAAATGTGGTGATAGTTTGTCCTATCACATATGCACGAGCAACCACGTGGCAATAGTATGTCATGTCATAGTAAGAATACTCCTTTCTTTATGGCTTATAAAGTGGAATTTTTAAAATTCCTCTTCAAACTTCACCAAGTGTCAAAATCATCAAAAGTTATGCTTTTTACATATCTCATGTTGTTGTCCACCACTTGACTTGATTACCTACTACTCCTCATTGGGTCACCACTTAGATGCTCAGTTTCCATCTCTAGTTTGTAACAAGCCATTCCAAACATAGTATTAATGATATAAAGACCTTTTTTCATTGATGTGCTTCTTTATTCCCTCCTCTTTTGTAGGTCCCCACACTTATTCAGATCTAAGGAGTGGTTTGATAACGAGAATAAAATCCCGATCTATGATAGTTGGATTATTTTTGCATTCAAATTCATTGCTTGAAGGAAAAATAGAACATCTAATATTTTAAACTATATATTGACTATATTTATTATTGCTAGTACAAAAGGGGAATCAGATACACCCCTTTTGGAGCTTGATAGTCCTAAATATGTGTTTTGATGGCCCTCCATGTTTTTTTTAGCTCTAAATCATCAATAAATCTCCAACTTCCAACCCTCTAAAGTAATCTAGCCTCCCTTATTTCCTTCCCATATTATATGTATCTTTCTCTTCCCAACTATATCCTACAACAAGGATAGATTTTGCATGGCTCATAGTGGTGATTCTAAGCTAGAAAAACCTAGGGATTTTATCTACAAGCTAGACCTTTTGTAGGTGGGGAGTTCTTATGCCCAATGATTGAATGGGCTGACCCATGACACATCAGACTCATCATACAAAAATGCCAAAGCATACCATAGTTACAAGAGCCCATGACCTAATGTTACAATCATTTGCTAAATTTCCATGCAAAGGATAATAAGCTTAAGATGATAGATTCACTTTACTCACAAATGAGGTCTATTGGGGTGGAACCAGATGTTAAGATATTTAGTATATTTATCAATGCACTATGCAAGGATTTTCAAATGGGTCATGCATTGAGTTTGTTGAAATAGATGTCGTTTGACTCCAACAATATTGATCTCACCAACTTCAACTTTATCATTGGCTTAACTCAAATATAATATGGGATATTTTTTCATGTTAAAAAATACTATTATAACTCCATAGTTAAGCATGATGGGCTAGAGTAGGACTAGGATGGGTTATATCCTAGGAAATCTTGATTTTGCACTAAATTTTATAATGAAAACCATTATTTTCCTAGGAACATAGTCTCTCCCTAAAAAAATTGCTCTCCCATTTATTAGGATATTTTTGGTTTATGATCCACTTATAAAGTGGAGAGTATACTGCCTAAGCTTTGATACTAAATGTAGGGATTTAATCCTATTCTCTAATGACACAACACATAACTAGACATGGAGGTAACAAGCAATAAAATAAATTGATAAGCTAAAAATATTAATGAAAAATGATGAATTACAATGCCTTTATATAAGAGAAAAGATAAAGGTGGATGACACATGTTGAGTACACATGTGAAGGAGTACATGTTATAATTTTAACAGTGAGAGTGGGAAGTCTTGAGTTTGAAATTTAAATTTCCCTCATCATGGAAGTTACTAGTTTTCTAGTGGATGGATCCTACCACAACAAGAACAACCATTCCCTAGCCAAAGAATCCTAGAACATCTTGAGTGAAGGTGAAAATTTGGTGAGATACCAAAATGGCTACAAATGAAACTCCTTGAGGGAGCCCTAGGACAAGTTGGACCTAATTTTCATGCAATTATTCACTTTGGAAGATAATAAAGATATCATCCAAAGCTACCACCTCATGTTTCTTAACTAGCTTCATAGAAAGAGAGCCATTAATATTACTTCATTCCTATTCTAGTCACTAGAAAAACTGGTGAACTAGGTCAAAAGAGGTAAAGTTTTCAACCCTCTTCATCAAGGATTATTAAAATTAATTTTTGAGCATGTAACCAAGATAAGAGGTTTGGTGAGTTATGATATTCTAAAATCCTTGGCTTTGATCCCAATGATGGTTGCTTCCCTTGATCCATATGAGAAGAGTGAATCTTAGTCCTAGGAGATTACCCCTTCCCCTGATCATGCCATGAGTGGAAAATCTTATGCAACTCCCACAATTATGGGTATATCCCCCTTGGTAGGATATGGTGGGAGTGAAGTTCATACTAGATGATCCAAATGTTTAATATTTAGAAAAATTCCTATGGTGATCGAGGACTTCAATTCTGAGGATTCAGTCCCAACTAAGAGAAAAATAAAGCTTGTTATTGGGACTAATAATACATACAAATAAGGGGTAAAAAGGTCTAAATACTCGACAAATGCTCCAAAATCCATCAAGAATATGGTGAAAAATATCCAAAACTATCTTATTGACTCTATGCATTCGATAATCTCCTGTGCTAAGGAAATCAAGGTCCTGTTTAGTTGGGATCAAGTGGAGCCTATGGTAGGACCTAGGAAGGATGCTTCTAAAGGCTATGAGATGTAATTTGGGCCTTTTGGTGTCTTGGTCTATTTTTACTCCCTATAATGGGAATCTATGGTTTTTAAATAATTCACCCCTACATGGGTGTCAAACGTTGGATACTATGGTTTTGGCCCTACATGGGAGTTGCTTTTTGAAAACTTTTAGTTTTTGGAAATTTTTTGGAATATTTTTATTTTTTGAAACTTTTGCTCTTTTAGATGTTGTGGTTCTATCCTTGAGTGGGTGTTGGATTCTAGATGCTATTAAGTTTTTTACCTCCAATGTATTTCACTAAGGGTTGGTAGCTCTCCTATTCTTTTAAATGGTTTGGGGTACCTTCCAAAACCCCTTCTTCCACCTTATTAAAAATAAGTATTATAGAAAGGCAATAGAATGAAGAAAGAAAAAAAGAGAACAAAGGATGTACAAGTTCTAGGATCTCGTGAAGGACGAAGACCTTGATTGAAGACTAAAGTCTTCAATAACCAAACAATATAATACAAGGGGGTATTGGAGAATATTACATTATTTGGTACATACCAATATACCTCCTTGGTACAACCTTGTAAATATTATATTAGGGTTGTGTCGTAGATTAGAGTGTGAGTAAATATTTTATGTAATGTAATAATGTGTAGGAAATGCACAAGTATCATGTAAATGAGTGTACAAGTGTTATGTGTGTATATGTGCATAAATATCTCATATGTAAGTGTGCACCACATGTGTTCTTAGATTAGGAAGCATTATATGAATTCATGTACAAGTGTGCATACAAGATAGAGTCATGTGTATGTAAGTGTCAAGTAGAGAAACCAAGAGTCATGAGATTTGGCATAAGGAAAGGAAGAGTCAACCAAAGAGTCATCCTACAATTGCTATATATTATTCCATAGATAGGCATAGAGATACATGGTTATCATAGCTTAAATAACCTACATTGTCTACATAGAGAGCATTGTTATTATCATTATATGAAAGTATTATGATACATTTATAACAGAAAGAGAAGTAATACATATTGTATACACTTGATCAACTAATATTGTAAGTCTCGTTATATTGTATGTTTTAGGCTATTTAAATTTATATTGTTGCTTATTAATGAATTTTATTTGATATATTATTAGCCTTGATATTTACATATTAGTTGGCTCATATTATTCTAGTTACATTATTATTTGATCATATTATATTGTAGCTATCATATATTTGATCTTGTGAATATTATCCTATGAGATTTACATTAATAGTAAGGCTTCAAAAGCCTTCAAGTAATTCATGTTCATGATCTAGAGTTCATGAAGCATTTCTCTTACCTGACAACTATGATGTGGGAGCATCCACCCACAAATACGATTTTAGGCAAGGTGGTTTCCACCTATTTTAACTACCTCCCATATGTATAAATGGAACCCTTTCTTGCATGAGAAGAGTAAGAATAATAAAATAGAAAGAGGAAGATGAATCAATAGAAAAAATAAGGAGAAAGGATGAGCATAGAGAAATTTAAGATAGAGAGAGAGAGAAGAAAATAAAAATAAGGTATATGGATAGATTTCTAGTCACAATATGTTGTATACAACCAACAAACTTATATGACAATAACATTAACTTACCGCCTCAAATTTTTTGTATGTATATATTTTAATGGTGATTGCATTGTATGTTGTAGATTGCATAGGCTAGTATTTGTGCAAGTTGCAGG
Organism: Wollemia nobilis; assembly: GCA_028583015.1. Lineage (NCBI taxonomy): Eukaryota > Viridiplantae > Streptophyta > Pinopsida > Araucariales > Araucariaceae > Wollemia > Wollemia nobilis. Next base: position 4,239,669 of record JAQPPZ010017238.1, read on the forward strand.
TGAAAAATGGTTATAGTCTAAGTAGAGACATTATGAATATTCATGTTTGAATCCTATAATTATAGTCGCTTACCATTTTAAAGGTTGAAATTGTAGATAATTGGTTTATGTTCCATAATTAAAATCAAAATATATATATTGTTCAAGTAAAAAATTCCATGTCATTCAAGTAGAGAATATTTGAGTGAAATGTTGCTCAAGTATGAGCATGAGTATCTTTCAAGGAAAAAATATTATTGATATTAGAATGGATATGTCCTTCAAGAAAGAGCACGAATGCCATTCAAGTGGTAGCATCATTCGAATGGAAGTGACATTCAAGGGGATGTGATCATTTTTGTTCCAGTCAACCTTCCATTTAAAGTAAGAATTGTCATCTAGGTAATGATGAGTGCTACTTAAGTGAATGGTATTGTGTCATTCAAGTTGACATAAGAGTAAATTTTAAGTAAATGATATCATGATATTCAATTCATTATTGTCAATTTCTTTATCAATAAATAAATAGTTGTTCATATTGCCTATCATTCAACGAGTCAAGAACAAGGGTATTATTGAAATTAAAGCTTTAGTGTTATTCCATTTATAAATAATTTTGTGGAATCTACTACTAAAGGATTTATTTCTTCACTAAAAACCCTCTAGATTGCATTATATTTTAAGATTGAGATGAATGGATCTGACATTTCTTATTGCTACATCTAAATTCATTATGGGTACATTATTTCCTATCATCCAAATAGCTTTAATTACATTGTGTAACATTATTCTACTTAAGAAAAGAAACTATACATAACGATGTAATTGATATCAATGACATCACTATATCATGAATAAGAAAAATATTGCTTAAATTGATTATAAACCTTCACAATTTATGCATATTATAACTAACCAAACTTTTTACATTATATGATATGGATGAATTACCTAAAACAATTTCATCTTATGATAAAGCATCATAAGGTTAAGGATAATTAAGTAGCATGAATTACCACTAGTTTAAACATTCAAAAAAGTCATGGATACCTATGACTATAACTTAAATGATTGGAATAATTATATCCCAATGACCATGACTTCGGTTAATAATACTAATAAATAGCATGAAAAAAGAAATATCTAGTCATTACCTTAGTTACATTATCCTTTAAATTTTAGATTGACTTTACAATTCATTTGGCATACCTTAATAGCATGTAATCTAGACGTTACTCTACTCCAATGTATACTAATTTACCATCATCATATTCATTGTAGCATTATGAAAATATTTTATTGGTATCATGTGTTTAAGGCTATAAAGCTCTATATAAGATCTTATCAAATATTTTATTCCTTTATGCATTGCCAAGGCATTAAATATATAAACAAGACTCTATTTAGTTTCGATCTCCTCCAAACCATTTGAATCAATTAGCATAGATTATCATTTACATTTTCCTTCAACCATCAATAAAATGAATGTATATTTATTTTGGTTGATATATTCTAAAGATAGCAATCATTGTTCCATGCAACAAAGCCATTGGATTAACTCATATTATCTAAATATTTTATGTATAATTTTTTTATTCTATATTCAAAAGTGTCAAAAAGATATTTTATATTTGGTGTCCTATTTTGGAAATATTATAATATTTACTTGAAACATGCATAATCATGCAATAAATTTGATAGATATACAAATATATAGATTCAAGTGGTAAAACATTATTAGTATATCTTGTTCCAATATACATTCATAACTATCCCTTTACCTAGGATCACTATATATTAGAAACCAAATAGTCTTACAAAAATATGTTACATAGTACCATATCTCATAGTCCTTTCATAGATTCTATTATCTTTCATCCAAGTGCATACTTATAAATTACTTATGAATACAAAAACATAGTCAAGATAATAGCTTTAACAATGTTGAGTACATTCTATAGATATTATAACTTGCACATCACTAGGTTATCTAAATACTTGGTTGTTATCAATAAAAGTACATGAAACAAAATGATTGACATTGATCCCTTTAAAATTTCTAGCTTGCAAATAAGGTTTGTACTCATATTTAGAAGGAATATCTATCTTAATCAAACTAAATAATAAACAAATTAACTATATTATATGCACCATATTATACATAACAAAAGATAAAACCTTTGTTAAAAACTTGCTACCATACTTGTAAATGAATCTTAGTTTTAATGTAAATCTTCTTAACCAATGTGTATCACATCTTGTTCAACCACTATCTTTGTAACTTATTTTTAAAATAGTTTTTATATTAGTTTAAATATTTATTTTTAAATACCAAATATCTGAATTTATCACCAAGGACTTAATATGTTTGAATGAGTAAAGCATCAATTTTATTTTTTGAATCTATAAGCAATGGGGGCCATTGGTCCTCAAGGATACAAATGACATAAAATAAGTAAGGTTGCTAAAGTCCTTGTTAGCAATATCACCAACATCAACTAGATACTAGAGTAAATAAAAGTAATTATACCTTGGCTACCCCCTAAAACATCACTATTTATCTTGGTACTATACTTTAATTGGGTACCTTTGAAATTTTCATTGTTGGTAACCATTATCAATGTTAGTTCCCATACTAAACATGACATCAAATCCTATGGGACCATCAATAATATATATGTTTTGTGAAGAACGAATTCCTAGTACTAAACTTAGATGTTAGCACTTCATTATAGAATAACCAACTTCTAATATTAGTAGCTATACAATAATTGTTAGAACACATTACAAATTAATACAAAAAAAGAGACATATACCTTATTTTGTAATTATTTTACCATTATATTTTTGTTATTATCTAACAATAGAATCATTTTAATTTTTCAGTGACTTTTGTATTTGTAATTTATGTCTCTACATAGTATAAAGTCCAACATATTTTAGCTTCTTTTGAATCCTTACTATTTACTATAAGTATTTGAAGCATTCAACATGTATTGTAGGCTAACATCTACAACAAAAAAAACTAGATTTCAATATTATTTCCAACACTACTACATATCTATGTTATATTCTGTTCTCCTTTCCATTTAGGCAAAAGTGTCATGGTGTGAAACACTCAATTAGGCCATTTCTACAATATTTTTGAAAATGGAAAAGATAATATTTGAGAATGTAAAACTAATATATTCAATGATAATTTATAAAAGGTGTAAATTTATTGCATGATTAATATTGAGTGAAGATTATAAATATTTTTTTGTTTTATTACAAGGGGTAAATGTTAACATTTATTTTATTTTTTCAAGTTTTATTTTCCCTTAGTTTCATAAAATATTACAAGTGTTAATATAATAATAGTTGAAATAAATAATATGATACATTAAAATATCTATGTATGTATGTGATAAGGTCATGCATAAATATTTTTGAACATTTAACAATCATAATTTATACATTCTTAGTTTTTTAGTATACATGTAAAGGTATATGATAGATATACGTTATGAATTTTACTATTAAACTAAATACAATTATGAAATGTTTACATAAAATACACAATATTATATGTATGTTGTATTATTCTTTTCATGTTTGTTAACATCATTTACTACTTGTTATAGTTTCCTAAAAACAAGAGTTTGTTTTTTTTGTTTTAGACATAACTATAATAACAAATAAATAATATAAATGTTACCACTATCAATCTACATAAAACATATGTCATTTTTGGAAATGTGATGTTGAGTAAAAATGCATAAGAATCCCATCCATGTAGTGTTGTTAGTTTATTTATTCATTTCAAGATTTTAATTGTAGCTATGCATATACTCTTTCATGTCAATTTGGTAGTGGAATTTGTAACTGAAGGGAAGTAAAATTGTCAATCCCAATACCCAAAAATATAGTAGAATTAGTTAGTTGTTGTGAGTGTAGTCTGTGTGGTAAAATCATATTGTTATTGCTTTTGTAATAACTTTTGCTTAAGTGTGTAATTTAAAAAAAAAAAATTCTACTCCTTCCTATAAAAATTTATGTGATGTGTTTGAACTAATATTATTTTATTTTAAAATGTCATGCCACTATGAGCTTCAACTACATGTCCTTCAAATCTTGATATAATGCATTTAGAGAATTTTTTATTTTTCCATCAATTGATGGATTTTTCAGAAGCCTTATGGCTTCAATATAAGCACTAGGGCTATAGTTATAAAAAAGTAGATTTGATATTTGGTATCAGAGCCATTGCTAGTATTGGATTGGAGTGATATTGAGTACCTAATATTTCTAACCATTGATCATGGATAATAATATCTCCCTTCCTATTCCAAATTTTAGTGGGAAATATTATGACCACTAGAGCAATAAAATGAGTATGTTGTTGACTAGGAAAGGTATTTGGGATATTATTGAGGTTGGTTATGATGAACAAATAGATTGTTCTATTATCCCACATAATAATAGATAAGCAAATAATAATGCCAATAAGAATATTTATTTGGCATTGTACCATATTCAATCATCTCTAGAAAAGGGTATGTTTCCAAGGACTACATATGTAAAATCAACTAAGGATGGTTGGAAGGCTCTACAAAAGGCTTACCACGATAATGACAAGTGAAAGTTGTCAAGTTGTAGACCTTAAAGAGAGAATTTAAGAACTTGAGGAAACAATATTATAAAATTATAAGCGAATACTGTGTTTGAGTAAAATATATGGTTAATAAAATATCCACTCTTAGAGAAATGATGGAAAATGAAAGAGCTCTAACACCAATATGAAATAATGTTGTCATCATTGTTGAAAAGAGTAAACATTTTAAAATATTATAGTTTGATCATGTTGTTGGTTATCCTATGTCACATGAAGAAATACTAAGATATACCATTAGTGAAGGTGAAGAGAATGATTTTGCCTCAAAGGTAAGAATCTCAAAGAGTGATGGTACTAGTATAAGCAACCAAGGACAAAGACAAGGACAAGGTAAAGGATAGAATTAAAAATTTTCAAGAGGAAGAGGAGGCAGACATGATGCTAGGGAAAGAGGAAGACTTGGAAATAGAAATATCTACTACTACCACTATAAAAAGTATGGATATTTTGAAAAAAAATGTATAATCAAAGGAGGAAATGTAGGAAAAAGAGTAATTATGAAAATGAGAATGAAAAAGTTTCAAGTAACGTATCGTTCTCATATAACAAGGCTAAAAAGACTCTTCAAGAGACTTTGTATCTTGATTTTGGTTATTCCTTCGCATGATAAGCAACAAGAAGTGTGTGCTACTGTGGATGAGAAATTCAATACCAAGATCAATCTTAGTGATAACAAGTTTTTGAAGGTGGCAGAAAAAGGTCTAATGGATGTAAATTTAAAGGAAGGTAAAAATCACATTCATGATATCTATTACACTCTTGAAAAAAAGCATACTTTGTTGAGTATTTAAGGTATGTAAGCATAATTTATTGACTATTTAAGGTAAAAATCACATTCATGATATCTATTTTTTTTGATGAAAAGTAGTGTATCGTATATGATAGGAATTACATAAACAAAGTTGTTACTACTGTTCTCAATTCAAACAATCAAATGTTTCCTTTGAAATTTAGAGGTAATAGAAGTAGATTGTTAAATTTTTATGTTGAAGATAAGATTTGATTGTGGTATTTAAGGTATGTTCATTTAAACTTTTAAATTTTAAAGTTGTTGACATATCAAGAGTTGTTTTTTGGTTTTTCCAAAGTTGAAGATCACAAAACAATTATAAGGGATGTACCAAAGGCATGTACCAAAATCATGGAGGGACTAATATCCACTCCAATTATTTTATTCTAATATTTATAACCAATGCAAACCAAAATTTTGGGTAAGCCATATTATTTTCTTACTTTTATTGATGATTTTTCCAAAAAATGTTGGGTATATTTTTTGAAAAATAAAGATGAGGCTTTTGATGTTTTCAAGATATCAAAAGCCTTTGTATAAAATGAAAGTGGATATAGAATTACGTTTTTAAGGACTAACAATGGTATTTTGCATTATTAAAGGATATTTAAGAGTGTAATATATATCATGAATGTAAGATTAATTATTAGCATTACAAGAAAAAAATTATCTTATGTTTTAGGCTATTAAATGGTATTTATTTCCTGCATAAATGTTAGGAAATAATAGTTTATTTAGGAAACTCTAAATTTGGTTATTGGTAATGGAAGCGTGAGATTCTTTGGAAAATGCTTTTTTATTCTCTCTTTAGCTGTTGAAAAATGAAGAGGAGTGGGATAGTAAAGGGGATTTCTCCCTTTTGTAACGTGAAAAGAATTTAAAAAGGTAGGACGGCAGTCGGAAGAGGGGGAGATTCTTTGAAAATGCTACTTTCTCCTCTCTTTAACCGATGAGCAATAAAGAGGAATGAGAGATCAAAAGGGGGATTTTTCTCTTTTGTAATAGGAACAAAATTAAAAAAGGTAGGAGGCAAGTTGGAAGAGGGGGGCTAGAATGTAGAAGTGCGGAGGAGGAAATGTTACTCTAGAAAGTAGAGGAATTGGAATTTGTGGTTGAAGAGGTATCTCCTTGGTTGCTTAGTTTCCTGGTAGTTTTCCTGTCTTAAAACCTCTTTGTTGGTTTTAATATAATGTGCATTTTTTAAATATTATAAGTTGTTGACATATTATAAGTTGTTGCTTGGAAAATATTAATGTGCAAAAGTTTAAGAGTGTGTTGCCATTTTTGAAATATTATAAGTTACTGAAAAATATTAATGTGCAGAGGTTTAAGAGTTTGCCGCCATTTTTGAAATATTATAATTTGTTGCCTAGGAATTATTAATGTGCAAAATTTTAAGAGCTTACCTTCTTTTCTAGAAAATATAACCTACACAACATGTTTTTTATTTAAGTAATTTATGCTCACCTTCTTTGCTGAAATAGGTAACCTCAACAACAAACTTTTTATTTAAGTAATTTATGTTTGCCTTCTTTGCTAGAAAAGATAATAATGTTTTTATTTAATTTTAAAAATGCTTAGTAGAAAAGATGGGTAAAATATTTTTATTTAAGTAATTTATGCTTGTCTTATTGTTGGAAAAGATAGCCTGGGTAGCATGTTCTATTTGAGTTTTAAAATGATTACCTTCATTGCTGGAAAAGATAACATGGACATTGCTAGAATAAATAATTAATCTCTTAAGTTCTATTAGGATAGACTTACTTGAGTTACCACTCTTCCATGAGTCAAGTGAAATATCAGTTTATCCTAGTTCATATTTGATGAGTTGTTGTAATCCAACGACTCTCAATGATCAAATTTGCTATTTATTAAAAGTTGATCAATGAAATAAAACAATCAAGTATTTCTACTTTTCTAACATGGTATGAGAGCGAGCTTTCCCTGCCCTGTGAGCCTGAGGAGATTTTCCTCATGGGGGGATTTCCATCTCTAATTTTTTTCTCTTTGAATTTTTTTTTTCAGAAAAATGAGGGAGTATGTTCTCCATATTTTATGGATCAGAAACCAGAAGTTTAAGAAAAAATTCATTGCTGCCATTTTTATGGGAAATTTTTAATTTTCAATTTTTTCTAGGTTTGCAGTCCTATACTACAGATCTAAGTTTACAGAATGCTATATCATATTTGGATATGTTTATTTAAATGGGCTCGTAAGACATTCTTTTGGCGTAGAGATGTGGATTTTTTATGCTATTTATGCTCCAAATGGAAGAAAGCACCAATTACATTTTCAAAGATGGACTGTAATTTTTTGTTCGATGCTAACGATGAGCATCGATCTGAATAGAGTGGCTGCAAGATTTTTTTGGCTCTACGAGAAGACCTAGGTGATATTGAAGATCGCAACCATGGCTGTATGCTCAAAATACACTCAAACAGAGAAGATACCATGAAAGATATGTTTTTTCATACACTGTACTCAAACTACAGACCGTTATCTCCATTGCTAAACTACCAACCAGTGCATGATATTTTTTCACCTGTTGCTTTTAGTGTTTTTCGAGAATGATGAAGCATTTTTGGTGCTTCTATTTCGGTGGCACAGGTTGAAAGCTACCACAATCGGTGTTCACCATGAAATTGCAGATGCTTGAAATGGCCATTGTCAAAATACCCATTTGGTAAATAGAGAAAAGTTACAGAGGGGTCCATATATTCCATCACAATCAGGTTGTTCACCAAAGTTCATGACACAAGTTTAATAATATGAGTTGCGAGTTATGTGCGACAATGGAGGCTGTTAATGCGGTTCATCTCCGTGTATACGCCCAGTTAGTACAGCTTGGTGTGGAGGAAAATGTTGCTTAGTGGTGGAGTTGGCATAAATTGCATGAGATATTTTGACTTCGACCCAGTTAGTACAGCTTGGTGTGGAGGAAAATGTTGCTTAGTGGTGGAGTTGGCATAAATTGCATGAGATATTTTGACTTCGACCCAACTCTGATAGTAATGAGGGCTTTCCTCACTCATTTGGATGTAGTGCATTGGACAGCCAAGATGCATGCAGTGCTTGGCGAACAAATTTTATTTCAATTCGGGATGGCATGGCACAGTTTTAATGTTTTCAAAAGAAATACCACATGGCTATTTGGCACTGTTCAAAGTTGGGAAGCTTGGAGCGGGATGGCATCGCTGATTTTTTTAAAACTATTGCACCGTGATTGATGGAGGTCTCCTATATTTTTTTCCTACTATTTTTTTTTTGCTGCCCATGGATATTTGTGCCTGATTATTTTCAAAGATGTGGTAGAGGTATCGATGGTGCTCAGGATGGGCATTGTAGTTCACACCCATAAACGCATCAAGTTACTTTCGAGGTGAATGAAAATGGGGTAGGAATGATATATTTTGCTAACATTCTCTCTTGAAGGTTCTAGGAGCTGGTTCTTTGTATCTTTTGTTGGATTTTCTTTTTTTTTGGATTTAAGTCTTCAATAAGATTTTATATATAGTTTTTTTTGCTATATTTTTTAGATATATGTATGTGGGTTATTCTGAATAATATTTGCCTCGGGTAAAGGAATATTCATTTCCTTTTAGTTTAAATGATTTTTATTCAAAAAAAATTGCCCATAGTTTTTTTTCATATTTGTTATTTTTTTTTTTTAAAAGGGCTCTTTGACTAGTTCATATATATTATTTTTTTTTTCCTTAAAAAAAAAAGGAACACCTTTTTTCAAGCAAATAATTTTTTATTATGATTATTATTAAAAAAATTATTATCCTAAAATCTTGATCGATAGGAATTTTATTTCCTATATTTAGTGTATTCTTTTTTGCAGAAAAAAATCTTGTTGTGCTGCCTTTTTTCGTTGCTCTTGGAGAAGCCCAATTGAGGCTCTCAAATCGTGCACCGGGCACCCAATCTTGGGTGCCAACGACACTCTTCATAATGCCTCTCAATCAATTTTGATATCTCCTTCACTGGAGATCTAAAGATGCTCTCCATTGCGTTCTCGTTTGGTACAACTAATATTTAAGTCAACTATTGTTAAGATAACCCTTTTTTAAAATTTTGTTTTCTCTAAAGCTTCATCAACTTCAGTTGCATGATAATCATTTTCTAACATTTCATCTCATGCGCTCCTTTTTTGGCATCACTTTAATGCATCGGTGAAATACGTAGGAGCCCAATTAAGCTAAAGTATCTTCAATACCACTAAACTCTTCTCTTCTCGGTTGGAAGATTCTAATGGCTCACTTAGCTCCTATAAATTTTGTTCCACCTCTCTTCCTTTGGTATTCCATTCCATTTCTTTTATGTTCATAAGCTTTTTTTTTCTCTGACAAGTTCTTTGTGTAGAAAGCTATTTTCGATTTGCTCCTCAAGCGAAGTGTCGTGGTGCTATATAGAGGCATCTACAATTTTTTTTATATATTTCATTTTGATTAAGTTTCGATCAAATTATTGCAATATTAAGCCTTTTTTTCCATTTTACACCTCTCTTGTTTTATGTTTTATTTGTAGGTTTCAAGTGAATTTTATAGCCAAAACGTTGGGTCTTCTATCTTCTCTACGAACCTTAATAGATTTCAAAGCGAGGTGCTAGGGTCTACAAAATTTTTTGAAGAATGAAAGACTTCATCGGAGTGTGAATCTAGGACTTCGAGGCATTGGCTCTTCTATTTTTCTGAGAGGTGTAGGGTCTGCAAATGACAACCTTCTTCCTTTGGCACTAGGTGCGTTCTTTTAGAAGAAGCGAACGACAACCTTCTTCCTTTGGGGCAGACATTCAATTCACATCTTCTGTTTAAATCCCGAATGCAGGTGCCTTGTATTGGTTAATTTGTATTGGTTTTTTCTTTTGTTCCTTCATTTTTGAAGGTAAAACCTTACAAAATATCTCCTTACCTTTCTATTTTTCATTATTCATTCTGACTCATTTCTTCACTAAAGCATTTTACTTTTTCAAAAGGCTATCCTCTTAAAAATTGAAGGAGTCATTTGTAACCTAATAATACAAAGGTATTTTTTGAGGGGGGGTAAGGGTGCACAATATTGCACCTTCTTTTTTTTTTGTCTTTTGAGAGGGGTTTTTCCTTTTTTTTAATGTCTATCTTCTTTAAGCTCTTTTCTATTTCCTTTTATAGTGGCTTTTATATCTAAAAGGAGTATATTGTTTTTATCTAATTAAACCAATATATGCTTAAAGAAGGTACTCAATATTTTATACAAACTCTCATATATCAAAACAAATAATTTTTTATATAACATCTTATAAATTTTTAAGTGGCATCTATTGGTGTATAAAATATATCTTCATCAATTTTTCTGCCTCTTCTTGCTTGTTACTTTCTCCTTCTTATTTCACCTTTTTTACATTTAATAAAGTTCTCTATATCTTAAAGAAAGACCTAAATATAAGAAGTCTATATCAATACAAGCTCTCATAAACTTCAAAATTTATTTCGATTTATAGGAATATTTTTACCTAAGTCATTTAAAATTTATCACCTATGTTCCTAGTGTTGGACTTCTCAATAACTTACAATTTCCCTCTCGTAAGGGTAGGTTATTTAGAATCCAATATTAAGTTCTGGATGATATAAAAAACCTATGTTCCAAGTATCAATTCTCCTCTTTACTTATAGTTTCCCTCTCGTAATGGCGGGTTATTGAGAAGAATATATATATAGGTCTGGCTTAACAATTGTTTCATTGGCCTTATTAATTTATCATACCTCCTCATTTACTTATAGTTTCCCTCTCGTTAGGGCGGGTATTTTGAAGATATTGGTATTTTCAAAAGGCCATTGTTACATTAAAAATTATAAGATCCATTAATTCATTTTTCATTACCCCAAAATATTTAGCAAATCTCCTTACTTACTTATAGTTTCCCTCTCGTTAGGGTGGGTAATTGAGGAGCTTGGTATCTCTTAAGGGTTTTGTTCCATTCTTTAAAAGAACATTAAAATTGAAGTTAAGGGGGGGATTGTTGGTTTACTTCAATTTTCTTTAGCAAAATGAATACAATTGATCCACTCACCCCTCATAACTATCATACCTAGAAACCTAAAATATTAAATCTCATTTCTCAAAAAGGGCTCACACACCTGCTAGAAGAGAAGCAACCTGAATTTGAAAAAGAATAAGAAATGGGTAGATAGATTTTAAAAAATGTATTAAGCCCTGAAATTCCCCTATGAAGGAAATGAAACATTATTTTCATATTGTATTCCGCCATGCTTCGTTCCAAAATATTCCCTTGTGAGGGAAATAATAAGACTATTTTTTCCTGCAGATGAAGGCCACTATACACCCGATCATAGGGGTATTTATAGTCGTTGAAAATGTTTTTCCGAGAAGAACCCAATGGAGGTGACCATTTTCAGTTTTGAAATTGTTTTCCACACCTTTTTGTGGATCAAATACTATTGTATCATGGAGTGCATTCTCGGTTGAACCCGACACTCCAATATCATTTGGTGCCCTTCCTTTGTTGTTTGTCCTTTTTTTTGGACCTTGATAACAGCCCATTGTGTTCATATAGATGGAAACCACTACTTAATATTGTGGGGTCACTTTGGACTACCCTTGTGATTTTTGTGGTTCTTTCTCCATCCTATATTCACACTCTTTTTTGTGAGACACTCGTTTCAGGGGCGTTTTATTTGGTGACCATTTTTATAGTTCATATGTAATAGTCTGGGAGTATATTTTCATTTATGTGACAAGTCTCTACTATTTTGAGACATCTAATGGATCTTTTGCAATATTCTTGAAGAAAATTATCCTTGGGGGGGTTGAAGAGGACATCTTCATTCATCTCAATACTCCATAAACATCTTACTTATTCTTCTTCTATTATGGCAGGTGCTTTTTCCCTTGAGGTTTTTTACCATTTCCCATTTTTTGTTGGTTGTCCACAAGTTTTGGATCTTGTTATCGGCCCCTTGTGTTCATATAGGTGGAATCCACATACTCATGCTTGTGGAGTCATTTTTAAACTACACTTGCGATTTTTGTGGTTTTTTCTCCATCATATCTTCACACTCATTTTTGTGAGACACTTTGGTTTTAGGGGACTTTTATTTAGTGATATTTATTCTTTTTGATCACATATTGCACATGAGTACCTTATCAGGTCTTGTTGTCGGGACTCATTTTTGTGGCTATACCATCACATATTGTACATGAGTACCTTATCGAGCCTTACTGCCAGGACTCATCTTTTGTGCATATGCTACATATTGTTTATTCATTTTTTTACTTATCCGTACTATCACTTAAAGGGGGGTGTTAAATTATCTTGGTGCATAGAGGTTTTCACCTCTCTCTTCTTCTTATTGTTCTTTTTATTCTTGGAAGATGGTTTTTTCCCATGTGGTTTTTTCACCATCTCTCCTATATATAAGTACATTGTACATGAGTACCTCATTAGGCCTTATTGTCGGGACTCATTTCTTTTTTGTTCAATGAGGACAATCTTCGCCATCCAAAGACATGCCTCTTCCTTTTTTAAAGATGGTTTTTCCCATGTGGTTTTTCACCATCTCTCATATATGTAATAACATAGCACATGAGTACCTCATCAGGCCCAGTTTTTGGGACTCATTTTTTAAGGAAAATCTTCACCATACGAAGACATGCCTCTTATTTTTTATTTTTTTATAGATGGTTTTTTCCCATGGGGTTTTACCATATCTTCAAAAAGAATCATTGTACTTGAGTACCTCATCAGGCCTTGTTGTCGGGACTCATTTGTTAAATTCACCCCTAGTATCACTTAAGGGGGTGTTAGAATAAATAATTATTCTCTTAAGTTCTACTAGGATAGAATTACTTGAGTTACCACTCTTCCATGAGTTAGGTGAACTCTCAGTTTATCCTAGTTCATATTTGATGAGTTATTGTAATCCAATGACTCTCAATGATCAACTTTGCTATTTATACAAAGTTGATCAATGAAATAAATCAATCAAGTATTTGTACTTTTCTAACAGGCATAATGTTTTTATTTAAGTTAAATATTAAGACTTGGATGTGGAGTTCATTATAGTAAAATTCTACAAGGAATTTTACACATACTACTTAAAGGGCATGGATTATATCTTTATGAAAGAAATTATGGGGTTTTCCTTTTATATATTGTGGAAATATATTGTTTGTTTTGTAGAAAATATATTGTTTGATTTGTGAAAATATTTTGTGGAAATATATTATTTGTTTTGTAGAAATATATTTTTTTATTTGTGAAAATATATTGTGGAAATATATTGGTTGTTTTGTCGAAATATATTATTTTTTTATAGAAATATATTGTTTGATTTGTGAAAATATATTGCAGAAATATATTATTTATTTATAGACAATATATTGTGGAGATATATTGTTTGTTTTCTGAAAATATATTGTTTGATTTGTGAAAATATATTGTGGAAATACATTGGTTGTTTTGTAGATATATATTGTTTGTTTTGCAGAAATATATTGTGGAAATATATTATTTGATTTGTGTAAAAAAAATGCGGAAATATATTGTTTGTTTGTAGAAAATATATTGTTTAATTATAGAATGAAATAATCACCTAGGATGCGAAGTCCTATTTGGATGAAGAAATTTATGAGGTTTCTTCATATGATTATTCTAAAATTAAGTAGAAATGAAAGGGTCATTTCTATATGGGTTATTTGATATTTTGATATAATAGATGAATGATAATCATATTGAATTAAATAAAAGAAAAATATAGATTTGAAAGTTAAGTTGAGAATATACATTGATTCCCGAAGCTTATTAGGATAAGGGGAATTAGTGTGGAGGGAATTATGGGGTTCCCTTATGAAGTGTAATGTTTTGCTTTGAGGATAAAAACAATGAATGTTTAATTGGACACGAAGTCCAAGGATAATAAGGAAATTATGGGGTTTCCTTATTTATTTAATTAGGTTGAAAAGGACACATATATATATTATTTAATTAATGATACAAAGGGGGTTATGTATTATTTGTAAATTAATGAATGTCTAATTGGACATGGAGTCCAATGGTAATAAGGAAAATTATGGGAGTTTCCTTATTTAATTATTAAATTAAATATTAATTCATTGGGCGTGGAGTCCATTTATAGTGAAATATTATGGGGTATTTCACATAATTCTTAAAAAGGGCATGGAGTCCATCTATAGGAAATAAACTAGGGGGTCTCCTTTTATGATTTGTTTGTTTTAAAATATGGACAAACAAATTGGGCTTAGAGTCCATTTTGGATGAAGAAATTTATGGGGTTTATTCATGTGACTATTTAAAAATAAAATAGAAATATAAAGGATCATTTCTATATGAATACTTGATGTAATGGATTAAGTATGTAGAAAGTAAATGGCTTGTTTATTTTATTTATGTTTTTATTGGATGCATGGAATATGAAATAAGCATTTAGGAATGCATTATCATATTAAGGAGTTGTCCTGATCCCTTACTCCAACCACCTCTCAATGGATCTCAAGGAGGACCAATAAGCAGAGACAAAGAAAGAAAGAGTTCTATTATGCTTTTATCGGAGTTTCATTTTGGATGTGAATATGTTGTAAATGGAAAACTCAAAGAAAGAGATGTATTAAAGACTAGTCTTGGAATTAATGTTATGAATATTGAAATATAATGTTAAGGAAGGCTTTGTTAGCTATGTCTCTTAATCATGAAAGGAATATTGTAAATTGTGGGTATTGAGGAAGACTCATGTTTATTGCTAAGCTTAACTACTTGACTTGGTTTACATGTAGTTACTTATGAGTTCCTCTTGTATATTCCTTAATTTGTTATTATAAAGGAAATGGAAATAATTGATGATTAAGCATTTACCACATGATGGTATGGTGTTCAATTATAATAGGATATGGCATTAATTGATTTTTCATATATATATATATATATATATTTGATTGGTAAAAAAGGGTTTTGAAAGGGAACCTAAAATTTATACAAATCCAGTTAAAAATAGGTGACTATACGGGGATAACCTAAAGATAAAACCCAACTAGACCAAAAAATAAAATCCCAAAGATCATCTTTGGGAAAGAGAAGCACCACAATTGACTTGGGAAACAGATAAGGGACTACCCTAGAGAGACAACAAAAATGGCATCCAACAAACACCAATAACTCAGTCAGACATTGGCTCACAATATTTTTCATATCTTAGTAATGTATGTTATGATGCTTTCATTTTTCTTTATGAGAGATAGTTGTTTTAGTTTTAAAAATGTTACTTTATTTGGGTTGTGAAGGATATATTAAGAGGGTATGCTTATAGTAACCTTGTTAATACCCTTGTTAATATAATTCCCAAGACTTGGTTAGTTATGGGGAGACAATAATCAAGTCAGTTGTGATAATTACATCTTGAGTGGTGTAGCTCAAATGTATTTCCAAAATTATGGAGCTTCTAAATAAGGTTCTTAAACATGGAGCTTGAACCATAATTCCTACAGTTGATATTAGGAAATCATTCACAACATGAGCATGTGATGGAGTTTTTATTAGGAAAGGATCAGGTGACCATGCGTATTATCACACGGAGTGATAATACCCTTAATTATCCCACCACGAAGGTGTGGTAAATAATAACTAGATACTAGTTGTCTTATCATAAATATGAGATATCTAGAATTGAAGGTATTATGCCAAATAACACCTACATAGACTGATTTATTTATGTTGAGGGAAATGACATCTATTTTATGGACTAAAAGGGATAATCCCTAAATTATGGTTAAATTACCTTACATTCACAAAGAGTATAAGGAATGTGGTGAAACCATTGAAGGTATCTTTTATAACCATATAGGTTTAGAAAATTTAACCCCAAAATAAGCTATAGGACATTGACCTATCATGTATACTTGAGTGTTATTAGCAATGACAAGAACTCAAAACATGGTTATGTCTTATTATGAAAAATAAAAGAGTATGAAAATATCTTTGTGAACCTTGCTTGTGAATCTATTCCAAAAAACAAATTCTCTCAGGTTGGTTAGAAATGATTTGTTGCACATAAGGCTATAATTGTTGATAATGAATTCACACAAAGGTATAGAATTGATTATAGAAAAATATTTGCACCCACAACAAGGAAAGAAGCAATAAAATGGTCATTGATATAACCCAACAAACATGGATTATGCATCACTTGGATGTGAAAATTATCTTCTTGAATTGGTACATAGAAGATGAAGTGTATTTACAACAACCACAAGGTTTTAAGATTAAATTTAAAGAATAATTTGTATACAAGTTGCAGAAATCCTTGTATGGCTTCAATCAGGGAACCAAGTGCTTGGTATTCCTAGATAGATGGATACTTTCAACAAAGTGGTTTCATAACGAGCAAGAGTGATCCTACCCTCTTCTCCAATAAAAATGGTAATGATATTCATCTTGAATGTTTGTACGAACATGATCTAATTTATATGGATAGTAGCTTAAAAATAAAAAATGAAATTAAAAATTACTATGATGAATGATTTTGAAATGAATGATTTGGGTTTGATGAATTACTTTCTTGGAATGGAGGTTCATTGATGTGAAGATTAAATTTTTAGTTGTCAAATAAAGCATGCTAAGAATATGTTCAAAAATTTTTGTATGGATAAATGTAAACCACTTCCGACTCTAATTCCTCATGGAGTGATGTTATGCAAGGATGATAAATCTAAGAAAGTAAACGTAATATATTATAGAAACATTGTAGGATGTTTAATGTTTATCACTAACATTAGACAAGACATTACATATTTCATTTCTCTTATTTCATTGTACATGAATGAGTTATATCAAATTCATTTGAAGGATACCAAGAGACTCCTGAGGTATATGAAGAGTGCTCTTGATTTTTTCATTCATTATTATGCAACTAAGGAGATAGAATTGTTGGTTTTAGTGACTCTAATTGGAGTAGTAACTTTGATGACTAGAAGTTTGCTTTTGGAACTTATTTTTCTCTTGGTTCTAGATCAATTATATGTAATTCAAAGAATAAATGATTAGTTGATTCTTCCTCCATAGAAGCTAAGTATACTATAATCACTTTAGCTAGTGTACAAGCCTTGTGGATTAGGAAGGTATTGGAAGATATTGGTGAGAAGTAATATCATCATATAGTCATTTTTTATGATAATATGGATACAATTCGATTGGAAAAGAATCCCATACATTATTACATGTCTAGATATTTTTTTTTGTAATATCATTTTATCAAAGATATGATGCAAAAAAAAAGTTGTACTATAACACTCAACAACAACTTGTTGATGTGTTCACAAAAGGAGTTGACAAAGGCTACTTGTTATAATTTAGAGATAGACTTGTGAGACCTCTAAGAATCAAAGGGAATAATATTGGAAATGATATGTTGAGAAAATGCATAAGACTCCCATATATATAGTGGATAAATATCAATTTATTCATTCACTTTAAGGTTGTAATCATAGTTGTACATATTATCTTTTATTTCAGTTAGCTAGTGAGATTTGTAACTAAAGGAAAATAAAAATATTACTCCTAATGCCCAAAATTAGAGTTCAATTAGTTAGTTATTGTAAGCATAGTGTGTGTGGTAATATCATATTGTTATTGCTTTTGTAATGAATATTGCATGTGTAATTTAAAAATAATCAATTATGCTCCTTCTTGTGAGAATTTTATGTAATGTATTTGGCTTAGTATTGTTGATTTTTATAATACAATAATGTCACAAGCTTTAGCTACACCTTTCAATCCTTAACACGGTGGGTTTGGTATTTTTTTTTTATTCTCTATCAATTGAAGATTTTTTGAGAAGCCTCACAACTTCAATCTAGGCACTAGGTATATAGCCATAAAAGAGTAGATTTTATAGTGAGTCCATGAAATATACATTCCAATATATGTCTTTCCATAAATTTTCATTTTTAAACTGATATTAATTTATATTAATTTTAAATTCTAATACTATCTATGTGTTCATATTAATACATAGATTTATATTAGTATTTCTCTCTCTCTCTTTATATATATCATTTGCATTCCAAAATTTATGATCCTATAATATTTTATTATAAAAATATATTATATAATCCCATTTTGTAGATACCAAATATATTTTTTTATAATAAAAAATATATTTTTTACAATAATCTTTTAATATGAATTATCTCTCACCTTATTTAGAATTATAATTTTGTATAAGAAATAACCTTATTATTTAGCTTGGTAATTATGTGTGTGTGTGTGTGTGTGTGTGTGTGTGTGTGTGTGTGTGTGTGAGTGAGAGAGAGAGAGAGAGAGAGAGAGAGAGAATATCAATTTATAGGTTTTTTTTCATATTTAAATTTATGTTTTAAAAGCACAAGATACTATGGAATAATGGTAATTGGAACAATATCATATAAATGCAACCCATGATTAATTTTCAACATTCCCACATTGTGATGGAACTCTCATAATAATATGTGATAATATGATTAGTTGTATTACTAAAATATTGATATAGTACCCTCATGATGTAAAACAAGTGGGATCATTTCCAACCCCATATACACTATTGATTTTTTTTTAAGTTCATTTTGCTTTATTTGATAGGAAAATTTCACATTTTCTTATTTGTTTTGGTACTCAATATTAACTTGAATTTCAATGAAGTCACTCCTATGGCTATGTAGCAATTTCATGGTTACCACATCCTTTTACTATAGTTTGATGTAATTTTAAGAATTTAAAGAGATACTAATTTAAAATGTTTGAATTGTAACATCAATAAAAAGAAGTTGGACTCCAGTAATCATGTTTATTTTTTAAAACTATCTAGTCAAATATTTTTTGAATGAAATACCATCTTTCCTTCCATAACAATCATCAAAAATCTAATTTAATCTATAATTCATCTTATTATGAATGGAATTTCAAAAAATAATTTATTATAATTGTATAGCTTATTTTCATAAATTTGGTGTAATAAATTTTAATCCCTTTTTAATAATGGGTCTGCTTATTATAGTAATAAGCTTGGTGGTAATTTTACAAGGGATGTTAATAACATTAATTTATCTCTAGGTAGAAATTATCTTTTTCATATTTATTATAGAGATAAGTTTAGAAATATCTAGAGTAATATAAGGATATAAACTATAGTTGATAACTAAATTCTTAAATAAATAAGTGTAGCAGTGCTAGGGCAATGAAGTTGAGTGTAGCAGTGTTAGGGCATCAAATTTGAGTGTAGCAATGATATGGCAACAAATATGAGTGCAGTGTTGAGCAATGTTAGGGAAGTGAATTCAAGTGCAACAGTGCTTGGGCAGTGAAGGTGAGTACTGTAGTGCTAGGTTAGCAAAGGTGAATGGACCAATTTTAGGGCAGCAAAGCTAAGTGTAGTAGTTCTAGGGTAATAAAGGCAAGCAACAATGGAGAAGTGTTAGGTTAGTGCTAAGTAGTTCTAGATTAACAAAGGTGAGTAACGGTGAAGAAGTTCTAGGGTAGTGTTGAGAAATAGCAATATGTGATAGATGTGATCTACGATATTTTTGGTACTCAGGAGAATTTTAAATCCGAAGGGGATAGGAACCTGATTTCCAACAAAGGTGATGGTGATTGATGCAAACTTAATTTTTATGATGATGCAAGTAGACCTATAGGAGTCACAGGAGATAGATCTAGGCCCCTCCAAACCTTGATCTTGACCCACTTATTAGACAACTAAAATCATCTTTTGTGAAGAAGGTTAGCAAAAATATAGATTTTTCTTCTCAAGTTGTTTCATCTATCCCCTCATTTGCCTCATATTCTATTTTTATTAGTCAAGGAGTCTTGAAAATTCCATTGTCTCCTTGGAATCATTTTCTCTCATTGGTTAGTTTATTGGCTCCCATCCTGACATGGAGTCAATTTGAAAGTGTGCTACTTTCAAATGGCTTCCTCAAGGAAATATACAGCTCATAGCCCTACTTAAAAGTTTTTCATATCAGATTGAACAATCCTTATGACATGAGTCATATTCCTGTAGGATGTTGTGGTTCTACAATAGGAGAATCCTTTTCCTAAGAAGGTGGAGCACTGAATTTGACTCGAAAATGCAAAGTATCAACTATACAACAATTTGGGTGAGATTTCCATGTCTTCCTAGTCATTTCTTGCATGAGGAAGTATTGTGAGGAATTGCTCGAGGCATTGGAGAACTGGTAATTTTTAATCTAGCTACTAAAGCTATATCAAGAATGATATATATGTCTGTATGTGCGCTATGGCCAATATTGAATCTGAGTTTCCAGCTTCAAAGGAATTAGTCCCAAACTCATGTAGTAGGCACCAAGTTAGTGAGTATGAAAAAAAACCTATATTTTGTTCATAATACAAAACACAAGGTCATATCAAACCCCAGTGCCCATATTTGAAGTAGAAGGAAGTGGTCCCTAGAGCCCCTAGAAGAGAATGGTGTGACCTAAGAAAAATTCTTGCTAGCTTGGCGGTTTCTACTGAGAATCCTCATGTTTTTGTTTCAAAAGGTAAAGAAGTCATGGTAGACCCTTCACCCAATGATCCTCATCAGGGGGGATTTTCTAATCTAGTCCAACATGAATTGATTTTGGAAGAGCCTAAATCAAAGTAAATGATAATGGACCAAGTCCCTATTGCGGATGTTAATGAGTATGGCAAAGCGATGGTCTAGAATATGAACCCATACAGTGGTAGAAGTCTAGACTAGCTTCTCCTAGAATACTTGGTGATGGAGACTTTAACTCCTTTGGATTTCCTTCATAACTTCTATTAAATCTTACTCATTGAAGATCTAGTCCTAAAAGAACTCTGCTTCCCCCAAAATCCTAGTGAGGCTCTTGGTCAGGAGTCATCAATCCTTCTTGAGTTAAAATAATCACCGTGCCTAGGGGTGAGATATTCAAACACATCCAATTCTAGACCCAAAACTATAAGTACCCAAAAATTATCAAATGGATGTTAGAGGTAATAGTAAGGCAAGGAAACCCTCTAACCAAGCATTGAGGATCTGTGAGACAGAGTCAAAAATTACTGATGGACTCCAATCCCAATTGAATTTTGAGAAAGAGAAGGATAGCAAAGGTAAAAAACTAAAACTTAACACATTTTGTATCTCCCTCGATTCTCCAAGTAGAAATAGTGGTTACAAATATCGAATATGAAGTTGTTATCATGGAATATCAGAGGCCTGAATGGGCCCTTCAAGTAATAAATTTTGGCGACACTTAGGAGAGATGTAAGACTTTATGTTATATTTATTTAATAAAATAATATGGATAGCTCTAATACAGAGGAAGTTAAAAAATTAGTTTGGAAGGAGGTAGGTTTTGCAACAAATTATAATAAGGAGCTTCAAGGGGTCTTTTTTGTCTATGGGACCTTGAGAAACTGGATGGATCCATTTTATTTATTTCTAATAGAGTGATTAATATTTTGTTTTATAGTAAGAAATCTGGGTAGATATGGATTATGTATAAAATTTATGCCCATAATACGGCCCCTAACAAGAATATGCTATGGGAATATCTGAGCTCTATGAGAGAAAATTTCAAGAGGGAAGCTTGGATTCTCATTGGGGACTTCAATACCCCTTATACCCTTTGGATAAAAATGGTGGTAGTGATTTTGGTTCTAAAAATATGAAATATTTTGTTGTATTTATTAATTATCAAGATTTGATGGATGTGGATTTGAAGGGGTCTAAATATACTTGGAGTAATAGGCATCTGGACACTCAGAATATTCAAATTAGGTTGGATAGGGTTTTAGTATCCAAGGAAGGTCTTCCAGTGTTTGGATATGCATCCCTTCACTCTCTCCCCAAAGTGGGGTCCAATCATAATCTTCTAGTGTTTAAAAAAGTCCCAAACTCTAGTTTTTTTCCTAGACCCTTCAAGTTTGAGGTAATGTGGCTGCAACATCAGGGCTTAGAATCGAGAATTTTGGAATGGTGGTCTTGGGATTTTTTGGACCCTTTTATTTCTCAAGTGGCTTCAAAGCTCAAATTTGTTAAATCTAATCTTAATATTTGGAACAAGTACATTTTTTGGAATGTGTTCTAGATGAAAAAAGAGTTGGTTGAATAGTTAAAGGAAGTTGAATTAAATTTGGAGTTAGGAGAGGTGATTGAAGAGGATAGATGCAGGGAAAAAAATTATTAGTAGATTTCCATAACATGATGATGGATGAAGAAATTTCATGGTGTAAAAAATCAAGATCCCTCTAGCTTCATGAAGGTGATAGGAACATAAAAAATTTGCACACATCCACCTTACGGTATAGGATCAATAATAGATTTAGAGAAATAATGAAATCATATAGTGTTATCTCTAAGGATATTATAGAAATTAGGATAGAAGTGGTCAAGTTTTTTAAAACCCTCCTCTACTCTAGGGATGATATGGATCTTAAAGCTAAATATAGGTTGATGCACCACATCCCCACCCTATTTTTAGATGATATGAACAAAGACCTCTATACTCCCTTTTGAGATGAGGAAATTAGGGCTACTATCTTCTCTATGGGTGGTCTGAAAGTTCAAGGTCAGATGGATTTCCTCCTATTTTCTTTCATAGGTTCTGGCACATTATTGGTGGTGACATTTGTTCAAATATGAGGGAAATTTAAGAGTCTAATTTAATTATAGTTGATGTAAACTCAACATTTATAGTTCTTATCCTAAAGTCAGTGGGTGCTAAATATTACTCTAATTTCAGGCCCATTAGCCTCTGTAATACGATTTTTCAAATTCTCACTAAAACTATGGCTAAAATGCTTAAAGTATGTCTTTTGAAAATTATTGACCATCCTCAAAGTGTATTTATAGTAGGTAGACACATTTTGGATAGTGTTATTATAGTGCATGAGTTGATTCATTGTATATATAAAAGTAGAAGGCTAGGAAATTTCCTCAAACTTGATATGAATAAAGCATACAACCAAGTCTCGTGGAGCTTTCTGCTCAGAGTTATGGAGAAATTTGGTTTCAATCCTTGTTATATCAGATTGGTCAGAGCTTGTATATCATCAACACAATTCTTAATCTTTGTTAATGGATCACTAACTAGTTACTTTAGTAGTTGCAAAGGCATTTGTCAAGGGGATCCTATGTCTCTGTATCTATTTATTTTATTGGTCGAGTCTTTGGGAAGAGCTTTGAAGGTGAATCCCATAGTGGTGTGAATCAAAAATATAGCTACCATTGACCCAATATCACATCGTTATTTGGTAATGATATGTTGTTATCTATAGGGTTATGCATAAGGGGTCGATCCCAAAATGTATTTATAAAAATTTGGTGAATCAGTTTCGAAATCAAGGAAAATAGTGTCCAAATGCATGTAGAAGGTTTGCTATTATTAGGGGTAAAGTTGGAAATTTAAATTTAATATGATCAAATTATTATAAAATTGGGGTGAATCGAACCAAAAACAAATTTACACCTAGAAATATTTGGCTAATGGTCCCTGGTCAAGGGTCCCAAATATTAGCCAATTCCAAATTTTGAAAATCCAAATTTTAACCAATTTGGTGATAAATAGCCGCTATACATAACCTTGATTATCCATTTTAGCTTCAATCCCTTAGGCCAGAGCTGTCAAAGAGATCCTTCAGGACTACTAAATAGTAGTTGGGTAGAAAGTGAGTTTGCGAAAAAGTAAAGTGTTCTTTCTAATTACTCCTCTTGGAAAGTAGAGGAAAATTGTTGAGATCTTGGGATGTGATATTGACTCCCTTACTTCGGTTTATCTAGGATTGCCAATGTTCAAATGAGGGGTTAAGAATTCTCTTTGGAAACCGATTGTAGAAAGAGTTAAAAAAAAATTGGTGAGATGGAATGGGGCACTTTTGAGCCAAGCAAGTAAAATTATGCTAGTTAAGTCTACGCTATAGAGCATACCAATGTATTTTTCTCTCTTTTGGATTCTAGGAAATATTCCTCAAAAAATTGAATAAATTCAGTGATCCCTTCTCTGGTTTGGTTCTGAGAAAAAGAAGAAATTCTTGCTTGTGGCATGGGATCAAGTGTGCAGTAGGAAAGAGTTGGGAGGTTTGTGCTTAAGAAGAATAAAAATTTTAAATAGAGCACTAATAGCTAAACAGGGCTAGAGATTGGTTCAAAAATATAATGTTAATTGGGTTAAAATATTTTCAATAAAATACTTATGTAACACTAGTAGTTTTCTCATAGACCCAAGTCATGCACTTAGCTTAGCATTCTGGTGTAGCATTGTTAATAGTCACTCTAATATCGTAAAGGGAGTAATATGGGTGTTAGGTAATGGACAAAGCATTGATTTTTGGAAAGACACTTGGGCAGCTAAAAGATCGTTAGAATCAAATACTCACTTGAGTTTGGTGGAACCAATCACAAGATAAACTTTCAAGATGAAGGTATGTGATGTCATTGTCTTTGTTAATGATAGAAAATGTTAGAATTTTTTTGTTCTTCTAGGGATTTTGCAGGAAGAAGAAATTGTGTTAAAATCTCTAATGGACATCCTAAAGTAGATGGTTATTCTTAACTAGGATAGGCCAGATATATTGGTGTGGGGGAGTAATAAGGATGGTTGCTTTTCTGTTAAGTTAGCCTACCTGTTGTTAGATGTTCCCTTTGATTTTTGGTTTCCCATTAGTAATATCTATTTGAAGGGTCTTACCCCCAAAGTTAATGTTTTCTTTTGGTTGGTAGCTCAAGGGAAGTGTCTTACATTGGATAATTTATAGAAAAGAGTATTGGTTATCTTGAAAAAATGCTACCTATGTGGTAGAGCTGAAGAATCACCTATGCACCTATTGTTTGATTGTCCCTTTTCTCAGTTTATTTTCTCAAAGTTCTTGAGGATCATTGATGTGGTTTAGAATTTTTTGAAGTTGATGTTTGACTTGATCATTCAATGGAGGTCTCTCTTTTTATCTTCATATATGATTTTTTTGCTCCTTTGGTTTACCTCATGTCTAGTGGCATATTTGGAAGGAGAGGAATTATAGAGCCTTTAAAAACATCTTTCATCCAACTGAGTTCATGGCACTTAGGGTTGTTGTTGCCATTGTTGAAAATGTGGATGCAATTCCTTTAGATAAGGTCACTTCCATTGGGGATTTTGTACTAAAGTTATTTCTTGGATTTAGATATTATTCTCCTAATCATCGCATTTAAGCTCATGCTAGATAGACTATTATTTGGGGATATCCTCCTATTGGCTAGTTGAAGCTAAATTTTGATGGAGCTTCTAAAGGGAATATGGGACCAGTCAGTGAGGGGAGATTGGTTGGAGACTCTAACAAGAGGATTTTGTTGGTTTTCACTAAAATTTTAGATTGTCAAACCAATCATTTTGTGGAGGTGAGCTCTCTTTCAAAGGGTTTATCAATTGGAAATTTTGAATGGAAGGAAAGTAATTATTAAAGGGGATTCCATCAATATCATTAATATGATCAAAGGTGTTCAAGTCCCTTCTTGTATGATCACAAAAAAACTTTCTAAAACCCAAATATGGATTTTAACCCTCAAAGCGATTGAGATTAAGCATGTTTACAGGGAGTAAAATAGATCAGCAAATTTTTTAGCAAACTTGGGACTTCTATAGGAAAGATATATAATTTGGCAAATTGAAATACAAGTTACACCTTGTTTGCTTCTCACCTTTAATACTAGCTTTTATTATCATAGGATAATAATTGGATAAGGTTAATAAAACAACACAATTGAAAATATATCTTCTATTTGAATATAAAATATTTAAACTAGTATAACATCTATCCAATATAATTTTTGGAATATATTATATTATTTGGTACATGACAATGTACCACCATGGGTACATCTATATATTAGGAAAGAGTGTCTTAGATTAGGATGAAAGTATTTAATTTGCACAATATAATAAATGCAGTGTGCAATGATATTTTGGCACTATAAATGTCCATATTTGTCCCTATGTACATGTGTCATTAGAATAGGAATATGAAGAGTCATAGGAAGAGTGTAGGCCAAAAAACACCATATGAAGAGTCACTTTCCATCCTATATATGGATGTGCAATTGTAATAGAATAGTATCACAAAGGGAAGTTCAATAGATGGGGCATCACCCATGGAGGAATGTAAGGTGATGTAATATTATGTATTTGAGGTCTTTTATTCAATAAGAGTATATTGTATTTTTCAACATTTGCCATTAGCAATATTTGAGTTATTTCATATTCTAAATATAAGCTTATTTGCTTACATTATTATTTCCTTCATATTGAGTTGAGTATTATTGATTTAGTGGCCATATTATTAAGTGGTTATTAATTAAAAGCTAACAATGGTATCAGAGCCACGGTATATCTAGCCATAATAGGTCTGGATAGGAATTAAGAGAGCCACTAGAAACTATTCTAGTTTTTCATAATTCAACACCATTGTTGCATTTTTGCAAACCAGATGCACCTTTGGACCTGCCCCTTGCAAAATTTATTGGTTTTGATATTGTTTGCTAGAAGTTATTATATAGATTGGAAGGAAGGACATTTCTACTAGTTAAGAAGAGACCAGTAAAGATAAAGGAAATTACCTCTACAAACATAAACCAAATAAGATAAAGAAAAATACTTCTAGAAAGGGAAACCAGAGAAGATAAAGGAAAATTACCTCTAGAAAGAGAAACTAGAGAAGATAAAGGAGATTACCTCTGGAAAGAGAATCCATAGAAGATAAAATAAATTACCTCTATAGAAGAAAACTAGAGAAGATAGAATTTCTCACTAGGTTGAAAGAAAACCAGTGAAATTTAAATATTTACCTATTTCAGAGCAAAATTAGAATAGAAGAAAATTTATAGGTCTTGAAGAGAGACCTTGATATTGAATATTTAGAGACCTTGGAAGAGGTCCTATTGATAAATTTGATTGATTGAAAGAATATATATTCCAAATTTTTGATTGGCTAGAATATTTCCACAAGGTTGAAGGAAAACTTGTGAACACTAGGATTCAATATTGATTTGATTCCACTAGTTATAGCTAGTGAATATTATTATTTCTAAAACTTTGAATATATAATTGCTGCTCAAGTTCTATTGCAAAAAATAGACATTGAAGGAGGTCCAAGAAGAAGGTCCCAATTGAATATTGAGAAGAACCAAGGAGAGGTTTTCATTGTAAGACTGCTGATTGAAGAGACCCTAAGAGAGATCATATTTAAGAATTTCAAAGATTGGAAGATTGAAGATTTAAGGACTATTAAAAGTCCCATTGTAGATTGAAGAAGTCGATTGATGATTAAATATTGAAGGACTATTGAAAGTCAAGATGCATATTGAATCAATATATTGAATATTGAATATAGAAGGACTATTGAAAGTCCTATTGTAGATTGAAGCAACAAATTGAAGATTGAAGACTGAAGATAAAAGGACTATTGAAAGTCCTATTGTAGATTTTGGAGATCCAAAAAGAGATTGCATTGAAGAATTTACTTTAGTGGAAAATTGAATAAACCAATGTAATATTTCATTGAAAATAGATTTGAATGTTGCAAAATTAGAAGACCCAAGAATATAGGTCTAAAGAAGATTTTGAAGAAGAAAAGAAGGCTACAGAAAAGTCTTATTATAGAAGCTGAAGCAACCATTATTGAAGGATATTTGAAGCATATTTCATGGTAAAATATTACAATAAAAAATAGTACCTAACTAGAATAAATTGGGACAATTATCACCATCCAAAAACAAGCCCATAAGGAAAAGTATTTGGCAAGAAGGTTGTCAAATTTTGAAGAACTCAAGACATTCAGATTCTTGAGAAAGAAGATAGAGAAAGAGGTCAGATTTGAAGATAGAATTCAGTAAGAAGTCAAAATAAATCAAGAATACTACAAAAGCCATACATTTGATAAATTTGAATATAGCCACACAAGTTTTGTAGTCTAATTTGTTTTAGCACAAGGTGTTGATTTTTAGAAGAAAAGTTGAAAGGAAAAAGACTGCAAAAAGTAGAAGTAGAAAGTTGCAGATTGAAAAGCTTTGGAGAAGCTTTCAAGGAAGATTTGGATAGTCAAATAAGAGAAGTATTTATAGCAAATATATCATTAAATTTTAAGGTTAGTAAACTTCATCAAATCAGATTTTGAAATAACAATTAGAAGGTGTTTAAGCTGCATTTTTGGGCAGCATTGTAAGAATAAAATTATCTACATTTTAAAGAAGATTTGGGAAATATTTGAGATATATTTGGACATAAAATAATAATTATTAGTAGCATCACCTACGAAGGACGTTTATTGCAGATTTGGAGTGCATTTGTACAACATTTGAAGCTATAAAAATCAAAGTTAGAAAGCACCTGTTTGAGGAAGAAGAAAGCACCTATTTGAAGGAGAAGAAAACACTTGTTTAAAGGAAAAGAAATCAAGCTTTTAGGCAGAAATTATTTATGCAAATTGAAGGATCTACTAACATCAAATTGAAATGTGAAAATCCAGCAAACACAAGATAGTAAGCTACAAAGGAAGAATATAGAAAAAAGTGTGTAAAATTGATGCCATATAGATTACTATTGCTAAATTTTTAAACGAGTTTATTAAGAGTTTTAAAAGCATTAAATTTTGGAGCCATTTAGATCTAGCCAAGAAGAATATTTTAAGGTGTCATTAAGATAATAAAGGAAACTATTTCACACCATTGATTTTATAGAAAAATTGCATATTATAACAACAAAATTACAAGTTTAATTGGACTAATAAGAAGTTGATTATATGTTGTTTTTTTAATAAGATAAAATCATATTTATTTAACATTGATTAGTGGGATAGAACCATTTTATTATCTGATAAAGTTGAAATATTATAGGAGCATTAGATTTATTTATTAAAGGATTTATAAGTTTTAGTATATACTGATTTTTAAAGTGAAATAAGAAGCAAAATATTCTACGTTTGTGAGGGAAAATAACCCTCAAAGTACAATAGTTTTTGAAAATAAAAAGAGCTCCAAATTTGGGTAGATTTTAGGTTTTTAAAAACATCAGATTTACAGTTGGAAGTGGTGAAAACCACCACTATATAAAGCACCATTCGATAGCATATTACAGGGGGGAAATACTCCATCATACGTCCACCCACTTGCAATAAAAAGCACCAGAAAAAGATCATAATAAATAGGAGCCATTAGGCTCAAGTTTTTTCCAGACCAAGAAGGTAGAGAACGTCATCCACAACATACAAAAGTACTATTACAGTCATTCAAAATAGGGAATATTACAAGAGAGAAAATACATTGTGCATTATAAAAAAAGAAAAAGAAATTGCCATAGTGATTACCATAGGGCCACCATTGAAGCATACACGAAGGTATTTGGTTGAATTTGTCCTTGATCAAGTCCACCATAATCCAAAGGAAGGATAAAATCCAACAAGAATACATTTTCAAGAATCTAGAATACATTTTACAAGGATCAAGAATAAGTTTGGGAAGAGCAAAGGCATTCAAAAGCCTTACAATCCATACGTTTGGAAAAAGAGTGCATGCACAAAGAGCTATTTACACTTGTCTCTTATAAAAGGAAGGAATATATCCACTTGGAACTAAAGATAAAATCTGGTGCATAAGGTTGAATGTAACTCTTCATGAGAAAAGAGCACTCAAATGTTCAAACATTCTTCATTATTATCCAAGCGCTCAAGAAGATTGTGTAACTCCCAAGTTGCAAGAAATAAAGTGAAAAGTGTCCACTTTATTCTATTCATGAAAGTTAGCACCACAAATAAGGAATACAAGGATTAAAATAACATCTACACCATGTGGCACACATCCAAAGAAAGGTGAAGCGTTCATATAGCCGTAGAGATATTAATATAGCAATTTTTCCAACACCTTACATATAAAATATAATAGGAGAAGCATTAAATAAGGTCAAAGAATCTTTAAAGATTCATACGAAGCATTCCAAGCAAGTTTGACCAAAGATAAAAGTGCCCAACAAGACTAGCAAGGAGCGCCTGAATAATTGAGGTATTTATCATAGCATTTTATCATATATTAAATTTTTATATTGATAGGAGGAATAATAAGGGAATATATTCTAAGTTCAAAGTTTATTAAAAGTAAAATTGGAGTTATAAGCATTTTTTGTAACCTTAGAAAATCATATTATTATTGTGAAGCCTATAATTATGTTTTTGAAAAGCATTTTCTAAATTTGAAGGCTATATTGGAGTTTTGTAAAATTACATACCATAGTTTACAATACCAATTAAATATTTGTAAATTAAATAAGATTGGATAAATAAGGATTCTATATCAAATTAGAATTACAAAATATCACAAACATTATTTTTAAAAATTTCTAAATTTCTAATTTTGGAGGTATAAGGATTTCTACATCAAAAATAGTATATGAAATTTAGAATTAAATATTTTATCCACAATTTTGGGAGATAAAAGGGATTCTACCTAGGACTACATTTGATAGTTAATTTGAAGATTTGTAAAGGATGGAATTGCATTCTATTTCTAACATTATGGATTTACAATTTGTTTACTCATGACAACTACAAACAAATTTTTCTATCTGAATCCCAATAGCTCAAAGGTCCTAACTATACCACATGGAAAAATAAAGTAAGATCAATCTTAATAGTAGAAAATATTTTGGATATAATTAAGGGAGAAAATACCAAACCTACTAAATAAAGAGATATACATAAATATGATGAGGATGAAGAAAAATCCCTTATGATCATAACTTTTGCAATTTCAGATGGCATACAACCATATATTAGTTCAGTAGAAACATCCACAGATTCATGGGATACCTTAGCAAAAATATTTGAAGGAAAAAATAAAGCTACTTCTTTTAATAATATAGTGAATATTTTACAAGAATACAAAGTGGAAATTTTAGTACAGGATGAAATGAGTAATAATGCATTAGTCTCAAAAGATAACTCACAAATAAATGTTGCTTCATTTCCAAGAAGCAAAGAAAAGTGGAATGATAGGTGTTCTCAAAATTGCAAGAGAGAAGTACAAGTACCAACTACTGCAGATTCAATCCAAGGAATCAATATCAGAGATACCAAACTAATTCAAGAGGCCAACCAAATAGGTTGTCTCAACCTCAGAAAAATCATAACCAATACAAATCATCACAATAGTAGTACCAGTGCCAACCACAATACAAAGAAGGAAATCAAAAGGGGCATCTAGCTCAAGAGATACATGAGATACAAGAACCAGAAGATGATACAGAATTACATGAAGCTAAAGCTCTTTTAGCAAATGTAGTATTTTATGAAAATACTAATAAGTTGATTGATCAAGATACATATATCAAGAAAATTGAAGAAAATGACAAAGAAGAGCACAAGTTTGAGAAAGAAGAAGAAGATTCATATTGAAGAACAAATTGATCAAGAACCAAATAATGTAATACAGGGGGGTGTTGGAATATATTATATTATTTGGTACATGACAATGAATGACCATGGGTACATTTATAGATTAGGAAAGAGTGTCCTATATTAGGATGAAAGTATTTACGTTATGTAATATAATAAATGCACAAGTGTGCAATTATATTTTGGCAATGTAAATGTGTATATTTATCCCTATGTACATGTGTCATTAGAATAGGAATATGAAGAGTCATAGGAAGAGTGTAGGCCAAGAAACACCATATGAAGAGTCACATTCCATCCTATATATGTATGTGCAATTGTAATAGAATAATATCACAAATGGAAGTTCAAGAGATGGGACATCACCCGTGGAGCAATGGAAGGTGATGTAATATTATGTATTTGAGGTCTTTTATTTAATATGAGTATATTGTATTTTTTAGTATTTACCATTAGCAATATTTAAGTTATTTCATATTCTAAATATAAGATTATTTTCTTAGCATTATTATTTCCTTCATATTGAGTTGAGTATTATTGATTTAGTGGCCATATTATTGAGTGGTTATTCATTTAAAGCTAACACTAATCATTGTTTTTTAAATGGATTTACAATATTCATATCACTATTATGATATTTGATCATTTTTATAATATAGTAGATCATAAACATCTAAAGCATTTTACACAATATCTAAGAATACCATGGTAAATGTAAAATATTGGTAACAAATTCTTTTTTGTCTATTTTCTACCATTTTGATTTGTGCTCACACAATCCAATCATCTTTTTGAAAGTTGTGATTTATGTAGTTCCAAAGAATTTACTAAAAATGGATTAGCTACACAATGGATATAGAAACTAGTTTAAATATAATTAAGTATAAAAGTTACCAAAAAATTATGACTTGTTTTTATTAAAATCCAAGAATAACTAGTCATCAGGTATCAAATGATATAAATTTGCATCTAATATATATTTTTCAAATGTATTTATATTTATCACCAAAATCCTATGTTAATCTTCTAGATTAGTAGTATGATTTGTGGAAATGGATCTATTAGGATCTAGAATGAGATCCTCATTTCTTAATGGATATAAGATAGATGTTTAAGTAAATAATGGAAAGTGAAGGTTGCCTATTTGATTCAATATCACTCTTATA
This sequence comes from Wollemia nobilis, assembly GCA_028583015.1. Classification (NCBI taxonomy): domain Eukaryota; kingdom Viridiplantae; phylum Streptophyta; class Pinopsida; order Araucariales; family Araucariaceae; genus Wollemia; species Wollemia nobilis. The sequence goes on from JAQPPZ010017238.1 coordinate 4,272,680, forward strand.
TCTTTTATGTCTTATACTCATTTTATTATTTTTTGTTAAATATAAATAAAAAAATCTATAAGGATTATTTTGAATAAAACCATTCTTTGGAGAAGGTTATGATGAAAACTATGAAATAGAAAAACCACGTGATGGTGATATCAACTAGTTGTAAAGAGATATACATAGCTCCAATGGCATCATTGAGATTTATGTGTTTCTTATTATCTCCATATAAAACTTAAATAACTATGTCACTTACTTAATTATATGTGGTACTATCTCACTTAATTTAATTTAATGAAGAAGGGATAATAATATTGGTGTCATGGCATTATTAGAGTTAGATTAATTCTTCTTATTTGTATAATAAAATAAAGCATTTGAATTATGTAAGTAGCTATCTATTTATATATACTCAAAGCCCAAGTTCACAAGTTTGATAATTTTTAAAAGAGTTTTTGTTAGGTCCATTTATAAGGAGGGGAGTAGATGAACTTTAAGGATGCCATATTTATTTTATCCATTTTTACTCTAAATGGGCCTACTTGGATGGCTTTTAATTTGATAAAAATTGAATAAGATGTGAGGTTTACAAATGGTATTTCAATCAACATTGGATAATAAGACCTAGTAGGCCCCTAACGGTAAAATTTAAATAAAAATACATATATCGCTTTATGTGAGACATAAGATATGAACCATACACTTAGATCTTAAAACATATATGACACACCATTGATACCCCAATCAATTCTATATCCAATTACAAAATTTTACTTTGTGGGGACAATTTTAAGGAGGCCTAAATCAATAAGCATACTTCAATAATAACCTATGATATTTAAACTATTATGAGGAAGTTCTTATTTAAAATTTTAATTGAATGGTTGTGTTTGAATTATTAAGTACATGGTCTACTAACTCTTTTAATGATTATGCTTCTTATTTGCCTTAACATATGTGATTACATTGACTAAATAATATTTTGATGATTGATTAGATTTTTGAGTTGATTGATTAATTGTGTTAGTAGGAAAAAATAGTTAGAGCTTGGAGGCATTTTAAATGATATAATTTTCATGTTAGGAAAAGACACAAAACCCAAGAACAAATGTCCTTGTCTAGATTCAAAAGTGAGAACTAAGTTTTCATAGAAACTATAAAATATATTTAACCATTTGTTTAATATAAAAGAAAGATTTTAGTTTGTAACATGTGCATGTAATATAACACATGTTTATTTGTCATCATTGAAGTCCCATGGATTATTTTTATTAAATGCCTCTTGAATTAAACTATTTTGAGTTGAAAAATAATACAACATATACTAACTATAATAAACATATTAATTAAATATAAAATTTTAATGTATTAGATTTAATAATGAAAATAAAATTAAATACAAGAAAAAACCTTAATAGTTTGTTTAATATTAATGAAGACATTTTTAATTTTAATATTTATGGCTATGATACTAGATTAACCTTCTATGAAATTTTCCTTTTAGTTGATTTTTTTTATTATATGGACAAAGGAGTTTTGAAAGGATCTCCAAACCTTGTACAAAAGAGACTAAGCCCCACACAAAAATAGGGAGTAAAAATTACTTACATTCAATTATAATTGAGGAATGACCAATCAGAGGAGTTACCCCTTCCAAATCCAAACCACTACATAGTTAATACCATACATAATATTAAACTAAAAAATAATTTGAAACCAAATTAGGATGCCAGAGATAATCAGCTGGACATAGATCAGTAGTAGGACCTAAACGACAAACCGAGCCAAGCACCAGTCTGATTCTCCCTCATGAAGTCATTGATTTCCTAGGCCTACTATCCCATAAAGGCAAGACTTTCTTCTACATTGGACATTTTGGCTTGCAAAGAGGAAACGGTAGCTTGGAGATATGAAATTTGGTGTGAAAACCCAAAATCAAAAAGCGCTCCCAAGTTTTATAGCCAAGTCATCAACAACAACTCAACCAGAGTGGATAAAAGGCTACTTGTGTATGATGTCATTATTTATAGAAGCAATATCCATAATGAAATTATCCCACCACACCACTAAACTATTCTGAATAACTCCTTTGTTAGCTAATAGATCAGCTACTCGATTACCTCCATTGTATGTATGCTTAAATTGAACCTCTTCCAAATTTGGGATGTATCTCTGAACTTCTAGAAGAAGGTTAGAAATAGTCCAAGTAGGATATTGAGTCCCTCTTGCCATATTTATAATATAAAGGAAGTCCTCTTCAATGATTAGTTTCTTGCATTTTACATAATCCAATAGAGAAACTCCTTGGAATAGGGCCCTGGTTTCAATGAAGTGACTAGTTTGACGACCCTTATCAACAAAGGCTAAAAATATCAAGCCATAATGGTTTATTACAATCCATCCAATACTTACAGGACTTATATTCCCTTTAGATGCACCATCAAAATTCAAATTTAGCCAACCAATTGTAGGTGGCTCCCACTTAACCCTGACTCTGTTTGGAGGCACAATAGGTCTGACTAGTTGAGGATTGGAATTGAATCCAAGAGATATCTCCACTGACCATTCCTGCTCTACAGTCACAATATTCAGATTTAAGGTTCTAATGTTTTGCACGAAAAAATAAATCTCCTGCAAAGCCATAGCTTTAGCCAAAGAGCAGCATCCTTACATGCCCTTGAGTTTCTTTCCTTCCAGATCTGCCACCATATATGAGGAAGGTTGAGTTTACAAAACCAAATAAGGTAGAGAGATAGAAATGGAGAAACCCATTGGGTTAGCACATCCTCTAGGTTGTTCAAAAACACGCATTGGATATTCAAATATTTGAAAAAGTAGCTAGAAACCTCTTGTGAGAAAGGATAGCTAAAAAGAAGATGGATCGGGGATTCCTCCATATTTTTGCACAATAAATAAGCATTAGGAAAATTAATACCTCTTTTTTTGAGATTATCTAAAGTTAGAAATTTTCCTTGTATGGCTAGCTAGAAGAAAATGTTGATTTTAGGAGTCAGTCCTTTCAACAAAATTTTATCTACCAAAAACCAAGGATCAGAAGGACCATCTACTACTAAATAAGTTGATTTGATAGAGAATTTATCATCCTTCTCTAATCCCAATATGAATCTATCCAAAATTTCTCTTCTAATAATTATAATCCATTTAATGATATTGAAAATTTCATCAAATACCCTCCACTAAAAGTACTGGGAAGTCAAATGGTTTCCATCGGGGATGGTCTTCAATCCTTTCAATAAAATCACAAACCTTATTTCCCCAAAAATGATCTGTAATTGGTTTGACTAAAGCTAGCTCTGATATTGACTCCAACGGAACCTCAATCGCCCACACATCACTCTAGAAGTCAATAAATATACCATATCCCAAACACCACCTACCCCCTCTACGAATATCTGATTTGCACTGTAACAGGCTAAACCAAAAAGCTAAAATCTGGAGGGGTAATGGGTCTAGTAAATTTAGTCCCATAATTTAGGTATTTGGCCTTGACAATATCAACCCATCCCACTTTCTCCTCTTGAACTAGTCTCCAACCCTACTTGGCAACAAGAAATTTGTTCATAAATTTTAATATTTTAAGGCTTAAACCACCCTTCTCATTCTTGTTGCATACTTGGTCCCACACCACTAGATATAATTTATTTTTCTCACTTGCTCCAGACCAAAGAAATGAGCATTGGATCTCTTCTATTCTTTCAATAATCTTACCCGAGATTCAAAATAGAGAAAGGAAATATACTAGGATGCTTTGAAGGGTGGCCTTAACTAACATTATTATTTTTACTTGGCTCAGGAGAGCCCCTTTCCAACTTGTATGCTTTCTCTGCACATGCTCCACAACCAGTTCCCATAGGGATGATCTTCAAGCCCCAAAAACATTAGCATCCCCAGGTAGGTTGAAGGGAGAGACCCAATATTACATCTCATAATATCTGCAATCCTCAACTTCCTTGCTAGAGGAGTATTGAAGAAAAATAACACTTTTCCTAAAATTAACCTTTTGACCCATTGCCTATTCATAATATTCCATAATACTTCTAATTGATTTTGCTTGCGAAATTGAATCTTGAAAGGATATAAGTGTATCATCGACAAATTGATGATGGGATATGGGACTGATGGATGTAGCCGAATTAAGGCCTACAATAGAATAGTCAGATTTGATGGCCCACCCCAGAGATTCCACAAACAAAATAAAAAGGTATAGGGATAACAGATCTCCTTGACAAATTCCCCTACAGCTCCTAAAATATCCCATCGAAGAGCCATTCACCAAAACTAAGAACTTGGCTGAAGAGACACATGATTTGATCAAACTTATCCACTCCTAAATAAATATAAATTCATATAAAATTTTGAATAGAAACTCCCAATCAACCCTATCATAACATTTTTTCATATACAGCTTGAGCAAGGTCCCAGAGTTATCGCTTTTGGTCATTGAATGGATGATTTCATGGACTGCAATGATTCCATCCAAAATTTGCCTCCTAGCCACAAAACCACTATGTGTGATATCAATGATGCCTGGTAATAAAGGTTTCAATCTATTCTCCATGGTTATTGTCAAAATTTTAAAAATAGTATTGCACAAACTATAGGCCTATAAGATGCAAAATCCTTACCATCAGCTATTTTATATATAAGCACAAAAAATATAGAGTTGACATCTTAAGGGATCTATTTTGAAGACTGAACATCTCTGATGGCATCACAGATCTTTAGCCCCAAAATATGCCAAAATTTCTAAAAACATATTGGAGGAAACCCATCAGGTCCCGACACTTTGATCCTGCCATTGCAAAAATTGCTTTACTAATTTCATCATCTGAAAATGGAGTATCCAAAATATTATTCATATTTATAGAGACCAAAGGTGGTATGTTATTCAGTAAGTGAGCTTTAGCCTATTGATTTTTTTTATGTGGAACACAGGAGGTCCTTACAAAAATTTAATGCCTTGGATCTAATCTCTTCAATGTCTTGAGAGAGTTCTCCTTTTGCTTTCGTAATCAGCCTAATATTATTGTTACTCCTATGCCTTAGTGTAGTGGAGTGAATTTTTTTTGTGTTTTAATCACCCTCCTTAAGCCATAGGGCCCTAGATTTCTACCTCCACATAATTTCTTCCCCTACCATAACATTATAGAGCTTTGTGAGAATAGATAGTTCTTTCCTCTTTAGTTGAAATTCATTGTCCATAAGGTTAGGCAATTGAATAATAATAAATAGTAAGTTTGTATTTCAATCCATCCTTGAATTTTGTGATTATTACATAATCAAATTGAGTATTAAATATTATTGTTTTTTTATGCATACCCATGATTTTGGGCTTATGATGAGGATATCAAGAACAATCCAATGTACCATATCCCTACACATCCACATCCTACATATGCAATACCCTTGTACTTATATATTCTAGATTTGGAGGACCATATTAAGCACGCATACTTGCACCTCAAATATCCTTACACTAACACACACATAAAACCTTGATATTAATTCTTATCATAATTCATCCCACCTATATTTGATTCCACACCTTATTGCACCCATAACCTGGTCTATTAGACTATGCTCTATCTAGTTTGAAGCCTACATCAAATTTAAATAAAAAATAAAAAGAAAACTTGAAGTAGACTACCATTCCAAATACATCACTAAGGGAAACATATAGGACACTATTGTTATAGATAAGAAGATACTACATAGTGGAGGAAGGCCTATAGTTGAACACCCAAATTTGGCACTTTTATCATGATAATATGGTGCCACTTCCTCTCACAAGTGTGATGCTTGTAATGTTGTCTTACAATATTTTTAGGTTTGTTGTTGGAAGATGATGATAAGTACTATATTAGACCAAAAAAAATTATTAGACCATTTTTTTAAAATACCTATTCCCAAATGTTGTACATGTATCTACCAAAAATTATACATTTTATGTCAAAATTGTATAAATCCACATAGATGTTAGGTTTTCATATTAAAATTTATACACAAGTATAAGGGATATAACCACATCATACATTTTAAAATTTTATTGATATATAACATTAAAAAAATAAATTTATACAATAATATAAGCTACTATGTATAACTATATGTATGACTAACATATGTAATTTCTTCATTTAATATGTTTCATTTCAAAGAAACATAAAATATTTTCAAGAATTCGGATTTAATATATCATACATCGTTGTAGCTATTAGTCATCCACTCAAGTACAGGTCTCTCTACCCTATTGGCTCTAACTTAGAGTCATTTTTCTACATATGAATAAACATGGTGTACTTACCCATTCATCATTAATTTAAATTAATAATTTTTTTTGAATTGTTAGATTCTACAATGTTCAAGAGTAGCTCCATTCCTTCATTATATTTCTATAGGCATAACTAAATCAAATTTTTTGGTGTAAATATTTACATAAAAATAGTAAGCCAAAAAATGAGGTACAACCCATGCCACTAACATAACCACTAACCATCTTATTATATATCAAATATCTTATTCCAATAATTTCATCCACCTCAATGATAAGGTTTTTACATAGTATCTCAAATAGGATGTCATTAGCTTATGAGTGTCCATAGCTTAGGAAGATGTATTTGTGAATAAGAATAAGAATTCATATAATTGATGAAAACTCATATTTAATGAAAAATTATCAAAAAAATTGGTTTGTTAAAACCAACCTCAAACAATGGAACAAGGAAGTCCTTGACAATATTTTTCAAAAAAAGAAAAGCATCCAAGACTAGTTGAACCAAATTGAGAATACCCTTCAGGATGGAGAGTTTTCAGTCAATCTTAGATAGAAAGAAAGAGAGCTCATCTTAGGACACCATAATATCCTAGCTTTAGAAGAATCTTATTGGAGGCAAAAGCCTCAAACCCCATGGCTCCAAGAGGGTGATTCCAATACCAATTTATTCCATTCCACCATGCTTAAACACCATAGTTTCAACAAAATTAGAAAGTTGATCAAAAGTGATGGATACAAAACTAAAGATATTCTGCAAATCAAAGTTAAAACAGTCACCTATTTCAAGAATATTTTTAGTTATGGGAACCTCTACCCTCCACATGCTCATGAGAGCTTACTCTTTAACATTCCAAATCTTGTTCCCACTAATTTCAATGCCTATATTATCAATCCATTCTCTAGTGATGAAATTAAAAGATCCATTTTTTCCATGGTTGGAGACAAATTTGTAGCATCTGATGGTTTCTCGACTGTTTTCTTCCACAAATTTTGGAATGTAGTGGGTCCAAACATTACTACCACCATACAAGATATCCAACTATCCAAAAAAATTCCTCATGATGTTAATTCTACTTTCTTGGCTCTTTTTCCCAAATCCGTGAAAGCCAAATCTCTCTCTAACTTTAGGCCTATCAGCCTCTGCAATGTACTTTATAAAATCCTCACCAAAGTGATGGTCAAATAAATGAAGAGAATCCTTATTTTTATCATTGACCTCAACCAAGGAAGCTTTGTCCAAGGGATATTAATTATTGATGGGTTTATCACCATTCATGAATTCTTTCATTCTATCAAAGCTAATGGGAAAGCAAGCATGTTATTGAAACTTGATATGAGTAAGATATTTGATCGGGTTCCCTAAATTTTTTTTGTTCTTTGTCCTTTCCAAATTTGGCTTTCATGACTCATGGATGAACCTTAAAAATCCTATATCTCTTCTGCTTCTTTCTTGATTCTTATTAATGACTCAGTCGCAGGTTATTTCCCAAGACAAACTAGATTGAGACAAGGTGATCCTCTATATCCTTTGTTGTTTGTCATCCTTAATGAAATACTTGGAAGATCCCTCAAGTTTTTTGTACCTGTGGGTCCATCTCTAGAATTAAGGCTACTTCCTCCATTCATCCCATCACCCACCTGCAATTTATGGATAATACTATCCTCACAACCTGTCCTCTATTCCCTAAGCCAAAGCCATCAAGGTCATATTTACTCTCTTTAAAAAAGTTGTTAGTCAGTGTGTTAATTATTTTAAAAGAAAATTCTATTTTCTCAACACCCCTTTCAAGAGGTAACTCAAAATTGCTAGAATCCTTGGATTTTCCATTTTCTCTCTTCCTTCCACTTACCTAGGTCTCCCTCTCTTTTTTTTGCCGATCCACTAAGCACCTTTGGTCTAACATTATTGAGAGGATGTAGAAGAAATTAGTAGGATGAAAAGGCTCCCTTCTAAGTTAGGTTAGTAAAGACACCCTAGTTTAGTCTTCCCTTCAAAGCATCTCTATCTATTTCCTATCTCTTCTTAAAGCTCTTATCTCTGTCTATCACACAATTGAGAAAATCTAGAAATAATTTCTCTGGTCTAGACTTGAACCTTGAAAAATATTTTCTTTTATTTCTTGGGATCAAATCTACACTAAAAACGATCAATGAGGCCTTGGTTGTAGGAAGGCTAAAATGGATCTTATCAGCAAGCATTCATGGAAGCTTATGAGAAATCAAAAAATAATCAATATTAATATCATTAAATTCAAGTACCTATCTTAGGTAAGAAGCTTCCTTAATAGTACTTACTCTCCTCAAGGCTTTGTCTTTTGGAATTCCATGGTGATCACCAAACCTTTAATCCAAAATGGAATAAGATGGAAGCTTGGAGATGGAAGACTTATTAATTTCTAGAAGGACTCATGGATTTTAGAGAAACTCCTAAGCCAAAATCCTAAGCTATCTATCTTAAGGGTTGTCACTGATATCCATGTGATGTGGTCTATTGGCAAGGATGCCACTTGCATTATCGATGATGTGACTTGGGTTCAATCCCCACGGTGGATGTGTATAAGAAGTATTACTCAAAAAAAAGGGTTGTCACTAATCATTTATTTGACAAAAAGGTCTACAATTTTTTTGAGTTGGTCTAAGGTAGGACATTCTATAAATCTATTCCTATATTTAACCGGAATGTGGCCCAATCCAATACCAATATAATGGTAACCAACCTCTCAAGAACCTATGTTATTCCCAATTCTGGAGTTGAGGATTCACCCATTTGGAATTGTAGTGAAAATGGGCTCTTCACTATCAAATCAGTATATTACCCTCAAGTTAATGCTTCCACCAGTTGAGTTGCTTCCAATCTCATATAGCTAAAACACCCCACTCCCAATATCACCTTCTTCTTTTGGTTGGTTGTCCAAAATAAAATCCCAACCATTGACAACCTTATTACCAGAGGCATGTCTATCCCTGATCATTGTTACCTATGCAAATATAACTTTGAGTCTGACCATCATCTTTTCTTGGACTATCATTTTTCCTCCCTTTTCCTTCAAGACTTCCTTTATGGTTTTGGCATTGCTTAGGCCACCCCAAGATAGGATTGTGAAATTTAGAATTTAGAAATAATATTTTGAAATTTGGGAGATAACAAGAATTCCACCTAGAGATTTGAAGAATTGAAATCTTTGTCAAAACTATTGTTTTATTATTAGCCAAACATTAGGAAATACACAGTATTCTACAAAATTTGAGAGTTAAAATGTCATCAGAATTTAGAAGTTGAAAATATTTCATAAAAGATGATCTATATATTCAATATTGGGAGAAATAAAATATTAGCCTTAAAGAATATAAGTTGAAGGTTATATTGAAATTGTTATCAAAATACTATGGAGAAATAAGGTAGTGAACCTCAAAGGTTTAGAATCTTTGGAAATTTTTTATCAAATTTGTCTTTCATTTTTAAGACTAGGGAGTTACACGTAAGATTATATCAGAAGAATTATGGATGAAATTGTTAAGAATGCATTTAAAGAAAAATATGAAGAACTATTTCATGAGATGAAGTTTTACTCACAAAACTTAATAGATACATTTGATGGATACAAATATTTTCCTACTAGTTTAAAGGAAATATTTTCTTTGTTTCTCAAGGAAGCAAAAGAAGAGAATTTTATGATATTGATTGGTTATCTTCATGAAGTAATTTTCAAGACTTGGTGGAAAAACATAATTATGCTTTCTTTAGAATAATGTTTGATGATTTATCTATCATAAATTATTTTTGAATTCTTTCAAGGGATGAAACAAAATAAAGATGAACATACTAGCAATGAAGTATTGAATTATGATCAATACTATTGTGATGATATACTAACTCACTACATTGAATATATATCACTAGTAAAGGTGCAAAAATGAAAAAAGAAAATAAACAATAAAAGAAGTTAGATCAGTAAAGGCAAAATGAAGACTAAACCTAAAGAAGTTACTTATTTTAAGAATCCAAGACAAAAATCAAAGTTATATTATTGTGATGATTTTACAACACAATGCTTAGATGGTGGATCATCAAGTATATCTCAAATGAAGATATAGAAGCAAAGAAATGAAAAGAAGAATAGAAGGAGTAACATTAGAAAATTCAAACAAGAATCTTATAGTGCAAGTTCAAATATTATTCTTAAAGAGATAGGTTGAAGATACAAGTCATGAAAATAGATAACACCTCGATAAACAAATTACCAAAAAAATAATTGTAGAATCAAAGGAAAAATAGAGAAGAAGAACACATTACACAAGAATTTATCTTGGGAAACCCTTTTGGGAAAAAATCTAGCAAGAATATCTCCTTATTGTATAAACTTGACCGTCTCCAATATAATAATATCCTTTAGTTTCTTTCCCGCTTGTGATTACATTTCTTGCATATTGTGTTCCCCCCTTGGGGGGTGTCTAGAAATTCACCACCACCAAACCCTCATGCAAGTGTTGTTTTATATACCAACAACACAAGAAGGGGTTTTACAATACCATGGCCATAAAACCCTAGTTCAAATATATTTATCCATGGGTTCAAATATATATATTCTTGTTGCCTTCAATTCTTATTACTATCTTGAGGTCTTCTTTTTTCCTTCATGTATTATTTCTTGCTTGAGGTCTTCTTGCTACCTTCAAGTCTTCTTGGTTGCTTGAGGTCTTCTTGTTACCTTCAAGTCTTCTTGCTTGATTTATATCTCTATAGAAAAAGCTATATTAATGGTATCTTATCTTGCTAAGGATAACCAATTCCTTTATCAAGGACCTCTTTTAAATGGTCTCTTTAATCTACCTTATGGGCTTGTCATTGAATGTCGATGATTGACCCAAATTCGATGTAAGTACTCTTTCTATAACTCTTCTATGAGTCTCCTTTATTTATTTTCAATGGGACCTTTTCTAATAGGTATCCTTTGTCTTCTTTTATGGGACCTCTCTTATCGGATCTCTATTCAATATCAAGGTTTGTCTTCAAGATCTAAATCTATACTATAAATTACCTTCTATTTTGAGCAGTTTTCTTGGAATAGGTTAACTCAATCTATCTTATCAATCTCTATCTTTGAGATCTAAAATATAATTAACTACAACTCAAATCAATTCCTACATGAGAAAATCTCTTGATCTTCAATAAATCAAATATGAAAGTATTCTCTATATTTTTTAGGAAGCTTCTCAACTTTTGAAGATAATTTTTTCACTATAGCAATGTATTAGATAGCTTTCTTTAGCCTTACCTAAGAATCCAATATGAAACTTCTTCCAATATCTAAAGCAGAATGGCAATGACCAATGTTTCTCTTGAGTTGGTTATCTCTTAATCAATAATGGGGTTATCTATTTCCTTGAATGACCGAATTTCTTCTTGAGTTGGTTTTACAAAATATGAATCTTAATCTTCACTATTTTTTCTTCAACCTAGTGGAAATATCCTTAGCTTCACTAGTTTTTCTTCAACCTAGTAGAAATATCCTTAGCTTCATTGGTTTTTCTTCAACCTAGTGGAAATACTTATATTTTTCAACTTTCAAATCGTATGCAAGCAACATTTTTGTAGATCTTATGCCACTAATGGTTTTTGAAGCCTTAATAACAATATAAATCTCATAGGAAAATAATCACAAGATCGAACATAATGAAGTTGCAATATAATGGACCCAATAATAATATTGTAATAGAGATAAATGAGCCAAGTAATATGTATTATCAAGGTTTAATAATATATCAAATAACATTCAATAATATGCTCAAATATGAATGTAAAGGCCTGAAATACACAATATAACAACACTTACAATATTAGTTGCTCAAATGTATGTAAACTTGTATTACTCCACTTTCTATTACAAACAACTCATAGAGATAACAATATAGGACTATGTAGACACTATAGATGATCGCGATGAATAGATCTATATCCATAATTCACTCTATTGGAGTAATAAATAGCCTTTATAGGATAAGCCTTTGGTTACCATGACTCTTCCTTTCCATATACCAAGTCCCATGACTCTTGGCTTCTCTACTTGACACTTGCATACACATGACACTATATTGTATGCACACTTGTACTAGACTCTTCATATGACTCTTCCTAATATAAGGATACACATGCATACTTACATATTGGGCACATGCACATTTACACTCATAACACTTGCACACATATTTACATGATACTTATGCATTTCCTGCAAATTATTACATTACATGTAATATTAACTCACACACTAATCTTAGACATGACCCTAATAATAATTAATAATGTACCAATGCAGTACATTGGCATGTACCAAATAATATAATATACTCTAACATTCAATTTCTGTAATCTACAAGTCAAGAAAACTTACCTTGTGTGCTTTGTTCATATGAAAAAATGTAAATAATCTTCTTGAATGACTTCTTGATTTTCTTCTCTACTTGCTTCAATGTCTCATCAACTTCTATTTTAACCTCTTCCTTTACATGAGCCTAAATAATGAGAGAATGAATCTTATGCTTCTCTTATCAATCTTTATGGTGAATATGGTACTTGAACATATCATCAAGAGGAGGATTAATCTTAGGAAAGTAACTTCAACTTTTTGAAACACAATGACAATAATCTCATATGTTTAAGAAATATTTCTCAATATAGTATGAGAAGACCAATAGTCTTATTTCCACTATCACCTCCTTTGTCAATGTGGATGTCTTATTTTAGATTATTAAACCTATTGATATAATCATCTATGGTCTCAATGTTCCCCATGTTCAAAGTGGTAAAATTTTTCTCCAATTCATTGTCCTATGTAGAGTCAATGTTATTACACATGTTCTAAAATTTCTCCAATAATTCCTTTGAATTTGAGTTGTTAATATGGGTATTATAGATCTTGTAAATATGAAGAGCAATAACACCAAAATCCTTCTCTTTTATATCTTTTAACAACTACTTTCTCTCTTCAAAATTAGTGGCTAGAGGATTTTTATTTACATATTTGAGGAGCCTCTTACATTGAACATTAAATATTTATTTTCCATGTGGTATAGTTAGGTCCATGAAGCAAAGGTATATGTTGATCCATGGAGGCCCTGTTGGTCTCTTATATGTATTTATGATGAACATTAATGTTGTCAATGCAAGAAGCTTAAAATTTATGTTTTGAAACAAAAGGTACTCAAGATGATTTTATATGTAATGTTATGGCCACCATATGTTTGACTCAAAAAACATATAAAAAGCCACAAAAAAATTCAATTTTTTTTTTTAAATAATGCACCTTCTACAAATGTAAGAATTCCATGTCTTGGTTACTAGACTACAATGGGGATGCCAACTGTGAATTATTGACTAGTGTTCTAGTGAACCAATTGTTGTCAAATATCATTGAACTAGGTAGGGGATTATCATTTGGATGCTGATTTTAAATACCACTTGAGACAAAACTTGTGAATAGGATGTTGTCGTGTGTCACCTTTGTGTAAAATTTAGTGTGCCAAATATACTATTTACTAGGCATACCACTAAATAAATGGTAAAGTTGAGTTTACAATGTGACTAGATATGATAGACAAATTGAGTTTATATAGTCAAAAAATCAATATAATAGGACCATGTCAGTTAATGTTCTCAACAAAATGTGTGGAGGAGGTTCAAACCCAAGACCTCCAAGGCACTATGCCTTAAGGCCTTATCCTCTATTTTCCAAGCCACCAAAGTGCTTTGATATGAAAGATCTTAGCATCTAGAAACAACATACAATTAAGGTTTTACCAAATAATATTCTTCAAGCTTCTTTCCAAGCACAACATTCCTTCTAACCAAGGTAATAGGGGTGATATTTTAACCCAAATAGTATGGAATCAAATTCTTACTCACTTTCTCCCCATGCCATTAGACTAATCACTACTTTGTGTTCTAAGAGGGACATTTCCTTCCCTTTTATAAAGTGGTATGCCTTAAGGAGGAGTGCACTCCACAAACCATCTACAACCTATTAAAAAGAAAGTGACCTCCTTCCAACTCAAATCTATGAGATGGATTTTGTAATGCACAAGAATAAACCTATAAAGAACAAACTGCCATATCCTTAAGACCAAGGCATTTTACAAATAGACCTGATTCTGAAATAAAGCACCTCCCATTCCACATGTCTTCTACAATTTCCCCCTAATACATAAAATATTTGTAATATTCTATTTTTATGTTTCATTTGTTTTTTAAAATAGGTAATTTTAAGTATATATTTTTGATGGAAAAAAGTGTCGGATTCAAGAAGCAAATGAAATATGTCAAGCAACAACAATTTATTGAATTGATATTGATTTAAGTACATATACCTAGGTCGTTCGGTTCGGTGAAGCAACCAACCAACCAACCAACCACCGATTGGTGAACTACCCACCCAAGCACTTGAATTAGATAATGTAATGTGTATAATATGCTTATGTGTATAATATGCTAACATCCCCCCTTATTACATTATTGGAAAATACAAAGAGTATTGCAAAACAATTCAAACTTGACACGTGCAAGTACCTTGGTGAAAATATATGCAACTTGCACATTAGTGGGAATGTATTGGAGTTGTATATGATGCTTTGGAACTTCATCACAAATGAAATGACATCGAGTGTCAATGTTCTTGGTTCGATCATGAAATATTGGATTCTTGACAAGATTTAAAACACCTTGATTATTGTAAAACAAATAAAGTGGAAGGTTCTTTGGAAGACCCATGTTTTTAAGAATGTGACTTAACTATATTATCTCACAAACTACTCCACTGACTACGTGATATTCTACCTCTATAGAAGATATAGAAACCACCTACTGCTTCTTGCTATGCCAAGATACAGGACTAGATCCAAGATAAAAAATGTATCTAGAAGTCGACTTTCGATCATCAATGGATTCGGTATAGTCTGTGTTCATGTATCCTTGTAGATAGAACTTGCTATTATTTTTGTACTCCAAGCTAAAATCTGTAGTACCACGGATATAATGAAGAACTCTCTTTGCTGCTTTCCAATAACTCATCTTCGGTTCCTGCATGAACCTTGAAAGATAACCCACAACAAAACTAAGATCTAGCTTGGTATTTTTCAAATATATGAGACTCCCAATCAGTTGACGATAAAGAGTGCCATCTACCTGTGGTGATTGATCAAATCAAGATAGCTTGATTCTAGACTCCATTGGAGTTGCCTTAGACTTACAGTCTATCATGCGATATTTATCAATCAATATCTTGGCATACTTATTTTGTGTTGCTCTGATATGATACTTTTTTTGAGTCACTTATAAACTAAAAAATAGTGAATAAGTCCTAGATATTTCATTTCAAAATATTATTTTAAATCATCTTTTACTGCATCAATCATACTCTCTAAGCTCCCTATTATGATCAGATCATCTACATATAGCACCAAAATAACTATATCAGAATCATTGTTCTTGATATAGAGATTTGCATCTAAAGGACTTATTTGGAAACCATGCTACACTAGATGACTATCTATTTTCATGTACCAAGCTCGAGGATCTTGTTTCAACCTATACAAGGATTTGATCAACTTACAAACTTTTTGTTCTTGCCCTTCAACAACAAATCCTTCTGGTTGGGTCATGTACACTTCTTGTAGGTCACCATTCAAGAAAGCACTTTTTACATCCATATTATGTAATTTCCACCCAAACTGAGTTGTCATGGCACAAAGTACTCAAATGGTAGTCATTTTTGCAATAGGGGACAAATTCTCTTCATAATCTATGCCTTCTTTCTGAGCATATCCCTTTGCAACAAGATGGGATTTATGCTTATCAGTAGTACCATTTACCTTATACTTCACTTTGAACACCCATTTGCAGCCAATGGGATTCTTTCCTGAAGGCATATTTACTAGATTCCATGTATGATTTTTCATGAGAGATGTATGTTCAGCTTCCATAGTAGCCTTCCACTAAGGCTCACTAAGTGCATCCTAAACTGTTGTGGGTTCATTTTCATCCAATGTTATCATATAAACCCTATAATCCTTCATTTATGTTTCCCTATATTCATTTGCATCTACAAATAGTTCATAAAATTATTGGTAAAGCTCGTCAACCTCTGAATTTGATACCTCTACTCCCTTCTACTGAGTCATACTGCAAGTACAAGGTCGATCTAGAGTTAGATCTGGAAGTGATGTCAACTTGAAATATCTCAATGTACTAGTATACCATTTTGGAATCTTGTTCTTAGGAGGCGGAGTCTCTTTCTTAGGCTCATATTCCTCAAGGTATACAGTTGTAGAAGTGTTATTTTATGTGAAAGCTTCATCAAATACCACATATCTACTTATATGTGTCTTCTTGGTCATAGAATCTATCAATCGATATCCCTTTGAATGCTCATCATAACCAAGGAAGATACATTTCAGGGTTTTCTCATCTAACTTCTTTTTTTTTTTTTTGGTATGTGCATGAACGCTTACATCCAAAAACCCTTAGATGAGAAATGGAGGGTTTCTTACCAATCCATGCTTCTTATGGAGTTTTACCTTGTAGAGCTATTTTGGGCACTCTATTCAATAGGTATGATGTTGTGTTTATTGCTTATGCCTAATACTCATGCTCAAGGTGTGCTCTTGCAAGCATACATCGAACCATTTCCACAATGGAACGATTTTTGCTTTCAATAACTCCATTTTGCTATGGAGTATAGGCTTTAGATGAAAATTCCTTGGAGGTATATTCCCACCTCGATTTGAGTGAAGGGTTTTTATGGAACATCCTAACTTCTTCTCAAAAATCTTCTTGAACTGCTTAAAGCATAAAAATACCTCTGACTTCAATTGAAGAAATAAAACCCACATCTTCCATGGGTGATCATCCACAAACAATTGAAAATACCTCTTTCCACCATAGTTGGTTGGCATAGGACCATACAAATTGGTGTGTGGCAACTCCAAAGGTTTCGTAGCTTATAAAGAGCTAACTTCAAATGGTACCCAGTGTTGCTTCCCTGCTAAGCAATCCGAGCAAATTGGAAATATGGATGAAAGTTTGGGAAGTCCTCTCACCATATCATATTTGCTCAACTCGAGCAAATATCCTAAACTTAGAGTCCCATATCTCTTGTGCCATAGATAAATAGCCTCCTTGGTAGTTTCTTCCAAGGAAACATGAGGCATTGAAATGACATAAAATGAATAAGCCATGCTTATATGATCTTGTTGCTACATGTTTTCATCTTTTGGTTATAAAACATATCTTCTTGCCATTCTCAAAACTGAAGATAACATCCATATCTCGATCCAAGATCTGAGGGACTGACAATAGATTGTTAACCAATACATGAACATAGAGCACCTTCTCAATCTGACATTTTCCATCAGGAAGAGTGACAAAAATATCACCTTCACCCTGCACTTGGTAGGTTTGATTGCCTGCAATTGTTATTGTCTTACCTTCCTTTTTCTCAAATATCTCAAACCATGATCTATCTCCAGTCATGTGTTTACTAGCACATGAATCAATGTACCACACTACATATTTCTACTAAGATGAAGTACGAGTCATGAGCACCTTGTGTGCTCACTCAAAATCAAAGTCCGAGTCTGATTCGATAGAATCTGAGTCTAAATTTGATTCAGCATAAGCAAAATTCCCCTTGGGTGGATTATTCTTCTTATATGATTTGTATTTTTCTATACCCTTCTTCTTGTGATCTTGGTCACTCTATTGTTTATTTTTAAACCAACATGTGTTGGTGTTGTGGTTATTCATATCACAAATATTGCAATATTGGTTCTCTTTCTATTGATGTTGTTTCCATTTTCCTTTTGATGAAGATCCTCCTTTTTAAAATTACCTTGTTTCTTCCCCCCTTGTTTTATGTAGAGGGCATTATCTGGTACTTCATATTTTTGAAACTAATTTGCCTCCTTATTTTGAAGTAAATTCACCAATTCCACAAAGGTAACTTATCTCCCAAATACATGAAGAGAGATGATCAATATTTTATAGTATTCTAGCAAAGCTCTCAAGATGACTAAAGTCAAGAAAGCATCATCCACTGGTTGTCCCATAGCATTCAATTTGGCTTTCAATTCTGCCACTCTACATGGTAATAGGTCAACTATCTCACCATATTTCATACTGAGTGTATGTAGTTGAGTTTGAAGGTGTAGAATAGTGGATTGATTCTTACCTTCATAAATAGTAATCAAAGCATCCCAAGCTTCCTTACTAGTTTTGGCATCACAGATATGAGGTTGGACCTCATCTGTAATAACAATCAGAATAAACATGAGACATCTTGTATCCTTCTTATCAAAAGCATATTGATCTACTCCTGCTGTTCCAGGGAATTTTGTAGTGTCAGTCACTACATCCCATAAATATTCCACTTGAAGAATAGCACACATCTTATTCTTTAATGGTGTGAAGTTAGAACCTTTCAGCAACTGTGAATCTAAGAGATATTTGTGAATAGTGGCCATTGTGAAGGTTCCTTATAACACCAAATGGTCTCCCTTTTTTTATACCTTCCAGGAATTTATATCAAAACTTCTCTATATATACCTGCTCTTACGTGAGGGAGACTATAAATATATATAATCGTAGAATGATACATGGAACTTAGGTGATACTGAAAGAGAATTCAATCAGATTGATGGCACCTACCTCAAAACCCTCAAGAAAATGATAATGAGTTGGAGGAGTTTAAGCCAAACAATCAAAAATAATTAGGGTATAAAATGAAGTGAATATCAAAACTAGTTTACCTTATTTCTCTCTGATGATTTATAGAGAACAAGCTAAGACATCATTTTTGTAGCTATGTTAGGCGACAAATATAGTATCCCAAAGCATGACAGCTTTACCTGTAATTTTGGGCTAGAGATATCGCAGATGCCGAACGTTGATGTGCAATAAATTATACAAATAGGTGTATAAATTTGGGATCTTTTCTTTTGCTTTATTTTATGATTGATAATGCAAGAAAACAAAAAATGTAAATGTACAATACAACCACAAATGCCCACAAATTTAATTACTCTAGGTGTCGGTTACCATCGAAAATGCACCTATTACAATGCCAGTTTTACAATGAACAATGTTCACTTTCCACAAATAAAAAAAATTTCTTCCCCATTATGTCTTAGAATTTTGCAAAACGAAATGCTAGAGATCCCCACTTTTGGTTGCAAAATAAACAAGGATGAAAAAACTGTATATAGACCCTTTCAAATTCTAGAAAAAAAAATAAAATTATCCCTCCAAAAATGCTTTGAAAGGAAAGAATCGAAGTACAAAAAAATACCTTGAAAAAATGTGCATCTCCTCTCGTTGGTGGTAAAAACAATGTGCCTGTGCCCTCCTATGACAAAAAATATCCCTGATGCGCAAAAAAATGACCCTCTGAGAGCAAAAAATAGTTTGGCAAAAACTATCAAAAAGTGCAAAAAAAATGACAAAAATTATCAATTTCTTGTCGGGTGTCAAAAATAATTGTTGGGTGTCAATCATTTTTGTTGGGCATCAAAAATATTTTGTTACAAGTGTCCATATTGCTTGTTGAGGCATCAACTACATGATGGGGCGTCAAACTGCTTGACAGGGAGTCAACATGTGACAGGGGGTGCATCCAAAAAAAATTGCTTTGAATTCCTTTGCGGGATTTGACTCGTGGACCTCGTCCACACAAGGAAGCGCACTTAACCAAGTGCGCTACCTATCACACTGGGAAGGAAGGGAAAGAACCTTCCTCTTATCCCACACACTATAGAGTTTAAAAAAAAAAACTGTGGGATTTATCCCACACACATCAACAGGATGTGTTTTGCTTGCTTTAAAAGAGGTAATCCATGGTTAGGAAGGTGACCACCTTCGAGCAATCACCCCTCTCTCCCAAAATTTTACCTTGAACTACGTGTAACTGAACCTGCCACTAAACCTACCACGTCAGCCTACCACCAAAGTTGCCACATCAGATTCCTATCCATGTTGTCTTCTCAAAATTTGTGCCATGAACCTACCACGTTAGATTCCTATCCACGTTGTCTTCTCGAGATGTGTGCCAGTCCACATCACACTGTTACAGTCTACCAAGTGTTCAATGGACCCATGTGTCTTCTCGAGATCAGTGCTCATCCACGTCAGATTCCTATCACCTGCAAACAAAATAAATTATGCCTCGATAAGCATTCATTCAGTTCAAAGTTGCCCTCGAGAAGCGTATCGCCTGCACTTCAGGTTCATATAGAAACTATCCTCGGGAAGCATGTCGCTTGTGCTTCAAGTCCAAAAAGGAAATATGCCACCCTCAAGAAGCGTATCGTCCTTCTCCCATAAAAGCTCTGGTAGCATATTGGATTCAGGAAGCAAATGAAATATGTCAAGCAACAATAATTGATTGAATTGATATTGATTTAAGTACATATGCCTAGGTCGTTCGGTTTGGTGAAGCAACCAACCAACCAACGGTTGGTGAACTACCCACCCAAGCACTTGAATTAGATAATGTAATATGCTTATAATATGCTAACAAAAAGGAAATACCTCTAGACAAAATGATAAAAAAATGTTGAACTAAGACCCCTTGTAATTTTTCCAAGAATTCAAAAATACTAATGGTTAATCTATATCTACCATGGTTTTCTCTACATAACATATTTTGGGAATGCAACCAATCAAGTCATCCTCTCTCACCAATTTAACAAATAATTTTTAGACCCTTTTAACAGCTTTATCAAGTGGCTTAGAGGTCTTTACCATGCATGGAAGTCCATCCATGACTCCTTTACCATATGGATCTATAGAAAAATATTTAGGTTCATTCCTTCTCTTTTAGTTATGCAACTACCCTCTCATCTAAACTGCATCAATACCTAAAAAATCAATGGAGAAAAGAATTTAGACTTTTTTGAAAAAATCATAAAAAAATATGAAAGAGTTTTGAACAACCTTAAAAATATTCAATCCACTAAGTAAGGCATTCATCTAGTGAAGATGAAAATGGATTGAATGATAAGAGAGGAAGAGGAACCTATTAGTGAATATTTCTTGTAATGCAACCAAAACTCTTACAATATAATTATGATCCAAGTTCACCTAGGGATTTAGCAAACAAACCCTAAAATACTATCGGTGGCACATAAAGCTTTTGTAAATACTCTACTTATTGGGGTAGGCATAAAAGAAAAAGTGTCAAATATAAGTAATAAATTTTAACATCTACTCTGCTACCATGATAGATTTCACAATACTTTGCAGAAACAAACAAAATTAACACATTATCCAAAAATAAAAACATTTCATAGAAATGACACATGCAATAAGAAGGGCATTCGTAGACACCAAAATATCTCATTACAAGAATGAATGGCACTCCAACTAATCAACAAATAGTTGTTCTTATAAATACCCAATTACAAGTGACCTTTAAATCATCGTTTAAGAACTAACCTTTAGGTTTACAAATACAATATTACAATAAATACAACTATATAAGGTATATATTGGCCCAAATATTATTCAATAAATATAATATAAAAAATGTCATAGCCACAAGTGAAGTTTTTTACCACATATTCCAACCAGTTATACTTGAGATCTTAATTTTTTCTAAGATCTTATTTATGAATAAAATAACAAAGCGCCATAACCTATCTAATTTATCCTATTCTAAAAAAATTATTTATGAAACACTGCAAAGAAATTTTTTTATGAAACATTTCAACATTCAAAAGTAAAAATCCAAAATTTTATCTACCTAAAACTAGAAAGATTTGACAAACATTTAAATCAAATAAATATGGCATGATCAAAAGAGGATCTAATGGCTTAAGAGACTCCATGAAATATTTTTGACGAAAACTTTTTTTTTTTTTGAAAAATTTGAAAAAACTTGTATTAAAATAAAGATCAATTACAAGATGGGATGAGACTTTTCCCAGCATTAGTCAGAGAGAACACATGTTTACAACAGTAAAAGAAGATTTGCATTGGAGCCAAATCTCTTAAACCATTACCTAGCAAACAGGGGAGTCGGCGAATCTGACATTCAAGTATGGAGAGACTCCTTCCCCATTGGCCTAAGGCATGATCCCACAAGTTTCAATGTTTGCACAATGAGAGATGTTGCCAGGGGGATCGGTTTGGTCTGTTGATGCAACTTGTCGTGAAATCACAACACTTTTTTTCCTTCTTCTCCTTTGGCCACGAAAATGCAACATGTCATGAAATCGTGACACTTTTCTCTTTTGGCTGTGAAAATGCAACATGTCGCGATATCGCGACACTTTTTCTCTTTTGACCGCGACGATGCAACATGTCGCGATATCGCGACACTTTTTCTCTTTTGACCGCGACGATGCAACATGTCGCGATATCGTGACACTTTTTCTCCTTTGGCCGCGACGATGCAACATGTCACGATATCGCAACATTTTTATCCTTTGGCCATGACGATGCAACATGTCGCGGTATCGCGACAATTTTTCTCTCTTGGCCGCGATGATGCAACATGTCACGATATCGCGACACTTTTTCCTCCATAGGCCGCGGCAAAGCAACATGTCGCGATATCACGATACTTTTTCTCCTTTGGCCGCGACGTTGCAACATGTCGCGATATCGTGACACTTTTTTCTCCTTTGGCCACGACGATGCAACATGTCGCGATATTACGACACTTTTTCTCTTTTGGCCGCGACGATGCAACATGTCGCGATATCGCGACACTTTTTCTCCTTTGCGATGATGCAACATGTCGCGATATCGTGACACTTTTTCTCTCTCGATCGCGACGATGCAACATGTCGCGATATCGCGACACTTTTTCTCTCTTGGCCGCGATGATGCAACATGTCGCGATATCATGACACTTTTTCTCTCCGGTCGCGACGATGCAACATGTCGCGATATCGTGACACTTTTTCTCCTTTGGCCGCGACGATGCAACATGTCGCGATATCACGACACTTTTTCTCCTTTGGCCGCGACGATGCACATGTAGCGATATCGCGACACTTTTTCTCCTTTGGTCGTGACGATGCAACATGTAGCGATAGCGCGACACTTTTTCTCCTTTGGTCGCGACGATGCAACATGTCGCGATAGCGCGACACTTTTTTCTCCTTTGGCCACGACGATGCAACATGTCGCGATATCGCGACACCTTTTCTCCTTTGGCCACGACGATGCAACATGTCGCGATATCGCGACACCTTTTCTCCTTTGGCCACGACGATGCAACATGTCGCGATATCGCGACACCTTTTCTCCTTTGGCCACGACGATGCAACATGTCGCGATATCGCAACACCTTTTCTCCTTTGGCCTCAACGATGCAACATGTCGCGATATCGCGACACCTTTTCTCCTTTGGCCTCGACGATGCAACATGTCGCGATATCGCGACACCTTTTCTCCTTTGGCCTCGACGATGCAACATGTCACGATATCGCGACACCTTTTCTCCTTTGGCCTCGACGATGCAACATGTCGCGATATCGCGACACCTTTTCTCCTTTGGCCTCGACGATGCAACATGTCGCGATATCGCGACACATTTTCTCCTTTGGCCTCAACAATGCAACATGTCGCGATATCGCGACACCTTTCCCCCTTTCATCGTGACGATGCAACATGTCACGATATCGCGACCCTTCTTCTCTTCT
Source organism: Wollemia nobilis (assembly GCA_028583015.1). Taxonomy (NCBI): domain Eukaryota; kingdom Viridiplantae; phylum Streptophyta; class Pinopsida; order Araucariales; family Araucariaceae; genus Wollemia; species Wollemia nobilis. The sequence continues at coordinate 4,296,657 of JAQPPZ010017238.1, forward strand.
GGCAGCGACGTTGCAACATGTCATGATTTTGCAACACTTTCTCTCCTTCGGCCGCGACGATGCATCTTGTATCGCGACACTTTTTTCTCCTTTGGCCACGACATTGCAACATGTCGCGATATCGTGACACTTTTTCCTCCTTGCTTTCTCCCTTTGCTTTGGACCGCAAAAATGCAACATTTCGTGATATCGCGACACCTTTCTCTTTGTGGTGATTTGCTTTTTCTTTGATCTTTAGATCATGGGCCTCTTCGATCTTCTTGGAAAACATGCAAAAAAAGTTAGTTCTTCTAGTTGGTTCCTCTTGGCGCCTTTACCTTAGGTTCAGGGACCTTTCAACACCCTGCCTAATCACCTCATCTTCAATAGCCATGTCACTGTGCCACTGAACCCCTACCTCCTTCTCAACACCAATCTTAGCCAGGAAGTCTGCCACTTTATTTAGATCTCTACTCACATAAACTGGAATCACACCATCTAATTCCCTCCATAATTCCTTAATTTGAGTGACAAGAATCCTCAACCTCCAAGTTTTCAAAGCAAAGTTCCTCATGCAATCTAGAGCTCCAACCATTATTTGAGAATCGATTCTAGTATTATCCTCCTGTGGCCTTGTTTTGCTACCCAAATAGAAGCAGATTTGATAGCTAAGGCTTCTGCTTCATTGTTTGTGGCTCTTCCCAAGCCTTGCAGTTCCCAATAGAGCATTGTTCCAACATGATTTCGGCAAACCACTCCAATTCCAACTCTATTCGGATTGCCTTTTGCAACTCCATCGATATTAATTTTAATCCAACCTTCCGAGGGTGGTTTCCAACTAGCTCTGTCCTGTCCCTCTTGCACTTCAACTTCCTTTTCCATTGCCCCAATAACAACCTGAGTTTCCTCTTTAGAATAAAACTATTTTAATCTTAAAATTTTATCAAAAAGATAAAGTAGTTAAGAGAACAACTCTAATTCTAAGACAATTTTAATAGGATAAGGACAAAATAATGTTAAAAAAACTCATTCATAGTCAATTTTATAATTTTTATAAAAAGTAAATATTAAATATAATATATTTTTTTATTAAATTTTATGAAAAATTTTATAATTGTTATTTTGCTAGAATGATTTTTTAGACTTCTATCTTTGTGGAAAGCATATCTTTGTGGAAAGCATGAATCTAAACCTTAGATTGTCATAATTGTTAAAAGAAAGAAAATCATATTTTAAGGAATGTGAAACTAAAAAATTATTGTGTTAATTTAAAAAAAAAACAATTATATACAGGATTTTTTTTTAATTTAAAGTTGGAATTTTGTTAAAACAAGATTATATATCATACTTCATAATTAAATATAATCAAATAATCATTTATTATCTTAACAACATCGTCCAAAATAGATTATAAGCTTAAGCTTATAAATGTTAAAAATTACATTGCCTTTTCCTTTTTCTCATAAAATTTCATACATTAAAAAGATAAAGATAAGAATATCAACATACATGTGGCAAATATGCATAACCGTCATACCAAAATTAGTCAAATATTGGCTAACAATATGAGAGAGTCAAATCTAGAGACCATGACTCAGAGCCTAACACAGCGCCGCCATGAGATGGATCCCTTTCATCGCCTGCACTCTCTGTACGTCTAATGGAAGGCATGCATACAATTATCCTTCATCTCAGTCACGATCTGCGACATGGTGGGTCTTGATTTTCTCTCTGCTACCAAACAACGATTGGAGATTTTAATTATTTTCTTCACTTCTTTGGAATCGACGTTTGCTACATCTGGATCAACAATCTTCATAATCTTATTTGTGTCTTTGCTCAGGCGATTGGTTTTACTCCATTCGGCCAGAGTCTTATGACCTACTACAGATTGACGGCCTGTGACAAGTTCGAGGAGGAGAACGCCAAAGCTATACACATCGCTCTTAAGAGAATATTTGGAAGTGTTAACGTACTGCGGGTCAAAGTATCCGGGGCTGCCTTTCACATTAGTGAAGGTAGACTCGTTATTTGTTGGACCCAACTTTGACAGCCCAAAATCTGCCAGCTTAGCTTCGTTGTCATCCATCAGCAGTACGTTTAAAGACTTGATGTCGCGGTGCGCTACAGGAGGTGTTGCCTCATGCAAATATTTTAAAGCCTCTGCAACCTGAAACGCAATATGCACTCGAGACGCCCATGGTAGCGGTTTTGCCGCCAGCCCGTTCTTTTTTTGCAGTCGGTCATACAGACTCCCATTGGGCACAAACTCGAGTACAAGAAATTGTTCTCCTTCAAATACAACAAGACCAAATTGTTAAACTAAAGGGTCATACACAAAACCTGTAAAAAGATCAAAGCACACAGTTAAAGTCAAACATTAGGATAGAAGTAAGTGGACTCATGGTAAACAAACTGAGAGAGTTTATTAATGTTATTAATATATTTATAAAAGTAGTATTAAAGTGGAAAAAAAAATAATATAAGAATATTTCATTCAAAAGAACATTGCATAAACAAATTGATCTTGTATCTAACTGCTTAATAAGTAGTATTATATTTCAATGTATCTAATTTTTGCATAAAATACTGGATTCTTGGGAAACTTAATAATACTTTATTTATCATAGCACAATATTTATTTGAGGCCAAATATGGAATTGTTGTAACGCAAAGAAATTGATTCTTAATTATTTATTTTTTTAGGTAATTATTTTAATCAACGTTCAAATTACAATTATATATTATAAAAAATTAAATAATATAAATTTTAAAATATACAAGATAAAAATGATATTAATATTATAAATATTACAAATAATTTGTAAGATTTAGTTTTCAATACAAAATAATAAATAAATTAAGATAAACATGTAAATAGATAAAAGATATAATAGTTTTTAATGATTATAGGATTATAATTATAATTAATATGAAAAAAACTTATTTTATTTATCCAATTTTATTCATTCTAATCTTAAACTTCTTATTCTAAATTCTATTCATTCAAATTTTAAACTTTTTATTCAAAATTTTAAAATTTTATTATTAAACTAAATCAAATTATACATTAATACAATAAAAAGAACATGAACAAAAGGGTTGTTCTTCCCATGGTGAAGACTGTCCATACTAAATAAAATAAAAAGTACATAAAATCAAAGGACCGTTCTTCCTCTCGTGAAAACTCTGTCTATGCTTATCACCCTATGCTCAAAAGTTGCTTTGTATTTATTGTGTTTGTACATCTTTATTTAGTATTGCTAATAAAAGCAAGTTACATGTAAAAATCCACGAAAGTTTATGAACAGAAACTCAACTTACCCCTTTGGAAACAGAATATAATTAGGTTAACGACATAGGGATGGCGGATTCTGAGGAGGACCGACAATTCTTCTTTGAATACTTTCTGATGTCTAATCCCTATCCCTGTTTATGTGCCTCGCTTTACGGCCACTGTTCTGTTGCCCTCCAGATTTGCCCGGTAGACTACTCCGAACCCGCCTTATCCAACTTGGTCGATGAAATCGTTTGTGGCCATGGCTAGTTCCTCCCTACTAAAGGTGCGTATGTTGCTCACTACTAAATGTGCGTATGTTTGGAAAGCTAAAAAACTAAAACCAGAAGCCCAAAAACTAAGGCAGAGACCATGCAGATTAACAACCCAACGGAACAACAACTCCATGTTAGCTGCAATCTGACCTTATCTGTGATGAGAAACAGACAGAACCGGGTTCTAAATGTTAAACAATGTGTGGTCAGAAAAAGCAGAAAAAGCATACTCTGACTATTGACTTGTCCGTTGGTTATAGATGGGATGGAATACAGCTTGAGCCAACCTAGCAAAAGTTGGACACGTGTTCACCTTTATAGTTTCTGTTTCTACTCAACTGAGAATTAGTGAATAGGAACAGAGGGATATGATATTATATTAGATCATATAATAAACATTTGTTCATCTATTCTAATATAACAAGTGTCGCAAGGAGATCTTCTTGTTCGTACACATTGTTTATAAAAAAAGCAGGTCTTTTCCACCAGGGTGGGCCTTTCAAATTCTAAGCTATTTCAAGACCTTGCTTGGAATCATAGGATAAATTTGTGTTGCTTTTATTTTGGCGGATATTAAAAAAAACTTCTATTTAAGAGTGGATGGGGCTGTACGCCAATTTTAAAATAGAAGACGTTAAGCTTGTAGTTTTTTAATTATACAATCAATATGAATTGGATTGTTAACTTTTCCGTAGGATTGCTGTCAAGTAATTTTAATTGTTATTAAAAAATAGGAAATATAAAGTTTTATATATATATATATATATATATATATATATTTTTTTAATTGTAAAAAGTATAATTTATTTATAGATCTAAGGTTTAAATCAAAATGTTTGGAAGTGATCTAATTTTAATTTTAAATATTTTTAGGTATAATTATCTAATTTTAAATATCTTTACCTATAATTTATTTATAAATAGTATTATATTTTTAAAATAACAAAGATATTGTTTCTTATTTTATAATATATAAACAATTTTATAATATATAAGACAAAGCAGTTTATTGTATCTATTTTCGGAATAAGTATATTTATACATAACAAATAATTTTGAGCATACGTATAGAATGGAACGTCTATAGAATTAAAGATATTCTGAGCATGATACTAATTCTATCTATCATGTGCTGCTTAGTGACAACTTTGTAACTGTCCAAAAATGTGCTATATAACATTAATTACTTTTAACAATCTATTCTTTAATACATACAACAATGATGCCAATCATTTGTTTGAGTCTTTCAAATTAATCATGGGGTAATGATTTTGTCAATGTATTTGCAACTTGTTTGATGGACTCACAATACTTCAACTTAATTTGTCTAGATTACAGATGTCAAAAATAATGTTTGGTTTCAATATGTTTAGTTCATTCATGAAATACAAGTTTTTAATCATGAAAATAGTGTTGATATTTTAATAAAAAGACCTAACAAAAACACATATAACTTATTACAAAATATATTACAAATACTACTTTAAAAATAAATAAAAATAGGCTGAGAGAAGATAAACTTACCTCCTTCGAAACAGAATCCGACCAATTTAACGAGATGGGGATGCTGGATTCTTAGGAGGACGGATAATTCTTCATGGAATGCATTCTCATCTGTAATCCTTGTTTTTCTGTGCTTCACGGCCACTGGTCCAATGCCCTCCAGATTTGCCCGGTAGACCACTCCCGACCCGCCTTCTCCAATTTTGTCGGTGAAATTGTTTGTGGCCTTGGTTAGTTCCTCCTTAGTGAAGGTGCTCAAACTTTGTTGGTGAAATTGTTTGTGGCCTGGTTTCCGTTCTCCAACTTTATCGGAGAAATTGTTTGTCGGTGATATTTTGTTGTCTGGTTTCGATTCTTCGTCATTAGGCATCTTAGATCTCTTAGAAAGCCAAACAAGAAAAACCAGAAGCCCGAAAACTACTAATATGGCAGCCACGATGCAGAGTAAAAAGAGATCCATAGGAACAACTCGGTGTTAGCATACAGAACTGATTTCTGAATGTTAATCAATGCGAAGGCATTCCAACCGGATTGAATCTGGAGGGATTGAGTGTAGTCGAGCCCAATCTCCATGAGAACGTGTGTGCAACGAAGAAAATGTGGTTGTAAATCAGAAACATCTTGAGACCTACACACAAACCGCCAATGGTCGTAGTCGTGGGGCCCGCCACTAACCCTTTCGGCAGGAATGGCAGTGGGGCCCGCCACTAACCCTTTCGGCAGGAATGTCGTTGAAGCCAACTTTGAGGAGTAGGAAGACATGTTGAACACGCCGGTCATCTCTGACCCCAAATTGGCGTGCAAGATCTTCTTGTCGACACACATCGTTTTCAAAAAAATTATATCCTTTAAAAGTCTCGACCAGCTTGGTCCTTTCAAGAACTTGCTTGGAACCATTCCGAGTATAAATTTGCAAATGAAATTAAAAATTAAATTTTAATGGTTTGATAAATAAATAAAGATAGATGTTATGCACATAATATGAAATTAAACTCCACAAGAGTTGATCATTCATAGTATATTTTTAGGTAAAAATTATAATATTCTTAAAAGATAAGATGATAAACAAAGATAAATGGTTATAGGACATAATGAGTAAGCAACGAAAAAAAAGGAATAAAGGAGAAGACGATATGATATTTTGAACATCAATAAAGCAAAAAGCTTATTCAGATCAAACTCTAAGCTATTCCAAAAGAACATGCTTGGAACCCCGTACACTCCAACGAATGTACTTAAGTACACCCACTTTTAATGCCCGGAGCGATGTGTTTAGCCTTAGTCGACATATCAAAATTCGTCCAACATAATCATGTCCACACATGGAGTCCTTTTTAGGCCCTCGCACTAAAATTAGTTTCAATCTCGACTTTACAAAAGGAGTGATGTGGAACGATGGACGAATGATTGGTTAGAAAGACTCCATATATTTTTTATTTGTTTTGATGAACACGTATCTATTTTTTTATACAATCATCTACGTCACGGTTTAAACTTTAGAAAAGAGCAAAAATTTAAACTGTTGCTTTGTCCCTCTTAAAACTTAAATATATATATTTTAATTCAAGTAGTTGATATAGTTAAACAATTTAATCATGATCTCAAACAACCTTTATTAATTATTAACACCATATACATGTTACTGTTGAACCTTAAATCATTTTAAAGAAAAAAAACTCCAAATTAAAGATTCAATATTAAACCAGCCAGTATTACCAATCGGAAATCATTTTGTAGTTCATTTCTCTCAACTTTTTATAGCGGAGCTAAGGGATGAAATCTAATGTATCTTAATGAAATACGTGCAAAAACATATTTCCACCTTAGTTGATCCCATTATTCGATATCAACTTGAATATCCTCTTTATGTGAATGATCTGCAAACTGCTCTCTTTTTTTATGAAAAATGACAAAGCTCTTGGCTTGGATGGGCTTGCAGTGGAGTTTTATAAAACAAATTGGCATATTCTCTCCTCTGATCTTCATCAAGTTTACCTGGAAGCTCTTCATAATAGTTCCCTTGGACTTTATATCAATGCAGGGCTTATCAAGCTTATTCCTAAAGGTACGACCCGTAACCAAATCTCCAATTAGAGACCTATTATCCTCCTCAATGTTTCTTACAAGATCATAGCTAAAGCTACAACTATAAAAATCAAAATTGTTGCTTAAACGATTGTTCGCCCTAAAAAATCTGCTTTTCTTAAATGTTGTTATATTTTAGATAATCTTATGATGGCTTGGGAAACTTCGCAATGGACTATCGATTCTAATCAAGATGCCCTCTTGGTTGAGTTAGATTTTGACAAAGCTTATAATAGAATCAGATTGGATTTTATTCTGAGTATACTTTCTTGGCTTGGTTTTGGTCCAAAATTTTGTAATCAAATTGGTATGCTTTTTGGTGATGCTTCAACTTGTTTTCAGGTTAATGAAGCTCTTTCCCCATCCTTCCCTTTTCAACGCTATCAGACAAGGTTGCCCCCTTGCTCCTTTTTTGTTTGTTTTGGTTTTCGATGCTCTTGGTTATATTCTTCATAAGGCTCATTTTGATGGCTTCCTTAAGGGTATTAAGCTTCATGGGGATAAACATGCTCTTAAATCTCATTTTGCTAATGATTACCTTCTTTTTCTTCAAAATACCCAACAAGAGGTGGAAACGGCTAAAGAGATTGTTCAACTGTTTTGTGATGTCTTTGGTTCTCGTATTAATGATTCTAAAACTGAAGTCTTTTATACCTCTTCCTCTCATCGTGGATGCAACTCCTCAACCGAGTGGAAGATCATCCCTCATGGTAAGATTGTGCATTATTTGGGAATTCCTTTTGGGATTAATATCTCTCCTAAGGATATGTGGAACTGGTTTATGGAAAGACTTCAAAAAAAATTTAGTGCTTGGCCATCTCAGTTTCTTTCCTTAGCAGGAAAAATTTAAGTTGCGAATAAAATAATGGCAGCCTCTCATGTTTTTTACTCCTCTTGTTGGATGGCCCCCAAGGTAGCCTATAAAAATTAACTCAAGCCATTCGTAAATTTTTATGTACTAAATGGGATGGAGAGGTTGGTATGACACCCATCTCTTGGAAAATTTGTACTCAACCTAAGGCTTTAGGAGGTCTAGGCATCATTGATCATCTTACCCAGAGCAAAATTTTGGCTACAAAATGGGTTGCAAGAGAATTTATTGGTGATGAAAATTGGAAACACCTAGTACAGAATCTCTCTAGCTACTCACAAAGGTAAATGGAAAGAAACACCTTGGGAGGATAAAGTTCTTAATGCACCTTATTTTACAGTTAAAGGTTCTATTCCAGTTACCCAGAACTAGAAAGCTTGGTAATTAGTTTCTCATTTATTGGCTTGGAAGTCTAACTCCTTGAGACATGGTCTGAGCATCGATCTTAACAGTCTTTGGTGGAATAAACTTATTCTCCATAACAATAAACCTTTACCTTTATGCAATATTATTCATGGGCTAGTTTTTTTTGAAGAAAGGAATTAATAGAATTAGAGATATCTGGGATCCAGGTAGCTGTTCAATTCTTACATGGAACCAGATCTACAATAATTGCTCCCTTCCCTCTAGGTTCAAAGTGTCTTATGGTTTAATTGTGGCTTCCATCCCTTATGATGTCCTTATGAATTTGGTAACAACTACCCATAATATTTGGAATGACTGGAGATGGCTTAATGGTCATAGGATCGCTTCCATTACTTCTAGTTGGTTATACAAAAATCTTCTGTTTCCAGCTTCTTTAGACTCTAAGCTCAATTTCAGGTGGCAAGTAAATTTTACCAATTCCCAATGGCAGTTTCTTGCTACTCAAATTTGGAAATCTCTTGTTGAATCAAAAACACAACTTCTTGGTTCGTGGATTTTGCATCAAAAATTGCCAACAACTTAAATTTTGGCTGTGATTTTACACATTCCCCCTCAATGCAATTTTTGTAATGCTTTAGAAACTCTTATTCACTTGTTTTGGTTTTGTGGCATGGCTAAACAATTTTAGGATATATTCTACTCTTTTCTTTTTCCCTCTTTTGCTACATCTTGGAAGCTTTCTCTGCTTGGTTTTTCTCAACTGGATCAATGCCCCAAACTCTGGGATGTTTGTAGACTCATCCTTCTCAAGCACATTTGGAAGTACATATGCAATAAGGTGCTTACTGGATCTGCTCTTCCATGGGATATAGTTTTGGCAGACTTGACCTTTGATCTTTTGCTACATGTGGGACACATTCATTCCCAAGTCTATGGTCCTTCCAATACGCCTGGAGATGTTATTGACAAACTTCATCAACTTTCTCATATGATTTAAGATCTTCAAAAAGTCCAACAGGAAGCTAAGAAGAAGACAGTTAACAGTGATAAGGAGGTTCAGGGTTTGATTACTTCTTTTTCTTCTCTAAAAACTGCAGAAGATAGCACAGATGACATGCCTAAAATTTCTTCATATAACAGACTCTCCCACAGATGAATGTTGATAAATGGTATATTGTAACAAGATATAACTATAGGCTTTTTGTTGATATTAGCTTCTATTCTTATGTACATTCAGTTATGGATGCTTTAATTTTGATTCACCTCATTTTATTTTTAACTGGTGAACAGTATTAATACCAAAATATTGTAATATAATATAATCTAGCTTTTTAAAAAAAAATCAATATTATTCTAAACATTTAGAAAATAAAATAATATTTCAGATAATGATGTATTCGGGATAAAGAGATATTTTAAGCTGCGACAAGTTTACTACGGTGAAATACGAGTTAAACCTTAGTGTTGAGAGGTGAATAAGTGGAAATACCTGGTGTCAATGAATGAATGGGTTTTCTAAGGTTTTGTAAAGATTCTTTACTACAACTAATATGAATATGAAAATGAAAAGTTTGATAAGTCCAATCTAACTTTTTCTCTTTCGAATATGTCATATCTACATTCGTTCTCACATTTTTCTATGTTAATATGCATTGTGACGTGTTGAATCCACCTAACAATCTGTTCCATTTTCAACCTCTTTAATCAAATAATACAATCACCTTAGAAATAGTCAAAGCATGAAAGATTAAGGATCATCTAACCAGAACATAATGATTTATCATCTCACTCAAATAGAAATGGTCAAAGCATCGAATAGGAGTCATCTAGCCTAAACATAATGATATAGAAAACTAATCGTATGAAATATCGAGGGTTAATTTAGCATCGAATAGGAGTCATCTAGCCTAAACATAATGATATAGAAAACTAATCGTATGAAATATCGAGGGTTAATTTTTTTTTTATATTAAACATTATTTACAAATATGTTCACTCATTCCAGCAAACATAAGAGGAATCGACCTCACAATCATATGGATGATAATAATAAGCAACTACCATTACACCAAATACCATTAGGCAAATACTAACCTTTTAGATATTATGTTTTCTTTATAAATTAAGTTTGTTTTTTTCTTTATTAAGGTATGCTTTTATGTATTAACAATATAATTGCATCTAGGTCCTTATGTAATAAATTTTGTTAAGAGTTAGGAAATGGTTATATGTTTCATATTTTTTAATTTTATTTGAATAATATAGGATATTTTTTGTATGGTTGGTTTTAAGAATATAAATATTTAATTATAATTAACTTTTAATTTAAGGTTTAAGAATTAATTTTTAAGTTTATTAATACAATATTATATTAAATTTACTTATACAAAGTGTATAAGGGTTAAGAGGCTATACAATAAATATAATATAAAGAGTTTATTATGGTCACAAGTGAAGCTTAACATTATATATTTCAATAAATTATGCTTGAGTTCTTAATTTTTCTAAGATCTTATTTATGAGTAAAATAACAAAGTGGCATAATTTCTCTGATTTATCCTATTCTAGAAACCTTTTCTATGAAACATTCCAAATAGAAAGCTAAGATTTATCCCACCTAAATAGAATGTTTTAAGAAACATCAAAATGAAATAAATATTACATGGTCAAAAGAGGATGCAAAGCCTTAAGAGACTTCATGATTTTCTTAACCACATTCAATAACATAATCTTGATGATAAAATTATTTTAATCTTAGATTTGCATCAAAAAGATAAAGTAGAACAGAGATCAAATCTAATTCTAAGATGATCTTGATAGGATAAGGATAAAATAATTTTAGGAAAACTCATTCATATAGACATTTGTAAGTCAATCTCATTTTTGTATGAAAAGTAAAGTAATAATTTTGATATGTTTATGTATTTATTAAAATTTATAATTGTTATTTTCTTATGATGAGTTTTTCTACTTTTTATCTTTGTCAAACACAAACATGAACCTAAACCTTAGATAATCAAAATTTTAAAAAAGAAAGAACATCATCTTATAAGGAGTGTGAAACTCAAAATAAAATAGTAGTGTGTTGACATACATTTAATTTCTCTTTAATAGGGAATATTTGTAAATAATTTAGATTTTTCTCTTGTGGGTGTTGTATTACCAAATAAGCACCTTTTTGCACTCATTGTAAATATGCCATGGTTCAAATATTTAGCAATTTACCTAGCTATAGGAAAATCACCCTAACACTTTTCTTGCTTGTAAGGAGACTCATCAATTGATTAAGCAAAGTGCTCCTTACTGTAGACATGGAAAATTGACCCATAAAAATGGGTCACTTCTTCCTTAGACCCTTAGCCAATCACCCAAGCTTACCAAGTGCAAATTTGGGGCGCTTTTTCCTTCTCCCTTTGCCTTGTTTCCTTAGCTTTTACCAAATTCACGTCCAATCCATACAAGGCACAAATTTGGCTTGCTAGATTCACACCCTGTAATTACTGGGTACGGATTTGATATTCTAAGGAATTTTCTCACAAAAAAACCTCTCCTTGTCAGCCCATTTTGGGGTTAACCCTTGCCCGTGGTAAAATTTCATTTGTTTTACCTATTTTGCCCTCCACACCTCTTATAAATAAAGGATTGGATTCCTTTTTTTATACCAAAAAATTCTTTGGATATTCTAATTCTTGGCTTGCTCATTTGCTCATGCTAACAAGTGTTCTTTTGCTACAAGTTATTTTACTATTTTGTGCTTTAGTGTTTTTTGCCCTTGGGGATTGAGTTGAGGAGTCTTGATGATTGGAGAGATCAACCATCTTGGAGCGTGTCTTCCATATATTCATTGATCCTTGCTTTCCTCATTAGCTCGTTAGTTTATGCATTTACATTAGTCACTTCACAAGTATATTTTTTGCTATTTAAGGCTCGAAAAGGGTATCTAAACCAGATTTGTGTGCCCCTCATATATAAGGTATGAATTTAGTAAGCTAGATTCATTTAAAAATTTCTCTAATTTATCATATTATATTTTGTTTATAATTGTTTTTTCTTTATATTTTTTAAGGTATGTATTAACAATATAATTACATTTAGGTCAAATAAGATAATAAGGAATAGGTCATAAATTTTGATAAGAGTTAGGAAATGGTTATATGTTTTATATTTTTTAATCTCACTTGAAATAATATAGGATTTGTTTTGTATGATTGGTTTTAAGGGATATAAATACCCAATTACAAGTGACCTTTAATTTAAGGTTTAAGAATTAATATTAAAGTTTATTAACACAATATTACATTGATTTCACTTATACAAAGTGTATAAGGGCCAAGAGGTTATACAATAAATATGATATAAAGAGTTTATTATGGCCACAGGTGAAGCTTAACACCATATATTCCAATAAATTATGCTTGAGTTCTTAATTTTTCTAATATCTTATTTATTATTAAAATAACAAAGTGGTATAACTTCTCTAATTTATCCTATTCTAGAAACTTTATTTATGAAACATTCTAAATAGAAAGCTAGGATTTTACCCCACCTAAACAAAATGTTTTTAAAATATCAAAATGAAATAAATATTACATGGTTAAAAGAGGATGTAAATCCTTAATAGACTCCGTGGTTTTCCTAACCAAATTCAATAACATAATCTTTATGATAAAATTATTCTAATATTATATTTTCATAAAAAAAGGTAAGTAGGAAAGAGAACAACTCTAATTCTAAGATGATCTTGATAGGATAAGGATAAAATAATTTTAGGAAAGCTCATTCATATAGACATTTGTAATTCAATCTCATTTTTCATGAAAAGTAAAGTAATATATTTGATATGTTTATTTATTGATTAAACTTTATAATTGTTATTTTCAGGGTTATGCATAGTGGCGAATATTCACAAATTGGGCAAATATTAGAATTTTCAAAATTGGAAATTGACGAATATGAGGACCCTCGACGTCAGCCCATTCACCTAAAATTTTCAAGACCAATTTTTTCTTAGGGTCAATTCGCCACAATATATATCCAAACATAGGCATATTTGTACTCGTTGGAAAGCTCTTTTCAAGCTTAATCTAATGGTGGTGTTTTTATGAAGTTATAAGGTCATTTAATAGGTAAAATTTATCCCAAATATGAATTTACATTTTAGGGCTTCAAATACCCCAAATTTTGGTGCAAAGATGATTGATTTTATTTTCTTAAGATTCGTCATGATTTGTCTTGATTTCGATTAGGATTTACCATTTTTTTACAAGTACATTTTGAGTCCAACCCCTTATGCATAACCCTGGTTATTTTCTTATAATGATTTTTTCTATTTTTTATCTTTGTCAAACGAAAACATGAACCTAAACCTTAGATTATCATAATTCTTAAAAAGAAAGAACATCATCTAATAAGGAGTGTGAAAATAAAAATAAAATAGTTGTGTGTTAACATATATTTAAGTCCTCTTTAATATGGAATATTTACAAATAATTTATACAATTCTCTTTAGGGTGTTGCATTACCAAATAAGCACCTTTTTGCACTATTTATAAATATGCCATGGTTCAAATATTTAGCAAATTACCTAGCTATAGAAAAATTACCCCAACACTTTTCTTGTAAGAATACTCATCAATTGATTAAGCAAAGTGCTCCTTATATATGGATAATGTAGATACCCATTTTTTACGTGTCCTCAAAGTAAAATATACAAAACAAGACATCAAGCATCAATAGATATCCAATCAACCCAAACCCAAAAATTTGGGCATCAAATTCACCAGTGGAAATTTTGATACTCATTGATGAATTTGGAAAAATAACCATTTTTCAAACCTAGGTCAATCAAACTGACCATTGGTCAAATTTTCCAATTAGTGGCAAATTCACCAATGGTGAATTTGACCATAACTGGTGAATTTACAAAATGACTAGAATCTTCTAGCACGAGCCAAGAGCATGTGGATTACTTCATCCCACTACCTCCTCTTACCTTTCACGCTGCAACAATGAACTAGTCTTGCAAATTCAAGAAAATCCTAAAGGCATATCAACCAATTTTCTCTCTCAATCCCTCATCCAAAAATCTATAAATGCAGCCCTTATGGTAAGCATTTGGATAAGGTAATTTTGGATCTAAGAGTACTCTTCAATAGTATTCTTCATCTTCTCCTTTTAGCATCTTCATTATCTTAAAGGTAATTCAAGCAATGCAAGGAGAGACATTGGGAGCAAGGAGAATGTCTTTGGGGCAAAGAGGAGTTCCTGCTAGGTTGTATCATTCCTAGCTCCTCTCTATTTTTCTTCTTCTTCTTCTTCTTCTTCTTCATGCATTGCTCTTCTAGTTATTTGCCTTGTTAACTTGTGTTTTGTCATACATTATCTTTCATTCTTCTTATTTTTTCCCATTCAGGGTTATGCATAAGGGGTTGGACTCAAAATGTACTTGTAAAAAAATGGTGAATCCTAATCAAAATAAAGGTGAATCTTAAGCAAATAAAATCAATCATCTTCACACCAAAATTTGGGGCATTTGAAGCCCTAAAAAGTAAGGTTATATTTGGGGTAAATTTTGACCTATTAAATTACTTTATAACTTTATAAAAACAACACCATTAGACCAAGCTCGAAAATATATTTTTAACAAGTACACATATACCTATGTTTGGATATATATTGTGACGAATTGACCTTAAGAAACAATTGGTCTCAAAAATTTCAAGCGAATGGACCGACATCAAGGGTCCTCATATTTTTTGATGCAGGAGCATCCGATGGTAGCAGAGCAATCTCTCACCAACACAAAAATTTCTAAGTGTTTGCCTTGGTGTCGCGATATCGCGACAGGAAAAAGTGTTGCGATATCGCGACATGTCGTGTTTTCGCGACTCAGGGAGGAGAGAGAAGGCACGGAGGAGAAATGTCACGATTTCGTGACATGTCACGAAATCGCGACCGAAGCAGGTGAGAGAAGGTGCACGAAGAAAATGTTGCGATTTCGCGACATGTTCGTGAAATCGTGACGAAAGTAGGAGAGAGAAGAAGCAGAGCAAAGATGTCGCGATATCGTGACATGTCACGAAATCGTGACCAGAAGATGAAAGAAGGCGCAAGGGAGGAAAAGCGTCGCGATATCGCGACATGTCGCATTATCGCGACCAAATGATGAAGCAAGGCGCAGGAGTGAAAAATGTCACGATTTCGTGACATGTCACGAAATCGTGATCGAAGTAGGAAAGAGAAGGCATACGCAGAAGATGTCACGATTTCGTGATATGTCACGAAATCATGACCGAAGCAAAGGCAGCAGAGGAGGGTGTCACGAAATCGTGACATGTCACGATTTCGTGACATGTCGCGAAATCGCGACCCAACGAGGTAGCACAAAGGCAGCAGAGGGAAATGTCGTGAAATCGCAATCGAAGCAAAGGCAGTAGAGGAGGGTGTCACGAAATCGTGACATGTCGCGATTCTATGACATGTCACGAAATCGCGACCCAACGAGGTAGCGCAAAGGCAATAGAGGGAAGTGTCGCGAAATCGTGACCTGTCACGAAATCGCGACCAGAAGAACACAGGAAAGTCCAAAGGAGGAAATGTCATGATTTCGCGACATGTCACGAAATCGTGACCAAAAGGAAGAAAGAACCGCAAGAAAGAAAAATGTCACGATATCGCGACCCGAAGAGGAAGGAGATAGCAAGAAAGAAAAATGTCGCGATATCACGACATGTCAAGATATCATGACCCAAAGGAGAAGTAGATAGCAAGAAAGAAAAATGTCGTGATATCGTGACTCGAAGGAAAGGAAAGACAGCGAGGAGATATCTCGACCTGACTAAGAGGAAGGGCAGTAGGGGAGAAAATGTTGTGATATCATGACATGTCGTGATTTCATGACCCAAAAGAAAAGGAGGCAGCTAGGAAGAGAAATGTCACAATATTGCGACATGTCGCGATATCGCGACATATTGCCGGTTCTCAGTTTGAGAAAGCCTGCATCATTAGATAGTGTTTTTCGAGGTAGGCAAAGGCCCCATTAATACATGATTTCTTGCCTGATAAGTTTGCTGAGCATGGCGGCCATTTGAAGACTGCGCCCAGAGGTTAGACAACTCATCAATGCAGGTTTTCACGGCTAACTCGGTGGCAATTGCCAGATAGGGAAAAGTTGAAAAGGCTCAATGAGATGGGATGTATGCTGGCAGGTAGGCATTAGTGGCCTACAGGGTCAGGACCTCGAAGGAGGTTGATGCAGGAGCATCCGGCGATAGTAGAGCAATCTTGCATCTTCCAAAAAATTTTCCAAATTTCTTTCTAAGTACTTGCATTTTTGACTTATTTTCCCAAGGGGGGAAGTTTTGTAAAGCAAGGGGGGAGGGGTCGCAAAATCGCGACATGTCACGATTTCGCGACATGTCACGAAATCGCGACCTCAAAGGCTGCGGTGAGACATTGGCAAGTTTCGTCGCGATATCGTGACAGTATTTTGAAACTGAGGCGAGGGGGGGAAGTCCCATCGCGATATCGCGACCAGTGGTAGGCTGCCACGTGGCATGGTTTTGAGACAGCTTCAAAAGCTAAAGCAAGGCAGAGAACAAAGCAAAGGGCTACGAAAAAGTGAAGGCAGAGGGATGGGGTCACAAAATCACGACATGTCATGATTTCGTGACATGTCACAAAATCGCGACCCAAAGGGGCTACGACAAGGTGAGGGTAGGAGGGGGTCACGAAATCGTGACCCCAAAGGGCTACGACAAAAATAAGGAGCTTTTGGTCGTGATATCACATGTCACGATTTCGCGACCTGTCACGATATCGCGGCCAGGTGAAGGCACAGCCAAAAGTGAACAAGCGGATGGCCAGGCAAGGCCAAATTTGACATGTGGACAGCCACGTGTATCAAGACAGTTGTGAGGGGCACGTGTATTAAAGATATTGTGACAAGAAGAAGGCATAGCCAAGTATGCATGTGGACGACCAGGGAAAGTCAAATTAAACACGCGGACAGCTATGTGTATTAAAACAAATATGAGGGCCACGGCCATGCATATTATTAATTTTTGGCAAAATAACAGATATAGGCGATGGAACAGATACAGGCGATGGACATTATGGAGGAGACATCGGTACAGAAGAACAATATGATCAAGACGGTGGTTGCAGGCCAAGGGAGGTCATTAATGCGAGCTTCATGGTGGATCGGGCAGTTGCCCATTTATGGCAAAAATTTTGAAAACTCGGCCAGGGGGAAAACGAACTTGAAATTTTGGTTAGGCAAGGCATTAATTGCCTAGAGGGTCGAGGCCTCGATAAAAACTCGAGAATTGTAAGGGATGGGGATGGTGAGTTCGGGATTAAGAGGGGGAAAGAACTATGCCTGGAAACGACATTGTAAGACTGTGTTAAGAAAATTGCAAAAAATTAATTCGAAGTTTTGTTGTGTGAATCTCGGCTTGCCATCAAGTGGTATCAGAGCGAGAGCTCCTGAGCGTGTAACAGATCACCGGAAGAGAGAGGCAGTTACACCAGGATCTATGGAAGGATTGGTAAGGGAAGAAAGAAAAATGCCTCCATGAAGAAACCATGGTGGAGTAGGAAATGTGGTGCCGACCGAAGACTTCCGAGCCTTGTAGAGGCAAGTTCAAGCCCTGCAAGAAGAGCTACGCAGAAGGCACGAGCCCGAAAGGGATGAGGGAAGTGAAGACGAAGTTAATGAGGAAGAAGACCAGTCTGAGGAAGAAGAAGAGGTTGTGGATCCTGCACAAGCCAGGTTGTACAAGGCCATCTCTCACATTATCCGCTATTTTTTTTAGGTTAGGGTTTTGGATGACTCATTATCAAGGTTTTGTAGGGCATTCTTCATTGCTTTTTTTGGGTTAGGATTTTGGATGACTCATTGTTGAGGTTTCATAGGGCATTCTTTGCTATTTTTTGGAGGTTGAGGTTTGGATGACTCATTGTTGGGGTTTTGTAGGTCATTCTCTGCTACTTTTTTTGGGTGAGGATTTTGGATGACTCATTGTCAAGGTTTTGTAGGGCATTCTCCACTACAATTTTGGGTTGGGGTTTTGGATGACTCATTTTGGAGGTTTTGTAGGACATTCTCCATTGTTTTTTTGGGTTAGGGTTTTGGATGACTCATTGTCGAGGTTTTGTAGGGCATTCTTCATTGTTTTTTTTTGTTAGGGTTTTGGATGAC
The DNA here is from genome assembly GCA_028583015.1 of Wollemia nobilis. NCBI lineage: Eukaryota > Viridiplantae > Streptophyta > Pinopsida > Araucariales > Araucariaceae > Wollemia > Wollemia nobilis. Next base: position 4,315,214 of record JAQPPZ010017238.1, read on the forward strand.
TCATTACTGACGTTTTGGATGGATCTTTGTTCGATGCAACAATCTAGGCATAGTCTACCTTCTTTTCTTAGGTTAAGCGAGAAATATTTCCTTGTGAAGTTTGTTGAATGCCATCCATAGGGTTCAATATTGAAGGAAATTTACAAGGCCAAAGAATGCTAAAGTCACAACTTGTTGAAACTCACATTTTGTATTATATGTTCCCTGAAGTTATACATGATCATTATATCTTTGACAGAGATACAGGGAAGTAGCATTGGTAATTCATGACCAATAAGATTTATTTTTAACCTAAACTAAAGCATATTTTACATCCGATTTCTGATGAGGTTGATTGTTCCAATGAAGGCTTCAAGCGTAGATTGCTTTGATATAGTTACCAGTATTAGCAAGCTCTTGTATGTAAGGACTTCATCAAAGTGAAAACTTTGAACTTCTATTCAATAGATGCAGAACATTCCAGGTAGCATCTTATGCATATGGATCTATAACTCGCATATCATGTTGGTTCCTAGTCCATAGAAGTTGCAGGTTTCTATTTCATAAGACCAGATCTTGTTTATGAACTACATAATGAAATGATTTTGGCATTCTGTAAAGCAAATTTTAATTTTAAGATAAATAATACCAAATTGAAATTATTTATAGGTCAACATGATAGTTGGTTCATTTCCAAAAAAAAATTAGGATTTTCTCCATATTAAAGATTATTTTATCTATACACTATAGCAAAATATCCTTTTCCCTTATACTGCACCTAGTTGAGCATTCAACAGATGTTTCAATAGGCTACATATAAGGTGGTGAACTATGTTGTATGGAAATGAATACTAATATTGTATCTAATATGAATACGTATCTATTATATCTATTATAGATATTTCAAAATTTTAAGACCCCTAATATGGATGTAGCTGAATATGACATTAAAAAAACATATTTTTATATATTAAAAGAAAAATATATAAAAACATTACACAAATATATTTTTATTGTTTTTTAAATTTAAATTATATTTTTAAAAATTTAGGTTTTTTTTTAATTCCCATGTTGTTAGACAACTTTAGATGACCTCATATCTAGATGTATTATATATGAAACAAATAAGGGTACATTTTTAATATGTTTGAATATAACACCAATGTAATCTGATGCATTATGATTATTGTATCCAAAAAGTCTCATGTTTGTATCTATATCTGATATGCAGACAAATATACAAGCAAGAAAATTGTAGGATATGCTAACTCTTTACAAAATATCATCTTTGATCATTGACCTTGGTCCAAGGTCTACAAGCCTTCTCTTTTCAGTTCTCTAAGCATATTTAGATATTTGATTTACTACTTCACTATTCAAAATGAACAACCTCAATATTGGTTGTGTTCCTTCTTTAATATTATTTCATTTATCATGGAAAAGTTTTGTTTGGTAATTAACTCCAGCTTTTCATTTTAAGGCCCTTCCTCTTCCCTAACTTTTCTTTTGTTAAATCCATACCTTTACATCTAGATATTCAATGTCTTCAATTTTTTTACTCATCCTCATATTATTTGTTATAAATTCATTCTTGTTATTTTTTTTCTTTTACATCTTGTTTGAAGAACACAGGCTTATACTGAGAGGGGGGTGAACAATATAATACCAACTTTTACTTTTATTTCCAAACAATATTATCCAATATTATCAATGGCAATATCAATAGTTGTAATCAAAACAATGCACAAATCATCAGACATAAGAGAGACACAAATTTAATGTGGTTCACCCAATGTGGGCTACTCCACGAAGAAAATATTTCCACTAAATTCTCTCAATAAATCTCTTGGGAATCAATTCCCTATTACAATTTTTATGGACCTTTGTCCAAAGGAGACACTAATCCTCTATGATCTATTTTGTGGATCTCTCTCCACAAGAGAACTCTTTCCCCTTTTCTCTTGTTCATGGAACTTGATCCAAGAGAACTCTATCTCCTCAATTGGTTTGTGGATCTCTCTCCACATAAGAACTCTATCTCCCTAGCTGGATCATGGATCACTCTCTATAGGAGAACTCTTTCCTCTTGCTCTAGTTCATGCATATATATCCACAGGAGAACTCTTTCCCCTAGCTTTTATTTGTGGATCTCTCTCCATAGGAGAACTTTATCCCCTCTGCTCTAGTTGGTGATCTTCTAGAAAACTTCTACCCCTACTACTCTGGCTTGTGGATATCTCTCCACAGGAGACCTCTATCCCCACTGCACTGGCTGATGGATATCTATCCACTGGAGACTACTGTCCTCTTTTCTCTATCACCTCCAAAGTTTGCTCTCAACTCTATCTCAAATCTTAGATATCTTGGGTTTGAACCTCCTCCACACCTTTTTTTGAGAACAATGGATGAAATGGTCCTATCATCTTAATGTTTTGACTATATAAACTCAATTTGAAAATCATAGCTAGTCACATTGTAAACTTAAATTTACTATTTGATTAGTGGTATGCCTAGTCAATAGTAGATTTGAAACTCCAAATTTGACACAAAGGTGACACATGGCAACATCCTATTCACAAGTTTTATATCCAATGGTATATATAATAAACATCTAAATGACAACCCCTACCTAGTTCAATGACAATTGACAACAATTGGTTCACTAGAACACTACTTAGTCAATGCATAGTTGTCATCCCCATAGTAGTATAGTCAACAAGACATGACATTCTCCCATTTCTTGAAGGTACATTTATTTTTTGTGTTTTTTTATATGATTTTTGAGTCAAATTTCTAGTAGTCATAACTCTGTATATAGAAGCCTCTTGAGTGTTTTTTTCAAAATACAGTTTTTAAGCTCCTTGTATTAGCAATATTATTATTTATCATAACTACATATAAGAGACTATATTTTGATAGTTATTCCATGGATTGGTATATGCCTTTGCTCAATGCACCTAACTATGCCATATGGAAAAGTAAGATTAGAGATTTGATGTAAAGGTCTCCCCAAATATATAAAAGAGAATCCTCTAGCCTCTAATTTTTATGAGAGAAAGTAGTTGTTAAAGGATATGAAAGAGTAGGATGTTGATGTTATTACTCTTCATATTTACCAGATTTATTGTACCCACATTAACAACACCTTAAATCCAAAGAAATTATAGAATAATTTTCAAAATGTGTATGATCATATTGACTCTACATGGGGCAATAAATTGGAGATAAAACCTACTACTTTAGACATGGGGAAATTTGAAACCATAGATGAGTACATTAATAGGTTCAAGAAGTTGGAATAAGACATCTGCATTTCCAAAGGAGGTGATAGTGGAAAGGAGACTATTGGTCTTCTCAATATTGTATTGAGTAATATTTCTTAAACTTATGAGATGATTGTCATTGTGTTTCAAATGCTTCAAGTGTACTTCCCTAAGATTGGTCCTCCTCTTGATGATATGTTCAAGTACCTTCACCATAAAGCTTAGTGAGAGAGGCATAAGATTCATTCTCTCATTATATAGGCTCATGTAAAGAAATATGTTAAAACAAAAATTGACAAGATATTGAATCAAGTAGAGAAGAAAATCAGGAAGTTGTTCAAGAAGCCTATTTACAATTTTTATATGAACAAAGCACACAAGATAAGGTGTTGTTAGTGTTAGCTTTTTATGAGCAAATACTCAAATATAATTGCCACAATATCAGTAATATAAATGCATAATGAAAGATATAATAATGTCGATCAATCAAGCATATAAACTCAGAATCTACTAGATAATAACTCAAAGAATGCTAATGCCAAATACATAAAAATACTCAGAAATATTTATTGAATGAAGAGATCAAAATACATCACATCACCTTCCATTGCTTACATAGGAGACTTTGTCTCCTTCACCATATATATTTTACATCAATACATCCATATATATAGAATGGAATGTGATTCTTCATATGGAGGTTTCTTGGGTCTCACTCTTCTTATGACTCTTCATATTTCTACTCTATTGACACATGTACATAGGGATAACTATGCACATTTACATTACCAAAATATCATTACACACTTGTGCATTACATTGCATAAAGTAACTCCCAATCGAAGGCTCTTTTCCTAATCTAAAGATGTACCCATGATGGTACATTGACATATACCAAATAATATAATATATTCCAACACCCCCTTGTATTACATTATTTGGTTATTGAAGACTTTAGTCTTCAATATGGATCTTCTTCTTCTTGTCTTTAATTTAATTTGCATTGCATGCCTTATCTATCAAGTTATTTTTTTATTTGTAGATGTCCTTGACTTTGATATGTTATTCAACTTGATTTGATTTAGTCTTCAACCTTTCTTGGTAATCATGCATATTTTCTATTTTTTCCAATCTACTACCTTTTTGTATACTTGTTCAAATTGATGGTTAGTATATTTTAGTCTTTGTGGCTTCCTTGAGCTCTTTCATAATCTTCAAATTCTTGCATAAGAAGTTTTCTTTTTCTTCTATTCTTAGAATCATACTATCTTTTTCTTTTACTGTATAGTAACTTTTGCTTTATCATCTCCATTCTTTGATTCTTCATAAAATTTTTTTTTAAATTTAAAATTATTTTTGGTATTTTTTTTTTTTTTTTTTTTTTTTTAAGTTTTTGTGGATGGTGGGTTTTTGATTTTTTTTCTTGGGGTTGCTTGTTTTTTTTTTTTTTTTTTTTTTTTTTTTTTTTTTTTTTTTTGTTTTAATGGTGCTCAATATGGTGGTCTTTTCCATCACTCTTTTAGTGGTTTTCCTTACCACTTTTGTTTGTATGTATAGTGTTTTTAAAAACCTGAAATCTTCCTTGAATTTGGAGTTCTTCTCTTTCCAAAATATGCTATAAGTTGTGGGATATTCTTCCTCACAAATATAGGATAATTGTGCTTTTACATTCACTTAAAAAACAACATATACTATTCACTTATAACTCCTTTAAAAATCAATCTAATGTTATTATAATCTTGTTGTCTTCTCTAAAAATGAGACTAAATCTATCTCACTAATGAATGTAAAATAAATCTGATATTTTTATTTAAAACAACATATATCAAACCCCTTATCACTCCTATTAAATTGTAACTTTTTGTTGTTTGTAATATGCAAGATTTCTATAAATCAATATATGAAATGGTGTATTTTCTTAGCTTAATGACACCTTAAAAAACTTCCTCTTTGCTAGCTCTAAATGGCTCTAATATTTGATGATCCAAAAAAATATTAATAGGAACCTTCAAAAACTTTGCAATAATAATGTATATGGCATAAAATTAACACACCTTTTTGTAGCTCCTTTCTTTATAGCTCGTTGTTTTGTATTTTATGAAATTGCACCTTTAGTAGACTCTTTAATTTGCAGCTATATTTTCTGCCCAAAAATTTTTTTCTTCTCCTTCAAACAGGTGCTAGCTATCTTTGATTTTTGCAGCTCCAAATGCTGCCCAAATGTTGTTCAAATCTGTAGTCAATAAAATCTGATTTGGTGTTGTCTTCAAGCCTTCAAATTTGCTACTATTTTTTTCTATCAAGCCTTATCTTGGCTGTTCAAATATTTTTTGAAAGATTCTCCTAATATTTCTCTAAACTACAACTTTTCTCTTCTATTTTTTGCTATCTTTTCAGCTTCTCTTTCTGCAACTTTGTGCTTTTATAAATCAGCCTACAAAACATTTGTGGTTGTCTCCAAATCTCTCTAAAATATGACCTCTTCAATATTCTTGCTTTCTTCTGAATTCGTGTTGAATTATGACTTCAAATTCGACCTCTATCTCTGTCTTCTTTCTCAATAATTCGAATGTCTTGAGTTCTCAAAATCTTCTCAAAATTTGACAAACTTCTTTTCAAATCCTTTTTTCTTTTGAGCTTGTTATTGTATGGCAACAATTATCCCAATATTTTTTGGTCAGGTGCTCTTTATGCTTGCAATCTTCTGCTTCAAGTGCTTCAAATTCTATAATAAGGCTTTATCTTGCCTTCTTTTCTTTCTTCAAAATATTCTATAGAATTTTATTTTGGGTCTCCTAATTCTGCAACCTTCAATTCTTTAGCAAATGCTTTTAATGAAACCTTACCTTGGTTTCTTAAATCTTCTAGCTATGGCAAATTTTTCAATGAGATCTCTTTCTTGGATCTCTATATTTTGTAGCTTCTATCTGCAATAGGACCTTATGTAGTCTTTCTATCTTCTTTCTTCAATCTTCAATATTCCAATCTTGTAAGTTCTTCAATATGACCTCTTCTTGGGTCTCTTTCTTCAATCTGCAATCTTACAATGAGAACCTTTTTCTTGGTTCTTCTCAATATTCAATAAGGTATCCTTATTGGACCTCCTTTAATGTCTACTTTTATGCAACAAAAGAGTTAATCCCTACACTAGGAAAGCACATAGAATTTTAGGCAATCGAAGATGAAATTTCTCTAAATGTTGTAGGAAGCTTCCCAAATTCTAAAAATTAATCTTCTACAACAAAACTTAGATAGTAATAATCAGATGTATTCAATGTTCCAAATAATAATATTCACTAGCTATCTTTAAAAACTAGTAGAATCAAATCTATATTGAATCCTAGTCTTCATGGGTGTCCCTTTCAACCCTGTGGAAATATTCTAGCCAAATAATATGGAATCCATTTTTATAAAGAGGACCTCTTTTAAGGGTCTCTTAATCAAGGTCTTTCTTTAACACCTATAGATTCTCTTCTATTCTGAATTTGTTCTTGGAATAGGTATATTCAATATCAAGGTTTATCTTCAAGACCTATAAATTTCCTTCTATTCCGATTTTACTCTTGGAATAGGTATCTTCAATATCAAGGTTTATCTTCAAGACCTATAAATTTTCTTCTATTTTGACTTTTCTCTTTGAATAGGTATATTCTCTTCTTCTCAATATCAAGGTTTATCTTCAAGACCTATAAATTTTATTCTATTTCGATTTTATTCTTGGAATAGGTATATCATTAAATATCACTGGTTTTTCTTCAACACAGTGATAAATGCTATCTTCTTTAGTTTCTCTTTACAAAGGAAAATTTTTATCTTCTCTAGTTCCTTTTCTAGAGGTAATTTCTTTATCTTCTCTAGTTATTTTCCAGAGGAAATTTCTTTATCTTCTCTGATTCCTTTTCCAGAGGTAATTTCTTTATCTTCTCTGGTTTACTTTTCTAGAGGAAACTCTCCTTATCTTCTCTAGTTTACTTTTCCAGAGGAAACTCTATTCTCATTATTTTTCTCTTTTTAACCAGTAGAAATATTCTTTGCTTTAGACCTATTGTTAGCGTACTTAACAATAGCTTTGTCTTTATTTGATTTATTAGCTCACTGTTACAACCATGTAACAGTTCTGGTTCTTCCGTTGCGCCGGTGACTATTCCCGGCATTGTAAACGTTATATAACCTGCTGTTGAATAATGAAAACCAGTTCCAATTTTCTACATGGTATCAGAGCCAGCTTCGGAAATTTTCTACAGGGAGGCGTGAGAAGGTAGACATGATCGAGGGAGGAGCTGCGGACGCAGCTGCGCGCAGGCAGCCAGTACGTCCAGTCGCGATTTAAAAAAAAAAAAAAATTTAATCGCGCGACCCGCGACCGAGGTAGGAAGCTCCGGGCCCCCCCTGTTGGAGAACACAGTGCTGTGTCTACGCTCTATGCGCGTCCCGCGTTGGAAGACGACACGCAGGACGCAGTCGGCGCGCATTTCGTGGAGGACGCACGTGCGGGACGGCGAGAGAGCATGCCGCGCGTCAAGGGCGCGGCCCTGGAGCTGCGCGACGTGCAACCCAATGCCCTCCCCCCCCCCGACTGATGCAACGCATCGAGGATTTTTTGGAGGGCACGCGGCGGGGATTTTTACGTCCCTGCTGGACGCAGGGACGTCCAGCTTCCCGAAAACCCCCCCTGCGTGCAGCGCAGGAAGCGGGAATTTAAAATTCCGCTCCCGCTCCCACGCGGGGTATAAACCCCCCCCTTGCATGCAGCGTGAAACGCGTGTGACGAGCGCCCTTCCCCCCCCCCCATTTTTTTTAAATAAAAAATAAAAAACCAGAGACGGTGCCCCCCCCCCGAGACGCACGTTTTTTAAATTAAAAAAAAAAACTAGAGACGGAGGGCAGAGGCAGGGACCAGGCAGACGACAGAGGAGGAGGAGCATCCGCGTGCTGAAAAACAAGGTGCTCCACTGATCCTTCCGGATCAGCCCGCTAGCTCACTTGGCAGTGAGCTGTGCGGTAAGGCTCAGGGAGCCTGCAGGTCGGGGGTTCAAATCCCGCCGACTCCCCCCAAAGGTATAAATTTTTATTTTTCAAAGGTTTTATAATAATTATTTTTTTTAGTTAAAATTTTTAATTTTAATTTATTTTTTAATAGTTTTTTAAAACTTTATAAATTAAAATTTAATTTTTAATTTATTTTTCATAAGTTTTTTAAAACTATATAAATTAAAATTATTTGTTTTAACTTTAAATAAATAATAATTATTAAAATGCTTTGTTAAAGAAAAAAAATTTTAGGGGGGATATTTTTTTCAAAAAAATCAAAGGGGGATTGTGAGTAATTTTTTGAAAAGGCAATTTGGCGAATTGTAAAAGGTGCATTTTCGGCTGTGACCAACACCTTGTGGGTTATTCCTGTGGGCATTTTTTTTGTTGTATGTTGCATATTTCATTTTTGCACTATAACATTAAAAATTAAAATCAAAACACTCCCTAAGTCCCCGGAATAATTAAAACCCATCCGTGCAATTTATTGCACTGCAGCGTTCGGTATTTGTGATACCTCTGGCCAGCACTTACAGGTAAAGCTATCGTGATTTGGCTACTGTATCCGCCGCCTAATATAGCTGCTACAATGACGTCTGAGCTTGTTCTCTATAAATCGTCGGGGAGAGATAAGTTAGCCATTTTTGCATTTTTTTTACTCCATCCACTACCCTTTATCGCACTTGTGTTTAGGCGTAAATCCTGACGAAGTATTCTTCATAGTGTTTAGGGGAAGTTACGCCCCACGCATGAGAAGAATCTTCTATGGTAGGTGCCATCAACAAGGCGATTCCCTTTCAGTACCGCTTATGTTCCACGTATCGTATGATCTCTAAAACTCACCTATAGTCTCCCTCACGTAAGGGCGGGTGATTTTTGTTGATATTTCTAAATACCTATAGTTTCCCTCACGTAAGGGCGGGTATTTTGTATGGTATATTGGCCTAGCAAAAGGTATATCAAAAGGGGGACCAATTGGTGATATAAGGAACCTTCACTATGGCCGTTGTTGCAAAGTTGATGACTGATCCGCATCAGTTATTGAAAGGTCCAAATTATACACCATGGAAACATAAGATGAAGGCAATTCTCCAAATGGAAGATTTGTGGGATATTTTTACTGGAGTAGCAACTAGGCCTTCACCAACAGCAGGATCCACAGGTCCTTCCGCAGATCAGATAGCTTTTGACAAGAAAGATAGTCGAGCAAAGGTGCTCATCTTGTTTGTTGTTTCAGATGAAGTGCAACCTCATATAGCTGACAAAGCAAGTGGTAAAGAGGCATGGGATGCCCTTCAAACCATCTATGATGGAAAGAATGATTCTACCATTCTTCATCTTCAACAACAACTTCATAACCTGAGTTTGAGACAGGGTGAAACAGTTGAACTCTTTCTGTGCAGAGTGTCTGAGTTGAAAGAGAAATTGAATTCTTTGGGATATACTGTGGACGAAAATCTTCTCATTTCACTTGTGATGAGAGCTTTACCTTCTTCATTTGATATGTTGATAACCTCTATCCAGGTGTCTCAATGACAAATTATCTACATCGAGTTGGTCAATCTGCTTCAACAACAGGAGGCACGCCAACTTCACAAGGATGATTCTTCCAATATAGCCCTATACACCAACGAGGCGGGGGTTCTAGGAAGAAAGGTAATGGTCAAAAAGGAGGCAACTTTCGGAAAGGAGGAAATTCTCAACAGGATACGAAAGGAAAAGGCAAACAACCTCAACGAGAAGAAGAGGTGGTGCAAGATCCGTGAGAAAGACAACCATGACACCAACGAGTGTTGGCATAAGAACAAACAGAAAGGCCAAAACAAACCACAAAACAAGAACAAGCAACCCCGGGTGAATGTTGCTCGTTGAAGAATCCGACTTAGATTCCGAATGGGCACACAAGGTGCTCATGACTACCACAGATTCCACACAGAGGGATCCTATTTGGTATGTCGATTCTGGAGCTAGAAAACATATGACTGGTGACAGATCGTGGTTTGAATCATTTGTGGCCAAAGAGGGCAAACCTGTCACCATTACTGATGATAAAACCTATAGGGTTCAGGGAGAGGGTACAGTTTCAGTCACTCTTCCTGATGGCAAGTGTCAGATTGACAAAGTCCTCTATGTTTCGGGATTGGCCAATAATTTGTTGTCAGTGACATAAATCCTGGATAGAAATATGGTTCTCAACTTTCGTGTTGATAATGGCAAGAAGTGTTGTACTATTACCAGGAAGGGTAAACAGATTGCAACAGCTTCATATAAGCACGGCTTATTTGCCCTAGATGCTATCTCTACTCCACATGTTGCCATGACTGTTTCTATCAAGGAGGCAACTTCCCTATGGCACAAGAGATATGGACATCTTAGTTACGGCTACTTACTTGAGCTCGGTAAGTATGAGATGGTAAAGGGTCTTCCTTCCCTTTCGCCACATTGCCGATATGCTCGATCGCTGGCGGAAAGCGACATAGAGTACCATTTGAGAAGAGCTCTACAAGAGCAAGAAAACCTCTGGAGTTAATTCACACAGATTTGTGCGATCATTTCACACCCAACAGTTGTGGAGGGAAGAGGTAATTTCAGTTATTCATAGATGACTACTCACGAAATATGTGGGGTTTCTTTCTCCAACTGAAATCTGAAGCTTTCGCATTCTTCCAGCAGTTCAAGAAATCCGTTGAGAAGGAGTCAGGAACTTCTATTAAAACCCTCCGCTCAGATCGAGGGGGAGAGTTTACCTCTAATGAATTTTCTGCATTCTTAGATAAGCATGGAATCAAGCGACAGTTAACAACTGCCTATACTCCTCAGCAAAATGGAGTTGCTGAGAGAAGGAACCGTTCTATCATGGAAATGGTTCGTTGTATGCTCATAGGAGCTACTCTTGGGCAACAATATTGGGCAGAAGCTGTCACCACTACAGTGTATTTGTTGAATAGGGCACCCACAAAGGCCCTAAAAGGAATGACTCCACAGGAAGCATGGAGTGGTCGAAAACCCTCCATATCTCATCTTCGTATTTTCGGATGTCATGCTTTCATGCACATACCGAAAGAAAAAAGGAAGAAGCTAGATGAGAAAAAACTAAGATGTATTTTTCTTGGTTATTCTGAGCACTCTAAAGGATATCGTTTGATAGATCCTTTGACCAAGAAAATTCATGTCAGCAGAGATGTTGTCTTTGATGAAGCTTTCACATCACAGAGCACATCTAAAGTACACCAAGATATTGTGGAATCTAAGGAAGAGAAGATTCCTTCGTCAACACAGACAGGAGGTCCTTCTACATCTTCTTCAACTCCACCGAAGAAGAATCCTAAATGGTGTACAAATACAATCAGAGATGCAAATTTATCCACTCCTCCCAATTTGAATTTGGATAGACCTCGTACACGCAGTATGGCTCAAAAGGAAAAAGAAGCCAAAGAAACTGGTGAGGTTGATGATCTTTGTCAATCTTTTGAGGAACTTTCTATAACTCCAAGTACAGAAGTAGAGGATATGGATATTGATGATGACAGGGCGTTCATGTCTATCATAGATGATCTTGAACCTGCATCAGTGCAAGATGCTCTTAGTGAGCCTCAATGGAAGGCCGCTATGGATTCAGAGTATGAGTCTTTGATAAAAAATAAAACTTCGAAGCTTGTTGATCTGCCGCATGGGAAGAAGCCCATTGGCTGCAAATGGGTATATAAAGTCAAGTACAAGGCAGATGGAACAATTGATAAGCATAAGGCCCGTCTTGTTGCAAAGGGCTATGCTCAAAAATAAGGCATTGACTACGAGGAAACTTTTGCACCTACTGCTCGGATGACCACAATTCGGGTTATGTGTGCTATGGCAGCACAATATGGGTGGAAAGTTCACCAGATGGATGTCAAAAGTGCCTTTCTAAATGGTGATCTCCAAGAAGAAGTCTACATGACTCAGCTAGAAGGATTTGATGCAGAAGGCCAAGAGCAGAAGGTTTACAAATTGGTCAAATCCTTATATGAGTCCGAAACAAGCTCCTCGAGCTTGGTATATAAAAATGGACAATCACCTTATGCAGCATGGATTTAAGAGATGTCCGTCGGATGCAAACCTCTATTTCAAGAAACGGGGTTTCGAGATAGTGTTGCTTGTACTCTATGTGGATTATCTCGCTCATTACAGGGAGTTCGAAGCTATGATCTCTATTGTCAAAAGAAACTTGTGCAAATATTTTGAGATGACGAGATCTCGGACTTCTCCATTACTTGTCTTGGTCCGGAATTCAGCCGGAAGGAGCACTCCCTCAAAGTGTCTCGAGAAAAAATATGCCAAGACATTCCTTGGAAAAATATCGCATGACTGATTGCAATCCAATGGCAACTCCGATGGAGAATGGACTTCAGTTATCGCGATATGATGATTCACCTCAGGTAGATGGTACTCTCTATTGGCAGTTGATTGGGAGTCTCATATATCTGACCAATACTAGGCCAGATCTCGTATTTGCTTGCAACTATCTTTCGAGGTTCATGCAGGAGCCTAAGACCACTCATTGGAAAGCAGCAAAACGTGTTCTTCACTATGTCCGTGGTACTATGGAATATGGCCTAGAATACAAGAGGAACAACAAATTCTTCTTGCAAGGATACACGGACTCCGACTATGCTGGATCATTTGATGATCGCAAGTCATCTTCTGGATACATTTTTCATCTGGGATCCGGTCCTGTCTCTTGGCATAGCAAGAAGCAACAGGTGGTTGCTATTTTGTCAACAGAGGTAGAATATTGTGCCGCACGTGAAGCTGTGTGCAAAGTGATATGGTTACGTCGCATTCTGACAAGTATGGGCCATCCATCAAAATCTCCAATACACTTGTTTTGCGACAATCAGGGTGTTATGAACCTCGTCAAGAATCCAGTCCATCATGAAAGAACAAAGCACATTGACACACAATTTCATTTCATTCGAGATGAAGTTCCAAAGCACCGAATTCAGCTTCAGCACATTCCCACCGATGCTCAAGTTGCAGACATTTTCACTAAGGCACTTGGACGTGTCAAATTTGAATTGTTTCACAGCTCACTTTGTATTGCAAAATAATGTAAGGGGATGTTAGTAGTTTAGTATAGCTATTAGTTATTACATTACCCAAATAATGTAATAAATGGGGATGTTAGCGTACTTAACAATAGCTTTGTCTTTATTTGATTTATTAGCTCACTGTTACAACCATGTAACAGTTCTGGTTCTTTCGTTGTGCCGGTGACTATTCCCGGCATTGTAAACATTATATAACCTGCTGTTGAATAATGAAAACCAGTTCCGATTTTCTACACCTATATAATGACTCTTATCAAACAATCCCAAGACAACATCGTTTGTAAGTGGCGGTGCACAAAGGTGAGTCTGATTTACAAAGACACAGTGAGATTCAGAATGATAGTAGCAATAATGATCTCTTGTAGCTCTTTCAATTTCTATCTAGATCTACCGTAGCTCTAATACCACTGTTAGCTTTTAATGAGAAAATACTCAAATATAATTACCATAAGATCAATAATATAAATGCAATATGAAAGATATAATAATGTTGATCAATCAATCATATAAACTCAAAATCTACTATATAATAACTCAAATAATGCTAATGCAAAATACTCAAAAATATTTATTGAATGAAGAGATCAAAATACATCACATCACCTTCCATTGCTTACATAGAAGACTCTGTCTCCTTTGCAATATATCTTTTACATCGATACATCCATACATGTAGAATGGAATTTAACTCTTCATATGGAGTTTTCTTGGGCCTCACTCTTCCTATGACTCTTCATCTTCCTACTCTATTAACACATGTCTATTAACACATGTACATAGGGATAACTATGCACATTTACATTACCAAAATATCATTGCACACTCGTGCATTACATTGCTTAAATCAAATTCTAATCTAAGACTCTTTTCCTAATCTATAGATGTACCCATGATGGTACATTGACATGTACCAAATAATGTAATATATTTCAATAGTTAGTTGTAGATTAAGAAACTTGAAGATGAATCCAAAAATTGCGGAGCAACTATTACTCTTTTCTATGCTCAAAGTAAGTATGGTCATGATGGGGAGACCTCACAAGTATATGTAGTTGTTAATTCAATATATTAGACAACCACATTTTCTAAAGAGTGGAATGCATACTTAATAACATGTTGACACATGACTAATCATCACCATATCTTGCATGACTATAGTACATAATATTCTAGAGAGTGTGCAATTACTAGGGATGATTTCTCTTTATAGGTGACTAGATGTGGTGAGGTAAAAATTGGTTTATCTTTATTTCATGAAGTTATTTATGTTCGTAGGGTTGACCCTACTTTTTTTTTTATCTATCACATTTCTTATATGAATAAAAGATATGGTTTTGGCTATATTGATGGGTGATTAAGGATATTGATGATGGCTTCAAGATAGTTACCTCAAGATATTATGATGACTTTAACTAGATGTATAAACTTGGTGACCACCCAAATTCATCTCCTTCCTCCTCAAATAATAGAGACTTTGTAGCTAAACTAGCATCGGTAGATGATGTTAATAAGTGATGATATCACAAACTTAAAAAATCTTGGATATGCATCCTTGAGGTACATGAGTTAACATCAATTGGATACTAGACTTCCTCCTATCTCTTCTCCTATTGGTGTTTGTAAGGGGTGTATCTTGGGGAAGAATCATCAAGAGTCCTTCCCAGAAGGGACTACTAGGTAAGATGTTTGACCCTTGAATCCTATTCATAGGGGCATTGTCTCTTCCTAAGACTATGTAATTTATTACTTTCATTAATAATTTTTCTAATTATGTCTAGTTGTACATAATTCATAGCAAAGATAAAGCTTTTGTAAAGTTCAAGGACTTCAAGGATCTTATGGAGAAGTATTTTGATAATAAGATCAAGTGTGCGAGGATAAATAGAGTATGTACATATGTGAGTCATGTCTTTGCTATTTTTTTACTCTTTATGGTATTTCTTTCCATAGGATTATTTAGTATAACCCAAAAAAAAATGGGTTGCTTGAGTTAAAAATATGATTATTATGCATATGGCTATATGTATGTTGCATGCCAAGCACATAAGGTCTAATTTTTTGGGGTGAAGTAGTGACTTATGCAGTGCATATCATCAATTAACCTTTGACTTTGGCCATTCAAAGCATGACACTTATTGAGAGACTTATAGGTAAAACACATGGTATATTTCATTTCCATATATTTGGATCCATTACATGGGCCCATATTTTAAAATATATGTAGAATAAGGTTGATTTGAATAGACATCATTCATTTTTATGAGGTATTTTGACACCTCCAAAGCTTATTGCTTGTATGATCCCAATAGTTGAGACATTCTCATTTGGAGAGATGTGATCCTTGATGAGGTACTTCCAACTACCTCTTTTGGCCCTCTTCCTATTCTTTTGGCCAAGGACTCTTCTTTTATAGCTCCTCTAGTGGTTTCTACTACCTCAAATATTCTCATTAGCACCATTCCAATTGTTCCAACATCTTTAGTAGGACCCTTTAATTTGACTCTTCTTTATTTAATTTATTTTACAACACCTACAATTTTGGATCCAAATGTAGTAGAGATTAATCATCCTATATCTTCTATGATAATAATGGATGTTAAAGTGGATGGTGAGTTTACATTCGATACTTTAATATATATTTCTAAAACTTCTCCATAGGATGTGCCTTAGTATTCCATTGTTTGTCCATCATCTAAGTAGGTTTGGACCCTCATTAAATAAATGTTAGCTCCTTCCTTCTTGGGAGAATTATTGGAAGAGTCCCTCATGGGACTTAATATAAAGGATTAATTATTTTGGATATCCTCCAATATTTTCTTATCCCAAGGGTTTTTTAGAGTGGAAGGCTGATATGCTTACTAAGTATAGGTCATTGATAAAGAATTAGACATGAAATCATTCCTCTTCTAAAATCAAAGAATATTTTTTGGTTGTAAATGGGTATATACAACCATGTAAAAATTTAATTGTTAGGTGGATAAGCACAATGCATGCCTTCTTGCTAAGGGATTCTCTTAGAGGGAGGGAATTGACTACTTGGATATGTCTACCCCAATTGCTAGGATGGACTTTATTTTAATGGTCCTATTTTTTGTTACTTATTATAGTTGGAAGGCATATCAAATGGATGTGAAGAGAGGATTTAGAGCTTTAAAAGTTATTGAAATATGATAACAATAATTTTGAGCTTGAATAACCTACTTCTTTGGTATATCGATTGAAGAGATCATTATATAGGCTTAAGCAGGATTCTCATGGTTGGTATGTGAATATTAATTTATTATTTATTAGTTATGGGTTTAGGCACTGTGAGGAAAGGAATGATTTCTATATCAAGCATCAAGAGTACTAGGCTTTGGTGATTATGTTGAATGTTGTTGAATTTCTCATCATGGAAAGTTCAACATCCTTACTTTACGAGATGAAGTCATGACATCATGACACTATTGAGATGATAGATTTATGTCTTCTTCATTAATTTTTAAGGATACAAATTACTTAGTCACCCTCTAGGACCACCATTTCTTAGCCCAAGTATGCCTTAAATTTTCAATAATAGATCAAAATGGAAGATTTCAAACTTGTTTAGTCACATTTACTTCTAGTTGAAAGTTGTGAGTAAATTCATCAACTCCAATTGTGGATGCTAATTTGTCCCATTCACTTGTTAGAGGTATTTCCTACCTTAACCACACTCAGTTGGATATCACATTTATTGTCAGTTAATATTATTGGTATATGTAGGAAACCTATGAGAGTCATTGGGTAATAGCCAAATGGATCCTTTAGTCCATCAAAAGTACATACCAGTTGGATATTCATTATTTACTTGGAGCATCTCTATTCTTAAAATGTTTTTTTTATGTAGATTAAGTCAAGGGTTTGGAGTAGTGGTGCTCCACTATATGATTTATTTTCTATTTTGGATCTTGAGTGGTCTCTTAACATTTATACGGTAGTCCATTATATCTTAGTCTTCTATAAAATTTGACCATGCTATCAATGAGGTCATCAAATATTTTTTATGGATGATGATGACTTTGGAGAAAATCGGTATTTCTCAATAGTTTCTAGTCATTTGTCTTCATAATATTTATAGACAATCTTGTCTACAATCCCGTGTTTCATTGGTAACCCAAGCATAATAAGGGTTGGATGCACTGTGTTCAATGTATTTATTCCCATGGGATGTTTAATCTATTTTTTGTGCTATCCAAAGAGTAGATAGACCTATGTCTATATGACTATTGATCTTCAAATTATAAAATAAATATGCTTTTGCTTTTAAGCAAGGATTCAATGAGGAATGCAATAAACAAGCCTGATTTCTACATGTAACTTGATATTTGATGATGATACAAAATTGATCTATAATAAATGTTGAACAATTAGTCCCCTAAGACAACTTGGTTATGCATTTTTATTCCTTTTATTTTTTCTTAATAACTAATAAAAATAAGAGAAAGCAACTATAAATAGATATGAACAAATAATATAAAATGAAGTACAAAGTCTAAAATAATGAAAATGATAGAAAGATATAATTTGATATTATTCTATCCTATGGAAGTAGTGCTACCTATTACACAAGTGTTTCCAACACTTTTTTGCAATTAATGGTGCTTTCATTTGTATCCTCTTCCTTCAACTAATACCTAGAAAACATACAAAATGAAAAGGTATCAGATATGGAGGGGGTTGCCTAAGTCAATGGGGGGTTATTACACCCTTGAATGATATTAGAACCCTATTTATAGAGAAAGGTTGAAAGCAAAATCTAAAATTTATAGTATTTATATGAGATCAAAAGCACTACAATTGAGCAATAGCATTGGAAATGATTTCAACTATAGGTGGTATTTTTTATATCTATGAGCAAAGGAATTGGTTTTAAGATTTATAGTATTTATTGTAATAGAATTAGAGGATAATTATGCTACTGGTATGATAATTTTGTGATGCTTCTAACTATAGATGTAGTAGAATAGGTTTTGAATCTTAGAAACATGTAATAAATTAATGAGGATGTAAGACCCTGACTAGTAAGGTATAGGGATCAAAATAGAGAAATATTATTGTCTAATTTAATTGTAAATGATATGATTTAAATGAAATATTAAATGTCTAATTGATAAAAGTGATTGATACAAGACTATGAAAAGTAAAAAAAGATAAAAACTTATGATTAGAAGATGAAGTAAAGGGGTAAGAATCAAATAATGTAGCATTTTATAACAAACCTCTCTAGATGCCCATAGATATGGTGTTGTAGATCATTGTATAAAATATTATAGCCTTCTTGCAATCTTGTCCAGATATATCCTTGGGAGAACCTTGATGAGATTTGTATGGGATATTGAAAGGAAAGTTAGTAGCACTTCATTATGCAAAGGTTGAGTATAAATTTACATAGAGGTTTGTTACTTGGAGGGTGGATTTCAATTAGGAACTATATCACTACTCAAAATATGGATATATGGATTGGGATGCCCCTAGGGTTGGCTTTATAGAAGCCATGGTTCCCCTTAGAGGATCCTCAAGAGGATCTTATAGAATTGGCAAGTTGTAGTAGTGGTAAGCTACATGGAGAGGATCATCCTAATTGAAGGATGCTTCATGGAAGGTTAACATATAAGGGAGGATTATATGTTGGATGGAAATCAAAAAGATAATGTTGTGGATATTTAATCTCCAATCAAGGCACTATAATATGGTAGATGAAATAGAAATGTCAAGTCTATATTTAGTGGGTGGATGACATCTACCAACTACCTTTATTTCCTTTTTTGTATTATGTGTTGGACATTTTGAGTCCCTAAGTCAAAGTTGTCATTGATGTCACCAGATGAAGTCATCATTAATACCAAATATTTTAGAAGGAAACAAAGGGGATAAAAATGGTTATTTGATATCCAGGAAGAAGGCCAAAGATCAAGTGAAACAATGCAAAAGACAGAAGTTAAAAAGGAGTTATAATATTTATTTTATAAATTATTTAAATTCGATGAGAATTTAAATTTTATAAATAAATATTAAAGGTACTTTATCAAAGGTATAATATTATAATAATGGTTATTATAATATTAAATGTGCCATGGTGAAAACCCAAATAAAATATTTATAATTTTTATTATAATATTTTACTAAAGGCAAAGAGTGGGTTTTATAAAGTCTAAAGATATTTTAATAAACCCAAAGGTTGGGTTTAAGACCAAAGGCATTCAAAGCCTTTATGATCTCCACCGACGTCATAGAAGACAACAAGGAAAGCACCGACATTTTCAAAGTAATGGAGGAAGCATATAAATACTATGCCTAAAGTTTAAATTTATTATCCTTGCTCTAAAGTGAAAATATTGGCCTACAAAAGTAAGAGCTCGTGAGTGTATGCGAAAAATGTGACAACAAAGTGTTGAAGGGAGGAAGCTTCGATTTTCAAAGTTGCATAAGACAACGTGGTCTAGTGGCATTTTGGAAAGCGCAAAAGCATTGGCTTGCAAGGGAGTTCATGTTCGAATCACGACGGGTGCATCGTGAGGTGTGTTGAGTGAAGCACCTACGATGCACGTTCTTTTGCCAAGGTGGAAGGAGAGAGTGGAGATTAAGAAGCATGTGGTGCTTCATTAATCTCAATGAGCACTTGGCTCATGTAGTGAATTTGGCCATGGTTAAGGCGCTCATAGGGGGCAACGTTGAGGGTTCGATTCCCTCCAAAGGCAAAGGTAATATTTTTTATTTTAATTTTAATTAAATGCCTAAGTTGGAGGTATAAGGTTGTTTAGTGGTTGAGTTTGGAAAGGTTGCTTTGTAATAAAGTTGTGGTAGTTGAGAATTACCTTTAGGAGTTATAAGGAGAATTCTGTTTTTATTTTTAAAGTCTTAAAATTGCTATTGTGGAATATTAGAAGGTTAAGACTTTGTGGGTAGTATGTTATTTTGAATTAAGGGTTTTTGTGACTATTGTGAGGATATTGATTATTATTTAAGTTGGAGTGATAAGGTGTAATTTTGATATTATATTTGTGATATGTTTTGTTGAAGAAAATTATCCTCTAACCCTTATTGAGATTGGCAAAGAAGTAATTGTGAGTGTGGCAGATTTGTGAGATCAACTACTTGTCAAACAAAAGGTATGGGCAAATTCCTTCTTTGGTTGACTTGATTGATTGCTTTATTGAAAATTAAGTTTGGAGTGAAAAGGATTTGATTAGGGTTTCCTTTTCGAAAGTGGTTGAGTTAATGCTTCAAGGTTTTCTGAATTGAGAGTTGAGATTAAAACCTTGTTTTATTAGCATTGTTGTTGAGACCATTGGTTGAGTGAAGAATTTGAGTTAATCTTCAAGGTTTGAAAAGAACATGAGTATCATTGTTATATGAAGATTGTTTTATGAGCATTGTTGTTGAAGTGAGTTGTTATGCAAAGGAATTGAACTAGGGTTTGAAAAGATCATGAGTATCATTGTTATGTGAGATTTGTTGTTGAGCATTGTTGGAAATATTTTGAGTTGGATGATACATGCTTGGACTAGGGTTTGTGAGCAAGAGTTGTTTCTTGAAGTGATTGGTTGAGTAGAGTTGATTAAGCCTAGTCAAGTGGATGTATGAAGTGATTGTTCAAGTTCCATAAAACAAACTATTCTATATTATGATTTGAGTTGAGATTGAGTTTTGAGAATAGAACATATTGAGTCTCTAACAATTCTCTTTATGCTTCTATGAGATTGAGTTGAGAAAGTGATTAATTTTTGAGAATAGAACATATTGAGTCTCTAAAAATTCTCTTTATGCTTCTATGAGATTGATTTGAGTTGAGAAAATGATTGAGTATTGAGTATAGAACATATTGAGTCTCTAACAATTCTCTTTATGTTTCTATGAGATTTGGACAAGTTATATGTGAACTTGTTGAGCAGATTTGGACAAGTTCTATATGAGCTTATTGAGAAAATTTGAACAAGTTCTATGTGAGCTTGTTGAGAGATTTGAGAAGTTTTGTGTGGACCTATTGAGCAAATTTGGACAGGTTCTATGTGGACCTGTTGAGCAGATTTGAATAAGTTCTAGAGAGGACTTATTGAGCAGATTTAAACAAGTTCTAGAGGGCTTATAAATCATTTTTGAGCAGGTTCTAGAGAGGACTTGTGGATAGATTTATGTGAGCTTTTATGGAAGCTTGAAAAGAATTTGAGATAAGTCTTTGAGAAGACTTGAGAGCAGATTTGATTGATTTATTCAGACCTTGAGTTAAGATTTAGGGCAGATCTAGCAGAGTTGAGTCAAGACTTGAGTTAAGGCTTGAGGATAGATATTGAAGATAGATTTGTGCTAGACCGACTAGACTATGTTTAGTGTATATTTAAGAGTAGATTTTGGTGCATATTTGAGGACAAGTTTATGCTAGACCAAAGAGAGAGATTGAGCAGATTTATGCTAGACTGAATGGACTATGTTTAGTGCAAATTTGAGTAGACTTGTGCTAGACCAAATAGACTATGTTTAGTGCAAGAGTTGAGTAGAGATGTGCTAGACCGACTAGACTATGTTTAGTACAGCATTGAGATAGAGCTTTGGAGGTGATAGAGTAGAGAGGATAGAGTCTCCAATGGATAGAGATCCATCAGCCAGGACATTGAGGATAGGTCTTCTAAGTGAGGACAAGAGTCTTCAAGTGGAGAGAGATCCACAAGTTAGTGCAGTGGAGGAAGTATCTTCTAGAGGATCACCAACCAGAGCAGAGGAGAAAGAGTTCTCCTATGGATAGAGATCCACAAACTAGATTTAGGGGATCAACATCTCCTTTGGACAGAGGTCCATAAACATTGTAATTGGGAAGGATTCCCAAGAGATCATTTGAGAAATATTTAGAAGAAATATTTTCTCCATGGAGGTAGCCATATTTGGGTGAACCACGTTAAATATGTGTCTCTATTGTGTATGGTGTTTTGTGCATTGCTTTGATTACTACTATTGATACTGCTATCTATACATTACATAATATTGATTTGAAAAGAAAAGTAAAAAGTGCTCTTATACTGTTCACCCCCCTCTCAGTATAAGCTTGTGTTCTTCAATTGGTATCAGAGCGGGTTCCTTCAGAAGAGTTTGAAAGCTTGAAGGAAAAGTGGTCAAGAACACAATGGATCAAAAGGATCAAAGGGATGGGTCCATCAATAATACAATACCAATATTTTATGGAAGTGACTTCTTGTATTGGTGTATGCTGATGAGGTTTCACTTGATGGCACTTGGCAATGAAGTTTGGGATGCAGTGGAACTTGGATATGATTCAACAATCAATCCTCCTATAGATAAGGAAGGTAAGCTTCTAATGCATGCAAATTCAAGAGCTATGAATGCAATTATAAAAGGGTTGCATAGATCAGAATCTATGAAGGTTATGGATTGTAAAACAACAAAAGAAATGTGGGAACTACTGCATAACATATATGAAGGAGATAAAGGTGTCAAGAAAGCTAAGATCAGAAATCTCAAAGGAGAATTTGAAAATCTAAGAATGCGAGATGATGAAAACATTCGTGACTATCTCAGTAAGATTGATGAACTTGTACATGAGATGAGAGGTCTTGGAATGAAGGTCGATGAATCTGATGCTTGTGATAAGATCTTGAGAACTCTTCCAAAAAGGTATAGTGAAAAGGTCTCTGCTATAGAAACATCAATTGATAGTGATAGTCTGACAAGAAATTCTTTACTTGGCATGCTTACAACTTTTGAGATAAGAACAAAATATCCTATCCCTCCGAAAGAGGTTGCTTTCAAAGCGAACAAGAAGATAAAGGGTAAGAAGTCAGAATCAAGCAATGAGTCATCCAATGATGAAGAAGCAAATTATGGTAGAAGAGATAAAGGTTCCAGAAGACCCATAGATCTAAGATCTGTTAAGTGTTTCAATTATGGAAAGTATGGACATTTTGCAACAGATTGTAAAGAGCCAAAGAACAACAATGGTGAAGAAAAATAGGATCACAGGTACAGGGAATCAGAAAGATATAGGCACCAAAATAAAAGCAAGGATGGACAAAGCAGACAAGGAAGGAAGTTCTTCCAAAGACAAAAGAGGAGCTACTATGCGGATAATGCAAGTAAGTACTCAAATGATAGTGATGCTAGTTCTTCAGATAATGATAGAGATGAAGTCCTATTTATGATTGAAGAAAAAGACTCCAGTTATTCTCAAATGTTTTAGATGTGGTAAATTTGGACATCTTGAAGATGATTGTACAAGGGATGGTTATAGTTTTAGTGATGATGAATATGAGAATGCACTTGAAGGACCAGATGAAAATCTTCTAATGGCTTTAGAAGAAGAAGTAAGTGATCCTATAGAAGATAAGCCAAAAGAAAGTAATGATGTGGACAAAGGTAAACAAATAGAGGATTATTCAGTAGAGAATGGTTATGATCTCAAGGGAGAACTTATCTATGCCCTTGACATGGTAAAGAAGGTAAGAAAGCAACACTCTAAACTTGAAATTCAGTTTCAAGAATGTGATGAAGAGAGAATATTGCTCATAGAGGATTTAGAAAAATCAAAGGCTAAGGCAAAAAGGTTCAAAGATAAGTTAGAAGCAAAGATCTTGGAATGTGAGAAGTTAGCACAAGAAGTGGCACTACTAAAAGAATATTTAGAGGACTCCAAGATCAAGATATGAAAGGATTCAAGAATAGCTCAAATATTATGGATAAGATAGTCAAGGTACAAAGAAGGTCAACAAACAAAATAGGTCTTGGTTTTGAACAAACTCAAAAGAAATAGGAAGGAGAGTCAACTTCAAGTTCTGAAGAGGAAACTTCAGATGAAGATACTTCAGAAGAAGACAGTGTAAAAGAAAGTCAGACATCAGAGGAAGAGTTGGACAATAGAGAGTTCAACAAATATAGGAACAATGCACAGAGAAGATACAGATGGAACAACAATCAGAACAAGAGACCAATGAGGTCAAAACAAGGAAGCTTCAATGGAAGATGTTTTTCATGTCACAGGTTTGGGCACATGGCTTCACAATGCAGGACACATGAAAGACAGGAATATGGGAATGGATAGATTTTCCATGGGTATTGCTACTCATGTAATCAGTTTGGTCACAAGGCAATGAATTGCAGGGTTCATGAAAGAAGAGGATATGACTTCACTAGGAAAAATCCTAAGACATTTGCACCTCCAAGGAATAATAACATTAAGTGTTATAAGTGCAATAATGATGGTCACACAACAAAGTGGTGTAGAGAAGACATTCTAAAAATAGGTATGAACAGAACATGAACATGAATAGGAACATGAACATGAACAAAAAAAGGAAAAATAATGAGAACATGGATGAGAACAGGAACAGGAACAGGAACAGGAACCTAGATGTGAACAAGAACAGAAACAGGAATAGGAATGATGATAGGAACAGGGATGATGACTTGGATAGAAACAATCAGAGGATTCAAGAAAATCAAAAAATAAGGGAAAATAATAGTGCTTTCGAGGAGTAGAAATACTCCCACCCCAGAATTAACCACCTCATGAGGAGGTGGGGGAGGGGCTAAGCTAAGAGGCTCATTCTTAGCCCCGAGCCCCAAAGGTGACCCTTTGCCATTGATGTCAAAGGGGGAGAGATTTGTGTAATGGGGAGAGATTTGATATTTGAGAGAGCATTGAGCCAGGGGGAGCAATGTCCCAGGGGGAGTAAATAAAAAGAAAGGTCAGGTTTTGGTAAGAAGAGTATGGGTTGCCATCAATGACAAAGGGGGAGATTGTTGGACATTTTGAGTCCCTAAGTCAAAGTTGTCATTGATGTCACCAGATGAAGTCATCATTAATACCAAATATTTTAGAAGGAAACAAAGGGGATAAAAATGGTTATTTGATATCCAGGAAGAAGGCCAAAGATCAAGTGAAACAGTGCAAAAGATAGAAGTTAAAAAGGAGTTATAATATTTATTTTATAAATTATTTAAATTCAGTGAGAATTTAAATTTTATAAATAAATATTAAAGGTACTTTATCAAAGGTATAATATTATAATAATGGTTATTATAATATTAAATGTGCCATGGTGAAAACCCAAATAAAATATTTATAATTTTTATTATAATATTTTATAATGCAAAGAGTGGGTTTTATAAAGTCTAAAGGTATTTTAATAAACCCAAAGGTTGGGTTTAAGACCAAAGGCATTCGAAGCCTTTATGATCTCCACCGACGTCATAGAAAACAACAAGGAAAGCATCGACATTTTCAAAGTAATGGAGGAAGCATATAAATACTATGCCTAAAGTTTAAATTTATTATCCTTGCTCTAAAGTAAAAATATTGGCCTACGAAAGTAAGAGCTCGTGAGTGTATGCGAAAAATGTGACAACAAAGTGTTGAAGGGAGGAAGCTTCGATTTTTGAAGTTGCATAAGACAACGTGGTCTAGTGGCATTTTGGAAAGCGTAAAAGTGTTGGCTTGCAAGGGAGTTCATGTTCGAATCACGATGGGTGCATCGTGAGGTGTGTTGAGTGAAGCGCCTACGATGCACATTATTTTGCCAAGGTGGAAGGAGAGAGTGGAGATTAAGAAGCACGTGGTGCTTCATTAATCTCAATGAGCGCTTGGCTCGTGTGATGACTTTGGCCATGGTTAAGGTGCTCATAGGGGGCAACATTGAGGGTTCGATTCCCTCCAAAGGCAAAGGTAATATTTTTGATTTTAATTTTAATTAAATGCCTAAGTTGGAGGTATAAGGTTGTTTAGTGGTTGAGTTTGGAAAGGTTGCTTTGTAATAAAGTTGTGGTAGTTGAGAATTACCTTTAGGAGTTATAAGGAGAATTCTATTTTTATTTTTAAAAGTCTTAAAATTGCTATTGTGGAATATTAGAAGATTAAGACTTTGTGGGTAGTATGTTATTTTGAATTAAGGGTTTTTGTGATTATTGTGAGGATATTGATTACTAATTAAGTTGGAGTGATAAGGTGTAATTTTGATATTATATTTGTGATATGTTTTGTTGAAGAAAATTATCCTCTAACCCTTATTGAGATTGGCAAAGAAGTAATTGTGAGTGTGGCAGATTTGTGAGATCAACTACTTGTCAAACAAAAGGTATGGGCAAATTCCTTCTTGATTGAGTTGATTGATTGTTGTATTGAAAATTAAGTTTGGAGTGAAAAGGATTTGATTAGGGTTTCCTTTTCAAAAGTGGTTGAGTTAATGCTTCAAGGTTTTCTAAATTAAGAGTTGTGATTAAAAACCTTGTTTTATTAGCATTGTTGTTGAAGCCATTGGTTATGTGAAGAACCTGAGTTAGGTTTGAAAAGAACATGAGTATCATTGTTATATGAAGAATATTTTATGAGCATTGTTGTTGAAGTGAGTTGTTATGCAAAGGACTTAGACTTGAGTTTGAAAATAACATGAGTATCATTGTTATGTGAGATTTGTTGTTGAGCATTGTTGGAAATATTTTGAGTTGGATGTATACATGCTTGGACTAGGGTTTGTGAGAAAGAGTTGTTTCTTGAAGTGATTGGTTGAGTAGAGTTGATTAAGCCTAGTCAAGTGGATGTATGAAGTGATTGTTCAAGTTCCATAAAACAAACTATTCTATATTCTGATTTGAGTTGAGATTGAGTTTTGAGAATAGAACATATTGAGTCTCTAACAATTCTCTTTATGATTCTATGAGATTGAGTTGAGAAAGTGATTGAGTTTTGAGAATAGAACATATTGAGTCTCTAACAATTCTCTTTATGCTTCTATGAGATTGATTTGAGTTGAGAAAGTGATTGAGCATTGAGTATAGAACATATTGAGTCTCTAACAATTCTCTTTATGTTTCTATGAGATTGGACAAGTTCTATGTGAGCTTGTTGAGCATATTTGGACAAGTTATGTGTGAGCTTGTTGAGCAGATTTGGACAAGTTCTATGTGAGCTTGTTGAGCAGATTTGAGCAAGTTCTATGTGGACCTATTGAGAATATTTGAGCAGGTTCTGTGTGGACCTGTTGAGAAGATTTGAATAAGTTCTAGAGAGGACTTGTAGAGCATATTTGAAAAAGTTCTAGAGAGGACTTATAGAGAAGATTTGAGTAGGTTCTAGAGAGGACTTGTGGATAGATTGGTGTGAGCTTTTGTGGAAGCTTGCAAAGCATATTTGAGATAAGTCTTTGAGAAGACTTGAGAGCAGAGTTGATTGATTTGTTCAGACCTTGAGTTAAGGTTTGGGGTAGATCTAGAAGAGTTGAGTCAAGCCTTGAGTTAAGGCTTGAGGATAGATATTGAAGATATATTTGTGCTAGACCGATTGGACTATGTTTAGTGTAGATTTGAGAGTAGAGTTTGGTGCATATTTAAGGATAGGTTTGTGCTAGACCAAAGAGAGATATTGAGAAGATTTGTGCTAGACCGAATAGACTATGTTTAGTGCAGATTTGAGTGGACTTGTGCTAGACCGACTAGACTATGTTTAGTGCAAGAGTTGAGTAGAGTTGTGCTAGACCGACTGGACTATGTTTAGTACAACATTGAGATAGAGCTTTGGAGGTGATAGAGTAGAGAGGATAGAGTCTCTAGTGGATAGAGATCCATCAGCTAAGACATTGAGGATAGGTCTTCTAAGTGAGGACAAGAGTCTTCAAGTGGAGAGAGATCCACAAGTCAGTGCAGTGGAGGTAGTGTCTTCTAGAGGATCACCAGCTAGAGCAGAGGAGAAAGAGTTCTCCTATGGATAGAGATCCACAAACCAGATTTAGGGGATCAACATCTCCTTTGGATAGAGGTCCATAAACATTGTAATTGGGAAGGATTCCCAAGAGATCATTTGAGAAATATTTAGAAGAAATATTTTCTCTATGGAGGTAGCCATATTTGGGTGAACCACGTTAAATATGTGTCTCTATTGTGTATGGTGTTTTGTGCATTACTTTGATTACTACTATTGATACTGCTATCTATACACTACATAATATTGATTTGAAAAGAAAAGTAAAAAGTGCTCTTATACTATTCACCCCCCTCTCAGTATAAGCTTGTGTTCTTCAATTGGTATCAGAGTGGGTTCCTTCAGAAGAGTTTGATAGCTTGAAGGAAAAGTGGTCAAGAACACAATGGATCAAAAGGATCAAAGGGATGGGTCCATCAATAATACAATACCAATATTTGATGGAAGTGACTTCTTGTATTGGTGTATGTTGATGAGGTTTCACTTGATGGCACTTGGCAATGAAGTTTGGGATGTAGTGGAACTTGGATATGATTCAATAATCAATCCTCCTATAGATAAGGAAGGTAAGCTTCTAATGCATGCAAATTCAAGAGCTATGAATGCAATTATAAAAGGGTTGCGTAGATCAGAATCTATGAAGGTTATGGATTGTAAAACAACAAAAGAAATGTGGGAACTACTGCATAACATATATGAAGGAGATAAAGGTGTCAGGAAAGCTAAGATCAGAAATATCAAAGGAGAATTTGAAAATCTAAGAATGCGGGATGATGAAAACATTCGTGACTATCTCAATAAGATTGATGAACTTGTACATGAGATGAGAGGTCTTGGAATGAAGGTCGATGAATCTGATGCTTGTGATAAGATCTTGAGAACTCTTCCAAAAAGGTACAGTGAAAAGGTCTCTGCTATAGAAACATCAATTGATAGTGATAGTCTGACAAGAAATTCTTTACTTGGCATGCTTACAACTTTTGAGATAAGAACAAAAGATCCTATCCCTCTAAAAGAGGCTACTTTCAAAGTGAACAAGAAGATAAAGGGTAAGAAGTCAGAATCAAGTAGTGAGTCATCCAGTGATGAAGAAGCAAATTATGGTAGAAGAGATAAAGGTTCCAGAAGACCCATAGATCTAAGATCTATTAAGTGTTTCAATTATGGAAAGTATGGACATTTTGCAATAGATTGTAAAGAGCCAAAGAACAACAATGGTGAAGAAAAATAGGATCATAGGTACAGGGAATCAGAAAGATATAAGCACCAAAATAAAAGCAAGGATGGACAAAGCAGACAAGGAAGGAAGTTCTTCCAAAGACAAAAGAGGAGCTACTATGCGGATAATGCAAGTAAGTACTCAAATGATAGTGATGCTAGTTCTTCAGATAATGATAGAGATGAAGTCCTATTTATGATTGAAGAAAAAGAACCAGTTAAGAAAAAGACTCTAGTTATTCTCAAATGTTTTAGATGTGGTAAATTTGGACATCTTGAAGATGATTGTACAAGGGATGGTTATAGTTTCAGTGATGATGAATATGAGAATGCACTTGAAGGACCAGATGAAAATCTTCTAATGGCTTTAGAAGAAGAAGTGAGTGATCCTATAGAAGATAAGCCAAAAGAAAGTAATGATGTGGACAAAGGTAAAAAAATAGAGGATTATTCAGCAGAGAATGGTTATGATCTCAAGGGAGAACTTATCTATGCCCTTGACATGGTAAAGAAGGTAAGAAAGCAACACTCTAAACTTGAAATTCAGTTTCAAGAATGTGATGAAGAGAGAAGATTGCTCATAGAGGATTTAGAAAAATCAAAGGCTAAGGCAAAAAGGTTCAAAGATAAGTTAGAAGCAAAGATCTTGGAATGTGAGAAGTTAGCACAAGAAGTGGCACTACTAAAAGAATATTTAGAGGACTCCAAGATCAAGATGAAAGGATTCAAGAATAGCTCAAATATTATGGATAAGATAGTCAAGGTACAAAGAAGGTCAACAAACAAAATAGGTCTTGGTTTTGAACAAACTCAAAAGAAATAGGAAGGAGAGTCAACTTCAAGTTCTAAAGAGGAAACTTTAGATGAAGATACTTGAGAAGAAGATAGTGTAAAAGAAAGTCAGACATCAGAGGAAGAGTTGGACAATAGAGAGTTCAACGAAGATAGGAACAATGCACAGAGAAGATACAGATGGAACAACAATCAGAACAGGAGACCAATGAGGTCAAAATAGGGAAGCTTCAATGGAAGATGTTTTTCATGTCATAGGTTTGGGCACATGGCTTCACAATGCAGGACACATGAAAGATAGGAATATGGGAATGGATAGATTTTCCATGGGTATTGCTACTCATGTAATCAGTTTGGTCACAAGGCAATGAATTGTAGGGTTCATGAAAGAAGAGGATATGACTTCACTAGGAAAAATCCTAAGACATTTGCACCTCCAAGGAATAATAACATTAAGTGTTATAAGTGCAATAATAATGGTCACACAACAAAGTGGTGTAGAGCAGACATTCCAAAAATAGGTATGAACAGGAATAGGAACATGAACAAGAACATGAACAAGAATAGGAACATGGATGAAAATAGGAACAAGAATAGGAACATGAACCTAGATGTGAACAAGAATAGGAACAGGAACAGGAATGATGACAGGAACAGGGATGATGACTTGGATAGAAATAGTCAGAGGATTCAGGAAACTCAGAAAAGAAGGGAAAAGAATAAAGGTAAAGAACAATGCTTTCGGGGAGTAGAAATACTCCCACCCCAGAATTAACCACCTCATGAGGAGGTGGGGGAGGGGCTAAGCTAAGAGGCTCATTCTTAGCCCCGAGCCCCAAAGGTGACCCTTTGCCATTGATGTCAAAGGGGGAGAGATTTGTGTAATGGGGAGAGATTTGATATTTGAGAGAGCATTGAGCCAGGGGGAGCAGAATAAAAAGAAAGGTCAGATTTTGGTAAGAAGAGTATGGGTTGCCATCAATGACAAAGGGGGAGATTGTTGGACATTTTGAGTCCCTAAGTCAAAGTTGTCATTGATGTCACCGAGATGAAGTCATCATTAATACCAAATATTTTAGTAAGGAAACAAAGGGGATAAAATGGTTATTTGATATCCAGGAAGAAGGCCAAAGATCAAGTGAAACGAGTGCAAAAGATAGAAGTTAAAAAGGAGTTATAATATTTATTTTATAAATTATTTAAATTCAATGAGAATTTAAATTTTATAAATAAATATTAAAGGTACTTTATCAAAGGTATAATATTATAATAATGGTTATTATAATATTAAATGTGCCATGGTGAAAACCCAAATAAAATATTTATAATTTTTATTATAATATTTTATAATGCAAAGAGTGGGTTTTATAAAGTCTAAAGATATTTTAATAAACCCAAAGGTTGGGTTTAAGACCAAAGGCATTCAAAGCCTTTATGATCTCCACCGACGTCATAGAAAACAACAAGGAAAGCACCAACATTTTCAAAGTAATGGAGGAAGCATATAAATACTATGCCTAAAGTTTAAATTTATTATCCTTGCTCTAAAGTAAAAATATTGGCCTACGAAAGTAAGAGCTCGTGAGTGTATGCAAAAAATATGATAACAAAGTGTTGAAGGGAGGAAGCTTCGATTTTTGAAGTTGCATAAGACAACGTGGTCTAGTGGCATTTTGGAAAGTGCAAAAGTGTTGGCTTGCAAGGGAGTTCATGTTCGAATCACGATGGGTGCATCGTGAGGTGTGTTGAGTGAAGCACCTACGATGCACGTTATTTTGCCAAGGAGGAAGGAGAGAGTGGATATTAAGAAGCACGTGGTGCTTCATTAATCTCAATGAGCGCTTGGCTCGTGCAATAACTTTGGCCATGGTTAAGGCGCTCATAGGGGGCAACATTGAGGGTTCGATTCCCTCCAAAGGCAAAGGTAATATTTTGATTTTAATTTTAATTAAATGCCTAAGTTGGAGGTATAAGGTTGTTTAGTGGTTGAGTTTGGAAAGGTTGCTTTGTAATAAAGTTGTGGTAGTTGAGAATTACCTTTAGGAGTTATAAGGAGAATTCTATTTTTATTTTTAAAAGTCTTAAAATTGCTATTGTGGAATATTAGAATATTAAGACTTTGTGGGTATTATGTTATTTTAAATTAAGGGTTTTTGTGATTATTGTGAGGATATTGATTATTAATTAAGTTGGAGTGATAAGGTGTAATTTTGATATTATATTTGTGATATGTTTTGTTGAAGAAAATTATCCTCTAACCCTTATTGAGATTGGAAAAGAAGTAATTGTGAGTGTGGCAGATTTGTGAGATCAACTACTTGTCAAACAAAAGGTATGGGCAAATTCTTCTTTGGTTGAGTTGATTGATTGTTGTCTTGAAAATTAAGTTTGGAGTGAAAAGGATTTGATTAGGGTTTCCTTTTCGAAAGTGGTTGAGTTAATGCTTCAAGGTTTTCTGAATTAAGAGTTGTGATTAAAAACCTTGTCTTATTAGCATTGTTGTTGAAGCCATTGGTTATGTGAAGAACTTGAGTTAGGTTTGAAAATAACATGAGTATCATTGTTATATGAAGAATATTTTATGAGCATTGTTGTTGAAGTGAGTTGTTATGCAAAGGACTTAGACTTGAGTTTGAAAAGAACATGAGTATCATTGTTATGTGAGATTTGTTGTTGAGCATTGTTGGAAATATTTTGAGTTGGTGTTTACATGCTTGGACTAGGGTTTGAGAGAAAGAGTTGTTTCTTGAAGTGATTGGTTGAGTAGAGTTGATTGAGCCTAGTCAAGTGGATGTATGAAGTGATTGTTCAAGTTCCATAAAACAAACTATTCTATATTCTGATTTGAGTTGAGATTGAGTTTTGAGAATAGAACATATTGAGTCTCTAACAATTCTCTTTATGATTCTATGAGATTGAGTTGAGAAAGTGATTGAGTTTTGAGAATAGAACATATTGAGTCTCTAACAATTCTCTTTATGCTTCTATGAGATTGATTTGAGTTGAGAAAATGATTGAGCATTGAGTATAGAACATATTGAGTCTCTAACAATTCTCTTTATGTTTCTATGAGATTGGACAAGTTCTGTGTGAGCTTGTTGAGCATATTTGGACAAGTTCTATGTGAGCTTGTTGAGCAGATTTGGACAAGTTATGTGTGAGCTTGTTGAGCATATTTGAGCAAGTTCTGTGTGGACCTATTGAGCAGATTTGGACAGGTTCTGTGGACCTATTGAGAAGATTTGAAAGGTTCTATGTGGACTTGTTGAGCATATTTGAACAAGTTCTAGAGAGGACTTGTAGAGCAGATTTGAGCAGGTTCTAGAGAGGACTTGTGGATAGATTGGTGTGAGATTTTGTGGAAGCTTGCAAAGCAGATTTGAGATAAGTCTTTGAGAAGACTTGAGAGTAGAGTTGATTGATTTGTTCAGACCTTGAGTTAAGGTTTGGGGTAGATCTAGCAGAGTTGAGTCAAGCCTTGAGTTAAGGCTTGAGGATAGAGATTGAAGATAGATTTGTGCTAGACCAAATGGACTATGTTTAGTGTAGATTTGAGAGCAGAGTTTGGTGCAGATTTGAGGACAGGTTTGTGCTAGACCAAAGAGAGAGATTGAGAAGATTTGTGCTAGACCGAATGGACTATGTTTAGTGTAGATTTGAGTGGACTTGTGCTAGACCGACTGGACTGTGTTTAGTGCAAGAGTTGAGTAGAGTTGTGCTAGACCGATTGGATTATGTTTAGTACAGCATTGAGATAGAGCTTTGGAGGTGATAGAGTAGAGAGGATAGAGTCTCTAGTGGATAGAGATCCATCAGCCAGGACATTGAGGACAGGTCTTCTGAGTGAGGACAAGAGTCTTCAAGTGGAGAGAGATCCACCAATCAGTGTAGTGGAGGCAGTGTCTTCTAGAGGATCACCAGCCAGAGTAGAGGAGAAAGAGTTCTCCTATGGATAGAGATCCACAAACCATATTTAGGGGATCAACATCTCCTTTGGATAGAGGTCCATAAACATTGTAATTGGGAAGGATTCCCAAGAGATCATTTGAGAAATATTTAGAAGAAATATTTTCTCCATGGAGGTAGCCATATTTGGGTGAACCACGTTAAATCTGTGTCTCTATTGTGTATGGTGTTTTGTGCATTGCTTTGATTACTGCTATTGATATTGCTATCTATACACTGCATAATATTGATTTGAAAAGAAAAGTAAAAAGTGCTCTTATATTGTTCACCCCCCTCTCAGTATAAGCTTGTGTTCTTCATTATGATACTCAATAGCACTATTATCATGAGTGTCAAAAATAACAAGGATACCTATGTTAATTTTGAAATTAAAGTTGTTGGATTGGATGGGTAGGAAAAGATAAAATCTAATAAGTTGGTAGAATTACTACCAACTTATCAGTAGTGTCAACTGGTGCTACCACCTTGGGTAATACTCTATTGTTTTAGAGCATTAAATTCCCCTATATTTTATAATTAGATTCTTGGTTTGGTTAAGATGCTTTATTGGCTAGATGATGTAGATGTTGGTAAGTTTTGAATATTTGATGACGTGTTCAAAATTGGTTGTCTATACTAATGGCTCACTCATGGATCTTGAAACCAAAGAGACTGCACATGTAATATCTATTCTTTTTATTATAAAGTACATAATATTTTCAATTAAACTTCTATATTTCTTCCCATCCACTCTTCCACTTTCATCATCATTGCACATTATTTTTCCTTATGCAACTTGCGTGGTAACATATTTGCAACTTTTCATGCCAAATGTATTCAATATACCAAGTGCATATTTAGATTAACAAATAAATATCACATCATGTGTTTTATGTACCTCCATGTTAATAAAATAATGCATCAAACCTAAATTACTCATTTTCAAATATTGCATCTTAGCTTGCTTGAAATATCTCTTCATCCTTGATGAACTTCCAAAGAAACTTAGATCATCAACAAATAGTAAACTAATTGAAATATCATAAACTTCCTTTTTGTAGTACATTGTGATCTTATGCTTAAATTATTCAATAGATGTATCATTCTTTACATTTTACATCAAATCATTGTGGTTGTTACACAAAAATTTATTCTTCAATCTTGTCATTCAAGAATGCACTCTTTACATGAAGTGAATATATAATCCATAGTTTTTGGACTTCCAAGGCTAAGACCATTTTTATCGTATGTTGCCTTGCAATAGGTGCATATGTATCATCATAATCTATTCTAATTTGTTGTGCAAAAAACAAATATTTGAATGGATTGACTACAATGAATATGGTGATATCTATGCTCTTCATTTTAGAAAGATATCTCTATGATGTTTTACCATTGTGGAAACTTCACACCCACTTGTTGCTTCTATGCAAGGTAGTCCCTAGACCATTCCTTTAGCATTCAATAAATATAAAATGCAAGTTTCAACAAGTTGTGACTTTAGCATTCTTTGGCCTTGTAAATTTCCTTCAATAAACTTCACAAGGAAATATTTCTCGCTTAACCTAAGAAAGGAAGGTAGACTATGCTTGGATTGTTGCATCGAACAAAGAGCCATCCAAAACCCCAATAATGATTCATCCAAAATCCTAACCCAAAACAAATAGCGGAGAATGTCCTACAAAACCCCAAAAATGAGTCATCCAAAACCCTAACCCAAAAAAAGCAATGGAGAATGCCCTATGAAACCCGAAAATGAGTCATCCAAAACCCTAACCCAAAAAGCAGTAGAGAATGCCCTACGAAACCCCAACAATGAGTCATCCAAACCTTAACCCAAAATAAATAGTATAGAATGCCCTACGAAACCTTGACAATGACTCATCCAAAACCCTAACCCCAAAAAAGCAATGAAGAATGCCCTACAAAACCTCGACAATGAGTCATCCAAAATCCTAACCTAAAAAAAGTAGTGGATAATGCCCTAATATCAAATAATCATCTAGAATACATTCAATTAGATGAATTGACATTGGGTATAGATAATTTAGTTTTGATTCTACAATTAGATAAGCTTATTTCATAATAATCCATCCATAAATAGTTAGACTTATTTCATAATAATCTATTGAGAAATAATTCCATAAATAATCAAGCCTGTTTCTTAATATTCCAGTTTAGAACAATCATTCTAAGCGAGCAAATATATTACAGTTTACTACTCAAGCTATTAGTTATTTTCAACCAACCCATAAACTAACAAATAAACCACAATCATAAATATAGAAGAGGAAACTAGAACTCAATAGAGCACACCTATGAGTATCGCTTGAGACTGCACTGTTAACACACCTCAATCAACCGCACGATAGTTGCTACCCCCAATGGAAGGTAAAATAATTTTATTTAATTTATAGAAGTAAAAAGGGGTTTTCCTCCACCATCCTCATAACATGCCACTCGCCACCTTGCTACAAAATATAGCTATAATTAAACCCCAAAAATGAGTTTATCCATAAATTTGGGTGATCGAGAACCCGCAAATTCTCTTATATTATCAGTCCCTCGATAGTTTATATTAATTTTAGAAAAACCTATAACAAATTTTATCTCTTATCCATTATTGCTAGCTAAATCTATTCTCAGATCCTATTTCTACTCAGATTTGATAAGACATGCAACTATTTTGCTATAGTTTAACAATTTCATGTTTGAGTATGTCTAAGTCTTCTAACAACATTCCATATATCTAAAATAAAAATAGAGTAGGCATATTAAAGAATAAAAATAGATGTAGGAGAAGAGAGAAAGAGAGTCTAGAGATGATCGATTCAAAGCAAAAAAGTGGAGGAATTAGAGAACTCCAAAACAATTATTTATAATCTACTTTGTTGAGAATTTCAGACTAGATTTCAAGGCTCATTTCATTGTCTAAGATAACAATATTGGAGGTTTGATTTTTCAAGGCGTATTTTATTTTGTTAATATATGTGTATGTATGCATGTACATGGCATGAAGATTTGATTTTTCCAAAAAACACACACTAGAATGAGTTTATAGCCTGATGAACAGACATAAAAAGTGCCTAGGACCATGACATTTTATTTCCCTCCTTTGATGTACCAACTCACAATGTTAATGGTTGTTAGCATTCATAGAATAAATTTCAATTGGTTTTAATTAATAGGTCAGGATTTGAGGATCATGTTTAAGCTACAAGCATGTGCTGATTCAATTGCATTTTCATCATCTTGACAGTTAAGCAAACAAATGTGTAAGCCTAGATTTTCACATTGAGAGACCTCATTTTAAATCGCTTTTCCCACAACTTTATGATATAGGTTATTATTCTCATTTCTCATTGGTTTTATTCTCTATATATCTCCCTACACCTACCATTTTTACACACACCACTATCATATAATTTCCTACCATGGTATATTAACCTCACCTCACCTCACCTCACTTGGTATATTTTTTATTTGAAGACTGTTTGTAGTATTATAAAACTTGAATGGTTTACATTATGGTCTAAATTGTTTACATGATGAGTAGTTTTGTAAAGCTATTTAGCAAAAATGTATAAAATGGGGTGATTACAGTAGCAATAAAAGTGAAAGAAGGAGATCTATAAACCTAAACCCTAGTTAGATCGAGAACTAAAAAACTAGGTTTTTAAAAACCATAAAAATGTAAATCCATCTTCTGTTAGACTAAAGTACTAAAATACTTGAATCGTTTACACTATGGGTTACAAACTTTTCATAATAGTCTAATGAAGATGAATAGTTTTCTAATGTTATAACAATAGATGTGAAATAAGGGGTTCTATAAAACTAAACCCCAGTTGGACGAAGAAGAAAAAAAAAGTCCAAATATGGATAGAAGAGAAACCAAGACATGTTTAAAATGAGATGACAATATTGGAAATTTTGAGTAAGTTTGTTTTCATTGATGTCAAGTGTTAGTTCATCTCAATGCAAGGGAATTGATAAAAAGAGGGTTAAAATATTTATATTTTAAGCCCAAGAGATTTGGTACAAAGCTCCACATGGTTGGCCAAAAGGTGGTCTAAATATCCCGAAGGAAGAAAATATTTAAGGCTCCCAAAGGAAATTATATTATAATATTTATTATTATAATATTAAAGTTGTTAAGATAAAGCCTAAGGACAATTATAAAATAATTATAAATTTTAATGTTTTATAGCCCTAAGTGGGTTTGGCACCAAAAATAATTTTAAATTATTGAAATCCACCGATGTCCTAGCATGGAGATAAATTGGTATTTATATGATAAAGTTTGGAGGCCAAAGAAATAAGTTTTTCGATGCATGTTGCAAGTGATTAATGTTAATTGTTGATGCAAATTTCATGAGCAAGGTGGAAGAAAGTTTTTTTTTTAAACAAAAGAAACAACATAGACAAATAAAGGGATAAGGTTGTATGCCTCTATCACCAACCAAGCGGTTGGCCTAGCGGTAGGCTTGGCAGGGTTAAAGCACTGGTGGATGGTAGATCATGCGTTCAAATCCTAATGATAGCAGTTTGTTTGTTTTTCTACCGAGAAGGCTGCATAGTGGTTAGATAGCGCATTGTGGTATTTAGTCCTTGTGTGGATATTGGAATAGTGGAAACCCATAGAGCACTAAGGCATTGGCAAACAACATATCCTGTGTTCGAATATCGATGGCAATATTTTTCGTTTTGCTATCAATAAGGGTGAGTAGTGGTTAAAGAGCGCATTGTGGTATTTGGTCCTTGTGTGGGTATGGCCTAGCGACGGCCCAAGGGGTTCTAGTGCACTGGCAAGTGACAGACATTGTATTCAAATCTCCACAACAATATTTTTAGTAAGCGCTATTTAAATTTGGTAATTGCTAAGGTTTCAGGATTAGGTGCATGTGGTTTAATTGATTATTGTGAGTGCTATTGGCTTTGGGAGATATAAGGGAAATTTTTTATTATTACATGCATTTATTTTTGAAGGAAATTATAATGAAATATTTTTGAAAGTGAACTATTGGAGTAATAAGAATCCTTGTTAAATTTGTTATGAATGTGTTTAGAAGTTAAGAGGGAGTTAAAAGGTGTATAAGGTATTTTAATTGTTTGTAATTGTGCATATATTTTGAAGGGTTTGATTTTATGAGTTTATGCTATAGTTTGAGAAACCAAGAGTGTTGATGTGGAATTTAATTGGGCACACATGTTGAAGGATTGCTAACTCATAAAGAGGTGTTGTGCTAACTCATAAAGAGGTGTTGTGCTAACCTTTTATAGTTGTAAAAGATAGTGTGTGTGAGATAAATTTTTGAAGACTTATGTCCATAAGAAAAAGCAAAATGGTATGGGCATATCATTCTTTATCTAAAGTGTTTGATGAATATTTCTGAAATATAAGGTGGAGTGAAAAGGATTGTTTGATAAGCATTGTTGGAAATATTTGAGTGATGTTTTTGTGATTCATGGTTGAATGTATTGGAGTCATTTGAGATAGAGATTGTGAACCACTAGTGCTAAGGTTGAAGACAAGTTAGTGCATCCTTGTGAAATATTTTGAACATTGAAATATTAATTGAAATTATGAAAGTAATTAAGATCAATTTATGAAAGGGAATTTTGTGTTAGTGTGATTGATGTGTGAGAGGAAATTTGTAAAAATGATAGATCAGTTTTGTGAAACAATTTATACATTATTCTGAATTAAATTGAGAGAGAGATTTTATAAAGTGATAGAGATTGATTGGTTGAGTATATAATTTGTGAGTGTGAAACATATTGAGATTTTTTATAGAGCATATCATTATCTATATGTTCCAGAGGTTAAACGAATTCTAAATAGAATTTATTTGTATGAAAAGAGATTTCTAAAAGAGTTTTAAGTTGTATTTTGTATGCAAGGTTTTTGATTTGAGAAAGTCTTGGTGAAGGCTTGAGGATAGATTTGAGTAATTCTTTGAGAAGTCTTGAGGAAAATTTTGAGCAAGTCTTGGTGAAGGCTTGAGGACAAATTTGAGCAAGTCTTGGTGAAGGCTTGAGGACAGATTTGAGCAAGTCTTAGTGAAGGCTTGAGGATAAATTTGAGCAAGTCTTGGTGAAGGCTTGAGGATAGATTTGAGCAAGCTTTTGAGAAGGCTTGAAAGCAT